>JAKWBJ010000222.1:6202500-7572500 GCA_023159175.1 Wohlfahrtia magnifica | reverse complement strand
CCACTGATGGTTTTTGTTCAACTTGGCGGTGCCATGCCCAAATAAAATGTTTACATATATGTCTATATCTTTATCACGGTAGTAGTGAGAATTTCTAAATTTGGCCGCAATAACTTTATGGTCAATACAAATCATCAGTCAAAAAGTGGGCGAAATTACTAATACCTCCCACTTTGGAACGGTAAAAAAAGATCCTATATTTGGTCTAAATAACTTCGTAGTTAATCTACATTGTCAGTCGAATAATGGACGAAATTGAATAAGTGGGTGCGGCACCTCCCATTCAAACTATATATTGATTTTTTATATCTAGAGAACGGTAATGGTGAAAGCTTCTAAATTTGATCCAAATAACTTCGTGGTCAATATAAATCATCGTTCAAAAAGTAGACGGAATTTGATAAGTGGGTGTGCCATCAGCTATACAAAGTAAATAATGATATTTGTACATCTTTGGAACGATAATAGTGAAAGGTTCTGAATTTGGTCTAAATTACTTCGTGGTCAATACACACCATCAGATGAAATATGGGCAAACTTCAATTAGTAAATATTGATTTTTGTATATCTAGAGAACGATTAGAGTAACAGTTTCTGAACTTGGTCTAAATGTCTTGTTACTCAATACAAACCATTAGTTTTAATGTATTCCTTTAAATTTTTCTTATGAGGAATACATTTTATAGTTATACAACACAATGGTTTCCAGCGAAGCGGGAAGAGGTACTTTAGTACTATAATATAGTATAGTTGACATGCCCAAGTTGCTTACTAATTATCATCTCCGATCGTCCAATTTCCTTCAATAGTTTTTATCGACATTTTCTGATTTGACGATATCTTTTGGGCGAGTTTAAATTTTGGAGTAAACAATTGAACTCGGAATACTGCTGTGTCCCTCTTTTTGGTTTTTATAATGGATACTTTACATAAAAAAAAAAATATTTAACCGGCACACAAAATGCACTTTATCTCTAAAGCATCGAAGATGCTGGTTTCAGTGACTGTGAAAAGTAAACTATAGATAACAGTTAACGGGAGCAGTGTTACATTGAAAGTAACTGCATTGAAAATACCAAAAGTAGCGAAATTATAGAAAGAGCGGATGGACAATATTGCAAATTAAAAGCATTGTAATAACTTAATACATAAAAGATGCCGTGCTATTGTACTAACCTATGATAACAAGAAAGTACGTAATGATAGTATGTTATGATACATTGTAGAAGAAAATAAACAGAAAATTAAAAATCTTGCAAATGAATATATTTTTTAATGGATAATATTAATTTAATAAAATAAAGCTTTAAATTTGGGGGTGCTAACAAATTAAAATTATAAATTTATAGTTCAACTAGAGCTCGAAAGAAAAATAAAATATTTTATTGAAAAATTACATTTTTTAAAAAGTCTTTACAAAATAACAGTTTCCGTTCCTCTATTAAAACCAATTGGCTATTTTGCATGTCTTCTAAAATGGCACGTCATTTGTTAAAAACACAACGGAATTAACGTAAGTATTATTTATGGAATTACAAATGAATTGAAAATTTAAAATAATAATCTGAATACAATTATATTATGACGGGTTTTCAAATGTCTTTCTCTCAATCTAATAATGAAAATACAAAATAAATCATGATTGATTTTCCAGTATTTCCCTCTCCTATGCGCTATTACACAAAAGGGACACACTCGTTAACATTTTCATTTTGTAAGTCTCAGTTGTTTTTCTGTAGCAATTTACACCACAACTGACAATTGAATGGACGATACGTCTGTCCGGTCTAAATTTTCCAGTAAAAATGGTTTTTTATTTTACTATTGAAGTTGTTGTTGTTGTTGTTGTTTTTGGTCTTCTAATACAAATAGTAGAAGACGCCAATAAAAAACATAAACAAAATATGGAAAAAATCGAGAAGCCCCAAGAATGCATTTCTCTAACGCCAAGAAAAAGTATTTCATTGATTTTCGAAACCCAAGAAATGATTTTTTTTTTTTTTTTTTGGAAAATGCTTGACTTGTTGTTGTGTGTCGCATTAAATTGTAAACATGGCGAGAAAAAGTAGAGAGCAAAAGAAAAAAGGCGTAAAATAGAAAAAGCAAAAAACTAGAAGAAAACATGTATGAAAATTAGAACTGGGCAGCGCCAATTATATAATACCCTACAGAACAAGCTTTTAGAATATTAAAAGCTTTTGTCTTATGAGTACTGGTCGAGAAACAGTGCTAATCGATGCTTAACGTCCACATTTATTCTCAATCATGCTGGTTATTAATTGCTAATGTAATAGCAATCCCTGAAAACTATAGCTAAACAGCAGTCTGTTCAATACTTTGAAATTAATGCACAGTATGTTTAATTATCACCTTGTGAAACATTCAAAGACAAATAATAATAATTAGCATTCTGATCTCATTGTATGGGGTCATTATACAAGCAACTTGTTAACTTTGTTCTCCGAAAGATGGACTTAGTCCATTCATCGGTTTGGTAATAGCAAAATTTTAGCTCAGAAATCTTAAAGACGTTCGATAAAGTTTAGCACAGAGCACTCGTATTGCTTTTGTGTTAAGTAAACCCTATGAACTTACAAGAAGTTTTCTCAAAACTTGTAAAGTAAACCATAAGCCGATCTCTTGACTGGTGATATGGCTTAGGAAGTTGGCCTCAGGAAATGGCCGACGTGCACAATAGACAAATCTTTATGTAAAAATAAATGTTTAATGCGTACGATTTGATAATAAATAAAAAATAATATGAACGTACAACGAATTCTTAAATTATGCCGTTTCGAATTATTGGTGTAACTAACGTAAAAAACTTATTAGCAAAAAACTCAACCAGCCAGCCATTATACTATATCTGCAACGTATTTTATAAAAAAAAATATTTTTCTGCTTTTAATTTAATCTTTAAATGTTAAATGGTTGTTGTGGCTTTTCATTAGTCAATCACTGTATGTACATATACGAGTATATGTATATGTCCTTTATAAATACATTTGTGCAAATGTTTTTACCAATCCTCAATATTGTACATCCGTGATGAAGTTGTGTACCAATGCCAGCATTGGGCTAAGTTCAAAATCAGGGCACATCTTTTTCATTTCGGGTTTCTATATAGAGGCCCAAACGCAAGAAGAGAGGTTGCCGTATCTAAATTCGACTCTCTTTCCGACCCCATATCAAGTATAGTATCCTTGCCAATTATTCGAGCAGTGAGATTGTTGTTACTGGTGATTTCAATGTTCATAACTCGTCTTGGCTACGCCATTCAGGCGGCACAACTCCAAAAGCCAATTAGTGAATGAACCATACAATACAATACATATGTATATCGTGTGTAGTTGGAAACCGAAATAACACTCTTGACCTTTTTTGAGATTCTTGCACCTCTCGGAAATTCGAATCATTGTACCATTTTCGCCTCTTTTCCGCATTCCATTCTTCATAACGTTTCACCTACAGCTAAGAAACGCTTTGTTTTCAATTACGGAACAGCTCGTTTGACTCACCAGGGCTTTTTAATTGGAAACTCTCTTTCCTTGACTCTAACATCGATGCCATGGCTGAAATGGTAGTGAATAATAAAAATAATAAGACTGGAGATGGATATTTTTATTCCATCCAAATGCCTTTCGATTAAGCCAAAGAATAAATCTTAGTTTAATCGGATTTGCAAATAGGCATCGAGATTCAGAGCGAGAACATTCAGAAATTGGAGTCGATCTACTGGTGATCTGCTGATGTTACTCTCCGAGCGGAGAAAAAAGTCCATTCCTGAATTTGGTGAGACTAAGGTTGTGTTTTGGATATTTCCAAGTTGTTCGATGGAGTTTGGCACGAGGCGTTCACATACAGACTTATTGGTTTTGTTGTCGGTAGTTACTTCTCTCTATTTTTGTCGTGCTTTTTCTGAAATCGCACTATAAGAGTGGTTATAGATGGGATTTTTTCCGACAAGTTAAGGATTAATTCAGGGGTACCGCAAGGCTCTTTTTTTTTCCCCACTTTATTTCACATATTTCTAAACGACTTTCATCTTCTTATTTCCAATCCTATCTACTCTTTTACAAAGCACGCAGCAATATTTGTCATATTCCTTGGATTGTAGGACGAGCCCCTTGAAGATTGGGGCGAAAAGGCGGAATATGAATCTTACAAGTGACAGGCAGTCGTGCAAACAGGGTCGATTTAAATGTGTACAAGACCCAATGTTGTTTTGTGACACTTAGGCGAGATGATGGTGACGAGTCATCTGTTTCAATGGGTAATGTGACTATTGTGGAGGAGGATGATCTTCATATTCTGGGCATGAGATAAGATGGAATACAACTCCCATGTATGGTTCCATGCTTTAAAGTCTTTTTCGAATCTTTTACATCGCATACAGGAGAGCTAAGGTGCTTATTAATGACGGTAGGGTAGCCAACTCTATCGATTCGTTAGAGCACCGTCGCAATGTTCCGTGTGTTTAATTGTTCGATCGGTACTATAACGGTTATGTTCGGACGGAATAAATGAATTCCTAATAATCACAGTGCACGTATTTCTCGTAGAGCGCATCCAGCGAATCGCACAACGCATTATAGGGAAAACTCGTACTTTAGTTGCAGAATTTGTTTGTGGAACAATCTTCCCGCGAAAATCTTTACTGCCAATTACGACATGAGTAAATTCAAGTCGAACGTTTAAAAACACTACTTCCTCTTTCCTCCTTCCCACAACCTATTTTCCTAGTACCAGTACAATGTACTGCAGCAGTAGCAGTAGAATGGAACAAAATACCCAAATGTAAAGTCCACCCTACTCTATGGTTGTGAATCATGGAACGCTGCCCTTCTACCAATCTTTTGATAATTTCAAGCCACCCTATAAACTACAGCCACAGAAATTAAAAGGCAAAAATGGCGACATCACCATAGAATGAATATAATCCACAAGGCCATCGAAGAAGAGGACGTCCAGCATACACTAGAAAAAGACAAACTGAGCAACAATTTACCACAGCACAAGGATGATCTGGTCAATAATGAAATTAAGCTTTTAGTAGTATTTCTGCGCCGCAGCTTGCGTGCGAATAGGTCACAGAAGATTTTTTTATGACGTATTCTGTCACAGGATTTATAGTTGCCACATGACATTTGCAAAGAATTTCATTTCTAAGAAAATAGAAAAAAAAATTAAAACTGTATTAAAAACCAAAATACTTGAGATTCTAATGGCAGTAAAGAAAAAGAATTATTTTGTTATGGTCTATACATGGATTTGCATTTAAGTTAAAGGAAAGAAACTAAAAAAAAAATCTTAGTTCGGATGTTTATTTAAATATTTTTTTTTTTTTTTTAATAAAAATTTCATAATTTTTTAACCAATTCCACCACAAATACAATATCGAATGACAAAAAATACACCATATACGTACCACCATATACATTTAGCTGAAAACACACATGTACGTACAGATATGTATTAACGAGAAAGATTTACAATATTTGCGGCTGATTTACAATTGAATGAACACGCATTGGCTGACTCTGACTGCATAGAGACGAGAAATAAATCCATTGTCGTCCACAACGTAAAATGAACGACCGAAAGAATCTGAGTAAATGTCACATTATGGTGGAGAATAAAGCAGAAGCGGCAATAAATCGAAATGGAAGCGAATCAGGGAAAAACAAAAACAGAAATAAAAATGAACACAACAGAAGCAACAACAAGGCAACACATTATCGCACAAACTGACACATACAACCGGTTGCATACAGGCCTGCTTAACAAAGTGGAAAACAGGAAAGAAAGACCGACTAAAAAGTACACTATTTTTATTCACTTTTAATGATTTCATTATTTTGCTCAGAATATTTTTTTTTTTAATTCTAAAGTAACCATTCTTGCTTTGCTGGGAGTCTTTGTGTTCTATACCCATAAAATGTATTCCTCGTAAGAATTTTAAGAAAAAAATTCAGAGACTGCCATTCTACTACGAATTTATTTACACGAAATTCAGAACCTTCCACTATTGTCGTTCCAAAGCTATACAACAATCAATGTATTGTCCACGAAGATGTTTGGAATAAATCAAGTAACTTCTAACCGTCTACTATTAAATAAAAATTAAGGCTTAATATGATGCCACGCTCACTTATCCAATACCGCCCAATTTTTTGACTGATGATTTCTATTGACTGCGAAGTTATTTAGCCCAAATTAAGAAACTTTAGCTATAACCGTTTTAGACAAAAATCAATATATACTTTGTATGGGAGGTGTCACTCCCACTTATCCCATACCGCCCACTTTTTGACTGATGATTTATATTGACTTGGAAATTATTTAGAAACTTTAGCTATAACCGTTTTCAAGATAGATAAAAATCAATATTTACATTGTATGAGAGGTGCCACTCATACTTATCTAATTTCGCCCACCTTTTGAGTGATGATTTATATTGACCACGAAGTTATGTGAATAATTCAGAACCTTACACTATTACCGGTCCAAAGATACACTAAAATCAGTGTTTACTTTGTATCTGAGATGCCGCTGCCACTTATTCAATTTCGCCCACTTTTTGACCGATGATATGTATTGACCACAAAGATGTTTGGCCTAATTTTAAAATATTTACGAACTCTTACAAAGTTTAAATGCTGTAACAAATTTCGTTTTCAAGTAAAACTTATGCAAGGAGTGCATTGTGCTGGTACTAGGAAAATAGGTAATGGGAAGGAGGAAAGAAGTAGTGTTTATGGATTTTCGATTTAAGTTTACTCATATCAAAAGTGACAGGTAAGATTTTTGCAGGGAGATTGTTCCACAAACGAACAGTGCGACTAAAGACCGAATTTTTCCTATAATGCTCTACCAGAAATACGGATACTACGTAAAAATGTGTGATAATTCCATTTAAGTATCAATAGAACAATGAAACACAAACCTGATTGCGACGGTGCTGTAATGAATCAATAGGGTTGGCTACCCTACTGTCACTTATAAGCATCTTCGCCCTCTCCTGTGCGTGGTCGAGAAGCTCATAAATAGACTTTGAAGCACCGGCTCATACATGAGAGTTGTATTTCATCTTGGGTCGGATATAGGCCTTGTAAATATTAAGAAGATCAGATGAGGTGAAGTATTTCTTACACCGTTGTAAAAGCCGAGGCATTTTGATGCTTCTATTTTGACACTCGAAATATGTAATGATTTCAACAAACGTAGTACATCAGTACATCAAGAGCATCTGATTCTTCCATACTCATAGTCACAAATAACACGTCTGTACATCAAAATCAACCCTGTTCACACGAACCTAGTAGGCCTCAGCCTACGATCAGAAAATTATGAATGATAAAGAAGAAAGTCATTAAGATATATCAGAAATAGAGTGGAAGAAAGAACAGAGCCTTGTGGTACCCCTGAGTTTTATCCTGAACTCACCGAAAGAGATCCAATCTATAACTACTCTTAGAGAGCGATATCTGAGAAAGCTCGATATAAATCCAGAAAAGTGACAACCGACATCAAAAGCAATAAATTTCGAAATGAGTGACTCATTCCAGATGCTGTTAAACAGCTTGGAAGTATCCAGAGCCACAAACTAACTCTCGTCAAAACCGTGAATGGACCTGTTCAATTCCTCCGAGAGCAACGCCAGTAGATCACCAGTAGAATGTCTCTTGCAGAAACCGTAATGACGATTGCAGAGAAAATCTTTGGACTCCAAGTATCTCACAAGGTGGTGATTAACCATACTCTCCATAACTTTGGAGGGTGCGGAACAAGCTGCTATTAGGCGGTAGTTTTCAAGGTTGCTAGACTCACCTTTTTTGGGGATTGGTGTTACATTAGCAACCTTCCAGCCAGAAGGTATGCCATCCGGCCTAGATAAAGATGCGTTTTTTCTTCTACTTTTAAATCAGGAAAACAAATCCGAAATTTCCTAAAATACTGTTTTCCGATATCATCTACTATTGTATTATATCAGCATGGTTTTTTTCTCTATGATTAATTTATTGTTTTAATTCAGGGGTCTACGGGCCTAAGCGATTTATGTTCTGAATTTAGTAATTAGATTATTAAAAAATGTTTCTTATTAATATTACCAGCTAAAACCCGGCGTGCCTCGCTACTCCGTCTTCTCTATTATCTTAAATGTTATCTTAGTTAAATTTTTGACCCTTTTTTCACCATTTTGTACCCTTTCAGTCCAAATCCAAACATTTGAGATAGACCTATAGTTCCTTTCAGAAAGATACTTTAGAATCTGTCAATTGGCTATGAAAGTCTTCAAGCAAACACACACGAAGCTTTAATAGTTGTCGTTTTCTACACATACAAAATTCAATATTTAGAATCAATGGAAGGTGCCACTCCCACTTATCCAATATAGCCCAGTTACTGATCGTGTATTGTACACGACGTTGTTTAAATCTAAATTAGAACTTCTACTATTACCGTTCTCAAGATATATAAAAAATAATATTTACTTTGAATGAGAGGTAGCATGCCTGCTTATCCAATCCCGTCCACTTTTTGTCTGATGATTTGTATTGACTGTTAAGTCATTCAGACGAATTTCTGAAGCTATTGCTTTAACCGTTCTCAAGATACACAGAAATCAATATTTAATTTGTATGGGTGGTACCACGCCCCCTTGTCCAACTCCGTCCACTTTTCAACTGATGATTTCTATTGACCATAAAGTAATTGAGACCAAATACTGGAACTTTATCTATAACCGCTCTCAATATACACTTAAATCAGTATTTACTTTGTATGGGAGGTGCCACGCCCACTTGTCCCATTCCGCTTTTTGCCTAATGATTTGCTTTGACTATGAATCCATTTGGACCAAATTTAGAAAATTTTTCTGTTACCATTTTAAAGATATGGACAAATATATATACACCGCCCAGTTCCTTCCAGACATAAAATTTCAAAATAATCGATTCAGCCGTTTAGCTGTCTATAAGGCACAAACAAACAAACGTACATACATATACAAAACACAAGAAAACATATATTTACTTTCATATATAAGAAGATATACATTTAGATTTTAGGTTAGAAACCGTATGGGTATTTGCACCGGGAATTTACATGAATTAATTTTTTTATAGATTTTCTATACTTTGCTTTCTTCAATAAAATAAAAAGCTATAAAATGTGATAATTGTTTACAATATTTTTATTTGATTTAGTTTGTTTTAAGGAACGTTTGGTACTTATTTATTTAACATCTCGAGTGGTACAATAGTTTACCACCACTCCCCCAGCCGCCCATTTATTGTTTCTCAGATTCTTTCGCCGATATCTTATGAAGTACTTAAATAACCTGCTACTATCAAAAATTTTATTGCAGTATTGCTATACGAATGTCGGATCGAAAGGGTTAAACAAACCTCGTTTATAAGTTTAAATTTTTTGTTAAATTGCATGTTGACAGATATTTTATGAAGTTATGAGCATGGATTTAATTAAAAATAAACAAATAAGAAATAGGGTTAATCCTTACCACACAACAAAGAACTAACTTTGGAATTCGACATGATCCGTTTATCTTACGAAAATTATTTTGATTTAATTCGGTATATTTAATGATGAGTATTGAAGTGTTACAAATATGAGCTTTAATACAATACACATCTCACCACCAATAGCGGTAATCGGTATAGGTTATAATGAATTGAAATGAAACGGAATGGTAGACGTCGTTATTCATTGGTGGTTAAAAATAAAATGAATGTTTTGTTGTATCGGTTAGCGAAAGAGAGGCAAAGGGAAAAAGAATGTAGTTGCCAAAGCTAGAAGCATAATGGTAGTCAAGAAATTATCACCATATATGCCTCTGTATGTTCATTGAGTGTGTGCGTGAGTGCAGGAATAGTTGTCATTATTGTTATAGAGTGGCAACATAACAATGAAATTAAAGCGAATTGAGTTCACTTCTTATTGTCTTCTTTTAACACACTCATACTACATACTCAACTCATACATTTACAGAAGTACTTGTTTAAAAATTAAAATAATGGTTACAATTGTTTTGAACTATTTGCACACAGGGTTGAGAATTTTGTTACATGAGACACTAAGCAGAGCCAATACAAACTGTAGCCGGTATTAAAAAAAAATAAGACAAAATTGAGAAGAGAATGTTTAAAAAGTTGCCGAGCTATTGGAAAAGACTATGTTGCAAATGTTTTGTTAGCCCATTTTGTAGCAAATAAGATTTCTTTCTGAAGCAAAAAATTTAAAAATTTTAATTAAAAGATTTTAATTTTTTATTGTTCCAATTATATAACTAAGATCTATAATTAAAACCAGATAACCCATAATGCAGTAAAAGTTTTTAATAAAACTCACAGTTCAGTAAGTCCATATCTTAGTACAAGGCTTTTATTTAAATTGTAATTGTGTCAAAGTTTAATTCAGAAATGAAATTTAAATGTCACGTGTGAAAAATATTTTTTTTCTTTTACAAGTTTTCTCCCGATTTTTCCTCGTTCCAGTAAAATTGCTAAGTTTCATCCTCCTACAAATATTAATAAAGAAATACTAATTTCGAACTCTGAATTTTTTTTCTTTTCGTGCTGGGATATTCATTTGTTTCTTTGTTTAAGAATTTTTACTTTGGCTTACTGTTACCTTATTCTATAAGACTCATTATTTTCATGTCCAAATATTTATGGGACATGAAAATGCTACCCATGCTATTGCTCACAATAAACTATAAGCACAACCGTGTGACTACTTTGAAGAAGTATTTGTCTGTGTTCGTGAACAATTCGAGCGGATTTTTGAGTCATTTTGAAACTGTATAGATCAGCAGTTGGCTCAAAAAAAAATGTTCTTAAAACGTGAATGTATTTTACGGAGCAAGTGTTTACGTCGGCACAAAAAAGTTAGTAACAAGTTGTAGTCTGCGCTTTTTCTTTTGTTTATTTTTATTATACGAGAGGTACTATTTTTATTTCAGGAACTGGCAACACTAATGCCATTAGTTAAAATCTGGCAACACCATAATAACTCACAACGTTTTGATGTACAAGTGCTATTTGTTTTGAAAATCAGTTTGGTCAAAAAATGGAAATTAAAAGAGAAGGTTTTTGTTGGATTACTTTTTACATTTTTCGACGTGGATTACCTCAACAAGAATGTATTGATGAACTCAATTCTTTGTATGGCGACAAGCACCATCAAAAACCACAGTATATCGCAGGTATAGTGAATTCAATCGTGGCCGTAGCTCGATCGCTGACGAATTCCGTGAATGTCGTCCAAAATGGTTGTTGTGACACAAAACATCGATGCAGTGCGTGAACTGATAATGCAAGATCATCATGTGACACATTGTGAGACAGAAGCATTTTTGCCCATTAGTTCCACACACTGCATAAACACTTAGTTGTAAAAAAAAATTGTTCTCGTCGGATACCACATAATCTTTCAATAGCTCAAAAAAGGCTCGCGTCGATTGGTGTAAGGAAATGATTGAAAAGTTCGACCGTGATGCTTTAAAAGACGTGTAAAAAACCGTGACAGATGACGAATCATGGATATATGCGTATGAGCCAGAAAGAAAACAGTAATCGAATGTGTAGAGGTATTCCAAGACGAGCTAAATCCAACAAAAGTTGTTCATGGAAAAAGCACAGTTAAGCAAATTGTCGTCTGTTTCTTCGGACGAATGGGTCATGTGGCCACTGTTCCGCTTGAGCAACGTAGGACAGTCAATCATGAGTGGTACACGATCTTTTATTTGCCGAGTATTCGGAGAAATTCGTAAAACCAACCGCCGAAGAGGAATCATTCTCCATCATGACAATGCGAGCTCTCACAAATCTCGTCAAACAGGTGAATTTTTGAAACATCGAATTGGTGTCTAATCCTCCGTACAGTCCTGATTTGGCACCTAATGACTTCTTGTTCCCGAATATCAAAGGTAATAAGCGTGTTCAATGATCTACGAACGCCGAAGAAGCAGTTGAATTGCTCAAAAATCATGTTTTGCAGGCGTCTCAAAAAAAAAATTAGAAAAATTGCTTTGAGAAATGGTTTGAACAAATGCAAAAGTGTATTAAGCATCAAGGGGGATATTTTCAAAAGCAATAAAGCCATTTTCATTAAAAATATTATTAATTTAATAATGAAATTTATAATTTAATAATGAAATGATTTAATTTAATAGAATATTTTATTTTTATTTTTCGGGGATATATAACATAATAATGAAAATGTAATGAAAGTGGAAATTTTAAAGCATTTATTTCTGATTAATACTAAAATTACTTTTGAAATGACTGGGTGGTAAAAAGGGTTATTTGGTACTTGAAAAGCTTTTATTGTTTGGAGGCATTAAAAAAGGGACAAGAAAACAGCTTTAAGAAGCTTTTGTTGAGAAATAAAATATTAAACTTTCCACATAAATCAATAAATTTTATAAGTATTTATACAATATATCGGGTGCTTTTTTAGAGGTTCATAACTTTAAGTTAACAAAACTGTTTTATTTGACAACCGATTTAACAGTTGATGATTGCTTTTTGTTTAGTTTGGTTTGACATTTCATTATGGATAAGATAAACTGACATCAGAGCGACGCTTGCAAGTTGTTGAATTTTTTTTTTTTTTTAATCAAAATAAAGGTTCTTTTTGTCAAACTTCAAAATTTTGTTCTCCGATGAAGCCCATATTTGGTTAAATAGGTATGTAAATAAGAAGTATTGTCACATTTGAAGTGAGTATAATACATAAGCTGTTATCGAAAAATCATTACATCCACAGAAAATTACTGTTTGGTGCGCTTTGTGGGCTGGCGGAGACATTGGCCCATATGTCTTCAAAAAAGATGATGGTCAGAATATTACTGTCAATGGTGAATGATTAGAAATTTTTTTGTATCACAATCAGCTGGCAGTAATCTTGTGACATGTGATTTGAACATGATTTGTTTTATTATGATCTAGACTTGTCCAACTGTAAAAAAAACTCCCGGCATAAATTTAACCCACTAAATGTGTTGAACAGGAACTACTTAAAAAATTGCAACTTAGGAAATGATTTGTAACATAATATCTGTTAAGTTCGATTTTTCGCATGTTGTAGGGTTAAATAAGTATTTTGATAACAACATCATTTTCTTCACTTTCCTATAATAGAAGGAATTTTGCCTTTTTTAAACATATCCCTGTTTTTTATTTACGACATCATATGAGACATCAGAGCTCGAGAGAAACACTGGATGTAGTCGAATGGATCACTAAGATCTGCCTTGAAACCTGGTGCCTTGTGTGTCGAGACGAGAGTATTAAAAACTAAGAAAATCAGCCACGACATTTAATAAGCCACTTTATTAAAGAAATCTAATAAACATTTATCTACCACGCACCAGGTTTGCCTTCAGCCAACATATCGTTACGTTTTAACCTTTTAATAACGTTTGAGTTCTTTTAAATTGGGTAGAATAAAATAAATGCCGCGAATTTAATGTTTCACTTTATACAATTGTTTATTTAACTTCCACGTTATACAATTATAACTATACAGTATCCAACTTATTTACTATCCGCTTAGTGCACCAATTTACTCAATACTTACTTCTTAATACGACTTTACACTATGGCTGCTAAACTATAACTGACTGACATAAGCAAGGCAGCGTTCCTTATATACCTAACTGCCATCAGTTTCCAATATTCTAGTAGTCTTAAACCTCCTCAAATCTTCAAATCAAAATGTAACATTCGAAAGTTGAATTGGTAACACCATTCAATATGCAATTGATAACACTGTGAATAACACAAATAATTAAGGTGTTACCAGACTGACACATTGAGATCCTTGACGCAAACCAATAGACTAAAATCCCACAACAGAGTTTTATAGCTCCAAATATACTATTGTCGGCAGTTTTATTTTCGTAACAATATAAAGAATTAATAAAATTTACTACAAATTTTAGCTTAGCACGTTGTGTGCAGATTTCTTGCGACCGGGACTATGTTTTGTCCAGTTATATTAATGATCTGGACGAAACCTATATATATGTTCGTCATTTTATAACTCGAGAACCACTGCATGTGTTGGAAAGGTGTACTGATTGTTTGTGTCCAAATGGGCGGTGCCAACCCATACATAATTTTTATTTATACGTCGACATCTTTAAAACGGTACAAATCATTAATCAAAAAGTGGGCGGAATTGGGTAAGTGGGAGTGGGAACTCCCAACAAATTAAATACTGATTTTTGTATATCTAGCAGGGTTGGCAAAAACCCGAGTTTTTTTAAACAAACCCAACCCATCGGGATGGATGGGTTTTTTGGGTTTTATTGGATTTTCTAACTGCCTCCAAATTTCGTCCAGTTCGACAATATTTTTTGTTTTTTAAAACAATAGCGTTGTTTTCGTATTTATAATGAAATTTTTCACTCTTAATAGGATCAGGGCGTCATTTTGTACTATGTACTCGGTGATCGGAGCAGACTGCAATTACTTCGTGTAAACTGTGCATTATGAGAAAAACGACCGGATTATAAAGACAGACAGACAAATAAAGTTTTCCTCTTACATGCCAACGCTCGGGGGCACGTCGCAAAAGTGGCCAAACAATTGTTAGAAACGATCAAATGCCGCACCCGCCATATTCTCCAAACATTGCTCATTCTAGCTATTAGCTGTTTCAAAGAATACAATATCTTTTGATATGGAATAACTTCTTTTGAAGAAATAAAAAATCAGCTTCGAAGTGGATCGCCTCAAAAAACAAAAAGTTTTTTTTTGAGACAGAACTCAGACATTGGATAAAAGGTGGGAAAAAAAAGTAAGCAGTGATTTTATACATTTTTATTTTGGTAAATTTGTTAAATCATTATCTTTTTTGACCTAAAAAAACCGGACTGAATTAATTTGCACACCTAATAGGTAAATTTTAATTATTTTTGTTCAAATAAACTTCGAAAGCCCCAAAAAAAAACCAACCCGGGTTTTTTAAATATAAAACCCAATTAAACCCACCCGGGTTTTAACCCTGATATCTAGAGACCGGTTATAGTGAAAGTGTCTAAATTTGATTCAAATAACTTTGTGGTCAATATAAATCATCACTCAAAGAGTGAGCGGAATTGGATAAGTGGGAGTGGCACCTCCCATACAAAATAAATATTGATTTTTCTATATCTAGAGAACGGTTAGAATGGCCGTTTCTGAACTTGATCTAAATGACTTGGTGGTCAATGCAAATCATTAATTTTAATGAATTCCTTTAAATTTTATACAAAAAATTAACTTTAACATTGTTTCCGATAGGAAAAACCAATAGGATATATTTTACGCTGACCCTAAGATAAAGATGGTAAATCTTATGAAGCAATCGGCCTTTATCACCATAATTTCTGTACTTATATTTATAATAGAGAAAGTATGTGTGTGTGTGTGTTTGTTTGTCCATTTAAGTTAAAGAAGTGCCTTCGAAGATGACGATCAGCACTCAACAATAATGAATACCAAACCTCTTCCTGCCTCTCACTTTGATCAAATAATTCATTCATTTATAAATTCTTTCAACACTTCTGTGTTTTTTACCTTGCACTCCCTCTCTCTTTCTCTCTTTGTCATTCTTGATAAACCCTTGTATGGATGTAGTGCCATGCAATAATGAATGTGTGATATTGAATGACAACAACACTGTTTAAATAGTAAGTGTAGTTGTGGTGGTGCTATTTACAACAGATTTGAGAGATGGGGGTAGTAAAATTAAAAACAACAACAATAAACACAAGAAAATGTTATAAGAAAACAGTTTTGTATGACACTCATACATACATTCAAGTGTATGTACTAAGTACTTTAAAATTTTAAACACTCGTCTTACGTTGGTAGTTAGAAAAATTATAAAGTAGAGAGAGCAAAAGGAAGAAGGTATTCTCTCTTTTTATTTCAGATTCTCCCTTACTATTAAATAGTTGTTAGTTTATAAGTACATATGTATATATTGGCTTATGTATAAATATGTGTATGTGTCTTTAATTTTAAGGGCGATATTTGGTGTTATTGTCTCTTATTTGTTTTTGTGTTGTTTTATTTTTGTAATTAAGTACTTGCTAATGTTAAAGTATATGTAGTTGCAAGTATGTATGTATTTTTCTACTTTGTGGTTGTCGCTTTGCTTTTCTTCTTATTGTTTTTTTTTCGTCATGGCTTTTTATTTTTCTGATGTTTTTGCTGTTGTTGTTCATGTTTTGTATTAAACGAACATAAAAACTCATCCATCCATCAATACTAAAAAATTTGTTTTTTTTTTGTAACGAAACGATAGTTTTACTGAATTGATCTGATATTTAAAATTAGTTGCTGTCTTAAGTTCGTCGTTGCAAGTTGTTCCTGTTTAAGATACAAAGAAAGCCAACAAAAAAAAAAAAAAAAAAAAATTCAAAACCTTAACGCGTAACGGTTTTTTTAAATTTGAAAATTAAATAATTTTTAGCAAAGTTTTATAATTTAATTAAAAATAAAATTCAACTTAAAGCACAAAACCATTTACTTATTTAAAATAATTAAAAAACAACAACAACAAAATATATAATTTTAAGAATATACCAACCAAATAATTATGGAATATAATTTAACAAAAAGGTGCAGTGAATTTATTAAATAATGGTATTAAAAAATAAATAAAATAAAAAATTTATAAAAAAAATATTGAAAAAAAATTATTACAAATTTAAAAAATAAAGCAAACAAAAATATTTAAAAAAAACATAATTATTAAATATTTGAAATATTAAGTTTTAAATGTTTTTTTTTTCAATTTTCAGCCTTTAATTATCAGTCTGATCTAAAGAATGAAATGTCTAATATTTTATTATTTCTTTTTTTAATTTAACTTGAAAAATAGTACATTTTTTATAAATTTTTTTAAACTTTATAAAGTTATATATAAAATTAAATTTTATTGATTTATTATTAGAGAAAAATATTGTTATAAGACGAATTTGATAAAGATCAGTCGTTTATAATTGACATACTATGTATGTACACTTCTATATAAATATTTTTAATAAAAAAGATCTTTAATTTCTTGTATAGACAGTTGTGTTAAGTCGTATTATGAAAGAATATAACTCAGATAAGTTTATTTAAATTCTATTCAAATTGATGAAGTTCAATCCACAATTGCGAGTAGCCGACTTAGTAATACTAAATTAAATTGAATTTTTTTTAACTATGACCGTTATTCACCATCATCCTACGAAAATTGTGACTGTAATAGCTACCAATCTATTAGTAAAAATATATTAAACTTGACTTTAATAAGTTTCAATTTGTTGGTTTTAACCACAGTGCCAAATTAAGTACAGTATGCGACAAAACATATGCACTAGCTTGAACTTATCATATATCTTCATAACACAGAAAAGCTCATTCAAATTTTATTTTTCATTTTTACTAAGAAAACAGTAAAAATTTATTTTAGTTACAAAACCGCTATTTTGCATACGTCAAAAAAATAGCACGAAATAGTTTGACAGTTAAATTTCAAACGACAAAAATCGTTCAATAACAAAAACGATCATTTCAACATTAGAGGAATAATTAGAGAAAATTTTAACGACTTTATAATCGTACCGAAACCAATAATGTTTTACAATATTCTACAAAAATGGCTAACAGTTATTAGCAGCTAGAAAAAACAATTATTAATGATTATAATAAAGATGAATCAGTGGCATCAGTGGCAAACAAATTTGGAACTTAACACAGTATTATTAACCAGGAACGACCAGGCGATACTCCATTTAATAAAAAAATATGTCCTTATATCAGGAAGATCTATTACAAATCATTTAAAATTAAATGTTACGATTAGATTCATCCAAGGTCGATACTGCATGCAGAAAAAATGCCACTTGATTGGAGATATCAACAGGACAACAATTCAAAATGCACAGATAAAAAGTGAAAGAATGCTTTGTAAGCAAACAAATCAACGTTTTGAATTGTCTAGCGCAGTCGCCAGATCTCAATCCCACAGAAAATCTATGGCATATTGTAGATCTCAAAATAAAACGCGATAAATGCAGTAATATGGACGAAGTTTAATGACAAGTGGAAATTGCCTTGAATAAAATTTCTGGTAAAACATTATTGAATCTAATCGGGTCCATAATATGAGTATGTAAAGAACTTTTAAAAAAATGAGGGCTATGCAACTAAATATTAATAAATTTCATGTTTTAAGTGAGTTTATTGTAGACGTGCTTATGTTTTGTCGCATTCAAAAAACTGTGTTCAACGTACAAAATGATCTTTTTTTTAAGTCAAATTGGAATTTTCTTCGTCTTTTTTTGTTGTTTTTTGGTGAATTTAGATGATTAGCTTCATAAATAAATAAAATAGTTTAAAATCCAAAAGTGTTTGCTTTTGTTATTGAGACATTTTGTATTAATCAGAAGTTCGTGCATATGTTTTGTCGCAGAATATGGGTTTAAAGGCTTTTTGCAAAAGTACTAATAGCTTGTAAATATTTGGTAAAAAAGTGTATTAAAGCCACCCAAAAGTTTCCAAAATGTGCGTTAAGTATTTGATAGAGTTTTAATTGATTTTTGAAAGCAGCTTAAGTTAGCGTAAGTACGTTAGCCCTTTACCCTTAATACTTATGGTCTTTGCAATTTAATATGTTTTGTTTTCCTCTACTTTTAACTGCTTTAATTTGACACCGCAAAATTTTCGGATTGAGATCTGGCAATTGCGCTAAACATTTCAAAACGTTAATTTATTTCTCTCATTTATCTGTGCGTTTTGAATTGTTGTCCTGTTAATATCTCCAATCAAGTGACATTTTCTTCTCTGCATGCGGTATCAGTATGTATGCCAGGATATTCTTGTAGACAAATCGATCCATTACACCCTTTATTGTGTGTATTGGTCCAATTTCATGACCAAAAATGAATTCCCAGACTAAAACACATCATTCTTTTTGTTTTACCGTGTCTTTGGTATACCGAGTATTAAGACGTTGTCCTTTTTATTCAGCTTAACGGGCTAAATCCGTAAGAATTTCTCATATTAAACTTAGATTCATCAGGGAAGAGTACGGTCTTCCATTAAAAGTATACCTAAGTTTTTTTGCTCCTCTGTAAATTCAATTCTGACCAATCTGTTTTTGGCAGTAGTAAATGGCCTTCTTGCACTTCGACATGACACTAATCCACCATCTAAAGATCATGTTTGGATCTAATCGAAGCATTTAATTTTAGTTGATTTGTAATAAACCTTTCAGATATAAAGACAAACTTTTATATTGAATGAAGTATCGCCTAGTCGCTCCGCTGGTTTTCAGGGTTTTCTCTGTGTATGGTTGTCAATGAGCCTGATGAACAGAAGCGGTTTATACGGTAAATAATTCTTGGTTGAGTTCTAAATTTGTTTGCGATTGATGTCACTGATTAATCTTTATTATAATCATTAATTATTATCTATATAATTAATAGGCTAACGCATTTATTTGTATTCCTTTTACGCCCGTTCTACTGCACCGCTTTTGAAAAGATATATATGGGCTTCAAGCTTTGTGCAGATGTGCACAATATCATATTTAAATCGGTCCAGTACTTTGGGAGTAAAACGACTATAAAATTCTTACTAACACATAGAAAGAAAAAACATTTTTTTGTGTAGATACATATAAAAAACAAAAGAAAATATGTTAGTGTGTATGTATATTATTTTTATTTTTCATGTAAAAATTATTTTTTTGGATTTAAAAAAAAGAAATTTTTTAGAAAATTTATTTTATAAATATTTTTAGGCTTATTTATTTGAAATTTTGTATGAAAAATTTGTATGAAAAATTTTAAATTTTATACCTAAAAGATATATATTAGATGCTAGAATGTGGCTGATTGTGTCAGCCGCTACGTCCATTACTTCCTTTTAATTGCTAATTTCTGTTGGCCATTTTTGTAGAATATTGCAAAATATTGTTGGCTAGAGAGACAGAGTTTGATAGAGTCGGTTCGATTATAAAGACGTTCAAATTTTCTCTAAGTATTCTTTTAATGTTGAAATGATCTTTTTTGTTATTGAACGATTTTTGTCGTTGTTAATTTAACGATGTAACTGTTTCGTACTATTGTTTTGACACATGCAAAATAGCGGTTTCGTAACTATAACAAATTTTACTGTTACAAATTAGTTGTTTCAGTCTTTTTTTAGTAAAAGGAGTGTATTATCGTTATAAAATAAAACAAATTAAAGTTCGAATGAGCTTTTCGATGTTATAAAGTGCAAGCTCTTGCATATGTTTTGTCGCATACTGTATTTCCTAAAAGCATAACAGTTGTTTTCCGCATCCATTGCATACTGACTGACTGTAGTTAAACTATAAATTTGTAATAAGAGAAAAAGGAAATATTATTTCCATGCTTACTTTATACTAATTAAAGCGACTAATAGGGTCATAACAATTATATCTATTTAAACACTATAATAAGTCTTACTAAGGATAGCATTGGCTGTACATATATGGCACATAAGTGGCTGTTTACGTAAGTAAAGTACTTAAGGCCCAACCACAATATGCGTAGGCTAGCTTCAAAGTCTGTGCGGATACATACAATCAAATGTGTGTAACCATAACGTACTTAACAAACTTTACGTCAAGTTTCGTTCAGTTTAATTTGCTTAGGTTTGAGCGAACCCAATCGCACTTTACGTACGTAAACAGCTGTGTGTTATATGCAAAACAATGACAAAAGAAACAAGTTGTGCAATGGATGCTCTTGCTTTTATTCGCCACTGAAACAGCGACGATTGAACATGCGTATCGGGTGTAAGCAGATTTTTTTAATTTTTATTTAAACTGTGTTATTTTTCCAATAATACTTAAATGTTTACACAAAATATTAATATTTTTATATTCTTAATAAATAATAAATTCATCCAGATACTAATAATGGTAATTATTGATACAACCCAACTCTCACATAGCAATTTTTATGTTCTCACTAACATAACTATTCGTAAAGTACATTATAGCCATCAAAAAGTTGAGTAAGTATTTGACAGACTTCTCGTTGAGTTTTTGACAGTAGCTTAAGTAAGCAAAAGAATATTATGTTTGGGCATTTACGATCAGTTTCAGTTTGTAAAATACATTTTAGTTACTTAAACACATTTGTTTGTATGACTTCACACAGTTGTTTAAGCTAGCGCATTCTGTATTCCGAATCAGAAAGATTTTATTCAGAATCGGAATTTGCCGTATTTCTTAGCTGTTCTGTATTCCATTTTCGAAAATTTTTTTTCGTTTTATTTCGCATAGGAAAATGTTAGTGGAATCAAGTCAAATCAAGTTTTTTTTTGATAAAACTTCCCTGAACTGTTAAAACATCGATTTTAATCCATAATTTTTTTTTTCATATTATTTGCACAACTCTTTGAACAAAAATTGCTATAAATTATGCAATTAACATTCCACTCTGAATATAGAACAGGGACGAATATATGTATTAATTATTGCCAGTAAATTACTTTACATTCTATATCTGAGACTTACAGTGGCTCCATTAATTATTCGCTCATGTTTGATTATTTTAAAACACGTTACATAAAAATGTAATTATTCAAAATTATTGAAATTGTTTTACTTATTAACAATTACGTATGTCATGTCCAATTAAAAATATCACAAATTAATTAGTTTCTCATCTCAGTTAAATATAAACTACTAAAGCCATGAACGACCTAATGTTTTTAAGTTCAAAAAGTATTCGCTCAGATTTAAAAAATAATGATCTAGTTTTTTAAATAGCAGGCTTTGATTTTTTAAATATTGTAGTAAACAATGGGACGAAAACAACGTGAAATGACAGAAGAAGAGCGTAAAATAATTATAAATCTTCGTAAAGAAGGAAATTTCATTCGGGCAATAGAAAATAGTGTTAAAAGATCATATTCCACAATAAGAAGTATAATAGACAGACATTTTTCAAGCAACAACTTCAAAAATAAGGAAAGATCTGGCAGACCGCAAAAGCTAACAAAGAAAGAAAAACTTATTATAGTAAATAGAATACGAAGAAATCCCGAAAACAGTGCTGTTAAGGTGACAAATGAACTTGTAAATGATTTAAAAAAAGATGAGGCAGTTGATACCGTGCGAAGTGTGCTATATAAGGCAGGGTTTCATGGAAGGGTGGCCCGAAAGAAACCTTTCATAAATAACATAAACAAAAAAAAGCGAAAATTGTTCGCAAAAACCTATAAAAATAGTTTTCCGGAGTTCTGGAATAAAGTAATATTCTCAGACGACAATGAATTTAATATACTTGGGTTCGATGGACGAAAAATGGTTTGGCGGCAGAAGAACAAAGAGATGGACAAAGAGAAAGAGATGTTTTTCTGTTTGCTTTACCTACGGAATGATGCAACATATCAACTTAAACCGTTAGCTTAGGTGGTATTTTTACATTCTATTACTTTTACGAAATTTTTAGCTCAGGAATTTAGTTAAAGAAACATATTGGTCGGCAAATGCTTATCGTTTTTTTATGAATTAGGTTTACAGAACAAATGTAAAAATCAAGTTTCTTCAGTAAATGAAGAGCAAATTATTTGTAACTGTATTTTGTCTATAAATTTGTCTCTCGTTTCCTAATTTAGTGTTTTAGTTACGTTGCTAGCAGATGTTGTATTACAAACCAATGTTGCATTTTCATTTAAAGCAAACATTGAAAAATTGAAAATAAGAATATTGAGCGAATAAATGTTTTATTATTATTATTTTTTTTTTTTTTTTGAGCTGTAGCGATCTATGCATGTCAGCTTCCATTCAATTTTCACTGACATGGAAGTGGGTCTGTGCTTGTATGGGGATGTATGAGTAGCAAAGGTGTTGGAAAACTACATTTTATTGAGGGAATAATGGACTACAAGCATTACATCGAAATTTTAAAGCAAAATTTACCCAGTAATGTTGAAAAAATGGGATTAGGTAACGACTATATTTTTATACAAGATAATGAATATTAAGACGTGGTTACTGTATAATGTTCCAAAATGGGTTGAAACGTCTCCACAATCACCGGATATCAATGCCATTGAAAATTTGTGGAGTTTGTTTAAACCCAACATACAAAAGTATAACATTAGCAATAAAAACGATCTCAAAACTGCCTGAATTACTGAATGGAACATTTCGGAATATATTACCAAAAAGCTTGTGAACTCTGTTCCAGCACGTTTAAATGAAGTTCTGAAAAGTAATGGAAGTCCAAAAATACTAATTTTTCAAAAAAGTTGATTTATTTAGTAATTTAGTTAAGTGAGCTTTTTAAATTCCATATTGTGATGCTACGTCATTTTTTATTTGTTTTTTTTTTTATTCTATATGAAGTTTTATAATTTTGTTATCTTTTTTTGTAAGAGAAGTCTTTATTTAATATATATAAATAAATAAATTTTATGCAGAATTAAAATTTCTTATTAAGTGAGATGTTCTTTAAAATAAATTAATGTGAGCGAATATTTAATGGAGCCACTGTATAAAAAAGCATTGTGTAGGGTAATATACAGTCGACATTATTATTTTGAAAAAGAAAATTGAAATTGAAGTTAAATAGGATATTAATTTGTATGCCAAATCTCAATCATACCAAAGATTGTAGTAGATAGATAACAACAATATATACTACATCCCTACATAATTAAATATACATATTAAATTTAAAAAAAAAAATAATAATATTTAAAAACGTAATTTCTTTAATTACTTTAGTAATACACAAATTGCAAATTATGAAACGTAGAAAAATTCAACTTTTGTTTATAAAAATTAAAAACAACAACAAAAGCAGCAAAGAAAACAAAAATAACCTGCTAAAGGAGTCATGTCATGGGATTGCTGTATAAAAGTTCCAAACTCTTGAAATTAATTCTGGGTAAGTCTGTAAAAAAAAAATATAAAAAATCAAAAAATTTTGAAATGAAATTCAAATTTTAATACAAATTTCAATATAAATTTTCATATGGATTGTGTATGTGTGACAATGGTGTTTAGCATCCCTTTCTAAATGAATGTGTGTATGCGTGTGTGTTTGTAATAATGGCATTTAATAGCGATACCAGACACGAAAGTAAGAAATATATATGAATACACACACACACCACCATCGAAGAACAACAATAGCAATAATTCATACGAATGAATAATACGACTGAATAAGCGCATATAACGACGCTAATATAACGACAAAAAGAGGCGGAGTTACATTAGCACAGTGGGTAGAATTTGGAAAATCTAAATTGATTGCAGATTATTGAAAAATGAGTTTTTTTTTTCTTGAGCACTGAAAAAAGAAATACATTTTACCAATCGAACAAAAAATCTATATCTATATCTACTATCAAATTTAGAATACTTGGAGAAATATCTTGAAGTATTTTGTTGGACACCACTGCATTCACTACATTCGCTTACACCAAAAACAATGAACTTCTGTTGTGTAGTACTTTCCTATATAATTTAATCATTTTGGTTCGTGTGGAGGTCAATATGTATAGCGGAAGCTTAATGAACAATTTTGGCCTAAAAAGACTAAAGAAACTGTTAAGAATAGAGGCTTATTAGTGGTGATATGGTATGGGCTTGGAAATCTTTATTTTAAAGAAGGTACATGGATAAAGCTACTTATCTTGATATTCTGAATTGTTAATTATTATAAATTTTATTAGGACAATGATCCATGCCACATATCACTGATAGCGAAAAACTGTCCGTTGTATAATTGCCAAAGGTTTTGAAAACGCATCCCCAAAGTCCCGATTTAATTATTGAGCACTTGTAGAATGAGCTTGAAGGTCGAATGCAAAATAGCTTGTGTAACAATAAGGAACAACTGAAAGTCGCATTTCAGAAAGAATAGAGCCAGATAAGTATTAATGTGAGCCAATAATGATTTGAATCGATTTCAAAGCGACTGCATGCAGGTTGTCGAAAAACAAAAAGAATATACAAGAAAACAATAAATTTTATTTTGGAATTAGATATGAGAGTCTGCCCGACTTTCAATTTGAAGTTTCTCACTTTGGTTTTTTTATATTTTTATGCTACAGTTGGAAATTTCTTTTTTGTTTTTCGTTATTACTTAATAAGTACTTTACTTAATACAGTTAAAAAAATATTAAAAAAGTGCACTTTTATTTCATTAACGTGCATCTAAAGTTATTGTAATGATTTGCCCAACTTTCAATGTGAGCCACTGTACGTTCACTTGGCAAATATTTAACGAAAAAACGTATAGTGGTTACGTTTTTAAAGAAACATTTTATGGAAAAATTTGCTTTTATATTAACATTTCTTTAAAAAATTCACTCTGCGTTTCGATTTGAATCGAAATTTGCTCCGTCTGCCAATTTTGGTATTCTGCGTTTCGATTTCGTTTATTTTCTTTCGATTGTATGTAACAGTACGATCGTTGTTCTGACGGAGATTCTTTCGACTTTTGTTTTTGAATAAAAGATTTATTAATTCGCTAAAAAGCATTATATTATTTATTTTTATTAAATGCGAAATGAAAATATACAAAATGTAAGAAATTAAATAAAAATATAAATTTACACTTGTCCATTTGCATGAAGAAGGCAACCAAAAATTGAGTGTTTCCTTATTGAACCCCTTTGTGTATGCACTACATTCTGAGTTTTTATTAAAATTTGCTTATTTTCTGTTTCCATTTCAAACGTTTCTATGTTTTGAGAGCATTGTTGTCTTCTTCTTTTTCTTTCGTTTCATTTTTTTCTTTTTTTTTTGAATACCAATTTTCAATCGAAACCTAATTGAATGCGGAGAGGTAATCGAATCGCAGAATAGGGGTGATTATTTAAAAACAGAAATTTCTATAAAATAGTGTTTACGTATTTGCCAATTCTGAACATAGCTTAAGTCCATCGGAGAATCCAGAAGATTTGTCGCATCCAAAGTGCTCCGGTCTAAGTTCGACAAAAGCAGGACATTCTTTAAAAAATGGCCAAGGATTAATAACCTCCCCGCATGTCCTACATTCATAAAAATTAGCACAGCCCCATAATTTTTCTGCATCTTCATACCTTATTTAAGCGGGCAAACGCTTTAATCATTTGCAAAATTTTGATTTACAGTTGGGTGTCTAAGATTATTCGTTACGATTTGTTTTTTTCTAATTGTTTCCACATTGAAGTGTGTTCAATAGTTTGTTATAATCTAAGCTTTATGTTTTTAGTTTCGCTAGTAAGCTTATATAATTGAGCAGCTTTTAATTCAATTTTGAAAATAATTTGTTATTAACTTTTGCAATAATTAAAATTTATAAAAAATAAAAAAACGAATTCGTACCTTTTGCTTAAGCAGTAGGAAGATCGGACGGTTATTATTCGACCGGTTTTAGCCGGTTTTTGGCTTTGTCAAAAACTTCATTTTTCGAATAACGAATAAACCGGTTAATTTAACACGAATCACCGACAACTTGCATATGCGCGGTGAATAAATTTATATGTACTGCTGCTCGAAATCTAAGCAAATTTTATTCAAAGTAAAGCATTTAATTTTTGTGTTCTTAGGCACCTGAATTATAACTCTAATAACAAACATTTAATTCCATTACCTACCAAGTAGTACAACAAAAACGAAATTAGCTCCTTAAGTAGCTGTTCGAAACTTAAGCATTTTTCAGAACTTTGTGTAATAAACTTTGTTTATTCCTCCGCACACCGTTTTGGCATAGTTTTTATGAGATTTGTTAGAATTATTGTTAGTATTGGTTGTCACTTTAATTTTAAGCTCTCCATCAGCTTCTGCTTATTTTTAAACGACATGGTCCAGCTCTGCGCTTCAAGTATTAGCAAAAATTTTATTTTTTTATTTTATTAACCGAAAACCGGTTTTTTTTAAAGTGCTACTTTTCGAATTATTCGAAAACCAGTTTTTGAAAAAAGTCGAATAATCGATCTCCCTATGAAGCAGTCTCAATGCGACTATGCGGATAATTTTTCACTTTTTAATTTAATATATATATTCACACAATGCGTAATATCTAAAAATGGGGTTAAAAGGACATTTTAAGAAAAATTTCGTTTTTAAGCAAAATACTAAAAAAAGGAAATGTCGAATAAATGGTGGTCCAATCAAAACGAACTATGTTAATTGTAAATAAAACAAAAAGTTTTCAGAGACAATTGTGTGTGAAACAAAATATCGGCCAAATGCTCGCCATGGCTTCGGTGGCATGTTTTCAATGACTCTGAGACATAATTGAGGTTCAGTGTCGTTAACGTACCGAATTATCTCATCCTTTAGCTCTTGAATTGTTCTTAGCTTATTGACGTACACTTTTTCTTTTAAATATCCCCAAAGAAAGAACTCCAACACGGCCAATGAATTGCTCGCACAAATGAGCCATTTTTTCGTTGGATATGTGGTTAGTGGCACCATCCTGTTATCATATATCATATCGTCGAGGTCCATGTCATAAATTTTTGGTTACAAGAAGTCCGTTATAAGCTCGCGATAGCGAACCCCATTCACGGTAACAGCTTGGCCGACCTCATTTTCGAAACAGTACGGCCTGATGACGCCGCCAGCCCATAAACCGCACCAAACAGTTACTCTGTGAATGCATCGGCTTTTCAACAATCATTTCATTTGCCCAAATGCGGCAATTCTGCTTGTTAGTGAATCCACTTGCTGACAGAAAAAACCAAGAGGTGAACGAAATGTATTTTGATTTGAACGCCCATTTTCGTAAAAGGCTTCAACAATCTTAACGCGCTGCTTAATTGTGTACCTCTCCATGGTTGAATGTGTCAAACATTGAAACAAAGAATTACAACAAATTAAGTTGAACAAAAAACTTGACGTTAAGGTGCGACTCACAATTAACATCGTGCAAATTGGTTGGACTACCCCATAGTACAGCAGGTGAAATTAAAATACAAACTAAGATTTATTTTAATTTGATTTGATGATAGACAAGGTATAAAACTTTTTCTAAATATTTAATTTTGTGCTTCTCAGTATTATCAAGACATAATTTCGGTGGCATAGAAGCTCACCAGTTTTATTATAATTTCACAACTAGCAACTTCTTACAAAAAGCGTCAAAATAAACTAGACTTAGGCTGATTAGAAAAGAAAATTAGACATATAATTGAACGAAATTGAAATCTCCAAATTTGATTTAAAGTTTTGATAACACTATGCAACAAGCAAAAATACCTTGGATAACCACTATATTTTTTTGATGCGCTATGGTTGCCTAATTTCAAAAATTATCAGCGTTTTAGATTCTATGGATAAGTCTTTTTTAGATTTTTTTTTATAAAATGTGAGATTTTTGAATAGGCTGCTTCATACATCTTATGATAATTTTGAAATGACTCGTTCGATTTCGTTAAGCCATATGTTAAAAAATTCCAAATTATACCAGCTTTTTTTTAATATCTGCAAAAAGTTTGTTGTTTACAAAAATTAAAATGATACCTCAATTTTTGACACCATTTACGTAGATGTATCTTCACTAATTGGTAGCTTTAAAGTGTAATTGGTTTCGTTATAAAGTGACCTTAATTTAAATTAAAATAGATTTTGACTTAAACAGTAAAAAAGATAGCCAATTTTATCAAATTATCGTCATGATAATTATGTATATTGACAGTGGGACCGACATAAAGAAACAAGAATTAAAAAATGTCAAGTATTAGCTAAGGATTCTTTTTCATTTTTATTTTAAACTACCAAAAACGTATTCTTTATTCCATTGCGAAAAAGTCTAAATTGATATCACAATTTTTTTGAGTGAATGTGGGGGTAATGACGTATTTCTTCTTAAGGGATGCTATTTTTACCGTTCAACACACGTTTGATTTAAAACATTTTATTTTATTTTTTGCGTTTTTTTATTCTTCCTTTTCTGTATTTAATACGCAGATTCCCTGGAAGATCAAGAGGGTGGAGCTATGTACATATCGTGCGATGTCTCAAATGGAGGTCCTGTGGAACCTGAAACGGGATATGTTCCCAATAATCCATTATTCGGTTTGGCATTGGATAGTCCGCAGGTAAATAAAACGCTTTAACGGAAAGATTAATAAATATCTCACAAAGCGTTTATGAGAACAAGTATTTGTGTATGTATGTGAGCGATGATTTTTGGAAAATAAAAAAATATTTCATTTAAAGAAAAATTAAATCCAATCGAAAAAAGTTAGTAAATGTTGTGATAATAAATTGAAAATATGAATTTAAAAGTGAAATTAAAATAAAAATTAAATAAAAATAAATCATTAAAAAAATAATTAAAAGAAAATTAAAATATCAATATATTATTATAAAAATCAATTCAATCAGAAATGTATTTTTTTGTAATTAAATCTGTCTACGCTTTGTCGCAGAAAAAAAATTGACGTATAAAAAATATAAAAGAAATAAAACAATCCCTATATAATACACTGGTGGTGATAACAAAAGCAACTGATATTATACAGTGACGTTATGACAAACCTGATGCCTTAAAAAATGTTTTATTCACAAAAAGATAAATAACAAGAAATTAACATTTATTTCTCCAAAAGATTTTTTTTTTTTTTTCAAAATAAAAGTTTAAAGCATGACTCACATTAGTAGTCAATAACGCAACCTTTATTTTTAATTATAATAAGTAACTCAATTTGATATTTTGAAACGAAACCATTCCTCGTGGATACGATTAAAAATGGTGTGCTTGTTCTTCTCAGAATATCATTTTTCTTTCGATCTATTAGAACGGGCGACTAAGATGACAATCAGAGAACTCTTACTTTTGATTAACCCAATCATTTTTTGACAATTTTTAAAGCATGTTTCGGATCATTATCATGTTGGATAACTTAAAGCAGAGGCATATTTTCTTCTGCATACGTTTAACAAGAATAAATCGAAAAAAAATGATAAGGCCATTGTGGGTTTTGCAAAGGCTCATATTGACTGGAGAGCTGCCAAGTGGCGAAATATATTGTCAGAAATATATATCAGATGAATATATATCAGATGAATGTAATTTAATATACACAGATGGACACCAGTTTCACCTTTAGAATGTTCGAAGGACTGCCACACTGGGATAAGAATTAAACCACAAAATTTTATTTTTTATGAAAAACCAGACTTTCCTTCTTAGCCTATTTTACAAAAACAAGTATTAAACGTTCATAGCTCAAATATCTTGTGGACAAAAGTTACTGTCAGTTAAAGATATTTTTTTATTAAAATATCTCAAAAAACGTTTTAATAAGAAGTGTGTTTTTATTACATCTTGTAAACGTTTCTGCATCGAAGATACCAGTTTTTTTATAATATCTGGTCCAATTTTTTGCCATTCCGCCAGAAGTTTTTGTTAAAGCATACTTTAAGAAGTCATATGGTGCTCTCGAATCCGTCGATCCAAATTATAAATTTTCGATCAGATTGAGGTCCTGTGATTGTAGGCGAATTTTTAGGGTGTGGGGAAATGATACATGACCAAAAGCGAACTATTTCTACCGTGTGCTTCGGGTCATTGTCATGTTGGATGTCGTAGTCAGATTCAATGCCTATTTTTTATCACTTTTCTTTAAATAGCCTTTAAAAATTATTTGCATTATTTGTTCGATAAACAAGAGCTCCACGACACCAACCACCGACATACACCACCATACCATAACAGTTACCTGTATATACTTCTCTAGTAAAGCATCGCCCTCCTGCTTTACTTCACCATTGCAGCAATTTCTGATGGCGGAGTTTTGGTCGCTTTTTTAATCATGCTAGTTATTTGCCGCTTTTCATGAACAGATAGTGCTGGCGGTCGGCCACTTCTTTGTTGATTTACAAATTGTGGGTTGTCTTTAAAGCGAATTATTATACCAGGAATGATGGTACGTGGACGATTTACTAATGAGCATATTTCTCGAAAAGACTTACTTTGGCTGTACGCATTTAAGATAATTTTTCTTTTTTCAATTATCGTTTACATACCCGACGTTAACAATCTTTTTAAAGCAAGTACCGTTATTAAATTTTTGCAGATCATTCCCAATATGAATTCACTGAAAAAATAGTTTAGAGTGGTAAAATGGTTTTAATTTAATCAAACATTTCTATTAGAAAACATGCTGGGCATGCATACGGTGACAAAAAAATATGCACTATGAACATTAAATATTTGTTTTTGTATATAAGACTAAGGAATCAAATTGTTTAAACTGCAATTATATTTAAATATATTATAGTTTTTGTTGAAAATACAAAGTTTTGTGTTGCAATTTAATATATAGCGTGGCAGCCCTTCAAATCGTCTAAAGATGAAATGACGGTAACTTTTGTCCACCTGTGTACATAAAACGCTGAGACATACATAATATCACTGTAAGAAGACTGTAAAGGCACAGTAAAACAGGATTTAGGCTCAATAATAGTATAGGTGTGTTTTTCATACGCTAGAACAGGACAATTTCATCAAAAAACTGCAAAAATGGATCATTTTATTTATAACCATTTTTATATTACTATAAGGAAGCGATATATTGATTATAAATACCACAGATTTTCCTGCACACTCTTACGGATAGCGGTGATATTTTAGACGTTTACTGTATTTTGTCATCATGCTGGTGCTAGTTTTTTGTTTACTAAACCATTGAACTTAAATTTATCTGCCACAGTGCGAATAGTCCTCTCGGTAGGTCTATTATGACGACTGTAAAAAGGACGGGGCGAGCAGAACGTTGACCGAATAGAACACCTAATTTGATAAAAAATTCATCACTTACAAGTGTTGTTGAACGCTATATCTCTACATGGTGATTTGGTGAAACAAACTGCAGAAATGACAGGCAATTCGGTAGATGTGACTTTAACAATATGACTGCTTTCGACACGTTATTAGTCGACATATTGTGCTTATATTACCCCAGACAAACTTTCTGTGGTTTTTCTTCAGTCTCAGATAAAGTTTTAAAGATATTAAGTGATGTTCCGAAGCCAACGGAATGTATTTGAATATGATCCAAAAAAATGATTATACTGAAGCTAACCAAAACCAAGATTGAAAGATATTGATTTCAGAGTATATGAAATCGATTTTGCTAACGTCGGACCTAAGAAATATTGCTATACTAGCTGATCATTAAAATTAAAAGCTGAAGGGGAAATGTAGTAATATTTAGGATATGTAATGTGTTTAACCCTGGTGTTAGTTGTTGTCGAATTTTGTTTTCTTTTTGCTGTTACTATGAAACGGTTCAACATATCAACTTAAAACTTTAGCTCAGGTGGTACTTTTATATTATTATAAAGGACCATTTTGGTCCGTTTATGTTTATCGGTTTATTTTTATGTATTAGGTTTACGGAACAAGTTCAAAAATCAAATGTTCTTAGTAAATGAAGAGCAAATTATTTTTCGTTGTATTTTGCATATAAATTTGCTCACAAATGCACTTACTATCGCACTAAAATTTGCATAGCAGCTACATGTCTCCCAATTTCTAATAGAAAATACATTTTTGGTACATCGCTCGCAGATGTTGTACTAATGTAGCAACTTTATTGAAGGCAAATATTGATGTGCAAAAGGAACTTTTTTGAAAATGACGAAATTGAGGAAATAAATGTTTTATTTTTTCAAACTGTAGCGATGTATGATATGTCAACTTCCATTTCACAAGCATAAAAAAGTTATCAGCTGTGATATTTTGTTCTTTTGAAGCTTCAGTAAGATTCAAAAGGAACCGCACCTCCTGATTTTTTTCAGGCTGTTCAAATTTTGATTTTTTAAAGGTATGGTTGGACTTTCGACACATATCCTAGTTTGGAATCGACAACCAGCCACGTTTTAAGGATTTATATTACCTTAAAGAACAACGACCTCGAGAAGGCACCAATTGTTCATCAATAGTCACATCACCTTAACAGTTATAAAGTATTGGATGATTAATTTTCCAGCGATCCCACATATCTCGAATAAGAATGAACTTAATATTGTTTTGTATTTGCCTTCGTCCCATATTATCGTCGAAACGAAGAGCGCTCTTCGATTTTTATTGGTCGGAAAATAGGGCGACTAAAACGTGCATCAAACAAGCTATGCAAATTTCCATATTTTCGCGATAAACACCTGCAAAATGGAAGAGTTTCTACATCATACTTGCTTATAAGGGGTGTTTTTTATAGAGGTATAGAACTTTAAGCAATAAAACAACGATGGATTATTCGATTGACATGAATTTTATTTATCCGAAAGATAATCTTGTGGCATTACATTTTAAATATGATTTCTGGCATATGACCGCCACGGCTGGCGCGGATGTAGTCCGATCTGGACGTCCAATTTTCGATGACTTTTTCCAACATTTGTGGCTGTATATCGGCAATAACACGGCGAATGTTGTCTTCCAAATGGTCAAGCGTTTGTGGCTTTACCGCATAGACCAATGACTTTACATAGCCCCACAGAAAATAGTCTAGCGGTGTTAAATCACAAGATCTTGAAGGCCAATTCACAGGTCCAAAACGTGAAATTAGGCGGTCACCAAACGTGTGTTTCAATAAATCTATTGTGGCACGAGCTGTGTGACATGTTGCGCCGTCTTGTTGAAACCACATCTCCTGGACATCATGGTTACTCAATTCAGGAATGAAAAAGTTAGTAATCATGACTCTATACCGATCACCATTGACTGTAACGTTCTGGCCACCATCGTTTTTGAAAAAGTACGGACCAATGATTCAACCAGCCCATAACGCGCATCAAACAGTCAGTTTTTCTGGATGTAACGGTGTTTTCACATACTCTTGAAGATTACCTTCACTCCAAATGCGGCAATTTTGTTTGTTGACGTAGCCATTCAACCAGAAGTGCGCTTCATCGCTAAACAAAATTCGCTTATGAAAATCGGGAACAACGGTAATCTCGTTTTGGGCCCATTCCACGAATCTACACCGTGCGTGAGTCTAATCATGATAAATTGCCAAACCAAACTGAGAATAAATCTCTTGACAGCTGTTAAATCGGTCGCCATCTTCAAAAGTAATGCCAACTTAAAGTTCTATACCTCTATAAAAAACACGCTTTATTTTTATTAATATTTTTTCTAGTGTTGAGAAAAAATAACAAAAAAGATTGCAATCTGTCACGGCAAATTCAGTTGGTCTAGGTTATATGGATATGATATTCTCAGCAGAAGTCCTTATGACATTCCATGCATCATCCTCCTCATTTTCGAAATAAAAATATCGCATTGATTTCATATTCATCATTTGCATTCAAAGACATTCAAATTTTAATATCGGAGTTACAGAGTACAAGTGATATAATTTACTAGATTGGAAAAATTACAGAAATAACACTCAATATAACAACCCTCTAAACTGGATAAATTACAAATAGATGTTATTGTAAAAAGTTAAAAAACACAATTTAATCCATTTACTGTTTAAAAAAACAATATTGACCAAAATGGTAATATCCTAAGATTCGTAATTTTGTTACCTAACAGCAGTGTTAAATTGGTTCTCTACAAACAAACAAATGATTTAACTTGTACTCATAAAAAATGTATTTTATCTTGAAGAGTTAGTTATAACAGCAACTTTACAAAATAGTTAAATAGTAATTTAATAAATGCGGTCCTTATTCGTGATTTGTCTCATGCGACCAATTAAGTGCATATTTTTGCATATTTTGCCCATAACATCATTTTTTGCATATTTAAGTTTTTAGTGCATGTTTACTATAATTTAATACAATTTACTATAATTTTTTTGTTTTCAAACAACATTTTAAACCTTTTTAGCTCATGTTTCAATTTTATTGCTCTAAAATACATATTTTTACAGTAAAAACAAAATTTTCATTTTTAAATACTGGCTTTTTTAAATTACCTGTCAATTAAAACTTATTGCGCCATTTAGATTTCAATTAACTTAATTGCCGCATAAACAATTTTTTGAAGAATATACATACAAACTATAAAGTGCAATCAGAAGCTTTTAACCCTCAAAATATGTTTGTCTGTCAAAAATATGTACCGAAAGTACTTTGATAATATATGCAAATGCACATGTCTTACCCTAAACTAATACATGTCACTTGCATTGTTCATGGTTTGCATCGCTTATGCGAACGTATTGGAGATCAATGCGAAAATGTAAACAAAGTTAATTTAGATGTAAAGAAAGTGTTCTTAAAAGCTCCAAATAGAGTTGATATTTTAAGAGAAATCTATCCATACCTTCCATTGACGACCGAACGAACCAGTTATATTTCGTTAGACAACTTGACTTGCGTACTTCAATTATAAAAAAAGAGCTTAGAAGTTCTAATCGCATTAAATAGTGCGTGGGCTCAATACATTAGAATGGCAATAGATGATCTAAAAAAATATAAATACAAAAAGTGAATTAACTTTAATTACAGCAAACTTTAAAAAGCTACTTCAAAAACTGCGTACCAATGGCCTAATATGAAAGATTATAATACAAAACTTAATATTTAAACTGACCTAAAATAGATTATAGCAAAAAACGAAGGACTTGATGTAGTAATTTTTAAGTCAATATCTAACAACTGATTAGCGCATCTTCTTCAAATCAAGTTATAAAATATGATCTTATGGAATTGTTATCCTTCCAGCCTTGGTAGTTAATTTTTTTTATATCTTACTTTAAATATGTATATACAAAAGATATTGGGTTGTTGAATAAAACAAAGAAATTTTTGTTTTTTAGAGCATATTTTAAAATTTTTAGATCATATTTTCGAATTTTTACTGCATATTTTATGCGCATAAAACAATTTTTTAAGAGCATATTTCTGGTTTATGAAATTAAATTATTTATTTCTGATGTATAATATTTTTAAAATTCTTTTATTTATATTTACAGCAAGAGTGTGCTGCTGCATCGTGTATTGGTTGTTTATCGTGTCAAGGCAATACAGTATTACCGCTATCCTCATTGCCGACGAACGATTTCGATTGTGGTTCCTGTTTCGATCCGATTGTTGTCGGCGATCTCGGTGGATCTGCACAAAATAATTCACAAGTGATTCACAATAACATAACTGGCAATAGTAGTGGTAGTGGAAATACTTGCGCATCAAATTATTGGTCCACCGATGAAATGGCTTCAACATTTCCAGGACTGCCACCATTAGACATTGATCCCCTACCTAGCCTCTTTCCCTTTTCACCGTGTGGTGCATCATACAATTTCTCAGCCAATCCTCATCAAGCTTCACTCTCGTATACCGTACATCCGCATCAAATGTTAATCTCACCGGGTAGTCATCAGCACCAGCATCAGCATCAGCACCAACACCAGTCAGCTGTTGTTACAACAGGAACAGCATCGTTATCATCTTCTCCCACATCTGCATCAGCATCAGCCGTAATCGGTGGCCAGCAAACGTTATCGCACAGTAATGCGTTGAACAATGTTGCAGCAACGCAATCATGTTATTATGATCCCATCAATACACCGTCAGTAACGGGAAATGCTACGACCAATTCGTGTAGTTCTCAGCATTTGAGTGCGACAGCATCAGGAGCAGGTGCAGCCGCAGCAGCAGCCATGTATCCCAGTATGAGTGTTAATGTTAGTATGAACATGACAATGCATGGTTATGGGGCTGCTGATGCTACAATGCCCATGCAATGTTCACAAGTGAGCCAACTTTTTTTTAATTTTTTATTATTTAATTTTAAGAATATTCTCAAAAACAATGCTGGCACTAAAAAATGTTCTTTTTCTTATCTCAACTAATTACAGATGCAATGGACACCCACAAACTCATCCTCAGCCGTTAATGTTCTCTATCCTCCTTTACTAAGCCCCTCACATTACCCAGCAGCGGCCACTTACTCTTTTACGGCTGATTTTCGTGCTCCTACTTTGCAAACAAATCAAAATGCCTCCGGTCTTTTGCCTTCCCTAACCGAGGCTCTGTTAGACAAAGATACTACGCCGCCGCCAGTACCGCTCATGGATGCGCATGGTTCACCAAAAAGTTTCTATACTAGCACACAAGTGGGTCAAAGCTATTCACCACCCACTAAAAGTCCAACTCTATTCACACAAATGCGTGACACAAAACCGTTTAACCAAATAACTGGTACACCCTCTAACTCTGGCGTAGCCAGTGGCTATGAAGATGAGGACAGCAACGAAGAAGGTTCCGATAATAAACCAAATCTTTGTAGGCTATGCGGCAAAACCTATGCCCGACCCAGTACTTTAAAAACACACCTGAGAACGCACTCTGGCGAACGGCCCTATCGCTGTCCGGATTGCAATAAGAGCTTTTCACAGGCCGCCAATTTAACGGCTCATGTACGCACACATACCGGTCAGAAACCCTTCCGTTGTCCCATTTGTGATAGACGTTTCTCACAAAGTTCCAGTGTCACTACGCACATGCGAACCCATTCGGGTGAACGGCCCTATCGTTGTTCGGCGTGCAAAAAATCATTTTCGGATAGCTCAACGTTGACAAAACATTTGCGTATACACAGCGGAGAAAAACCGTATCAGTGTAAGCTGTGTTTATTGAGGTGAGTAAGGTGAGGTCTTTTATGCCTCAAGCGTTTTCCTCTAATTACGAGATTTTTTTTTTATAGATAAGATCAGATGAGATTTTTTATTTAATTTTGAACCCGACCTTTCTAGTAGCAGCTTTAATAATTTATTCATCCCAATTCTGCATTTCGATCTAAATTTTCTCTGTTTGGAAACTTTGATGGAGATGGAATTGGAGCGGAAATAACATTTTTATGTCGATGGTTCCTAAACGGGTGGAAATTTTAGTTCAGGTTTTTTCTGCGGGCCACCTAAAGTCAATAGGTCCTACAGGCTCCGGGTATAAGGAAGTCCTGTCATTAAGAGTGGCGATTTCAAGCATGGGTGAAATGTACAGAGAAATTTTCTAAAACGCATAAACGGTCGTATTACTCTATTTATAATATTGAGAGAAACATTGTGGTCGACATAACATTAACTGGTCTCGTTTCTGAGAAGGGTGGAATGTAGATGGATGTAGATGCACCATTTCTAAACAAACATGGACATATGATAGAGGAAGATTGATACTCTGACGAGACTTTCAAGGAGACATGGTTTTGACAACCAGCACTAAGCAGAGATCATTGAGAAAATATGCTAATCATCTCGGAATAGCCAGTAACATTATTTATAGAATTTGTTGCACTGACAACAGTGAGGAATTGGTGGCTCATCTACTGCGTGGATGCCCGGCTCTGTGCAGAAGCGGGCTTAGCATACTGGTCGCTTCAAACTTTGCAGATCTCAGCAGCATGGCGGACATAATCCCATCTAGGATTGTGTAGTCTCTGAACATCCCTGGCTTGCTGTTGGCATCAGTCAATACTAGATCGACGCTGTGACACTAACTGACCTCATTATCCTTTATTTCATGGTTGCGAGTTTGTGGTACCAAAACTGGACAATGGTGCTCATTTACCCTCTGTTTCGTTGGTACGACCCAAACCAACCAGGACTTCTATGAATATTTCAAAATGTTGAGTAAAGATTAATATGACAATCTACAAAAGCAACTCTATAGGAGTACTACATTGACAACCGACTTCTTTTACACAGAAGATAGTATGGATATAACGTAAATTGGTCATTAATTTTATACGATCTTATTCTGTCAGACTTTGTAGACCGATTTTCTGAAGACTCAGTGCTATATCAATAAGCCTTATCAAATTTAATTTAGACTGATTGCATTATTGGATTATCCCAAAGGATATTACTATTATTGCAGCGGACGTTCAAAAAAGTTATTTGAGGCCAGATTTATTTCAGTTGTTATACATTGTCTTTTCCTAACTATATATTTGAAAAATTTAATCTTGTTATATAAAAATCAATGCGTGTTTGAATGTATGTATGTATATATGTGGGTTTGAAGTCTATAGACATCTAAACTGCTGAACCGATTTTCTTTAAATTTTCACTGTTACACCCTGTATGCCTGTAAGGAGACATAGGCTACATTTTTCGATGGGGTCAAGTGGAGAGGTCCCCTCAATACAAGCCAAATATTAATAACTGCATATATAAAGAATTATATCAGCCAGACTCATAAAACTTTGCCCCAATTTCATTCGTATGACACTGATTTATTGGAAAAAATGTAGTACGGGTATAAACAGGGGGAGAGGTATACCACATAAAAAGCAAATTTTAATCATCGTATATCTACAAAACTATTATAGCGACAGTCTTCAAATTTTGTTCCAATAACTTTTCTATAAAACTAATTTACTGGGATAAATGTAGGGCAGATATAATCAGGGGGAGAGATACCCCCGATATAAAGCAAATATCAATTTTCGATTACTATTACACATTGCGATAACATTTTATCCCAACCCCTTCTTAAAAAAACCAATAGAAAAAATCTTGGTGGGATAGGATTAGGGGGAAAATTAATTCCATAGAAAGCAAACATTAATTGTAGAATATCTATAGAAATGTTACATCGAGAGCCCGAGAAACTGATTTAGTAAAAAAAAATCTAGGGCGGATAGGGTCAGAGGAAATGGTGCTCTCCATACCAAGCAAATAATTATGGAATACCTGAAGAACTATTCCATGCGATTCATTTTCTAAAATTTTTTCGTACAAAAAAAATTTTGGCATGTACAAAAATTTGTTATCTAATACTTAAAAAATTATAAATTTTACGTACATTCAGGTCAAAAATGATAACTAAGATAATAGTTAAGATAATAATATATATATGGCTAGCAAAACACGGCTGATTTCATCTAGTCTAATAATAATATATAATTTAATATATATATATAATACATATGTTTTTTTAGTTTCTAAAACACATTTCTCTTTTCCTTTTACAGATTTTCCCAATCGGGTAATTTAAATCGACACATGCGCGTACATTCGACCAACAACAATGGCAGTAATCTGTTGACGTGACAAAAACAACGCAGTGGAGGTGGATTTCAACATTATCATCCCCACACTCATACCCCCGCCCATGCACATGCTTACGCACATCATCACCACCATCATCATCATCATGCAGCCGCCGCTGCTGCTGCTGTTGCAGCTGCCTCAGCCGCTGTACACCCAACACACACCTTTAATGCCAATAATTATGGCGATTATGTTAATCATCATCATACACATCCTCATACGCATCATCCTTCCCCACATTTACATACGCATACACATCATCATAATCATCATAGCCATGGCATCGGCGATTATGCTACACCCGGTTCACAAAACTATTCAGGGTATTATTTTTGTGCAGCATTAAATAAACCCAAATTGGAAAGATTTTATTAAAAAAACAAACGTTTTTGTTTTTAAAAATTAAACAATCAACGAATTTAAATTAAAAAAGTTTTATATGGGAAAAAAAGGTTAAAAAAATTATATTAATTTCAGAATATACAAAAAACATATGGTATTTATATATACTTATATATAAAAGCAGTTATGCTCAAATACATACGTATAAACAAATAATAAATCAAATGCTAAAATTTAAAAAAAAATATATATTTGTTCTAAGCAGCTATGATTATACATTTAATTTGTGTATAAGGCTATAAAAATATTAAAAAAGAAAATTAACAAAATCTTGTAAATACGCTTCTCTCCCTTTTCTCTTAAGTAGCCATGTAGTTTTATTTATTATTTATTTAATTAAAATTCCCAGTTATCAAAAATATAATTTTTTTATATATTTTTTTGTGTAAAAAATAAGCAAAAATATTTAAACAAAAACACGCATAACTCAAAACCCTAAAATAATGTTTTTAATTTAATTAAAATTTTTCGTTCTTTAATTGTAAAAAAACAAAAAAGAAGAATAATTCTAACTTTAGCTGTAAGTCAGGGTGCTTTCTAATAAACATTTCAAAACTTACTTCTTTACATTTCTTAACAATAATATAAAACATTATATACAAGCATACTTATTTAATAAAAAAAATGCTAGAATTTTAAAACTCTAGTCAATCTTTAAACTTAAATGTTCTATAAAATGTTTAGTTTTTTCCATCTCACATACATACATATATAATAATAAAATATTCCATAAAATAATCTAAATTATAACAATAAAAAATTGATTTTATCTAAAGAAAATTGTTTGTTTGTTTTTTTTTTTTTTTTTCATTAAAGGCTGTTTTAAAAATTATCAAGTCATGAGAAATATATAACGGGAGTTATAGCAGTTTACCTAGATGTATTTTTTTTTTTTTTTCTACAAAATTTTAAATACCTTCCGTTGTAGCCAAAACATTTGCAAATAATCCAGCTCTTCGATTACACATTATTTTCCGATATTTTTAATACTTGTTTTTTGACATATTTATAATTTTTATGAATGTTTTTTTGTAATAGCAATCAATAATTCAAAAAAAAAATCGCAAATAAGTTATGAAACTGTTGAAAATACAAAAAAATATATATTGAAATGATTTATAGGAAATTTTGTCCTAAACATTTGCTGGCAATTGCATTAAAATCAGTTAAGTCGTTTTCAAGTTATGATGATAAGAATATATTGACATAAAAAAATTTTGAGCCCGATGGAAAAAAACTGAAAACGGATTTGAATTCAGCGCATCAAAATCATTATATTCCATATACTTTTATTTAAAGGCGAGATATTTTGTTTGTTTTTGTAGACCAGTGTTATCTTACTGAAAACAATTAAAAGATAAATTTTGCTGTTCAAAACATTTGCAAATCTCATCCCTTATACTCTATATCAATGAGAAGTTATCTCTCAGACCACACTGCAAGAAAAAATTTTACTTTTTTCTTACACAAATGCTTATGTACACTGGAAAGAATGCTTTCATACTTATTATTTTAACATAAATTGTTAAAGGAAAACAACATACAAGTAATAACAAAAAAGTTTTTAAAAAAACAACAAAACAACGAAAAAAATTTTAAAAACAACAGCAACGAAAAAACAAACAGAAACAGAAAACAACAAAAAACAATTACAAAAACAATAAGAAAAACAAATAAAAAAACATCAAATTTTGAAAAAAATTAATATGAATAAAAAATGTTTAATAACATCAATTAAAAATTTTTTCGCACTTTATTTTATTTTCTCTATATTCCTCTCTGTTTATTTTTGCCTATGCAAACCTTTAGATATAACGATTATCATATTTCTTTTTCAAAATGCTAGTTTCTAGCATTTGTAATTTATTAAAAAAATGGCACATTAACTATTTAGCCATTGAAGAAATAAGATTCTTTATAAAAGTTGTACAACTGCATTTCACTAAAATATTCTTATTCAAAATCATCACTTTAATAGTGAATTATGGCAATATTTTTACGGTGCTTAAGGGAGGAAGAAGTCGTGTAACAATAGTATGTGAAAACAGATAAATCAAAAACATTTTTGTGAAATATCAATAAACAATTCCAAGAGTAGCAAGAACTGAAATTCCCATTAATGCTAGCATTTCGACCAGAAAAAGAAGAGCATGGGAATATGGTCTTTTATATTCAAAAAGTACGAAAAAATCGTCTAAACTTTGCCCTAGCACGTGCGGATTGGACTTGGTCCGACGAGTCCAAGCTTAATTTTCGAGGAGTCTAAAGATCGGTTGCAAATGTTTTGATCACTACTGTATATTATTGTTACGAAAATAAATTCAACTAAAAGCACTGCCACTATTACATAAATCATTATGTCGTTTTAAAAATAAGCAAAACCTCATGGGGAGCTTAAAATTGGAGTGGAGAAGCTATGCCAAATCGGTGGGCGGAGGTAAAAAAAAAACAAAAGTTAACACACAAAATACTGGTGGAGAATGGAATTACAGTTTTGTTATTACAGTTATAATTGAGGTGCCTAGGATAAGAAATAAATGTTTTATTAGTAATATCCGATTCTTTAATTTCTGTCAGGAAAAGCTGCTTAGTTTTCGAACAATAATGTATGCATAGGAGATAACGTATACCAATTTATCTAATTCTGGACATTTTTTTCATTTTTGATATGTATTGACAATGAAGTTATTTAAACCAAGTTCAGAAATTTCCACTTCTGCCGTTCTCAAAATATATTAAAATTAATATTTACTTTGAATGAGCAGTGGCACTCTTTTCTACATTAGATAATGATATATATTTGCAACGAAGTTTTCTGTACGAAGTTTAGAGACTTTCACTATTACCAGTATAGTATTTACTATGTATGGGAGGTGCCACTCCGTCTTATCCAGTTTTACCCCAAATGGCGATTTGAACTGGCCACGAAGTTATTTAGATCAAATTGAGGACATTTTACTGTTACATTTTAAGATATAGACAAATTAACATATATTTGACAGGTGTGGGACACGCCTAGTTGAAATTTTTGATTTTTATCTTTGTAAGTAAAGCTTTAACGCATTTTTTCTTCTCAGAAACAAACACTGTAACAATTTTGTGTAAATGAAAATCAACGTCACCACGCAAGAATTTGAATTCCTACCAAAATTTTTCAAAAATTGTACTAAAACCATTCGCAGCCTACCAAAAATTCTATTAAAATATTTAAGTGTATTTTTTATTTAAAATCGAAAACATTATTCGGTTACCCAGCCATTACACATTAAAGTACTTTCCTAAAAGTACTTTATCGTGGTTTCGAGTTTCTATGTCAAAAACTTTGGAGTAAAGCTGTGTTGAGCGCTAAAAGTATGTTTATTATACTTGTGTGTGACGTAACATCAAAGTTTGGCGGAAAACCAAGAAGTTACAACATTAAAACTTAATACCAGAGATAGAGTGTAGATGTAGGTAGTTTGGGTAGATTTGGGAATGCATATCGGAGGCTGAGGTTAGCATTTAAGTTTTGATGGAAACATAATAATAATAATTCGAGCCAATCTGTGAACAAAATGTGTTTTGAAAACCTGGTGCTTGTGTAAAAGCAGAATAAACAGTCTCTGAGCAAAAGAACATAATGTTATTACACTTTGAAATCTTTTTAAAAGTATGAGCATTAGTAAAATGTTTATTAAAATAAAGTTTACATATGTATTTTTTAATTTATGTATGGAGTTTTTGAGGGCAAAAATCAACCAAAAATGTAGGAAATTTTCAACAAACCAACCAAAGTACCAAATTCTTTTTGGACAATGAAAAATTACCAATTTTGGTCCGATTAGACTAAAATGCTGATAAAAAACCAATGAAAAAGAACAGTTAAAGAAGTTAAAACAAATTCTGTTGCGGTTAAAGTTAAATAAGAACAAAATTATATAAAAAATGGTTTGTTTTCAGAGCAAGTTAGAAAAGAACACTAAGTCAAAAAAAAGCTACAAATTCATTTTTGCATATTATACAGTTAAAAATATCAAAAGGTTGATAGTTGTAACAGTTTTCATTCATTCAACTTTATTATATGTAACTCAGTAATTAAATTCAAATTGCAATTTTAACTCTAATTTTTGAAATCTTACCTTTTTACTATAACAGCATTGACTACTTAAATTGTTTTCTTGAATCTTGATTGTCTAGTTGTTTGCAATTGGAAAAAATTTTCTCTGGAATTTTAGATTTCATATTGATTTGCTGTTTTGAAATTCAATTTACTGGAGTTCTGTTTGTACAAATTATATGTAATTTTAAATGAATAAAACACAAAACACTGTTTTAATTCATGCGATTACCATAAAAACTTAGACTAATTGGAAACCTGCAACACCTTGTACTCCGGAGGCGCGAATTAATTTTATAAAATATTATCAACAAAATAAAATGCTTCACTATCACTACCACAAATTATTTTTGAACTTTGTGAATCAAATGAATTGATGGCTTTGCGTAAGTCGGTTATTAAAGAAGTGACACTAATGCGGCTTTTGGCGCGTTCACCATTCAGCCAGGGATTAATATTATCGGTATTAGATGTTTCCATTGCTGTGGTAACACCCAAAGAAGAATGTTGAGACCACAGCCACAATTCGCCACTTTCAGCTGTGGTCAATAGTTTAGTTGGATCGGAACGGTGGAATCCTATATCAGTAATTGGGCTAGAATGGGCTGATAGATAAGAGGCTGGATAGCCAGGATTACGCAAATCCCACACTGTTATAGAACCTTCCTCTGAGCCGGTTAATACAATGTGCGGTTGTGTAGGGTGTGATGTTAGACAGGAAACATAATTTGAACGTTTGTCATCTTCACAAGAGGTCATAAATGCTGCTTTTGGCGTAGACTCAGATGAGGAACGTATATCAAACATACGTATAATACCCATACGATTAGCTACCAGTACTTCTTGAGGATTAACGTAGAGGACCGAGAGTAAAGATAAACTATCAGCATCAATGGAACGTCTTATAGCCAAATGTGCCTGACAGTCAACAATATTTAGACATCCATCTTCTCCAACCGTGGCTACATCTTTGCCATATACCGAAATTGCAGTACAAGGTGCAGCACTGCCACATGCTTTGAATTGATGCAATAACTCGCTACGTGCCTCCTCCTGAAATGTGTCCTCTTCAACAGCTTTTTTTATCTTCAACAATGTCAAACGGCCTGTAAATTATATATTTCCAATAAGATTTCCAATTTTCACTTTTCTTTAAAGTACTCACCATCACTACAACTCACTACGGCCGTATCGTTTGTAATAAATTCTATGCCAGTTACATCGCCGTTCATTTGATACTTATCGTTGCATCTGGGCACATATTCACTATATTCATCTCCATATCGATTCTTCTGTAGACGCCAACAGCGTAGGAAGTTCTTTGGCATATCCCAGCTGCCACTTAAAAAACGGTCACTTTCCTTAAGTTCTTCTGGTACCCAGCATACTTTAGAGATTTTCTCAGATATAAAAAACGTATTTACTTTTGTGTCAACCATTTCTTTCTTTCACAATTTATTTAAACTTTTGCTTTTTTTTCGTTTATTTTTGTTTATTTGAGGTTATGAGTTTTTAAAGCGGTATTTTCACCATTACAGCTGTATTATTAACGAGCTGCCAACTTAAGTAATATAATATCAGAAATGAGGCTGCCGTATTTTCATAACCAACTAGGATGTTAAATTTGAACAATATTAAAAAAGTTTTCAAATTGATTCGTTAATTTTTTAACCATATTAGAGAAAAAATTTCTATGACAGACAAGAAGACTTTTGGAAGAGATGCGGGGATGTTTATGTTAAGGAGTTTGAAATTTGATTCTTATTCAAAATTCTAGAAAAATGTAGTAACATATAAGTGGTGCTGTTTGCCATTATATTAGAAGCCAACCGATTACAGTTTTATCCCAATATGCAAGGAGTATTTAGTTAGTGTTTTTACCATCTCGTTTTTCGTTCAGAAATCTCGGACAACTGTAAAAGTATTTCAGTGTTGATCTGGGAAACGTGACTTCAGTCCGATCGACAAATAATGATATGTGATGGGAGCAATCGTATATAGAATAATATAGTGGCGTCCCTATATTCTTATGGTAGATATAAAAACACAAAAATACTCGATTATAAGCGCAACCATGTAATCATTTTAAAGGAATGCTTGCCATTTTGTAACTGTTGTAGGAAAAAGCGGTTATCGCATATTATCAGAGACTAAAGTTTTCTAAGACTAATTTGGATCATTCCTATCAATTAAAATATAAATTTAAAGCTAAAAACCCTTTATGTAGCGAGCTACCATACCCCTTAGATTTTATTTCTTGTTTCTGATTCTAAATTTACAAACACAGCTTCAGTTATGATTGCTTCGAAAAAACGTATTATTTATAGTTAATAAAAAGTAATAAAACACTGGCCTATGATATAAAGGAAAATTATATTATTAAAACGATAAGTTTATAATATTTTTGATATAGATAATATATTTCTTGATAATGGCTTGCATTTGTAAGAACGTTCGATGTAAACCTAGGCCTAGTGTAATAACGCCCTATTAAGTTATGCTGTTGGTAACTCGAAACTAATTTGTAGTTATGGCGCAAAAATATTATAAACAAAAGTTGTAACGTGAAACCGTAGTGCAAATAGTGGAAGTTATTAATTAGAAAACAAAATTATAAAAATAAAGTAAAAACCACTGTGTATAATAAGAACAATTTAATTTCGAAAGAAAAGTTATAAAATATGACTGGTATAGAGGGATTGAAAAGGCCAAATGCCGGAAATGATGTTGAAGGAACGAAGGTTGGCTGGGAAATATTGTTATTTGCTTAATTTAATATAACTAAATAATATTATATTGTAATTCCAAGTTGGACAAAGAAAGCGAAGAGAATCCTCCAAAACGACGCAGTACTCGTTCTACTCGCAACACCCGTTCAATGGCTGAAGAGGGCGGCCAAATGGGTTCACCCGAAAAGGAGACCAAAAAGCCTTTGCAGTTTGTTAAATATCGCGGAGCTATTAAGTATTTCACCGATGGCAATGAGATTGCAGAAGCCTCGGATAGTATAATGTAAATTGTTGGGGTATAGTCGCAATCTAAATGTAATATTAATTTTTTTTAATATATTTTTCAGGCAATGGGTTGAAAAGCAAACCGGTGAAGATTTAGTGCCTATTTCCTTTGATATGGAATGGCCATTTTCTTTTAAAACAGGACCCGGCAAATCAGCTGTTATACAAATTTGCGCTGAGGAAAAGACTTGTTACGTATTCCAGTTATCGAATCTTAAGAAATTACCAGCAGCCCTGGTGGCTTTACTCAAACATAAAAGGGTACGCTTGCATGGCGTCAATGTGAAAAAGTAAGTGTAATAATATCATGGTAGAATTTTAAAATTTTATTTTTACATTTTACTTAATTGACAGTAAGTCAAAAACGAAGCTACGGTCACATTTGTCAAATATTTGACGAGAAAAACGTGACCACTATTTTATAGAAATATTTGTTCCTTTAATATATATATATATTTTTTTTGATTAAGTAAATTAAAAATCAAAATATTTTTTGGTACTATTATTTATTTTTTTAATAATTTTTCAAGAAACGCTGACAAATGTGACCGTAGTTTAAGTTACAAAAACAAGAAGTCTAACTTATGATACGTCGTATCAAAATACAATGTTTTAAACTCTTAAAACCAAAAGCAACGTTCAAGCTTAGCCAACAAAAATATTTACAAATTTTAGTATATTTTTCATTTCATAAACTATTTTGCTTGTTCTATAAAACATTAAAAATTAATGACAGGACTTTATGATTTTATATGGCGATAAACTGATGAAATCTTTTTGAAATAGCTTGCCCGAATCACCTTCTTGAGAAAAATAACCAGAAATTTAACGCTAAATGCAATTGGATTTGATTTCGATTTTTTAAAGAAAAATTTATTGATTATACATGTATTTATTATTATACATGCATTCTGTATTCGGCTACTTTGCATTCCGATTTTTAAATATGATTTGTAAATACGTTTCCTCAATTTGAAAGCACTCCAGCAGCCTAATATTGTTCATGGTAATTTGTCAAAGTTTGCATTAAAGAAGCGAAACAATCTACGGTATAAGAGTTTGGCATAAAGAAATTAGTTATCCTTCTTTGAAGATTGGACAAGATAAAATCGATATTATATAGCCGTATAGTTGGGTTTCAAATTATAAACTTTTATAATCAAAGTCCAAAAAATTAATTTCATCAATTGTCAAACAATTGTCCGCGATATGCTTTATTTTCTAAATATATTCACCACATTGCCCCCTCTTACTCTAATGTTTAGTGACTTTCGTAAATTGGCTCGTGACTTTCCCGAAATAAATGCCGATGATCTTATAGTGAACGGCTTAGATTTGGGTGTATGGTGCAATGAAGTTTGTGAAACTGGTGGACGTTGGAGTTTAGATCGTTTGGCTAATTATGTGGTAAGTTCTTAAAAAATACACACGAAATAAAATAGTCTGTTCTATTTAAATTAATAAATTCAAGGTGGAAAAAGCAATTGATAAAAATAAAAAAGTGCGTATGAGTAAATGGCATGTTATACCTCTGGATCAGGATCAATTAATGTATGCAGCTATTGATGTTTATGTGAGTAAAACATGAAATTATTTTGCATTTGAAAAAAAGTGTTGAATTGTGAAAATCTTTTCAGATTGGCCAATTGATTTATCGGGAATTGGAAAGACGTGCTAAAACCAAACAAGACAATGAGGCAGCCTTCATAGAGAAAAATGGCGAAGCTGCTTTTAAGGCTGTAAAAGCGTTGGGTGAAAATTTTATCACCGAAAAAGCCAATGAAGTTGCAATTTAATTTATGTTTCACTTGTAGTTTATTGTTTAATTATTAAGTTTAGTAGTGACAAGTTTATTGTTTTAGGATTTTTTATGTTTATCTCTCATGTTTTAATTTGTTAGAAGACAAAATAGTTTTAATTATAAAATTTGTAAAAAATATATGTTTTTGTAATAACCACACCCACACACTCAGAATAACTGCAGTGTGTTGTATAACAAGTGTTTTTTTAATTTTTTTTACGATATTAAAGGTTTTCTTCTCATGGCTATAGCTTCAATTTTTCTTTTCAATATCTGATTATCGATATCGATTTGTCTCTGTTGCTTTTTACGATTTACTGCTGAATTGGTCAAACGAGTGCCAGACTGCTGCGCAGGTATCTGCTTTACGGGCGAAACGAATTCTCTTAGAATATGTTTTTTTCTATTAAAATTTCAAGATAACTACCTTTTGTATAAAGGTTGGCGATGATTTGCCTTTGAGGTTGTACGTTGGTTTTTGAGTGAGAATTTTACGCAACAGTATTTGATTGTGTCGTTCTATTTCACGCATACGATCATTAGAAAAACTCATACTTTTGCGTGGATGAGGCTTAGGTCTGTAAATTGAGAAATAAAAAATGTAATATGAGTCTATTGCGAAAAATTAACAAAAATCTTATTAGGAAGTAAGAAAAATGTAAAACATCATTTATTATTACTAACAAAATCGTTTAAAACAAATTTAGAATACCTAGCTCCCAATTCATACGTTGATTTAACAACGTTGTTTATTAGACGTTCTTTTGTTTGGGGCCAACGGTGTAGAGAAATCGACTTAATATGTGTGCTTTTCATGTTTCGTTTACATATTTATCTTTAAACTAATTTGCCTATGGTCTACAGTAATAGCCGGATAATTATCTTAAAAATTCAAAGATTTTTGGGTTATTTGGATAAGGTATTTAAACGAATATGCTAATACAGTTGAAAGTTTCTTGAAATATCTATTCTTAGTGACGTCATTACTACAGAGAATTGAAAATAGAAAGTCTCGCAAGACACTGAAGTATTTTAGAAAAAACCTTTTTATCTCAGGTCACTAGAACGAGTTTCCTTTTCCATTATGACCGAAATCGGGGGAATATCTAAAAGTACTCATTGCATGGCGTGGCGTGGTGTAGTGTAGTGGTTAGAGCGCACGCATAACAACACAAACGACCCAGGTTTCGAACCACAGCAGAGGACATGACGAAAAAAAAATTTAATTGCAGTATTGAATGTTTAATAATAAAAAAGGCTACAACTTCTTCCCTCCAGACAATTCCATCTAAAAAAAAATAAAATAAAAAAGCCCCTCTGACCCTTCTCGGCATACCTCTGGTGATGATAACAAACATCAGACGAATGATCAGGAAAAACACGGCACCTACTGGGAAAAAATTACAATGCTAAAGTAAAGATCACCACCAGTTAGCAAGGATCTTCACCACTAAAAAAAATCATATGGAGGAAGTTACAACGGATTAATCATCTACTTAGCTTGAAATATCAAATTGATTAAAGAAACTGAAACAAAGCAATAGATGCTTTATGGAAAGCCAAGGGGCATCCCCAGAGGAGTGACGGAGAAAAAAAAACTTATTGCATCAGTTGTAAAAATTCTGATTGGCATCGTGATGCCACCAACACAGATGCTTTAATGTGTACGCTGCCTTCGGTCACCACACCAAAGACGTGTAGGTGACTATGGGTATTAATATCGAAGTTAATGTCCAAGAGGGCAATCTGTGACTTAAACCTCAAGTCCTAAAAAGAGCCTTCAACGCTTCAACAGAGAATAGTAGCGTTGTCATGTTTCTTTTCCTAGTGAATCGCAGTAGTGTATTTTAAGATAGGTTATTCGAACATTCTGTTAGATTTAGATCTTATTGCATATGGTCAGAAATGGTGTCCCTCTTTTTACGTACATTACAAAACCATAAGCATAGCCAGAATTCTTATTTTTTTTTTTCAAAGAATACAGAAAAGCCTTTTTCTGTCTCTAAAGGCGCACTGTTCGGTTGTTTATGACATGAATTTATGGCACATTAAGTCCAATAATTTCAAAGTTTTAAAAGTCGTGTCTTGTTAAGATAACATGGGCGCATTAAATAATTAATTCTTTGATAACAATACTATTTAATATTCCCTATGAAGCGATCTGATCGAAATTAGAACTATGTATGAAAATTAGTTTTTAAGATATGCATTACAAAATGATGTCGACTATCTCCTTAGATTTAAAATCATTCCATATTGTAATCGCTTGTTGTCGGTACATAGGCATATATATTGCTTAATACCCGCTATATGTAATCGATTTTATTGCAAAATTTACATCCTTATGGCACTTAGAAGAACTTCACATTCTACCTACCACAAAGGCATTCAGACTTTCGTTTTGTATAACCTGAACTCATGTTATATGTTCAAATGAGAACAATAGGAAGATATTAAATAGAAAATAACTTTACTTTGATGTTTTTTTATGCCAATATATATGGAACATAGTTCATTATTCAAATGGCGGTCACGCTTTCGATTTCTGAAGAATCAGTCAATAATAATATATAAAAAAATTGTCCCAAGTACTTTGTGAGACTCAGTGTAGAAACTTCAGATATCCCTTCCCTTTGTAAAGATTTACTTATTGGCAGTTTCAACAATCGTTTCCTTAAAACCCGGTCCAGCCGGTTTTGCGACAACTTCGTTGCTGCTGAAACTGGAGTGACCAACTACCAAGCACAATTACAGTTTACTTATTAGACAATATCTCCCCGCGTACCAAATCGGAGACTTCAGAGTCGCCTTGCTGTCGACATAGATCGTCACCTTCTACCCCACTACAATATTCCAAGCTATAACCTGAGTTACACTAAGAACAGCGCGGAAAACACTGCAGTAATCTAGTAATCTATACGGAAGTCGCATATCCCTATCCGGAATATAGACTCCCGCTTCAGTCTATTCCTACCGTGGACCCTCCCGAAAGACTGCTCAACTATCAAACAGCCTCGTTGATATTATCCACTTGTCTCTCTCAGGTATAATCACCCCGGGTATCACATTAAAATTAAAGCTGGTGATCTTATAATTCCTCGATCTAAATCGCCATGATGGTCGACCACCTATATCGATCTTTTTCGGAATGCTCATGTGATTCCCTTACCCTGATGACACTAAACGTGATTCGCTAAGCCTAAGCAAACTCCAAAATTCTCAGTTAATAGGAAATGAAGGATGCTGTACTGAACCACCTGGGGGGAACTCTTTCGGGAAAGAAAACAAGGCTTTAAAATTTTGTATTTTAATTATTTTTAGTACAGCGTTGATGTTTTTTTTTGGCGTTTAGTGCTAGCAGAATTCGCAAAAGCGCATCGTGATATTGCGATTTCTACAATCATTTTTGTCATATCTGTCGCCATGGAAAGAAGGGTTAGATGATTTTTTGCCTCTTAACGTAATATTTGAATGGCCTGACAATATTGGGAGAACGCATGTATTTTATGCTATCAGTTACAAATGCTGAGCATTTCATATACCTCAATTGGTGCCTCTTAATTGTAATGCTCTTAATTGTAATAATTTCTTATGTATAATGCTTACCTTAACTTATCCGTTGAATTTGTTCGATGAATTTGCTTTATTAAATTGGCATGGAATATATAATCGTCGGAATTGAAACTAGTTGGAGTTTTACTTGTAATGCGATAATCAAAACGATCAGTGTAATAAGCATCTGCATCACCCTCGTCATATTTACTACGCTTAAAGTCTTGAAAATTATTGGCATTACTTTCGACCCTTTCAATTTCAGTCTCCTGTTCTTGTTCGTTACTGGAATAATCATCTGTATCTGATTTGTCGTTTTGATTCAAGGAATCCTCAGAATGTTTCTTTTCAACCTCCTGCTCATCCTTATCAATTACTGTAACAGTCGCTTCTGAATTCAACATTTTAGAGGAATCGAACATTACGTTAATATTTTCATCGGTCACAGCTAATTGTAGCATTTCGCTGGTTTTCGGATTTTCATCTTCTTGATTATTTCGTTCCGTCAACAGTTTTAAGTTTGTTATAGTATTTTCTATAACCTCAACTAGATCATTTTTCTCTTTCTTGAACGGTTCTTTTTCCAAATTGTCATTTGAGAGCTCCTCTTGGCATTCATTTACCATAATATTTTCCTTCTCATATTCTTGAACTTCATCGCCATCATCATTTTCATGAACTTCTGTTTCTTCTTCTTCATCCATTTCTTCATCTTCTACATCGCTTATGTTTTCCTCCTCGCTTGCATTTTCGTGGTTTTCTTTTTCACTTTCTTCTGCCGTATCTTCATGGACCAACTTTGGCGTCTTGGCCGAATTCTGTAGCACATATTTTTCTTCCATTTCCTGTATTCTTTTAAATTCTGCTTCTTCATCTTCATCCTCATCATTTTCTTCTTCACCTATTTCTTCTGAACTTACAAGTTCCTCCTCATTAGCACTGTCGACATAATGATGTTCACTATTACCTTTGGATTCAAATTGTCTGAAGGTCGGTTTTTGTGGTTCATCTATAAAATTCATTGATGGCGTATTTATTTCAGCTAAAGTTTGTCCTACAATAACGTCACTTTCTTCATCGGATGAAGAAGCAAAGGGCACAACATCAGTGTTGCGGTGTTTGGTATAGTTGTTCGAAAAACTATTTCGTTTGATTGGGCCCTGAAAATAAAAGAATGGTGGAATTTTTGTTAAGGGGAATTTTTTCGTTTAAAAATAGTGTATATTCATTAAAGGTTCTCTATACCGGTTTGTAGAATCATAATATATAGGCGTGCCCTTGTTTGCTTTCACATAAATATATATGTATGTATGGCTATCTGCAATGTATTGCATGCAGTGGTAGTTTTGGTTAAGTTAGATGATGAGTTGACGGTCATCTAGTCGTAATAAAACCCATGGACGCAGACACCCATGGACCATATGGCCCATTGTGATTGTCCTATGTAAAGAAAGAACTGTAGTATAAAGAATGGTAGAAAGGACAAGTAATCATTTTGAAAGCGAAAGAAAAACAAAAGCAAACTAATAACCTACCTAACTATCAACACTAAAAACCTTCGAGATCTAAAGATTTGCTGCCATAAATTGAGCGACGGGTGAGTCCTCTTTTTTTTGCTCCTAATAGTAATAATGTGTTTTTTTCTGGTCAAAATCATACAGTTGCAGAATGAACTTAAAATTTTCTTCCATATATAAGTAGAAAAAATCATGAAATCTGTCCCAAGTGTGAATCGACAGCATAATTTTGTTTACTGTTTTGATACATTCCAAAGATTTTAACGTGTTAAGGAAGGTTCGTTATAGCCTTCTTCTTTGACGAAAGAAGGTTAAATGTCGTGTATGTACATAGCAAATACCTAGTTGAGCTTTAATAATTAGTACAAATCCAATATTTCCAACAGCTATTTGTGATAATCGGTATTACGGGATATTCAAAAAGAATATTTACTTATTTTTTTTTAGCGAGTGCACACAGTACATCAACAATTTCTCATTAGTGTCAGGTCTTTCTGGATAGGTAGACTTCGGACATAGAAGGCAACTACATAGCGAATGGACTTGTACAAGCATGTACCACTTTGGATCATTACTGATTATTTAGAGACATGGGGAGATTGTTACAGAGTAAAGTACTGTTACGTAAATTAATTCGCCTAAAAAGATACACCAACATTCTATTGATTTGTTTTAAGGCTACGATCACCCTGCCAATGAAAATTTTAATAGCGCTGCAAATACCACTAAGTCGGACATTTATTTCAAATTCGCAATGGCAATTGAATAGTAAATTGTGGAATATGCTACAAGATTCGAAACTACTATTAATTTACTATAAAAGGCTCCACATTCTGCTCAATCAGTCAGTTATAACTTTACAGTCAAAGAGTAAGTCCTGCTAAAAGTGTTAAATAAATTTGTGTATTAAGTGGAAGTTAAATAAACTGAAAACTGTATAAAGATAAACACTGTATAAATCAGGCTTGGCAACCCACTGGGTAACCCAATTAAATTATATTTAAAAAAACCGGGGTGGGTTTTTTTTGTTTAAAGTTTTTCGTAGTTTATTTACAATAAAAATAATTACTTTTTACATATTGGGAGTATAATTTAATTTGGTCCGTTTTTTAGCTCAAAAGGATAATGAGTTAAAAAATTTAACAAAGTAAAATTTATCGAAACACTGCTTACTTCTTTTCCTCACTTCTGAGCCAATGTCCGAAAACTTCTCGCCTTTTTAATTGATACACTTTAAAGATGATTTTTTATTTCTTTAAAATAAGTGCTTCGGAGACATGCTAAAAAATATTGTATCCGTCGAATCAGACAATATTCAGAGGGATCAATATTTGGAGATAACGGCTTGGTGGTATTTGATCGTTTCTAACACATGCTTGGCAACTTTGGCGACGTGAAACCGAGCGTTGTCATGCAAAAGGAAAACTTTATTTGTCTCTCTCTTTTTATATTGTATTACGGCCGTTTTCTCATAATGCACCGAGTTTTAGTAGCTCATAGTACACAATGATGCCTTGATCGCACTAAGAGTGCAAAATTGCATTATAAATACTAAAAAAGATGTAATTGTATTAAAAACAAAAAAATATTGTTGACGAACGAAATTCGGAAGCAGTTATAAAACCAAATGAAATTAAAAAACCATAAAAAAGCCAATAAAACCCGGTGGTTTGGGTTTTATGTAAAAAACCCGGGTTTTGCCAACCTTGGTATAAATACAAATTCGTTCTTATTGACGCAATTTAAAAGAACTCGAACGTTTTAAAAAGATTAAAACGCAACAGTGTCAAGGTTAAATTTAATTGTTGGAGCATGTACATATTTATCAATATGATCCAATCTCAATCAAATTTTGTATAATGATAGGACACGTATATAGATGTCGTTCTGCACGAATTGCGGCTGATCACAATCCAACTAATGGATTACATCGTCACCTAAAATCCAAAAGGCCGTAAGCGACAAAAAATTCAAAAGCAACTTCTCGATTATGATGTATTTTGGCTATTTCAAACCAAAAGGTCGATTTTGATTTTTTTGTCGCTTACGGTCTTTTGGATTTTAGATGATGATATAAGGTTTGATTTAAAAAAATATTCATTTGACCCAAATCTGTTTAGCCGCTTTAGACTTATTGCTACAAATTAAACTGTTGTTTTTATACGCTACCTAATAAGCTTTATTTCAATATCATACAGTCACCCTGTGGTGGTGCAGTAGAGTATACAAAAACTTATCTTTTTTTCATCCAAACTTACCGTATTAAGTTTTACTGAAGGCAAATCATCTTCATCATCGTTAATATATTCATCCTCCTCCTCTTCTTCCTCCCTGTTATTATCCATATCGTCGCTATTTTCACTGACCTCACTTTCAATTTCTGTATTTTGAAGGACTTCATTATCTGTTTCGTTTTCGAAAGATTCAATAGCGTAACGCTCTTCATCTGAATCTTCAAAATCACTCATGGTTAAAAATATATTCTATTATTTTTTTTAAAACTATTTTTTGGAACTATTTTGAAAGTTTAAATGGAGAAAAAAAAAATTTTTTTAAATTTTCTGTTTGACAATATTTTCACAAACATACGAACTTCTCTAAGAAATTCAATTATTTTTTGATATCAGTAACGGATCTATGTATGTACATATACATTCGTCATATGTACATTGTATTTTCAATAGATTACATGGTAATAAATTCATAACTTTACTATGGCAACGCAGGTGTTACCAATAAATTAATAAATAGTAACTAAATAGTAATAAATTCCTTTCTGATTTTTAATAATATTTAGAGAAAATATAAAAAAATATTTTGCTTTCGTTAGCACGAGACACTGTGTGTTTTGTCGCTCTCCCAGCGTACGTTGTTGTTAGTGTTTTAAGCTTTATTCGAGTACTAAATTTAATTGAGAGAATAACATAATAACGGTTAGTTTATTTACATATTTCGGACATACACACACACATACATTAGTTTTTACTTAAACTATACTCTACTTTGGCCTTATACTTTCTGTTTATCACTCTTTTCTATTGTTTTGTTATTGTTTTTTTTTTTTTTCGGGCATAGCCTTAGCAACGTGTTCGTATACGTATAAGTAACACTTTTGCCATCAAATTTTATAATTTAAAAGTAAAGATATTCTGGATATGCAATACTTCTGGATATCGTTAGGTTATGATCATTGTTTTTCTAGTTTTTTTATTCCCTTAAAATAATAGGAATTCTCAAGGTCCTCAAAGTCTTAGTGATAATCCTTCGTTGCAATTTCTTTGGATTCAGAAACCACAAATAGTCGCCAATGGTTAAATCTAAAGACAATTCAAGATGTCTAGACGGAGGAGCATTTTCTTCCTCACCAGACGTGGTCTATTTTGGGAGACCAAAAGGTATTGTGACACTTGTGCTGGTATGACTCCAATTTAATTATAGTGTCGAGTTTTAGTAGTAAAAGTTGTATTTTCGGAACGCTTTGCGAAATCAATAACAACAATATTACGCTTCAGAAACGCTTACTAATTGTGAAATTTTGTTTATTCCTTAATCAGTGCTTTATTCAACAAACTTAATAATCATTATCATCCTGTTCAAGCACACTTACAAGGCGATTCGTGGAATCTATTATGCCACTTCTAGTCTACAGATTTTTTTTAGCAGACAGTGGATATGTCCTCCAACGAGACTCTATATCTCCCCATAAATTTCCATATAAATCTATCAAGAACCCCATATTCAAATAATCGTCGTCGTATTCAATGTATCGACATCTCTGATGACTGTAAGCTCTTCAGATGCGCTTTCAGTCCACAAGGGCCAGTAAGAAAATCCGTCCGTATCCTGACATACTAGAAAATATCAGACTACGCACAAATTACGGACTGATTAACGCCTAAGCGTGTCTAAAACGTCTTTGAGCGTTCCAGTGTTCCAAGCATCTGGCAATTCTCCAATCATTGATTAGATTGAGAATATTAGTAAGCGGTAACGCACAGTAGGGCTCTGGACCAATTAAGCTTTCCTCGGAATCTCTTATAGCCAATTTATATACGGTTTCGTTGCCTCTTATTTCACAATCTCCAGGTATCAAAATCAACTGGACTCTATTTCTTCTATAGACAGATTAAGCTTGAGACATTTGACAGCTTGGCAAATTAGCTGTGAGCAGTGTTAGGTACAAAGTTTCTATTCAAAAGCCAAATACGTTAATGTGCAGATAGTTAGCACCTATTTTGGTAACTCACGTACAGTTTAGCTCATTTACAGTTTAGCAAATCATTAAAGCCATCAAATAAATAAATAAGCGAAATCCTCTTTTAAAACAGAAAATCACGCGAAGGTTCATGCTATTTGGAATTTTCAACAACCTATCGGATGCTTGTTGACTGTAGCTTAGAAAAGACGTCTTTTGGTAAAGTATGCTGATAAAGTATGCCGTAAATACATTGGTATGTTTAACGTGCAGCAGAAATTTGATAAAAAAAATAATAAAATGTATGCACAATCATTTTAAGAGGCATCTGAACTCTTCTCACGGGATGAAAAGTGTCATTTGGTGGGATATTTTTTATTACGGATTCACTGACTTGCATTTCTTTGAACAAGCAATAAATATATTTCCTGATTCAAGGCCAACCTTATAAGCTTCAAAACAATTTGCCAGCTTTCATTTGCTGTGAAGAATGGTCCCTTTGGATAAGGAATAAACCTTGGTTTAATCAGACATGCAAAATGACAGTCAGATTCATAGAGGAAGCATTTAGAAATTGACAATAATACTGCTCCGCTCCGCATATAGACGAGATCTTCGTGTACCGCAGTACTTAGACGCGAAAGGTTCTATATGAAAAGAATCTTCATACTAAAGTTATTTATTTTATTCGGGGAAGTATGAGCTTTTGGTCATTCAATTGAACAGCGCTAGTTCATCGGAACAGCGCTAGTTCGGTTTCAGTCCTTATATTCCAAACTACAGTCCTTAGCATTCACAAACCCGGTTGAGAAGGCCAACCTTCTGGCTGAAATGTTTGCAAGTAATTCAAACTTGCCGGAGAGCGTTGAACTACTACCCGAACTATAAACAGTATTAGTGACTACGTCTAGTATATTCTTTCGAGCCTCAGTCTTTTAAATCTTAACGTTAATAAGTCTTTTGGGCCGGATGGTATTGTAGCGCTGGTCCTGAAATAGTGTTCTTGCGCGTCCATTGGCTAACCTCTTCAGTGCGTCTTCTCGTGCAGGTATTTTTATATGGTTGCCAATGTAACGCCAATTCCTAAAAAGTGTGAGACTAGTAATCTTGAAAACTACTACCCAATAGAAATTTGTTTCGCATTCTCCAATGTTATGGAGAGTATGATTAATTACCACCTTGTAAAGTATTTAGAGTCTAACAATTTGCTGAGCGATCGGCTAGCATGGTTTCCGTAAGAGCTGCTCTACTGATGATCTGCTGGCAATTCATTCATGCATTTAGTGAGACTAAGGTTGTGACCTTGTGGATATTTACGAGGCATTTGATAAAGTTAGGCACAAGGTCAAACATATTGATTATGGTGTCGGTAGTCACTTCTCTCGATCTATATCGAGCTCTCTCAGAAATCGCTCTATAAGAGGTCTTATAGATAAGATGTCACCCGATGAGTTCAGGATTAATTCAGGGGTAGACTAAAGAGCTATTTTCTCTTTAATTTTATTTCTAGTATTTCTCAACGGCTTTCTTCTTCTTACTTCCAATCCCATCTAATTTTTCGCACATGACAGCAACATTTGTCATTCATATTCCTTTGATCGTTGTCCGAGCCTCTTGGAGATTGGAGCGAAAAGGCAGAATATGATGCTCTCGTAAGTGATCTGACGAAAATCTCAGAGTGGGATCGTGCAAAAGGGGTCGATTTATTTTTTAACATACAGGAGAGGTGGTGATGGTGTCGAGTCATCTATTTCAATGGGTAATATAAATGTTTTGAAGGCGGATTCTCTCGACGTTTTGGGCAAAAGAATTCATTGTGATGTCTGTTAGAACGGTGACATGTTTCGAGTGTCGAAGGAAGCATTCAAGTGCCTCGGTTTCTTAAGACGGTGCAAGAAATACTTCACCTCCTTTAATCTTAATATTTACAAGACTTATATTCCACCTAAAATGGAATACAACTTTCATATATGGGCCGGTACATTAAAATCTATTTTGGGGCTTTTCGATCGGGTACAGGAGAGGGCGAATTACTTATTAATGACGTTATGATTCTATCGATTCTTTAGATCATCGCCGAAATGTAACGTGTGTTTCAACTGGTACTATAAGGGAATATGTTCTGATGAAATAAAGGAATTAATTCCTAATAATCGTAAGTAGTACCCGCAGCCCTCTGCAGTTGATTGTCCAGTGAATCATGTCCTGAATCTCAAGTGAAAAAAATGTTCTATAAAATTGTAATGGCAGTCAAGAGGTTAAAATTTCGCATAAATAATTCGATTTCTGTTTTATCACAATCGGTTGCTAATTCATCATACGCCTCTAATAACCCATTAATATAATTTGAAGCATTATAATCGAACATGTTAAAAAAATTTTACAAAATGTTTTAAAAAAATGTAGTAGTTGTACCATAAAATTAAAAAAAAACTATTTTGGGCTCAACCGGGATTTGAACCCGGGACCTCTCGCACCCAAAGCGAGAATCATACCCCTAGACCATTGAGCCTCCTGTAGGATGAGGAACTATATTTGTTATAGAAATCAAATATTTGGAATGCAATTGCATTTGAAATGGAAGCTTCTCTATAGACTGATATTTTTGTAATGGGTACAGTGTTTTTGTAATTTTATAGTTGAAAAATGCCATTTATTTCTTTTTACGTTTACGTTTTAGAGTTTTAAATAATTACTTAACAAAAACTATATTTTGTTAAAAATAATTCAATATTTTGTGTAGAATTGTCTGGTTGTAGCATTTTATTTGTTATTCACTGTTATTTACTAAAAAAATAAAAATAAAAATGCTTTTAAGCTTTTACTATAAAAAGCTTTTTTCACATTGTTTTATCCAAACGTAGTAAAGATAAATTTAATACAAAATACTACTGCAGCCAACTTAAGGTGTAAATAAAATACAAAAATATAAACACTTAACAATGACATAACTGGATTTTGCGCATTGCCAACCAATAAAACGAAAAGCAACAGAGTTTAAACAACAACAACTATGCAAGTATTTGATATGAAAAACAGAAGAGAGTGTGAGTTTTAGGGAGAGTAAAACAAAATAAAAATACCGTTACATTGTATATGGGTTTATGGCACGAACAAATTTTTTCTTTGAAGTTTAAACGGTTCAGAGACTTTGTAACGTGCGGGTGTTGGATATTCAACGTTAAAAAACGTAAAAAGAAACTTTTAAAAGAAAAATTTAAAGAGTGTGTTGTATTAAAAGAAAAAAGCAAATAAATATTAAAAGAAAATAAATCTTAAAATGTAAGCGCGCGGGTTAAGTGTTATTAAAAAAATTAAAAATCAAAATTACAAGAAAAAAATATAATAATAAAATTTAAATACAAAAAATGATTTAATTCAAAAAAATATTAAAAATATGTTACCGTTGTGAGTTTAATCAATATTGAAAAAATATATTTCTAAGCAATAAAAATATTTAAAAAAGTTAAATTTCTTTTTTAATTAAAGAGTTAAGGGTTTTTAAACACACCCTTTAATGTAACGTTGTAAGGTTTTTTTCTTTTTTTGTATATGTATAAGTGTATTGTTTATACACATATACAAATTTTTATGAGGTCAAAGGTAAATGTTTGATAATTACAAAGAAAAAGCCATTGAGTTAAAAAAGCAACGAAACACAAAAAAGTTAAAAATTGGTTTTGTTCAAGAAAAAGTTTTTTTTTTTAATATTTTTTTTTTAAATGATTAATGGCAAAGTCTTTGGAAAATAATTTATTAGACTTTAGCCTAAAGCAGTATTAAACAAGGCATTAAGTTAATTAGGCCACTTTTAAAAGTTATTGCCATAAACTATTGCCATGCACTAAGAAAAGAATGAGAAAATGTAAGACATATTGCTTGTAATAGGACTTCAGTATAAAAGTTGACTTAAAGTTAAGAAAGAAAATATTTATGTCATAATACATTACAACGTGTTGCCTATATTAATCTTATAAAAGTTTTCTTAAAAGAAATAACTTAAACTTTTTCTTTTATTTCATTAAAAAGTTTGTTTACGGCTTAACAAATTGTTTGCAAATATAAATGAAAAAAAAAAAAATATTAAAGGAAGAACAAAGTGAAAAATATTAAAATGAACAGCATTATTGTAAATAATAATAAAACACAAACATTTTGTTTATATTGCCAACCCAACCCAACTGCGAAATTAACTTAACCAACCATATTGTTAATGACACATTGACAATTTCACACATTTAAGTACATATGTAAGAGAATGTTTGTTGTTGTGTGTATGTGTGTTAAAATGTAACCCATAAAACAACAACAAAACAACCACTCACTCTATTTATCCCTTATCCCTTTACCACCCCACTTGTTTTTATTAATTACCAAAGGAAAACAACTTGAGAAAACCAAAAAACCGTTATTAACAACAGAGCTAGTAGCATAAGAAACAAAAACAAAATACATTAAATTAAAAGAACAATAAGAAAAACAAGAAAATCTTTTATTCATACCATAACAAAACTAATTAATGTTTACACATACAAACACACGCACACACATGTATACATATCATATATGCACGCATGCATTATGTTTTCTACATCACCAGTGATAAAAAGAGTGCGAGAGCATCATAAGAAAAGTGTGAAAGATGTGTCAAATAATAGTAATAAAAATAATTAAGACACGGTGTGAAGTTAACAACCCAAAAGGCTGTATGTGAAAGAGACACACGCGTTACATTAACAAACCTGTTAAAATAAAACAAAACAAAACAAAACCTTTTAACAATAACATAAAAAAGGAAAGAAATCTTTACAAAATGAAAAAAAAGTATCCTAATTTTGATAAAAAAAGAATGTGCAGAATTAAAATTTGAATTTTAAATATTTAATAAATAATCTGAGGAATTAAAAACAAAAGAAAGAAATATACAAAACCTAACACACACACACACACACACTTAGGAGTTAAGAAAAAAAAAAAAACGCGACGTAATGAAGTTGTTGTATATTAAAGGGCGTGTCAAATTAGCGCGAATTTAAAAACGGAATAGAACGGAAAAGCGGAAAAGTACACGAAAACGGAGAAAAACATACAAAACGTAACGGAAAAACGTTCAACTAAAGAAAAAAACTGAAAATCAAATACTATGTCTGTTGAATACCTACCTGCTGAAGAAAAAACAACAGATGTAACCAACAATAACAACAAGAGCAACGGCAGCAAAACAGTCATTAACAACAACAGTAAAAAATCTGAAAAAATTCAACAGCAAGAACAACCAAAAAACGATTTAAAACAACAGGAACATGCGTTAGCAGCCGGTTCAGAAAATATATGACGTTTTATAAAACAAGAGTATCAAACACAACAACAACAACAAGAGTCTACTCATCAACATCATTGCCAGGAATACCACCACCACCAACGGCAGGACCCTACACAACATAAGCAAACATCAAAAAATTTAATAAGAAAAAATTTGACCAAAACATTTCCTTCGCTAGAAACATCAACATCAACGAATAGAAAATTAAATTTTATTTGTGCGCGACATGTTACTCAATGTCCACAGCATAGTAAGCAATTGCAACAACAACAAAATAAATATAAAAAACATCAATTGCACCATTATCATCAACAGCATTCGAATCACTACAAACAACAGCGGCAGCAACAGCAGCAGCAACACCAACAAAATATACAACAACAACAACAACAACAACAACAACAACAACAACAACGAATTTCTTATCCTCAAACTTCATCTCCGCCATCACCAGCATCAGCATCAGCATCATCGTCATCACCAGAACCTCTCTATGCCAATATGGTCTTAAGCACCGAATGGTCTCAGGTAGAAGTTATCGATTTAATAAATGATGGCAACGGTTTGGGTTTTATTTTGGTGGGTGGCCGTAGTACCGGTGTGGTGATTAAGGCCCTAACGCCCGGCGGTGTAGCCGAGCGTGATGGTCGTTTACAGTGTGGCGATCATGTATTGCAAATAGGTGAGGTGAATTTACGCGGTTTTAGTTCGGAACAGGTGGCCACGGTTCTTCGTCAGACTGGAGTTCAGGTTCGTTTGATTGTAGCAAGACCGGTGGAAACGACAACCACTGATTTCCAACATCAATTAGCAAGTCATGCACCAATTATTCCAACTAAGCTCCTCTCCGACCCAGAAGAATTGACGCGGCATCTATTTCATCAGAGTACGATGGCTACTACATCTACAGCATTGGTAACGTCAGTAACAGCATCAACATCAATAGAAGCAACCAGTGTAACAGGCACTGGAGTTCAAACTGGTGGCAGTGTTATATCTGCTACTTTTTCTTCTTCCTCCCTCGTCCACAAAGATTTACAAAATCAGGATGTTTTACAGCATCCTTTAACGTTGAATCTGAATTTTCCTCCCACACCCGATACCGAATTAGCAGATTTACCACTGCCGCCCATTCCAAAAGAATTGACGACGCCACGCAATTATCCTAAAGATTTGGATATAGTGCCATTTTCTATAGTATCACCGCCTTTGCCTCAACCTCCTTCCTTAAGCGCCCACCATCACCATTTTCATATACAACAGCAACAACAACAACAACAACAATCACCCCATCAAATGGACCATATAGAAACTGTGATAGCCACTACGGGCAGATTTACGAACGATAAAGATCAGTATACAGAAGACGATCAAGATGATGACTGTTGTTCGATAACTTCTTCAAATTATCTGGACTCACCAGAAACTGAAACCTATGAGGTGAAATTGCGCAAAAATGTTTATGGTCTGGGCATTACAGTGGCGGGTTATGTGTGCGAAGAAGAGGACTTATCCGGCATTTTCGTAAAAAGTATCATAGAGGGTAGTGCGGCCGAAATGAGTGGCCAAATACAAATCAATGATCGCATTGTGAAAGTGGATGGCAAGACATTAAGTGGCGTAACAAATCACCAGGCTGTGGAAATCTTACGCAATACTGATATTGAAGTCCATCTAACATTAGAACGTTTCCTGAGAGGACGTAAATTTGAACACTTACAAGTAGCCTTAACGGAATTGAAAAACGTTGTCGATACCCAATCACAGGTTTCACTACCCCCCTCACCATCTATAGCCACATTGTCGTGGTTGCCTCCAAAATCCGATGGTGATTCAATAGCCACTGATGGCGGTGCTGTTATAATGGAATATGGCGATTTACCCTCTAGGGAAACGGTAGATTCGCAAATGTCTCATGTTTTGGATAAAAGTGATTATAGTAGTGCAGCGCCGCTAGGCGAAACAAAACTAAAAACTACACCTTCTACGCCGGAAATCAAACCTGTAGCGTTGGCCAATGGTTCGGCTTGCCAAGTAAAAGAAACGGAAAAACAAGAAAAGACGCTCAACGGTTCATTAGGTTCACGTACCCCTACTATTGATAACTTTACGGATTTGCTAGGCAAACAATATACTGAACTTATACCCGTGGGACCTTTAAAACTAACACCCAGCGAACCAGCGGAGGCGAATTCACTTTCTCAACGTACGTCAGGAGCGGCAGATGACAAATGCCCCAGTGCGGATGCTTTAAAGGTTGCCTGGAAAAGTGAGTTTCCCGACTGTGAAATTATTGTAGCCGAAATAAATAAACTTTCAGGTCTAGGAATCAGCCTAGAAGGCACTGTGGATGTAGAACGTGGTGTTGAGAAGCGACCCCATCATTATATACGTTCCATATTGGAAGACGGACCGGTGGGACGCCAAGGCATCCTTAAGCCCGGCGATGAACTGTTGCAGGTCAACGAATTTAAACTACAGGGTCTACGTCATACCGAAGTAGTGAAAATCCTTAAAGAACTGCCTTCACATGTCAAACTGGTGTGTGTACGCGGTGCTACGGCACCGTCTATCATAAATACTTCCCAAAATCCCGAGGCCTTTGAAACGAGAAGTCTTCTGCCCGGCGGTCATCAGAGTTTACAGAACCTAATGACCAAAGCCCAGTCGGAAAGTTCTTTGTATACCTCTAGCACTGCCACTCTAACGGATCAACAGCGTTCGAAGTCATTGGAAAACGTATCTGGCCTAGCTCTTTGGAGTTCCGATGTAACCTTTGTCGAAATTGAAAAGACCGAACAGGGTTTTGGTTTCTCGATACTCGATTATCAAGACCCCCTCGATCCGGAGGGCAGTGTTATAGTAATACGAGGTCTAATACGGGGAGGTTCAGCCGAGACAACCAATGAAATCTTTCCCGGCGATCGTCTAGTCAGCGTTGGTGATCGCTCTCTACAAGGACTCGATCTCGACGAAGCTGTTACCATCCTAAAAGGTATGCCAGTCGGTCTCACAAAACTTGGCATATGTCGACCACTCTCCACATCCGATAGCAATATAGCATCGCCCATTGGTGAAGGCGATTCACCGAGCACATAGTTTTTAATGGATTTCTACTGTAAGTATTCTTCATATATTCCAATCCATTTAACATAAATTTTAGCGTTACTTGAAATCATATGTTTTTCTTGCGTATGTTGAGTGATTTTATGGGCATGTCGTCCTTAAGGACTATTTCAAGCAAAATGTGGAAAAAAATTATACCTTTTTATTACCTTTTTCTACCTGTCACAGCGTTTCACATACCTAATTCTCCATCTACTCGTTACGCTTCGTTTTTACAGCGTTAGTCATAAATTATTGTGATTTTTTTTGGCATTTTTGCAGAGGGGGGAAGAGGGAAAGTGGAAAACATACATATAACAACAGCAACTTGACATGCCACTGACAAATGTTGCAAATCAATAATATCTTTTATTCTTCTTTTCTCTCCTTAATGTTTCCTACTTTACTTTCTCTTCCCTTTCTTCTCACTTCTTATCACTTACCACAGTTAAGTTTAAATGAAATATCATAAGAACCGAATGTAAAAACTTGAAAGACTTTTTAACACACTATACAGGATAATAGATAAAGATTTTGTGTTTGAAATGTAAAAAAAGTAATATATTCCGAAAATAGGAGAAGTCTTGGGTGTTGGTAGGAGGGGTGTTTGCAAGTTGTTTTGACAAGTATTGTTAACGATTCCCTTTTGTTTTTTTGATGGTTTTTTGAAAATGTTCATTTATATTTTGTTCCGTTATCGTATAATCGTTTTATAGCTTTTGCCAGATTATATTTAAGGAAACGAAACTATTAATGAGCGCTGTTGGAAGTTTTATTTTCACAGAAATGGTTATTTAATGAGCGCGATTAGAGTAATTTTAATTATTTCTTCGGACTTCATTGGTCTTACTTTCCTTCTTTCTCAAAAAGTAACGGAAAGGAGGTGTTACCACAACATATATAGTTTTATATCTTAAAGTACATAAAAACGCTTTCAATTTCATAAGAATATAGTAATAACTGAGAGCCATTTAATATTTCATTCAATTCTGTACAATTCTCGATTTCTATTTAAAAATTCAAAGCCGTTTTATGAACAAACAAATTTATTGTTCAGATTTTCGAGTAAATTTCTTTAAAAATTAAATAATTTTAATGGAAATCAATGGATAAAAAGATTGTTACCAGTGAAACCAGAAATATGCTCTTAAAAAGTGTTTTATGCGTATAAAATATGCACTAAAAAGCCGAAACTGCCTTAAAAAACAAAATTTTCTTTCTTGTTAATAGAAAAAAGTCTTATTCAACAAATCAATATTTTTGAATGTATTAAAAAAAAAAATGTACTAGTACATGGTGGGCTAATTTGACGTTAAGAAATAAATTGGCTGTCAAATGATGAAATGTCAAGAATTAAGCTATCAACCTTTGACACTTATTTAGTAAGAAATGGGAAATTTTAACTATGAACGCTACACTCTTGAACAAAGGATTTTAATTGTAAAAATTTACTATGAAAATTCGAGCAGCTTTTCTTAGTAATCAGGCTCCTTCTGATCCCGCTATGCATAATTTAATCGATAAATTCGAGGCTCACGGTGCTGTCGCTGACAATAGATCAAAACAATCCGCTTATAGTGGCCGTATTGATACAAATATAACGCATTTTTCAACAAAATCATCTTTAGTGATGAGGCCTATTTTCAATTAGGCGGATATGTAAACAAACAAAATTGTCGCATATGGGGCTAACAAAATCCACAAACAGTCCCCGAAAAACCATTACATCCAAAGAAAGTGACGGTATGGTGCGGTTTGTGGTTAGGCGGCATCATCGGCCCATAGTTTTTCGAAAATGAACAAGAAAACGCCGTCGCCGTGTATTCTCTGCGCTACCAAACCATGATAACCAATTTTTTATGGCCACAATTGGCTAATGTTGACATCAATGACCTTAGGTTTCAGCAGGACGGCACACAGACACACAGCCAGCCAAACAATTCAGTGATTGCATGAGAAATTTTCCGGTCAAGTAATTTCTTGATTTGGCGACGTCTGTATTATTTTCCCTTGGGCCATTTGAAAGATCGGTCTTACGTGAACAAACCATAAACAACTGACACTCTGAAAGATGAAATTCGGCGCTGTATTGACGAGCAAAGCTTTAGGTGGTTCAAAATTTTGTAAAAAGAGCGGACGTCTGCAGGTTCCTGTTAAAAATGAAAAATTATGTCGGTAAAGTTCTACGGGCTCGGCAGGCTCACAATCTTTTACCAAAATTATCAATCACTTTTTCCAGTAAACTGTTGTCAATGGCTGATATCTGCTTGATAATCTTAGTTTGAAACTCTTGAACTGTTGTGAGATTATTGCTGTAAACTTTCGATTTCAAAAAACTCCGCAAAAAAATCTAAAGTTGTCAAATCGCACGATCTTGGTTACCACTTTACTCCTCCTCCACGAGAAATAATGCGATTTTCGAACTATTCTTTTAAAAGATCCATTGTTTCTTTTGCTGTGACAAGTGACACCATCCTGTTGAAACCATATATTCTCTACGTCTAAATCATCAATTTTCCGACACAATAAGCTTCGTATCATCTCCCAGTAACGATTTCCATTGACCTTAATCTCATTTCCATTTTCGTTTTTAAAAAAATGATGATGATTCTTCCGGAACACAAACCACACTAAACCGTAACTTTTTGTGTATGTAATGGTTGCTCTAAGATAACTCTTGGATTCTCTTCACCCCAAATGTGGTAATTCTTCCTGTTGACGTAACCATTGAGCTGGAAATTAGCTTTGTTGGTGAAGACTACTCTGTTAAAAGAATTCTCTTTTTTCTTTCTTGTTTTTCGATGGCCCAGTTAACGAATTGCCGACGTAATGCGTGGTCAGCTTTAGCCTTTAATAGCCTATTTACGAAAGCCTATGAACGAAATCTACTACTTAGGAGATTTCAATCAAAATCTAGTAAATTTCAACTAGATTTCTCATACAAACCAAAATCTACTTTGTCACTAGATTTTGTCGAAATCTAGTTGACATCTGATAAATTTATTGATGCAACTCTGTTTTTGTACTAAAAATACTAAAAAATACAACTCTGTTAAAAAAAATTACACCCAAAATAAAAAAAATATTTTTTTTTTTAAATCACAAAATTTATTGAAAAAATATGATTTTTCGGTGTAACAATTTCCGAGTATTATTCATACAACTGGTAGATATCAAAGGCAATCAGAAAATGCAATTGCTTTCTCTTCTATTTCAGCCATGAGAAAACGAAATCTCGTTAAATGTTAAAAAAGTCTAATGTAAACGCAATAGATTTTGTACAAGATTTCAAATCCAATTGACGAGATTTCGTTCAGGTGTAAATGCCTTATAATAGAGATCACGATGCAAAATGTTGAATAATGTGGATCGTTTGATATTTAATTGCTGCTGCTTCTTCCACACTTCTGCTAACAACTGCTATATTGTCAGTTGAACGACCACTACGTTGATAAATTCTATTTCTGTTATCATGAACGGATCCAGTTTTTTTTTATTTATTCAACCATCACCTTGATGGCACGATTTGTTGGAACATTTTCTCTACCGAATTTTGTTCTAAATTTCCTAATTACATCTTGAAAATTATTGCCATTTTCAAAAAATTTTTGTTCCTTCGTGTAAAGTTCCATATTAACTAACGGAATATATTTAGAATCTGAAAATAAAAATTTAGAAAAAAATTACAAGTGAAAAAAATATGGCAACAAAACTAAAATGGTGCCTCAATTTTGGACACCCATTATAAAAATGAATTGTGATTTGTTTGGATGCTTAAAACATGAAAACGAGTGGATCAAACTGGATACTTCCTTCTGCGATTTTGTAGAGATGGCGTTGTGTGCTGTTATTGTCTTATCTCTGCTCCTTTTAAAAGTATTTGAATAAAATTTGTTACGTCGATTCAGCGCACATATTCTAAGTTCTGCAGCAAATATGAACGGGATTGGATATGTGACATGGTACCTCCCATACAAGGTAAATATTGATATTTTGTATATCTTGAGAAAGGTTAAACTGGAAGTTTCTGAGTTTGGTCTAAATGACTTGGCAGTCAATACAAATCGTTACTTTAAAAGAGAGCAGAATTATTTAAGAGGGTGTGGCATCTCCCATACGTAGGAACAATTAATTTTTGTATATCTTGAGAACGGTAATAGTGAGTTTCTAAATTTGGTTTAAATAACTTCTTAGACGTGACACATCATCAGTCAATAACTGGGCGAGATTGGATAAGTTGGCATGGCAGCTCCCACTCAAACTAAATATGCAATTTAGCATGTGTGGAGAATGGTAGCATCGTTATCTATCCACATCGAATATTTATATATGTATTCTTATCTATATATGTATATAAAAAAGCATTCCTTTAAACTTCTCTTAAGATACATGCATTTTATAGGTATACAACACAATGGCTCCGAACAACACAGAAAGCGTTTCCCTAGTATTAAATAAAAATTAATAATACAACAGGATAAAAAATAAAAATTGCATTCGGTTTCTAAGGAGATCTGATTACATACTGCCTTGAAAGAGAGAGTTAAGAGAGTTCCACAGAGATTGAAACAATAATAATCTGAGGCGTGAGGTATGTAATAAAAAATGCGTGTGGCCTGGTGTTGTCTTGATGGAACACAACACCTTTTGTGTTAATTAATTTTGGCTGTTTTAATTGAATTCCATGCATCACTCTTTTTAATTGTTGACAGTAGAGATCAGTCTCAATCGTTTGATCAGACTCATAATGAATAATTTCCTTCCAATTTCGTTCTTAGCAACGTCCACACTGCTTATGTGCCAGTCCTTCTCAATTTTTTCCATGATTTCGTGAACTTTTTTAGTGATTGATCGACCAGAGCGAGGTACATCTTCAACATCAAAATTATGAGATTGAAAACGAGCAAGCCATTTCGATGCTGTTTTTCTAATTGCAGCACCGTCTTGTAAACTTCACAAATTTTTTCAGCAGCCTGCACCGTATTCTTACCTTTTTTATAGGGTCCGCCAAATAAATTTTTTTTTTTTTAAACGGCACAAAACATCGAGTGCAGCTTCGGCTGTGTGGCACGTAGCGCCGTCTTGTTGAAACCAAATGTTGCTAATATCCTCCTCTTCAATTTTTCAACATGGCCCGATAACGATCGCCATTGACTGTAACGGCCACTCCTTGCTCATTTTCGAAGAAAAATGGCTAATTATGCTTCTGGACCAATATCCGCACCCAAGACGAGTCACTGGTCTTGGGTGTATCGGCTTTCCAATGTATGCGTGCGGGTTTTCTGTGCCCCAGAATATGCGTGCTTGTTTACATACCCGCCAAGATCAAAATGAGCTTCATCTGAAAAGATGATTTTTTTTTTGGCAAAATCGGCATCTTCTGTAAGTCGATCGCAGTCCCACTTAGCGAAACGAAAAAAGTGTATACACAATCATATTCGTTCAGCGGAAAGATCAAACTAATTATCTGTCAAATCAGACATGAGCTAAGTGTTACCATTCACGAAATAAGCACTAGTTGAAAAAAAACTTTAGATGGCGGACCCGTTATAAAAAGGGCAAAATATGGCGTTAAGGTGCCCAATTTTCTCTCATTTTTAAACGTAGATAACCTCTCACAGAATAGTGCGATTTTCATAATATCTTCCAACGAAGTGAAGCTTAAAATGTTGCCTTTCAAATAAACTATAGTGTTGCCTGATGCATTTAATATTACCAGAGTTATTACATATCGGAGCAATATACCGACATTGTAGAGCAATCCTATAAAGGTCATAATAGGATTGATGGGCCTTAATAAAATCCGTTAATACGATCCTGTCTTGTGCTATCGTTATCACTCTACTACAGGATGACTCAATTGTTCTTATCTCCGCTATAATTTGTTTATTCCAAGTATGAGTTGGACGTAGTTTCCTTCGACTGCCTTCTGAATTCTATTCTACGTTTTTTCCTGTGATGTTATACCGTGTGCTCCGTTCTCTAATTCCCATGGCTATAGATTGTTGGTTGGATTGCGAAAACATTCTCTCGCATAATTTTTTGAAAAAATTAACGCACAAACACTGCCATCTTGTGCATGGCATCCACGGATGGCAGCGTTCCAAGTTTCACAACCCTTAAGTAAGGTGGACTTTACTTAGGTATGTTTATGTTAAGTATGGTAAATTTTAAATCCTTGAACTAATCTTTGGTAAGATGCCCAGCTGGATGCATTCGGATGGGGTTGCAGGTTGCGGACAGTGTTCCACAATTTTCCTTTGCTTTCATAGGTAATAATTTCCTATGTACTATAGATGTATTCGGCCGTTTTGAGATCAAATTCGTTTCTTTTCTTGCTACTATGCTAAAAATGTTTCGGTAATTGTATCACTGTAGGCATTAATTTTTTATACCAATAAATATCTGAGGTAAGGTGGCGGGTGTAGTGGCTAAAACGCACACATAAGAACACAAGCAAGCCGGGTTCGAGCCCGCGCAGAGGACATGACGAAAAAGTTTAATTGTGGTTTCAAATGTTTAATAAAGAGGCTCGAACTTCCCTCCAGACCTTTCGGTTTATCTCTGGCGATGATAACAGGACAAAACGCCACCTACTTGGGAATAAATCAAAAAAAAGTAAAAGATCATCACCACCAATTAGCCAGGATCCTCACCACTACGCAATCATATGGAGGGCAGCTACAGTAGACTAATTACCAACTTAGCTTGAAAAATCAACTTGAATAATGAAATTGAAACAATAATAATGAATAATGAAATTGAAAAGCCAATATGCTCCCTAGGAGAGGATGGAGAAAAAAATATCTGATTACAAAGTACATTCTGAATCAATGAAAATTTAACCATTTGTTTGTTGCTTCTGAATTGAAATTTGTATTATGAAACTTTGTCAATTTTATTCAAATAAAATAAAATTTATTTTCCATAACATCTGTATTCAAAAACTGAAAAATCAAATTTCATTTATCGAAATTGCAAATCGTTCATATAAACATTTTTGTGAAAAAAGTTTTCAAACTCTAAAGTCTTTTCATACAAATATTATACAACATGCTAGGGTGGGGATAAGCATAACACAAACACATTTTTGAACAACATGCATAACATTCGCTAACCTTTGAAACTCTGAACATTTCCTATACATAACATACATATAAGAAATTTGTGATTTTGTATTTGGAATATTTTTTTTTTAAATCAAATCTTTGACACATTATTTGGCTGAAATTCCGGTTGACAGTTGCGAAATTATTAAATTTCTTCCTAACCTTATCGTCTATTTCTGTCTGTTTTTATTTTATAAATAACTTTGGTTTGGAAATGCCTTGGAAAATTTCTAACTCATATTGAATTTTATTTTACTTTTTTTTGGCATTTATTCGAAAACAAAAAAGTAATGCCAAAAATAAATGCTTTTGCAAAGATTTTCTTATAAACAAATGCACACACAAATACACCTTAATATACATACAGTGGTTAACAAAAGTAATCAAATATTAAACTTAGATATAACAGGGACAAATTAATAATAGACTCATCTATATATTTAAATATGTATGTACATATGTAGATATGTGGTGGCCTTATAATTAGAAACGATGTTTTAAGCAAATAAAATCAAAGTATAACTTCCTTTAACACCTACACTGTAAATTCGAAATACTGTTATTCCACGAGTAGACAATCAACATTGTTATCGATGCAAAAAATGTCAAGTTTCAAGTTTTCTATAAAAAAAAAATTCGATTATTTTCAAAGTAGTTTCTTTTGGCTGGTCACGTAATTAGAAACGTTAAGTTTTTGCTCTAATTTCTTAATTTATCTTATTATTAGCGATTAAGTAAGTATAACTTGTAACAAATTTGAGACGTTTTAGTTTTTTAAATGGGCAAAAACAAGTCATGTACTCCAAAAATTCGGGAGTTAATTATGCAGTGTTATCAGAAGGAAAATCTTTCCATCTCGGCTATCGCACAAAGGTTTTCCTGCTCTTAAAACAATGGTATTTGGTGCAGTTCATTTGTACAATAAAACAAAAAAAGCCCGAAGCCCCCTTCAGGAAGCCTAAGGCTAGAAAGACCACTCCAACAGAGGATAAAATTATTTGTAATGCCAGTAAGAGAAACCCATTCTTATCATCGCGCGAAATAAAGGCTGAAATTGGACAACAATTAAACTCTGAAATATCTACACGAACAATAAGAAGGCGTTTACAGGACTCGGGACTTCGTGGGTGCATTGCACAAAAAAACCGCATGTGTCAAAAAAAAAAAAAATATTAAGAAGCGGTTGCAATTTGCAAAAGAAATGATTACAAAAGATCAATGTTTCTGGAATAGAGTTATCTGGAGTGACGAATCCAAGTTCAACAAAGCCTTAGACTCCAAGACACAGTGAAAACGGTGAAACACGGTGGCGGATCTATTATGGTATGGGGTGCTTTTTCTTGCCGTGGTGTGGGTCCACCAGAATTCAGGGAGTTATGGATCAATAATGGATCAATATAAAAACATTTTGGAAATTGTAATGGAACCATATTCCTTTGGGAATATGCCCGTCCATTACATTTTCCAACATGACAATGACCCAAAGCACACTTCAAGGTTAGTGAAGTGTTGGCTTTCGGATCACAATATTGATGTTCTGGACTGGCCTTCCCAAAGTCCTGATCTCAACCCAATTGAAAACTTATGGGCAATTAATAAGAAGTTTAATAAGAAGTTTACCGAAGAGACTAGCTAATGTTGTTAAAAATAAGGGTTATCCAACAAAATATTAAAAGATATGCCCATTTTGTTTGACTTTATGAAGATATTTTCAAGTTGTGACCAAACCGAAATTGAAATTTTTTGTTTTCAGTAAATTTTTTAAAAAATGTTATTGATGCTGTAAATACTTTTATTTTAAAATTAATAATGATTTGTTACTTTGCTATTTTCCGTTCTTAGTTTTAAAATAAAAAGCATAGTTTTTAAAATACATAAACAAATATGTGTGCTGCTAAGTCATTTCTAATTATAAGGCCACCACTTAAACAAATTATTAATAGACTCACCTTTATATATTTAAATATGTACATATGTAGGTATGTATTATATGTACATATGTATGTACACTATTGGACAAAATAAAGTGTAAATTACTTTTGTTATGTTCCATCGGGGAAAAAAAGAGCCAAATTCAATATTATTGTTAAAAAATTAATTGAATTTATTCATTTCGTTTACTTTAAGACTTTATTCATAAAACAAAATAAAGAACACTTCGTACCTAATATAAGAAAAATTCACTAAAGTATTATTCACAAATGAACTTTAGCTTAAAATTCATATTTTAAATCAATATTAAATAAACAAATTTTAAAGTTGGTTCGACCGTACTTTAAAGCTTTTTTAAGAACATTATTGTGAAAGAAAAAACTTAAAATCTAAAGTTTCAATTTCAAAACGTAATAATATACTTTTTAAAGGAAAAAATCAAAACATAATAGAACGAAAGCTTACAGAATACAAAAAAAAAGAGAGAAGGGATATTTCTCCATATCAGATAAAAATTATCAACAATACTGCAAAATTGTACTTGTCGTTTCAAGATGATGCTGCAGACTTTCAAGTCCTTGCAAACCATGGTAAACAGGCTTTGTTCAAAGCTTGCTCTTGTTTTCCTGGACATTGTGATATTAATGGTAATGAGACAGCGAACGCATTGGCTAGACAAAGTTCCGTGACACCATACATATATTGGCTTGTAATCTTAATGTGCAGCACCACTAACTCAATCTAGTCAAGTATTTAGAAAATTCCGAATGCTTTGAACACTTGTATGCTCAAAGGGGACTTAGCCACTCTAGATCAGCGATCAAACCGCAATTTGGGCGTAAGTTTCTTAAATTTGGCAGGACAGACTTAAAGCGCATAACCGAGTTTCTTACAAGCCACTGTGGCGGTCACAAATAAAGTGCATATGCAAAATCTTGGATGATATCCGCATAAATATGAAGGGATATTATAATTATCAAAACTTAGTAGCTCTCCCTTTATTAAATATAACCTCAAAAAGTCTTTTAGGCATAGTTGAAGTCACGTTTTTCAAAAATTTTTAAAGGAATCTCTCAATTCGGTATACATTTCTTTTCAAAATGTTTAATGTTAGTCCGATATTCCATTGGAATATTGTTATCTAATTTGTTCACAGGTCTTCTGCGGCGTTCAGATTGGTGCTTTGAGCGAGTCATTCCAGTGTTTCGGTTTAGTTTTCTTGAAAATAGTTTTTTGCGACCTTGCTCGTATGTTTGTATGCCGCCGTCATTTTTGAGACAATATCACTTTGTTTCAACGCCGATAGCAATTTATCATTCTATAAGAAAATGACGGCGACCTTGACTATTTATCGATTATGTCAACAAATCAAATACACTTCTCTAAATACTCGTATTTTAATCAGCTGTGTGGATTGATTGTTATTTAAAAAAAAAATTTTTTTTTAAAACTTAAAAATGTTTTTTGTTTGTGAAATAAATTCAGAAATTTTATGTGAGTAGGTGTGTATGCATGTGTCTTGTTTCTATTTTCAATTTTTATGTATTTCAAATTACTACTCCTTTTTTTCTTCTCTTAAGTCGGGTTGGTGTATTTGTTGTTTTGCTCATTTTCATATATTCATTCCTCCCTTACAAGGGGTTAAAGGTGGAACTGTTCCTGGCATTGTGATGGATGTTAAGTCTTCATTAACTTCCATAGAGCACACAATTTCAAGGTTTTCTATTTGCGTAGAAGGCATAATTTGAGGTGTTTCCACTTCTGCCTCCATTAATTTATTACGAACATTTTTTATCGGATCTCACAGAACATCTCCCTCAGGGTATAATTGTTTTTGAAATTGCAGCAGACTTGAAACAGCTTCCTCTAACAGGCTAAAAGTGAACTGCTTAAATATCCCTCCGCCCGTTGCATGATACTCAATTTTGTTGGCGACCATTTTCTTCTTAACTTTAAACTTTAAGTCTCGCCAAACCTATTAACAAATTTATTTTTTTATTGAACTATTTAAGTTTATTATTTCATACCTTTTGTCATCCATTCCAGATCTTATCGGCGAGCCAAGAGAATTTAATAACTTGCCAACATCTTCCCACTGTTCCTTAAAATTACTGGGAACAGTGCCTCTGCGAAATCCCACTGCAAGAGAAGGATTCTTCTGCAATTTCTCCACTAATTTTTCAAACTGGGTTGTAGTTGTTATTTTCCATTTTTTGCTTTAAATCAACCGAAGTCGTTACCAAAAATGGTGACGACAAAATCAAAGTCGCTTAAACACAACAACGTCGTCACATATTCTTGTAGAATGCGAAATATATTTTAACAGTCATCGATAATCTTCGATAACGACAACAAAAATTACAATTTGAAGTAAACAACTCAAAATCATGTCGTTTTGTTTCGACGCCGACAATTGGAATATGGGTGATTATCTTGTTGAAAGATAAAGTACCACAAGCCCATGACCACATCACTACTCTTAACACAATGCTCACCAGTCATTTTTTTTAAATTCTGATTATTCGACCCACTCCCAAGAAAAAAAAAAAAACCGGCCCTATACCATAAGACTTTTTCCAACATGTTTTACGGTATTTGCAATGTGTTTAGATCTAAGTTTTTTGAGGGCTCACACCATACCTTTTTTTACATGTTCTGAATTTTTTTTAACTTATATTTCGACTCTTTTGGACAAATCACTTATTTCAAATATGATTCTTGCACAGTTACATACATTTGGCAAGAACCAAGGGTTTTTTTATATTTGTATGTCGAAGTAATGGTTTTTTCTTTGTGTAAAATCTTTTTAAACTGCTCTGGCCAGGCTTCTCCGTATTGTACGTGACGAAACACTTAAATTTAGTTCTTCCTGAATCTCGTTAGAAGAAGAAAATAGTTGTTTTTTTTGGCTAGAATTATTATACAATCATCTTTACGCTTTGTACGAGCCCTAATTCGTATACCAAGGATTTTTTTACAAAATCAATATTCAAGCCTATATATTTAGAGAAATAGCATTGACTGCGCCACAAAGATTATATTTTCTGAAACGTTATTTTATTATCTTTAAATTAAAAAACAACAACTTTACATAATAGGATAAATGTTTTTAAAAATGCAAACTAAAGCTTAACTTCATTATTTTAACACAAAATTATTTGATCACTATTAATTCGTACAGTGGCTACTTTTGCTATTTAAAAATGAGTTATGCCTCCCTTGTTTTTATTACGGCAACTGGCCGCTTTAGCATTGTATTTATAAGAGTTTTGCAATCTTCAGGGGTTATTGAGTCCCATATTTCCTGTATTTAAGCTTTTACCCCATTAACAGAATATTGTTGGTCCTTTCGCAATTTTCTTTTCATGAGTGCCATAGATTATCTATTGATTTGAGGTCTGGACTTGTCGATGGTGATGTCGATTCCTGCTGTATGAGAAGATGCACCTTCATTTGGAATAAAGGGTCCGCCAAATAATTTTTTTTTTAAATGCTATAAAAAAACTACTGAATATTTTCTGAAATTCCTTTTTTTATTTGAAAGTACAATCCTTCCGGTTAATAATGGAAAATAACTTCATTCAAATGGCTGCCTCGGCTGGCATGCAGTAGCCTACACGATCGGTCCAATTTTTAAGCACATTATCGATTGTGTGCAGCTGTATTTCACCAATGGCTTCACGAATATTGTCCTATAAAGCGTCAATTGTCTCTGGCTTGTTGGCGTAACACTTATCTTTGACGGTACCACACAAATAATAGTCGAACGGTGTCAAATCGCAGCTCCGAGGTGGCCAAACGACATCAGCTCTGCGGCTAATAATGCGATCTTCAAAACAGGGCGCAAAACATCGAGTGTAGCTTCGGCTTTGTGGCATGTATCGCCGTCCTCCTCCTCTTCAATTTTTGTGAACAAAAATTCGTTCAACATGGCCCGATAACGATCGCCATTGACTGTAACGGCCACACCTTGTCATTTTCGAAGAAAAATGGCCCAATTATGCCTCTGGACCAAATCCGCACCAAACAGTGACTCGTCTTGGGTGTATCGACTTTTCAATGTATGCGTGCGGGTTTTCTGTGCCCCAAATGCGACAATATTGCTTGTTTACATACCCGCCAAGATCAAAATGAGCTTCATTTGAAAAGATGATTTTTTTGGCAAATTTTCAAAGTAATATCGCAATATTTCCAAGCGTTGTTCAAGCGTATACACAACCATATTCGTTCAGCGGGAGGATAAAACTAATTATCTGTCAAATCAGACATGAGCTAAGTGTTACCATTCACGAAATAAACAATAGTTGAAAAAAAAAAACGTTAGAAGGCGGGCCCTTTATTTATTCACCACACTCAGCTAGCTTTGATACTGATGGAAGCAAATATTCTTCAAATATATTAACATATTTTTCCGCATATTCTATTCCATCGATGATGTAACGCCCAACGTCCAGTCTTTGTTGTATGCCTCTGTGCTTTTACGAATAACTCTTTTCCTGGAATCCCCAACACATACGCCAAACTTCGACTCATTTCTATTGTCATTGCATCTAAGAACATTTTCCTTTGCCCATGATAAGCGTTTTTCATTTGGAGTGCTGTAAGCAGTCTTTTGCCTAAAAAAATATTAGTCATACGATGGTTTTTGCTACACGAAGTAAATGTTGAACATATTTTTCAGAAACCATAACCTATATTTTTCATTTGCTGACGTGTTCATTTACGTTTGATGGGTTTTCCAATAGTTTCAGACTACTTTGAAGTTATATCCCTTACAGTGTTCCGGGGTTTTGTTTAATTATGGCCGCTAAAGCTCTCTTATCGCGGGAAGTAATATCGAATACACGACCTCTATTTTGCAGCATTATTGCTATAATTATTATTTTCCTCAAATTTTTTAACAATGCTTTGAATTGTTGATCTGGGTAGTTTTAGATCAGACGATATTTCCCCATAGGTCTTGCCCGGTTAAAATTCATTTATAATTACAATTCGAATTTCTTTGTCATTTTCAAAAAAAGGTTTATTCACTTTATTTTGTTCAATAGTGTATATAAAACGATTCATAATAAATTATGAAGTCCAGAGAAATACATACATACATACATACATGGTATGTAAGTGCATATTTTAATATTGAATTGAAAATCGTAAGTAACATTCCGCCTTTTCTCTGGCGGTGTGAAATTATTCAGACGTATGAGTGATGAAAAAAAAAAAAAACTTTAACAATTACGTAAAACAGAAATATGTATACAATATATCGATACAACACCTCACACCACACAGGCAACAATTACACACGAACACACAAAGAAAATTGAATACGAAAATGAAATTCTTTTTGACTACTCGGTAGTAACTTGTATGGATTTTAATCTATAAATGTTTGTGTATGTGTGTGTGTTTTTTTTTTTTAGCTATACGAGCTACGGCTAGGGAATCTTCAAAAGATATTGGCTGTCCGGACTAACCAATATGTACGATTTGCGACAAGACATACTATCTGGCTTGTCATGACCGCTCAACAACTAAGTCAGGTAGAAATTTACCTGCCCGTATCTCCTTCTTACCCAATCAGCCACATTCAGTATGAGCGTGTGGGTCCATCTACCCCTCAAGGAGGTATTCCAATCATGTTGCCACCTTTCCATAGCACCTTCCTCCATTTGGCCCGTGTTTGCCGGTCCTGATCTTTTCGCAACATGCTTATTTCTTTCAACATCTGCCACCAGCTGCAGTGGCATCAGTCCCCCAATAACAAAAGCCGCGTCCGTGGATACCATGCGGAAGGCAGAGGCGACCCTGAGCGCACATCTTCTATAGGCTGCATCAATACCGATCCTATATGTTCTCCTCAGCCCATATGGGGGCCGCATATAAGGCAATCGATCTTACCACACTAGTAAGCAACAGCTTCCTCTCCTGTCTTGGGTCGCCTATGTTCGATATTATTCGCGCAAGCGCACTAGCTGAGAGTACACATTTCCCACCGACATACTTCAGGTGCTCCCTAAATGTGAATCTGTTATCGATCATGATCCCCAAGCATTTAATCGCTTGTCTAGAGACTATTCGCTGGTCACTGTTATAGTGATAAACTCCGTTTTCTTTCTACTGTTTACCAATAGGACTTCAGTCTTGTGATCCGCAAGCTTGGGACCTGCGCTCACAATCTAGCTTCTGTACACAGCAACTGCATCATTACAAGCTCTTTCCAGTTTGTCGAGATGTTTTTTCCTTATTACTAAGGCAATATCATATGCGAAGCCAATGATTTGCACATCCCTTGAGAGTTCGAGCCTTAGCACATCATCATACATAATATTTCAGAGTATAGGGCCCAAGACTGAGCCTTGCGGTACCCCTGCCGATACTACACATGATTTTCTACCATCAGACGTGTCGTACAAGAGGACTCTGTCCCTGAGATAATCTGCAATCAGCTCTATCAGATGTTTCAGCACGTTCTTCTAATCGAGTGCAGCCAACGTGGCATCCCAATCTGCAGAGTTAAACGCGTTCTTAACATCCAAGGTGATGATAACACAGTATTCCTTATCACCTTCAACCACTGATGGCATCTTTCGCCATGTTCACAACTCTCTCTATGGCATTAACTGTAAAGCGTGCCTTCCGGAGGCCAAATTGACGGTTCGATAAACCTGATCCATCCAAAGCCGTCTCCAATCTCCTGTATATTATCTTCTCCAGCAATTTGCCGGCTTTGTCAATCATATAGAGTGGGCGATATCCGAATGCATCTTGTCTGTTATTGCCCTTCGGGATGAGCACCAGCCTTTGTCTTTTCCAGATCCTAGGGAATGTCTTCTCTTTGATGCAAGCATCAAACACCGCCTTGCTCTCAGTAGCCGTCCTTAGTGCAATATTTGGGATTCCATCAACTCCTGGCGTCTTTTTATAAATGTGTGTGTGTGTGTATTCAATAAAAGTTCATACTTTCTTTTCCTTATTTATATTGGTTTTCAATGAGAGCAGTTGTATTTTGTTTCTATCAAATTCCTGTACAAGTATGTTTGGTATATCCAAACACAAACAAGTAACACTTACCTATGCTCATATGCTAGCATACACTAGCATGCATACAAGTGTCGCTCAGCTTTGTTTATAAACAACGAGTAAAATTATAAAATAACAGTACTTATCGTCATCTTATAATGACGTCATCTCACAACAATATTTTTTTATTTTTATTTGTCTTTACACTTTACACTTTACCAACAAAGGCAGTGGGTTAAAGCATAATTCAGGTAAATCCGTTTTTAATTGTATCGATCAAGTGAAAATTAATTTCTTAGCACTTTCGTTTGTTTGTCTGGCCTGGTAACATAGTATTTAAAGAAAGTATAGGTCGAAATTTTGAAAATAATTTAAGGAATTTATTGGGAAACTTAAATTTATACATGTAAGACAAATGTTTGTTCTTAGAGTCTTTCCGTTATTTTAGGCATCTATGGTTATTTATAGCATAACTCCTGCTATATAAACTCTTTATCTACATTAAACTTGCAAAAAAAGAACATTTTTCAAGTCAAATTAAAATGAATTAAAAAAACTTTATACCTCTTCGTAAAAAACCACTATATTTTTTTGATGCGCTATGGTCGCCTAACTTGAAAAATCAACAGCATTTCAGATTACATGGATAAGTTTTTTTTTTTTTAGAATTTTTTCTAAAATGTGAGATTTTTGAAGAGGCTGCTTCATACATCTTATGATAACTTTGATATGACTTATTCGATTTCGTTAAGTCATATGCTATAAAATTCCAAATTAGACCAACTTTAAGTCATTCTAATATCATATTTTAATATAACTCGTATTTTTGTGGTTATTGAGAAACAAATCATAAAAAATAGCGCATCAAGAAAATATATTAAATATTAAAGGTATTTTTGCTTGTTGCATAATGTAATTGAGACCAATTACTGGGTGGATAGGCAAACAGCTTAAGTTGGAATATATTAAAATGTGCCTAAAATCTGGTTTACAACTGAAAGTTTAATCGAAAAACGGTTAATTTTAATGAATTCCCTGTTAGGATAAGCCTTCGTTCAAAAATAAAAAAAGCAAAACTGCAATCTAAAGTATGTGAACGAAAAAATTTTTACATTTTTATTTTTTAATGTCTTATTAACAAAAAATAATGAAAATCAAATTAACAACACAAATTAAAGGTATTTCTCCAAAGATATGAAAACAATCAAAAAAATTATATTTCTCTACGTGATAAGGCGTACATAGATATTCTACCCTAAGCCATGTATAAATTTTTAAAGACCTTTTTTTTATCAATTTTTCCACTGCCTTATTCCACTTTAAGTACAAATATTTTGCAGTTTTGGCTTTATTGGACATTTTTCGAGGCCTTTCTTTTACTTTGGTCCAAAATTGTTCTATGGGATGAAATTTTTGACAGTTTGATGGATTACTTTTTTCGTAAAATTTTATCTTATTTTTCTGAACGTAGTGGTAATGGTAATGTTTCGTAGTGGTAATGAATTATTGATAAATTAGGTCAGAATATTGGCGAAATAGAGTAAAATTTGTTCAGAGGAAACAAACGTTTTTTTATCACTCTTTTCTGTACATTTGACAACTCAATGTTCCTTCGTTACGACAAATGGTTTGGAGAATTGCTCACAACTGAAAATTGCTTCCCAGACAAGAAACTTTTTTTTTTCCAATTTTATCGATCCTTTTATATTAAAATATTTTTGTTACACCTTCCATGAATTCTGTGTAATATTGAGACCACGAAATATTAAGGTTCCGAGCAGCTACTCGAGACGTTTCCGTTAGGGAAATGTAAAAAAATTGTCAAAAAATTTGTTTACATTTTTTTCTAACTTTAATGTTAACCCCATAATCTGTCTTTTTAAGCTAAAAACCTGGAAGATATTTTATTTTTTACAAATTGAGGAATTTTATAAGTAACGGTTTTTTCATTGCGTTTTTTGTTTTGATGGGAATATTTTTCGTTTACATGCTTTACATATGAATGTGTTGTAACCATTGATCGGTGTACCAATAACATTAATTCAATGCCTTGCTTCAAATATACCCAATCATTTTTGTAGATTAAGTTAGATTAGGTGGATAGGAGGCTCACACATGAGCCACAATGGGTTTTTATGCGCTCCCAAACTATGGATAAACCAAAAGAACTTTCATTTAACGAAAAAATGGTAATTTATCATCGTTTATTATTAAGGAACTTAGACTGTGCAACATACATAGTTCCTTAAGGTTTTTAAATTTATATACAGTACCAGGTCGCACCTGTCCTCCAGGATGGCTTCAGATAATTCTATATAGTTTTGCTTTTAATCTGGAGTGTCCCATCAATCTCCCTATCGCAAATGAGATTCTCAATTACTCTGCGAACAACTGATGCTATTCTACATTACACTGATTGAACTTATTTAGGTATTAACTATCTATCCTGGTATGCATACTGCTGTGTCTCTACAGGCTTATATTGTCTGTCTGTGGTATCTAATTCTTGATCAGAGTTTAAAAACAATCTAAACCTTTGCTGCAGTATTACTCCAAATCAAGTCAATAGCTTCTCTCTGCGATTTAAGTTCAATCATCTGGTAGAAAAATCAACTCCTGCGACTTTTGGTGTTTGTCTGGTAAGACTTCGAATGTTCTTTATAGCTTACTCTCGTACCTGACTACTCACAGTGCCAACCGTCTCACCCGACATTTAACTATCTTGTAAATTTATTTGAAAAATTGATTCATTCCAAACGATTCGATTTGAATCAGGATTATAGTTTTTATTTCAACATATTTTTAGCAAAAAAAAAAGGAAAAATTGTTTAACATTACGACTGATAAATATGTATACATACAGTGGCAGTCATAAATAAGTAAACAGAACAAGTTGTAATATGTAGTTAAGTCCTTTAATTCACCAAAATTCTGTAAATGCCTTTCAATAATTGTTATTTTTAGCTGTTCCCATCATTTTCGATTGGGAACTGATCTGGACCTTATGCGACCAGGCCAAAATAATTGTATTCCCTTCAGCTGTGTTTTTTGAAACGATTTAGGATTTTTCTGCTGTAGAAAAAAGACTTTTGTTACTTGACAGCCACTGTATACATATGTATGTCTGTACGTCGTTATTTGAAGGGCTTTGCAAGGGCTTTTCATAACATTTCTAGCGATATCTAAGTGTGTACATATCGTCATATGAAATCCAAAAAGCCCTAAGTTACATTTCAAAAATTTTACAGGAGAAGCAAAAAACTTATCAACTTATTTATATTTATATTGCTGATAAAAACATTGTTTTCAATTGTCAAAGTGTAAAAATTCGTGGGAACCAGATTTTTTTTTGACCAGATTTTAAAACGACATAAAGCTAAATCGCGTTCAAAAATAAGCTAAAAAAAAGCTAAAAAATTTTGTTTTCGGCTAAAAAATAAGTTAAAATTTTAAACTATTTTTTAACATATATTTTTTTAGTTTAGTATAAGATAAGGTTAATATAGCACTATATAATTTGTTTTCTTTAAGTCCAAAGTAAAAACAATTGTTTAGGTGATAAACCAGATGTCACTTTTAAACCTATTCGATCAGCGTAAAAGCCAAGCTATTAATTGAACGAATTTCAATAAGAATTGAAGTGAAATATATATGCACAGATGTACATAATTTTCAGTTTCATACATTTTTCAAATCTATATACATATATATGTTAGATCTGGTGATGCCTGGTCCTCTTTTGGGCATCCGTCTCTTTTTTCTGTATGCCTCTTCTGACCCATTTTTTCTTCTTCTTCTTCTCCTATTTCCTTCTCTGTCCTTCCTCTCTATTTGTTTTCTAATTCCTCTCTTCACTCTTCTTCTTATCAGTTGAAAGGTTCTTTCCACAATGGACAACTGTGGTCTCTGGGTAGGGTACTTTCGGTATCGCCTTTGTTTGTTTGCCAATCACTCGTATATGACTGAATCGATTTTGCTAAAATGTTCAAGACTGAAGAAAATCCAGCCAACGAAATAGGCTTTGCTATTTTGCAAAAATGAGCCTGGGAAAAACTGGCTAAATAAGTTATATGAGCTGTCACTTAATATTAAAAATTCATATAATTGGCAAACCTAAAAGTATCGGAATAAATTCAAGAAATAGTATTGTTTATTCAGTTCGTTTATGAGCCAACCACGCGTAAAGGACTGAATCGATTTTGTTGAAATTAGAAGTACAAATACATAGATAACTTACAAAAATGCAGTAGGGGGTGTTTTTTATTTATTTTTTATTAGACAACGAAGACGACTAAACCAGTAGCTTTTCGTCTGAAATGTCACTTATTTTTTCTATTAAAAGCAATTTTTTATTTTCAACAGTCATTATCTACTTCGCATTTTCCTTATAAAAACAAATAGGTGGCCCTAAAACTGACAGGATCGGAATAAAGGGGAATGTTAACCTTGTTTATAATATAGTATATGTATGTAGATTCTCGGGCAACACCGGATGAGTAAAGATAGGTTTAAATACGGTTGTAGGAAAAATTGTTGGTAAATTTTGATTTTATTTAGTCAATTTAATTATTAGCCATAGCCATCAGAATCTGAAAAAAAGGGTGCATGAATTGCACGTTTCCAACCAATTTTCGGCAAATCAATAATGTCCATTGGCATTGTAATAATCTAACGTTAGTTAAGATTTCTTTAATTTAATATCCTATAATAAAAAAATAAAAAGCTTCATTGACCAGAAATTTAAATTGAAATGTTATCTTTTAAACAAGTGCACCATTTGCACAATCGAATAATTTTTGTCCGACTTATGAGAAAAATTGTATATGAATAATAAACACAACACAGGTAATTAAGTTCACAATAGTAACGAAAAGAAACCAGAAAACAAGTAAATTTCATTACTATGGTAGTAAAACTTTGAGACATTGAAAGAAACAAATCTACAATCAGAATTATTTCTTGTTTATTCTTATGGCATTATCTTTACTGACAAAAAATGTTGCAGTTCTTCTGTTCCTTGTCGCTACAAATCGTTTAAGATGAAGAAATATCAAGGATTTTCGAAAGGCAACATTTTAAGAGATAAACACAAAACCGTTCCTTTGTATTAATTTTTTTTAATGAATATAAAAAAAAGAATGGCAGCAAAAAGCAACATTTTCAACTTTTCTGTCAAACTCATATGACATAGATAATGAAGTTACTAATTAATATAAGCACGTAAGCAATGCAATAGTTTATGTGTTGCTACAATTTTATTTTTTTCGATGACAGACTTTAATATGTTTGTATTACTTTTGTTCTATTGTTCTTTTTGGTGAAAATATAAGTGAACAAGATTGGTGTTTGGGACTTAGAGATAGGGTTAGGGTTAGAAATTGATGAGCTAAATGGACTGTAATTCTGCGGAAAACACCAATTGCTATTTAATATAATGGGAATATACTATAATTTCTCATGAGATTATGAGGAAGTATACGGTGGTATAAATGAGAAAGAAAAAGGGTTAGAGAGAGTGAGAATGAGTATATGCGTGTGTAATATGTGTTTACGTGGGCGGATTGACATCGACATCTACCTAGCGCTAGATGGCAGCACAAACACAACAACTTTTTCTTTCTTATAAATTACGATCTGTCAAACTTCAGCTGTTAAAATTTTAGCCAAATTCATCGATTAGTTTATTTGTTGTAGTCGTTTGAAGTAAGCAACTTTTGTGTTTCTTGGAAAATGGAAAAAAGTGAATTCCGTGTAGTGATTAAACACTATTATTTGAAAAGCAAAACGGCGAAAGAGACAAAAGAAAAGCTTGATAAACATTACGGCGAATCTGCTCCGTCAGATTATATGATAAAATATTGGATTGCTGAATTTAAACGGGGCTGAACAAGCACTGCAACAATACCATCAACAGGAAGGCCAAAAGAGGTGGTTACTGAAGAAAATATCAAGAAAATCTTCGATATCGTTATGAATGATCGCCGGGCCAAAATACGTGAGATTGTTGAAATGGTAAGAATATCATATGAACGTGTGTTTAACATTTTGCATGAACGTTTGCATATGAAAAAGCTATCGGCAAGATGGGTGCCGCGTTTGCTGAGTGTTGAACAAATACGAGTTGGACAGATCACTTCACAGCGGTGTTTGGACATGATAAAGCATAATCCTGCTGATTTTTGGCGTAGATTAATAACTGTTGATGAAACGTGGGTCCACCACTACACACCTGAAACCAAAAATCAATCGAAGCAATGGGTGGAAGCTGGTGGAAGTGCTCCGAAGAGGGCGAAGACAGCAAAATCGGTTGGCAAGGTTATGGCCACTGTATTTTAGGATGCACATGGAATATTGCTCATCGATTATCTTGAAAAGGGATCCACAATCACAGGAGAGTATTATCGTGCATTATTGGATCAATTGGTTGATGCAATCAAGGAAAAACGACCACATTTAAACAAGAAAAAAGTGCTCTTTCTTCAAGACAACGCACCGGTTCACACAGCATTAGATACGATGCTAAAACTACAAGAAATCCACTTCGAATTGGTTGATCATCCACCTTATAGTCCAGCTTTAGCCCCTAGTGACTTTTTCCTGTTTCCAAACTTGAAAAAATGGCTCGCAGGGTAAAGATTCATCTCAAACGAAGAAGTGATTATCGAAACTAATGCGTATTTTGGGGAGTTCCCAAACTCGTATTATTCAGATGGTATAAAAAAGTTGGAAAATCGTCTTACTAAGTGTATTGAGCTAAAAGGAGACTATGTTGAGAAATGAATGGTATTTGAAAAAAAAAAATGTTTTTTTCCTACTTAGGTAGCTTCAATATCAATCCGCCCTCGTACCTTATGTGTGTATGATATGTTTAGCGGTAATGATAAGATGATGAGTTTGTAGTTGCAGTCGGAATCCAAGTTTTATTGCAATATAATTATGTGCAATATGCAAGTGCAATATTAATTTAAGGATTTTAGGTATAATTTAGTTTGTAAGATTTCTTAATTAGTTAACTTTAAGTGCAATAAAAATTTAATTCATTTAGGCTTCAGTTATACGTTATCAATATATAATTTTAAGATTTCATAAAAGTCAGTGCATTATTAGCTTTAGATTTTATAATTTTAGGAGTAACTTTAAAATAAATTTGAATCGATAGTAATTTTATTACAATTTGATTTAAGAGAATTTCAAATCATATGATGCGTTCGCTTTTATTGCCAAAAGATATCTGAACTTTTTCTTTTACTTTATGCGCGCCTTAACATCTTTTCGAAATTGGAAACTTATTCGTTACAAGTTACTTTTTACAATACATATGGCAACATTGGCCTGCAAGTAATAAAAGCTGACGACTGATATTTTACAAAACGCAAATTTTCTGGCGATTTTGTACAATAAGAAAAGGCTAAAAAAAGCTAAATGATTTATTGAAAAAAGCCAAAAAAAGCTAAAAGCTAAATCAAACATAAAAAAGCTAAATTTAGCTTAAAAAAGCTAATATGGACACACTGATCATAATCAATCAAAAAGTCGATTTCGATTTTTCGTTACTTAGGACTTTTTGGATTTCATATGACGATATGTACATACAAATATATGCACATATGTATGTATATATATAGAAAAAAATCTTGCGTGATAAAGGGTTATAGATATGAAGAGCGGCCTATAGCAATTAATTTTGTAATATTTGACTACTTTTTTTTAGTTTTGATGTTTTTTTTTATAATAAAACAATTTATATTGAATTTTGATTTTTAAAATATTTCTTCTCTCTTCCTGGGTCTCTCTCTCTCTCTCTCTCTCTCTCTCCCTCCCTCTTTCTTTTTGTCGTTTTTTCTAAAAACGTTGTGCATTTGGTTTCTTTTTTTTACTGATAAAATCTCCCATAGAGATTTATTTATTTGTTTTATTTAAAACATTTTTGTTGTTACTTTTTAAATACAGTTATGTATATATGTGCGTGCGTGTGTGTGTGTGAGTGTATGTTATTGTTATTCAATTTAAATCTGTAACTAAAAGTCTAGAATAACGAATGGCTTTTACCATAAAAATTTTTAAAAATAAAGAGCAAAGGTGAAATGAGTGAGAGAGAGAGAGAGAAAGAGATTGAGAAACAATAAAAAATGTTAGAAAAAAAGGAAATAAAAAATAAAGGAGTTTTTTTTCTCTATAAACTTTACTAGTTGGTGTGTATGCATTTGTGAATGAGTGTAAATGTATTGCGGGAAGTTAAAAGCAATTTTTTTATTTTTCTTTTTTTGTTGTCTTTTGTTAGGATTTCTTTTATTTCATTAAATTTTATTACATTCTACTGGACCATAATATTAGAAAGCCATTTAGCTGCAAAAAAAGGACATTAACTTGAATAAAAAGTTTTTATTTATTTTTTAATAAAAGCAACACCATAGCAATAAATTCAAGTGTGAGTGTGTGTGTATGTGAGTGTGTATGTATGTTTTGGAGTTATTGATGGATATTCTCAAAATATAAATCAAACCTGTTCTCCTTCTCTCTTTTCCGCTGTTCATTTTAATCCTGTAAAAACAGTGAAGCAATAATTTTCTTTTGGAAAAACTGAAAATTTAAAAGAAAACAACTGATTTTCAAGTGAATACGAACACGAGGGGAATTGAAATCGAATAAATTCTAAAAAACAAATAAAACTTAAATGCGCCAATTATATTAAACTTTTGGTTATGAAAGAGTTATTTATAAGACAGTTAAGTGAATTAGTAAGAAGAGATATCAAAATCTTGTATGACTTAAAAATTATAGCAATTGAAGTTTCATTCGATTTTATTTTAACTGGATTTCGGCATACAGAACATATTGGATAATTAATTTCATAGTTCATTTTTATTTAAGCATAATAGAATAAACTAAGTGTTATAACATAAGTGATATGATATAATGACACTGCGCTCAAATTCGAAATTTTTTGTTGACAAGCTTGGCACCCAGCGGGTGAACCGGACTCGAACGCACTGAATCAAGTGGTACTAACCGCTTTTTTAGCTTAGCTCTTATTTTCGAGATATACCGTTATTTAAAAACTGGAAGAGGCTTAGTTTATTGAATAAACTAAAGAAAATCAAAATACCGCAATAAAATTACCATTTGTAGTTTTAGAAATATATTTTTTTTGCAGAAGAACAATGGGATCACATTACATACTACGTAAGTTCGTACGTATGAGTGATATATCTACTTCACTAATAAAATATTACTCATACGTACGTACTTATGTTGTAATGTGATCCCACTGTTCTTTTGCAAAAAAAAAAAAATATTTCTTAAACGACTGTGTGAATGCTCTCTTTCTTTGTGATGAGTGATAAAAAAGCGATAATTAAATTGTCCCATTAAAAAAGTTACGAAGAAACCTCACCGCAGTTATATTAAGCAAATGTGGCAAAATTCTTACTTCAGAAATTCTAATTAAAATAATAAAATTTAAAGTAAAAATGTAACATTTTAAAAACTGCAAAATCCTTTTTTTCACCCAAAACCATTCATTTACACAAATAACATCAGTTTGGGATTAAAACATTGATAAAAATGAATTATAATGCCGTTGTGGTATGGTATGTAAGACTCTCGCTTACTAAGCAAGAGGCCTTCGGTTCAGACCATCTGACAATTTTCAACAGCGGTATCATCTCACAGCATTACTAGTGACTGCTTATTAGTATTCACGCTGTAACTAATGCATTTGCCATCCGAAAACAACGTTTACTGCCTTTCTAAAAATAAAAATTGGGTGCAGACCATATATTTTGAGAAGTTCGCCCTTGTTTCACTTGGGATGTCGTCTGCTATAAATACTAAATTTTGTCAGCAGAAGCTATTTTTATATCCAAACTGAAAAACCGGCTAAAATTTGACTAAAAAACGTGTTCAATTGATTTTGATCGATTTTATATGTCGCAATATTTGGGGTAAATTCATTATTCATTCTATCAGTGTAGAACTTCCAGGTTTTCTGCAAGAAAATCTGATCCAATTGCATAAATCTACACAATAAGATGATTGCAAAGAGCGAAACAAAAATAATTTTAAGGTTCAAGGTCCGGGCTATATACTGGATGCATCAAAATTTACCAGCAAAGCTCACTCAGCAAATTCTTTGCACACCGAATATTACGGACAACGTCGAACTATTACCACCCTTAGCATCAAGCTTAACTACAGCCACTTCATTAGATTTGTATTGCGTGACACTCAAAGTGTTATCAGCGATCTAAACCTCAAGAAGGCACTCAGAGTTGATCAAATTTTCAATAAAATGATAACGGAGACGGTCCCCTCTCACTAGATCTTGAATAATTGTGGTCATATCCGTTTGGAAAGAAGAGACACCGCAGACCTCATACAAAGAAGAGAGAAAACAATGTCAAATTTATTCCATGCACCATTGATACTTCGTTCCTAGCTGTTTAAGCTGAATTAAGCTAATAGTACGATTTTGTATCGGGTGTTTTTTTTTTTAGCAACTTTCTTTTCGGCAACACTGTTTTTGGCAGCTTAGTTGTTTTCGCGTAATATAGGGTAGGCAATTAAAAAGTTTAAATTTAAACCAGTGATTATTTCAAATCTGGCAATACTTATGTCATTCTATGCTGTCACAAGATTCAGTATATTATCTCCACTGAACGAAATGAATCGATTTACGCTTGAGCAACGATGGGATTTATTGGAAATTTATCATCATTAAAAATAATCTTTTAGGATTAATCTCATTTTCATCTTGGTAGGTACGTTAATAAGCAAAATTGTTTTATTTGGGGCTCAGCAAACCCAAACGCGATCTTACAGAAGTCACCCATTACAAGTGACTGTTTGGTGCGACTTCTGGAGCGAGGGCATCATTGGCCCATACTTCATATTTCATATTTCACAACCATTACGGTCAATGGAGACATATAGCACCATGATAATCGATTTTTTGTGTCCCCTCTTCATGGTACTGATGTGATCGATGTTTGGTTTCAATAGGATCGATTTATAGCTTAAAAATTTTGATGGCCGTTTAATTAGTAGAAATTTTGATGTCAGTTGGCCGCCAAGAAGCTGTGATTTGACACCGTTGAATTGGTTTCTGTTTGGTGCGGTTAAAGCCGACAAACCAGAGATAATTAAGCATTTAAGGCCTAAATTCGTGATGCTCTTGCCGAGATACGACCACATACACTCGAAAAAGTTCCCGAAAATGGGTCGATCGAATGGGGTACTGTGAGACTAGCCGCGGCAGCCGTATCAATGAAATAATATTTCGTTTCTAACCGAAACAATTGTACTTCACAACAAAAAAATTAATTTGGCAAAAATTCAAACTGTTTTTGTTTTATTGCATTTTAAATTTAAACTTTTAAATAGCCCACCCTATACCTTTGTAGTACATCGATTTCTTAAATATGCGGAGTTATTTATTGCAGCATTCAACTTGTGCGAAAATTAAAGTCTAGCGACCATCGTATGCGTCACCAATTCATTGATATTGAATTGAATTTCCATTTAAAGTTTTATTCTCCGATTAAGCCTATTTTTGGTTAAATGGGTACGTAAATAAGCAGATTTATCGCATTTGGATAAAGCCTTTGTCGATACACCATTACATCCACAGAAAATTACTCTTTGGTTCCCTTTAAGGGTTGACGAAGTCATTGGTCCATATATCTTCAAAAACTATGGTGGTCAGAATGTTACTATCAATGTAACATTAATCTTGCTGACATGTGGTGTCAACAGGACAGAGACACATGCCACAAAGCGCTCACTACAATTGATTTATTCAAAGAAACTTTTGATGAAAGAGTAACTTTTCGTAATGCTGCAATTAATTGGCCACCAATTGAATTATTTTCTACTTCTACGCCGATAAACCAGAGACAACTGAATACCTGGAAACCAAAATTCGAAGAGTTATTGGCGAAATATGGCTGCGAAAAGTTTGTGAAAATTGATCTTCCAGATTACGTCTTGTACGCGTCACCGTGGCGTCTCTGTAGCCGAAATCATATTTGAACTTGTGTAACTGTATAAGAATCGATAGTTACAGCATCGGCTCTGTAAACTTTATAATTTTTTTCATCAGCCTGCTTTACCTTTATAGAACAGCGAAATATGTGACGTTAAAGTACTGAATTATCACTTAAAATGTCACCTTTCAAACAAGCTATAATGTTGCCTAATGCAATTAATAGTACTAGAGATACATATTATGTTTTTGAACCGTCTACCGATTATTTGTAACCAAAGTTTTTGCAGCACCCAATATTGAATATAAGAAAAAATATAAAAAATTTCAAGATATTATTTGCATCCATAAAAACTGCATAATTTCCGATTGTAAAATTTATTTCCTAATTTGTTTTCGTACTCAAATGTTCTTTTCTTTTACTAAAATCATAAAAGTATTTATTCGCCTGATTTATTTTCAATAATCAAAGAGAACAAAAGAAAATCACATCGTAAATAACGAACCCTGACATTTGCAATATATGCTGTTTTAATACATTTCTTTAACACATTTGCGTAAAAAGCTAATTTATGATGTTGTAGAAATAAAAATTTGAAATTATATTTTCTCCGGTTGTTTCTGATACATTTGATCCAGAATGAAAAAAAAAAATAAATAAAAAAATAAATAAAAAGTCCAATTTAAGTTTTATGGCGTCGTGAAACACACTTATTCCAATAAATTAGAAAAACGTCTATAGAGTTATAGAGTTACTTCCACAAATAAATAATTTTTTTTTAAAAAGTTTAAGAAATTATTTAAAAAAAAATATTAAAAGCTGAGGAAGAATATCTTCTACAGTGATGGGAAAGTTAATACGATCGTACTTTTTTGTTACTGTTTAACTTAGAAAAATACCAAACAACAGATTTGATAATCTCACATACGTTTCCCTATTTCGAAATTGTTTACATTCCCTTGTTTTAACATTTTCCGGTTTTTATTTATTTTTAGTACTAATGGCAACTCGATTACACTATGCGACAAAAATGACAAGTTCAAATACCTACGAAGTGATACTATTTTTCTCATACGCGCTATTCAGTATGAATAATCTGTTCTTGAAGTGTTTGAAACAATTCAAAATTTCGTACCTTCATGCACTTATAAGCTAATAACTTAGCTGAATATTAACCGATTATAAGGTTCCGATATCGAAAGAGAAGCAACAGAAATATAGCTGCGCGGTTTGTCAGGTATTACTGGATACTCATAGTTATATCTTCGTATTTACATGAGATCCTTGGAGAGTGTGCATAGCATGTCGAGAATATTCCATGCATACTGGGTGTATCTAGATGAGATAGCGGGACCATAAGACCAAGTGAACGTAAGATGGCGAAACGAACCCACCTGCTGTGAGACCTGAAAGATCTGATCACATTTAGGCTACTGAAGAACGGTGCAGCTGTTGATGCTGCCTAAAACACATATGTGGAACCTCAAATAGGTTAGTACTGACCGTTGAGCTGTTAGCAGATATGCTAAAAGTATGGGAAATGACAAATGGCAGTAGGTGTCTACGGAACATGTCTTTGCCACTGCTCAAAACTCGACGGTTGGAGGCTTTCTGTGTTTGCTCGGAGGGTGACTAAATGGCTAACTGCTGCCAGACAGGAGCCGATGGTTTATTAATCTAACCTAACCTAACCTATGCTAAGTTAACAAAAAACTTTTTTTTGCTTTTAACAATCCATTGAAAGCTGACAGAGTTATTAAGTTTTTAGTAAAGCAACTTATGAAAAATCTTTTTGTTTTATAAAATTTGGTACTATTGGCAAAAAAGTACTCAAAAAATTTTTTTATACCGAACGAAAATCCCACTTGACATCGCCATTACTCTATATTTGATGTGTTAAAAATTAGTTTTGAGGACCTGACTGACATATATGTACATATATTTATAAGTATACTAAACAGTGTTGTCAAACCGAATTACGTATATGTAGTGTAAACACCATGATTTACAATTGTAATTTAAAAAGTGGTTCTCTATTCCAAGTGGTTGATATTCCTTCCAAATTAGATTCGATAATTTCTAGCACAATTTCTGCAAAATACGATGATTCAAACGAAAATATTTTTTAAGGTTCGTATAACCGGTTATGAAATATCCATCAAGCAAATATTGTGTTAAACTTTTCTGGGTCGCTGTCTGTACATCGCGTGAAATTTTATTCTTATTTTTTACTTTATATTGCTGCTATGCCAAGTTATAAGCTGCAATTCGAAGATTTCTATAATTTTCCATTCTTTTAATTATTTACTTAATCTTTTCCTTTTTTTCGTATTTACTTCACAATGGAAACTGAATAAATATAAAACCGTAGACAGACGACAGCTTTAATGTGCACTAAAAACGCACTAATGGAAATTAAAATCTTACCGTGACAGACAACAGTTTTTGCATTATGTAAACAGCTGTTTGTTTGCCAACTATTTTTTTTTTTTTTTTTTTTGGCATTTATACTGAGATCAAATGTATAGACGACGGAAAGTATAATAAGCAGCTATCCTGTAGGTGAGAAATCACTATTTATTTTAAGAAAAGGCTGAAATGACTTTTGCAGAAATTGCTCCATAATTCATTTGAATCCATTTTAATTTTTTCAATTCAATTCACAATAGTAACAAATTGGTTGATTAACCACGGTATTGCCATATAGAAAAAACTAAATGCAGTGCATTTAGATCAAACTCAATGAACACTAAGAAGGGGATAATTCACAAATTAATTTGAATTAAGACAGTTAATGCAGATTAATGCTGTTGTCTGTCTACGCTATAACGCAATAATTTCGTTTCAGTTTCTGATTTATGCCGCAACGTTTCCAGCTTAAACGAGACGTCGCCAAACAACAACCATTTTCAATTTAAGTTTTAGTTATCGTCGTCTAATACAGTGTATGCGGAAGCCAACCTCAAGTTGATAAATGTGGCCATAAATGTTAAAAAAGTGATTTGAAATGGTCTCCAATAAACTCTAAATAATGTTTTATACCAATTTTTTGTTGTTAATTTTTAACTGATCCCAACGACCTTGTGATTTTCAAAAAAAAAAAAAAAAAAGAAATCCATAACAATTCAAACTCCTTTTTTTCTCCGTCACTCCCCTAGGGAGCATATTGGCTTTCCACAAAGCATCCATTGTTTCCGTATCATTAATCAGATTGATTTTGAAGCTAATCCCCCTCCATATGATTGTGTGTAGTGCTGAAGATCTTTGCAAAGTGGCGGTGGTAGTGATCTTTACTAAGCATGGTAATGTTTTTTCAGTAGGTTGCGTTGTCTCTTGATCATTCGTCTGATGATTGTCTTCATCGCCATGGGTAAGCTGGAAGGTTAGCGGGCTTCTTTAGATGGATTTGTCTGGAGGGAAGTTGAAATCTTTTTATTAAACATTCGAAACAGCAATAATATTTTCTTTTGGATAGACCACAAAATTGAATCTAATTATGAAAAGAAAAACCAAATAAATCAAATCCTAACGTAAATAAGTCATCTAGGTAGGATGGCATTCTACCACTGGTGCTGAAGCAGTGCTTTTCGACGCTTACGCCTTCGTTATCTCACCTTTTTAGTGCGTCATATCGTGCTGGTATTTTTCAATCTTGCTGGAAGTTTGCTAATGTAACGCCAGTCCCTAAAAAGGACGAGGCTAATAATCCTCTCTAAAGTTATGGAGAGTATGATTAATCACCACCTTGTGAGGTATTTGGAGTCCAACGATGTGTTAAGCGATCGTCAGCACGGTTTTCACAAAATCCGTTCTACTAGTGGTCTGCTGGCGTTACGCTCGGAGAAGTGTAACAGGTCCTTTATGGCGAAAGTAAGGCTGTGGCTCCGGATATTTTCAAGGCGTTTGATAGAGTTTGGTGTGAGGCTCTCATTTCGAAGCTTATTGCTTTTGGTGTCGGTAGTCACTTTTCTCGATTTATATCGAGCTTTTTCAGAGATCGCTCTAATATTTCTTAACGGCTTTTCTCTTCTTACTTACAATCCTATCTATTCTTTTGCAGATTATAGCAACATTTGTCGTTCATATTCTTTTGATCGTAGGCCGAGTCTCTTGGATATTGGGCAAAAATGACGAATATAAACGACACACTCACAAACGACCTGGTGAAAATTTTCGACTCGTCAATTTTAACGCACACAAGACCCAATGTTGTTCTCTAACCCACAGACGTGGCGGTTTGGTGCCATCTTTGTCTATGGGTTATGTAGATATTGAGGAATCGGATGCTCTCGATGTTCTGGGCATAAGAATTGACTGCATAGCACGTAAAAACTCGACTCGTGAGCAGAAGTTCGGTTGTTTTATGACTCGTGCTCGTGAGTCTTACTTTTTATATCGTGAGCACGAATCATATATTTTGCTCAAATTATTTTTTGCTCGACTCGTGAGCACAAACTTAAAATTTTTAAAATTTATTTATTTATATATTTATTTAAAAAAAATTGAAAAAAAAAATGTTTAAATTAAGGAAAATTTAAAAATTTTTAAAATTTTTAAAATAAAATTTAAAATTTTTAAAATTAATTTTTTTTTAATTTTAAATATTTTTAATTTTTAATTTTTCTTTAAATTTAAAATTTAAATTTTTTAAATTTTCCTTAACTTTTAATTTTAAATTTGTGCTCACGAGTCGAGCAACAAATTATTTTGTACTGCGAACGAATTAAAACTCGTTTTGATGCTTTGCGACTCGGTTTGCGTTCCGAAGTTTATTTTTTCTTCTCACGAGTTGTATTTTAAATTCTTTTTAAATTCGGTTCTCAAAAAGAATCACTTATTACGAAAAATTTTGGCTAAGTCTGTTTGATTTGTCATAATGCTTCTAAGTATTTCAGTTCCTTTTAATTATTTTTTGTACTTTGGACCAAAAATAACTAAATATATAAAATTTTCCTCAATAAATTTTCTACTACTTTTAAAAAAAATTTATTTTCTTGTGAAAAAAGTTTACTTCGCATGCTTCTTTGCTTTTGACTAAAAGCTTGCAAGCGTACGTTTATTATTGTTCGATATCAAATGCCATCATTAGAAATTTCGATTCATTTTATTCGTGATCGAATAAGAGAATTCCAAATAGTCAAAAACTGATTCGTTCGAATAAGAATTTATTCGTATACGAATGCCAAAATTAGCCCACAGTATTCGACCCAAATTAGAATACAAATCTCATGTTTGGGTCGATGCTTCAAAGTCTATTTTGGAGCTTCTCGACCGCGTATGGGAGAGGTCCAAGGTACTCATTAATGACGGTAGGGTAGCCAACTCTATCGATTCATTTATTCATGTGGCGTGTGTTTTATTGTTCTATCGGATGAGTTCTGATGAAATTAAGAAACTAATTCCTAGTAACCATATATTCTTACATAATACTCGTATTTCTCGTAGAGCGCATACTTTTGTAGTTGATTATCCAGTGAATCAAATAACGCATTATAGGGAGAATTCGTTCTTTAGTCGCAGTATTCGTTTGTAGAACAATCTTTGTGCTAAAGTCTACCCTGCGACTTACGACATAAATTTATCAAACGTCCATTAACACTACTCTCTTTATCCTCCTTCCCAACCTATTTTCCTAGTATCAGTACAATGCCCTACATGAGTAAGTTACCCCTGAGTGCTGGTCTCAAGAGAAAAAATAAATACCTCACAATCCAAGTACTAATGATTCATCTGTCCACAATCGAAGTACAATCAATAGTGACGCTTACGTAAAAATGTTTGTTACGATAACTTGTATTAGCTTGTAAGTTCTAATACATTCGACTATAAAAGTCGGTTTTTATTCATTTGTCGATACATTTATTTCTTAAATAACTGTTACTGTTATCAACATTTTGCCAAATTATTCACACATGATTATTAACAATAACTTGTCTTTCAATAAAAAAAGCTTTAAAAACGTCTAATTATATTGGCTATTATATAGGACATTTTTATCTTATCATTTAGTAATTATTTATTGCTGGAAAATATTTTATGAAATAACACGTATTTTTCTTCCTTTTTTTTGTATTTCATTAGGCGGCAATAACACGGCACTCAAAGAAAATAAAAAATATCGTAAAATAATACATAAGATAAGAAACAAAAGCCATTTTAATTTAATGTATCAACATATCCACCTCTGAATTGTATTTTTACTATACTAACACATGTACCCGTACATGCTTTGAAAAGAAACTGTTTTTAAAAACAATAATACAGAGGGAGAGAGAAAAAGGCAGAATAATAATGTTATGTTCCACCTCGCATTCACGTACTCTCCCTAATTAACGGTGTTTTTTATTGAGAACATATGCTTTTTCTCTCGTGCTCTTATTGATGTTTACGGTGTTGTTAAGGAACAATAAAAACGGGGGGGAGATGGGAGCAGTAAAAAGTAAAACAGGCGATCAAACTTGACCATAAGTTATCGTACACTACTGAGTTATACTCCGTTACATTACGTTATATTACCTTTTTCTTTGCTGACTCTCAAAAGAATATTTTTTATCTTTAAAAGAAAAGTATAGCCAACGGTATGTAATTCCCCGTATGTTTTTTTTTTTTCTAATAAACTCAACCATTGTAATGTAACCTTTGAATGTGTGAAAGTACGCGTTATTGAATGTACTGTCTGGTGATTGTATTGGTGTTTTTTTAGTATTGGCACTTCCTTTTTTTCAATGAGTCTATTCCAATGTCGTGACTATATGTTCATTATTAAATAAGTTATTATCTCTTCAGATTAAATTATTATCATTCAAAACGGTCACAGTTGTAGGACACTACGACGCACGATATCTATTGTGTTTTTTCCGGTCTTCAAGTATTTAGAGAAAATATTTTAAGCCACAGACAAAATTAAAAACATTAAAACCATAGAAGAAAATGATACAAAACCTTTAAAACAAAGTGAAATAAAAGAAAATTACAGTAGAACATAAGGAACTGAAGCAGAAATCAAACACAATCAATAAAATCTAAATATACGCGCACCGCCAACTATTTCTTGTTGTTTTTCTTTTTTGGTTTTTGTAAGTTTAGTTATTGTAAGTTTCACAATTCACAACAAAAAACAAGCATAGGACGACTACATTTAATACTTCTTTTTCTCATTCATCACCCTCATTCTCCTACTCTCATTGTAAGTTCTCTTTGTTAATTTCATACTCATTCTGCTGTACATACTGTGCTTGCTATAGTTTACCGTTATTTGACTTGATTATTTTGTTTTGCTCTTATTTTTACTGTTGAACAAAATACAAAAGCAGCGACAGTATGTTTTCAAATTTTTTTCAAATGGTACAGTGCTTGTTTTCATCACCGAACAGTTATCAACCATTTGAAAAAAGCAGGATACATACAGAAACTCCATATTTGGGTGCCACATTCGAATCAATCGAACCATTTCTGATGCGAATGACTACGGGCGATGAAAAGTGGATGAGTTACGACAATAAGTTAATCATGGACCATATCATGATATCCAGAATCAAGAGCAAATAACTTTTGCTTTTACTAAAGAAAACGCATTAAATACTGTCATATGTTCTACTGTATAGTAGTGTCGGCTGGCTTTGAAATGATTTTGCGCAGCTCTCTAGTACGAACCAATCAAAAAACTTTCATCATTAGTGACTTTCTTGCACTCCTGTCGTTTTCCACAGTTTTTGACGTGTTAGTGCTTGCTTGTGAACCTAAAATAATCGACTATAAGTATTTTTAAGCAGTTGTTGTAATTAAATATTACGTATACATACGTTTAGATATACCATATTGTCATTAAAATTAATTGTTAAAGAATTAGAAAAACAAATTTTAGCTTCTGAAATAATATATGAGGTCATTCAATAAGTCCGCAGGATGACGCGCAGGTGGCGTTACTAGAATTTTGTCCATATGATATTTATTTAGTACTAACCTTTAAACGATACGTTTATAAATTTGAAAGCAATCTGACTACTGATTCGTGAGTTATAGCATTTTGTGTGAAGCAACTTTTGTTATTAAAAAAAAATGGAAAAAAGTGAATTTCGAGTTTTGCTTTTTATTTTTACTTTTTTGGGTATGCGAAAACTCTGTTCAAAGAGCTCACGTCAAGAGCCAACAATTTTTTTTTTACCGCGTCACAAATCGATGAATGAATTGGGCGGCTTCCAATTGCTGACCCAACCACCGTATTCTCCATATTTAGACCCCAGCGACTATTTCCTGGAAAGAAATTTGAGTCCAATGAAGAAGTAATCGCTGAAATTGAGGCCTATTTTGACGAGAAAGACTTTGCCCTCGAAGGCAACTACCTATGTATGTTGAATAATAAACTCGAATTTTGTCAACAATTTTTTTTTTCTTAATTATCCTTCGGATTTATTGAATGATTTGTTACAACAAAGAAATGTTTTCTTACAATGTTTACTAGCATTTAAATTACATTTTAGTTGTTTCTATAAAATACATGTTTTGTGTAATACAGAAAACAAAACATAAACATTTTTAAATTATCAAGTACAGCCTATTGAAAAGCAACATTAGCTTAACAACTACAAGCAAAGATTTATTATAAAATGTATTCCCATGTACCCTCTCCATAACCATACGAAATATTGAATGTGTATGTAGATTAAACAACAACTACATTAAAGATCTATTTCTTTATAAATCTGTCTTGAGAGTATTAGTGAGTAACACTTATACATACTTTCTTCACTCAACTGTCGCATTTAATAAACCAAAATATTTATCTTGTGTTTTACTCTTTCTCTCTGTCGCACTCGCTGTTTCTTTTTTTTTTTACTCAATTCTAAAAAGAAATTATTTGCTCTGTTTAACACAATTTCTTATGAAAAGAAAAACGAATAACGGTAAAACACATTCATACACAAACACATATATACACGTATAAACATTGAAAAAGTAGGCAATTTATTGTTTTTTTTCTCATTTCTAAAAAGAAAAATTTAATTTCATTTGTGTTGATATTTCCTTTTTGCTGTTGTTTTGTGTTGTTGTTGTTGTTGGTTACAGGTGTTTTACTGTTGTTGTTATTGTTGTTGTTTTATTTCTCTATTTATATTGTTTGTTGTTTCCTTTTCTTTTATTTAATATACAGTGATGTCCAATTAGTGTGTTTTATTTATAATAATTTGGGTTTTTATTTTCCACAAAATAATCCTATTTTGGTTTGTTGGAAAAGCTTTTAATAGTTCATTATAAAAACGTAAACAACCTTAACATATAACACATGCTCAGTTTGGTTTTTACTTTTTTTTAAAAACCTCTCTTCAATAAAATAACAATAAAATTGACTTATTGGTCTGTGTAGCTTTTTGAGATTACATCACCATGGACGTGATGGATATTAGGAGTTTATTGTGTTTATGCTGATGCTTGTAAAACTTTAAGAAATTATGTTTAGATTCAGTTTGGATTATGTCGATTGACTTGAAAGAATTTTGCACGTCCTACGAAGCAGTATGCCATTATAAAGATATTTTATGAAAACTTACAAGATATACGAGTATGTATGTCTGAAATCTGAAATCCTTCACAATCTCGAAGTTGTAGTTACTCTCTCATGCTGACCCTATCATAAGGATTCCCTGTTCTTTGAAAACAGCAACTTGGTTTTAACCTCATTCGCTGCCAGACCTCGATTCCTCGATTTCCTCGATTTCCTCGATTCCTTTTTAACATTTACACAGACAGCGCATTTACATTTCGCAATGTTCGGCGTATAATATCAATATCATCGACATACGCGAGTTACATATATCTCTTGGTGTAAATCGTGCCGGTTGTGATAGATCTTTTCTGGGGTAGATGAATAAGTAGAAGTTATTGCCACAAGAAAGGACACACGTAGGCCAGAAATAGTCCGTTAAAATACTATACCATACCACCCGGAACTTATAATAAAACCGTCGAACTTCCCAATGTTCGTACTAGACAAAATCGTAAGCTCAGTAGCATGGCACAAACACTGGTGCCTCTTTCTTTTGCCACATAACACACGGCGTGTAGGTGAAGAATTGTTTTCTCCTCTTCCTCATTCATGCTGCTTTTGTAGAAATCATTGCCTAGGTAACCTAGTCCAAGCCGAATGACATGAATGCCCATTGTACAATGACCAGTAATGACACCGATAACTACGCTTACTGTGTTTCTTTGAAGATTGAGCAGACTTTTGCACGCCCATACGGCGTTGACGGAGTATATTACCTGATTGTAAATCATAAGCTTGCAAGTTCTCAATGGGACTCCCAACGTTGAAAATTCGCTCGTAAGTCCGATAGTAGTGCCATGCCTGGCTAGTTCATCTGACCTACAGTTCCCTGGAGTATCACTGTAAGCCGGTATCTATGTAATATAAATATTATACTACACAGTCATCTCGTTGAGAGACCTGCGGCAACTTCTAAATGTTTTTGAGGTCAACTTGTGAGATTTCAGAGGTGTTACAATCGCCTGGCTATTCCAAAGTATGCCAATATCTCGTTTGGAAACGTTGCCCTTTCCAATGGTCATCAAAGCAGCTCGTATGACCGATACCTCCGCTTGAAAAACGTTACAGTACCGGTAACTTTATAGATTGAGCCATATTCGCCGACTCCGAAAAAATGCCTACATGCCCACGGCTCCATTCAACTTGGAGACTTCCTTCAAAATCTGCTCAGAGTAATTAATGAGACGCATAACACCATTCACCCATTCCCCCTCGTCCGAAATCGTAGTCTGGATGTTCACTGAGAAGTCATAGTGTGGTGCTGTATAGTCAAGTCTTTTAAATTTGTCAGGACTGTTGACCCCATACAACACAGGCCCAGAGGAGCGAGATGCAGGATCACTGCCATCGCTGATATAGGCATGGCACCTAACGCCTCCGTAATAACAATGTAAGCGGACCTTTGTACCCGCTGTAGTAGGCTAAGATTAGCTTCCTTGCAAACGAATTCTCACCATACAAAGCATTCATATCCAGTAATTCGAGCGGTCCGAGATCCCATTTCTTCCACAGCACTTTGTTGCAAGAAACCATTTTTAACCTATTGTGTAAATTAGACCTCCAGGACAACTTCCTATCCAATATTAACCGCAGAAGGAAATAGCTCAAGGCTTTTAGTGTTCAACCTGGTAAAAAGTACCATCTCCGTTTTCTTGAGATTTACTACCAAACCCCGTCAAAATGCCTGATTGTTGACTTCCTGAAGGCCCAAAATCTCTTCTAACGAGGTAGTAAAAAGACCACATTATAGACTATTGCCTTTCCTGAAACCTTGTCTGTTCTTGAATGATAAGGAAAGTTCCTTTTCTAGTGTAACTGGTGACCTTGTTAGCATTAATACTAAAGTTAGAAACGGCCTCAAATACAATTTCGCGTATAGGACTACTATCGTAAGCGGCTCTGTAGTTGACGGAAATGTGCTATGTATCGATTTGTTGGTCGTAAATAGGGTGAATATCTGGTCGGTGGTAGATTTTCCAACCACATTGCTATGGTCCAATTATCTCCTTGACTTAATCTTTCTCACAGCACACTATAACACATTGTATGCGGAGGAAAGTAGACTTATTTATACCTTTATAATAGGCGAACATCCAATTTTGCATTTTTCTCACCCAATGCTGCTAATAAGTTGTTGCATGCACCTTACATAGTCATTACCACCAGTCTGAGAACAGCTCAGCCGAAAATCTGTTGGCACCAACATTTTAGTTATTTTGCAATCGAGAAAATGTAATTTATTTAATACCTTGACAACAATTTTATGCTGACCGTACTCAAAATGCCGTCAATGCTGATAATGTATCCAGAAACGGCAAATAGGAAAAAAGCACGTTCATAAGATAATGTCGTATGGCTACTGAGAAATGTCACATATTATTCTATCGTACTCTAAACCACAAACTGCCACAACTTAGTTAAGTTCGGTTAAATATTTAGCCAAAAATTAAACATTATTTGAAACGAGCTTTATTAAACCGTTTTGATCGGGAACCTTTCAAAAGGTTCAGTGTAGAACTTTTGAGTTTTCTGAGCGAAAAACTGATCAAATTACGCTTTGCAGACCTCTAAATTTACATTATTAGAAGAGTTTTACAAAGTTCAAAACAAGAAATAATCTGAAGGTACAAGGTCCGGGCTATATAGTGGGTGCATCAAAACTTCTTAGCCAAACTCATAGTTTCTGCAGATTCATCAAGGCTGTGTGTGATCTGGCGTTATCATGATATCAACACCCTTTCTGTTGACAAATTGTGGCAGTTTTAATTAAGTTATTTGTTTCAATCTCGTTAGCTGCTACAGATCAGAATCAATCATTTGACTAGTTTGTAGAAACTTATAATGAACAACTTCTTTCCAATCCCGCCAGACTCACTGAATTACCTTTCTAGGTGTCAATTCTGACTTTGACACCATCTGTGTGGCTTCACCTTACTTTGTCCATGATCTTTCTCAACTATTATAGTTGTACACCCAGGGAAAAAACAATAGAAATTCAAGAAACACACCCTTAAATCAACCAGAAACAACTATGAACTAGCCAAGGTAGAAAATTGTAAATTCAACAACGTTCATGAAAAGAACTTAGATTCAAAATCAAAGTGGAAGTAACTTTGATTTCAAATTGCTTGCATTGGTTTTTACATTGGCCAATCTAAAATCAAAAATTAAAATTTTTAATTCAAAAACGTTCGACTTTAAATAAAATATGTTCCACATTATTTAAAAATACATACATTTTTAAATCAGAGTTAAAAACCTTCAAATCAAATTTGCATAATTTTACTTTAAAGAGTCTCTGAATCGAGCGCTTTCAACGTTGGATTGTTAATACTACTGTAGTAGTACAGTTCCAAACCTTTTATTTCCTTTAATGTTTTTAATTCAAAATACAATAAATTTGTTTAAAAAATTTTATTCGAAATAAATAATTTAGAATAATATTTCTGGAAGGATATAAAATACATAAATAGATAAAGAACATTCATTTCATCAAACAGCATTTCTATAAGAAAGAGAAACTGAATTTTAAACAAATTTACATAAGTATATAGTTATATCGATATATTTCCAGGCTAAAATACTGGCTGTCCTTAGGGCTACTCAGGTTAGAGCTTAGAATATTGCAATAGGAAAGTGGGCAACGGACTATGTTGGCAGCCAGTGGGTACTTAGAACACTGGTGGGGCAGAGAGATTTAGACTAATTAGAGACTGTAGGATTGTCGTTAGGGGGCTTATGGACCATTATGAGGTCCGATTGTGCTAGGTACCGAGTCTTTGCAGTAACAGCGGCAACAAAGTTGCCAGCCAGCTGACAAGACCGCATTCGGAGAACAGAGTTTTACCTGTGGAACGTTGGATGAGATCTCCAATAGGCCATTTCTTTAGAAAGGCAAGAGAATGGGTCTCGGTAAAATCAGATAGCGCATGGAGTATAAAGAGTAATTGCAAGATATCTAAGCTTATGGCTCAGTTGCTCTTGGAATAACAGCAGAACCCTTAGCAATGTGAAAATTATAAAAACGGGGCACTGTCTTTTACGGAATGTACCTACTTACTAGAGCTGCAAAACCATCGGTAGTCGGCCCAGTCGAAAGTTTCGATAGTTTGCAAAAAAAACTATCGATACTATCGGATTCTTTTGAGTGCTACTTGTGTCAACAACATTCGAATTTAAATGAAAGGGAAAGAATAGTAATAAATATACAGTGTGGAAACAAATAATGTGCACATTTTATTTTTGTTCAGTATGTCATCAAATTTGATGTATTGAAGATTTTAATGGAAGAGTAATCCTTATAGATAGCGAAAATTGTTCAGACCATGAAGTGCTCCAAAACTAAAGTATTTAATAAGATCCAGTGAAAGAAAACTGCAGAGACTACGAAAAGAAAGCATAGCACAACTGTCAGTTTTGATAAACTTTCAATTCGTACTTCAAAGATTAATCCCTTCAAGTCATCAAAAAGCCTCATGAATGAATTTATTCTCCTCTTTCAAGTCGCACAATAAGAAAAAAAAACTTATAGATTTATGGGTAAGGGTCCTCGAAATGTATCATTTCGCCGCAAACGGAAGCAACAGATGCCACGTAATAGTTAGAACAATTTGTTTGGAACCAATGCAAAATCGTATGTACGAACATATTTTAGTTACAATTCATATTTTGAGTTTAATAAATAGAAATTTAAGAAACTGTTAAACTGTGTCCCTATGTAACTATAAAAGGTGACAGACGCCTTACAAACTGCGTCGAACAAATTTTTGCAAATGTGACTATATGTCACTAAATGTACATAGTCAAACATTTAGTGACCTGCATATTTACTATTAGAATTTGACGATAGTATCGATAGTGAAATAATACTATTGATAGTCAGCCAAAAACAAAACTATAGTCAGCCAAAAACAAAACGATCGATAGTATTATCGATTGCTTTGCAGCTCTACTGCTTACTTTGTAATATCGGTAACAGTATAAATAAATTAAAAAATTTAATTAGAGATGTTAATTTTTTTATTGGACTTGTTGAGATTTCAGTATCACCAAAACTAATTGTTTTTCCACAAAAATACAGAAAGTTTATTCGACAGCTTTCAATTTTTTTATTTTGACTTCTGGTTTGTGTAACTTTATTCTAAAATGTTAACATTATTATAATATTGCACAACTTTAAATGGTACACAAAGTTAAAACAAAGACGAGTAACTTCAAATTAACAATGACTTTTAAATTTAAGCATAGACCAATGTTAATTAATTGTTGTTTCACCATTAAAGTATATTCAACAACGTGCATTATAATTTCAAAAGTGTTTTCACTTTGAGTTGAAAACGTACTTTTTTAATTTAAAAACGTACTCTTTTAAATTTATGTTTTGGTATTTTAAAATCGACATTAAAACATTTTCAACTTGCGGCTGTTGTCTTTGATAATAAACTCAGAAATCGAACATTTTTATGTTGAATTCAATGTTAAGCATTTCCAAATCAAGAAAAACATTTTTGTTTTGAAAATGAATACGTTAATTTAATATAGTCTTACATACTTTCAAAAATGTTCACCGTTGAATTACCGTAAAATAAATCCAAGTTGCAAAATTTTTAATTTAACAACGATCCATTTCGATTTTAAAATGTGATATTTCTCTGTGTACGTGATCCCTTTTTATTGCTTATAATCAATCACTTTAGAAATACCTCGAATTTTTACCGTTTTAGCAGTAAATCGCAAATGAAAATTCGGGTCATTAAACTTTTCATTGTTAATTCATTTGGCATCCAAACATCGAACTTCGTTTCAAATGGTTGATAACTGTTTGATGATGGAAGTATAGTTCTCTAGCATGCTGGCTATGTGCCGGTCTTTCTCAAATTTTTCCATGATTTCATCGATTTTTTAGTGATTGGTTGACCAGAGAGGTGCATCCTTAACATCAAAAATAATAGATAGAAAACGGGCAAACCATTTCGTTGCTCTGTTTCTCGTTACAGTATCGTTTCCGTAAGCTTTGCAGATTTTTTTTTTAGCAGAATTTTCCGAATATTCACTTATTTCTAAACGTATCTAGATAACTTTTCACAGAATAATACGAATGATTTCTAACAAATTGAAGCTGTAAAGGTCACATTTCAAAAAACTATAGTGTTGCCAGATGTAATTAATATTACCAGATATATAACATTTCAGTGCGATCTACCGATAATTTGTAACCGGACTTAAGCGAGCACCAATACATTGTTACGAAAATTAATACGCCTAAAAAGATACACCAACATTTAAAGCTATAAACTTAATTATTATGGAAGTTATTCTATTGGTTGGTGTCAAGGCTACGATCACCTTGCCAGGGCTGTATTTATTTGCGTTACCAATACCACTACGAGTCCGATATGTACAAAATCTTTACATTTGCATTAATGGCAACTGAATAGTAGGTTATGGAATGTACTAAAACATTTAAAGCTGATGACAGTGCACTATATAAGCCGTGATATTATCATCAATCCGTCAGTTATAATTTAACATTCAAAGAATAAGGTTGTCTCTTAAGAGTTGAGTAAATTTGTGTATTAAGTGAAAGTTAAATAAGTTGTGTATAAAGTTAATTTGTAAATAAAGACTATAAAAACAACAAATTCGATTCGTTTATTTTATTTAATTAAGGAAATTTTATTTTTGATTAAGCGTGCGATATGTTGATGCTTTTCTTATATTTACCTTTCCCCTTTTATGTACGTTTCGAAGGTGTGCATTTAAAATAATAAAACTGTAAAAGGAAAACGAAAGTAAAGGCTGTTTTCCTTCTATTCATAACCATTTTTTTGTTTTTCTTCAATCAATCACTTCAGTTAATCTCAAAAACTTATTTTTGACGTTTGAGTTTATGACATATTGACATACCATATTTGTGAGTTTGTTAGATTTCTCTCTTTTTTACAGTTAAAATGTTTTTGGATCAATATTTGAAACTTTTGTATCAACAAAGTTCGTTCTCAGATTTAAGTTTTCTAATCAATCGTCGTTTTCTCAGAAAAATAAAAAACGTCTCATATTTAATTAGCATTATATCGCTTGCGATAATTTGACTCTGAACGCTTCATATACTCGTATTTATGTATGTTCACAATATTTTGTAAATTTGTTTTTGTTTTTGATTCCCCACTATTAAACGCATTTCTTTTGATGTCGAAGTCAGTGATTATTATGAAGATGATGATGAGGATGAGAAAAATAGTTATTAAAACTAAATCACCCTGAGATTTAACAGCTGTCAGTCTAAGATATGTACATTTGTGCTTATAAAAATACGACTGATATTTGAAAGAGGAAAACGTAAAATTTTTAAATAAACAATTTTGTATTTGTGCTTAAAGGAATATAACAGAGTAAGCTGTGCATAAGAATAAGAGTACATAGTATCCAAAACTTCAAAATATTTTAAAAAATATCGACAATTTTAAGTGTTTGATTAAACAGCCTTGTGGAGTCAATAATATCGTGAAAATGTTAAAGTTTGTTACTATACATTTCACAGTTCGTGACAGTTCGACAAAATTCTTCCAACAATAAATTTCTGTATGAAACGTAATGGATATTTTAAAGGGCTTAGCTTGAGATTGCTTAGACAGCAATCGATGGCATAATTTCAATATGTGCATAATTTTTGGAACCAATTTTTTTACATGTTTATTATATTGTTACGTATTAACCTTTTTAAAATGTTTCAGTTCGTTTAAATTGCGTTAAAATAAAATAAACACCGCTTTACTTAGTTGTTTTGCAGTTTTTATTTTACTACACAATAACTTTTATACTGTTTGTCTTAATACAACACTTAATATTCGTTTATACAACACTTTTATTTCCGCTTTAATACGTCTCTATCGTACGACAGCCCAACGATAACTAACTGACGTGTAGGTAAAACAGCCCTTTATATACCTAATTTCCTACAGTTTGGAAGGTTCAGGAAATATCGACCATCTTCTATTTTCATATCCGTTAATTCAAATGTAACGTAAAGATGGTCGATGTGGCGGTGCTGCCAAATTGTCAGGGTGCCACAAAATATACCAAAAACTCACAATACAGTGTCGTATCTTTATTTTCGTAACAATATTAATCATTTCTATGTTCTAATATATCACCTGCAATCCAAGGAATTCGTAGCAATAGTTTACTTTAGATTAGTTTGTTCCAAGTCGTTTATTTTGTGTTAAAACAGAGCAGTTTAAGTAAACTAGCAAAGACGTGGTTCCAAAACCTCAAAAAAAAAAAACATGATTGGACAGAAATTTAGCACAAATTAAAAAAAATCATTTCGGCCAGAAAAAAATCAAAATTTTTTATTTATCTTATTTAAAACTAAGTAATTGGTAGGATAGACCATTTTCTTATTAACAGCTGCACATCTTGGCTTACTCTCTATAAGTCCCACGCAACATGCCTTGGATATTCCTTACCATTCGTTTTGGTTTTCTGTCCATAAGTGACTAAGATTGTGAGATTTAAAAATAGTAATATATTGCTCTACACCATTCCATAGTCTCAGTAGAGGACTGAGATCTGGTGATTAAACTGGCCAATTAAAAGTGTTGATCCTATTTTGTTTTAAGCAATACTCCACTGTACGTAAAATATGTATGGATAATTGTCATGCATTAATTTTTAATTAATTATTCCCATAACACTCAATGAAGGAACATGGGGACTTCTCTCAGTCAATGAGCTGCACCCGATTCTATTTTTAGATTCATTGAAAGGGACCTACAGTTTAACGCCGCCTCCGAACGGCAAATGAATTAGAGAAGTTTTCAATAGTAATAATACTCATAACCAGTTACTATAGCTAATGTTATGAGGTGATACCGCTGTTGAAAAACTTTTTCTTTTTTGAGATGGTCTGGTCTGGTATTGAACCCAGGAGCTTCTGGTTGGTAGGCGGGTATCTTACCTATCATACCACAGCGGCATGTCATGCATTAAATGCCATCTAAGTGTCATATTTTTCTCTGAAAATGGAGTCATTGTGTACAAAACTTTTTTCGATTTGCGTATCTATTTGGATTTTACGACCAACACCGTGCCCAAAAGAAATGCAGCTCAAACCATCACATTTCCGGTACCATGCTTTACTGTCATTTTTGTGTACCTCTGGTGTTGTGTTGCATGTTTAAAGAACGCAATACATAATACGTCTAATCCAAATCGAGAATATTGGGATTCGTCACTCCAGAGGATATTTTGTCAAAAGAGTGGTGGCTTTTCTGAATACTCACAACAAAATAAAATTTGGGACTTCTAGTTCTTCCTTGATACACGTGCCTTATGTTGTACAATGAATCCAATAATTTTTTTTCAATTTTTTCTTCTTTTAGTTGTTCTCTACGAGTTGCCAATACCAAATTTAATTAAAAATTACTTTTGAATTTTAGTTGGGACTTAAAGTGGCCTGCAACTGAGGCTCTATAAACAAATAAGTCCCTTTTCTGGACCTAGTCCACTCTGTAACACTTTTGTAGGTCCCATGGGCTTAAATATGAACTAATGCATTGTACACCATCTTTTTGTAACAGTTAAATAGGGAAAAATATTACTTTCAATGACTGTTCCGAGCTTATGTGATGAGTAACTTCGCACTATGCCTTTGTGCACCATATAACTTGACCCATTCCAAGTTATTTTTTTTATGGTTTTTATTAAAACTTTTTAAATTAAACACTCACAAAACTTATCAAGCAGGGTTGGCAATCCACTGGGTATTATTTAAAAAAAAACCCGGGTGGGGTTTTTTTATTTAATGGTTTTCGTAGTTTATTTACAACAAAAATAAGTGCAATTTACATATTAGTACTACAAATTTGTTTGTTCCGTTTTTGAGGTCAAAAAGATAATAAGATAACAAGTTTATCAAATCACTGCTTACATGTTTTCCCTAACTCTGTACCAATTTACGAATCCCGTCTCAGAAAAACTTCTCGTCTTTTAAGGCGCTCTAACTTTGAAGCCGATTTGATATTTCTTCAAAGAAAGTGATTCGGTGAGATGTTAAAAGATAAACTCATACCTCTTTATACGGCCTAGATAGTTTATAAAAATGTAGGCCGTAAATCGAAATGCCTATATGTTGAATGAATATGTGTTGCGTTTGCTTCCCTTACACTTTTTGTCAAAAAACGGAGATTCTATTGTTAATTTGTGCTTAAAGCGAATGTGTTCCATATTTAAAACAGGACGTTATAATGAAATGCCATGTAAAGAAAACCCATATAAAGGGATGTGAGTTTATTGTATCCATCGCAACAGCCGACAAAACAATGTTCGGAGAATACGGCGGATGAAGGCATTTAATCCTAAAGAATAACTTAATCATGTCTGTCTTTATATTCCGGCCGTTCTTCTTATAATGTATGATTCAAACGAAGAAATTGCAGTATGCTTCGCTCACCGAGCTTTAGCAGCTCATAGTAGACAATGTTGCCTTGATTCCAACAAGGGTGAGAAATTGCACCATAAATACTAAAACAATGCGATTTTATAAACAAAGAAAAAATATTGTCGACTTGAGCGAAATTTCGAAGCAGTTATAAAACCCAATAAAACCCAATAAAATCTGGTGGGTTGGTGGTGTTTCTTTTAAAACCCGGGTTTATGTCAACCCTGTTACCAAGGCTTTATAAGATTTTAAATACAAAATTAGTGAAAATGATCAAAATTTATAAAATGTGTTAAATTACTGTTTAGTGAAAATTTTCATTTTTTTTAAATAAATTAAACATAAAAATAAAAACCGCTAAAGAAAATAAGAAGAAGTTACGGAACTTACTGGGCACACCATTGGCAACACTTGTAGGTAAATACTTTACTCAATTTTGATGCCTGGAGAAAATTTTGATGTTGCTTCTCAATGCTGCATATGTGAAATGTGATAACTCAATGTCCACCACTATATATTTGCTGAAGGCCTTCAACACCATTATAAGAAAAAAACATTCTAATGTCGTAAGTATATCACCCTCATGTTTTACTGTCTTTTCTTTATATTCTGTGTTGATAAATGCACTACCATGATATTTGTACCCAGTTTAGTACTATACCTATGGAGATTCGACTTTTACTTTTCCCATACAAAGTTGAGAGCATGCCAACAAAGCTTAGGATAATAATATTTATATATATAATAAAGGGTCCGCCATCTAACGTTTTTTTTCAATTAGTGCTTATTTCGTGAATGGTAACACTTAGCTCATGTCTGATTTAACAGATAATGTATGTAAGCAAGCAAAATTGTCGCATTTGGGGCACAGAAAACTCGCACGCATACATTGAAAAGCCGATACTCCCAAGACGAGACACTGTTTGGTGCGGATTTTGGTCCAGAGGCATAATTGGACCATTTTTCTTCGAAAATGAGCAAGGATTGGCCGTTACAGTCAATGGCGATCGTTTTCGGGCCATGTTGAACGAATTTTTGTTTACAAAAATTGAAGAGGAGGATATTAGCAACATTTGGTTTCAACAGGACGGCGCTACGTACCACACAGCCGAAGCTACACTCGATGTTTTGCGCCCTGTTTTTGAAGATCGCATTATCAGCCGCAGAGTTGATGTCGTTTGGCCACCTCGGAGCTGCGATTTGACCCCGTTGGACTATTATTTGTGGGGTGCCGTCAAAGATAAGTGTTACGCCAACAAGCCAGAGGCAATTGACGCTTTAAAGGACAATATTCGTGAAGCCATTAGTGAAATACAGCCGCACACAATCGATAATGTGCTTAAAAATTGGACCGATCGTGTAGGCTACTGCATGGCCAGCCGAGGCAGTCATTTGAATGAAGTTATTTGGCGGACCCTTTATATTTTGTATATGCCTGTTATTTATCGCCAAAATGATCTGATCAGATATGAAGCAGTTAAAAAGAAAATCAAATGTAAAACCCGGCATTTTGGCTTAAAATTACTTTTTGTAGACCGATGAGATGGTCGCGAAGTTGTAATGTTGGCGCACACGACCTACAATTCGACTATGAATCGGATTTAATCAAAGTTACTGTAACTGCCTAAAAGTCAAAATTTTTGTACCAAAAATATCAACTAATCAACTAAGTTACTTCTATCACATTCATCACAGCTGTTTGTGTTAGCGTATATTGTGTGTATGTGTGTATTTGTAATTTTATTGTTCTCTTCAAATTGTTATGAAAACAATAAAATTCTGTTTGCCATTCTATTTCACTCACTTTCTTTTGCCATTTAATGCTCATTTTCTTTTTCTTCTGCTGGTTCTCTGTCCATATTGTTGTTGTTATTGTATTGTTTGTATACAGCCTTTATGACAACGTCAATGGCTTACGTTTTTCCAATAACTTGATTTGAAGGTTAAAATGACCTTTGAAAACCTCGAATAACAATGGGCAGTTTCAAAAGCCATAAGCTGATAAAAGTTTCGAGACACTCTGTAGGAAATAACTGCTTTATATGTATGAATAGTATCTTTCTTTTAGTAAAAATATGAGATTTAATTGAGAGATTAGCTGGTAGTCATAGTCATAATTATATGTCTAATGAATGTAAAAAGATTTCGCCAATGAGGGCAAGAGGCGTTAAGATATAGTTGTATTGGTTGTAAAGTTATCTCGTTGGAAACACAACTCAGTTATGCTGAAGTCGTTTGCTTGTTTTGATAGTTGTGTTGTTTGGTTTAACATCAAGTAATCTTAGTCGTATAATGGTGCAACGTTCTAGTCCGCTCCAAAGAATCAGTATTTATGATTGTATTGATGTTTTGTTTAGAATTTGTTTTACGATTCTTTGGCAAAATCTATATCTCCGGCCAACTCACAAACACACTCATACTCAAGTCATCTTGCAAATATGGATTTTCTTCATTGCTAGTCGCTACATCACAGTTGTTAAGTATTTTTTTGCATCAATCTTTGTTAATGGCTTAAGGTCTACGAAAAAATAATAATTCAGATAAAATTTTGTTTTTGATTTTGTTTTTAAATCATACAATAGTTTACTTTAAAACAATACTCAGTGCAACTGTTTAGTCCTTTCTTTTATCTTGTCCTTCAAAAACGTGCTTTAACAATGTTTTCGCCTGAAACGATGCTTTAAATGATAAATTTGCGGTCACGTCATTAATGTGTTTCAATTCATCAAACTCAACTTTAATATCAACTGCCATTATGAGGCGGCAACAAAAAAAACCCATCAACAATAATGTGAAAAATGAGCAACCGAATGTTGCAACAATAGAAATTAAAATAATGACTAAAATGTTATGTGACCTCATATTGAATGACAATAAAACGTAGGCTGAACACGAGATACACGTATTTGTACGTAAACTTTTATCAAAAATAAGTCATGTTGCCATCAAAACCAAAACTTGATGATATCGAAATACGTGTTACACTCATCACCACTTTTTTGTGTTGTTGTTGAATTATTTGGTTTTTGATTCGTTTTATATGTTTTACCAGCAACAAAAACTTAAAATGATTAATACGTATTGCAAAATGATATAAAATCATGCAGAAAAAAGAAAATTAATGTTTTTCAAATAATAAAATTTAATGAAGCAAACCAAAATAGCGCCGCGTCAACACTTTGCAATTAAAAAATTCAATTTTGACAGTGTGTTAGGAAGTTAAGTTGGCTGCGAAAAAAATGAAGAAAAAAGTAATGCCATTTATCTATTTATTATGCTGAATGTGGGGGGTGGCGTGATGTAGTGGTTAGAGCGCACCCAAAATAAAAAAAAAAACACCCAGGTGTGAGTCCCAGCAGAGGACATGACGAAGAAAAAATTTAATTGTGGTTTCGAATGTTTAAAAATAAAAAAGGCTTCAACTTCTTCCCTCCAGACAACTCCATCTAAAATAAAAAATTAAGAAAAAAAGCCCTCCTGTCCCTTTTCGCATACCTCTGGCGATGATGACAAACATCAGACGAATGATCAGGGAAAACACGCCACCTATTGGGAAAAAATTACAATGTTAAAGTAAAGATCACCACCAATTAGCAAGGATCGTCACCACTACACAAAAAAAATCATGTGGAGGAAGCTACAGCGGATTAATCATCTACTTAGTTTGAAATATTAAATTGATTAAAGAAACTGAAACAAAGCAATAGATGCTTTGTGGAAAGCCAAAAAAAATATTGTGTCAAATGTAACGATTTACTCACTATTTCATTTCCATTTAGTAATTTTTTGTTAAAGGTACTGTTCATGACACGGTTTTAACGCTTTTATTTAGGTTTGTCACTTCAGCGTCAACGCTAGACGCTTGTCAAGTCAACGCTCTTATTTAGGTTAGTGAGTAAAAATTTATGAAAATTCAGAACGTTATTGTTATATTTTGCTTTTCTATTATAGAAAAGATAAGAACTCGTTGTAAATTGTGCAGTTTACGGAGACGATGAAAAACTTAATGCGCCGTATTTCCGTTTGTTATTCACCGCTAAGCAAATAGATATTCGGTAAATTACTGCTAAGCAAATGGAAATTCGAACCATTTCTGAAACGAAATATTACAGACATTTAAAAGAGAATCCCTTACGACAATAATGTGCGAAAAAGATCATGGAAGAACTAAGGAAAAGCTTCGCAGATTTATATTTCTAATACTATTTTTAGAGCTTCTTATTTCTTGTGGTACTCTTTTAGGTATATTCTGTACAAAATTATTTAAAAAGGAGAAATTTGGTTCCTTTCATATGCCATGTTCCAACATATTCCCCAAAGTTTAATGACATTTCTCCAGGCAATTTTTTTGCTGTTGTCCAAAAAAATCTGTATTGTACTGAGATTAGGTCTTTATGCTGGCCGAGTTTTCTTCAGTACTATTTTTTTTCCTTTAAGTCCAGCACTCAGGGGATGGCTTCTACTCAAGTACTGCTGGTACAAGGAAAATAGGTTGTGGAAAGAAGAATGGATTTGAATTTGTCGTAAGTGAAAAAGCAACTACAAAGAAATGGCTCTACATTAAATACGAGTACTATGTGAAAATGTGTGATTACTTAGAACCAATTCCCTTAGTTCGTCAGAGCACATTCTGTTATAGGATCATAAGCCTGTCTATTGATGGGGCTAGATCCCATGTGATTGCGTCAAAAGGGTGCCCTCAGAGTGGAGAACTTACTCCATTGTTATGAACGGTAGTAGTTGATGGCTTGCCGGTCATGTTGGCAAATAGTCAGTGTTATTGGTTATACTGATGACTACCCTATAATAGTACGTTGGAAATATGAGAGTACGTTGTGTAACCTCATGAGGTTTTTCGCCAAGAATGATCCTACGCATTTATTGTATAACGCTATTATGCGGTCCATTATTACTTATGCGGCGATAGCTTGGTGGAGAAAACCTGATGAAGTTACCACTATGAATAAATTAGACAGGATACAGAGACTCTTTTGCCTTGGTATAACTGGGACAATGAGAACATGTCCAACAGCGGCCTTGAGTGGCTTAACACCGCCTCACATCCATGTGATGACGTTGGCGGCAAGTTCGGCGACAAAAATTATTCGTCAAAGGATCCTGAAATGCATGGGGAAGTCTGTCCACTCTATGCAGTGTGATCGGCAAACCATCTACGGTCATGAATGTTATGCTTTTGGATCTCTGCTTTGGCAGGTCTAGTTGAATTCCCAAACCGGGATTGTTGGTTTAATGGGGTATTAGTTCAGAGTGAGTTTGATCTTAACCCGTATACCGATGGCTCCAAAATGAATGACTGTGTTGGCGCTGGTATTCATGAAGCCCACCGAGACTTATCCCAGTGGGAAGATCCCTGAGTGTCTTCCAGGGTAAAATCATGGTGGAGATCGACCTGGACAGGGGACTCAAGGGTAAGACCATTAATATATTTCCTGACAGCCATATTGCCTTAAGGGCACTTGGCTCGAATCGTTTGACATTAAGACGGATCAAATAGTGCCACAATACGTTGCAGTAGCTTTCGCTAGTTGTTTTGGGTAATAGGGCACTGTGGAATATATGGTAATAAAATAGCGGATGCATTGGCCACAAAGGGTTCCATGACACCCTATATCGGTCTTGAACCTTGCTGTGCAGCACCATTTGCTATCATCCTCAATCTAATCACGGATTGGGAAATTGTCAAATGCTTGGAACACTGGCGTGCTCAAAGGGGATTTCGCCACTCTAGGGCGGCGATCATTCCGCAATTTGGGCCTCGCTCTAAGGTTCTCAAGTATGGCAGGCCGGACTTGAAACTCCTTACGGTATTTCTTACGGGCCACTGTAGACTAAGAGCCTATCTGAAGAGGATGGCAATCACAGATGCGGAACATCTGTGAATGTGGGGTTCTTGATAGGCTTATTTAGAAATCTTTAGGGAGATACTGGGTCTCACTGGGGATATATGGTTTCAGATTTGCTGGTGTTCATCAGGAATACAAAGTGAATAAACTATAGACCGGAAGAGGCACAATAGATCCAATGGGTTGCAGTGTCTTGCAATAGTGCCTCGTCGATATGATGATAATGATGAATGATGACCGACAGAACAATGAGACACACGCGACGATGCTCTAACAAATCGATTGAGTTCACTACCCTACCGTCATCAATAAGCACCTTCGCTCTCTCCTATACGCGGTCGAGAAGCTTTATAATAGACTTTGAAGCACCGGCCCATACATGAGAGTTGTATTCCGTTTTAGGTCGAATACATTATTGGAATTATTGTGAAGGTCAGATAGAGTGAAGTATTTCCTACACCATTTCAAAAAACCGAGGTAATTGAAAACTTACTTCGACACTCGAAAAATGTGATCGTTCCACCGAGCATCACGGTGAATTCTCATGCCCAGAACATCAAGAGCATCAGACTCCTCAATATCTACTTTACTCATGGTTACAGATGATACGACAGAAAATGGGCTACAGTTGCTCTTAAGCGACGTGCACGAGTTTGGTTTTTACATCAATAACTTCACACAATAGCTCAAATTTTTCCAGCACAATTTCAGTCTGAGAGGGTGCTTCTCGACGATCCAAAAATGCTTTAGTTTTGTAAACTGTAATTCCGAAATTATTTCCCTTTTTTGGTAGTGAATTTTAATAATTTCAAATCGTATTTAAAGCGTTATCGCTCCATCATTATTAATAATGTAATTTTTGCTTTACTCACGGCACTTGTTAAAATGGCGGGCTATTGAAAATGATACGTCTTTTTGGAATACCCTGTATTTTGAGTGTAAAATCGCCTAAGCAGTGTACAAATAATGGTGAAAAAAACTCTAATTCTCCAAAGTATTAAGATTGTTTTACTTTCCTGTATCTTTGCTTATTCTTGACGAGAGCAAGAAATAATGGTTAAAACAGTATTACGAAAAGTACTTTTTAGAAAAAGATTAAATATGTTTTCCTCTGATAAGTTGAAGCAAGGAATTTCTACCTTCTTTAGAAGAAATGTTTACTCTACCGCTTACGGATTGGTATTGATAAAATCTATAAAAATAAAAAGAAAAGCAGATGAAAAAGACAAAAAAATATTATTTTTAAAACACTTTTTCCATTTACGAGCAGATCTCCAGGGCATAATAAAAGTATCAGCAATGAAACACAATTCTCAGCCGTAAAGCAAAACTAAATTTAAAACCGAAACACAATCAATATTTTTTCTTAAATTTTTTCCACATTTTTATTTTATTGTACAATCTGGTGTGGTGTGCAGCAAAACTTAATAACTGATGACGACTGACAGATAGATAGACTGACTGGCTTTATAATATATGACAGATGGTGTACATTTTTATTTTTATATTTTTTCATTTTTTATATTTTAATATCCTGAACAAGTGAAATCTGGAAATAAAGAAAGTGAAGTGGAACCTTAAAATTTCAATGAAAAAAAAAAATTATTTTTTAACTGTAGTTTTAATGGTAAAAGAGCGTAATAATGGACAAAAAGGGGAAGACGTTATTGTTGGAAATAAAAGAAATGCAAAAGAAATTTATTTTCGCTAAGTAATCCAACGTGCAAAGTGTTGGTTTTTTGTAAAAATAATACACCATCTCCTGTAGAAACACAAAATCTTCTTTTATGTTCAAGTCCTACTGAATGTTATAGTTCTACTTAATTACTAATCGGGCCACAAGATTCGAAGATAAGTGGTGGCCAAATTTGAGGTTAGAAAGTAAATTGCCTTAAAAACAATTTTTTTTCGACAAATTCGGTTTTATTCATACCAACATAAAATAGAAATATTGGAATTAATAATGGAATATGATGTCGGGCAATTGTCCACCTCTAGCACCGTCGGCAGACGTCCGCTCTTTTAACAAAATTTTGTACCACAGTTTACAACAAAGCTTCGCTTATCTCGTCAATGCTGTGCTGAATTTAATATTTCAGAGTGTCAGTTGTTTGTGGTTTGTTGACGTAAGTCCGGTTTTCCAGCAGCGATAAATCACAAGAATGAGGCGGCCAATTGTCATCGCCAAATCGGAAAATTTCTCATGCAATACATGAATTGTTTGGCTGGCTGTGTGGCTTGTGGCACCGTCCGGCTGAAACCAAGAGTCACCGATGTCAACATTAGTCAATTGTGGCCACAAAACTTAGTTATCATGGCTTGGTAGCGCAGAGAATTTACGGTGACGGCATTTCTTTGATCATTTTCGAAAAAATATGGGCCGGCTAAACACTAATCGCACCATACTGTCACTTTCTTTGGATGTAATGATTTTTCGAGAACTGTTTATGGATTTTGTGAGCCCCATAGCCCCATATGCGACAATTTTATTTGTTTGCATAACCGCCTAATTGAAAATCGGTCTCATCACTAAAAATGATTTTGTTGAAATTTTTTTGTTGTTTTCGTTCAGTTTTTCACAATTAAAATCCTTTGTTCAAGAGTGTAGCGTTCCATAGGTAAAATTTACCAATTTTTTTACTAAATAAGTGTCAAAGGTTGACAGCTCAATTCTTGACTTTTCATCGTTTGACAGCCAATTTACATCCTAACTTCAAAAAAAAGATCTGTTGTTACTTTACATTTCAGTGGAAATGCCCATATAACTAACTGTAGCTTTGCTAATTAGTTACCATCTGCTGTTTAAACGTCTTTATAATTCACCCAATAATCGTTATATTGCGTTTAATGACAAGTGCCAGCAACAGCAGCAGCTGTTATTGTTAAGCAATAATGGAAATTCATTTTTTATTAAATATTTTTCAATAAATTCTTTTTGGTTTTATTATTACAATTTAATTTAAATAAATTATATTTTGTTGTTGTTGTTATATTTTCAACTTTAACCCCCTTGAATTTTTTATTGCCATGCGAGAGAAAAAATAATTGTTTTCAATGGCATTCAGCCATAAAAAAGTTCCCACCAACTTTTGGGCCCATAAACTCAGTGGCAATAACACTTTTTATATTCTCTGGCATTTTAATTAAATTAAATGCTAATTTTTTTATTTATATTTTTGGATATTCATTTATTTTATTATGTATAAAAATAATAACAACAACAACAACAAAAACCATGTCAATTATAAACATGTAATTCAAATAAATTCAAATTAATCGAGTACTACAAGTGGTATTATTTACCTTAAAATAGGCCATCAATTAGTATTGATTGGCATCAGACAGAAAATTGTGCTCAAGTTATCAATGTTTTGATTTAATATTAAATGTTTTATGTTTTAGAGAAAGAGTACCAAAAAATTTAATACAAATACACAGTAAATTAAAAAAAAAAAAAAAAAAATACAAAAGAGAAAAAGGTACTTTCAGCTCTGTAACTCGCGGTGGGTTTTGGCCTTCTTCACAACTTTTCTCCATTCATCCCTATTTCTGGTATGGTCCAATCTCTTAAGCTAAGATCCTACTATCGTCGCAAATACCACAATCTGCGCTATTCCATAACAGAATTACATGTTCTTGGTAATTCGTACTTAAAAGAAAAATTAAATAAATTTTAATTAAAAACAAAAATTACTAAATCTGCTCAATAATTAAAATAAAGCAAAAATGAGTACTCAATGATAATTAACGCCAAATAATTTTTTTTTTTTTTTTTTTTTGAAAATGTCATAAAAAAACTACTGAATATTTTCTCAAATTTCTTTTTTTGTTTGAAAGTACAATCCTTCCGGTTAATAATGGAAAATAATTTCATTCAAATGGCTACCTCGGCTGGCCATGTAGTAGCCTACACGATCGTACCAATTTTTAAGCACATTATCGATTGTATAGAAGAGAATAGCTATATTAGAAAATTGCGTGATTTGGGGTGTGGCTTGGGTACATTGACGAAATAGACATGAAGAAATGGTGACAAAAAAGTGTATGATTTTTATACATATTTCACCAATGGCTTCACGAATATTGTCCTTTAAAGCGTCAATTGTCTCTGGCTTGTTGGCGTAACATTTATCTTTGACGGCACCCCACAAATAATAGTCCAACGGTGTCAAATCGCAGCTCCGAGGTGGCCAAACGACATCAGCTCTGCGGCTGATAATGCGATCTTCAAAAACAGGGCGCAAAACATCGAGTGTAGCTTCGGCTGTGTGGCACGTAGCGCCGTCCTGTTGAAACCAAATGTTGCTAATATCCACCTCTTCAATTTTTGTGAACAAAAATTCGTTCAACATGGCCCGATAATGATCGCCATTGACTGTAACGTCCACTCCTTGCTCATTTTCGAAGAAAAATGGCCCAATTATGCCTCTGGACCAAAATCCGCACCAAACAGTGACTCGTCTTGGGTGTATCGGCTTTTCAATGTATGCGTGCTGGTTTTCTGTGCCCCAAATGCGTCAAGTTTGCTTGTTTACATACCCACCAAGATCAAAATGGGCTTCATCTGAAAAGATGATTTTTGTTTGGCAAAATCGGCATCTTCTGTAAGTCGATCGCAGGCCCACTTTGCGAAGCGTATACACAACCATATTCGTTCAGCGGAGGGATAAAACTAATTATCTGTCAAATCAGACATGAGCTAAGTGTTACCATTCACGAAATAAGCATTAGTTGAAAAAAAAAAACGTAAGATGGCGAACCCTTTACATACATACATATACTTATATATATGAACAAAATTTGTTCGTTTCGTATGGTTTTTCAGTTAATGGTAACAAGTCAACAATTGACCGAAGTTTCATCGAAATTTGAACTATTATGGAACTTTCCCCATTGCATTAGAAAAGTTAGCGGTAAACATGTGAAAATTCCGGTAGCACCTTTTATGATTAAAGGTATGTCAGAGCATAGTGCTCATGGCTGTCGTTGATGCGAAGTACACATTTTACATATTGACTTCGGATTGTCAAGAGACTGTATACAACACCGAATTATGGCAGCAAATTATAATATTTTGAGCTGTAACGACACGTTTTCCGCTCGGATGTTGGGGTAAGTCAGCGGGATCCAGTGTCGAACAGAAAATAAATTAAAGACTTCTATTAATAATTATTAATAATTTATTGATTATTTAACAAGTAAATAAGAAAGCTATCACGTATAATCATAAATAGTTTTTTAAAACATTGCTTAGAAATTTACGCTTAACGCTAAACAAACGTTTGTTTCCTAAAAAAACAACTAAGTCAGTCCGTGGTCGTAAGTCCGTTAGGGAAAGCTGTATACCACACTGCGACGGAAAGTCACCCTTGTCCCCGTCGTCCACTAGTTGATGTCAGGCATAATATTACTGTAGCCAGTAATATTATTTAGTCCAGAATTGATAAGTTAGTTTGGCTCGGAATACCACAAGTAAAACTAAATTTACACTTTTGAAGCTGAGCACCAACTCCCCTTCTACTTACTTTACTTTACTTTATTTATCCAAATATATCATAGTTATCATAGTTTATCTTAAACTGATTAATCATACTTACTCTATGCGTAAATAATACTTATCATAGACTTATCAACTAAAACTTAAAATACTGCAGAATAGCCGCAATCCATCACCAAAACAAATCAACTCTTATACTATATTCCGCCAAAAATGGAAAAACGGAAACACTCATATACTTAAAACTAACTTAAAACACTACTTACAACTAATTAACAACAACAGGGCACAGACATCCACCTCACTGTGCAGTGTTATACACCATGCTGTCCAAATCCAGCGTATTAACCCTCCTGTGATAAAATAGCAGGCCCTCGTCACCATAAAGCAGCCCCTCGTCCCTCAACGTTAGGAGATCCACAGGCAACAGATATCTGTGCACCCTTAGGGTCTCCATATCACTCCTCCTCTCAAAGCAGCCGGTTACCATCCCATTCTCTAGGACGGACGATCGTTCCAAAAATGTCAGCGCAGTCCTCATAAAAAAAACATCTATCCTCTCGAAACCCGCATGGTCATAAATGACCCGACAGGACGGTCTCCGGAACGAACCATAGGGGAACTGGCGAGCCCTTAATCCAAGGCAAGTCGACAAAATACGCCTCTCCCAGACCCTAAGCCTCTCCCTCTGATGGGACGAAATCCCAAATCAGACAGGGAAGACATCAGACGTCTGATGATCTGCCTGTATATAAGCAGCTTTACCTCCCTAAGCAAACCTTCTCTTCGGCGCAGTAACCTACAGTAGGAGTGGTATATCCCCTTCATCTTATCCAAAACAGAATCCACATGTCGATAAAACTCAAAGCTTTCGTGGAAAATCACTCCGAGATACTTAATCCTGTCGGAGACTCTTACAATTTCACCGCCTACCCTCAGCACCGGTACGAACTTTCTTGCGTTGGGATATAGCTGTCCACGCCGTCTCTTAAATATTACGCAATCCGTCTTTTACATATTCAGGCAGAGACCTCATTTGCAGAAGTATCCGTGCAGTCTACCCAGGTATCCGTTGAGTCTCTCATTCTCCCCTTTTGCTTGGTTTGTTCGCCATTTTATACCCTTGACAATGGTATGAGATCGAACATGTACGCACCAACAGTGATGCTTGCAATATCATACCAATATTCGCGGCTGTGAGAGTGAGAGCGAACATCCAATCAACACACAATCGCAACGCAGTAAGATCACGTGTTGACACCGTTATCCCACTCTGTGTGTAGTCTGCGTAAAAAGTACAGTCAATAATATTTATAAATACAATTCAATGCAACAACATAAATTAATTCAATATATAATAACAACAATAATGCTATAAAGGGTAATAATAAAAATTATATAATTACAACAATAATTCTGGTACAATTAATAATGCAAGAATAATAACAAAAAACTAATGTATGCTGACCCAAGCCGGCTGTTGTCGTCACGGTGCATAATAGGATATTTAAATCAAAACTTTTATGAAGAATGTGCAAGCTGAGAATTTACAATACTATCATAAGGCCCATAGTTTCTTACGGATCAGATATTTGCTCTATGACGATTTCTGCTAATAAGTAAGCCAAATTACTTAAACTTATCTCGTGGCCTAGCCTTACTTCCTTTGTAGATGCTTATACGTTCGTAAATATATTCTCCAGATATCGCTTATTATATCTATATATATAAAAGACTATATAAAATGCATTGTGATTGATATTCTCTGAAATGCGCCAACCGATTTTTATTTTGTAAGCCCTTAAACGAAATGTGAAATCAATACCAAGGTTTTTATGGATATGCAATTTGTGTAGGTCTGTTGGTTCGCGAGGTATTGACGTTAGAGTAAAACCACTTGTATTACATAAGTTTTACTTGGAAACGATATTTGTTACAGTATTTAAACTTTGTGTTGTTTAGAAAATATTTTCTAAAGTTGGGCCAAACAACTTTGTGGTCAAAAAGTGGTCGAAATTAGATAAGTGGTAGCGGCACCTTCGATACAAAGGAAACACTGATTTTAGTGTATCTTTGGTACGGTAATAGTGGAAGGTTCTGAATTATTCAAATAACTTTGTGGTCAATATTTGTGGAATTGGATAAGTGGGAGTGGCACCTCCCATACAAAGTAAATATTGATTTTTAACTATCTTGAAAACGGTTATAGCTAAAGATTCTGAACTTGGTCTAAATAACTTCGAAGTCAATACAAATCATCTGTCAAAAAGTAGACGGTAGGGGATAAGTGGGCGTGACATCACACATACATATTAAGCATTCATTTTTATTTAATAGTAGACGGTAATAGTAGAAGTTTTTGGTGCAAACAACATCGTGGACAATACACTGATTTTTGTATATCTTTGGAACAGCAATAGTGGAAGGTTCTTAATATGGTCTAAATAAATTTGGTGATCTTTATATCATCACTCTATAGTCGACACCTCCATTAGAAAGAAAATATTGATTTTTGTATGTCTACAGAACGGTCAGAAAGGCAGTTTCTGAACTTAGTCCTTTCAATTTTTCTTATGAGGAAGACATTCTAGTCAAATATAAAAATATAAAATATAAGTATATATTATCACATTATTTTTTTCGAAAGTAAACCCACTAAAAGTACGAAATTAAAAAGTACCAAGTAGTTTTTTTACTTTAAAATAAACATTTTCTGTTTTATTGGGAATATGCATACTCATCGGTAGTCTTTAGTAAAGAATGTTTGTCTTTAATGCCGATTTTCCGAAATAGCCAGGGTTCAGTTAACATATTTTGAACTTTGATCTCGTTTTTCTTATTATAGTGCTTTAACAAAAAGATTTTTAGATTTGGGCCACTTGAAAATATGCATATTATTGGGGATTAACAAACAAATCCACCAAAAATTAAAAAAACGTTAAATTTTATTTTTCCTTAATCCATATTAAAAAATTTCATGTTCCTGCGTGCAATGGCTATAATACTTCTTACTTTTGCATCTATATAACCTTTGTGAATCACAGGCTCAATGTAGAATATACTGTAAGTATTTCATTCTTGTGCGCTTTTTAATCCAAAGTTTTGAGATCTTTAGTTGTACTTCATTTTTCTAACGCAGTCTTAGGCGCCACTTTTTTGCAACAACAATTGAGTTCATTATCAAAGATTCATCTCTATAAGTCGTTTTCATTTAGAGCGAATGGACAAAAATAGGAGTTGTCGCAGATTAATAAAATTTCATACAGACAATATTAAGGCAAAATTTTAACAAAATAGAACAACGGAGACGCCCACCGCCAATAGATATTTAAATTAAACAAAGCCTATCTTAAGATACTTTTTTATATATTATTATTATTTTTTTTAGCATTGAGGTGCGTTTTACTGATGTAAATAAATAAATTCCAAACAACAAGTTTTTAATTTTGTGGATTTTGCAAGAACAACAAAATTAAAAATGTATTGTAATTTGTCGAGTATTCGATGTTGTACTTCAAATTTGGAATTTGAATAAAAATTTTATTTATTTCTGGCTTAACGTACCATCTATAAATTGATAATCCAAATTATTTTTAATTTTTTATTTGCCTTAAGCTACTTAAAATCAGTAAAGTTTATAAAAAAATCTCTAAATTATAGTTTTTTTAGATTTAAAAATTGTTTAAATTGTAGAACAAAGTTGGTCATAATTTTTTTATTTGATAGAATATATTACATAGTTTTAAAATTTAAAATAAAAAATCAAAATTATACTCCTTAAATTAAATTTTTTTGTTTAATTAAGTGCGTAGAAGAGAATTTGCTAAATAAGAAAATTGTGCGATTTGGTGTGTGTCTTGGGTAAATTTAGTAAACAATTTAAACTGGAGGAAGGTAAACATGAAAAAATATTGGAAAAAATACCCTATAGGATTTATACACCTATGAGCAGGCACTGTTGTGGCAAAGTGGAAAACTGGCTTAGAGGCCCTCATACAGTGGTTTTGAAGCGAAAAACATGAAAAAAAATATTGGAAAAAGACCCTATAGCGGTAAAAATAAACACAAAAAATAAAATTTAAAACTTAAAAAAAGTAAAAAAAAAACCTTTAAATATAGAGTTTTTCCAACTATTCTTCTGGAGTACCTATAATTCGATTTTTGACATAGTATTTTTTGTTATTAATTAATTGAGCTTAGCGCCCTCTTGCGACAATATAGAGAACGAAAAAAAAATCGTTCAGTATTATACTCAGCCGATAATAAGCTTTCAAAAAATATATATTTTGTATATATCTGTGATGAATGATTTTTTTATTTTTGTCTATGAGACAACGCACCGTTCGGCGTGCTCTAGCTAACGCAGGCACTGTATTTCTATGCGTTTTACTACATTAATGTCAGAGCATAACTTATACAGCTCATGATTCACGTGACGAGGACATTCTCTTTCTACGCAATTCGGGCCATATATTTTTCGAAGGATTTTCGTCTTTAAAGCTTTAAGAACAGTTTCATCTGATTGAGCAAGCACACATGCTTCTGCCATATATAATAGCACGGTTAGACCAGGGTCTCACATAGAATGATTTTAGTGTGACGTCAGAGTGTTTTTTTCTAAATTGTTTATTCAATCCAAAATAGCTTCTAATGGCAAGCACAGTTCTTCTCCTTATCTCAAAATTGATGTTGTGCCTGATTTATGGCGGTACCTGCGTTTGCATGATGGTCCAGTCTGTCGGATTTCCTGTTTATTGAAGCTATCAACTCTGTTTCACTTTAGCTCATTTGTAAAGATCGCAATGACCTCTTGTAATGTACGACCTATGATGTCAATGTCATCAGCCTATGCTAATAGAAAGTGTTACCTATTCAATATTATTGCGGTTTTATTCACTTTGGTATCGCGCACAAATGTCACACAACAAACTCTCACCTTGTCTGAATTGTATGGTTCAAAGACGTCTTTACCAATCTTAACCGTTAATCTGGTCTACATATTTTGCAGAATACCAAACTCAGACATTGTCTTAAATATCTTTGTACGAATCGTTCCGTCTACTGTAGCTTCATAGTCGATAAATACGTAGATGTGTGGACTTACTTCTCTTGGGTCCTTCCTAGGATTTGGCACAATGTGAAGACTTAATCGGCCTAAAGTCATAAAGTTTCAATGATCCCGTTTACTTGGTGCTATAGTTGCACACTTGACAGTTTCTTATATGCAATGAAAATGAGGTGTAAGTCATCTATAGATAGCGTATATCGGTTTTTCGCTTTCCTTATGAACAGGACATAATAAATTGAGGTTTTAATCATTGAACATGCTTTTCTATAAGCTTTCATTAAAAAGCGGCAATAACAACAATTTCGCATTCCCTTCCTATCCTTAGCACACTGGCCTTATCAGTCATTTGTTTTCCATGCTCGTCTTTATAGGAGGATATATCTGTGTGGACAACTTCCTTTTGTTGTTTTGTTTGCTGTCAGAATTTTCGAAAAAAATATTCTTTAATTTTTAACTGGTTTTATAAGTTTACTAAGATCTTAACTGCTAGGGCAATTATCGAGACATTATTTCTTTAGCGCAATATCTTTCAATGCAACACTGCTCTTGTTAACTGGTATTTACCATTGAACTAATGCACGACAACGTTTTTTTGTTTGGTAATTTGCTTTCAATTTGCCTCATTTTTAATTCCACTTCAATTTTGAGCCGAGCTGCACATATATTTTTTACCATAACATTCCATGAAGGACCATGGCGACTTCTCTCATTCAATGAGCTGCATAAGATTCCATTTTTTTACTCATTGCAAGGGGCCATAAAGTTGAACGCCGGTTCCTAACGGCAAATGCATTAGAGAAGTTTTCAATAGTAGTAATACTCATAACCAGTTACTAGCTAATGTTATGAAGTGATACCGCTCTTGACAAAACTTTTTTTTTTCAGATGATCTGGCCTGGTATTGAACCGAGAACCTTCTGGGTGGGAGACGAGTGTCTTACCTACCGTACCACAGCCACAAAAAAAAAACAATGTTATCTTTAATTTTTATCGATTTTAAGTTATCACTGGCTGTCAGGCATAAAAACAAACTACAAATAAAATAAAAATGTCAAATACGTCTTCATTTTTTCCTTCTATACACAACTTGACAAAAACAATAAGAACACTCATAACCATTTATAAAGATGTCATTTGAACAGGACAATTCGTATAAGTAATTCAAACAACAAACAAAGTAATTCGAAGTCTCATGTAAAAATGGGAACTTAATAGCAATTGGAAGTAGATAATTCACTCGTTAGGACATATTGACTCGAATGATTTAGTAAAGAGGTTGTTTTTAAAAATTTTGCTTGCTTGTGTTGGAGCGGATTAATATGAATGAATTTCTCTCTTATGTGCCAATGTTGGGTTTCATAAAACTTTTAACTTTGAAGTAAAAAATGGGCAGTTTCGGAATTTTCGTCATTTGCAATCTAAATAATTTTTTTTTTTAATTTAGTTTTTTTGTTTGAAGTGCCGCTCAAGATTGTGTGGTTTAAGCCTTTTAATTGTCTTTGCAATCTTGTAGTATTTAAAGAAAGCATTTCAGGATTAATGTGTTGGCATTAAAAATTCATTTAAAATACAAAGCTTAACGTTATTCAATAAAATCAATAAAATCAGTAAAAACAGAAAATCATTTTTGTTTTTCCAAAGTTAAGAATTTTGTTTGTTTATATTTAATGCCTGATTTATTATTTTTTTTTTAAATTTTTAATGCCTAAAACTGTTTCGCACTAATTTCGCAGCACTAATGCGTTTACAAAACTATCACCAAATTTTATGCGCTACATGAATCCCCTTTAAGGCTTTGGGCTTTCGAATATCTTCTTTAATGAAAACAAAATTTTCGTTTCCTTTTGTTAGTGAAATGTAGCGTTAATTATTGTCGCCTTTAGCACTTGTAGTCCCCCTTCACCCTATTTAAAAGCACGCTAGCAAATATTTTAAACGTTAATGCTGACCAATATTGGTTGGCTGTGCTTACTGTTGTTGTTTAAACAAATTTTTTGAATTTTCCAATAAAACTATTCTTTAAGCTTTTGTTAAAAAAAATTACATTTTATATATAAAAATAAAGCTACAAATAATGAAATATTATTATTTAATAAAATTAGTAAAAGTGCACTAAAACAATACTTTTGAGTTTTTTTTTTTTAAATTTGGAGCTTATTTTGCACAAAAACCATTTTAATTATGATGAAAAGAATATAAACAAAATTTAAAATAATTTATTTATTTTATTATTATCATTAATAATACATTTGTTGAAATCTTTTTAAAAGTAATTTATTAGATTAGAACAAAAAAAAAATAATAATAATAATAATGAATTATTAAATAAATAAAACTACTAAAATCACGGATTTAAGGTAACATTTTCTAAAAAACCTTATACAAACTTTAAATATAAGAAATTCTTAAAATATTCACTAATTAACTCTTAGCGGGGTGGCACAATGTAGTGGTTAGAACGCACTCATAACAACCCAAACAACCCAGGTTTCGAGCTCCAGCAGAGGACCAAACGAAGAAAAAATTTAATTGTGGTTTCGAATGTTTAACAATAAAAAATGCCTTCAACTTGACTCCAGACAACTCCATCTAAAAAAAAAAACAAAGAGAAAAGCCCGCCTGACTCTTCTCGCGCATCTCTGGCGATGATGATAAACATCAGACGAATGGTCAGGAAAAACACGCCACCTACTGGGAAAAAATTACAATACTAAAGTAAAGATCACCACCAATTAGCAATGACCTTCATCACTACACAAAAAAAAAAAAAAAAAAAAAAAAATCATAAGGAGGAAGCTACAGCGGATTAATCATCTACTTAGCTTGGAATATCAAATTGATTAAATAAACTGAAACAAAGCAATATAAGCTTTGTGGAAAGCCAATATGCTGCCTAGAGGAGTGACGGAGAAAAAAAACTCTTTTAGTAAAAAAGAAATTCAGTGACTACTTAGTAGAGAGATCGAACGGTTATTATTCGACCGGTTTTAACCGGTTTTTGTTTTGTTTTGCAGAATACGGTTTTTTAAAAATGTCAATTTTTCGAATAACGAATAAACCAGTTGTTTTAACACGAATAGCTAGTTATTTAAAAAAGTATTCTTTTTATATGTTTTTTTATTGCAAATAAAATAATTTGGGGCTCAGAAAACCCAATGTACCCAATACGAGTGACGCTTTGGTGCATCTTGTAAAGCGGAGACATCATTGGCCCATATTTCTTTCAAAATGAGAACGGCGCAACCATTACAATAATGAAGACGCCTATCGCACCATGGTAACCGATGTTTTTGTGCCCACTCTTCATGGTATTGATGTGAACGATAGTTGGTTTCAACAGGATGGTGCAAAATGCCACATATTTCAAGTCACAATCGATTTATTGCGTTAAACGTTTGATGGCCGTTTAATTATCCGAAATGGTGATATCAGTTGGCCGCCAAGAAGCTAAGATTTAACACCGTTGGACTATTTTCTGTGGGGCGCTGTAATTGGTCTTTTGAAGGCCAATAATCGTGATGCCATTGCTGAGGTATGACCCCATACAATAGAATATTGGGGTACTGTAAGGCAGGCCGCGGCAGCCATATGAATGAAATAATATTTCATTTCTAACCGGAACAATAGTACTTCACAGCAAAAAAAAAAAAAAATAAATAATAATAATAGTTTGGAAAAATTACAAACCGTTTTTGTCTTATTGCATTTTTAAATTTAAACTTTTAAATTGCCCACCCTATACTAATGGGACTACAAAAGATTTTAGTAAATCACTTTTTAAATCTTAAAGTTTTGCGGAAAGTTCATCAATCAAGTTTTTCTATACGGTGACAGTTTTATTTCTTAAAAAATGATGCTTAATCAGCATACGAAGTTCAAATTAGCGAGGTTGTCTGCTTTCAACGGCTACCAAAAGATGCAGCTGGTTCAAAGTTCTACCATAGTCCGGTAATTCGTAACTACGTAAAGTTACCGGCACTGGAAAAACAAAGTTAAGCAATAGTGATCATTTATCAGTATCGTAAATGTGCTTGAACCTCGAGTGTAAAGTGGGATATTATAACACTTTTACATGGCATCTTTTTTTATAATACGCTTTCTCATTCATAATTCAACCAATTAAAATCTGAATTACATAATATCCTGTTTCCGAGGAGGCAAATATTCATTTTTCGCTCTGTTTTTCATTATTTATGCCCTTAACACGAGTGAATATACAAAACTTTGATAACGAAACACCTCATTTTGTGTAGTTTCAGTTTAAATCTCCTTTCTAAACTTGAAGAATTATGAATAAACTAACTGTCAAAAAAGCAAACCTAAACAAATTATCAAATACAATAAAACAAGACGAATTTAATAAGGTGGTCTTAAATTGAAAACGAAGTTTCGGTGTGTCAAAATAATGCAACAGTGTAGTAAGCAAAAAGCTGTAGTGTGGAAAATATTAGTTGTCAATAAAATACAGAATATTTGTATTTTTTGACATTCGCGAATGTATCAGATGTTGCTTACGTAGTAAATTTGGGCCAAATTATTGAATTCGCCTTGCAATAAAACTAATCGATATCGATTGTCATTAAATGGTTCGGCAGGCAGTTTTAAAATATAAATAATAATCAAGAGCAGCACTATTATCTGCCTCAAACATAGAAAAGCGTTTTCATGTCGCCCCTGTGAGCGTTTAACAACCGTCTCACTATTGGGATAACTTTATAATCTGTACTGAAATGAAAATGGTGTAGTATTACAACGATGGGTCTACAGGAGTGTGGATAAAACCCAACGCTAGAAAAGAACATTATCATTCCAAATGTTAAATTTAAAAAAATTTCAATGTTGGTTTAGGGGTGTGTCTCAAGGGATAGCGGAGAAAACTTTGCTTTTATAGAAACAACAATGGATGCACGGCAATATTAAGACATTTTAAAGACCCATTTCATAAGTAGCACTAGGAAATTCGGGTTCCTCAGGGACAACAAACCACAATTTAAATATTATCAGGACAACGTTTCTAAGAATGATTCGAATATAGTGTGGATGTGGATTCTGTATAACTACGGAAGAGTTATAGACACTTCTACACAAACCCCCGACTTGAACTCTATTAAAAATTTTTTGATTTTTGGAAAAAAAAATGTAGCTAAACGCCGACCAAAAAACATTATAGCATTTAAACTGTAGTAATGGAAGAAAAAAAAAACGACAGATTATGGTCTAAAAAAGTTGGTTAAGTGGTTGAAAAAGCAACTGCCATGTGTCATAAATGACAAAGAAGATCATACCAAATATTAAAAATCTGAAAAATGTTCTTATTATCCGCTAAATATAATGTAAACACATTATCTAATTTTTGTGTAAAAAGTTAGTTGACAATACCAAATGTGAGCAAAATTTGTTTTTTGTATATTTCCTATGTGTTTTGAACTGAATTTGTTATATTTTTTACTTAAGATCTTAGAAGATATGTATTATATTATAATAAATTAAAAAAATTTGTCCTTGGAAGCAAAAAGTACCATTTTATTGCTGATGAAGTTGTAAGTACTTAATTATTTTCAATGTGTAAACTCATTCTTGACACACTGTATGTAAATTTCTTAAATATTTGAAATTAATATTAAAAACCAGAATGAAAAATTTTTTGTTTAGTTCACATACATATGTATGTATGTATGGATGTATGTATGTCTTTGTATATTCAAATCAAATTATATATATACCACCTTGATCAAAAAGTTCCCGGAATAGCACCCCTGTGGCGGTCCCATCGTTCCGATTTGAGTTTTTTTTGTTAAGTTGGTACATCTGTTGTTGATATTCCTGCAGGAGTACATCTATCTCTAGGTGTGTTGGCGATTTTTTACAATTTTGATCGTGTTGAGGTCGCAAAAGATCATCATCATTCATCAAAAGGATCATTAGTGGAGACGAGACGTGAGTTTATGAGCACGACACGCAATCCAGACATCAGACGAGACCATTTTCAGTCAAAAAAGAAGTCAAGGCTCAAGTTTTCATTGATTACAACGGTGCAGTGCATCATGAATTTTTGCCAGAAGGCCAAACAGTAAACAAAGAGTATTATTTTGGCGTTATGAGACGTTTGCTTGAAGCATTTCGAAGAAAGAGACCAGAATTGTAGGCAGAAAACTCGTCGATTTTGCACCATGATAACGCACTATCGCACAGTGAACCCTGTGACTTCTTTCTGTTGAATCAAGTTAGAAAACCACTACGGGGAACGCGTTTCAGCAGCCGAGAGGAAGTAATGGAATAATCGCAAGAATCACTGATGGACATAACGAAAACCGAATATAAAAAATGCTTCGAGGATTGGATCAAGCAGTAGCATAAGTGTTTTGCAGTCGATGGGGATTACTTTGAAGCGGAAATTTATAAATTTAGATGAAGAAACTTGTATTTTTAATTTTCTGAATAAATTCCGGGAACTTTTTGATTAAGAAGGTATATGGTGTAAACACCATGTTTCGCTATCGTGACTAGAGACTAGAGCGAATTATGTAAGTAATTCGTTGCACTTTGGGAACATGTTAGTTTGTGGGCAAATCAACTTCAATTAGCCAGTGAATTACTAAGAAATCAATGTGACGTTAAATTTGTTTATTTAATTTTCTTAACCAATTTTTGTAAAAAATTTACCAGCAAATAGCAAAACAATAAATTAAAGTAAAAATGAAAAGAAAACTCTATCAAAACGAATGACAAAAGTGCCATGTAAACGAGGTAATTCGTTTATATAATTAACAGCTAATAAAGTAATTGGAGGCCAACTTGACCAGCAATAATTATCGATTTATTGTGACTATTGACTGACGTTAATTTGTTGTTTGTTTTTAAATAAAGTTTTTAAATAAAACAGTCAATAATAGAAAATTAATGAAATTTATTAAATAAATAAACAATTCGTTATTCAGTTTAATTTTTCAATAAAAAGAAAAACAAACTCTTAATTGCCTTCAGATTTTATCACAAATTTTAAATTGAAGAATTTATTGAAAAAATTATTTCTTATTCGTTTAATTGTTTGAAATTTCATTTAAGAAAGTATACATATTTACGAGTATGTATGTATGATAAATAAGAAGAAAATGTTTATTTTTTGTAATTTTTAAACAAACGCTCTGATGGACATTTAAGATTTTCTAAAAGTTTTGCTGAACATAGATTTTCATCTTTCTAAATGTATGAAATTAAATTTAATTTTTTTGTATCTCTTGTCTTAAATATGTATATGTATGTATATGTATGTATATGTAAGTATATTTGTGTATGTAAAAAGGGTCTTTTATTAGGCACTTCCTATGTGTAAATTTCAACATAACGTGTGTGTTAGATATAGACAGTCGCTGTGGTTTGTGATTTGTTCGCATACACCTGAGACTTAAGAAAATCCCACCAGAAAACATCTAAAAGGATCGTATCACGCTATTTCTGTTACCAATTCAATTCACCTTGAAGCAAAATGGCAACATCCTCAATTAGCATGAACAGAATGTCCAATGTGTCATGAGCTGTGTGCTACTTAAAGCTTTCTTATTGAAAGTATAAGATCCAATTCGGGCTAAAATAAGTTGGTAAACAATGGCCTGTAGCACCAGCTGTTGACCGTGATGTCGTTCTTAAAGAAACATAAACTGACTTTTTTGGAATGCATTGAACGCTATTGGATCTCGTGTGGATTGGTTTCATCCCAAATTTGATAATTTGTTTTTTGCTGACGTTCCTATCACGCAGGAGCGTAATCCCAAAATCACTCTACATATGTCACTATTTTTCACGTCTTTATTCAGGAAAATGCGAAGAGGGTATCCTTTAGACTTCAAGACTACTACAGTGTTTTACAGGCGGATATTTTGGCGTTAAAGAGGGCAGTACTGTGATGTAGTACAGGGTATTCGATGATGATATCCGGATCTGTACGGACAGTCAGGCTGAAATCAGCGCGCTCTCCGGTATCTAATCGACATCGCGGCAGGTAGGTGAATGACAGGCATGTTTAAACAAGATGGTGAGACATTCAGACCTGGTGGAACTGTGTGGCAACCAGGAAATTGACCACCTGATTGGGCTGTCATTTTCCTATTGCAGACGTCTGGTTCTGCGACTTATGTTGGGCAGGTCACAGTAAATGCCGCGACGTAGGCTACGAACATTGGTGACAGTTATCACTGGGTACTGAGAGGCTAGTGCTCATGCTAAAAGAGTGGCTCCACCATTTAATGACTACTAAAGGAGTTATCAGAATGAAGAAGATGAGGAGACTGTCGAACATTTCCTAACTCAGTCTCCAAATTCTCGAATATTGAGACTGTTTTCTTTGGCAGTACCGTTTTGCATGCCATATTCGACCTGGCTGATATAAATGTCAGCAGGCTGTCTTCCTTTATATACGCGTCTGGCTGGTTTGTTTCGGGCCTGGACGCAACTTTCTATGGCCGTCACAGTGGGATCAGTATTGGGCCCAAATGAGCGGGACTAGTGTCTGTAACTAACAGACTATGTTTCATGGATAAATAAATGGATTATATCCTCCAATGATTTCTGCAGGGATGGTTGTTTACCTTCAGCTTCTTGGTAAATACATTTTGTACGAATGCTTACATTATAATTCGAAATTCGCCACGTTGTAAAATCATAAAATCGACAGCCTCGGATTCTCTTGCGTACTCTCAGGAACAATAGCAATACTTTCGACAGAACGTACATTTTGTCGTTATACAGGTGTTAGTTTATTGTTAACAAAACAAGTTGATTCAAATTAATTCTCCATACTAGGAATAGTACTCTCGATATGGCGATTATGGCGACGGTAAAGTTAGCGAAGCCATAATGTAAAAATTCATTTTTGTATATGAACGTATGGTTAAATACTACGCCCGCTTATATTTGGCAAATAAATTGTCACAGATTTAGCTTTGGCGTTCGGAAGTTCCTATTGGAAGACTTGTTGTATGGGCTTTTAAAGTTTATTTTTGCAGAAAAATTTTTTTCCCTTTATTTATTGCCAAAATCTAAAAACAATCTTTCATGCAGAAATTTCTAATGTTTATCTCATTAAAAATAAAAAGAAAAAGAAATTTTGAAGAAAAATCTCTGGTAAATTACATTTCAGCTTGATTGCATTTTGATATTCTGATGATGTAGATTTGTGTTGCTTTTAAAAAATAAAAAACTGCCACAAATTGTAGCCGGAGCTAAAGACAGAAAAAGTAACATATAAATATTTGATGGCAGTTGGCCATTTTAATATCTAAACAAATTTATTGATATAAATTAGGGAGGTTCAAGTTAAAAAGGAGACAAAATTCCGAATTTTATATTTTTCTAAAAAGATTTTCTTATAAGATAATAAGATAATAATTATTAATTTTTAACAATTTTATTTGATTTCAGTGAATTATTAAATTTTTATACAAGTGTTACTTACTAACATGTCACGAATGTCGTGCGTCAAATTTAAGTATGCACGAAATTTCGTTATTTTAGGAGTCTTCAGAAATTTTGTCTATATTTTGTATTGCCTTACGATGACTAAACATTTAACAAACAATAGTCTTTTTTCAAATTTTGAAAAGTTTTTCTCTCGTGTTTACAATTGAAAAATGTGTCTTTACATATGCCGCCTCATTTCACGAATAACGTTTCGAATGTTCATTTCCAGGTGTTAAATTGTTCCTGGTTAATCGATGTAGACAAGTGACTTTACATAATCCGTTTTTAATCGAATTAATCGTTCTGAAGGACGATTAAGTACGTCATAAAATTTACGAAGTGCAAGATTGGTTTGACAAACAAAACCATTCTTAATAAAAAATTTGAAAAATTTTTAAGCGTTGCTTTGGTGTAAGTCTTTTCATAATGAAATGTGAAACCCAACTAAATAAAAAGCAACTGTCAGCTGTAAAATCGGTTGTTAAATAAAGCAGTGTTGCCAACTCAAAGTTATGAATTGAATTTGATTTCTTGATATTCTTATAAATATTTCGATCTTTTTAGGACACCTTTAACGGCTTGGAATTTTCCATGTCACAAACATTACGGTGGCGTATTAAAGCGACATTGTCACTATGATATTTTCATCGATGAATCTTCGTCACTAAATAAATGTCAAGTCGAAATTTGTATGAAATTTTCGTAAATGAAAATGACGAGACAATGACAAAAACAAACAGAATGATGTATAACTACATCCTTGTAATGTCGCCATTCTTGATAATGAAAAAATTTAGCCACATTGTCTGTTATGAGTCGACTATAAGCTTAGTGATGCATAATTTTGTCTGCTACACCACTCCGTTAACGAATAAAGTACTAATGATTCCCAATGATATTGTTTGTTTGGACTTACTAAGAAACGGACGCTTGCAAGACGAAATCAACTTCTGTCATCTATAAATATTGGGACAATTTATTTAAAAATGTATGTATGACGAAGTAAAGTCAGCGTCAGTAATCGATGATACCAATTTCACGATGCTTTGTGAAGGACCGTTGACTTTCGTCAGCAGGACGCTGGAGTTGTCACTTTCTACACCGTTAGACATAAATGCAAGCTTATAATTTCGTGGCTATTTATATATACGACTGCTATCTATCACTGCACCATTTTAAGCAATCAACCTTGGTAATATTAAGGGAATAAAAAAATGGCAGTACTGCGTTCAAAATAATAAACTTGCCCAAAGAAAGCAGTGGCTCCTAAAAGAGCCGATAAATCATTTCACGGCGTGATATTGAACGATCTGAAAAAGAAAGTGCGTTAAGTTTTGAGACTGTAGGCATCTTCACAGTTAAAGTTCATCACATTTTATATGAAGATCATATGAAGTAATAAGACTATTGAAATTCTGTTAAAAAATGTCCCAAGTCACGAATTCACATTCAAATTTATAAGTTTTTAAATAAATCTTTAATAACAGATTTTATTTTTTTTATGTAATCTTCGCAAATAAGCGGCTGTTTTTTAGAGCTTAACAAGTTACGAACAATGAATTTGCAATGCAGTGTTCAGAATAATCACAATTGATTTTTAAATGAAAGTCAAGATTAACAAAGGTTACCCCGATAGCCTAGTACGTAGTGTGCTAGTCTGTCAGCTCATGGGTTGTGGATTCGATTCCCAACAGAGACTCTGGCCACCACGCTGAACATTATAGTCACAGTTACCCTGTTAGTAATAATTAGAATATAATTTTTAAGAGTTGCGTATCTAAATTTTTATTACAAACAGCGTTGCCGTTTTGATTATTTTTAACCAAAATTGGCTATTTTTTTCTTTGATGTGTAGACGTGTACTTTTTTTCCATTTTAGTTACTTTTTTCTCGAAGTAAAGAAATGAAGACAATGATTTCTTTTAACGTTTATTACCCTGGTTCTTACTGAATGTATCAGTTTAAAGACCGGTTTTTTTTGGCAAACTTCTTCTGGTAACAAATGGGTTTCGTGCCAAAAACTGCATATTTTTTGAAGCCAGGAATGAATAGAACCAAAATCTTATATTCTGTTCTAAAGTGAAAGGTACTCCGATCGAAACAAATGTTAGTCTGACGGGCAATGTCTGGATTATAAGGCGGCTGAAACAATTTTCTAAATAGTTTCAACTGATCTTGAAACATTTGTTCGAACGTTGTCCTAAAAGATCTATTTTTCATCGCCAGCAAAATTAGATGCCGTTACAATTATTTCCAGCTTGTATAGCTTTTTGATTTTAAAAATAATCTTCATAAAGTAATGCCTTCAATTCATCATCTCCGAACAATTTTGCTTGAGCTGGGTGGTCTTCCTTTTTCATGTCAAAATCATTACTTCTGAACTGCAAAAATAATCTCTCGCACGATGAGATCGGTAGGACATATTCAGCTTTGGCAAAAAATCAAAGCAAAAAAAAACTTTGTTGTTTATACTATTTCGTCCAGTGGCTAAATGAGAATAAATATCTGACACACTTCACTTCAATGCTATTGTTTGGTTCGGGTATTTAGCGATTCATTAAGGTATCTCTTACTAAAGGCTATTGAACTAAAATTATCCACAAATAAATTTTAAAACCTCTAAAGTAAACATATGAGTGAACGATATTTTCTATTGAGCGCAGTTTGTCAATACGTAGTTAAAATATTTAGAACAAATAGGGGAGAATATGCCTCATCAATTGTTGCATCAAGTTTTCTTCACCAGTATATATTCAAACAATACTGCTATAAATTCTATATATAAAACGATATTTTAATGTTTTTTGTACATATTAAAATTACGAGTATGATTTAAAATTTTGGCTATTTTGTGGTTATTTTTTTATTGAAATTTGGTCACAAAAAATCGAAGTTGTTGCAACGCTGATTACAAATTCAATTTTTGAAACATGTCACGAACAAATTAAAAACCTTACACATTTGTATATATTAAGATAAAACAACTTTTCAAATGTTGGTATAAGAGACAACAAAAGCTAAACTATTTAATTAAGTTATCGTTAAAACTGTTTAAAATGATCACTGTGTTTCTAACATGTCACGAATAATATAATTTAACAATATCAATCAAAATATACATTATTTTGTTTTAAGTTTTTATTTGACAACATGTCACGAATCACAAAAAAACTTTGAATATAAAAATGTTTCTTATATTAAAGATAAGATATGCCTATGGGTTAGCACACTTCAAATATGCTGTATTGAAAAGCGTATATTTTTTCCTAGGCATCAAAGTTGAGTAAAGTATTTTCCTATAAATGTAGTCTATGTTATGGTTTGCTCACATAGTACCGTACCGACGGGTAGTCAAACATCGTCCATCCCACCTGGGTCCAATATTGATCCCATTGTGATACCCATCAGTAATCCAGAAAATGCATAACCGACATGTCCACGTGCCGGTCCGATCCAAACCAACCAGACGCATGCATAAAAGAAGAGATCCTGCCGATATTCACATCAGCCAGATACGACAAGGCATCCAGAAACGGACTGCTAAGGACAGCCGTCCTAATGTTCGAAAGACCCGGGCACTGACACAGGAGGTGCTCGACAGTCTCCTCCTCTTCCTCATCCTGAAAACACCTATAGTAGTCATTGAACGGCAGACCCAAACTTCTAGCGTGCGCACCAACCACCCAGTGCCCAGTAATCACAGCCACAAGAGTTCGCAGCCTAAGTCGCGGCATCCCTATAATAGACTCCGAGCAAGTCCGATTATATAGGGGCCAGATTTGCCTCATTACAGAGCATGTGGGTTCATCATCCCACCGTAGCTGTGCCCTGCCCAACATGTACCGCAGGACCATAAGTCTGCAAGAGGAGAGTGGCATCCCAACTGTGTGGCCAATCTCTTCATTTCTGCCACACAATTTCCTCGGATGTCCTAGTGACCCCTTATCCAGATAATCTCTAGGTCCGAATGTCTCGCCATCTCATTCAGAGATGTCCGGAATTCACACACCAGTCGTGATGTCGAGTAGACACCGGAGAGTGCCCTGATCGCAGCCTGACTGCCCGTACAGATTCGGATATCATTGTCATATACCCCGTGGTACATCAACCAGTCCGCTGCCCTCTTTATCGCCGAAACCTCCGCCTCTAAGACACTGCAGTGGTCAGGCAGTTTAAAGGATTCCATCACCCCGTATACATGAATAAAGATGCCGGTTCTGATAAGATGCACACGGAGAACATTCCATCCAGGAAGGGTTTGGGTGTGCAGTAATCTATCCCATCAGGGATCGTATTCAAATACTTAAAGATGGCCGCATACTCGTAGACCTTATCGCAGACTTGCCCGCCATCTGCCTAGCCATCAGGTCCGCTGGAAGCCAATTCATGATGCATATATAACAAATGGCGTTCTTCAAGCATGTACCACAACCCTAGGTACACATCAATGACAGTAAAGCATTGTGTCGGAAATATGATGGTTTGGGTCGCATTTTCTTGGCACGGTGTTGGCCCTACAATCAAAATAGATACGCAAATGGACCAGTACGCTTAGAAGAAAATAGTTTTGAACACAATGACTCCATTTGCAGAGGAAAACATGCCACTTACTCGTAGATGTCAATTAATGCATGACAATTAGCCAAAACATATTTCACGTACAGTAGAGTGTTGCTTAGAGCAAAATAAAATCGACATATTTAATTACCAAATAGTGAACCCATGGAATGATGTAGAGCAACAGATTATTGTTGTTAAACTTAAGAATGTTAGTGATTTAAGAACAGAAATCAGAAAGAAATGGTTAGCAATACCAAAGGACCGTTACGTGGGATTTATAGACAGTATTCTAAGTAGATGTGAAGAAAATTGGTTATCCTACCAAGTACTTAGTTTTAAATGAAATAAATAAGTAGTTTTTTGTTTCTAAAATGACGATATTTGCTGTATGGACATTTGGCTGTTCTAAAAGTATTAATAGTTCTTTGGAGGTAAGACAACTAACGTTCTTCTTCTGATTTTTGCTTGCTATTAATGTCAATAAAGTGTAAAGAAATATGCGTATGCGTTTTTTTAAGTGAAGAACTAATTGCGTGAGTGTGAGTGGGATCTTAAGTATAGATTTTTTATTTTTTTTTGTGGAATTTATACAATTACTGTGATATTATACCAAAAATTCCAAATAAGCAACAAAAGCGATCGAGTAAACTTATCAAATAATGCATATGTGTGAGTATCGTGTGATTGACGTACAAATAAAATCGCCATTCATCATTTGGATCTTAATTTCGTAGTGTTTGTTTGCTTAAAGGTCTACTGTGTTTATTACTACAAAATCGAAGTGCTTATCATCCACAATTGCAGACGTTGAAATAAAAGGTCATCAAATGAAAAAATCAGAATTTTTTGTTTTTCATCAATCGATGCCGACAACGTGTAGGTGTAGCCGGAAAAGTACGACAACAGGCACACATATAAGACGTTTATGAGTTTATTTAATCGTTGCCAGAGCGAAAGAAAGCAATTATAAAAGAATCAAAGAATAGTTTTAAAATTTTTATAAAGCTATTACTTAATTTAGTAGTATTATTGTTGTTTATCAAAAAAATTCGTTTTTAATATAAAGTTTCTTCCATAACTTTACTTGCAGAAACTTGCAACGAGAAAGTAAATTATTTTTTTTTTTTTTTGCAAAAATTGTTTCGAGAAAACTTGATTTGTATATATAAACACAAAACAGCTGTTTTAATAATTCTTGCAAGTAAAAATTTTACCAGCAAGAATATGGAAGAATTTCTTTGTGTCTCAATTTATAACTCTCTCCCTCATTGCAAATTTTTTGAGTTAATGAACACAAATAATTGTTACAAATTCGTAAAAAATTTTAGTTACAGCACAAACCTATCATATAATTTAGAATCAGCGTTTTGACAATACTATCTAATTAAACACTATAAGTGGAGTTAAGCGTTTTGGCAATGACGTTTCTTTTTCTTTGACTATTTTCCGAAACTGAATTGACGATATTTTTAAAATTTATTAAAAATAAGACGATATTCTGCAAATTTTATCCGGCAGTCCTGATTAGGACCTATGATTAAAAAATTATTTTAATTCCAAAAATTACGCGGAGGTAAAGTGCTAACCCAATGTCTACCACTGTATATAGTTCGTACATTTTAACATCTTATAAATAATTAACTTGCATATACATACAGTTTCGAACATAAAAATAGCAGTGCCACTACATAATAAATTATTTTATAGTTAGAAGTAAGATCAAAAGTTTTTATTTTGATTTCGAAACTATTTACTATAACAAATAGTAATAATTGCAAAAATTCAATTCGCCTTCATTAAAACACAAAAATTGTTAGAAAGAACCGTAAATCATACTTAACATAGAAATAATGGCATAGACACGTATTTCTTCCAAAATACACCGAAGAAATTTTTTTTTAAAATTTAGATTTTAAATGAAAAACTGTCTAGTACTTTGTCACAAATCCTTTATTTTTTAAACTGCAGTACAGCGACGTGGCATTGAGTTAACTCAATGTTTGCAAGGCTTACGAGGATTTCCTGACAAGCTTTTTCAATAACTTTTCAAAGCTTTCTCGCTATTGCACTGACCACTGCAGAAACTTAATGTTATTAACACGAAACCTATCCTAGGATTTCCGTAAAAAAGATTTTCGGTATTGCACTGACCACTGCAGAAACTTAATGTTATTAACACGAAACCTATCCTAGGATTTCCGTAAAAAAGATTTGTGACATGTGGCAACGCCAGGAATAGACTTACTAACAAACAACCCTTGAATTGAGTTTTATTTTTAAAAATCGCGCTGTGTGAGAAATGCATTTGGTAAATTATGTTCATTTTATGGTCGTCATATTCGACCCACCTGACAAATTTCGCACCACTTTCACTTAATTAATTCACCAACGCGTATGCTAAGGGTGCGTACCGAGGACTGTATGCCGCTCTATCGGCCAGTGTTAGTGAATATCGCTTTTATTATAAATTGATTAGTTCCTTTAATATTAGGAGCTCCAGATATAGCATTTCCTCGTATAAATAATCACTACGTAGCCGTTGTGAATTGAGCTTTTGTTATTAATTTTTTTCTCTCAAAATGTTAAAATTGCATTTTGGTTGGTTGACATGTGGTTTCAACAAAATGTTACAACATGACACATGACAAGCAATACTATAAACCTATTAAGCGCAGAGTTCGGTGAGCAATTAAAATCATATTTTGAAGCAGTTCACTGGTGACTTGAGTCCACTATACTTTTTTTTGTGGGAATACGTGAAATTTTTCGTATACTGGGCCCAAGCCAGTCATAAAGTTAGCTCTAAAAAAACATCACAGCTGCCATTGGAGTTACCACCTAAAATGCTGGAAAAACTTTGGTTAAATTCGAGTTCACGGATGAAGCACCTACGACAACATTTACATAAACAATTTTTAAAAAGAAAATAAATTTTTCGCTCAAAACGATTAAATAAATCGTCCGTTATTATTGTGTTTACTACATAATAGATACTACTCATCAAACAACTTGTCTTTTATTTATTTATTAATTCATTTATTAAACTCAATAATTGATATGATATTATACAGGGTGTCAGCCGGAAAGGTATATTACTTTGCTTGTTTATAATTTTTGATTATATGAAAGAGAATGAATCTTATATGGATAAATGTTTTATATAATCTCGGCAATTACGTACGGAATACAATATCAGATAGATGCCCGCCTCTGTTAGCTTTACAAATGCGAGCCCTTTTGAGCACATTTTTCATTACATTCTCACACATTTCATGCGGTATTTTATTAATTTCATCACGAATATTTTGTTTGAGTTGCTTCAGCGTTTCTGGTTTGTTTGCAAAAGAAGTCCAGAGTAGTCAAATCAGGCGACCGTGGAAGCCAATCAACATCACCATTTCTTGAAATAATTTGTTGTGGAAAGAGGCCTCACAGTAATACCATTGTAATCCTGGCTGTATGCGATGTGGCACCGTCTTGCTGAAACTACATGTTAGTCAAGCCCAAAGCATGCAGTTGTGGCGCTAAAAAAGTTTTCAATCATATCACGATATCGCTCCCCATTGACAGTTACCGTTACACCGGTTTCAGTTTCAAAGAAGTAAGGTTCAATGATTCCTCCTGACGAAATTGCACACCGGACTGTCACTTTTAATGGATGTAAAGGTGACTGATGAATAATTTGAGGGTTTAACCATTCAAATGAAAATGTGCTTCGTCACTTATAATGATTATTTCATGAAAATCGGGGTTGTCATGGGCGAGCTGTTTTAACGATTAAAACACGTTGGTTTGCTGAATATTTTTCCATAATAAATTTGCCACGTCTCTACTTCACGACTGCCAAATATGAACTGTCAAGACTAATGTTTACCCAAATGGCGGCAAAACAAAGTAGTATACCTTCCCGGCGGACACCCTGTATATGCACAATATGTTTCAAAAATGACTGAATAGTATATAATGATCTTCTAACGCAGAAGGAAAACAATGGAATGCCATCCAAAATGAAATAGAAGGTAAGGCTGCCATATTGAATATGTATTGACATATGTTATATAAGTGTTGCCACATTGCCCTATATAACAGTTATAATATTTGTAAAATCAGAATTATGTATGTAATTTTTCTTTATATGTTTAATTTTAGTGTCGGTTGTGTCGATGCAAGCCATAAAGCATCAAACCTCAAAACTTTGATCGTTTTCGTTTTGCCTAGTTGGTATGGTTGGCTACATTTGGCATTCCTTACGATATTTCGATCGTTCAGAGATTATTTTCTTATAGTCTTTAATTTTTACTTTATCTTTATACTTTTATTATTATTATAATATTTTTTTTTGGCATTTGATATAATTTTTGCAGAGCATGAAAGAAGCCTTTCAACATCTAATTAATTTCTTTTAGTACATCTATTGAAAAAAATCTACAAGCAGTACTGCTATTTTCATGTTTACAACTGTATGCATGTAAACTTCTGAAAAACTATTATAATTCTTCTTTTGTTGTAAATATTTTCCTTACTTTCATTGTTGTTGTGGTTGTTGTTTCTTTTTTATTGTGTTTTGGTTATGACGGACTGTGTCGATATGCATGACTGCACGTCAATTTAATTGCCAGCTTTTTTTTGTTGCAAAACTTACTTTCTCTCCCTGGTCTCTCTGGCTTTTGTGATTGAAACATCTGTTTGCATTTGATTTTGCAATCTAAACAAAAAGAAAACTAAAAAGTATCAATATTTCTTTTGTTGCTATTATTGCTGTTATAGTTGTCAGTAGTTTTTTTTTGTTTCTTAGATTTCTTTACAATCAAATAAAGAAAATGTTGTTTAAATTATATAAACAAACAGAATTTCTTTTATTTTTTATTTTTTCGGAAATATTTAATACCCTACACCAGCGTTAAAAGCGTTTGTAATTGCTTTACTAAACTTAAAAAAAAGTAATTCAGCAAAAGTAAAAAGCAAAAGCAAAAAAGCTAAAACGTTTGATTTGATCCAATTTTTAGCTACAAACTAAATAACTGTGTTGCTGAATACTTACTGAAAACTTTAATAGTGATAATAAGCAAAAGTGAAAAGCAAAAGCAAAATAGTGAGATAATAAATAACTGACTAAGCAGAAAAGCAACCATCTTATTGTTACATTTTTACCTTTTGAAAAACGTGTATTTATCAGTACGTAGATTGTAGTTAAAATAAAATAAAACTTGTGTTTGGTTTTTGATTAAAATCCTTTTTTCAACACAATTTTGTGCATCACTGCTTGTAACCTTTTACAAGCAGTAACAATTTTCTATTCATAATGACTCTGTCTGTTTACAAGTTTGTAAACAACAACAATTACTCGTAGTTATAACTTAGGTTCGATCACAACTTAAATTCTCTTCGACCAGAGATAAAGCACTCTAAACTCTCTACGTTGACTTCAAACAAACAAGAGTCGTTTGCTGAGTTAACTTTACTTAAACTGCTCTCGCTGAGTTTACGACACATAAACTGATTGCTGTTCGCATGGATGTGCTTTTTATATGGCTGAGTAAACAACACATCGAAAGCTCTCGAACCTCTCGATATTTGAAGTAGATTCCATTTCTTTCTTTTAATTTATTTTTATTTTTTTTGTAGCCATGCGTATGTGAACATCTACCTCTTTCAGCTCTTAGTATTTGTTGTTGCTTGTTTATTGCCTATCGTCTGTTACTAGTTTTCTTTACTACTTACTTATTGTTGTTGCCGGGTTATTTTTATTTACTGTAACTCTGCTAATTTTTGTTGTTGTAGATTTGGTTAATTGTAAACAGCACGCATAGTTGTTCTTGCAGCTTTTGTTTATTTTAGCGAAGTAATAAACGCAGAGGTTCCCAATTTTATTTTCGTAACATTATTATAAATTACTTTTGCTGTAGGCAATTAGTTATTGTTTTTTTGTTTTTATTTGATTGCTTACTATTGAGTGTAAAGCCTTCTCGTAGTTCACGACTACAGCATACAACAATGCAGCATGTTAGCATTGTTAAATCAACAGCAATTTTATTTGTGATAACAAAACAATGCCTTGGAACTTAACAATTTTACTATATATACTATCTAGAAAAAGCTTTTTTTGGCAATGGAGAAATTCGCCATCTTGTTGGGATTCCACTTTCCACTTGCAGACTTCTGGCTCTACGATACATGTTAGGCAGCGTACAGCAGGCTGAATTCACTTGCTTGGTATCAAGACAAATATCGAGCCATAACCGCCAAAAGGACTCGTGAGTTTTATTTTTTAATTCGTGAGCACGAATCATATTTTGCTTAAATTTTTTAAATTGTAAAAAATTCTAAAATCGCTATGATCACATAACTTCAAAAATCATCAGCATTTCAGATTTAATGGATAAGTTAATTTTTTTTATTTTTTTCTAAAATGTGTGATTTCTGAAGAGGCTGCTTCATACCACTTATGATAACTTTGAAATAATTCAATGGATTCCGTTAAGCCATATGTTGAAAAATTCCAAATGATACCAGCAGCTTTAAGTCATTCTAATGTCATTTTTTAATATAACCCGTATGTTTGGAGTTATTTTTTTTTTAATTATGATTTTTTGATTTCTAAAAATTCACAATAGAAAGCAGTTTCACTATTAATTCATAAAGTTGCATATGATAGCAATAAAATAAACCATAATTCATGAAAATCGATTGGTAAATACGTGTTTTATTCCCAATAAAGTGAAAGTACTTAGTTTTAAAAAATTTTGTTGTTGTAATTGTATGTAAACGGGTGTTATTATAGTATTAATTCCCATAACATTCCATGAAGGAACATGAGCATTTCTCTCAGTCAATGAGCTGTACCCGATTCCATTTTTAAACTCATTGAAAGGAACCTACAGTTTAACGCCGGCTCCGAACGGCAAATAATTAAGAGAAGTTTTCAATAGTAGCAATACTCATAACCAGTTACTAGCTAATGTTATGAGGTGATTCCGCTGTCGAAAAACTTTTTGCTTTTTTCAGATGGTCTGAACTTCTGGTTGGTAGTCGGGTGTCTTACCTACCATACCACAGCGGCACAAAAATGGGTCCCATATAAGCGATACATTTTTTTCAAAACTCATAAATATCACCATGCGCTCAGTGGAATTTTCTGCAATTACAACAAAATTTTTTTTTCACAGTTTTAGCGAGAGTAAGGTTGTGGCTCTGGATGTTTTCAAGGCATTTGATGGAGTTTGGTATGAAACTCTCATTTCGAAGCTTATTGCTTCTCGTTTCGGTTGCCATTTTTCTCGATTTATATAGAGCTTTCTCGGAGATCGCTCTATAAGAGTGGTTATAGATGGGCTCTAATTCGGCGAGTTTAGGATAAACTTAGAGGTACTGCAAGGCTCTGTTTCTTCTCCTACTCTACTTCAAATATTTCTTAACGGCTTTCCTCTTCTTACTTCCAATCCTATCTATTCCTTTGCAGATGATAGCAACATTTGTCGTTCATACTCTTTTGATCGTAGGCCGAGTCTCTTGGAGATTGGGGCAAAAGGGACGAATATAATAGACGACACATTTACAAACGACTTGGTGAAAATTTTCGAGTGCGATCATGCGAATATTATCGATTTTAATGCATGTAAGACCCCATGTTGTTTTTTAACGCACAGACAAACAACATTTACTAAAAGAATTGCTTGTTTTCAACTCGTTTTGATCCTTTGAGACTCTGTTTGCGTTCCGAATTTTATTTTTAAATTCTCTTGTTTTTGATTCTTCTCACGAGTCGTATTTCAAATTCTCTTAAAATTCGGCTCTCAAGAAGATTCGTTCTATACGAACAAATTCAATTCGAGCACTCTTTCTACTCCGGCCACTATACGATCGGTTTCGTTATCACTGGGATGCTACGACATGCACTTACTAGGAGACTGAGTCTACCATTCAATGACTACTGTAGGAGTTCTAGGAATGAGGAAGAGGAGGACACTGCAGAACAATTTCTATGTCAGAGTCGGAATTTTTCGGATATATGGATTGTTTTCCTTAGCAATCCATATCACCATATCATACCTGGCTGATCCAAATGTCAGCAGGCTGTCTTCCTTTGTGCATGGGCCTGGGCGCGGGCAGGTGGGTCCACTTGGATGCCATCTTCCAGAGCTAACTACTATCTAACTTTACTATATTATTCCTTAAAGAACATTATAATGTAGGGCATCAAATTGTCAACCTTGCTTGCTTTTTTTTGCTTCTTTTTGTACTTTACACGCATATTTAGAATGAACGCATTTTCTTATGAATGAACAGCTAGGAAATGTAGTGGCATTACAATACACTTTCTCTTATCTAACCAGCAGCCTTTATGTCAGTCTGTCTAACCATTTCTAGATCACTACTGATACACCCACATATTTATTGTGTCTTTTTTTTACTTATAAGACGTTAAAAATGAATACATATACACTTTGTATATTTGTATTTGGAAATATAAAGAAAGACAAAGTGCTTTTGTGTATATGTATTTGTCTCTATACAGGGTGTATAACTTACTTCTTTCCATAAATAAATAAATTGGAATGCAAATATTAAAGTAAGTATTTTTGTAAAGTAATTTTTGATCTTAAATATTCATTAAAATGGTCACTATGATGATATTTTACATAATTTCACTTTGATGTACAAAGTACACTTTTACACTTACTTACTATTGAAGTTGACTGGCCGAATAAATTAAAATACAATCAAAGAGAACTCTACTGGGAGACTGTTTGACATGCAAAGTGAGACCCTCTGTACGACTCTTGAGTTAATTTAATAAGAAAAGCAGTGCTCTTTTTAGTGAAAATATGCACATCAATATGGGCTATAACTTAATAAAGCACCTTTCCCCTTATTGTAACACAATGGAGCAGTTTTTGTAACAAACTTGAAATCGCTTTTTGTTTTTCTTTACATATTTTTGTAAATAAATTGACCAGGTATGGGTGATATTGAAATAAAAATTTAAATATTCTTTTGGAACAATTCAAAATTTGAGGGATTTTAACTGCTTTTTTGGTATTCAAAAGACCGCTTATATGTTTCGTCAGCTGCATTTAACACTAGAAAGACGGGAATGTGCCATTTGACCCATTTTTATTTTGATGTCAATAATTTTTCTGAATTGATATTTCGTGACTTTTATTAAAATCGCATCAAATTTAATTTAAAAGAATTCGTATATTTTGAAGTGTTCCACCGACAAATAAATAGCACAGCTACTTAGAAAGATGGATTTGAGCCCTTTGCGATTTGGCTGCTAATATTTTTTTTATTACTGCATTTCTGAATTTTTTCTTTACAAAAAGCATCAAACTGACTGTAAATCATCTAGTACATCAGTTGTGCTTGTGAGCATGTGTATATAGTTCTTATGAGGAACAAAGAGCCGCAACATACTTCTTTCATTCGATCCTAACGAACTAACATCGACCGGTTTGGCTGATTTTGAATTCAATTTGTCACTCCTAGGTATGCAGTGGCCGACCACTTTGTACGCATTTCCTTTTGGATTTCGGCAAATTGCATTGCCACTTTTCGTGTGGTTTCGAAGCGCTTAACCAATTTACATGTGATTTGGACTTTGCTTCGATTGTTTCCACAGATTTCTATTCTAGATAGTGGTGGACCAAAATAATATCTAATGTACTTCGAAGGTAACAATTGTCGAATACTTGTTTAGCGTTAGCATTGCGTGATGTTATATTCCAGGACTAACATCTATAGAGGTGGCTTAGTTTTACACAGGAGTTGAATATGTTGATCTTGGTCCATTTTTTGATAGTAGTCGATTTGACAACAGGTCGAAAACTTATAGCCTTTAGAAATCTGAAACAATACATCATCGCTGCAGCCACGAACTTTTATTAAAAGGCTGCTAAGATAGTTTTGGGTCGCCCATCTATCGGTTTAAATTTGAACCAGCCGGTTATTTCGAATCTGGCAATATTTATGTCATGCTATTCTGTCGTAAAATTCAGTATATAACGTTGGGATTTATTAAAAATTTATTTCCAGAACAAAGACAATTGATCGGAAATTGCGCAAAAATGTCGTACAAAATTTGGTCGCAGAGAAGGACCAACAGTGCCCGGTATACGCAAGTTTATTGCTAAATTTGGGGTTCAAAAATCCAAACGTGGCCAATGCACTCATTACGAGTTACTGTTTGGTGCGACTTGTAGAGCGGAGGCATCATTGGCCCATATTTCTTTGAAATATTCAAATTGAAAATAAGGATGGTGCAACCATTACGGTTAATGGAGACGCCTACTGCACCATGATAACCGGTATTTTTGTGTCCGCTCTTCATGGTATTGATGTGAACGATATTTGGTTTCAACGGGATGGTGCAAATTGTCACACTTCTGCGATTTAACACCGTTGGACTATTTTCTGTGGGGCGCCGTTAAAGGCAAGTGCTATGCCGACAAACCAGAGACAACTGAGCATTTGAATCATTCCATCATTCGTGTTGCCGTTTCCGAGATACGATCTCATATACTTGAAAAAGTTCTCGAAAATTGGTCCAATCAAATGGCGTACTTACCCGACCAATTGTACTTCACAACAAAAAAATAAATTTGGCAAAATTTCGAACCGTTTTTGTTTTGTTGCATTTTTAAATTTAAATTTTTACATGGCCCACCCATTAGATATAACTAACCTTTTACAATTCCATATTAGAGGTCCTGAATTTTATGTTGTTAAAGGCTTTGCAGCGCATTGCCTTATATCTATGAATGTTGAGCCTTAATCACGTCTTTGTAGCTTCACCTTTAGAGAGTTAAATTTGCGTGTTAGGAGGCAGACATAAATGTAGCTTAAGTCTAAATTTTATTCCCGTTTTGATTGTTGTAGCATTGCGAACCATACCATCAAGGAATATATTGAAGGAGCGGGAATAATAATTATACCAGTCGGGCTGCAGTTGTAACCTAGAAGTTTTTATCACCATGACTGACTTAGCATCTACTGGTGAGCTTATACGCAATTTAATTATATGTTTTTCGAATTTTATTTCAAAGAAAAATAAATGGTTTTCCCTTTTTGCCTGACATATAAATGTTTCACACAAGACGTAACTTTTTTGGAATGTAACTACCGCATTGTGGAAGATGTGTTTCTATTGCAATTAATTTTTATGATATTTTTTCACTGAATAAAAAGTTTTAAAAGTCAAACAAAAAACTTACGCCACTGAAAATAATTTAAAAAGACCTCCTATCCATTTCTTTCTAGTGTTAAGGAGTTCCTGAAAAGCAAGACCTTCTCTTCATAAGATATCGTATACCAATGGTAAGGAAAATTTTAGATTGATCTGTAATTACCAAGCCAGTCTTATAAAATGTGATTTTTTGAATAAAAGATTTTTTTTAGTTTTTCTAGTTTTTTATGTGTGGCAGTTTGGGTTAGATATGAACCGACTTTTACAAATTTGGCTTATATGTTCGTATTGTTTGCAACAAAACCAAGTTATATGAAAGTAAATTTGAAACAAAATTTTATTTCGACGTTATATTAAACCAGAGAATCATATATACATATATTATTTCTAAAAGATATTTTTTGCGGTTGCAAATATCTTTCGTATCAAAATTTATGATCGATGATTCATTTTAAAAATAAATTTCTACTCTAATGACGAAAAATAGTGAGAAGTCATGAAGTTAATGTTTTCGTTAAAAAAATAAAAAAAAGTCTTACGGCCATATGCAAAAAAAATCTAAAAGTAGAGTTGTAGTACACGTTAGTTACCACACACTTTAAGCTTAACAAGCATTTGTTAAAAAAATGTATTCAAAAACCCTACATTAGCTAATGATTGCTTTACTAAATTTTAGGTTTTCATGCTGGCAATACCATGATTTTTTGTGTCAGCGATACGAAAAGCGAATGTCACATATACGAGTAGTCGAACGAAAAAAGATTTATTTTTATTTTTTTAATATAAAATCATATTTTTTAATAAATCTGTTTTATTTTTCATTACCTTTTTATTTTTATGTAATACTATACAAATTTATTACAAAAATTCTTCAAATCCTAAAAAAATTAAAACAATTATTTTTTTAGTGAAATAATAAATACCCGAATAACGAGCTTTGTGTATTTGTTTTGATTTTATGTACATCACTAAAGAAAAAATAATTTTATTGTGCTTAAGTTAATAAATTTATTAAAAAATAACTAGTTTTTAAAGAAAAGGGTTCGAAAGTAATGCCGAGGATGATAAAGTGGGTGTAGAAATGTATATATGTACATACAGTGGGGTACAAAACCATATGCATGTTTTGAAGTTGAGCAGAAAAGTTGCTATAAAAACTTAAATACTCAATTAAATAAAATAAAACTTCACAATGAATAAATATTCATTGTTAAGTCATTTCAATTTCCAAAAGATATTAACAAAAGGTATGATATTCGAACACTGGAGTGGGAGAAAGGCAATGATATAAAAGAATCTGCATACACTTAGTTTTGCATTTTTCGCTTAAATAGAAAGGAACTTTTTTATTTAACTCTATTCTTAGAACTCCTTTTTTTGTTGCTTCAACATGTTCCACGCAATCCAATTATATATTTCCAGGCGTTGTTTTACTATTGTCCAATAATTCTCCATTGGATTGGAATTATGGCTTTGCGGTGACCACCAATTTGCCTAAAATTTGGCTTGGATCGCCATGTCATTAAAAGATAAATTTTTCTTTGGGTAAGGATAGAATGTTTTCTGTGTGCATCTCACCGGAACCGGTAATTGGACACGGTACTGTTGAGATTTACACGGATGGTTAGGGAATCCTTTTAACTGCCGGACCACTGCAGTGTCTTACAGGCGGAGGTCTCGGCGATAAAGAGTGCAGCGGACTGGTTGATGTACTACGGGGTATATGAAAGTGATATCCGGATGTGTACGACAATCAGGCTGCGATCAGGGCGCTCTCCAGCGTCTACTCGACATCGCGACTGGTATGTGAATGCCGGGCATCTCTCAACGAGATGGCGAGACATTCAGACCTGGAGATTATCTGGTTAAAGGGTCACTCGGACACTCGGGGGAACTGTGTTTCAGACGAACTTGCGAGGGCTGGCTCTCTCCTCAGAAATGAGGAGGTTGACCACTCTCCTCTTGCAGACTTATGGTCATGCGGCACATGTTAAGTAGGGCACAGCTACGGTGGGATGATGAACCCACGTGCTCTGTATCGAGGCAAATCTGGCCCCAATATGGTCGGGCTCGCTCGGGGTCTATTATAGGGGTGCCGCGACTTAGGCTGCGAACTCTTGTGGCTGTATTACTGGGCACTTGGTGGCTGGTGCGCACGTTAGGAGATTGGGTCTGGCGTTCAATGACTATTGTAGGGGTTGTCAGGATGAGAAGAAAGAGGAGACTTTCGAGCACTTCCTATGCCACAGATTCTTTCGGACATCAGGACTGCTTTCCTTGGCAGTCCGTTTCTGGATGGCTTGTCGGATCTGGCCGGTGCGAATATCGGCAGGATCTCCTCTTCTGAACATGCGTCTGGTTGGTTCAGATCGCACCGGGACGTGGACATATAGTTTGCCCATTTTCTGGATTACTGATGGGTATCAGTGGGATCAATATTGGACCCAGGTGGGCTGGACGTATCTGGCTACTTGTCGTAACTAACTAACTAAGGGTTTATGCCTCTAAAAATGTTCCTTGACGCCAAAACATGCTATTTATATTTTTATATTAAATGTTCATAACATAAATATCACTTTAAAGTTCTCTTAATGTAGGTGGCTTCTTACTTTAAATATTTTAAAGTTAACGTAGGTTTAACAAAGGCATTTTAAGCTAATAAGCGTTTTTGCATACAAAATTAATGAATCTTGCTTAACAAAGGTTTAACAAGCCTTGTTAAATTTTTTTTGCATATGGCCGTTAAGGTTTATAGTTTTCTGTAGTACAGTTTAACATAATGTATTTTGTTGTTGCAAAGATCGTTGTTGGTAATATTGTGGTCGGTTATGCAGTATTTGTTTTATTAAGTGTAATAATAGAGGTTCGCTTAATATATAGCGTACTAGGTTTCAAGAAAACAAGCACCTAAATAACAAATAAACAACGTGTCATTTATAATAAAATAAATAATTGTTTTTAAACGTCTTTTTCCGTCGTAACTATTATCACAACATAAAGTATTTTTAAAAGGTGTTTTTTTGTTGATTGCAAATACGTTTTTCGCTAATGCATGTTGTCGGCTATGCAGTGTTTTTTTGAATTGTATTAATATAGGGTAGTTTAACATATAGGGTCAAGTGATGACAAATTTTAAAACAGGTAACTGCTTTTAGGCTTCATTTTCTATCACAACCATCCTCATCAACATACATATTATTTCTGAAAGATGTTTTTTTGTCGATTGCAAATACTTTTTTCCCTACTGCATGTTGTCGGCAATGCAGTGTTTGTGTCATCAAGTGTATTAATACAGGGTTGTTTAGCATATGGTGTAAGGTGAGGGTAAACTTTAACAGTTAATTGCTTTCAAGAAATAAGTGCAGAAATAATGTTAAAACAAGTTTGTTTTTTACACATGCCTTCGTCATCAGATATATTATTTTTAAAAGGTGTTTTTGAGAGTTGTAAGCATCTTCTTCACTACTGCATGTTGTCGACAATGCAGTGCTTGTTTTATTAAGTGTAATAATACTGAGTCATTTCATATATAGGATCCGATAATATCTACCTTTATGTCGGTTGTATGGATTGCCATTACAGCTAAAATCCTACCAGAGTGTCGAACATCACATTCGGTTTTTAAAATACGTGTACCTGTCTTAGGCACATCGGTCTCATCGTTTCGCTCTCACACAAAGGATGTACAACTTCTTCTTTTTAAAATAGGGATGAAATTTCAATGATCACAAACATACACTAAGCGTTGCCGATTGCCTTTTAAAGGACGTTAGAAATAATAACTTTCCTTATGGTGAAAAAGTAATACTGTTTCGTGAACATTTTCGACGGGTATTATACGTTGTGAGAAACCCCAATAAAACAACAAATTACCGTAAAAAAATGGCCCTTATGTTAAACCCCATAAGTTGATTTAAAAAAGAGTTCGAAAGATCTTCCTTTTGTGGAATGGTTGCTTAAATTAGTTATCTGTGATTTAGAATCTCCAACAAGTTACAATACCGAAGCATCGTTATTGTTGTTATGATACTATTATTGCCACCATTTTATGCCAAATAAATCAATGATTAAAATGTTTCTCAATTTTACTCAACGTCAATTCTGTGTCCAAAAATTGATGAGTATACTAAAATTAATTAACATCTTATTTCCAATTTGGGACTTGAAGAGGAAAAAATTTACTTTAATTTTGATTGTGTTCAACGGAAGGAACCAGACAATGCTCAGTTGTACCCAAAAGAATTTTTGAAAATATTGTTACGAAAATCAAGTTTGGAAACAACTGTCGTTTGTTACATCGCTAAAGTAAATAAACAAAAGCTACAGAAACAACTATACGTGCTGTTTATAAAAAAAACACAGCAAGAACAAAAACTAACAGCAAAGAAAACAAGTAACAGACAATAAACAAGCAACAACAAATACTAAGAGCTGAAAGAGGTAGATGTTCACATACGCATGGCTCAAAAGAACTAAAAAGAAATTAAAAGAAACAAATGGAATCCACCTGAAATATCGAGAGGTTTGAGAGCTTTCAATGATTGTTTGCTCAGCCATATAAAAGGCACATCGATGCGAACAAGAAGGAGTTTTTAAGTAAAGTAAACTCAGCGAGTACAGTTTGTGTGAACAGAGTTTATAAGGATTAAACTCGTGAAGTGAATCGTGAAGTAAAAAAACAATTTGGTTGGAGCTAACTCAGTAAAGAGAGTTAAGTGTGGATAACCTCTGGTTGAAAAGGTTGTGATCGAACCTAAGTTATAGCTACGATCGGGTTGGAAGATCTTTAGGAAGAAAGATCGGTTAAGTAATTGTTGTTGTTTGCAAAGTTGTAAACAAACAGAGTAATAAAGAATAAAAATTGTTATTGCCTGCAAAAAGATTACAAGCAGTGGTATACAAAACTGTGTTGAATAAAAGATTTTTAATTAAAACCAAACTCAGCATTTATTTTATTTTAACTACAATCAACGAACTCATAAAAATACGTTTTTGTAAAGGTAAAAACGCAACAATATTAAATGCAAATTAGAAACCTTAATGATAAACAGGATTGAATAAAATTAATGCAGTCAAGTTAATGACCTTTGCGGACTATATATAAATTTGTTAAACAATTTTGAATAAAATAAATAATAAATAAAAAAAAACCAACTTTCGGCAAACTAATATTAATACATTTTACAATTGTGGTAGTAATTGAGAGTCTCTCACTCGGGCCACTATGTTTTTCCACTTGTTTTCTTTTTTACTTCTCTTTGTTTATTTATTCCCTATACGTGTGACTACGTACGTGTGGAAACAGAAGAGAAGAGCAGCTCTTTGATGAAATCTGATCTAAACACACTTGGCTGAGTACATCACCACTAAAAAAATTGAAAAACTGTACTACTTCTAATCCAACCGTGTCTTTTCAGATGAAAAAAAAAAAAATTCTATAAAAATTGTCTACGCTATGAGTATTAACATGGCATAATGTCCAACCCTTCAAAAAGCAGTATTGTATTTACCTAAACCTGTTTTTTCTTATGGACGAAGGTATTTTTGTTTCCGTTAAAGATTTGTATGGACAGAAAGTAAATAATCATCACATCTCAATCTCAAAGATTGTTCAACAATTTTTAAATTTTTATTGTTCAAATAGGTATTAATATCACGATAGACTTTGTGGTTTGTTTTTTTTTTTTTAAGTAAAATATATTGTTATATATTATATTTTCACTTTATTATGTTACAAAAATTACTTCTAGGGATGAGAAATATTCGCACGGGTCATCTAGTCTTGACTTAATTCGCTACGATATTTGTAAGAGATTTTAATGGTAAATTTTGATTTAAACAAAACAATCTTTCACTTAATTATAGCTTGAAAGTAAAAAAGTAAAATATATTTTAAATGTTTTTATAGGGGCTAAAAAGGGTCTTTCATTAGGCGCTTCCTATCTATGATTATAAATAAAACAAAATGTGTGTGAGAGATATCATCGAAATATGTATTCGTTTGAAATGCTTATCCATGCAATTGTGCATGGAATGTTAAATTTTTTATTTATCCTCCTAGGGAGGATTATTTCTGTCTTTTTTTTTTCTCCGTCACTCCTCTAGGGAGCACATTGGCTTTCCACAAAGCATTTATTGCTTTGTTTCAGTTTCTTTAATCAATTTGATGTTTCAAACTAAGTAGATGATTAATCCGCTGTAGCTTCCTCCATATGATTTTTTTTGTGTAGTGGTGAAGATCCTTGCTAATTGGTGGTGATCTTTACTTTAGTACTGTAATTTTTTCCCAGTAGGTGGCATGTTTTTCCTGATCATTCGTCTGATGTTTGTCATCATCACCAGAGGTATGCGAGAAGGGTCAGGGGGGCCTTTTTCTTTATTATTTTTTATTTTTTTAGATGGAGTTGTCTGAAGGGATGTTGAAGCTTTTTTATTATTAAACATTCGAAACCACAATTAAATTTTTTCTTCGTCATGTCCTCTGCTGTGGCTCGAACCTGGATCATTTGTGTTGTTATGTGTACGTTCTGACCACTACACCACGCCACCCCATCGTCATTACGAACTATTTTTGTTTCTTCCCATGACTTATTCGATTTTCTTAATTTCATCAGGGTTCTTGGTGGTCTACGTCTTGTGCTTTCCTATGAATGCCACTCTAAATCTCCTCTATTTAGTAATTGGTACCCAGCTTTGAAAACAGCGTTGCCACAGCTTCGATTTTTTTGTAACCAAATTTCAATAAAAAAATAATCACAAAATAGCCAAAATTTTAAATCATAATTTTAATACAAAAAACATTTGAATATCATTTTATATATGCAATTTATAGCAGTATTGACTGAATATATACTGGTGGAAAAAAACTTGGTACAACAATTGATGAGGCATATTTTCCTATAGAAAATATCGTTCGCTCATATGTGTACTTTGGAGGTTTTAAAATTTATTTGTGGGTAATTTTAGGTCAATAGCCTTACTAAGAGATATCTTAATGAATCGCTAAATATCCGAACCAAACAATAGCATTCAAATGAAATGTGTCAGATATTTGTTCTCATTTAGACACCGGGCGAAATAGTCTAAACAACGATGTTTTCTGGCTTTGATTTTTTGCCAAAGCTAAATATATTCGACCGATCTCAACGTGCGAGACTTTATTTATGCAATTCAGAAGTAATGATTTTGACATGAAAAATGAAGACAAACGAAGAAAAAGAAAGAGTTTGCCAAAAACCAGTTTTTAGAGTGATACACTCAGTTAAAACCTGGGTAATAAACGTTAAAAGAAATTATTGTCTTCATATTTTTACTTCGAGAAAAAAGTAACCAAAATGGAAAAAAGTACACATTTACACATCAAAGAAAAAAATAACCAATTTTGGTTAAAAATAACCAAAACGGCAACGCTGTATGAAAATACAAATTTGTTGTTGTAATTGAATGTAATGGGTGTCGTATAAGTGATATTTTTTCAAAATTAATACGTATCACTCATACGCTCACTGTACTTTCCTGAAATTAGAGCAAATAAGTTTTTTTGCTTTCACTTTATTGGGAATAAAATATGGACTTTCCAAGCGATTTTCATGTGTTATGGTTTATTTTATTTCTATTGTATGCAATTTTATGAATAAATAGTGAAACTGAAAAATATTTGCTGATTTATATTTTTTGTGAATTTGTAGAAATCAAAAATATCACAATTTAAAAAAAAGAATTATGATTTGCTTTTCAATAAGTCCAAAAATATGAGATATATGAAGAAATGATATTAGAATGACTTAAAGGAGGTATAATTTGGAATTTTTAACATATGGCCTAACGAAATCGAATAAGTCATTTCAAAGTTATCATAAGATGTATGAAGCAGCCTCTTCAAAACTCTCACATTTTAGAAAAAAAAAAAAAAATTCAAAAAAAAAAAAATTCAAAAAAAAGACTTATCCATAGAATCTGGCGACCATAGCGTATCAAAAAATATATTAAATATCAAAGGCATTTTTGATTGTTGTATAGTGTAATTGGTGGTGTTGTGGAAGGTATGTGATCAAACAATTTCCATTTTCTTTTTATTATTTGTATAAAAATGGATGTATCGTTGGTTGGTTTTCTTAAAATGAACAACATACGATAAAGTACTCGTCCAAAATGCTAGGTATACATATACATATGTCATCATTGCAGGCCATTTTTCTTTTCCTTATACTTGCAAGCATTTCACAAGCATTGAAGACACATATTTTTATCTGAAGGAATAATTTTGGCAATCGCCATATATGTTTTATTTAATTTCTTAAATCAGAACCGGGCTTTACCTACATAAAAGTTAAAAGTCTTCTTTAAATATGTTTTAAATATAACACCGCACAAATCTCCGTCGTGGCTTCTATGCCTCTGGAGCAGAATACAGGCTGAAGTTTCCTGATGGCCGATATGGTTTGTTGCATAAACCCTCGACATGAGAAAATTCCACAGAAAGAGGTTCAAACCACCTCCATCCATCACCAGCATCTACATATCTCTTCATAACGCTCTTGCAGAGTGTCCAATGTTTCATGAGCTGTGGGGAACGAAGAGCCGTTTTATTGCAACCATACGTCGTTGGTGCCCATACCATTCAAGCCAAGCCAAAAGAAGTTGGTAACCATCGAACTATAGCGTTGATGGCCTGGACAGCGTCGTTCTCAAAAACCTGTAGATAATTGACAACGCCAGCCTGAAATCCATAGCAAGCAGTGTTTTAATCGCGATGCATTCGATGCTCTTGGATTTCATGTAAATTGGTATCGTCTCAAATGTGACAATTTTGTTTGTTGATGTACCCATTCCTACAGAAATGAGCCTAAATATGATTTTATGATAAATTTTGATTTTATGATAAATTCAGCGAAAACACATCATTGCCTATGTGCAGGCTCGCCAACTCACCAAGTTGTTGTACCTTGTACCGGGTTTTGGTACATTGTTTACCACACTACGTATAGTCCTTTCGATAGAACGATTATGGCTACCGTCAAAATGCGAAACTTGAGCCCGAATTGAACACGCTGAATCAAAGTTCATGGTGATTTTCCAAAACAAACTGTATAAGTGGCAGGTATTTCAACAGATAGAGCTTCAACAATATGGTCGGCATCAATTATCAAAGATAGGAAGTTCTTATTGGAAATAGAAAACGTAAAACATAATTTATTTGCATTTAATCTACAGATACTTTAAAGGTTACCAAAACAGTGGATCCGTTTAAACCAAAATCAAATTCATCACAGGCTTCAAATTTAAGCTATAATTTAAAGAGTTTAGGCCAAATCAGGAGCTTAGTTAATTCCTTGATAATATTGGTGCTACATTCGATTCGCAAAGTGATTCCGAGTCTACCGGTGTTTTGCAAAATTTTCGGCTGTGTAAGACTGGGGCCTGGTGTTAAAACAAAAAATATTCACATATATATACGTACACCATATTTATCGTACGCTCCGTTGGATTTTACTTTTTTATTGTAAATTTTTTTTTTATTATTCTCTCTCCCATCAATTTAAATTTACGTTTCTTTGAAAAGCAGTCATACGCCTTGTTGAACACGACAACAACAACAAAAAGTTTTCTTTTTATATTATAAATATTTCGCCCATAAATTATTTCATTTTTAACCAACAATAAAAATATTGACGTTTTTCTGACTGCAAGTATGAACATGAATGTCTGTCCACCAGTTGTCTATTTAAATTATTGCAAAAAAAATAAGATGAAATATTTACATTTACAAAATGGACAACAAGACTAACAATAATGAAATAAAAAAAAAAGAAAATTATTACCGGGCAAAAACAAGATTTTTATCTGTTCATTCATTTTTTTTTTTTTTTTTAATAAATTTTCTTATGATTTTTATGAGCAAAAAAATACGGAACGATAATCGTGTAAAAATAGAAAAAATCTTGAAATTAAATTTACAATGAAATGTAAAAACAAGAAAATATTACAAAAATGTAAATTTACGAAAAAGCATGTCAACAACAAGACTATTTTTAAGATTTATTTTCATTACAATTCATAATAAAATCAAAAGAAAATTTTTAACATTTTTGGAGCAAAACTTGTGTCATATTTGGCAAATAATTTTCGAAATTTATACCCCACGCCAACATTGGTAGTTAAGATCAAATTGAGTACTTTCGTCCATCTTCCTTTTCTTAGATGTTCTCCTTATTACCATATAGATAGCTGTGAATAATGGGGTGTAGTGGTTAGAGCCCAGGCATAGGGCTCAGGTTTGAATTCCAGCAGAGAGCATGACGTAAAAAAATTTAAAATGGGGTTTCCCTCCAGACAAATCCATCTCACCTGTTTGTCCCACCTGTCCAAATGATGACAAACATCGGACGAATGATCAGGAGAAAGCGCCACCTACTGGGAAAAAATTACAATGCTAAGTAAGGATCGCCACTATCATCACTTAGCAAGGGTCTTCACCACTACACTCAATCACATGGAGGCAAGTCACATCTGCTCTGCCTAAAAATCAACTTGATTACTGAAACTGAAACAAAGCAATGGATGCTCTCTAGAGAAGTGACGGAGAAAATCACCCGTCCCTATCCTAACTTTTATTATATTGATCATATCGTTAATAGACCATGGCTGTCCTTTTTCTTATATAAAGTTTTTAAATTATGTACCAGAATTTAGAATACAATGGGTAGTTTAAGTTCGGTTAAAACTTTGACTAAAAATGAATCACCTTTTTGTTCGATAACCTTTTACCATTTTGCCCGACCACCAGGATTGGCAACCCACTGGGTAACCCAATTAAACCCACCCGGGTTTTATTGAGTATTATATTTTTATTTAGAAGTTTTCGTAGTTTATTTACAACAAAAATAAGTGTAATTTACGTCATTGTTCCGTTTTTTAGCTCAAAAAAAAAAAATTTATCAAATCACTGCTTACATCTTTTCCCCACCTCTGAGCCAATTTCCAAATCCCGTCTCAAAAAACGTCTCGTCTTTTAAGTGCTCTCGTGTTCCATAATTCAAACAGGCCGTTATAGTGACATGCCGTGTAAAGAAAGCCCATATGTCATGTGAGCAATGTTCATAGAATCGTTTGCGACATAAGCTCGAATGTTATCATGCAAAAGAATAGCTTAATCATTTCTGGTCTGTTTAGTTTTTTTTTAACCACTCGGAGACTTAAAATCGGTTAATATTTAGTTATCAGCTTATAAGTGCATTAAGGTGCGAATAACTGTGGTTTGAAAATATCACAATAGATAGCGGCTATCAGAAAAATAACATCACTTTCCAGGTTTGTTTTTCGCACCGTATAATCTGTCTGACTGTTCATTAAATATGTGTGTGCTCTGGTATTGTCATGATGGAACTCATCAGCTTTTCTGTTGATCAATTCTGGTCATTTTGATTGAATTGCTTGCTTCAATCTCGTTAACAATTTGCCTTAAGTCCCACCAGTCACATAGCATTACCTTTCTTGATGATATTTTCCGCATATTATTATCATACTTAAGCCACTTTTCATCAACCGTAATAATTCGCTCCAAAAACTGATCGATTTTGTTCCGTTTTAGCAGTGAATTGCAACTGGCAAATCACTCCATGTTTTTCACTGTTAATTCCTATGGCACCCAAACGTCGAACTTTCTTCAACAGCTTCTACTTCAAACATTCAGCAAGTTGACAATTGTTTGACGTTGAATATCTTGTTCCCTAGCAACATTCATATGCCGGTCTTTCTCAGTTTTATCTATGCTTTCAGCGACTTTTTTTTAGTGATTGGTCGACCAGCGCGGAGAGCATCTTGAACATCAAAACTATCAGATAGAAAATAAGCAAATCATTTCGTTGCTCCGTAAACAGTACAACAGCCTATGACGCATTCTTTTCTTTTCTGAAATAGAAAAGCAAGATATGACGGTAATGTTCAGAATTTTCACTAATTTTTAAACGTAAATAACTTTTCACGGAGTAAATCGACTTTAGAGTATTTTTAAGCGACATAATCGGATGTTTATTTAGTTTTAAAGAGAAGAGTATGCCATTAATAATAGAAAACAATATCAATCAAATGGCGGCCACTGCTATGCTTGCAGTTCTTGCAGTTCTACCTTTGCATGACAACGCTCGGTCTCTCGTGGCAAAGATGCCAAACAATCTATAGAAACGATAAAATTCTCCAAACATAGCCCCTTCTCATAATTGGCTTTCAATCGATGCAATATCTATTGCAATAGTATGTCACCGAATAACGTCTTTTGAAGAAATATAAAGTCAGTTTCAAAGTGAATCGCCTCAAAATACGAGAAGTTTTTCTAATACGAGATTCGGAGATTAGCTCAGAGGTTGGGGAAAAATTTGATAATTTTTTATTTTGATAAATTTGTTAATTCGATATCATTTTTGAGCTAAAAAAGGGCCCGAAATAATTTGTACATACAATACGTGAATTTTTTGTTGTAAATAGACAACAAAAAGGGTGGGTTTTTTTAAAATATAAAACCCAATAAAACCAAGGTGGGCTTAATTGGGTTACCCAGTGGGCTGCCAACTCTGTCCCAAAGTCTGAATAAATGTTGTCCACATCAGTATCGTACAATACTGGACATACAAAATTATTCATCAAATCCATTCACTGTAAAAGTTGCTTAAGCCCTACCTAAAAGCACACCAAGGATGGAAAGACTTTTCAACAAGTGATGATTTTTCAAGATGAATTTTCGAATTTTGTGTTAACTGAACTAAAGGCCTTAAGACCTACATTACTTTTTATGTAAGGTACTGTGTCGTTTGTGGAATGCACAAATGCAATGATCGACAAGAACTATACAAACCTGAGTTTTTCTCAATTCAATGGGCTGCAATAGCACGAGTGGCTCTTCACATGTTTACTTCACTTGTCCTAACAGCTGAAATTTGTGCACCAGTTTTGCAATAACTGGCCGAGAAGGTGTGCTTCACGACGATCTAAAAATATTTTAGTTTTGCGATGTGTGATCACGAAATCTTTACCACTATTGTGGTGAATTTTAATTATTCTTTGCGATGTTAAAGCGTATATCGTTCCAATTTTATTAAAAGCGTAGGTTTTATTTGTCATCTGCCCAATAGTTAAAATGAAACGTCTTATTGGAACACCCTGTATTAATTATGCGACTTAAAAAATCTTCTCAATTTATTTAAAGGCAGTAGCAGATTGTTACAAATTTTATTTTGAGTTGCTTTCCTATCCTTCTATAGCAATATTTTATCTTTTGTAGTGCCAATGACTTGTATTCCTCAAACAGTGGTGCCACCCTAATAATGTTGTTTTAAATAACACCCATACATAGAAAATAAATCATTCCATTCAATTTCATTAATTATGTTGCACACAAATATATTTAAACATAATGTATCTGAATCTGTTTCAGTGTCTAAAAACCTAATCTATGAACAATTTGTATCTGTGTCTGTATCTGTATCAGTATCTGTATTTGTTTATCTTTATAATAATAAATTAAAATTTAAATTAAATCCTCTCTGAGGTTTAGTGTGAAAATTCAAATTTAAAACCAAAAACTAAAAACCCATAAATATTGAATAAAATTACTAACTAAACAGTAAAATAAAATTGAACAAAAACAGAAAATCTGAATAATTTAATACTTAATTTACAAATAAAATTGAAGAAATTAAAAAATGTTTAATTTTTACAAAAATTATGGAAAAAAGAAAAAATGTCGTGTGGAAATTGTTTTAAATAATTTTTTATTTACACGTCATGACACTTAATCATACTTTAAATCAAATAAATCATATCAATTATTTTGCCGGTTACAATCTTAGTATATATTGATCAGATAAGAACGTTAAGAAAATACATTTAAATTATTTTAAGGAGACATTAAATAGATTCCTGCTTGATTTTTTAGTTTCATTATTTTGCCCTCAGATAACACGTTCTTCAAAGAACCACTGCGGAATCAAAATGAAAGTTGTTAAGTGGCGTGACTAACATATCATTTTGTTGAGTGTACGTTAATGCCGCCGAGCCATGTCCTTAGAAAACCTATTACTGTGCAATTTTTTTCCTTTTTTTTGCAGGAAAAATATTCAATACTTGTTGATTGAATTTGGTCTAATAACTGTAATTTTGATTATTAAGCTAAAAATATGCCTGGTTTGAGCTGGTCCAAAATGATGGTGTTTCTGATTTAAGGTCCTCGACTTAATACCAGCCCAGAGCATCTGAAAAAATTTTTTTTCCAACAGCGGTATCACCTCACCTCATAACATTAGCTAGTAACTGGTTATGAGTCTTACTAGAGTATCCAATTATTCGACTTTTAGTTTTATTCGAGTTAGAAATTAAACTTTTAAAATTGCTCGTTTAATCGAGTAAGGTTTTCAATTTCTTCGTATAACTCGATCAATTAGATAGATATCAATCAGATATACGTCAAGGCTACTTAACCGAAATATATATGAACTAAAAGGTCTATTTCTCTTCTTAATAAATCCGCTGAGAGACTTAAAATTGAATAATGTTTAAATAAGTTGTAAGCTTATAAGTTCATGAATGTAAGAAAACCGGTTTTTTATCCGTATCTCAAGATTGTGGAGGTGTTTCAAAAATTTCAATCGCAGATTCTTATTGTATTCGATAGCGCCTAGCAGAAAAATAGCATCGTATTCCAAGTGTTTACTTGTCGCATATTTTTATTTACTTGCAAAACAAAAATTCTAATAAAGCAGGTCTGAAATGTCAGAAAAAAGTGTTCTGGTGGGCAAGGTTGGACAGAATGAAATTAGTATAGTTGGAAACTAAACACTTTGAACTAAATAATCCATGCAAAAATCCGCTTGCGAATTTTTGCGCTTGAGAATTTTTGTGATTTTTTAAAATTGGTCCTATAATCGTGATGTTAACTGAATTCATGTAGTTTGAATTAACTTTAGTATAACGTATCTAAATGTAAACAAGAAATTATTAAATCAATGGCATTCATATATTATAACCGTTCAAAATTGGCGGAATGAAAATTAAATTTTATAATTTTTTTTTTAGTGTGAAGTTTACACATTGAGGGCCCGCCCTTCGCAAAGCGCAGAGTAATTAAAAAATATTTAAATGCAGTTCAACTAAGAGAAGTTTAAGCTAATAAATTCTCATTTTTAAAACTGGATTTTTTCCAACAATAATGTTTGGCTTACCCCAACGTGTAATGTCTAAAAAAATTATTGTTTAAGTAGTCAACAGTTTACCGACTACTTACGACCTAATTTTCAATAAAAGTGGTTTAGAGTGAAGTTCAACAAAGCAAGCTCATACATATCCTGGCAGATGTAGCTTAGAATATTTCACTCATCTGTGAAGTCAATTCAGTTGTACGAGTATGAAACCAAAACCACAAATAACTACAGGTATTCACCAACAAGTGCCTTAGAATCATATGCAAGATAATCTAAACTACCACCATAAGAATCATAGAACGAACCATGGAACTTGACAAATGGAGAGCTCATACTAAAGCAGATAAGTCACACCTTAAGGAAAAATCGCCATAGTATTACAAGGACAGCACTTGAGTGGAATCATCCAGAACAAGACAAAACAATCTTACATAGGAGGAAACGAAGACAACGGCAGTAAACCGTGTAAGATGGAAATGCTTTGTGGAAGCCGTATGCTCCCAAGAGAAGTAAAAAAAAAAAAAAATGTAGTATTACATCCTCAGCATCTTTACGCAGCGGTCTAAAGGCCAAATATTAATTCATAAATTCTATTAATCCTCTCATACATTCTGCGTACAATAAAATAATTCTATAATTGATCCAAGTTGACTAACAAGTTTGATTTGAAAAATTTCATTTATTCCTGGCGTTTTGATAAAATAAAGTTTAATTTTAGCTTAGATTGTGTGTAATAATTTAGGTCAGTGCCCCTGGCTATTATGAAAGAAACTTAATATTAAACAAAATAAAAACCAATTCAAGCAAAGCTAAGGCTTTGTTCTTTTTATGTTAAGATATATTTTTGTTTAGTATCTTCGACTAAGGACACAAATTCATTAGCTATTACGAAATACTTTTTACTTTTAAATGGTTCATCAAAAAAAATTTTTTTTAAAAACCTTTTTTTTTTTTAAAAATCAAGTTTTTATGAATAAGTGGTTAAAGAGCTTAAATATTTTCATAAAAGAATTTTTTTCCTAAAAATTTTAATTTTATTCCTTCAACATGCTTTAAGTTGTATTTGTTTTTCAAACGAAATTCAAGATAAAAAAGTTTTCGTAGAAAAAGTCTTTGCATGAGTGAAAGAACATGTTAGACAGAGTCGAGTATTTTTGCCAACACATTTCAGTCGATTTTAGCAAATTTGCCAATGCAATTTCGTTTTTTCTCTTCCTTTTCATGCTTTTTTTATTTAGTTTTGCTCTTTTAACTTTTTAAAAGTTAGAAAAAATAGGGGGAAAGAATTTGTTTGCCAAAAAAGAGTTTGTAAAAGTTTAAAACAATTAATACGAGGGTTGCTGTGTGAGCTAAAGAGTTGTTGTTTAACATGAATATGTAAAACAGAGAGAACTTTAATGATACTTCTACAGCTGAATCGAAAACGTTACATCTCTGTAAAAAAAAAACACAAAAAAATCAGAAAATTTCAATTCATTTAAGTTATGATCTTAAGCCTAATAGATATTTAATAAAAATTTCTTTAGCTTTTACAAAAACTAGATCAGTCTGATAATTTTATAACTTTTTGTATAAAAGATATTTTTTGTCTGATAAAAATTCGTATTTTTTCTCAACATAATCACTTCAAGCAGAAAAACAAGTTCCCTTTGGAGAGAAACAAAACTGGCAATTACTTTTAATTGGACAGAGAAACAGAATTCGGAGAAAAATACAAAGAAGTGTTGATCCATGAGAAAGAAATGTAAACAGTATTTTAAAGCAGATGACTGCTATGATAGATAAGCACGTCTTGAAAGATAGAAATAACAGCTGGTCTAAGTTTATTAAAAAGTTGCCACCGGGTAGCAAAAAATTTTGGAAGCTAACTAAAGCAATGAGAGGAGAAAGAGAGAAAGCCGAGAGTTTTAATGTGGATGGCGCTGAAGTGTACAATAGTAATGAAGAGCCAATATAATTGCAAATGTGTCCGAAAACTCCCATCAAACAACAATAAATATGGCCTCAAAAGTAGAATCAAAAGTAATGGATCATGTACAATGGCTTAGTTCACAAAATATATCGAACAGTATAAATCTAAGTACAAAAGAAGAGATTAAATTGTTCACAAATAAACTCAAAAACTGTAAATCTCCTGGTATTGATGGTATAAGACCAAATCTGTTAAAAAATATGCCTGACACTTTCTTCACCTCTATTACGTACATATTTAACTGGTGTCTGATGAACGGTTAATTCCCTAATAGTTTTAAAGGGGCTAAGGTTATTCCAATCTTAAAACCAGGAAAAGAACCAAAATCACCAAAAAGTTAAAGGCCTGTTAGTATGTTGAATTGCCTTGGGAAAATTCTTGAAAAAATTGTACTACAAGGAGTATTGGATTTTACAGAGGATAATAATTTAATAAAAACGAACAGTTTGGTTTTAGGAAGGAACATTCAACAGTTCATCAAGTCAAATACAATAAACGCATAAGACGAAGCACTGGAATTGTGTTCTTAGACATTGAAAAAGCATTTGACGCAATATGGCACAACGGTCTTTTATATAAACTTAACCTTTTAGGATTTCCGATATACTTACAAAAATAACAGGACGTTTATTGTTGCCATTGATGGAAGTAATTCCACAGAAAGAAATATTCCAGCTGTGGTTCCGCAAGGCTCTGTACTTTCACCCATTCTACTGGCTATACGGCTATTATGGCTAGCGGAAAAGGTTCTAATGCCATTGTAAAAAATATGAGAAGAGCTCTTGAACATGTCAATAAATAATTTTCCAAATGGCCATAATCTTTCCATTTAATAAGTCCGCTAAAAGAGTTCCAAACATTCCACTATGCATTCAGGGAACTGTAATTCACATACATGATGAAGTGAGATATCTGGGTATAACGTTAGATAAAAAACTAACATTTAAAAACCATGTCTTGAAAACTTACGAAAAGGCTATTAAATGTGGTCGTGCACTTTTTCCGCTCTTATCTGCGGTTCAAGAGCGGAAAAAGTGTACGCTCAACATTAAAAATAAGTTGTTATTATATAAAATGTGCATACGACCAATAATGACTTTTGGATCTCAAGTCTGGTACAGTAAAGTCGCAAAAACATATCCAAAATAAGAGCCTTAAAATTATATATAATTTACCAAAACGTTACTCAACATTTCGATTACATAGATATTACAAAGAAGACACCATCAATGAAGTAATCAGTAAATTAACAAAAAGCTTTGATTTAATAAGGAATTTAAGTGTATATTTCTAAACCTTCATCTTTGAAGGTGAAGGAAGTATATAACACACAAATTTCTTTAAAATTCAATAGGTTTTTACTATCTTTTTTCCTATAAATGTAAGTATATAATAGAGAAGCACCTTTTCGTGTATAAAAATAAGATTTCAATTGCTGCAATACTTTATGTAAAAACTCAATCTATGTAAATATTAGAAATTAAAAGTTTTAAAACTGTTATATTGATAGACAAATTTGAAATAAATAAAAAAAAGATCGATATACAGTTTGTCAAGAAAATCTTTTTACATACTGAAAAAGTTAGTTTCCTTTTTAACTTTAATCATTAGAAAAAGGATTTTGTTGTGATATTTTTTTAAATATATTTTTATTAATTGAAAATGATCTGATAACACTGGTCTAAAAAAAAAAAAAAAAACAAACAAATTTTCTCGCCTTTAAATAAAACTATATGATGAAATATAATGATTTTGATGCGCTGAACTCAAATTCGTTTTCAGTTTTTTCCCATTGGGCTCAAATCTTTTTTATAGCAGACCAGAGACAGCCATACCTTAATATCACAAGTTATCAGTATAATTTTTTTTTAATGCCACACCAAAATGTTCCTTTCTGTTCTCTATACCAAGATTTTAGTATTGAAGTTAGAGCAAAATATACTATTTATAGGATTCTTTTTATTATTTTTTGTTTGCTTTTTAATTTAGTTTTAGATATTAATTCGAAGTTGAAAATATGCAGTTATGTATTTAAAGGGTGTTTTTTTAAGCTTGATCTTACGTTTCTCTTCAGTAAGTTTTGGCAAGTCACCATAATGATCCAGAAAAGTTTAAAATTATTTTTGACGAAATTATATTTCACTTCGTAAATTTTAAATAATGTTCACTATATAATATTAAGCCAACAATAGTGTACGTACGTTTAATAACACAAGTTTACAAATTTCGGTCAACTTTTATATCAGAGCCAATGAGAACAAATGCGTGTTATTTGACGCACTAAATGCGAATCCGGGTTACGTTTTTCAAGGGGTTTTAGTTGTCAAGTTCTTGCATGTTGAAAGCACAATCAGCTGTTGTCGTTAGAAACATCATTTAAATTTTATTCCTAAAGTTCGTTTTTGTTATGAAACCTGTGAAAAAGCAAAGAGAAAAGTATTGTACAAAATCAATTTCAAGTGTTTTTGCTATGTTTGCGGATGTTGTATAATAAGAAAAAGTAGAAAAACATTATAATGTGATAAGGGATGCATATTTTCATAATTTTGGTTCCTCAGCAGCAAACACTCACTAGCCAAAATTATTTTGCAACGCGAGTAGCACAAAACTGTGCAAGTCTGACCTTTTTCCAAATTTGTGCAATATCAGTGCTAATTCCATTAAAATATGGTAGTTATGTCGATATATTTCATCATAACTTTAAAACGACTTGACTAAACGTTTGGGAGAATCTTGGTGCAGTATCTCATGAACATGGTGAAAGATTTTATCAAGACGTATTGCATATAGAATGGTGATACAATGGAAAATGGTTTGAAAGATTGCTTGCAGGTTTTTGTTGACCGATCCGACGAGAAACTCCAACCGAAAATATGAAAAGAAGAAGAAAAAAATAACTTGATTCAAAATAATTTTTTTCTTTTTTTATGGAAAACATACATATTGTATATGCGTGCGTATTGTTTCCTACCAAACATTTTCTTTCCTAATATTGTACTAATTTTTTTTTGTCGAAGTTAAGTATCTTCCTTTATGGGTTACATATCTGGCTTCAATTTTAACGCATAAATGTAAAAATTATATTTTAATACTTTTTTTACAACTTTTTGGAAATAAGAGAAAAAAAAATTCTTCTAATTGTGCAAAAAAAAAAAAAAAAACAATTTTTCGCATTTAATTTTGAATAAAATCAGTAATGGCCAACCGATTTTCTTGATTTAAAGCATATTTTATTCTCATCATTTTAAGCTACAATTTAAGTGCTTAACATCAAATATTTTCATTTCAAAAATTTTTTATGAGTTTTTTGAAAAAAAAAAAAAAAAAAAAAAATGAATAAATAAAAGTAATTAAAATGCTCTAATATTGTCCAAATTTTTTTTCGCAGCTTAGTTTCAAATACCTCCGAAACTGTTGAAAATACAATAAAATGGAGTTCATATGACTTATGGCAAATTTTGTTCCTAATTACATTAAAATCGGTCCAGTTGTTTTCAAGTTATGTTGAAATATATTGACATAACTACCATATTTTGGGCGAAGAGTTTGCCACGCCCATAAAAAAAATTTGAGACCGATGGAAAAAAACTGAAAACGGATTTCAATTTAGCGGTTCAAGCAGTATCTGAAATGTTCTCAACAAGAAGACAAACTATGTTAAAAGTTTAAGACGCACTAAAAACGGAAATCGGCTAACATTAGTACATGCACCATAGCCCCACGTAATAATTAGAAGAAAACAGAACGTGTGTTACGAAGAAAAGTGGACAAAAAAGTGGTATCCACAAGAACACTTTCAGGTCAGAGAAGAATGTTGCGTGGCAGTTTTTCACGAAACGGTAAGACAAGTCTTGAAAAAGAACGACTGTTTTATACAGAGTGGCGCTAAAAAACCACTGCTTACAGTTCAACGCAAAGAAAGGCGAGTGTCTTTTGCTCTATCGCTTATATATAACGACTGCTGGGATCAAATTATATTTTGTGACGGGACCATAGGTTAGGTTAAGTAAGGTGGTGGACGCCCCTAAAGGGAAGGACTCCCACTATGGCCAGATGTTTGGCCTATTGGGATGCTACATGCATAAATGCCAACCCGGGGATCTAACAGTTTCCATAGAAGACCTTTTAGCCTCCAAACTAAATCTCACAATTGCGGCCACCTTTATTCTGATGAGTTCAGTCAAAAATTACAAAAAGTAGGATTTCAAGAATCTCCGCCTTCTGGCAACAAGAGCCGGACATTCACATATAAGTTGAAACACAGTCCCATCCTCATTCTCGGAACCACAATTCCTTCTTGGGAATTCCAAGCCTATTGGCATGCCTCCCGATCAGACAGTGAACCGTTAGGACCGCCATTGTGTGGTGTATTGCCACTCGACTTAGGGTGAAAATAAATTTAGTCCTCCTTTCGTCGAAGTTGGTCCAGCAGAGCCTGGTGATACCAATTCGTCAGCAACGCAATTCCCGACGATATCCCTGTATCCCGGAACCCATATAAGAGTTACTTTCGAATAAACCGAGATTTCCATAAGAAACCTGCGGCTAGGACAGACCTCGAGGTGACATTAGCGATAGATCTTATTGTAGCCCGACTGTCCGAAAAGATCAGAAGATTCTCGGAGAGAATGACTCCCGCCTGATATACACTGCAATAATCAGGTAAGCTGTAAGCCAGTCTTGTGTCAGAATTTCTTACGAATATACCACATCCACTCTACCCCGCACCCTAGAGCCGTCGGTATAAAGTCGAAAAAAAACACTGTAAAATATGTAACACTTTCGGTAATGGTTTAGGGGTGCATATCTAGTAAGGGAGTAGGAGAACTTTTTTTATTGAGAACAACATTGAAGTGAATTAATACCTGGACACATTAAAGTGGCATTTAATTAACAGTATGTACTGAAGAAATTAAGCTTTATGCTAATGGAAAGCCGAAGTGCAAGTTCTATCATAATAAGTTCTAGCATAATAACCCACAATAATAGGCTCTTGTTTTAAGTACTTGGCATCTTTATAACTTTCGCAAAGTACAGGATACTTATGCTCAGAGTACAAATTTAAACCCAAATGAAAATTTATAGACTTATCTGAAAAGAAGTACTGCCAAGAGGCGTCTCAAAAACCAAGATGAACTAGGGGCCGTAATTGCGAAAGAATGGGATACAATTCCAACTGAATCTGTGCAATCTTTTATTTCTTCCCTGAAAACGCATCTCTAAGCTGTAATTGATGCCAATGTTGGACAAACAAATTATTGATTATCTTGCAACTCAATGTTCTCATCTCATTAATATTATGGTAGTATGTAAAAACGTTTTCTTGATAACAAAATTCTAGAGTTTATTTTGCTTTCTTTTATCTTATATTTGAATTAAAATTTATTGTTTTTTCTTTTTTGCTGTTATTTGTTAGCTATTATTTAGATGAAATTGAATTACAAACAAAATTTCAAAAAGTAAAACAAAAAACCTATTCTTTTTAATGATCAAAAGTCAACCCAATTATTTTTTCATTATGTAAAAAGATTTTCTTGACAACTGTATTTACAGCCTGTTTCCAGAAGACGAGAGTAAGAAGACATGCGACAAACAGGTTGAGTGACTTGTCTATTTATATTTCAAAAACTAACAGACCAGTCAATCAACTTGTTTGTTACACGTCCTCTTACGCTAGTCTTCTGGAAACAGGCTGTTAATCTATAGTTTTTCTACAATAGCTTTTAAAATTTCATTCAAATAATAAGAAATCTTAAGGTTAATATTTAAATAATTAAATTTATACAAATAGTTAAACGATGAGCATATTTTCAATAAAAAAAATATACGAACGTATAAAAATTATATTTATTTAAATTAACCGGTTATTCGTTTTAAATTAACCGGTTTATCCGGTATTCGAAAAATGAAGATTTTGAAAAAATCTCCTTAATTATAGTGTAAGCCCCTCTTAAAAGCTGTCACACAACTGAATGAAATTGTTGTTTATTTCTTATTCTCTGTTAAATATTTTCGTTTTCGTTCGGTTGTATACACATACGGAACAGATAATTCTTATGCACTTGACTGTTTATCTGGCACTATGAACGTTCAAAATACACTCGTTGTATGACCTTTGGCCTGTGTAATGTCAGTTTTTAATTTAAATCTTAAGACTCTTTAATTTTAGTTAATTGCTAAATAATTTTTCCAGTTATTTTTTTTACTTTTCATCTCTTTTTAAAATTCGACTTTGCCCGTTAATTATATATTTTTTTTTATAAATTTTGCTTTATTTTAAGAGTAAAAGAAATTATTTTAAATTTGAATATTTTTGATATTTTCGCATAATTTCTTATGCTATCCTCATATATGTAAGTTAGCGTTTACTTTAAAGATCCTATACATTTTGTTTGAGTCAAGCCTCACTCTTTTTGCTTTGAGGAAATCTTTAAAACATTAATCAAAAATTTTGTTTTTCAAGAGTAGCAATTTTTTAGTATGATTTTTCAACAACAAGATATTTTTTTGTAAAATTTTTATCGTAAACTATCAAGTGAACTGAGGGAAATTGATGACGATTTTTTTTAAATGATTGCCTGCTATGCATTTTACCATATGCACTCAGCTTTAGTGTTTAATCTTTTAATGAAAAACCCATGAACACTTACGCACAACTAGATCAAGTGCACGTTTCTTTTTTGTTTTAGAGCAATTGATGTGGTAATTTTTGTTTTCATTTATATTTTCGGGTAGATTTTGCCAATTTGGCTTCTCATCTTCATCGTTATCATCAGCATCATCATCCTCATTTAGACACATTAGAACGGCTTTAATCTTTAGAGCTTCACCTGCTATGAAGTGAACTTAAAATACTTCAGCACATGATTTGGTTTAAGTTTTCCGCATTTGCATTAAGTTTTTTTTTGTTGGATTTTCTACTTTTTGCCTTTTACATTCTATCATCATCAGCTTCATCTTATACGTCGTTTGTTAGAAGTCAAGGTGTGTATGCAAATCTGAGTTAATGGCACTTGAGTTTGTTAAACTTAATGCGCTTCAAGATAAGATAGAAACACAGAAATAACACATCCGTTTGCAAGATTAAGGCGATTATAATGATGTTCATTATCATTATCATCATCATCATCATCATCAGTATAAAGAAAAAGATTTTTTTAAATAAATTGTAAGAATTTTTAAGCCAAAAATAAATGCCTGTGATTATTTGAGTAGCATGTCGTACAATGTTTTAAAAATTAAATAGAAAAGTTACATTAAAATGGAAAAAAGGTAGAAAAAACCCAGGGAAATGGTTTTTTTTTTTTGGTGTTATAAGGTAGAGTGGAATATATTCTTACACGTATAAAGCATAGTGTTCATAGCCTAACAACTTTATTAATCCTGTTAAAAAAATGAAATGTTTCCCAAACAATGCCTTTGTTTTGTACCGCTTGGCACTAAAAAATAATCGAAATGACAATAGAAAAACAAAAGGTGAAATGAATTGAACAAAGTTGTTTACAAACAATCGAACTGCTGTCACAAAAGCCAAACGGAAATAAACACATTGTTACGTTTTTACTTTTTAAAACGACTTATTAATGAGTTCGTAGGTTGCAATTAAAATAAAAATAAATTTGTTTTTGGTTTTTTAATTAAATTACATTTTATTAACACAGCGTTTCACTGCTTGTAACCTTTTCACAAGCGACTACAATTTAATTACTGTTACGTTTTCATCTTTTTAAAAACGTTTATTTATGAATAGATTGTATAGATTATAGTTACAATAAAATATATCTTGTTTTCAGTTTTTAATTAAAGTCCTTTATTTACACAGCTTTGTGCACCTTTTTACAAGCAATAACAATTTTTATTCTTAATTATTCTTTCTGTTTACAACCTTGTAAACAACAACAATTACTCGAAAGATCATTCAACTTAACGATCTTCTAACCCGATCATAGTTAGGTGCGATTACAACCTCTTCAACTACTAACTTCACTAAACTCTCTTTACACTGAGTTCAAACCAATAACTCGTTCGTTGAGTTTACACGCAATAAACTGTTTGCTGCGTGCGTTGAGCCCCTACAAGCAATGGGGAAAAATAGAAGAAGTGGTTGGATATCGATGAAATTTGGTACTATAAGTAATTTGGGGTCGCTGAGCTCAAACAATTTTTTTTTGCTAAAAAGCAGGTACTTAGGAGAATTTTCTTAAGCCCCCATATATAGGGTTCGCCATCTAACGTTTTTTTTCAACTAATGCTTATTTCGTGAATGGTAACACTTAGCTCATGTCTGATTTGACAGATAATTAGTTTTATCCTTCCACTGAACGAATATGGTTGTGTTTACGTTTCGCTAAGTGGGCCTGCGAATGATTTACAGAAGATGCCGATTTTGCCAAAAAAAAAAAATCTTTTTAGATGAAGCTCATTTTGATCTTCGCGGGTATGTAAACAAGCAAATTTGTCGCATTTGGTGCACAGAAAACCTGCACGCATACATTGAAAAGCCGATACACCCAAATTGAAGAGGAGGATATTAGCAACATTTGGTTTCAACAGGACGGCGCTACGTGCCACACAGCCGAAGCTACACTCGATGTTTTACGCCCTGTTTTTGAAGATCGCATTATCAGCCGTAGAGCTGATGTCGTTTGGCCACCTCGGAGCTGCGATTTGGCACCGTTGAACTATTATTTGTGGGGTGCCGTCAGAGATAAGTGTTACGCCAACAAGCCAGAGACAACTGACGCTTTAAAGGACAATATTCGTGAAGCCATTGGTGAAATACAGCTGCACACAATCGATAATGTGCTTAAAAATTGGACCGATCGTGTAGGCTACTGCATGGCCAGCCGAGGTAGCCATTTGAATGAAATTATTTTCCATTATTAATCGGAAGGATTGTACTTTCAAATAATAAAAAAAAAATTGAGAAAATATTCAGTAGTTTTTTTTATAGCATTTAAAAAAAGAATTTATTTAGCGGACCCTTTATAACGAATTTTTTATTATTTTTTTTAATGCTTTTTTTCAAAAAGTATTTTCTATTTCTGGAATTTTCTTTACTAATTAAATATTTTCATGAATTCTTAAGTTTTTTAAAGAAATGTATAATTTTGTATGTAATTTTTTTAACATGTAAGACGAAATTAATCAAAAATAAACTAATATTCTGCTGCTAGATAATATTTTTGTTCTAGATAATATTTACTTTTAAAACCTTTTGTGTTAATAAAAACAAAAAATCTTGTCAACATAAATTTTATATTTCATGTAAATTTTTCGTTTTAAGCATTAAAGTAGGATAAGTTATTTGCAGTTCATAGTTATATAGAATCCCTACTAGTAGATTAGGAAATAAATTTGCACTTATTTTTATAGGATTTGTTTTTTTTCCATCGAAATTTGTCAATTTCTGAAGTTTTTTATTTGATAATATCATATATTAAAATTACTAAAATATATATCAAATTATATATTTTCTACAATCTCTTAATTCTATTTATTTACTCAAATATTATTTATAATAAAAAAATTCACTTCGCTTAGTTTAATCAAAACACAACTTTTTGATAATTATTTGTTTAGGAGAATCCAAAATGAGTCGATTGATGATTTTGATTTAATATCTCAAATTTAAAGCGTCAGAGCGTAGCCAATCCTGAGTCTCGCCTAAATATTGCGTTTTTATTTTATTGATTTAATTACCTGTCGTTTGATACCAATATTGTTAGATTTCGAGTCACAAATAATTTTGATTTTTGTCCATGGGCCAACAGAGTGTGCGATATGCTTTTCAATAGACAATACTTCGAAAGCTTTCGATTACATTTCTTTCTTTTATTTTCTTTTTAGGTTCTTTTAGGTTTTGTTATTTGTTGTTGTTTTTTATTGTCTGTTACTTGTTTTCTTTGCTGTTAGTTTTTGTTGGTGCCGTTTTATTTTTATTTCCTTTACTTCTTTTAAATTTTGTTGTTGTCGATTTGGTTGTTTGTAAATAGCACCTATAGTTTTTTTGTGGCTTTTATTTATTTTAGCGATGTAACAGACTACAGGGGTGCTCAACCTTATTTTCGTAACACTATTCTTAGTTAATCTTTCTATTTACAACTATGTAAACAATAACAATTACTTGACAGATCATTCTACTTAAAGATCTTATAGCTAAACGGCTTATAGTCTAAAATTTTCGTTCTGAAAGAATTTTATAAAAAAGAAATTGCTAAAATTTGCGCGAATTTTTTTTTCACAGCTAAGTTGTTAATAACTCCGAAACTGTTGAAATTCCAAAAAAATGTTGTTCAGATGATTTATAGGAAATTTTGTTGCTAAACGTTTGGCGGTAGGTACATACGAGGGCGGTTTGACATTGAAGCTACCTAGCGCTAGATGGCACCACAAACACAAAAACTTTTTCTTTCTTAGAAATTACGATTTGTCAAACGTCAGCTGTTAAAATTTTAGCCAAATTCATCGATTAGTTTATTTGTTGTAATCGTTTGAAGTAAGCAACTTTTGTGTTTATTGGAAAATGGAAAAAAATGAATTTCGTCTAGTGATTAAACACTATTATTTGAAAGGCAAAACAACGAAAGAGACAAAAGAAAAGCTTGATAAACATTACGGCGAATCTGCTCCGTCAGATTATATGGTAAAATATTGGATTGCTGAACTTAAACGGGGCCGAACAAGCACTGCAACAATACCATCAACAGGAAGGCCAAAAGAGGTGGTTACTGAAGAAAATATCAAGATCAAATATCAAAATCCTCGCTATCTTTATGAATGATCGCCGGGTCAAAATACGAGAGATTGCTGAAATGGTAAACATATATTATGAATGTGTGTTCAACATTTTGCATGAACATTTGCTTATGAAAAAGCTATCGGCAAGATGGGTGCCGCGTTTGCTAAGTGTTGAACAAAAACGAGTTCGACAGATCACTTTACAGCGGTGTTTGGACATGATAAAGCATAATCCTGCTGATTTTTGGCGTAGATTAATAACTGTGGGTCCACCACTACACACCTGAAACCAAAAATCAATCGAAGCAATGGGTGGAAAGTGGTGGAAGTGCTTCGAAGAAGACGAAGACAGCGAAATCGGCTGGCAAGGTTATGGCCACTGTATTTTGGGATGCACACGGAATATTGCTCATCGATTATCTTGAAAAGGGATACACAATCACAGGAGAGTATTATCGTGCATTATTGGATCAATTGGTTGATGCAATCAAGGAAAAACGACCACATTTAAACAAGAAAAAAGTGCTCTTTCTTCAAGACAACGCATCGAATCACACAGCATTAGATACGATGCTAAAACTACGAGAAATCCACTTCGAATTGGTTGTTCATCCACCTTATAGTACAGGTTTAGCCCCTAGTGACCTGTTTCCAAACTTGAAAAAATGGCTCGTAGGAAAAAGATTCATCTCAAACGAAGAAGTGATTACCGGTATAAAAAAGTTGGAAAATCGTCTTACTAAGTGTATTGAGCTAAAGGAGACTATATTGAGAAACGAATGGTTTTTGAAAAAAATGTTTTTTTCCTACTTAGGTAGCTTCAATATCAATCCGCCCTCGTAGATTAAAGTCGGTCAAGTCGTTTTCACGTTATGATGAAATATATTGACATAACAACCATATTTTGGGTGAAAAATATTAGCCCGATAAGCAAAAACTGAGAACGGATTTGAATTCAGCGCATCAAAATCATTATATTCCATTTAGTTTTATTTAAAGGCGTTTTTTGTTCTAGACCAGTGTAAGAAAATAATAGATTTTTTAAATTGGTCCCACAGCCGTCGTATTATGTGAATTCATGTAGCTTAAACTAGCGTTATAATGAAACGTATATACGAGTATGTCTAAACGTAAAAGAAAATAATAATAAAATCGATGGCATTTATATTTTGTAACCGTTCAAATTTGATGGAAAAAAGCTAAATTTTATAAATATTTTTTTGTAGTTTAAAGTTTGTACTTTGAGGGCCCGCTTTTCGTGAAACGCGAAATAATTAAAAAAAAATTTAAATGCTGTTCAATGAAGAAAAGTGTTAGCTAGTAAGCCCCATAACAATTTTGTTCAATTCTCATTTTAAGAAATGGACTTTTTTCCAAAAATTTGTTCGGTCTGCCGCATAATATTTTTATAATGATAAATTATTTGAATGAAGTTTGTCAAAGCTAGAGTTTTAATGAACGTCTGTCTTGGTTGAGTGTTGAGTAAGAACTAAACTAAGAAAATGTTCGTTGACCGTTCGTTATAATCTAAAGAGTCCTGTCCCCAAAGTTGCATTAATTAGTGCGTTCGCCTCAGTCATAAAATACAGCGTCGCATTTTATAGTAAGTAAGTCCACTTCTAGTATTACGTCAGTTAATTTTCAATCCCACATAAATTAAACATACAAATTAAAACCGCGGAAGAAAATAAGAAGAAGTTGCGGTACATACTGAGTACACCATGGACAGACAACATATGTAGATTAATACTTTACTCAATTTTGATACCTAGAAAAAAAAAATACGTGAAATGTGCTAACCCTATATCAGCCACTGTACGAGCATGTGTTACGTGCCATCTACTTGAGTTGGCTTAAGATTGTGTCTATTTTTTAAATAATTGTTTTTTTTTTTTAATTTTTTATTTATGTTGACAAACAAAGCTGTTGGGGTTCTTAATTCAAAGTTTTTGCAATATCTCTCTGTCAGTGTAAAATTTCAATAGAATTTTTTGATGATTTAAAGCGAGAAAATTTTTTAATATAATTTTTCTTCTATTGATAAAAAATACAATATTTCCTTTTAAAATGTGAAAAAGATTTACGATGACATAACTTTAAAAATATATTTAAATTCACACACACACAATAACTCATACATATATATTATATAACTAAAAACATCTTTAAAACATTTATTTTAGCCTATAAATATACTAGAAAAACATTTCTGTTTGTGTGCTCGTATGTACGAGTATTTAAAAACCATTATGTGTCTACATTTATAAATAAAATGCACTTTTTAACACACACTCACACAAATACACAACCACATGCTAAACTATAAGTAAATAAATTGTACGTGAAGAATATATTATACACAAATATTTAATAGTGTTAAAGAGAGCCAGAAGAGAGGGGAAGATAGAGAAAGAGAGACAGTGTGAGAGTAGGTGTGAATAATAGGATTTGACTTGTTTATTAATGCACTCATATAAATTTTGTTACGTGCTTGTGTTGTTGTACTAAATTCAATGCAAATACAACAACATACAATGTATGCATGTACTTACGTGTATGATGATCAGCACATAGAAATACCATAGAGGTAACCGTATGTAAACACACGTATTCTCTGGCATCTTGAGAAAGAGAGACGTCGTGTCAATACTATGCACTGTGTAACAAAAAATAATATCGAAATTAAATTCAAGTATGTGGTATATAAAATAAATAAAGTAGATTGGTAATGGGCTGAATAATTTTGTAGAGTACTGTCGGTTCATATAACATTGTAAGCAAATATAGGCCAACAATAAAGCAAATAAAATAATAATTTTAAAAGAGGGATAAAATTAAAAAGAAACACGGAAATGTTCTCAAATGTATAGAAAAGAAAAATAATGCCATGTAATGCTCATCTAATGTATTTAACGTTTATAAAAGTGTTTTTGCATGTGTGAGCACATATATTATATGTTCTCACCTACACAAATAGACTTGCATACAAAAACACCATTTTACTACTTACTCGTATGTACATACAATACCTACCTGTATGGAAATAAGATTTACCTGTTTACATAGCTTTGTCGTTGTTGTTGTTGCTGTTACACAAGTGAATACATATTTTATACTTTTCTTTAGCACTGGAAAATAAAGAAAGCAATGATTGTTAGATGTGTGAATGTCACACACACATACAAATATATTTGAAATAATTTTCTTTTACATTGTAAGGATGTTGGCGTTGGTGTGTGTTGTGCTACGCCGAAGAATCACGATAATAAATCATTTTCTTTCCTGTTTTTATTGCATTTTCTTGGCTTTGTGGTGCATTTGGATTTTATTAAATACATTTTGGGAAAACTTTGACAAATCTTATATTTTTGCATAATAATGTATTAGAGGGTGCAGTAGCGAAGCAGATGTATCTAAGAAAATCGATTATTCGACTTTTTCCAAAAACCAGTTTTTGCATAATTCTAAAAGTAATTTTTTTTTAAATTAATTTAAAACCGGTTCACCGGTTCTTTCATTTAAATAAAATTCTTTTTAATTCATGTTGTTTTATTAAATAAAATTAATAATTCTGCACCCATGTTGTAGATTGTAGCTCGTAAGTATGCCGGAACAACTTTCCTCTTTTTTAGGGCTTTAAAGGACATTCCGTCCTCGACAACACAACGTACTAATACTTTGCCTAGTGATACATTTTTGCAAGAGAATTTGGCGGCGCTTCGAAACAACTTGGTAAAGAAAAAAGTTTTCCTTGCTGAATAATTACTTCAATCTTATGAGCATACATTAGGTGGTTAATAAGTCGTAGTGGCGAAGAGCCTTAGTATGGTCTGTTCGAGGATAAAAAGGGTCTTGAAAGTAGGACGGAGTCTCTAAGAATTCTACTAGGCTTTCTTTATATTAACGTTAAGATTAAAAATCAGGCCAACTTCTCAGTGGTCTTAGTGAGGTTGCCTCTACCAGAATCTTCAATCTGAAGGGAATTTTTTAGGCATTAGTTAGCTGGTGGGGAGACTCTTGAGATTTATCTTGTCCATCCTTTTTCAGTTTTGTTCTATTGTCATATTTTATTCAGTTCTTTTATTCCATTTCTTGTTTTTGTGTACGTTGCTACGGTATCCTTCCGTTTTTGCGGCATCATCTCTACAGAGATGAAACAGAGGCAATTTATTTTTTAAGACGAAAGTATAAAATATTAATAACAAAATATTAATAACAAAACAAATTATTGAAATGGAACAAACAACAAAACACTAACATAAAAAAATAAACACACACTTGACAATAACCAATTCAAATACGGGCAAGATTAAACATCAGCAAAATGAAGGACTGTTTGATCCATAGGGGAATATTTAATTATATGCCCTACCATCGGCAATAGTGCTATCCCTTCCCCTCATTATTCCTTTCCAAACCTTTGCGTGTGAACCACTTGGAGGTGTTGCAGTTGGATTATTCAGTAGCGAGCGAAGGTATAACACTGGCTGCTGAATAATCAATCCTTGTCGTACGCATCCAAAGGGTGGTTGTCTGATTTTTGTTTACTCGTAATTAATTTATATATTTATTTTTCTTTTATTTGGTTGAATTAACTTAATGGCAGGACCCTTTTGGATTGATTTCTGCAATGTGCGTGGGCTACGGGCGAACTTTTTCTCCGTGTATGCGCACATTTGTCTGCATAGGCCGGATGTCTTTGCCTTATGTGAGACCCAGGTTTCTGAAAATACTGGTCCACAGGATTTTCATATCCCTGGGTATCACGCGATGAAGTTGTGTACCAATGCCAGCAACATCTTGGCATGTATGATGCGGCATTTAACTGTCTATGGGTTAAGTTCAGAATCAGGACACAACTTTTGCACTTCGGTTTTTTGTATAGAAGCCCAACCGCGGGAAGAGAGGTTACCATATCTGGCTTTGACTCTCTTTCCGACTCAATATGGAGTATCCTTGCGAATTATTCAAACAGTAAAATTGTTGTTGCTGGTGATTTCAATATTCATAATTCGTCTTTGTTACGCCATTCAGGCCATACAACTCCAGAAGGCCAATACGTTGAGTTATTTGCTGCGCACAATCACCTTGCGCAATTAGTGAATGAACCTACACATATATCGTGTGTAGATGGGCACCAGAACAATACCCTCGACCTTTTCCTCACTACACACCCTGAAAAGTATGTAGTTGAGGTTCTTGCAGCTCTCGGAAATTCGGATCATTGCACAGTCTCTGCCTCATTCTCGTCCACCGCTCTTTGCGTGGCTCCACTCATGGCTACAGAGCGCTCTATTTTTAACTACGAGTATGCTCGTTGGGCTGAGCTCAACGATATTTTTGGGCATTTAAGTTGGAAACTTTGTTTCCTTGACTCAAACGTCGATGCCATGGCAGAAATGGTGGTGAATATAATAAGGCCAGGGATGGATATTTTCATCCCATCCAAAAAGCTTTCGATTAAACCTAAACGTGTACATCTGACGTGTAAATTGGCAGTCAGATCCCATACTGATTTGCTTCGCAAACAGCCGAGATCTTCATGTGCCGCAGTTTTAGGCGCGAAAAGGTTTTATACGAGCAGTGCCTTCGTGCTAAAGTTCTTACTTTTCCTCGAGGAAGTAAAAACTTTTGGTCATTCGTTAAAAGACTGAGGCAAAACGCTAGCTCGGTTTCTGCTCTTATAAAGAATGACCACACATTTACGAACCCGGTTAAAAAGGCATACCTTTTGGCCGAAATGTTTGCAAGTAATTCTCGGAGAGTAAGTTGCCGGAGAGCGTTCAACCACTGCCTAGTATATTCTTTTGAGCCCGTGCTGTAAAAACGGTGCTTACAAATCTCAACGTTAACAAGTCTTCTGGGCCGGATGGCATACCAGCACTGGTCCTGAAGCAGTGCTCGTCGACTCTCGCGCGTCCTTTAGCTCACCTTTTCAGTGCTTCATATCGCGCCGGTATTTTTCCATTTTGCTGGAAGGTTGCTAATGTAACGCCAATCCCCAAAAAGAGCGAGGCTAGTAACCCTGAGAACTAGCGTCCAATAGCAGTTTGTTCCGCACTCTCCAAGGTTATGGAGAGTATGATTAATTACCACCTTGTGAGATATCTGGAGTCCAATGATTTACTTAGCGATCGTCAGTACGGTTTCCGAAAGGGCGGTTCTACTGGTGACCTGCTGGCCTTGCTCTAGGAGAAGTGGAACAAGTCCATTCATGGTTTTGGCGAGAGTAAGGTTGTGGCTCTGGATATCTCAAAGGCGTTTGATAGAGTTTGGCACAAGGCTCTCATTTCGAAACTTAAAGCTTCTGGTGTCGGTAGTCACTTCTCTCGATTTTCAGAGGTCGCTCTATAAAAGTGGTTATAGATGGGGTCGCATCCGACGAGTTCAGGGTAAACTCAGGGGTACCGAAAGGCTCTTTTCTTTCTCCTACTCTTTTTCTAATATTTCTTAACGACTTTCTTCTTCTCACTTCTAATCCTATCCCTGAGCCTTTTGGAGGTTGGGGCGAGAAGGATGAATATGAACGACACACTCACAAGTGACCTGGTGAAGGTCTCCGAGTATGGTCGTGCGAACAGGGTCGATTTTAATGCACGCAAGGCTCAATGTTGTTTTTTAACACATAGACGTGGTGGTGTGCTGTCACCTGTGTTAATGGGTAATGTGGATATTGAGGAATCAGATGCTCTTGATGTTCTGGGCATGAGAATTCACTGTGACGTTCGTTGGAATGATCACATATTTCAAGTGCCGAAAGAAGCATTCAAATGCCTTGGTTTTTTGAGACGGTGCAAGAAATACTTCACTCCAAAACCTATGTCCGACCCAAAATGGAATACAACTCTCATGTATGGGCCGGTGCTTCAAAGTCTATTTTGGAGCTTCTCGACCGCGTACAGGAGAGGGCGAAGATGCTCATCAATGATGGTAGGGTAGCCAACTCTATCGATTCATTGGAGCACCGTCGCAATGTGGCGTGTGTTTCATTGTTCTATCGGTACTATAACGGAATGTGTTCTAACGTAATCAGAGAATTAATTCCTAAGAATTATATATTTCTAAGTAGTACTCGTATTTCTCGTAGAGCGCATCCCTTTGTAGTTGATTGTCCAGTAAATCGCACAACGCATTATGGTAGAGTTCGTTATTTGGTCGCACTGTTCGGTTGTGGAATAGTCTTCTAGTGAAAGTATTTCCTGCCACTTACGACATGAGTAAATTTAAATCTAACGTCCATAAACACTACTCCCTCTGTCCTCCATCCAATAACTTATTTTCCTAGTACCAGCACAATGCACTGCATCCAGGGGCTATCCCCTATATTTAAATGCTGCTTTAATTACACGAATTAAAAAAAAAATGAAAAATTATAGATAATAATTTCACACCTTAAGCATGTATTTAAATTTCTTTATTCCAACTTCCTAACATATATCTGTAACACATTTTAAGGTTTATAGCGCAAACCTTTTTTTTCTACCCAAATATCTAAGCAATCAGTAGTAGTAGTCAATAGCAGTGAAGGATCCTCAATAGCGGTTAATCTATCATGTTTTTACATAAATTTCGCTTGTGAAACAACTTACTTATGTTAAAAAGTTTTATACAATTTTTGACATTTTTTTTATTACCAGTAGTTGACAAAATTAAATATATTTTACCGAAAATTATACCGCAGGAATAAATAATTTCAATTAGCATATCGATCGATATTTCTTTCCGTTGTATTTTCTGTTCCGTTTAATTAAAATCTAAAAAAAAAAAAACACAAAAATTATTTTTATTTATTTTTTGGATAAAGAATTTATAGTAAGTAGTGTTGTCACGTAAAATAGTTTGGATAAAAAGCCTTAGTTATAACGAATTTTTTTCCTATGTTTTAAAATTTCGTTATAAGCACTGATACATATGTATAACGAACATTTTTCGATGCCCTTCAGGTTCGTTGTATCGAAGATTCGCTGTGTGTATATTGCCAACCAACAAAATAATCCGACATAGTCTGAATCAGATAATTCTGAGCTTATTCTTTAAGACTTCGTATAAATGTCTGTCAGACTTTAAATATACGACTTGTCCTGTTTTCTGATCGATTTCGTTTGGACATATTGGAGGTATTTTATTTACTTTTACTTACTAATGTGTCTGACAGATTTCTGACGGATTTCTTATCGATGTGTCTTTGTTGTTACAGTTTCCTTTAATTGCTTTTTTAAAACATATGCTTCTTGCTTGGAATTTTCCTTTTGAACAAGAGCTTGATGTGTTAATGGGGGGTAGCTTTATGTGGACTGTAATTTCAGAGTTTAAGGCACCAACTCTTGTTGTCACAAAGATTTTCATGAAAATGTAAATGTGCTAGGGTTGGTTTTTTTTCTCCGTCACTCCTCTAGGTAGCATATTGGCTTTCCACAAATTATATATTGCTTTGTTTCAGTTTCTTTAATCAATTTGATATTCCAAGCTAAGTAGATGATTAATCCGCCGTAGCTTCCTCCATATTTTTTTTGTGTAATGGTGAAGATCCTTGCCAATTGGTGGTGATCTTTACTTTAGCATTGTAATTTTTTCCCAGTAGGTGACGTGTTTTTCCTGATTATTCGTCTGATGGATGTCATCATCGCCAGATGTATGCGAGAAGGGTCAGGGGTGCTTTTTTTAGATGGAGTTGTCTGGAGGGAAGAAGTTGAAGCCTTTTATTATTATTATTAATCCAAATTAAATTTGTTCTTCGTCATGCCCTCTGCTGGGGCTCAAACCTGGGTGGTTTGTGTTGTTATGCATGTGTTCTAACCACTACACCACCCCAACCTAGGTTGAGGGTTGGGTTAATTGTTGGATATTCTATATATGTGTATGTGTGTTAGATCTCACCTGTATGTGCTGTATGTGCTGTATTGTGTATGTGTGTGAGTGAACCAATAGAATGTAAATTTAATTTTTAATTCAATTTACGATTTTTATTTGGAATAAAACGTAGTTTAATTAATTTTAATTTGTAATTTTTAAAGTTTTAGCAATTTATGTAATTTTATAAATATGTGTTAATTTAAGTAGAGTTTAAGTAGAATTTAAGTTGATTTTAAGTTTTAGAAAAACCTTGTGTGTATCCGTTGAAGCGATGATTGCTGTCTGATCTTTAATGTTTCTAATTTCTGTCGATCTGACCTTTGTTCGAATGTATTTGTGGCCTAAACTTTTTCGAATATTATAATTTATTAATTCGCAACAGAAAATGGAAAGTTAGTCGTTACAATGTTAGTCGTTATACAATGAAAATAATTATAAGCAATCTTAAGTAAAAATTCAGTAAAATTCAAATTCATATATAATAACATTAAATAATAATAACATTAGAGAATAAGTATATAATAAAAATGATGTGGCCAAACCAAGTTTGGTCACCTTTTTATTTAAAAACAAATAAACCTAAATGTCGTTATTGAAAAAATGACTAAGAAAAATATTGTAGGTTATATTCAAAAGTTTGTGTAAAAATAAATTTTGTGTAAAAATAAAGTAAAAGGTAAACAAATAATAAATTAAAAAAATAAATAAAAAATAGATTTAACAAACAACCTCAGGACAATGTAACCAAGTTTATATGGGAAATTTAAGAACGATCTACCTTGAAGATGACGTCGTCAAGGAATTATCGTGGACTAACGTTAAAGGCATATAGGTGTGAAAGATTTTATCCTTGTAAAACATTTAAAAGGTATGATATATTTTTCAAATCTTTATATTCCTGTGTAATTTTGAAATAATTTAATTTTTCTAGATCTTGCATTGCAGTATATTCCCAGAATAACAAGCTGCTCTGTGGGCGATCTATTTAAAAAAGTTTTAACTTATCCAAGAACAGAATTGGAAAAGCTTGAAAACTGAAAAGAGAAAATAAAAATATACAAAAAATTGTAGAATATTTATATTATTATTTAATACGTATGTAAATAGCAGTAAATATAATAAATAAAACAAGTGAAAAACTGTTTATTGGAGTCTTATTTAGCTGTCGGCCAAACTTCTGCAAGAAATCTTTACGATTATGCAATTAGAATTCGACATTCTTTCAGATATCCGTTAGATAAAATAAAAATTTCGTCTTACACACCAGAATCCCCCATGCTTTTTTTTTGTCAGATTTGTGTCAGTTTCTATTAAAAATTCGGCAGATTTTCCCCTGATGTATCTGACAGAATTCGTGTCAACTACTTCATACATTTTTGGATCAGAAGTCTAACAGGTTGCGTATACGATTCTGTCTTTTTTGTCGACATTTCTATCAGACATCGAACTATTTTGTTGGTTGTGTTTTTTCTATCTCTCATATTAAAATCAGTATTTCTTTCATTTTTTTAAAAGAGGAATTTTTTGTAAAAAATTATTATTGTATATTTTTAGGCTTATGTATTTTTAAAAAATAAAAAATATATTTGAAAATTAAAGCAAATAACATTTAAAACTCATTTTGAATTTTGTGAATATAGGAGTTAATTTTAAAACACTAAATTATATACATATACCTCTATAAAAACACCCTATTAAAATGAATGTTATATGCTAGAAAGCGGCTGATTGTGTCTGCCGCTGAGTACACTAGTATAGAAAAATATAAAAAAATTAAGCAAATCAGTTATTTTTAAAGTGGATGGTGGACAATTTTCATTGTTGTCGTTTGCATCTTTAAAATTTAAAGCCCACATCTACGAACACACGAAATGAGAATTTGTTTCAAAAATATGTATTTGTTTGAGACTTTCTCTGTGTTTCTTATTGTAAGAATTCTGCTGGTAATATGCTAAGCTTGCATTTGTCGTTGCTTTTCACTACTCTTGTAAAAATTTCAAGGCTGTTTTGAAAATGCAGGCCATAGACAACACACAAAGACAACAATAGACAAAGAGAAAGTGAAAGAGATTGGGAGAGAGAGAGAGAGAGAGACATAGTAAAGTATTTAATTTATTGTCTCAAACAAATTTTTTGCTTGTTTTCATTTCGCTTTGCATAAAGACAAAAATCTGGATTGATGCTTTAACATAAACTTAAACAAACACACACATACGTGCAAACATATACGACGTGAAAGAATAGACATTTAACACTATTTTTTTCTATCCGCAGCCATAACAACCATGTCTATTCTCTTATAAAAGCGCCTTCTCTCTTTCTCCTCTTATATCGCTCATATTAAGTGTTTTTGTTTTTGTTTTTATTTTCGTTTTCTATTTTTGCCATTGATAAACCATTTAAGTGTGTCAGTGTTTCTTTGTTCGCCTTAAACAATATGCTTTGTTTTACAGGGAGTGTAAGAAAATAAATGTGTGTGTGCGTGTGTGAGAGTGTATGTGTGTATACGTAAATATAAATTGTCGTGTTATAAATAACGAGAGTAATGTGTTCTCTACACTAAGGGAATTTTTTGTTGGTTTTCTTTTTATTGTTTTTAAATTTTTATATATGGTTTAGTTTAGTTTGCTCATGCATATTCATACATATGTATGTGCCTGTGTTTGCGTTACGTTTGTGTGAGTGCGTGTGTGTTTGTTTTATTATTGTTATCTTGAAATTTTCAAGTATTCTTATCAAGTCTTTAACAGAAGGATAATAATAAACAATAATGAAAATAGTAATAATAATAATAACAACAACAATAACAACAACAATAATAATATAAATAACGACACTAAACGCGCTCTATACTGGTAATGGCTATAAACAAAAAATTTGTTCTGTTTTGCCGATTACTTTTGTTTTCTTCTTCTTTGTTTCTTTTAGTGGTTTATTTTTTGTGTTGTGTGTTCATGTGCAGCGTTGTCAACTATTAAACTTCAAAAAGCACTAAAGATGAGGAAAATAACGCGTAATTTTTCAAAGAGAGCAGCATATTTAAAATTGTTTTTAGTTTTTTTTATATAAAATTTTTTAATACATTTATTTACATTTATATGCAGATGACTTACACTAAATAATATTTTACTTTATATCATAGTTTTCTTAAAAATCAACAAAAACAATCGTAGTCTTCAACAAAAGTGTGCAAAACAAAGCAAAAAGTTCATATAACGTTGATAAACTTGAATTATTTTTAACTTTGCCACGTCTGTGCGGCTCTGAAGCAATAAGGCTATTAAGTACAGCTTCCGAGATAAGTTTTCATTCACTTTCTAGATTTTCAAAGAGTTCGTTTCGATTTTTGTGTTGTGTTCCTGATATGTTCCTTTTTTCATTACTCCAAAGAGGTTTAAGACGGGTGATTGTGCCCGTTAATCAAGGACTTAAATCCTATTCCCTTCTGTTTAACCTCAACGTGGGTTCGGCCCATTATCGCGTTGAAACACCCATCGAACTGGTAAATTTCACTCAGCGTATGAAATCACTTCGTTTCTAAGATGTTTTTTTTTTGCAATAAATCTACCCAAGGTCCTACTTAGGGAGATCGGACGGTTATTATTCGACCGGTTTTTACCGTTTTTTTGGTTTTTTCGAATACGGTTTTTTCTAAATCTTCATTTTTCGAATACCAAATAAACCGGTTAATTTAACACGAATAACCAACCGGTTAATTTAAATGAGTATAAGTTTTATACGCTTGTATATGTTTTTATTGAAAATATGATCATCGTTTAACTATTTGTATAAATTTAATTATTTTTGTATACGAGTATATGACAACCTTGAACGTCTCACAAAGAACGTGAAAACCAAGTTAGATCTTCTCTAAATAAATATTGATTTTTATATATGGAGAATGATCAACCAGACTAATTGGAAGGGCACAAACTCACAAACGCCGGTTCGGAACGCCAAATATATTAGTTTGTTAAGTTTTTCACAGCGTAAATACACATAACCAGTCGCTAGTAATGTTGTGAGTTGATATCGCTGTTGAAAATTGTCAGATGGTTTTGCGTGGGATTGAATTGACGACTTCTTGGTTGGAAGGTGGGTTTTTACCTTACATACCACTGTGACACACACACTACTAAATACGTGGTGCATAAATTTACATACGATACTGCTCGAAATCTAAGCAAATTTTCTTTTCGAGGCAATTAAGGTCTCGTATATAACTAATAGATTTATTCAAAGTACAACGTTTAATTTTTGTTATCTTAGGCATCTAACTATTTTAACAAATCTTTAATTCCATTCTCTACCAAGTAATACAACAAAAACGAAATTAGCTCCTTGAGTACCTGTTCGAAACTTAAGCGTTCTTCAGTACTTTGTGTAATAAATTTTCTTTTTTTGTGGCCTCCGCACACCGTTTTGGCATAGTTTTTATGAGATTTGTTAGAATTAGCTCTGCGCTTCAAGTATTAGGAACAATTTTATTTAAACGAAGAACCGGTTAACCGGTTATATGAATTATTATTAACCGAAAATCGGTTTTTTTAAAAGTGCTACTTTTCGAATTATTCGAAAACCGGCTTGCTGAGAAGCAAATCCGCATCATAACGTTGCCTGCTCCATGCATAAAATTATTTTATAGTTGCGTGGATCAAGCCTTCTACTAAGCATATTTCCATAGTACTTCTCACTATACTCGGTTTTATTATTGGATTTTGAGTCGTCACTAAACAGAATAGTTATCCGTATCTGTCCGACACTGTATGTACTTGAGACAAAAATGAGAGGTGCTACTCAATGCCCGATTCTTTTTGACTGATTATTGGTATTGGCAATGAAGTCACTTAGACCAAGTCAAAAAACTTCCACTATTACCATCAAGATATGCAAGATTAACTATTTTTAAGTTTAAAAAATGCGCACATTGTTACGTAACGAATAAGCAGAGCTGACCGCTGAGTGGCGTTTACGAATTAATATTGTTTTTATACATCGACACTGTTGATGCGCTACACACGATTAATCTACAATCCCTGTTATGCTGACGTTAGACAAAGTTTTGTCAACTTCCCAATCAGCGTTGCCAGCGAATGTGTTCAAAGACTCCAAGAGTCAAAACAACCTAAAACTTAAAACTAGGCTGGAAACCCTTGAGAATTCCAAAGACTTGTCTCTGATTATGGCATTCGATATCAAACGATTTTTCTGTGTAAATAGTTTTAGAATTCTATGCAATTTCATTCGATATCGAATGCAGTTATTTGCCTCTGAATTAGTAGAGGCATATAGGACGACATTACAAATCTTTGCTGCAAGCCTTTAGATTAGAAACCAAAATTAAGAAGATGTTTTGTCTCAAGCATTCAACCTCCACACATCTCATATAACAGGTAAATAAGCATTTTTAATTCGTTTGTACAGTCTAAACTTTTTTACTCGATTTTATGACGATTTGAAATAATGACTTGGTGCCACCAAAAATAAAAAGCAGTAAAATTAGAGACAACAAACCGCTAAGCACCAACTCGAAAATTTTTCACGTCGAAAATTTTAAAAAGCACTAAAAAGAGTGTTAAAAGCACTGAGTTGACAACGCTGTTCATGTGCCATATTTCAGCGACAACAATAAAAACAATTGAAATTCGTACACTATTTAGTGGTGTGTGTGTGTGTGTGGGCGCACAATTACTTTAATGGACTTTTCTGTAATTACAGTTATTATATATTTTTAGTTTCATTTTGTTGTTGTTGTTTTTCACTTCTTCTGAGTGACTGTATATGTTTAGAAATAAATCAGTGAGTGTATAGAAAAGAGTGTTAAAGAGAGTATTCTTTTCACTCTCAAACCCAATTTAAAGCGTGATTATTGTTGTTTTTTATTTTTAAAAGACTTCTCAAATTACAAATTAATTGAATATTTTATTTTCATATTTATTTTTGTTATCATGAAGGTATGTGTGTGTATGTGTTTGGGCGTGAGATGCTTGTAGAAATATTTTCTCACTTATGTTGACATTCATTTCAATACAATAATTCTTTTTAAATACTAATGATATTCTTGTTGTTATTGTTGCCTGTTGCTGTATTAAATATTTATTTTTGTTGATTTTTTTTGATGAAGAAAACAAATCTTTTGTTGTTATTTTGTTGAGATTAGGGTTTCATGATAATAATGTTGTCTTTACATAGCAATGGAATTCATATAAATCATACGCCTACGTTGACTGAAGTACAAAATTTTGAAATAATAATTCGGTAATAATATGTAACTTAATACCTTCGGTAATTTGCTCCTTGACTTACAATGATGTGTACATTATATGCCTATTTTATGTTTTTTTTTCTCTAGAAACTGTTTTCGACTTACGTTGTGCATACAGTTAGTTAATCACTTAAGCAATTAAACAACTATTCAATCAATATGTATTTCATTTTAATAAAAGTCTGTAAATTAATTCAATAAAAAATTTTCGTTTAGTTTTTTAGATTATCAGTTTGTTCATTCACATATAGATCATATCGTCTAGCGCTAGGCAATATTTTGGAAAAATAGACCGGAAAGATTCCCCAAAAAAACGTGTCATGTTCCTGCAAATTGCACAATGTACAGTTCATGTCTGAGTTTGCAACACTAAATCTGTTATAATTAAGTGCGCGCTATGAATATCCATGAGATTTCTTGTGTAGATAAGCTATCGATGGAGTAAAAGCTTTCTTTTTTGTGGTCCAGAAGCTTGTATATTCTCGTGGTACTTATCCGTTTACTCTGCAATCTCTCATTAAATATATTCTTGAGTAATTGCAAACTAAAGCTGTTCCACTGCTGTTCCATGTGACTTGGTTTGGGTCATTGTGTGTTAAGGAAAAAGCTCACAATGCAATAGAATTTGGGATAATTGGAACGGTAATCTATTCTGAGAATACTCAGACATTGCTCTACTTAAATATTTACTATGAACAACTTTGGTAAAAGATGGCTGTCATATGCTGCCGTTTCTAATTTGAGAATGTAAAGGGTGGTCTAACCAAAACGCACGATGTTAATTGTAAAAAAAACGCACAAAAAGTTTTCAGAGAATCACATTAATATTTTTTATTATGGTAGAAGGAAAGACAAAATATTGGCCAAATGCTCGCCACCGCTTCGGTGGCATACCTCTAATCCTCGGTCCATATTTTCAATGACTCTTAAACATAAGTGAGGTTTAATGTCGTTAATGTGCCGAATTTAGCTCTTGCATTGTTCTTGGCTTATTAGCGTCCCATTTTTCTTTTTATTATATCCAAAGAAAGAAGTCCAACGGTGTCAAATCACATTATCGTGGCGGCCAATTAACATCGCCTCGGCATGACATAACACAGCCATTGCATTTCTCGCGCAAAAGAGCCATTGTTTTTTTGGCTGTTTGGCAAGTGACACCACCCTCTTGGAACCACCACCACATATTGTTCAGGTCTATATAATCAATTTCTGGTCACAAAAGGTCAGTTATCATCTCGCGTTAGCGAACACTGGCGACGATTCGAGGTTGACGGCTCTTCTGCCACACAATCGCGAACAACAGTAATATTTTCCGCAGTACAAACTGTGGGAGCATATTTCCAATAGACGCGGTTTGCTGAAATTTGCGCAATTTTCCCGATTGTGGACACATTCGTTTGATTATACGGACCAAAAAAATCAAGAAGTGTACGAAATGCATTTCGATTCAGTATTCAAATTGAATAGAATTCATAAATCAGTAAATTTTTCGATATACTTTCAAATGCTGCTAAATTTGGTTTAAACAACTTCTTAGACAGGACACGAGAGACAGCTCTCATGCACACAGACAGCTCCGGTTAACCGGTTCTTTTATTTAAATAAAATTGTTCTTAGTTCTTGAAACACAGAGCTGGATGGAGAGTTTAAAATTAACAATAATTCTTTCTCCCTAACACACACAACCTTTTCAACCAGAGGTTATCCACACTTAACTCTCTTTACTGAGTTACTTCTTATAAACTCTCTTCACACCAATAACACATTCGCTGAGTTAACTTTACTTAAAACTGCACTCGCTGAGTTTACGACACATAAACTGATTGTTGTTCGCATTGATGTGCTTTTTATAAGGCTGAGTAAACAATAAAAATCAAAAGCTATCGAACCTCTCGATATTTCAGGTGGATTCCAGTTCTTTCTTTTAATTTCTTTTTAGTTATTTTGTAACCATGCGTATGTAAAAATCTACCTCTTTCAGCTCTTAGTATTTGTTGTTGCTTGCTTATTATCTGTTACTTGTTTTCTTTGCTGCTTAATTATTGTTGTTGCCGTGTTAATTACTGAGATTTACTTTATCTCTGCTAGTGGTGTTTGTTGAAGAATTGGTTATTTGTAAACAGCACGTATAGTTGTTCTTGCAGCTTTTGTTTATTTATTTTAGCGATGTAATAAACGCTGTGGTGCCCAACCTAATTTTTTTAGGGAGATCGGACGGTTATTATTCAATGATTTATACTCATCATGAATAGACTCACGCCTGAACAACGCTAGCAAATATTGCATTTTTCATAAGTAAATTTATTTTTTTTCAATTTTCAATTTTTTCAATTTTCATAAGCGAATTTTGTTTAGCGATGAAGCGCACTTCTGGTTGAATGGCTACGTCAACAAACACAGCTGCCGCATTTGGAGTGAAGGTAATCCTCAAGTGTATGTGGAAACACCGTTACATCCAGAAAAACGGACTGTTTTGTGCGCTTTATGGGCTAGTGGAATCATTGGTCCGTACTTTTTCAAAGACGATGGTGGCCAGAACGGTGATCGGTATAGAGACATGATTACTAACTTTTTCACTCCTGAATTGAATAACCATGATGTCTAGGAAATGTGGTTTCAACAAGACGGCGCAACATGTCACACAGCTTGTGCCACAATAGATTTATTGAAAGACACGTTTGGCGACCGCCTAATTTCACGTTTTGGACCTATGAATTGGCCTCCAAGATCTTGTGATTTAACACCGCTAGACTACTTTCTGTTGGACTATGTAAAGTCATTGGTCATGACCTTTTGGAAGACAACATTCGCCGTGTTATTGCCGATATACGCCCACAAATGTTGGAAAAAGTCATCGAAAATTGGACGTCCAGATCGGACTACATCCGCGCCAGCCGTGGCGGTCATATGCCAGAAATCATATTTAAAATGTAATGCCTCAGGATTATCTTTCGGATAAATAAAATTCATGTCAATCGAATAGTCCATCGTTGGTTTATTGCAACTTAAAGTTCTATACCTCTATTAGCAGTTTAGTATTGACGATTTTGTATTCATTATCAATTTCCGCCACTGCTTGCTTGGTTTAACACAATTGACGTTATTTAAAAGTCGCTGATAGTACTCAGTCTTACAATACTTATAAACAATTTTATAATTTTGCTACGGGTATGCTTCGATGTAACATATTTTATAGCTTAAGCATTTAGTGTTTCTGTATATTTTTAGTAATTCAAAGCTTTTAAGTCTTAGTGTATTGCATCTGATATTATACCATTTATTTTTCGGTTCAAATAAAATCTTCTTTAATGTTGTTTTTAATGACCTCACTTAGTTCGACAAGTTATACAAGCCATATATTTAATGTAATTTTTTATTTATTTTTATGTATTTTCAAATTTTATTTGTTTTAATTTTTATTGTTTCATCATTCATTGCATTGATTTTTTTTTATTTTGTTCTTTTTTGCAGTGAGCCTTACAAAACCGCCAAAAGTTTATTTTTTTATTTTATTTTTTGGTTAAGCGTTTGACCATTGGAAAAATAAAAACAGAAACTTTTGTCAACAAATCATTCAAAGTAACTGTGAGTATGCTTTTTTAAATTTATTTTTTACTTTAATACAAATATAAAAAATTAATTAAATATTAATTAAACACAGCGTATATAGTATATACTGAAAAACGCATGATGCGTATGAGCGATACTTTTAATCCCTAAATTAAAATTAAGCAAATTATGTATAAAAGATATCGTCCAATTTGTTTTATATTAATTTGAAAGGTCTTCCAGACCTTATCTACCCTTGAGTGTAAAGTGTAGGTTTAATTGGGTGTTATATTTAGTAAAACCCGGGTGGGATTTCTTATTTAAAGGTTTCCGTAGTTTTTTTTTGTACAACAAAAATAAGTGTAATTTACGTATTGGGACTATAAATTTATTTGTTCCGTTTTTATCAAATCACTGCTTACATCTTTTCCCCACCGCTGAGCCAATTTCCAAATAGCGTTTCACAAAAATTCTCGTCTTTTTAGGCGCGCCAACTTTTAAGCTGATTTTGTATTTATTCAAAGGAAATGATTTGGTGACATGTTAAAAGATAAACTCATACCTCTTTATACGGCCCAGATAGTTTCTAAAAATGTAGACCGTAAATCGAAATGCGTTCAAACGAGATGAATGTGTGTTGCGCTTGCTTTTCTTACACTTAAAAAAAAAGAACGGAGAATCCACGGTTTTTTAACCGGATGTGTTCCATAATTAAAACCGGCCGTTATAGCAAAATGCATAAAGATGTGTGAGTATATTGCATCCGTCGCAACAGCCCGAGAATACGGCGGATGCGGCATTTGATCGTCTTTTATAATTGTTTTGAAACTTTTGTGACTTGAGGACGGCTGTTGTCATAACTTAATCATGTCTTATAATACATGATTCAAGCGAAGTAATTGCAGTCTGCTCTGATCACTGAGTTTTAGCAGTTCATAGTATAAAATGCCGCGTTGATCCTACCATGAATGAAAAATTGCATTATAAATAGTATAGCAACGTAATTAGAAAAAAACCCGGGTTTGTGCCAAGCCTGGTTGTAATTACCCATGTTTCGCAGTTGTACGCATGCACAGTGGTTCGGCAACCAAAAATACTTCAAGTGATAATATCAACGTAAAGTATTTTTCACTGTATTATACAATTCTAAAGAGTATTAAATATTGAAATGCGTGTGGTTAATACCTAAATGTACCCCTCCAACGCGCATTTTTTCTCTTCGCAAGTAAAAACGTAAGAAATAAATTTATGCAATTTGCTTGAGATAAAATTAAAAATAAATATGAAAAGGATATAAAATAACAAAAGATAATCTATTTATTTTAGAAAACCAAAACACATGATAATAAAATTAATTTTTGCTCGCTTGGTCATATTCCTTGCCAGGATATATGAGATCTGGAGGATCTATTACTACGATATACCATATTCATGAGTTGTTTTACTACCAGGCCTAATAACTCCGCGAATTACAATAAAAACTAAGTCGCATTTTATTTATAACTAAACATAATAGATCATTCAATAAGTCCATAAGATAAGTAAGAGAAAAACAAAATTTTGTCAAACTCGAGTTTATTATTCAACATAGTTGGCTTCGAGAGCGTTACAACGAGTATAGCGATTTTCAAACTATTCGATACCACTTATATAGTCTGATCTCTCTTTCTCGTCAAAATGGGTCTCAGTTTCAGCGATTAACTTCATCATTGGACTTAAATTTCTTTCCAGCAAGCATTCCCTTGAAATCTGAAAACAGGAAACTGGGGGCTAAATCTGAAGAATACGGTGGGTTGCTAAGCAATTCGAAACCCAATACAGTAAATTTTGCCAGCGTTTTCATCGAATTGTGGCACGATTTGTGAGCTCACGCGGCAACCACTTTGAATAGAGCTTTCGTATACCCAAATGTTCATATAAAGTGGCAAAAACAATACCATCTAATGTCTTTACAATGTCTAGTTGCTAGCACGGGCAACTCCAATTTGCGATCGTTCACAACTAGCTTGTAGATTTTTTTAATGCTCATTCAATGCGCTCTGCATCATGGTACGACCATGTTTAAACTTAGCCAACCACTTCTCTACCAATTCTCTCGATGGAGCAGAGTTCGGATAATGTTTATCAAGCCATTGTCTGGTTTCCGCTGCATTTTTTTCACTTTTTTCCAGTTTTTTCAACAACAAAAGTTGCTTTACACAGTCAGATTGCTGTCAAATTTATACGCACATCGTTTGAAGGTTAGTATTAAATAAAAATCATATGGAAAAAATTATGGTAACGCTATCTATGCGGCACCCTATGGACTTATTGAGTGACCTATTATTTCTTCAAGAAATTCGTAAATAGTTCTGTTTCTTCATAATATATGTGTAAAAAAATCTCCTTACTAGAGAAATGTGTAAAGAATTTGATAAAAAATGGGTTTGCTTGAGAAATAGCCACAGATTCCTTAAGATTATCTAAATACAGTATACCAGGTGTACCGGTATGAAGTGAGCGTTTTTTTGTAAAAATAAAACACAAATTTTTAAAGGGAAAGTAAAAAAAATTGTATTCAAAGTATTGTCCGTTGCTGGCTACTCATTCTTCTCATCTTTTAGGTAATCTATGGATTCCACTCTAGTAAAACTTTTCGTCTTTTGAATCAAACCAATTAGTCACCCAATTTTCGAATTCCCCGCAGGAATCAAAGTGCTGCTCAGCCAATGTGTGCTCCATCGATGAAAAGAAATAGCAGCCGGAAGGAGCCAAGGCTGGTGTATACGTCGGGTTGGGTATAATGTTTAGATTGTATCCTGAACTGGTTGTGCTTTATGTGCACGTGCATTATCATGTTGCAACTCTACCTTACCGCGGATTGCGGCCCATTCTGTTTGTTTTTCGATCTACGAAAATCGATCGATGAAAAAATATGATGTTGCTTGTTCACTGATTTTATGTAGACTGAATATGTTTGACAGATGTCATTGCCTACACACAAAAAAATGTTCCCTGTGGAGACGTTTATATCTTGACGCTCACTTCATACCGGTATATATGAAGTAAGCGTGAGAAACCTAAAATCGCTCAATATTCATGTAAGTTAATAGCACGTAAGTGCATGAAGGTTTAAAACAACCGGCTTTTTACCCGTAATTCAAGATTTTGAAAGTGTTATGAAAATTTCCAAAAATTTGATTCTTGTTATAGTTGGTGCTGCCTATCAGAAACATTATATCACTTCCCACGTATTTCTACTTAATCCTTTTTTGTCGCGTAGTGCTATTTAAAAATTTGTCTCAAGAGCTTACTATGTTTGAAAGAGTTTGCTTTGTTTCTGTTTGTTTTTTAAATATTCAACAAGTTAATTACAATTCCTCAAAAAGACCTCAATTTCATGCAAAAAAAAAGGCCGTTTTGAGGTCACAAAAGACATGATCATTACTGGAGACGAGACGTGGGTTTATGAGTACAACACGCAATACAGACAGATGAGCAGTCTAAAAAGAAGGCAATGCTCACGGTTTTCATGGATTACAACGATGTTGTGCATCATGAATTTTTTCCAGAAGACCAGAATGTAAACAAAGAGTATTATTTGGGCGTCATGAGACGTTGGCGTGAAGAAATTCGCCGAAATAGACCAGAATTGTGGGCAGAAAACTCGTGAACTTGGCACCATAATAACGCACCGTCGAACAGTGCACATCATTATTCGAAATTTTTTAATGAAAAATGCAAAAGAATTCCATCCAACAGGCACCGAATTCACCTGATTTGGCTGCCTGTGACTTTTTCGGTTCAATCGGGGGGCAATATAGATTAAGATGAATAAACAACCTGTATTTTTAATTTTTTGTATAAATTCACAGGAGTTTTTGATCTGGGTGCTACAATTAATTTAAAACAAAGTGAAAGCCTCCCTCATTAAGAATAATTTTTGTACAAATTAATACGGAACAGCTTTCTAGGGTTTAAAACTTGCTTATATTGTACTTAATTTTCAACCTTTTCATACTGCCAGCAGTAACTAATAATATGCCCTCTCTTTTGTGACTGTTTTTAACGGGAACGGTGGAAATAAAACAACAACTAATACATTTTTATAAATCTTGTTCTATTTGAATATGTTGAATCCACATTTAATGCAAAAATTTGGACTTTGATCTTTTATTTTTGGCTTAAGGCAGGAACCATCGTGAAATGGTTGGGTAAATACTTAGTGGGTATATACGCTATTTTTCTTATCTTTTTTGCTCAAGAAGTTGTTGTTAAGACCTGTATATAATCTGTCTATCGTCGACACTCTGACATTTAGGTCTTTGTTCAATTTCCCATTCTCTCTTATACCAGCTTCGAGGTCTCGAAATTTGTTCACCTGTTTCAGCACTTCATTTCAATGATCAACTCTTTCGTGGCATTGTCTCCGTTTTCTTCGTATTAATACGGAAACCTATGCAAGTCATTTCATCGACAATTAGTTTGAGGTTGCTTTGTAGCTCATTTGCCATGTTTTGGGATATGTCATCATGGAGTACAATGAAGAGATACGGGCTCAGTATATCACCTTGTCCAACACCTTGCGTTATTCTGAAGTCGAAGACATAATTTACAATTCGTACGTAGTTTTGTATGCGCATAATGAGAGCTTCTTCCACGTGCCTTCTTCTTATTTCAGTTTATCTTACTGTGGCAAAAACTTTCTCTGAGTCAATAGTGGCGATATTTTCGTTATATCCATAATTGTGCCAGACAATTCGACAGATGTAGCTTTAACGATATGGCCGCAATCAACTGCCAGAGTTCAGATGTCCCTATTTGGCGACAAGTTAGACTGCAATAATTTCAGTTTTCAATCACATTAAAAAATACATTTTTATTTAAAACTTGAATTTTTTATTTTTCTTAAATAAAAAGCTGTTTTAAAAAGTATTTAAATGCTGTGGCCATGAATAGAAATCATTTGTTATTTTTATTTTAATAGCTTAAGGCCTAAATATATCACATTTTTTCTTCTCATTTGTTGAATATTTATTTCCGTCTGTTTTTTTTACCATTTTTTTACTAAGATTTTTATTGTTGTTTCTTTTCGTATTGAAATAAAAAAATCTTCTTTAAGGCTTTAAAAATGTTCATTCTATTTTGATGGCAACAACAAAAAATGCAATAGAAAAGAAACTATTTTTCTATTTATTATTTTTCCCACAGTTTTTCTTTTATTCTATGTTTCCATCTCGAAAATATCTTGTGGTGAACTGTAGACAACTATTGGATTTTATAAAGGATTTTTTCTTGAAATGAAAGGAAAAGAAAGAAATTTAGAAAGAAAGATAAGAATTCTATTTTAATGAATAGATTTTTTTTCTTTTTTCAAAGAAATACAACTTTAGGCTGAAACTTCGTAAGACATTTTAAGAATAATGCAACATTCCCAGCCTTGGGTTAGGATATACAACGTATTTAAAAACCAAGAAATCGATAAATTACCAGCAGCTGTGCCTTAAGAATTTACTAAAATATTATTTTTTTTTTTATTTTTATTTTTATTTTTAAAAGTGTTGTTGCGTGCAAAGGCGTAAACATATAAAACAGATCATATTCATTTTTTATACCCTTTATTAGCACAGAATATAAGGGCATATTGTTCATTCTATTCTGATGGCAACAACTAAAAACGAAATAGAAAAGAAACTGTCTTTCTATTTTTCCCATTGTTTTTCTTTTATTCTATATTTCCATCTCTAAAATATATTGAGGTGAACTGTAGACAACTATTGGATTTTATAAAGGATTTTTTCTTAAAATGAAAGAAAAAGAAAGAAATTTAGAAAGAAAGATAGGAATTTTATTTCAATGAATAGATTTTTTTTCTCTCCTTTCAAAGAAATACAACTTTAGGCTGAAACTTCGTAGGACATTTTAAGAATAATGCAACATTCCCAGCCTTGGGTTAGGATATAGAACGTATTTAGAAACCAAGAAATCGATAAATTACCAGCAGCTGTGCCTTAAGAATTTACTAAAATATTATTTTTATTTTTATTTTTATTTTTATTTTTATTTTTAAAAGTGTTGTTGCGTGCAAAGGCATATAAAATAGATCATATTCATTTTTTATACCCTTTATTAGCACAGAATATAAGGGCATATTGTATTTTGGTTCTTAGTTTTTAATAAAGTGCTGATCAAAAAAGGTGATGCCGCTTGGCTTTGTAAGTACCGTCGTATATGTTTATTGTTTCTTGGAGTCCAACCAATAAAATTTATATATCGTCAGAAGGATTGATTACATTCTTCGATTTGATGAGAGCGAGAGGATATACAAATTTTTTGACAGAAAGTAGCTTTAATCAATAAGTATAAATATTTCAGAAGTAGTGCTATATGATGTTTATGTACTGTGGCTTGGAACTAAAATCGCCAATTTTAGAATATTCACTTTTGAGATAATTGCCATTGAAGTTAATTTTATAATTGATTTAGATCAGTTAATAGTGACATTGGCTAGAAAAACCCTTCTAAAGCTATTCGTGGTTAAATTATACATTAGCTGTTTCAGCAAAATGAAATGATTATTGCAACGATTAACTCAAAACAGCAAACTATTAATATTGGCCCTTTTATTACCAAGCCACAGAATTCTTTTTCTCTTGGAACACACACTTTTTCTCTCTGTTGCAAGACTTTTCATTTCATTCTATGTTATTACAGTTTTTCCTTAGCTCCCTCTATAGTTAGGTGTTGGTCGGTTAGTCTATGGTGTGGCCAAGCCATTAAAATCTTTCTGTCTTTAGAAGTTGGTGGTTTGATATATCCCACGTTTAGTGTTGCCAACTTGTATGCAATTAAAAATATTGTGTGTAATTTTTGATTGCGTATGTAGTCCGTGTGTAATTCCCTTTATGTGTAATTTTACTTTTTGTTTTTCCGTTTTTTTTTTTTTGTCGGTATATTTTGATCTGTGTATTTTGAGTTTTTGTCATATTTAGCATTGCCATTTTGGTTCAATCGGACCAAAATTGGTAATTTTTCGTTGTTTGAAAGCAATTTGGTTGTTTTGTTGCAATTTTCTTACATTTTTGGTAGATTTTTGCTATTACAAACAACGTACATAATTTGGAAAAAAGAAATGAAATTTTGATCTGTATGAATAAAAATTTTCACTAACGTTACCCCAGTTTACCCTGTCTTTCCACATGTATCGGCTTCTAAAAGACCCATTTCGTTAACAAATCGCCTCGAATTATCTTGAAGTTGGTTCAAATATGTGAAGCGCTCCATAGTTGTAATAAATAAAAAATTAAATGTCAGGGTGTCACGATAGAGTAGTACGCTGTATGCTAGTCAGTCAGCTCATGGGTCATATGTTAGATTTCCATCTGAGTCTCTGGTTATTACGCCGAAAATTTGGTCTTTAGTTACCTGTGTGAAAAAATTATAATATAATTTATAATTGTATTCTATGTTAATATAAGTAAATAAATAATTCAAATGACAACTTTAGCCTCCGATATGCATCAACCACTCTACTTAAACTAAATACTTACTCTAAACGAAATAAAGGAATTATAAAATTATAAAGGGAATTTTAAAAACGTTCTCTTGATATTATTGGCAATTGATATCTATACTCAAGTTATATATCCCTAAACACTTTTAATTACACAAGAGTAATAATTAATCCCCTTACTCTTCTCCTTCTCACCCTGCTTCACGAGCAAATATAATGACAAACATTCTTTTACAGGGTTCTCCTATTTTAGGTCGAACTCTCCCGTATAACTCTCGTAGAAGAAGTTTGTTTACAAAATCGCCCCCAGGTTTTTTGTCAATACTTTTTAGTCACAACTTTAGAATAAAGCTTGTAGTATATATTACAACTTTTAAAAAAGTACTTTCGTGCATTTTTAAATTTCTTACTTTACTTTTTGGTAGACTGCGGGCGGTTTGGGTAGAATTTTATAAAATTTTTGGTACGCAATCAATTTCTTGCATGGTAACTCTGGTCATATTACATTAAAAGCCAATTTTCCAAAAATCTTAGTCATAAGCCCTTACTAAAAAGAAAAACTCGTCTTTTAGTACGATGGAGATCCAAGATATACCACAAAAATTATTAAAGAGTAGGCGTAGCAGCAAAAAATTCGGGCGATGGATTGGCTAGTATAAAAGTCTAGTCTCTGTTGAAAGACTAATTTTTGAAAAATAACAAAAATGTCTGGAAAAATGTCATTTGGTTTGGAGGAACATGTTGCAATTATGACAACGAATGGAACCAAATTTCTCTATCTTTTTTGGATAATAATAATATTGTAGGAAGTATGGCTTACTTTATTAAAAACACCACAAACAATACCGAGTTCTGGAAAGGGTATTAAAATTATAAGTTCATCTCATTTAAGCGAGACGTGCAGAACTGTTTATATGTATTTCATTTATTTCCATTTGATACTTTTTGTTGGGTAAAGTTTTATTTAATTTGATTGCGTATATCTTTTTTTACAGGAACTTTTCTGTGCAACTACTGAACAGGTGCTCACTTTTGCACGCTACTGTATATATATAAAATTTAATATTAAAGGGATATATTGTATCTTCTTTGTGTATCCAAATCAAGATGTGTTTGTTTGTTTGTATGATGTATATATGTGTGTTTGAAGTCTATAGACGGACCGAGTTTCTTGAAATTTTCACTGTATCATCATGTATGCCTGGAAGGAGACATAGGCTGCATCCCCTACTCAAACCAAATATTAATAATCGCATATCTAAACATTATAGCAGCCTGAGTCATACAACTTTGTCTCAATTACTTTAGTATGAGACTGATTAATTAAAAAAAAAAATGTAGCGCAGATATAATCAGTGGGAGAGGTATACCTCATATAAAGAAAATTTTAATCATCGAATACTATTACACTGATTGCGATAAAATTTTATCCCAACACCCTCCTAAAACAAAACAATAATCAGTAAAAAAAGTGGGCGGAATTGGACAAATAGTCGTGACACCTCCCATTCAAACTAAATGTTGATTTATGTATAGCATGAGAACGGTTAAAGAAAAGCTTCTGAATTTAGTCTGAATGACTTCATAGTCAATACAAATAATCAGACAAAAAATGGGCGGAATTGGACAAGTGGGCGTGGTACATCCTGTATAAATTAAATAAATTTTTAAATCACGTTCAAACAGCGCTAAGAAGCAGAAATTACAGTGTTTTTTGGAACGAACGATTGATTGGATTTTGAACGGAAGTGGACGAAATGGGAAAAAATGGTAAAAAATTTAACTAAGTTAGTATTTAAGATAATAATTAAGTGGGTGGTAGCGAAGCAAGCCGGGTTTTACGTAGTATCTTTTATATAAAAATTAATGTGTAGTTGTTTGTATATATATATGTATGTTTGTTTAAAGTGTATAGACAGCTAAATAATAGACAGCTGAGCCGAAATTTTTACAGGAACTATAGCCTATATGAGGATATACCCTTCTGCTTTTGCTTTTTGTTCCCTTTTGGTTCAAATTCAATCATAGCCTATAGTTCCTTCCAAAAGGACATTGTAGAATCTGGTATTTAGCTGTATACAGTCTCCAAATAAACACTCATTAATGTTTATATAGCATACCAGCTAAAACACGAGTGCTTCGCATTGAACGTAGAGCTATTTTTACCATTTTGAAGGTATAGATAAATGAAAAATTTTTTTATGGGCATGGCACCGTCAGGTTGGAATTTTTGAAATATTTATAGCCTATTGTTCCTTTCAGGCATACAGAGAGAGATACTGTAAATCGGTACAGCCGTTTAGCTTTTTATAGACTTCAAACTAACACACACAAACACAAATTCATTTATATATATTGAACTAAGATTCTGAATGTTGTTTTCGCTTTAGTTTTCCTAAATTGGATGTCCTTGACGCTTTCGTCTATTGTTGTTATAGCGCTAGCTACTGCAGTTAAAAATGTTGACATCTTCAATATACTTACTCACTCGTTAGTTAGAAATTGTCGGTGTTCGTGCGATGAATTCTCAAAGATTTGTTCTTGTTAATATTGATTTGAAGACGAGTACTAGCTGTTCTTTCGGAAGATTCCAGATTTTTAAAACTGTTGCCTCGTTTCTGTAACTTTCGCATAGAGAAACTATTCACATGAAACGAGGAAATTAAAACAAAATGATGTAAATTGAAACAAAAAAAAATTGCTGTAAATTTTCCTTGTGAGAACCGGCTGTCATTTGAGTTTTTTGGCGTAAGATATTGGAAATATGTGAGTAAAACTGCGAGAATAATAAGTTGATACCCAAAATTCTTGAATTTTGTTTGAATATCAAAATAAAAAGTTGTTACCAAATCAAACCTGTTTTAAAATAATTTTATTTATAATTGTTATTAAAATTATAATTATATTGCTACGAAAATTAAAATGTCTTAAAAAAAATTACAAAAACATTAGTGCATTTATAACTGAATTGTGTAATTTAGGCTATTGGTTTGTGTCAAGGCTGTCAATGTGACACCCTGGTAATGCCATATTTATTTGTATAATTGACTGCGTTACCAATTCGACCATCTTTTGGTAACACGATCTTAAATTTTTAAAACTAACGGACGAATAGAAAATTTGAGAAGGTTTAAGACTTTTTCGGAGCTTTCTAAACTGTAAGTATTTATTTGACTGCCTACGTCAGTCAGTTATAGTTTGGCGGTCATTGTTTAAAGTTGTAATTAAAAAGTCATAAAGTAAAGTCTTGTAAGACGTTCGTAAAAGTGTAATTGTGTATTAAGTGGAAATTAAATAAGTTTCTATATTAGGATAAAGTGTGGAACTAAAAAGAGTACTGTAAAACAACAAATACGTGTTACTTATTGTATTTCACTCAATTAAAAAGAACTCAAACGTTTCAAAAAGGTTAAAACGTAACATAATTTTTTTTAACAATTTTTTTATAAGAAACTTTTCCGAAGTAAGAAATTTTGTAAGACGAATTTATAATAAAAATTGGTTTGTAAATCTTTTATAATTTAAAATATTTTGTTTTAACTTCAAACTATAACTTTGTTACCTTTTTACTGGAATATTTTAATAAAAACATAATCAACGTTACCTTTTTTGCACATTGAAACAGAAACACTTTTACAGAAACACTTTTTATTCATAAATCGAGAAACGATGGAATTTTTTTCTTTCTCACCTTTCATGTGAAAACTTCTCACAAATAAATGCAGAAACAGGGCACATGCTACAGTATATAAGAAACAACGGGTTTGCTATTTTTGCAATCACAGCATTTCAGTGTATTCTATACAACATTATGCTGTAATACGTGCTAAATGTAATTTTAAAATCCACAATCTACATACGAGTATATATAAGAATGGATTGTAGTTTGTTCGGATGCTTCACACTTGATCTTATTCGTAGTTGCTATACGAAGGTTTAAGAAAAAGGAAAGTCGAAAAATTTTCAACAGGTGGCGTCGTAGGCGTTCATTCCTTTATCTTTACTCCTGTTAAGGGTATTTGATTCATTTCACATATTCTTAGTTCTGCAGCAAATATAAACGGGATTGCATAAGTGGCCATGGTATTTTGTATCTCTTGATAACAGTTAAAGTGGAAGTTTCTGAATTCGTAGTTAATACAAATAATCAGACAATTAGTGGGCGGAATCGCATAAGTGGGAATGGTGCGTTCCATAAGAAAAAAATATTGACTTGTTTATGTCTCAAGAATGGTAAAAGAACAACTTTCTGAATTTGGTCTTAATGACTTGGCAGTCGATACAAATCATCAGTTTAAAGGTGGGCAGAATTGTATAAGTGTGAGTGGCATCTCTCATAAAAAGTTGGAAGTCTTTGTTTTTTATTGACGCTTAAAATCAATAAATGATCACTCTTAGACAGTATGCAAACAATTGTTGTTCCTAAATAGCTAACCAGTGATGTAAATATATACGTAAATTCCTGGGCAAAGCCGGATGAGAAAAGCTAGTAGCAAATAAAACGACATTCAACCGCGTGCTTGACGACCATCCTAATGCTGTCTATATAATTCATACAGAAACTGTTTGAATTTAGTCAGAATTTGTTTTGCCTCTCCTACAAATAGGGCCCAAAACTGGAGAATTGCGTTTGTGCAGCATATGCTGTATAATTCTATTAATCATATTCACGGTGTTAAACCCCTTCAGTACATTCCAAAGATCAGCAATAAATCACTTTTTCGATACTTATACTTACTAAAGAATTTATAGGTATAAGTGAGTACACAAATAAAACTACTCGTATTCAATCATACTCACGATAACTTTAATTAATAGTATTCCTTCATTCATTCATCAGAAAATACTCATAATACTCATTATTGATTCGAATCATTGCACTAAGTCGAGTAGTACTCATCAAGTAAACAAGCAATCCTGTCCAAAAGAAAAAAAATAAAAAGTAGGGTAGACAACACACATTGTCATATTAGAATCAAACTCATATTGCATTGTCTATACTCAATGAGTTGAGTATGAATCAAAGCCATAAATGTTGTTAAGTATGAGTATAATGAGTACTTTAAATTTAAGAGCATGAATGCGTGGGCGTACTCATTGCAATGACTATGAATGTGTATGAGTATAAGAATTTACGAATTATGATTCAAGTGTATTCATGTTTTCAGTATTCATTGCTAATTTCTGGTACATTCCTGCAAATCGCCTTTTTTGCGCAATTTTATAATACGTAATTGATAATTGTCATGTATTAGATCAATGTAATTGGTCATTGCAATTAATTATAAAACGTAATTGGCAATGCCAATTTAGGTTAAATTATGCAATAAAAACTTTCAACATTTACAGCTTTTTGTTGTTGTAAGTTTTAAAATTTATGGAAAATATTTAAAACTAAATTAAAAAAAATATATATAAAAATCTTTAATAGTAAAGAATAAAAACCAAATAACGTGCTTAAATACCCATATAAAATAATTGTGATTGCTCAGATTGTTATAGAATTAAGCAATTCTTTTTTCGCTGATTTTTTTTTTTTTACACACTAGTCTGGTAGAAATTAAAATGCAATGCAATCCAAGGCTTGGGTGCTTGTTTGATATGCAGAGTAGTATTTGTTACAAAAAATGAAAGCAATTGCTTCTAGTTAAAGTTTTAAACTGAAATATAAATTTACATATATTACATATGCACATTAAAAAAAGTTTTTTTTTAGATCTACTTTTTGTCCCCGAAATCTTGTAGTAAAAATTTATTTTCTATCCCTATCATTTACACAATTTTTTTTCAATATTAACTAAAACCACATTTTGGAAAAGAGAGAAAAAATGAACGAATTGTTATAAATAAATTGTAAAACCCGTAAATGTCAAAAACTTTGACCGCAAACCTATTGAAACGTTTAAATTACGAGTCACATAAAAGTAGAATTTTACTTGCAAATACTAAAACAAACCCATAAAAAATGGCAAAAAAGTATGGAAGCATAGCGAAAAATAGGTGAATACAGTCGGTGCAGCTTTTCTCATTAGAACAATTACTTGCCTGGGTTTAAAGACTAGCGCAGTGTAGATGGGTTGAAAAGTTTGTAATGTTATTTGTACAGGGTCTTCTGATAAAAAATTTTATTTTCGTATCCAAAGGAAAATAAGTATTTTTAAGTGAAATCAATAGGTGTTTATTTGATTGTAAACCAGGATTTTCGGGCTCAATATAAAAATCTATGAACCTTTGGGCAAGTAGCCCAATGTATTCCAGACGGAGATCGAGGCAATTTCCATCTGTGCGTGGACAACTATAGAGCGTGGGATCAGGAGCGCTTCTGTTAATATATATTCTGATAGTCCCTTTCTTTAGAGTATGTAGACGGCAGACTGGTGTTACACAAATATCTACACACTGGCATTGAAGAACATGATCACACTTTGTTGGGTCCCTGAAAGCACTGATGTTATGGAAGACATTATTGGCAATTCGGCAAGGCGGGGCTCGGCCACTGGTTTAGTAGAACCAGAGCCGTACTTTGGTATTAGTTAGTCCACTGCCAGAGGGAAGATCGATGAATAGGAGCATGAACTTCGCTCGTCATATTGGGTACAATGCCCGTATCTGAGGAGAGCGAGCGGTTAATAAGATCCTTTGCCTATAATAGGGAGTTGCGCCACATGGGCAAAGCAACTATGAGCAAACTTATTGGCTTTCTGACGGGCCACTTCTGTCTTAAATATCATCTCTGCAATCTCAATATAGTACCTTAATCAGAGTGTCGCCTGTACAGGGAGGAAGAGGAAATGACGAAGCATATTCTCTGTTAATGTGTTGCTTTGGCAAACATTCGGAAATTAAATTTTATGGAGCCCTTTATTCGACTTGAACGGGTTGGTCGGCTACTCATTGTGGACACTGTGGTCTTCATACGTAAAGTTTGGTGCTTCTGGATCGAGCGGACAATCATCCGCCCAGGGGTATTGACTGAATAGAGGATTTTTACTACCTTTTACGGCTTATGCGCTCGGCTAGGTCTTGAATAGACTGTGGTCATAAACATATTGTTACGTTTTTACCTTTTAAAAGCGCTTATTTCTGAGTACGTAGATTGCAGTTAAAGTAAAAAAAATCGTGTGTTTCGTTTTTAATTAAAAATTCTTTACTTAACACAGTTTTATGCTTTACTGCTAGTAATGTTTTCACGAGCAATAAAAATTTCTTTTCTTAGTTACAACTTTGTAAACAACAACAATTACTCGACAGATCTTCCAACCCGTTCGTTGCTACAACTTAGGTTCGGTTACAACCTTTTCACCAGAGGTTATCCATTCTTAACTCTTTTTACTGAGTTAGTTCCAACTAAACTGGTTTTTACTTCACGACTCACTTCACGAGCTTACTCCTTATAAACTCTCTTCACACCAAATTAAAACAAATAAACTTTCTTCACGCTAAGCTTACACATAAACTGATTGTTGTTTGCATCGATGTGTTTTTTATATGGCTGAGTAAACAATACTTAGAAAGCTCTCGTAGCTCCCGATATATCAGGTAGATTTCTTTCCTTTGCTATATTTTTAGTTCTTATGAAGCCATGTGAATGTAAAGATCTACTTCGTTCTGTTTTTGTTGTTAGTTATTGTCTATTACTTGTTTTATTTTCTGCCTGTTTCTGTTGTTGCCGTTTATTTTTATTTACTAGATTTCTGCAAATGTTGTTGTCGATCTAGTTATTTGTAAACAGCACGTATAGTTGTTTTAGCGGCTTTTGTTTATTCTTTTTAGTAATGCAATAAGCGACGGGGGCGCTCGACCTGATTATCTTATAGCTTATTTAGCCCTAAAGAAAATTGTCTAAAGTTATTAAATCACAAAATTTCGGTGTATAATTGTTAACGCCTCTTCTAGAAATCACATGTTCAGTAAACTTTGTATGCAAAAGAGCACTGGCATCGTTACAAAATCCTTTCGATTACGAAGTCCATTCACCGTAACAGTTGCTGCGGCCTTATTTTATAAACAGTAAGACCCAATATCATCGGGTTAGCTTTAGCGCTTTTTAAACTAAAGCCAATGTGACACCCTTTAGCCGACGTCATGAGTTCCAATGAAATTTGTGGTGACAAGACTTCACTAAGTGCTAATTGTACTCCCAAGTGGGAGGCCACCTGAACTAACTAATGTTTATTGATCAAATAGTCATCACACTTTCTAGTATGGTGTTCTATACTACTTGGGATCTTCGAACCCAAAAGCTACAGTTTTGCTTCTAATGTAGCCTCCGGGGTAAAAATTGACGTCCCTATCAAGATTATTTTTGTATGAAAATTGGATCGGATTGATGCATTTCAAGAACCAAATTGGCTATGAAACGACGTTGTTGATGGTCAGTAGGCGTGAGTTCTTGTATTGACTGAACTTTGAAAGTTTCAAGTGTAACGTCGTTTGAGGAAATACAAAGACCGATGAGGAGAAGAAAAACCTGAGTTTTTCTTAACACTTTGGACTGCAACAGCATTATTCTCAATTGTTCTTGAGCAAAGTTAGGTTCTTCACATTGTTAACTTGTCTTAACGGCTTACATTTTTTTCTTAGTTTCACAATTGCTGGCCGAGAGGATGCTTCACAATGAACTAAAAATGGTTTAGTTTTGCGAATTGTGACTGCGAAATTGTCACCACTTTTGTAGTGAATTTAATTTCAGTGGGTTATTAAAGCGTATACATATATCGTTCATTTTTATTAATGTCGTCTCATGTGTCAAGTAGTTACCTGTTGTTAAAATGGCTGATTACTGAAAATAGTACCTGCTATTAGAACACCCTGTATTAAAAAAGCTTTTCCAATAACTAAAACGTGATGATTAAGTTAAAACAAAGAATTAAAATTTATACCCAAAAACCGAAATTTATAAATTATTTACTATTAAAAAAGTTCATCAATTGCTTGTAATATGGATTAAAATAACGACACTACCGTTACTCCATAAATGGGGTACTTTATTAACCTTCATTGTCTTTCAACGAATGATTTTAATTCTTTCAAATCAATTATGTAATGCCTACAATAGGCTAACGAAATAAAAATGCGCTTCTTAATTACGTATAAAACCGAAATAATTTGTTCATTGATTAAAATAGTCCAAAAGAGAGATAGAGAGAGTCATCAGTCAGAACAAGCCATACAATTTAATACCACAATTAACCTGAATTTTTATAGCATATACTCAGGCTTCATTTGGCTCTTTTAATTAAGTGAAAATAGAGGAAAAGAGAGAGAGAGATAGCGATTGAAAAAGAAAAATAACAACTTCTATTCCACTCTCACAGAAAGAGCAGAATTGAAGGTGAAATTAGAACTTTAGTTTTTTCTTGTTATTGTAATACACCTTTACAAAATTAACTGTATAGTTAACGGTGTCTTTGTATGTACATACGTGCAAGCCTTTAAAGACCATATTAATGATTTTTACAAAAGCGGGTGTGTGCAATTGCTATAAAGAAACGAACGTTAAGAAATAAATATTAAAAGTTAAGTTTTGGTACTTATTACTGTGTACGTCTGTTTTCGTGACTGTAGAAGAAGGAAGATAGATAGAGAGAGAGAGAGAGAGAGAGAGAGAGAGAGAGAAGTTGGAGGTGTGTATTCTCTTATCGATTTTCTTTTTTTTACCTGACTTGTTTCATAATGTGTGTAGAATTTGAATTTCTGTTGGGAATCATTAAATTGCATGTACGAGTAAGTAATTGGTCCATAAAATATACGAATAATATGTCCTTACAGAGGATTTAAAGTTTTTGTATTTTTATTAGGGATTATACCTTTAACAACGACTTAAGTATGTATATAAAGGCAATTTATTTAAAAATTTATTTAATAAATACGAGGGCTAATTGCATGGTACTGCAGCATGGAACACGTAAAATATACAGTTTGTAAAAAAGTCTTTTTCAAAGCAGAAAAAAGTTAAAATCTTATTTTCGTTTTAGAATACCAACATCATATTCTTAACGTGTTTGGACAAACCTGCAACAAATAACTCAATATTTTAATGAAAACATTCAGGGAACACGAGTCTTAAAAGATTGTGGTGTACCCATTGCTTAAAACCACCTAGAAAATGTTCAGACTTATTTTCAGGGCCGCGTACAAGATCATATCTCTCTCTGAAGACGTGAGAAAAATTGAGTTATAAAGCCATAAGGTAGACAACAAAATAACTGCGCTGAGAGTTTTAAGCAAAATACCTAAAATAATATACTATAATACGCAATCTAACGTTTTTTTTTTCAACTAGTGCTTATTTCGTGAATGGTAACACTTAGCTAATGTCTGATTTGACAGATAATTAGTTTTATCCTTTCGCTGAACGAATATGGTTGTGTATACGCTTGAATAACGCTGGGAAATATTGCGACATTACTTTGATCGGTCGACTTACAGAAGATGTCGATTTTGCCAAAAAAATCATCTTTTCAGATATAGCTCATTTTGGTCTTGGCGAGTATGTAAACAAGCAAAATTGTCGCATTTGGGGCACAGAAAACCCGCACGCATACATTGAAAAGCCGATACACCCAAGACGAGTCACTGTTTGGTGCTGATTTTGGTCCAGAGGCATAATTGTGCCATTTTTCTTCGAAAATGAGTGGAGTGGTCGTTACAGTCAATGGCGATCGTTATCGGGCAATGTTGAACGAATTTTTGTTCACAAAAATTGAAGAGGAGGATATTAGCAACATATGGTTTCGACAGGACTACGTGCCACACAGCCGAAGCTACACTCGATGTTTTGCGCCCTGTTTTTGAAGATCGCATTATCAGCCGCAGAGCTGATGTCGCTTGGCCACCTCGGAGCTGCGATTTGACACCGTTGGACTACTATTTGTGGGTTCCGTCAAAAATAAGTGTTACGACAACAAGCCAGAGGCAATTGACGCTTCAAAGGACAAAATTCGTGAAGCTATTGGTGAAATACAGTTGCACACAATCGATAATGTGCTTAAAAATTGGACCGATCGTGTAGGCTACTGCATGGCCAGCCGAGGCAGCCATTTAAATGAACTTATTTTCCATTATTAACCGAAAGGATTGTACTTTCAAAAAAAAAAAAAAAAAGGAATTTGAGAAAATACTCGGTAATTTTTTTTAATAGCATTTAAAAAAAAAAAATTATTTGGCGAACCCTATACTATGATCCGCAATCTAACACACCAGGCTTAGTTTGTCCAGTGGAAATTGATTATGATGAAGCGTATTAAATGAAGCCATCCGAAATCTCAGATCAATGGCTAAGAAAAGATCCAGATTAGCAACAGAACATATTTCACTGTTTCCGGATAACTAGGATGAACTAATGTTTCTGGTTAGACTAAAATAATGCTCAACTACAATGATGGACCCCAAAGAGTTTAGTGACAGCACTAGGAAATAAAATATAATTCTTACAGTATAGTTTTAAAAACTATCAGTACGGTACAGTGTTGTTTAAACAACAAAAGAGTTGGTGAAATAATGATTTTGAATCAAATAGTGACCAAAGAAGCGTATCTCGATGTTTAACAACTATTACCATAATAATGAACTAAGGCCTTGATCTCATGTATGCCTTAGTAATCTGATTCTTCATACTTTTTCTGCACGGGGTACGATCCTGCTCTAAAAACAAATCAGTAAATTTTCTAGCTTGTTTGGCTTTAAAACAATGAATATACCACAATCATTTGAGCCTCGTGTTCCCTGAATGTTTTCATTAAAATATAGAGTCACTTGTTGCACGTTTGTCCATTTGTCTTTTACATACGATAAAATTCATAAAAAACCCAAATCTTCTTCATAAAAGACCCAATTTCCAAGAAATTCCAATACATTCTTATTTTTGAAAACACTTTTTTACAGCAAGAGATCAGGTGAAGATATTTTTGTTTGTTTTTAGATTTGCAATTTGAAATATTATGACGCTATGACGTCTCGAAGTCCTTAAGAGGTACAGTAACGGGATGTGTAAAAAAAAACATTTTAAGAATTTGTTGTTGTAATTTTCAAATGAAAATAAGATTTTAACTTTTTTCTGCTTTGAAAAGCTTTTTTTACAATATTTACACTATTTTTTCCGTCACTGCTCTAGGGAGCATATTGGCTTTCCACAAAGCATCCATTGCTTTGTTTCAGTTCTATTAATCAATTTCGTTGCTCAAGCCAAGTATATGATTAATCCACTGTAGCTCCCTCCATATGATTGTGTAGTGGTGAATATCCATGCTAATTGGTGGTGATCTTTACTTTAGCATTGTAATTTTTTCTCAGTAGGTGGCGTTTTTTCCTGGTCATTTGTCTGATATATGATGAATGATGGAAAGTTGAAACCTTTTTATTAAATACTTGAAACAACAATAAATTTTTTGTCATCTTTTCTGCTATGGCTCGAAACTGGTTCGCTTGTATTGTTATGTATACGCTCTAACCACTACAACACGCCATGCCCAAAATAAAAAAAACATACTTTAGAAACCATTTAATGAGCGTTGTAGGTCCAGTTGAAAAGATCATAAATTATTAAAAAGAAGAAATACAGAAACACTGTCAAAACTTTGAAAATGTGGAAAAATCTGAGGGTGATTTTTTATTTTTTAAGACTTATTTGTTATATACGCTTTATGCCCTTTTGTACATATGCTCCTATGGCTTTCACAAGGCTTCTTTACCTTGTTTGAGTTTTTTTTTTTGTAAAAATACCTCACAAAAATACCTCCAGCTAAGCAGGTGATCGGTCTACTGTAACAGGTGACCAGGATAGATGTTGTCCTAGAAACAATGCTCTTTTTATATTTGGTAAAGTAGTGGTCCGGAGCCTTGCTGTGCAGCCTATAATAGACACCTACCTTTTCCTTTGCCTTTTTATTATTAAATTATTTTCTGAATTGTGCATCTCCAGAAGTTTCTTGGTAGAGCAAGATTTATGGAGCCTTGAGGTCTCCACTCGAGTGACGTTCTAGTGATACTATCGAGACCTTTTCGAATCGTGTTACCGATCCACCACCATTTTCTTTTCATTATCTGTCTTGGTTCAGGTTTCTCATTATTAATGCTCCTCAGTTCTAACAAAATTTTTAAAAATAATTCTGAAGCTCCTATTGATGAAAACCTGGAGCTTTTGTGTGATGTTATTCGATACAAGCGATTCGATTATTCGATTCACTGCCATACAGCAGAACTGATTTAACACATGAGTTGAACATTCTGAACTTGATCCGTCTTGGTAAATTGGAGCTTCTCCCAACTGACTGCAGGCGTCCGAATGTCGCTCTCACTTTATTGAGCCTGTTGTCTACGTCTGTTTCTGTGCCGCCGTTTGTAGTCATTGTACTTTCTAGAAAGCAGACGCTATCTACACACTACGGTAATCAAAAAGGATTCCGGTATAACCCCCGTGTGGCATTTCCATCGTTCTGATTTGAGTTTTTTTTTTTGTTAGTTGGTAAATTTGTTGCTAAATCTTAGCGTTATAGCTTGCCGTTTGAAAGAGCTACGTAGCCAATAGTAAATCTACCTCTATGTGTGTTGGTGATTTTTTACAATTTTGACCGTGTTGAGGTCGCAAAAAACATGATTTGATTTCGACTGCATATTGTGCAATCATCCAGCATCCACATTGAATGGCTTTTAAAAATTTAAACAAAATAGAAAATAATATTCCACTGTAGCCGAATATGAAGTAATCTACTCCATAAATTGCTTTTTTAAGTAACAACGTATTATAGATGGTCCAAATTTGCTACAGTAATTTAGGTTTGCATAGTGGTTATTTGTTGTCAAACCGCATAATATCTACTGTCTAGTTTACTTGAATCTGCAAAAAGTGTTGATCCCATTAGAAGGAAAGAACTACCCAGAAGCAAGCAGTGATAGGAAATAAGAGAGATAGAATCAAAAGTATAGGCGAAATAAAAAGTTTTGGTGCCGTATTTTATTCCCAAAAAAGTAAAAGTATTTAGTTTTCATAAAAATTTTGTTGTTGTAATTGCAGCGTATGATTTTCACGAATTATGGTTTATTTTATTTCTATCGGGTCCGCCATCTAACGTTTTTTTTTCAACTAGTGCTTATTTCGCGAATGGTAACACTTAGCTCATGTCTGATTTGACAGATAATTAGTTTTATCCTTCCGCTGAACGAATATGGTTGTGTATACGCTTGAACAACGCTGGGAAATATTGCGACATTACTTTGAAAATCATGGTAATGTTGCGGAATGTGTGCGATGTGTTCAGATGAAGCTCATTTTGATATTGGCGGGTATGTAAACGAGCAAAATTGTCGCATTTGGGGCACAGAAAACCTGCACGCATACATTGAAAAGCCGATACACCCAAGACGAGTCACTGTTTGGAGCGGATTTTGGTCCAGAGGCATAATTGGGTCAAAAAAATATTTTTTTTTTAAACTTTTTTGAAGTTAGGCGACCACATCGCATCAAAAAATAAAGGTCAGAAATTTTTTTCCATTTGTTGCATAGTGTTATTACATGAGTGACCACCACCCATCCTCTAAGCATTGCCTTAAAACTGCAGAATTTGAATAAAACACAAGCTGCACTTATCTTACCTTGTCTTTACAATGCCAATGGATGCTTGTCAACGTACATGGATGGGTTCTGAACACTGTAATATTGTGTGAAACGAGGTAGCCGACATACCAGTTGTAGAGGAGACTACTTTATCCCAACTTCAATATGCACACATCCCCACCCAAATATCTAAAGTCACACGATGTTTAAAGCTTTAATTTTTTTTAGAAGGGTGGATGGTATATGCTTCATTTCGGCTATCTTATGATAGACTAAACACGGACAGTATGATACAATGAGGTAATATTTATCTTGTTCTGGCATTGAGAAATCGGCAGTAGCCATACGGAAAATATACCAGCCATCTCGGTATAGGCAGATAGCACTATATGTAAAAGCTGTTGCGAGCACGACAGTGAGGAATCGGTGGCTCATATGTCTTGTGAATGCAGTAGCGGACATAGTATACCAGGCACTCTTAAGTTTGCTTACCTCAGCAGCTAGGTGGTCATTAACCATACTGAACATCACTGGTTGAATATAGGCGAGAGGGTTTTTTTCCCTATTTTTCATCATTAACTGATATTAGATGAATGCCAACTGTAGAACTTCCTCACCTCAGTTGTTTTCATTTGTGATGGCAAGTTGTCATATCAAAACAGCATAATGGTGCTAACTGACGCTTTGCTTCGAAGATATCTTCCAAGACAACTAAGAAATCTTGTATAACATAGCGCAGACCACCTTTGTCGACTGGATGGCGTCCGTAGTCATGAGAGCGACAATGCGCAAGATCTTTTTTATACACGAGATAAGTAAAATAACATTGGTTTTATTATTACTCCGTTCCATATATGCTGCGTTATTCCAGCAACAAATAAAATAATAATGCCATAGTCATGGTGTTGGCGTATGTTGACGTTCGCATACAACTCAAGTGGCCCAGGTTCGAATCCCCAGTACGTACATGACGAAAAAATTTAATTGTGGTTTCGCGGGCTGAAAAAAGAGACTTCAACCTCCTTCCAGACAAACGCATCTAAAAGAAGTCTCCTAACCATCCAGCTTACTTCTGGCGTTGATGACAAATATCAGACAAATGATCAGAATAAAACTCCACCTACTGGGGAATAATTACATTTTTAGGTAAGGACCACTACCACCACTTAGCAAGGTCACTGGTGACCAGTCCGGGGTCGTTGTGGTGCCGAAACTGGAGGCGGCGCGCGTTTGTATTTACACTCGCGTGTCACTAAGCTTCACCAGAGGTATTCTGGTGCCACAGGGATTCCGATATCTGCCCGATTGTTGGGTAGGTCCCCTTACTGGAGCTTCGTGGTGGTTGTGGTTTATACCTAAAGACAGGCAGAGCGCTAGCACGGTGTGGTGTTGCATCTCCTCAGCCGGGTGCTCACCAAGGTGTGAAGGTTATGAATGTCCTAACAACACGCCTTCGAATTAGTACTCACTTGTGCTATTAATTTGTGGATATCATAGGTGCGGGTGTTGGTGGACTTATTGTATTCACTCGTGCCATTGGGGCACCGTCGAGTATACTCACGTACACCCAGATAACACCACTTAGCAAGGATCTTCACCACTACACAATCATATGGAGGCAAGCTACAGTAGATTTATCATCTATTTAGCTTCAAAATCAACCTGATTAATGATACTGAAACAAGTAAATAGATGCTTTGTCTAAAGCCAATATGCTTCACAGACGAGTGACGAAGAAAAAAACAACATTCGAATTAAATCACAAAAATTAAAAAAAATTAATTATTTTAGCCAACAGAGGGTTAATAATATTTTTACTTTAATTATGTTTATAACTATTATTTTATGAATGTTTGACTTTTTTTTAGAAATTAATTTCATTCAATCCTTCAATGGATTGCTCTTGAATATTTTATTTGCCTTTTATTTTAATTTTATTGGCACTAACAAACATACACATTCACCCACATAATAATATATTTACTAAAAACATTTAAGTACAAAATATTGGTAGTTATAGGGTCATTATTTTCCCCGACCATGGGCCAGAAATCCATTGCCAACAGCCAACAAACGACGTCAGCTCCATCAGCAGACAAAAAACGGCTGTTGAAATTACTTGTTCCAACAATACGAGTATAAAATATATTGTATGTATATGTGTGTGCGTGTGCTGGATTTATGTAAATTTGTTGTTATTGTTATTGTTTTTGTTTTAATTATATATTGTATTTTAGTTAAATTTCGTATATTTATTTTTCGATCCATTAATAATTGAAGCAAATGCGCAGTCAGGCAAATAGGACATGAATTTGAAATGCCAAAGGCAAATAGAGTAAATTTTAAAATTCCGTTAACCGATAGAGAAGTTCTGTATTGTTACGTTTTCACCTTTTTAAAAACGTGTTTTTATGAGTTCGTAGATTGTAGTTAAAAAAAAATAAATTTTGTGTTTGGTTTTAATTAAAAAATTCTTTATTCAACACAGTTATGTGCATCACTGTTTGTAATTTTTTTGCAGGCAATAACAATTTTTATTCTTAATTACTCTTTCTGTTTAAAAGTTTGTAGACAACAACAATCACTCGACAGATCTTTCTTCCTAAAGATCTTATAACCCGACTGTGGTTAAACCTTGGATCACAACCTTTTCTGAGTTAGCTCCAACTAAACTGGTTTTTACCTCACTAATAGCTTCACGAGCTTACTCCTTATAAACTCTTTTCTTTTCTTTCGCTGAGTTTACGACACATAAACTGATTGCTGTTCGCATCGATGTGCTTTTTATATGGCTGAGTAAACAACACATCGAAAGCTCTCGAACCTCTCGATATTTCAGGTAGATTCCATTTCTTTCTTTTAATTTCTTTTGTAGCCATGCGTATGTAAACATCTACCTCTTTCAGCTCTTAGTGTTTGTTGTTTATTGTCTGTTACTTGTTTTCTTTGCTGCTTAATTATTGTTGTCGCCGTGTTATTTTTATTTACTTTGTCTCTGTTAATGGTTGTTGTTATAGATTTGGTTATTTGTAAACAGCACGTACATTTGTTCTTCCAGCTTTTGTTTAATTATTTTAGCGATGTAATAAACGCTGTGGTGCCCAACCTTATTTTCGTAGCAATATAATCATAGGATCTTGTAACGGTATACTTAGTTTGATTATGTTTCTTCTGAAGTACATTACAGTATTTTTAAGAAATAGTTCAATCTCACGTTTTGTTCGAAATATAACTTTAAGTTTGTTTTTTAAGTGCTTTAAAGAAAAATGTGTACAATTTATCCTGATTCTTATTATTCCACCACAACTCGCTATCCTTCACTTCTACCCATTAATCAGTTGTACCGAAATTAAGCTTGAATTATTCAAACTAAGGTCAAGTCTTAATCATGGACCTAATTATATAAGGTGGGCAATCTAAAAGTTTAAATTTAAAAATGCAATAAAACAAAAACAGTTTAAAATTTTGCCTTTTTTTTTGTGAAGTACAATTGTTCCGGTAAGAAACAATATATTATTTCATTCATTCATATGGCTGCCGCAGCTGGCTTCACAGTACCCGATTCGATGGGACCAATTTTCGTATCTCGGCAATGGCATCATGAATGTTGGACTTTAAATGCACAATTGTTTATGGTCTGTCAGCATAACATTTATCTTTAACGGCGCCTCATAGAAAATAGTTCAACAGTATCAAATCGCAGATTCTTGGAGGCCAACTGACATCACCATTTCAGTTAATTAAATGGCCATCAAACGTTTGACGCAATAAATTGATTGTGGCATGAGATGTGTGGCAAGTTGCACTATCTTGTTGAAATCAAACATCGTCTACATCAATATCACGAATATCGATTATCATTAATAGGTTTCTCTATTGACCGTAATGGTTGCGCCGTCCTCATTTTCGTAGAAATATGTGCCAATGTAGCCTGCGATCGACAAGCCGCACCAAACAGTCACTCGTATTGGGTGCATTGGCCTCTGAAAGACCACGTTTGAGTTTTCTGAGCCCCATATACGGCAATTTAGCTTACTACCGTACCCACTAAGATGACAATGAGCTTCATTCGAAAATATGATATTAAATGATGATAAATTTCCAATAAATTCCAACGTTGCTCTAGCGTAAATCGATTCATTTCGTTTAGTTTCGTTTATCTATATTTTGAATTTTGTGAATTTTGTGACAGAATAGAATGACATAAGTATTGCCTGATTCGAAATAACAGCTGGTTCAAATTTAAACCGATAGATTGCCCAGCCAATATACGAATTAGATAACATTAGAACTGTGTCATCAATGTTGTGACAAATGGCATTAATGAGGCAAAAAGTGACTTCAATCTTGTGACAATTGTCATCAATAAATTTTGCCATGTTTTATGCGTCATCTACCATACACTATGATTACAGTGATATTATTTCGGTGTCACATTTTGACATTATCCCTGTGGCATATTTGAGAGACATTGTCACAATGATATTCGATGAATCATCAATCAAATCGAAATTTGTATAAAATGATCGAAAATGAAAATTTTCGCTGATGAATTCTTATGACAATGACACAAACAAAGGTAGTTATATATGATAACTTCATTTTGATGTCAGCATAATAAAGAGAGCTGAAATTTATCGACATTGTCTGTTATGAGTCGATTAAATGCAGAAATTTAGCGACATTGGTGCTCGATTTTGTCTGCTACACTTACAAAATCAACTTCTGTCATCTATGAAAATTTAAACACTTACTTTAAAAAGTATCGTATGACACCAAGAAAATTCATTGCCAGTCATCGAGTGTTTGTCACGATGATTGACTATGGCTTTCGCCAACACATTGAGGTTAATTCATAGTCAAATCATCATAATCATATCTCTGATGTTAATATGTCATTGAATTGTTAATTTTTCGTATTCAATTGTTGCCTATTAATTATTTCTTTAATCCCAATGTGTCATGGCATTAAAAATAGTTTGTCATTAAATTGAACCCGATCAGTCCTGTCTTCATTGTTATTGAGTCATCTCACTGATCACATTGATTAGTCACTTCTGTGATGATCAATTTCAATTTTTGATGACACAATTTCAATTTTTGATTCTTATGACAACTTCGCAAATTGAGGTTAAAGAATGATGAAAACTGTCATGGGATCGAAGTCGAAGACAATTACTCGTATTATAGTATTGATGTCAAAATCAGTGTCGAAGACACTTACTCGTATTATAGTATTGATGCCAAAATCAGTGTAATGGTGCTAAGCTACATTTTATTTCGATGATTGTAGAACAATTTATTACTTAAATATTTAAGACATAATTTATCAAACTTGATAATGATTTATCAACATTCCTTCAGAAAAGCACGCTCAACTATCACTAACCTCTTGCAGTTTACCACCATTATTAACAATGAATTAAAACTTTCAATAAAGTTATCCACCATAAACTTCTCATTCACAAACTAAACGTGTATGGTTTTTCTTCAAATAGTTTAACTTGTAACCATTGAGATAGTCTAGTAAATTATTGAAAATAAGTTAAATTAAAAATATTTGAATAAATTTAAGGATGTATTGTAGGGTATTTAAAATTTGGTTTGTCTACTCGCTGGTACAATATGTAACGATAAATTGCTTCGCATTTTATTATTGCCCATTAGTTTGTTCATACACACAAATTCGTACATAAAATATTTCAATTAAATTTAAAGGCAGTTAAATAAAATCGATTAGTAACAGTTGAGCTTTACGTCCGGTAGGGAAGTAAAAGGGTTGGGGGGGTCAATTATTTTTAAAGGGCAAAATAAATTGTAAAATTAAAAAAAATATATTTTTTCAGTAAAAGTAGGCCAGCCAGTTTATATATGAATAAACGAGTTTATATAACTTATTGAGACTTATTTGATTATAATGAACAATTTAAATGAACCATGACCTTAGGTCCTAAAGGGTAAAAAAGCGATAAAGTAAGTTATAGTCTAACTAACTATACCTATTAAATGATACACTATTTGTTAGTGAGCTATTTTAATTCAATACCTAGAATGAAAGCAAGAAACAGTGAATGAGACTTTGTACAGATTTAATGGATCTAATTAAGGTTACCTACTTAAGATTTCATTGGAAATTTTGTAATGATAGTTATGTTCTATTATGAATTGGTTTTAACCTCATTCAATACTGTACTAAAATATGTTTTAATAAATACTGATTTTAGTTGGATCTCAGCTTATTTGATACTCTTGACTTAGTCTTGTATAACATTTTCATTATTTTTGTGAAATTGTGAGTAGAGCTCCAAGTGGTACAACTATACAGAAGTATTGATTTGACGCTGCTATCAAAGATCTTCAGTTTTGTATTAGTCGATGTGTTGTTTGCACGCCATATTCTGTGCAGCGATTGATGTGTATCTGCATTAGAACCATCGCCTTTACTTATGGTACTGCCCTCAAGTGTGAGTGGTGAGGTATTGTTAGTGGCAGTCAGGGTTTGCAACCCATTTGAGTATTATATTTAAAAAACCTGGGTTTTAAACCCGGATGGGTTTAGTTGGGTTTACATTAAAAAAAACCCGGGTAGGTTTTTTATTTAAATGTTTTCGTAGTTTATTTAAAACAAAAATATATATAATTTACGTATTGGGAGTACAAATTAATTCGGTACGTTATTTTTAGCTCAAAATGATAATGAAGTGACAAGTTAATCAAAATAAAAATGTGTCACTGTTCACATACTGGTTTCACCTCTGAGTCAATTTCAGAAAAACTTATCATCTTTTGAGGCGATTCAACTTTGAAACCGATTTTACATTTCTTAAAAATAAGTGATTCGGTGAAATGGTAAAAGATATTGTATGCGAAGCGGCTAATAGTCAGAGAAATTAATGTGCGGAGAATACGGTGGATGTAGCATTTGGGCGTTTATGACAATCATTTGTCAACTTTTGCGATATGAGGCCGAGCGTTGTCATACAAAAGAATAACTTAATCACGTCTTTGTATTACGGCTGATTTTCTCACAATACACGGTTTAATCGAAGTAATTGCAATCTGCTTTAATAGTCCATAGTACCCAACAACTCTTTGATCCGACCAAGAGTGTAAAATTGCATTATAAATACTAAAACAACGTAATTTTACTAACCAATATAAAATAATGTCGAATTGAACGAAGTTAGGAAGCTGTTATAAAACCTAATAAACTCCGCCCCCCCCAAAAAAAAAAAAAAACCCAGTGGACTGGGTTTATTTTTATTTTTAAAAACCCGGGTTTTCGCCAACCCTGTTGGCAAATTAATTGGGTTTGATTTTAGCCATTTTTTTATTGGCGTGTGGAATTTTCTCTGAATATCCTTAAAACGATGACCGAACAAACAGATATCGTATGGGTAGTCTATATCATACAGGAGTTCTCTCATGTTCCAGCGAGTTTCTCTTCCGGACCACACCGTTCCAAACCAGTAAAACTAGTCTAGGAGACTGAATACAGCACTGTTTCACTCCTGTGCTCGTCTCCTCTGTATCGTACACTGCTCTTTGCATTCGTATATAGCCCACGATTTAGGATTATAATTTTCAATAGCATGTCCTGGCTGCTTAGCGCATCCCACAATACTGATCTGGATACGTTATCGAAAGCACATTCAAAATCAACAAACAAAAAGTATAAGCTCTTGTTGTATTCAATGGATTGCTCGATCACGCTACGCGGCATAATTATTTGATCAGCACAAGACCTTACCGTTCTGAATCCTGCCTGTTCCTTTCAGGTGTTGAGTTTCCACTGTTCGGCATATGCGATTTAGTATTATGGTATCTGGGTACAAGTTGGATATTTGTACAATATTGTTACGAAAATAAAAATGCTTAAAAAGAAAACTCACATCAGCGCCTTGAAAACAGTATTGTGGGATTTTGGTATATTTGGCAATTATGTGTCACCCTATCAATGCCGAACTTATTTGTGTTATCTGGCAGCACTACCAATTCGACCATCTTTACGTTACATTTGAATTAACGGATATGAAAATAGAAGATGGTCGATATTTCCTGAACATTCCAAACTGTAGGCAATTAGGTATATAAAGGGGTTGGTTTACATACACGTCAGTTAGTTATCGTTTTGCCGTCATAAAATGAAGTCATGTTTAAGCGGAAATAAAAGTGTTATGTAAACGATTATCAAGTAAATAAGTAGTTGTAAATAAAATAAATCTGTGATAACAATAAAGTCGTGCTAATTTTATTTTAACGCAATTTAAACGAACTCAAACGTTTTAAAAAGATTAAAACGTAACGCGCGCTTAAGCCGTATAATTTTTTCTTAAAAATTTCAATTGATATTTAATTTTTGTTTAAATGTTATTGACGTGTTTCAGGTTTTATTGTAAAATAATTTTAAGTATTAAAAATATTTAAAATATGATTTTTCTTACATAACCAGGACTTTTACAAATAATAAAAACAAAAAATTACAAAACATTTTAATCGAATTGTTTAACTACAAGTGAAGTCTGGAGGTGGTAACATGATAATGTTTGGGTGTATGGGGATAGATAGGGTAATCAAATGCGTTAAGTTTTGGGGCAAAAGTATTGTGGACATCACCTTCCAAGCTTGGAATCGGAGTGACGGCCAATAGAACAGAGTTAAGCCTAATAGAACATGTATATGTTAAGGTTAAGCGTACAATGTTATTGTGAAGACTTCTGGAAAAACGTAGTGGACGGCGTACCAAAACGTATCTACGTTATAATTTAATTAAAAAAAGGTAATGCAAAAAATAAATAATGAACGTGTTTTAAAAGGCTTTTAAGACTTTTTTGAATTTTTTTATTATTCTTTCTTAAAAGTAAGCGCTTTCAGAAAACATTATATTTAGGGCATCTTACCGTAACATATATATTACCGACAAAATATGTTGAAATATATTTTTAATTAATTTAACTTTCGCAGGAAGATCATTACACAAACTAACTGTGCGACTAAAGTTCAAATTCTCCCTTTAATGCGTTGTACAATTCGCTGGAATCTCAACTACAAAGGGATGCGCTCTACGGAAAATACGAGTACTACGTAAGAATATGTGATCATTTAGGATTAATCCTTTTATTTTTTTAGAACATATTCCGTCATAGTATTGATAGAACAATCAAATACATGCTCTCTTGTACGCGGTCGAGAAGCTTCAAAATTGGTTTGAGAGATGTGTTACATTTTAGGTCAGATATATAGTCATGTGAAAAATAATAAGGGCGCTTATGTATATCAAAATAGTTAAAAATCCAACATTGTTTTTATATTCAAACATTAATCAAAAAGATCTTATAAATTGTCTGTTTTAATTTTGACTAACAAATTTTGTACCTTTTCTTTGTTGTAGTACATATTTCTCTTAAGCTTTTAAGGAAAAACGCAATGTGTCCCTTTTTTTACATAACTGTAGGTCTTATAAATATTAAGGAGATCAGATGGTACGAAGTCTTTCTTGCAGCGTCTTAAAAATTCGAGGCACTCTAAATATGTGGTTGTTTCAACGAACATCACAACAAATTCTCATGCCCAGAACATCAAGAGCATCTAATTCCTCAGTATCTACATTACCCATAGTCACAAACGACAACACTCCACCAAGTCTGTGTGTCAGAAAACAATATTGCGTGCATTAAAATCGACCCTGTTCATATGGCGCTTTTGAGCATGCCGTTCATTTTCATTATTTTCGTCCCACTTTCCAAGAGACTCGGCCTACGATGAAAAGGATACGAATGACAAATGTTGCTGCCACCTGCAAAAGAAGAAAGTCATTAAGAAATATTAGAAATAGAGTAGGAGAGTGGTAGTCGTGAATATATCCTGAACTCGTCGGATGAGATCATATACAAAAACTTTTTTAAATTTGTAGTTTTTTCATTTAAAAATAGGATTTCATTAGCTATTAATATTTAAATATTTTAAAGCTTGGTGTACCTATTACTATGATCATGGGTGTATTTGTAGCAACAACGAAATCACTGACAACGTTGTGGTAAGTAAAGGCCCTTTTCATCTCCCCATAACCATCGAAACATTTCAATGTGAGGAAAATTTGCAAAAGGGATTCAAAGCAAAAAAGGAAATAATAAATCATAAAGTACATTTATAACTCGTTTTACGATTTAGGTTTCCATCATTTTCATTTATAAATAATATATTTTTATGCATGAATGTAATTAAACTTTTAACAGAAAAATATGTATAGAATTGTTTGACACCCTCTATGGAATATGTTAATATTTTTAGACACGATTTAATAGAAAAAACTGTTCAAAATCGATTTTTAATTCATTTTTTATTCTTAAATATGTTGTTTTCAAAGTAAGTAGTCCCACAATCCATACATTCATTCATAATTAAAAAAAAAAAAAAAAAACGCCAACAAACATTATAATTTTTATTAAAGGCCTACAATAGGAGAACAAAAAATTATAAAAAAAATAACAATAAGAACAATAAGAATATTTTTTATATATATTTGTTAAGTCTATAATTAAAAAGTGATAGAAAAGGATTATAATATGCCATTGAGGACAACAAACAATAACAGCAGCAACAATATACTATAAAACCCTTAAAAAGAAAAGCATCAACGGATATAAACAGAAGTACTAAAAGCAAATGACCGTACTTTACGATTGAATACGGACACAACAGAGAAGAGACAGACAATAAAAAAAAGAGTCTGCACAAATTGTTAACGATAAAAGGTAGTTGGAAGACTTAAACCTTTTAGAGAAGATATGTGTCATGAATGGTGCCGCGTAGTTGTGGTAATAAGTTATCCCAAGCAGTACTCATCAGAGAGGGTTAAAAAACATAAGCGTTACGACCACTAAAGGTAAAACAATACAACCAATTAAAACGGATTAAAAAGGAACTGAAAAGAAGAGAGAGAAAAAAAAAATATTGCAACTCAATGGACATCCAAACAATTACGATAAATAACGGAAACAGTATCAACAATAATGGCTATAAAAAAGCACTATCAACTAAAGGAGATGACGAGGTGTTGAAAACAACAACAAAATATATACAACAATAGCGAGATACTAAACAAAAGATCTGTAAGCAAAAGAAACAATAGCTCAATAACAGTATCGTAAGAAAAAAAAATAAAGCAAAAAAATGAAAATTTCAATGATACAACGTTCATCAAGGTACTCAGAAGCATAATCGATAGGATTGACTATTGGCAACGTGGAAAATAATAATGCTGCTACAAGTAATTGACAAACAATATGTAATGGGAGTTTGTAGCCCGATTATTACATTTTTGCCAAAGTTGGCACTTCATACAGTACTTTTTCTTCGTTATATGTGGTCGTTTTTACTTTAAATAAATATTGAGTCTATGCAGGAGCTCATAATAATTTTCGCTGGTAATCGCTTTACTCTTTTCAAGGTATTATATATTTTTCTTCGTCACTCGCTTAGAGAGCACATTACTTTCCACAAAGCATCCATTGCTTTGTCCCAGTTTCATTAATCAAGTTGATTTTCAAGCCAATTAGAATTAATATACTGTAGCTCGCCTCCATATGATTGTGTTGTGGTGAAGATCCTGGCACTAAAGTGGTGATCTTTACTTAGCATTGTATTTTTTTTTCCAGTATAAAGCGTTTTATCTTCTTCATTCGATTAAAGTCTGTCATCATTGCCAAAGGTAAACAGAAAGGTCAAGGCGGCTTCTTTTAGATGGATTTGTCTAGAGAGAGGTTGAAGTCGCTTTATTAAATACTCGAAACCGCAATTTAATTTTTTCGTCATGTTCTTTGCTGGAGATTCGAACATGGGCCGCTTATGATTGCACTCTAATCACTACTCCACGCCGTCCCCGTATTATCAATCCATAATTATTATCCATCTAGTCGGGTACAGTTGCAGGACACTGCGACTCTTGTGATCTATTGTACTCTTTCCAGTCTACAGAGTATTTAATAGATCTGCTGTCTTCCTAATTAACCTGTCAACTTGAAACTTTTTCTTGAATTGGACAACATCATCGCCCAATGCTGAGTCCAATCACCCATGGAGTGTTCCAGTGTTTTAAGCAATCTTTGACTAGTTTAAGGATAATAGTAAGCGGTGTCACACAGTAGGGCTTCGGACAAATATAAGTGACACGCATCTCTTCTCAACTAATTAATTCGCAGTTTCGTTGCCCCTTAAAGCACACTTTTTAGGCACACAAAACAACAGCACCCTATTTCAAAGCACAACATCTTAAACGTTACGTGGCGGCTTAGCTTTGTTGTATACCCTTATAGCCGAGGTTGAACCCAGTACCCATGACAAAGGCCATGATCTCAGCCTAGAAAACATTCAATGATTTTACTAGTGGGGTTGACAAGTCTTGGATGTGGACAGGTACGTCAGCAACGCAACCGTTAACCACCTTAATGACATCAGTATACAAGTTGATATAGAACTTATTCCAAACTAAACCTCCTTTGCCGATATACACGCAGTCGCCCTCATCACATGGACGAAAAGTGGCTTTAAGCTAATCAAGACCTCTATTGCCGCTGTATGATCTCATTGACACAGATATGTCGAGACAGACAAATCTATGTACCCTGCAAAAATCATTTATTTCCATCACCGGCTAAAGACTCTATGTCTTATTGTAGGACAACACCGATGTACGAGTTCTAACTAAGCCTCCTGTACAGAATGCCACCTAGACACTAGAAGTACCTAGAAAAATTTAAGGTAATACCCATAAAAGCGAAACAATCACAACAACCGTCTTTGAAGGACTGACCAACAGTCTTTCTTGAGTGCACAAGTTTGACAGTGCACCTAGAGGTCCTCACGAGGTCGCACAATGTATTCTCATATTGCCCACGAACCGCTTTAACAACGTAACCATTTACGGCGACATCTTTATGAGCCAACATAGTAAGCAAATCATCGACTATCACGTTCAACGAGGGATATAGACCTCCACGTTGTGGGCTTTTTTTCGACGTCACCATAGTAGATTCCTCTTTATCAAGAGACGACTAGAACGCGGAGATAGTGATATTTCTATCAGAGAATGCCTTATCAATATTGTCAAGAAGAGACAAAATGGCGCCCTCAATGGATGCGAATAGAGAGAATGAAAGGCTGATTCTTTATAGATATAGATAGAAAGAATCAGCCTTTCATTCTTTCTATTCGCATCCATTGAGGGCGCCATTTTGTCTCTTCTTGACAATATTGATAAGGCATTCTCTGATAGAGCTATTAGTGAGGAATTAGTGAGGAATTTTCGAAACAGAAATATATATTAAAAAAAAAAAAAAACGAATGTTCGCTATAGTGAACGATTAGCGAAGAAACCACGAAACTAATTTTGGATGGCCCAATAGCAAAAATCTTAATAGAACAGAAATAAGTAAAAAAATAAGTTAAAAAATGCAAAAGCAAAAGTAATGGCAAAAACAGAAGAGAGCAAAGCTTAGTTCTCGAACTATTGCCAAACTATTAAAAACGAATCTTTAGCGATAGCAAAAAGAAATATTTTTTTTATTTATTTAAATTATAATACAATTACAAATATATTATAATTATTATAAACGGAGTAACTAATGACCATGTCTTCGGCGTGATGAACACTACGTACCAGGCCATCGGTGTACCCTAAAAATATAAAATAAAAATATTGTTCGCGAATATTATCGTTGAAGTTATTCGCTTTATATATTGATATTTATATATTGTTCCTCTTAAATATTCCAATGAGGCTTAATTCGGTTGATTTGGCGTGCTAATCTAGGTCTCGGAAGGTATTTAATTCTTTGATTTTTTTTTTTTTTTGACTGCAATGCATATCCAGGCACAATATCGCATTGAAACCACCATGGTATGACATATTTCACTCAGCATACGGAATAATTTTCGTTTCTAAAATATTTTTGTTTAATAAATTGATCCGTTTTGCCATATTTCTTTTTACAATTACGTGGATCAATCCTCTTACTCTAAGCACTCTTCACGCCATACATGTTATAAAATTGAATTTTGCTTCGTCACTAAGCAAAATAGTTTTCCACCCCTATATGGACCAATTCCGGTGTGCTTAAAAACATAAAATTGGTCTGAAAGGAAGTAAAAAACCGTTCCTCTTCAAAACCACACCAGGATTTATCCGTACAGAAGTAAACGATAGTTCTAGTTTAACTTAATAACGTATACACTGGAAGCATGCCTAGTAGAGGGCTTGTTCCACTCAATTGTAAAAAATTTAAATCATGGTGTGAACTTGCTTTTTAGCGACGAGAGTAGGACCATTTCGCAAAATTGATGGCCCAATAGATTGACTTAATTAACAAAATTATTTTGGAAGCGAAAATGAGTCCATATGCAGAGTGGAATATACCACTTCGATGGTTGTTTCAACGCCGTATTGTTCCGGGATACGCATTGAGGTCAACCAAAGAATTTATAGAAGAAAATAGCGTCCAAGTGCTTGACTGGCTGCTGCAATGACCCGTCTTAAAGCTCTTTGGAATATTAAAGAGGAGCATTTCAGGAAAACAATTCAAAACCTAGAACTAACTCTTTGAAAATCTAGAAGCTGAATATGAATGTATTTCGAAATTCGTACTTAATAGCCTTATCGACTGCAACACACTTATAACAGCGCCTTCATCCAATCCTCGAAGCATCTTTTATATTCGGTTTTTCGGTATGTCCATCAGTGCTTCCTGCGATTTGTCCATTATTTTGCTACCGGCTGCTGAAACGCGTTCCCCGTATTGGTTTAAAGTCCCAGGGATGGTATTTGTTGCATCAAATCATCGTCAAAAAATTTCGAACAATGATGGCACTGTGCGATGGTGCGTTATCATGGTACACAATTCACGAATTTTTGCCCACAATTCTGGCCTCTTTCGGCGAGTTGCTTCATGCAAACCTCTCATAGTGCCCAAATAATACTTCTTGTTTACTGTCAGGCTTTCTGGCAAAAATTTATGATGTACTACACCGTTGTAATCCATAAAAACCTTGAGAATTGCGCTCTTTTTTGGCTGAAAACGACGTTTTTTGGTCTCAGCTCATTTGGTGAACGCCATTCACTGATCTGATGTCTGGATTGCGTGTTGTACTCATAAACCCACGTCTCGTCTCCAGTAGTGATCTTTTTGACGAATGTGTGATCGGATACAGCCTCACAAATCATATCTTTTGACCCAAACACGGTTTTTTTTGCACGAAATTAATTAACTTAATAGCGCCACTTTGTTGCTACACGACAGAAACCCAAATAATTAACCAAAATGTATTGCACGGATCCATAGGCAATGTTGAAGTCCTCCGCTATCTCTCTGATGATTAATTTGGGGTTATTGACCAACATTTCTTTTATTTTATCAATGTTTTCGTCGGTTTTCTATGTCGATGGTCTGCTAATGCGTTCGTCATTTTCGATTGATTCACGACCACTTTTCAACCGCTCTTGCCAGCAGTAAACGACCGTTTTCTTTAGAAAATTGTTACCGAAACAGTTTTCCAACATATTCAATGTTCGCGCACCATTAAATTCGTTTTTTGGCAAATATTTATATAAATCTGTTGTTGCAAATTTAAATTAATTTCCAAAATTGTAAATAATCCCCAGCACACCTAGAGATAAATGTACTCTTGTCTACGTAGATTTTGAAAATGTCAAGCTATGATGCAAGGATTTAGCAGGAATATCAATAACAGAATATCAATAACAAAAAAACTCAAATCGTAACGAGGGCACCACCACATGGTAATTTTTCCGGGAACTTTTTGAGCAAAGTGGTATTTTTTTAATTTAAATCTTAATGTGTAAAAATCTAAAGAAATTTTAGAAAAAATTCTTTTCCTTAATGAAATACTTGTACAAATAAATGACATTTTTCGTGTATACACAGTTTGTTGATCTTCTTTTGCACTACACAGTACATAACATATAACTAAAAAAGGTATCATTTTGTTATATGTATGTATGTATGTATGTATTTGTTTCTAATCTAACAATCATCGTATTTAGATTTTTATTTATTTTATTTTCATATTAAATTTGAAATATTGCAGTTACGAATTATTCAACTGGAAGTAGTTCCATATGCTTTATGTTATATTTACGAGCGTGTTCCTTTGGGATATTTGTTCTCGTACTCGTAGAATCATCACATATTGATTGGGTTTTATTTCGATTGCAGTGATGATGCTTAACAAACGATTGAAAATTCTCCATATGTACTGACCATATTTTAGATTTCAAGGAGAATTCTTACACAAACGCACACATACACATACATATGTGTATATAAACTTGCATGGTCTATGAGTCTATTACTTTTTTCATATACGAGTATAAAATCTGTAGAAAAACTTATGTTTCTAACGAGTAATTTTTCGTTTCCTGTTGTTATTATATATCAGACAGACTAAAGTAAAACAAATTTGAAAAAATTTAAGAGATTTTATGAAACTTTATTTTCATAAAATATTAGACGTACGAGTATTTATGTACTTATCGCACTGGTTCCTTAAAGTGAGTCAACTCAGAATTTAATTTTTTCAGTAGAAGCAAAAATTGTTTCGTTTTAATATTAATTTTTATATCGTGAAGAGGGATAAAACTGTATTTTTTGGCGACATAGTAGAGAAAACGAGGCTATAACCGTATATATCGTACTGTAAGTTGACATATTTTATGTTGACTCATTTTGAGGAACCAGTGCGATATGTGCAGATAAATTATTTTTTTTTATTATTTTTCTTTAATCTTTTGATACTTTTCTAAATGCAGTAACATTGTTTGTCTTTTTTTGTATTAAATTGGTAAATTCAGAAGAATTAGAATTAGAAATTTTATTATTTAATCGAATTAAAACAGTTTCTTGATTATCACTATTTTAATATATGAGTAATGTTTTCGTAAAATTTTAAAAGCAGTCTTATGCTGTCTTTGATAGCGAATAAACGTATTATTCAGGTATGTGATGGATATCGATTTTGATCGATTTTAAAATCGACTGATATTTCAAACTACTATAACTTGCAAATCTGATAAGATTTTGATTTTTTTTTTACTTTTATTAATTACCATTAACATAATTGACCTGATTAGCAAAACTCTTAATATACAGGGTGTCCTCCGGGAAGGTATACTAATTTGTTTGTTTATAATTTTTAATTATATGAAAGAGTATGGATCTTATATTGATAAATGTTTTATTTAATGTCGGCAATTATGTATGGAATACAATATCAGATAAAAGCCCGCCTCTGTTAGCCTCACAAATGTGAGCCCTTTTGAACACATTTTCCATTACATTCTCACACATTGCACGCAGTATTTCATTAATTTCATAACGAATATTTTGTTTGAGCTGCTCCAGCGTTTCTAGTTTGTTTACATAAACCTTGCTTTTCAGATATCCCCACAAAAAGAAGTCCAGAGTAGTTAAATCAGGAGACCGTGGAGGCCATTCAACATCACAATTCCTTGAAATAATTTGTTGAGGAAAGAGATCTCACATTAATTCCATTGTAATCCTGGCTGTATGCGATGTGGCACCGTCTTGTTGAAACCACATCTTAGTCAAGTCCAAAGCATGCAGTTGTGGCGTTAAAAACTTTTCAATCATATCACCGTTTTCAGTTTCAAAGAAGTAAGGTTCTCCTGACTAAATTGCACACCAGACTGCAAAGGTGACTGATGATTAATTTGAGGGTTTTCCATTTCCTAGAACCGACTATTCTGTTTATTCACATTCATTTGAATGGTTATTCAAATGAAAATGTGATTCGTCACTCATTATGATTTTTTCATGAAAATCGATGATTGATTTTTTTTTAAATGTTTTAACGAGGTTTACTGAATATTTTTCCATAATAAATTTGCCACGTGTCTACTTCACGACTGCCAAATATGAACTGTCAAGACTAATGTTTACCAAAATGGCGGCAAAACAAAGTACTATACCTTCCCGGCGGACACCCTGTATAAAAAGTTGTAGGATTTAAAAGGCTTTAAAAACATTGTCGATTTCAGTTTCGATCAAAATCGATTTCCATCAAATACCTGATTATTTTTTCTTGCTTGATTTTGTATTTTTTTGTATTAATCTCGTAAAATATACTTAAAGAAAAGTGATTACGGTCACAAGCAACAACAACCCAACAGGCCTAACAAATTTGAAATATATTTCTGACCCATGAATCAAATACTACAGATTACGTCTTTATAGATACTATTAGTTTTTTCTCTCTCCATGAAAGTGTGCGTAACGTCATCAGTGCCCTTCCTGTTTTGTTTCTAAAGGAAAATAGTATTTATTTATAACAAAAAGTTAAAAAAATAAATAAAAATATAAAACTAAATTAAAAAATATTGGAGTAACCCTGCCCGCGTTGCTGGGAGCCTTTGTATACCTATTAGGGAGATCGATTATTCGACTTTTTTCAAAAACTGGTTTCCGAATAATACGAAAAATTTAAATTTTTTAGAAACCTGTTAAGCGATTCTGCTACTAAAATAAAGTTCTTTTCAATTCTTGTTGCATTAGCAAATAAAGTTAATAAATTTTCGTACCATGGTGCAGTTTCTAGCAAGTAGGTATGCTAGAAAAACGTTCGGCTTTTTTAGAGCCTTAACGGACATTTCTTCATCGACAACGCAACTAATATTTTATCCAGTGATTAATTTTTTTTCAGCATATTTTGTAAGAATTTTACTTTCTAGCGCCTAGAGACTACTTGGTATAGAATCAAGTTTTCTTTGCTGCACAATAACTTCAATATCATAATCATATTTAAGATGGTTAATAATTCCTGGTGTCAAAGAGCCTTTTCAGCTTAGTATTTAAAGACACTTAGTACATCTAGACTTATCCTTTCCATCGATTTCCAAATATTTTTACACTTCAGAGGACATGTGTAGAAACTTTAATGCATGCACCACGTATTTAATAGCGTGTGCCACTGTGGTATGTTTGGTAAGACAACCGCCTACCAACTAAGTAGTCTTGGCTCAATAACAAGCCACACCATCTGACTATTTTCAACAGCGGTATATCACCTCACAACATTCCTAGGGACTGGTTATGAGTAACTATGCTTAAAAAACTTTACTAACTATAACATCTGCCGTTCGTAGCCGGCGTTTGTGTGTCCCTTTCCATGAGTCTAGTTGATCATCATTCTTCGTATATAAAACATTAATATTTATATACAGAAAATTAGAAAAAGTTGTTGTTGCTCAAGTGTGCATATCTCTTTCGATCTACAATGGTTTTCACGTTATTTATGAGACGTTCAAGGTTGTCATATACAATATAAGAATAAGACGTCATACATATATTCAATTTAGAAAAATACTTATACGACGATCATATTTGCAATAAAAAATGTAAAAACGTATAAAATTATATATATTAAAATTAACCGGTTATTCGTGTTAAAATAACCGGTTTATTCGGTATTCGAAAAATGAACATTTAAAAAAACCTTATTCGACAAAACCAAAAAACCGGTTAGAACTGGTTAAAACAGGTCGAATAATAACCGTTCGATCTCCCTAATACTTATAAAATGTATTTCCCATAAGAAAAATTTATAGGACTTCTCATTTATATATATGGTAGATAAGAATATACTATATATACAAAAGCTTTTAACCGGTGTGCTTTATGCAATACTCGCTTACCAAATCTCTCTCGCTTTTTGACTGATGTGAATAGATAACGAAACTTTAACTGTTACCGTTTTTTATACATTTAAAATTCCATATGTGTGTCATGTCCAAGAAGTTGTTTAACCCAAATTTAGAAAACTTTTACTACTACCGTTGTCAGGATATACAAAAAGTATTGGTAACTATGTGTGGTACTATGTGTGTTAATGTCTTTTTATTAAAAATTTTCAAAAATACATAAAGAAAAATATACAGAAGCAGTATATTGAAAAATAATGTGAGAAAATAACTGGTCATTGACCACAATGCTACTTTTGATCGTGTTTTAAAACTCGATTATTGCCATTTCGCCATTATAGTGCCTCGATGAAAGCAGCAACACAGCTTTGAGTTCATTTTTATTTTTTTATTGCTTTCATTATTTGAGAGTTAAATACCAGCACCCATGTTGCAAAAATGTTGTCTATTGATATATTTCGACCTGTTTCTTTAACCTATATTTTGCACTGACTTTTCCTATTCACGCTGCTCGAGCATCTTGTACTTTCATAAGTAATACATATTACTACTCGTAAAAGTAGTAATAAAAATGTACAAAAAGGAATTTAAATGAAAAAGGTAATACAATATACTTTATAGGCAAAGAACTCAAAGCTATGTTTTCACTATATAACATGACTTAAAATATTTTTCTAAAAAGGTTCTAGGGTTAAGCTTGACTGACAAGGCCTATACATCTCACTCTCCTTGTCTTGTGTCTCCCCAAAATATTGCTTGGTCGGTTCACATATCCCCATGTAGCGGAAAGGGGTTTTTAGCGTCTCAATTCTGCCGAATCCGAATGTCATATTGTGTAGGATATGAGCGAATGTACTGCGTGAAACGTGTGCAGCCGCCATAGGGAAAAAGTTGTTCGTCGATGGTTAAATGTTTACTAGGCTTATAATAAAAATCAAGATTTATGTTCGTAGACCATATATCTCTTATTGGCGAGTTTTTATCTATTTGTGTGCGTGTAGGCGAATGTTTGTATATGTTAACTTAATGAATTGCAGCAGATCGTAAAAGCGGGTATTTCTCATAAAAACCGTAAGCGGTTTGTACCCGCCCGTCCCAATAAAAATATATAACTCTGCTATTGCCATTTCTCCGTTGTCTTTGGAGATAGAAAAACGCCGTTTAACAAATTCTTTGGAACTCGGCGCGATAGCTTACATTTATACTTCTGACTGCACGCTATCTATGCTAAGGACATGTCTGCAACTTATGATAAGGTGCATTCATATTGCAGGATGCTAACAAATCAAACTATGCAGTCACTTTTTTTCATTTTAGTCCAGCACTTAGTAGATGACTCTTACTCATGCAATGCATTAATACCAGTACTAGGAAAATAGGTTGTGGGAAGGAGGATAGAGGGAGTAGTGTTTATGGACGTTTGATTTGAATTTCGTTAGTACTAATTGCGGATTCTTTATATAATGCGTTGTGCGATTTATTAAACAATCAACTACAATAGTGCGCGCGCTACGAGAAACACGAGTGCTACGGGAAAATGTGTGATTATTTGGAACCAATTCCCTTATATCGTCATAGCACACACCGTTGCAACGATGTTCTAACGCATCAATAAAATTAGATACCCTACCGTTATTAATAAGCATCCTCGCCCTCTTCTGTACGCGGTCGAGAAGCCACGAAATAGACTTTTTAGCACCGGCCCATATAGGAGAGCTGTATTATATCCTAGGTCAGATATAAGTTTTTTAAGTATCGTAATAAGGAAGTCAGATGGAAGGAAGTATTTCCTACACCGTTTTAAATAACCGAAGCACGTGAATACTTCCTTTGCACTCCAAATTGTGATGTGTTCCACCGAATGTTACAGTTAATTCTCAAATCCAGAACATCTAGAGCAGTTGAAACCACACCACCACGTTTGCCTTGCGCGTATTAAAATCTACCCTGTTTGAACGATTCCACTCGGAAGTTTTCGCCAAATAGCTCGTGAGAATGCCGTTCATACACTATCTTTTCGGTTCAATTTCCAAAAGGTTCGGCCTACGGCCAAAGGAATTGAAATACAAATTTTGCTGGCATCCGCGATTATGTAGATAGGATTGAAAGTGAGAAGTTAAAAGATATTAGAAAACCCCGAATTAATCCTTAAGTCGCCAGATGAGAGCCCATTTGTAATCACTCTTATCATGCGATCAACAAAAGCAATAAGTTTCGGCACGAGCGCCTTTTGTTAAGCTTGGAAATAACCACAACTTTGCTCTCACCAAATAAATGGAGTTGTTCCGCCTCTTAGAGAACACCGTCAGCAGGTCGCCAGTGGAGCGGCTCTTGCCGAGTCGTACTGATCATCACTTAGTAAATGAATGGACTTTAATAAAGCGTGTTTTAAATAGAGGTATAGAACTTTAAGTTGACATTACTTTTCAAGATGGCGACCGATTTAACAGCTGTCAAGTGATTTATTATCAGTTTGGTTTGGCAATTCATCATGAATAGACTCACGTCTGAACAACGCTTGCAAATAGTGCAATTTTATTTCGAAAATAATGGTTCTGTGCGGAAAATGTATCGTGCACTACGTCCATCGTCGACAAAATCGTCCATCAGAGCAGTTAATTCGATTAACCATTGAACGTTTTCTCACCACGTTTACTCTTATTGATTACTCGCATCTCTAGAGACGCTGTACGGTGCGTACAGAAGAAGCTATTGCTGCTGTAGAGCGTAGCATTGAGGAAGACCCGAATAACTCCATTCGCCATCGAGCACAGGAATTGGATCTGTGTCTATCCACTTTATGGAAGATTTTGCGGAAGGATCTTGGTTTGCGTGCTTACAAAATCCAACTCGTGCAAGAATTGAAGCCAAACGATCATCAAGTAAGGCGTAGATTCGTCGAATGGGGCCAAAACGAGATTACCGTTGTTCCCGATTTTCATAAGCGAATTTTGTTTAGCCATGAAGCGTACTTCTGGTTGAAAGGCTACGTCAACAAACAAAACTGCCGCATTTGGAGTGTAGGTAATCCTCAAGCGTATGTGGAAACACCGTTACATCCAGAAAAACTGACTGTTTGGTGCGCTTTATGGGCTGATGGAACGATTGGTCCGTACTTTTTCAAAAACGATGGTGGCCAGAACGTTACAGTCAATGGTGATCGGTGTAGAGCCCTGATTACTAACTTTTTCATTCCTGAATTAAATGACGATGATGTCCAGGAGATGTGGTTTCAACAAGACGGCGCAGCATGTCACACTGCTCGTGTCACAATAGATTTATTGAAAAACTCGTTTGGCGACCGCCTAATTTCACGTTTTAGACCTGTGAATTTGCCTCCAAGATCTTGTGACTTAACACTGCTAGACTACTTTCTGTGGGGCTATGTAAAGTCATTGGTCTATGCGATAAAGCAACAGACGCTTGACCATTTGGAGGACAACATTCGCCGCAAATGTTGGAAAAAGTCATCGAAAATTGGACGTCCAGATTGGACCACATCCGCGCCAACCGTGGCGGTCATATGCCAGAAATCATATTTAAAATGTAATGCCACAAGATTATCTTTCGGATAAATAAAATTCATGTCAATCGAATAATCCATCGTTGTTTTATTGCAACTTAAAGTTCTATACCTCTAGAAAAAAACCCATTACTTCACAAGGTGGGGATTAACCATACTTTACATTACTTTGGAGAGTGCGGAACAAACTGCTATTGGTCGGTAGTTTTCAGGGATGGGCGTTACATTAGCAATTTTAAAGGCGGATGACAAAATATCAGAACGATATGACTCACTGAGAAGGTCGAATAATAAACGATCATGCGTCGAAGTGCACTGCGTCAGCACCAGTGCTAGTATGCCATCAGGCCCATGGGGCCATCGGATTTATGAAGGTTTAGCTTTGCAATACCCTTTTCACAGCACGGGTTTGAAAGTATATACTAACCATAGCCAAAACATACAAATTGTATTGGATTCCCGGGTACTCTGGTTATGTGTTCTAGGGTTAATTTTATGAAAGAGGCTGTAAACACAAGAGACTCTTGTAATTTGTGATATTTATTATTCATATTCTATATATGTAATATTAAAAACATAAATGTAGTTTTTGTCAACTCTTTAAAGGAACTTTACACCTTATACGTGTGTTTCCTTGATATGAATTTGAGAAAACATTAATACGTAGTTACTACATATAAAATTTTCTAAATTTAGATTTTATGGAAAGGACATATATCCATTAGCAGATTTTTACTAATTCCACAATTTTACTTTATTAAGTCAATTTAAGCAATTGTGCTAAATTTTATAACTCTACGACAACTCAATCTAGTATTTTTGGCTCTCGTTATATGAAAATGCTAATACGTACGCTGTTGCGTATAATTAATAAATAAATCACAATTAAAATTAAATATTATTCATACGCCTTCAGGAATTTAGCACTATGTTTTTGATGCAATAATAAGATAATGATTGCTCGTCAATTAAATAATTCAATTTAATGCCCGTCTATAAATATGTAGCATCCCATGGAACTGTTTTATTCATTGTTGCCATTATTTATGGAAAATCCATTCAATAACAGTCTGACAATAATATTTTATTTTTTTTTTGTTTGTTAAAATAATTCAAATTGCCAGCATAATTTTATTGTATCGTTGTATACGGTACGAGAATATCTTTAAATGACAGTATAAAACCCATATAATACGTATTAAGAAAGAATCCAAATGATATTGTCACTAAATATACTGAAACAAAGAGGATTAAAGAGAAAAAAGAAAAAAGAAAAAAATGGTCAACTGTGGCGGGAAAAAGGCAGTAGAAGGAAGGTAATAAAAATTTAATGTTCATTTAATAAATGTTAACACTAATCTATGGCAATAATTGATATAATTTTCTTTTTTTTTTCGTTACTGGGGCAAATAAATACAAAAGTTATTTTGCCTGCCTAATAAATATGGAAAGAGAGGAGTAGTTTGTTGGGAGATAAAATGTGCTAGATAATGTACTTAAATAGGGTGCTCCTTAAAATTTGTTTTGATGAATTTATTGGATTTAAAAAAAAAAGAAAAAAAATCTTTTTCAATTCGAGAGTAGCTTGATAATTCTTTTTAATCAAAACTACTCTCTTCAACTATAGTTTAATACTGGTCTACAGTAAAGCTATAAGCGAAATATTTCTCTCAATGTGATGAAAAAAATCAAGCATCGGCTTTATAAACACTGATAACTGTCTTAAGGAAAGTCAAGCTTTGTACACTCATACCTCCATATACAGCCTTGATATGTTCTGAAATTTGTAATTTGAAATACTGTAAAACGGGTTGCTTTTGTTTGCCATCTACTTTTTCTTAAAAAAACGATGAATCCCCGATTTTTAGCCGTTTTACGAGATAATTGGTACCGTAAAGCGAAAGTATTCCACAATTCAGAGAGGCAAAATGCCGTAAGAAGAAAGGTCGTATAAAGAGGTATGAGTGTATTTAAAGTTAAGCCGAAATTTCGATATTTTTTCAAAAACTCCATACCTTTTGCAAGAGCAAGCCAATATATGCTTGCCTTTGTCATCTACTGCTTACCTAATCTTTGTTAAAACGTTAGATTGAATGAAAATAATTTACGTAACTATAGTAAAGGGTCCGCCATCTAACGTTTTTTTTTCAACTAGTGCTTATTTCGTGAATGGTAACACTTAAATTATGCCTGATTTGACAAATAATTGATTTTATCCTTCCGCTGAACGAATATGGTTGTGTATACGCTTGAACAACGCTGGGAAATATTGCGACATTACTTTGAAAATCATGGTAATGTTGCAGAGTGTGTGTTCATCTTTTCAGATGAAGTTCATTTTGATCTTAGCGGGTATGTAAAAAAGCAAAATTGTCGCATTTGGCGCACAGCAAAACCCGCACGCATACATTTAAAAGCCGATATACCCAAGACGAGTCACTGTTTGGTGCGGATTTTGGTCCAGAGGCATAATTAGGCCATTGTTCTTCGAAAATCAGCAAGAAGTGGCCGTTACAGTCAATGGCGATCGTTATCGGGCCATGTTGAACGAATTTTTGTTCACAGAAATTTAAGAGGAGGATATTAGCAACATTTGGTTTCGACAGGTCGGCGCTACGTGCCACACAGCCGAAGCTACACTCGATGTTTTGCGCCCTGTTTTTGAAGATGGCATTATCAGCCGCAGAGCTGATGTCGTTTGGCCACCTCGGAGCTGCGATTTGACACCGTTGGAAAATTATTTGTGGGGTGGCGTCAAAGATAAGTGTTACGCCAACAAGCCAAAGACAATTGATGCTTTAAAGGACAATATTCGTGAAGCCATTGGTGAAATGCAGCTGCACACAATCGATAATGTGCTTAAAAATTGAACACAAGGTGTAGGCTACAGCATGGCCAGCCGAGGCAGCCATTTGAATGAACCAATTTTCCATTATTAACCGGAAGGATTGTACTTTCAAATAAAAAAATAAATTTGAGAAAATATTCAGTAATTTTTTATAGTATTTTCAAAAAAAAAAGATTATTTGGCGGACCCTTTATAACTTGAGGGAAATGAGTTTTATTACTCTAGAACATTAACCACGAACTTAAGAAAATAATTAAAATTAATTAAGATAACTAGTAAAAGTTGGTCAATCTTATGTAGGATTCTAAAAACTCTACATAATCCTACACATTCTGCCACCTCCATTAATCTTAATGGTTTTTTCATTATGTATATATTAGTACAAATGACGTCTAACGTTAAAGTCAGTGAATGGTGCAACTGACAGACTATAAGGCGCAACTGTGTCTCCACTTTAAATGAGAATAATGTGATGGTTTAATGCAATTCAAAACAGTTTTTGCGTTGGCACATAATTACAAACGAAACATGAATCGTTCTTAATATCGGGTATTTGTTTTACAATTACAAAAGTTTATATCATAATAAAACAAAGAAATATATTTTTAATATCAACGAAACGAGCTTTCTTGGAAAGAAAATTTCATGGCATTAGTTTTTGAATATGATTTCGGCGATGTGGCCGCCACAGGCTGGCACATACAAGGCGCCATCTAAAATACGGATTTTCACCAATACAGTATATGCGGCCGTATTTCGCCTATAACTTTTCGAATGTTGATTTCCAGGTATTTAATTATCTCTAGCTTTTTGATTTAGACAAGTGACTTTACATAACCCAAAGAAAATGATCCGATGCACCTAAATAACACGATCTTAATGGCCAGCTAATTACGTGAAATTACTCTTTCATCAAAAGATTGAATTGTAACGCGCTCTGTGTGACATGTGGATTCGGCTAATGATGTCCCTATACCTTTCTCCATTGACATTAATTTTCTGACCATCCTCTAAGGCATTTGGACCTATGACTCCGACAGCCCATAAAGCGCACCAAACAATATATATATATTTTTTTAATATCCAACCCAACGGATTTTATTGAGTTTTTTTTTTTTTTTTGGTAAATTATATTGGGCTTTATAATAACTGCCTACAAATTTCGTTGATTTATACAATTTTTTTTTAATTTTTTTGTTTTTGTTTTTACATAAGACAATTTTACAATCCCAGGGGATGGCCAGTATACAGTGCATTGCGCTGGTACTAGTAAAATAGGTTCTGGGAAGGAAGACAGAGGGAGTAGTGTTTATGGACGTTAGATTTAAATTTATTCATGTCGTAAGTGGCAGGCAATACTTTCACTGGAAGATTGTGCCACTACTGAACAGTGCGACCAAAGAACGAATTTTCCCTATAATGCGTTGTGCGATTTACTGGACAATCAACTAAAAATATATAATTTTCAGGAATTAATTCCTTAATTTCGTCAAAACACATTCCGTTGTAGTACCGATAGAACAATGAAACACACACCACTTTGCGACGGTGCTCTAACGAATCGATAGAGCTGGCTACTCTACCGTCATTATTGAGCATCTTCGCCCTCTCCTGTACGCGGTCGAGAAGCTCCAAAGTAGACTTTGAAGCACCGGCGCATACATGAGAGTTGCGTTCCAATTTGGGTCGGATATAGGTCTTGTAAATATTAAGGAGATCAGATGGAAGGAAGTATTACTTGCCCCGTTTAAAAAAACCAAGGCACTTGAATGCTTCTTTCGACACTTGAAATATGTGATCATTCCAACGAACATCGCAGTGAATTGTCATGCCCAGCACATCAGGGGAATCTGATTCCTCAACATACACATTACCCATTGACACAGATGACAAAACACCACCATGTCTGTATGTCAAAAAACAACATTGAGTCTTGCGTGCATTAAAATCGACTCTGTTCGCACGACCCCACTCGGCGACCTTCACCAGGTCACTTGTGAGTGTGACGTTCATATTCATCCTTCTTACCCCAACCTCCAAAAGGCTCGGTGTACGATCAAAGGAATATGAGTGACAAATGTTGCAGTCATCCGCAAAAGAGTAGATAGGATTAGAAGTGAGAAGAAGAAAGTCGTTAAGAAATATTAGAAAAAGAGTAGGAGAAAGAACAGAGCCTTGCGGAACCCCTGAGTTTATCCTGAACTCGTCGGATGAGACCCCATCTATAACCACTCTTATAGAGCGATCTCTGAGAAAACTCGATATAAATCGAAAGAAGTGACTACCGACGCTAAAAGCATTAAGTTTCGAAATGCGAGCCTTATACCAAGATCTATCAAACGTCTTTGAGATATCTAGAGCCACAACCTTACTCTCGCCAAAAGCATGAATGGACTTGTGCCACTTCTCTGAGAGCAACGCCAGCAGGTCGTCAGTAGAACGGCCCTTTCGGAAACCGTATTGGCGATCGCTAAGCAAATCGTTGGACTCCAAATATCTCACAAGGTGTTGATTAATCATATTTTCCATAACCTTGGAGAGTGCGGCTTAAACTGCTATTGGACGGTAGTTCTCAGGGCAAGATGGAAAAATACTGGCGCGATATGACGCACTAAAAAGGTGAGCTAATGGACGCGCAAGCGTCGAAGAGCATTGCTTCAGGACCAGTACTGGTATGTCATCCGGTCCAGAAGACTAGTTAACGTTGGGATTTGGAAGGACCCTTTTTACAGTACGGGCTCGAAAGGATATACTAGGCATAGTTACTAATACTCTTTCAAGTTCGAGCAGTGGTTGAACGCTCTCCGGCAAGTGAGAATTACTTGCAAACATTTCAGCCAAAAGGTTTGCCTTTTCAACCGGGTTCGTGAATGTATGGTCATTCTTTATAAAGGCAGGAACCGAACTAGCGTTGTTCCTCATCCTTTTGTTAGTACATTTGCGTTGTTTTAGTATTTATAATGCAATATTCACTCCTAGTTGGATCAAGGCGGCATTGCGTGCTATGAGATGCTATAGCCCGGTGAACGGAGCGACTGCAATTACCGTGCATTATGAAAAAAAAAAAACGGCGGAAATATATATAAGATAGACAGGTAAAGATTTCTCTTGCATGACAACGCTCGGTCCTACGTCGCAAAAGTAGCCAAACAATTGTTGAAAGCGATCAAATGCCGCATCCGCCGTATTTTCCAAACATTGCTCCTTCTGACCTTTGGCTGATTCGTCGAATGCAATATCTTTTGGCATGTCACCGAATCACTTCTTTCGAAGAAATATAGAATGGGTTTCAAAGTGGATTGCTTTAAAAGACGAGAAGTTTTCTGAGACGGGATTAGGACATTGGCTCAGAGGTGGGGAAAAAATGTAAGCAGTGATTTGTAAAATTTTTATTTTGATAAATTTATTAAGTAATTATTTTTTTGAGCTAAAAAACGGACCGAATTACGTAAATTTCAATTATTTTTGTTGTAATTAAACTACGAAAACCTTTAAATATAAAAATCCACCCAGATTTTTTATCCAGTGGATTGCCAATCCTGGTGGATTATCCTTATTCCGAAGGCGACAATTATGCTTGACATAGCCATTCAACTAAGAGTCGGCTTCATTGGAGAACAAAATTTTGAATTTTGAAGCTCGACGGACTGAACCATTATTTTAATAAAAAAATTCAACACTTTGCAAGCGTTGCACTGGTGTAATTCTATCCATAATGAAATGTCAGATCAAACTAAATTAAAAACAACAAGCAGCTGTTAAATCGGTTTGTTAAATAAAGCAGTGTTGCCAACTCAAAGTTATGAACCTGTAAAAAAACACCCGAAACATGAAAGACCACAGAACAACCAAAACTGGAGGTTTCTTCGTATGTGCGTTCATACGAGAAAGCTAAGGTGAACTTATCAGTACACTCTTCCAATTTATCCCAATTCAATTTATTTTTATTTGTTAAGTGAAAACCTAAGGGTCTGATAAATTTGTCCGCTAATGAGAGGTGTCCGCTTATGAGAAAAGTACAAAAACAAGCAATTTTTTATTGTCCGTGGACTCACTTCATCCCACGCTTTGTATATGAAATAAATAAAATCTAACAAACGGAATTTGCGTCCTGATAAAATGCTGTTGTGTTTGCTGGGAGAAAAATACTTTTAACATTTTTCAATTTTAGATCACGGGGATGAGAAGCCTAAAAGTAGTAGAACGTTCCGTTCTTGAAATTCCAGTTTTCTATTAAACTGTACTAAAAAATCAGTCATTAAATCTGACATCATTCAGGGCTTTTTGTTTGATCGCCAAGTAACTGGTAAGTTCAGATTAATGTTGCAAGATGCCCGAGGCTTTGCAGCTTTCCTAATAACAAAAAGCTCTTCGTTTTCTCCAGCCCTATTGACGCAGTGCAAAATCGTTAGCCTATCCTTAGTCATTTTTCTACCAACCCATTTTTCGCCTTTTAATGCAAATGTTTTACCGGATAACGAACGAAAAATAAGCCAATCTCATCTGCATTATAAATATCGCGCGATTCATATCCTTTAATGAAAGATGACACTTTTTCAGTACAAATTGTGACATCATCTTGGTTTACATTAGCAGCTTCTCCAGAAATTGCACGGAAGAATATGTTATGTCGTTTTTTAAAGCTTTCTAGCCATCCAGATGACGCACTAAAATCAGCATAATTTAACTTCTCTGTAATTTCTTAATCCTTGCTCCTTATAAGAGTACCCGAAAGAGAAATGTTTTTATTTCGAGCCTTTACAAACCAATCTTAGCGCAATTTGTCAATGTTAAAGGACTTAGGGATTCTTCAAACTCCTTTTTCTCTCCGGATTGATCTTACATTTCTTGGCTAGCTTGCGTACACAAATTTTTTCATTTTTATAAATTTCAATGACACCAACTTTGTCTTTAATTGTCAAAACTGCTTTAGACATGGCTATTAAGTAAATATTTAAAACAACAAGCTGTTCATATTTACGGGAATTCCTCTTAATACATAAACGTACTATTAAATAGGCAGCAGCTGTAAGAATATGGAAAAGAGTAAACGAAAAAACAGTGTTGTCCGGTTATGAGGAACCCAATACATTTTGGTGTTGAAGAAAGTGTCTGCGGCCTGTTATAAGCTGCTTGTCCGATTAAGAAGGTAAAATTTTAAAATCCTTTGAGATTTGGGATGCGAAATGTGTCTGCTTCTGGAGGGTGTACGCTTGATGGAGGTGTCCATTAAGAGAGAGTAGGTGGTGGGAGATTTGACTCACGAAGAAAAACTAGAAAAAAAAACTATCGTTTTGCTGCTTTTTATTAACTTTAATACTTAAAATTATCTAAAGAGACTTGAAACATCATACCTTTTAAAGGGACACTCTTTAATACTTAAAGATATAAAAAAGGTCTAACCATTACTAAATGGGTCGTGGAGTAAAACTCTGAAAAAAAATTGCGTAAAAATATTAAAATAAAGCAGGAAAATATATTGTCGTAAGCAAAAGACCAAAAACTAAAAAAATAACAACAACAACAAAAAAATACGGCAAAACAGAAATAGAATACCAAGAAATTGTTTTACAAAAGCAGGCCACAAAACTAAGGCAAAAGAAGATGAGAAATAAGCAAAAATCTATAATAATGACAGGGGGAATGGCTGGAACAATGGTGTGGTTTTTTTTCTGACATCATGGCAACACAAATTCCTTTTAGTCATCATGCCAATAAAATTCCATTTCCTCTTTATTACTGACAGAACAAGTAATGGTAGTAGCAGAAGGGGGTCCATAATTGTTAAGCAAAAAAGACGCAAAGTGAATAGAAGCCCATAAATTTATTATCTATAAATGCTTGGCTTGTCCTGGTGGTCAGTATACTGGCAGAAAGGATAAAAAAGTTGAAATTCTTGGAATTTAAAGAAAGTGTTCGGAATAAGACAATAGGCCTGAATTTTAGGAAAAAATAATTTATTCTTCGACAAGAGATAATTTAATTTTGCTGGCAAATTAACACTTGTTACTGTCATTTAATTTTTTTTTTTGTTATTTGTGTGACAGTTGCTTATCTTCTTAATAAGGGTTCAATATTTTTATTAATAAATACAAGAGATATGCAATGGAATGTAATCTGGTAATATTTTAATTAATTTCAGAAAGGTTTTCTCATTTGTAATTCAAACCCAAATTATAGGTTGAATTACATAATTGTCCATACAAAATTGTAACCTTAAAATACCTGAATTTGAAATACGTATTAAATTGTGCCTGAAAGTTACAAATTCGAGCTCCAATTCTTAAAAAATGCTACTGGAAAGCTCCACAACCAAAGAAAGATACAGATGGGGCTTACCAAAATATCCACTTAAACTAAAGCGTTTCTTGATTTACCTTTGTGTCTCCATATAATGAACAAATACATTAAAATTCTTACCAGAGAAAAAAGTTAGAATTCAGTTCAATGAAGAGAACGTAACATAGTGTAACGAAAATAAGGTTGGGCACCACAGCGTTTATTACATCGCTAAAATAAATAAACAAAAGCTACAAGAACAACTATACGTGCTGTTTACAAATAACCAAATCTACAACAACAACCATTAGCAGAGATAAAATATATAAAAATAACACGGTAACAATGTTGTTTACTCAGTCATATAAAAAGCACATCGATGCGAACAGCAATCAGTTTATGTGTCGTAAACTCAGCGAGTATAGTTTTAAGTAAAGTTAACTCGGCGAATGTGTTATTGGTGTGAAAAGAGTTTATAATGAGTAAACTCGTGAAGCTAGTAGTGAAGTAAAAACCCGTTTAGTTGGAGCTAACTCAGTAAAGAGAGTTAAGTGTAAATAACTTCTGGTTGAAAAGGTTGTGATCGTACCTAAGTTATAACTACGATCGGTTGTTGTTCTTAACTTTGCTAAATTGTTATCGCCTGTAAAAAGATTGCAAGCAGCGGTGCACATAGCTGTGTTGAATAAAGGATTTTTAGTTAAAACCAAGCACAAAATTTATTTTTTAACTACAATCTACGAGCTCATAAATACACGTTTTTAAAAAAGTAAAAAACGTAACAATATTATATTTGTAATTTTAGTTTTCAATAAATCTTCTCAAGCAATTTTTTTCCTTTTTGCACAAAACTTCTGAAAAAACTATTAAGCTTGCCAAGAAGTAAAGTTTGCTGATTTTGTTTAAACCTGTTTTTTCTGATGATCGTCTCTCTATTTTAATCGGGTGCTTCTTCACGCTAAATTTGTTTCTTTCATTTTCTAACCTTCGTTTCTTTTTTTAAATCAAAAATTTAACAGCAAATAAGAAAACAGTAAGTGAATATTACAAAATAACAGAAGAAGAACCATCCACATGAAATACAGTTGTGCAATCCGAACAGTGTAATTCGTGTAAGTAATTCAAACAGCGAACAAACTAATTCGAAGTCTCGTGCGAACATGGTATTAGACCAGATTTAAATTTAATATAATAAGTCCACGTATTGTACCTTAATTAAAATGATCATAGTTGACGTCATCTCCTGTACATGTTTTTTACCTTGAAGGCTAGAACACTAACTTGAAGGATGCCAGCTCCAAGAGGCTATAAAGAGCTTAAATAATGTTCTTCTTCCATTATAAATTTTCGATCAATCAAACATGTAGCTTTTTAGTAGTTGTTGATATGGATTGGTAAATTTGGCTTTATTTTTATGTAGCAATCCCTCATGCCATTCTTTATTCAAAGATTGCGACGGGTGGATAAAAAGCGCTAAGCAATACATATATATATTATTTTCAAATTCTAAAATTTCTCAAACTTACTGCGATTACTAGCTAATCTTTTGATCTGCACCAGGCTTACTTCTCTATCAGACTTTATTTTGTCTAAGAACGTTCTTTGACATGTCCTCTCGGCCGACTTCGTGTTCTATTCGGATTCCAATCGAGGGTTAGTTTTGGCGTTATTGTATGTCGGCTTCTGCAATGTGTGCCAATCTAGTGCCATTCCCGCAATCTTATTTCCAGGGTAATGGGTGCTTGTATGCACGGTCTGTAAAGCTCTGCGTAGGAAATCCAGTTGTGAGGCCACCACAGCACAGAATACTTCTTAGGCATCGTTGGATGAAAGCTTGAAGTTTATTTATTGTTTCTACTAACACGAGCCATGTCTCGCTTGCTTAAAGAAGTAAAGACTTCACATATGTATTGAATATTCATATTTTGGTTGCAGATGATAGTTGCCGTCAGCGCCATATTTTTCAGAGGCTTGCAAAAATCCTTTTTGCCTTCTGAAGTCAAACCTCGATATCTGGTTTTTATTTTCGGAGAGTGGCATCGATTTACTTGCTATTCGGTACAAAATTATTCCGCATTCAATCTTTAGTGTTATACATAGCAGCAGCCTCTCCAGTTGTTACTGTTGGAATCCTTACCGAATTTCTTTGCTTCCACTCAGTCGGAAATTGCGTTCTCCCAGTTGTTTCTGAATATTCTTGTGAATTTAAATGTGCCAATGGAGCGCTAGCCATTGCCGCGCGAAGTCTGCATTATATTTGCTATGGGAGTTGGGGAATCATTGTTGGTGTTATAGTTAGTGTACGTTTTTACTTCACTAGTCTATATAAATACATTTTCGATCTGTGACCATGATGGTATTGGAGTTTCCGAAGTTGCTGATTCTAGACTAGGTAACATTGCTAAATGTAGGGTCTTTGGAGCTATTGAAGTGTTGCACAGCCCATGCTCTCATTTGTAATACGTACTCTGACGACTCTCAATCATACTTCCATGATAATGAAGTGATGATCCGAATTAAAGTGGAATTTATAGTACAGAATGCATTTATTTTCGTTTGAATGATTGTAAAATGTAAAATATGTACGATATGATATAATTTTCTTTACTTGACAAGAAACGAGGAAGAATGTATTGTGTTTAGTCCCCTCGTTGCTACATAAACGAGATGGCAGGCAATGATCAATGTTTATATGAATCCCTGATATTGATACCTATCAGAGTCTATCTTATAAGATTTCAGTCTATTAGTTAAGAAACAAAATCGTATCACAAGAAGTAAGAAGTGCACTTCGAAAATCTCTCAACAATTCATTCCATAAGCATGTAAATGATGGGCGAATTTGAGGTTAGGAAGTAAATTGGTTTAAAAACAATTTTTTGACAAATTCAATTTTATTCATATCAATATAAAATACAAATATGGGAACTAATAATGGAATATGATGTCGGGCAAATGTCCACCTCTAGCACGTCGGCAGATGTCCGCTCTTTTCACAAAATTTTGAACCACATTTTTCAACAAAATCATCTTTTGTGATGAGACACATTTTCAATTAGGTGGTTATGTAAACAAACAAAATTGTCGCATATTTGTCTCATAAAATCCACACACAGTCCTCGAAAAACCATTACATTCAAAGACACTGACCGTAGGGTTTGGTTTGTGTTAGGCGACATCATTGGCAAGTATTTTTTTTTCGAAAATGAGCAATGAAACGCTCATTACAACTGACACTCTAAAAGATGAAATTCGGCGCTGCATTGACGAGATAAGCGAAACGTTGTTTCAAAATGTGGTTCAAAATTTTATGGTGGACATTTGCCAGACATCATATTCCATTATTAATTTCCTTATATATCTATTTTATCTATATATATAAAAATGAATTGTGGTTTGTTCGGATGCGTAAAACTTGAAAACAACTAGACCAAAATGGATACTTTTTTATGCGATTTTTTTCGTAATTGCTACGCGAAGGTTTATGCAAAAAGAAAAGTCTAAAAATTTCAATAGCTGATGCAGTAGGTGGTCATCCCTTTATCTCTACTTCTGTTAAAGGTATTTGAACAAAATTTCGCACGTCGATTCAGTGTACATATTATAAGTCGTGCAACAAATACAAACTGGATTGGATAAGTGGGGACCTCTAATACAAAACATATATTTAAAAAAGTGAAAGTTTCTGAATTTGGTAAAAATGACTTCGTAGTTAATACAAATCATCAGACAACAAGTGGGCGCATAATAATCGGCTATGAGGGCATGGTACGTATCTCCCGTACAAATAAATATTAATTTCTCTTATATCTTCTGAGGAAGTTTCTAAATTTGATCGAAATTACTTGGCAGTCACTACGAATCATCAGTTTAGAAGTGGGCGGAATAGTATAAATGGGCGTGGCATCTTTCATACATAACAAAAAGACGTTTAATTTTATTGAGACTTTAAATCAACAAAAAATAATCACTCTGAGAAAATAAACAAACAATTGTTGTCTACTTCTGCACATACATAGATTCCCGGACAAAGTCGGATGGTTAAAGCTAGTATTGGTATGAATAAAACTGAATTTGTCAAAAAAAAAAACATGGGGTTAAAGCCAATTTACCTGCTAACCTCAAATTTGGCCACCCTTAATTGTAGATACAAATTATAACTTCGATTTGAACATGAATTGCAAAAAATCGCGTAATTCTGTTTGAAGCCCATTGAAAATTTATTTCAATCCTACGCGAAAGAGTATTAACAGATATTTATGAGTAAAGATTTATAATAAAACAACTGCATTATATTCCAATAATGACATAAATTCTTTCAACTTCCACTGAAAGATAATTTTTCATTCATATATTATGTAGGTTCAATCTCACATCATTATCCATTATCCATAATATAATCTATGAAGAGAAAGACGGAAAATTTCCCAAGATTAAAAAAGTACTTGCACTGATTATATTGTTGTCTGAGCATCTAAATTCCATTGCTGTTTTGAATGAATTTTTATCTTTTTATTTATGTATGTTTTCATTGTTTTGTTTTGTTTTTGTTTGTTCTTCTTGGCTTATAATCCTTGGTAATAAAAAAAGGTTTCTTACTTTAATATCCTTTAATATTTAATGTTTCTTCTTTCGTTATATCCTTGACCCAATCTTAAATAAAATAAGAAGTATATGTATGTACATAAGTGGGAGTGTGGGAGTATGCGTGTGGATATTTAAACAATAACGTTTAACTTTAATAATCTTTTGTTTTGACCCTTTTTTTCCATTCTTTCTTTCTCAACCACATCTGGTTAAAGTTTCATGATGATACACAAGGATGCTACAGAAGATACAAAATTTTCTCTAAATCATGGACATAAATTATTAAAATGTTTAGTGGAGACTTTAAAACTTGAAAGTATTTTAAATACCATTTGACATTTAAATTATTTAAATGACTTAAGCATTTTAAGTAGAACATGTTTGTGTACTTGAAAGTTGACACTAATCGAGTTGTCATGATGTGAATTATTAAAAAGAATCATTTGATTTTAATAGGCTCTTAGGCCAAAATCTGATGAAATTACAAGAATCGTGGATGATTATAGTGAAGAAAAATAAAAATAAATTTTTTGAAATTTTTCATGATTAAGCCTTAACAGAGGCATACGAAATTATTAATTATTTTAAATGAGAAATGTAATTTAATAAAAATTGTAAAATGTGCATATGCATGAATGTATGTGTCAAAATAATATAAAAATTAACAAATGAGAACCAAAAGAGCCCATCAATTTAATATGACACACCCCAATTAATCACCACATACAGTGACGGACACTTGTGGATACATGTATCTCATTTATAATACGAGTATGTAAAAGTCGACTTGTTTTTTTTTTACTAAAACTATTTATTATGATCCAATTTAATACTAGAAATTTTCTTTTTTTTATCTTAAGTTAAATCGAAGTTTTGTCCAATTTCGTCAAAAAAGTCAATGTATCCACTTTTGCACGATTTAGTTTTTATTATCTGGCAGCACAATAACTAGAAAAATAACAGTTATTTTTTCAATATTTGAGTTTATTGCCATATAAATTAAACAAGTATCTCACGTTAGTAGCAAATTCTTTAATTGTTTAATTTTTCAAAAATTTTAAATTTTAATAAAATTGCCAAAGATTTCCGCTGTTTTAGAAATTGTTGAAATAGCAAAATGCAATTAGTCAGCGCGCGAAATTGCACGGACATTGGGAATTTGCTATCGATCACCAAAAAAAAAAAAAAAAAATCAAGACGAAGTTTTTTTATTGGTCACGATACAGGCAAACATGCCATATGGGACAGCAAATACCATAAACGAGCCATTTTTGGGAAAAAATTTAAAAGCACGACTAAAGTTCTGCACAGAGGGAGAACAAAAACTGAAGCAAGGAAGACTGTCAGATGAAAGAAAAATATATCGTTTTCAGTCGGACGGCAAGGTATACTACTGACCCCGTTCTTATGAAAACCTTAACAAAAACACCAAATAAAAGAAATTGTGCAGCACGGAGGTAGAATGTTAATGGTTTGGGCCCCTTTTCTTCGGTGTTAGCTTTGTCCAGTGGTAAAAATTGAAAAAATAATAAAAAGGAAGTGTGGACCAAAGTACTTATCGGGAAAAAAATTTGTTTTCCAATTTTTAAATAATGCATTGATCAGCGCAAAGCTCAGATCTCAACCCGATCAAAAACTTATGGGCCTTGCTAAAGAAATATCTTTCACGATACGATAATGTGCCAACAAATTTAAATGAACTTTAGTCCCGAGTCAAACAATGTGGCCAAATATTCTGAAGCATAACTTGGTCGAAAGTATGCCAAGATGTGTCAGTGGCGTAATAAAAGCGAAATTACTCAAAATATTGAAAATCCAAATATAAATGTTTTGCTTTTAAATATGCAGATACTGGGATACTTGGAACTTATTCCCAAAATTGCACTAATGATTAGTTTATATTTAAATATTATTGAATTTCGTTTTATTTCCTTTAATTATTATTTAATTTAATAATTTAAATGGCTTTCCTTTACTTTACATATATAATTTCGGTTTTAAATTTTTCTAAATTGGCGACTTCTTGGCCACTTAGCAAAGCTTCAAAGTAAATCTTTTTATTTATAAACTTTATTAAGATGAAAATGTTTTAAAACATATTTTCGACTTTAACAAATTCTACGGAATGGTTTCAGACAAGCCGACAGTCTATTTATATTATGTTTGAAAAGGTCATACGAGATGCAGTTTTTGTGAGAATAAAAGACTAATTTTTAATGGGAAAGTAAAAAACATACACATTGGATTCTACGCAAATAAAACTGTTCGTCTTTTGAAGCAAACCAGGTAGTCACCTAATTTTCGACTTCCTCGTAGGAATCGCTGTGTCGGTTGGGGTAGCAACTCCCAACCTAATGGTTTAATTGTATCCTCAACCGGTTTTGCTTTGTGTGTCATGTTGCATGTATTTGAGAATACATCTTGACCGCCAGCTTGCACGGAAAATCCACATAGATGCACAATTTAAAATAAATAGAATTCGGTCTTCAGTTTAGACTGCAAGATTCCTCTTTACAACGTGATTTTAAAGACAATCTGGTGACACAGAGTACATTTATGGGCGACAAAATCAAATATTGCAAGCTTTTGAGACAAAAATGTAATATATTCAACCTACCAGACAGCAAGTAAGAAACAATTTGAGTGTATTACTTTAATGATTGTACAAACGTATAACTTATTTCTTTGATAAGTTTGAAAGCTATTTTAGATTAAATAAGTCTGCTTTTAATTATGTCTTAGAAGCAATAACACCAAATTTGAAAAGCGGAGTAAGATCTACATTCATTTCCGAAACAACCAAGTTGGCAGCGACATTACGTTTTTCGGCACAAGGGTCATACCAACAAGGTGTTGGTAATGATTTCAATTTGGGGCTATCGCAACCAATGTTTTCTAAAATTATGTCGGAAACACTGGATGCCTTGAAAACGACAGTTTGTTGGCGGTGGGTTAAAATTGAATGACAGAAGTTGAGAAAAATGAAGCAAAATTAACATTTTTTGAAAAATCTGGTTTTCTTGGCATTATTGGATCAAAATTATTGCCATAAAAAAAGAAGAGCAGCATTAGTCTTTCCACCGCAAAGGATTTTTTACTTTAAATGCTATGGTTGTAAGTTTTTTTTTTCAACTTTTTGCTTTAAATCAACCGAAGTCGTTACCAAAAATGGTGACGACAAAATCAAAGTGGTTTAAACACAATCACGTCGTCACATATTCTTGCAGAATGCAAAATATATTTTAACAGTCATCGATAATCTTCGATAACGACAACAAGAACTACAATTTGAAGTAAACAACTCAAAATCATGTCGTTTTGTTTCGACGCCGACAATTGGAATAAATTTGAATTTAACCCCGTATTTTTATTTTCTATTTCCCATATTTTCGGAGAGAATATTTCAAGGAAAAACACTTACTCGTATATATGTGTGTATTACAATATTCATTTAAGATTTAAATACATATAAATTATAAAAATGTTAATTAAACATTGTATTTAAATATTATATTAGAACCTGGGTGTTTTGTTTCTTTTTACTTTATTCTAAATCCTTTGCCGGTCATGAGCGATAAGTCTGTTTTATTTATTTATTTCAATTCTATTGCAAGAAATTTTAAATATTCCGGATTAAATGTAGAACAAAAAGTAATCTGCATATTTAATAAAAAATACTTTACCTGGCTTAAGTTTAATGCAAAAAAGTTATTTTAATATGCACTACTTAAATGCATACGAAAAAAAGGGAAGGTATGCCTTCCTAGACAAAAATTCTCAAAATATTTATTTGAATTTACAAAAATTGTTAAACAAGCATATACAATACGTAGTTTTATCTGCTGTAGTTAGTATACCTTCTCCGAACGTTATCATTATTAGTTTCCATTTTTTTCCATATATTTTTTGTATTTAGACCACAGGCTATATGTTTTTCACCTTTTTGCGACTGCATACACAAAACTACAAGAAAAGAAAACTGCAGAAAGTACACACTCAGGAGCAGCATAATGTATTTTTATTTTTCTCTCCTTTTGAAAGACACAGATATTAAACCAACACTTTTAACCTGCATAAGCCAGTAGTAGTACTCGCATTTTAACTCAAGAAGAGAAATGAAAAAAAAAAAACATTTTTTTGTTGCCCCTTTTTTCAACTTTATTTCTGTTGCTTATACTGCAGGGCAAAAATGGCAAAACAGCATTAAACTTTTACAAAATATTTACACTTTCTTCCCTCTTTTTTATGGTTAAACATTTTTTTATTTTTTTTCTCCCCAAATATTTTATTGGATTGTGTTTAAATAAAAATCCATCCATTGAAGTTTGAATATTGCATAGCAAACCTGAGGCGAAATTAATTTATAATCAGTTTAAGCCTCAGTAAGTACACATTGAAAACTGAAGATTGTTTGTGGTGTTAATAGATAAAAAAAACACCTAAAAAATTAAATGATAAAAAAAAAAATTTGAATAAAAGCCGAAATAGAAAAAGTTCTGTCATTTATTTGTTTATTTTATTTCCTTAAATAATCTCCTTAAAGCTCAATTTCAAGATTTTTTATTTCCTGCAGTGGTGTTACTCCTATACAGGCTTTCTAATAAATAATAGGTTTGATTTTAAAAGAAAACAAGCAGGACCATATTCTTTTCATGCAGTTTTCCATCATCAATTTGTAAACTTGCGGCTATATGTCCGATATACACTATGCGACAAAATAAAGTATACATTTGTAGTGAATATGATCATTTTGCTAAGAATTTAAAACCACTTAAGATATTTCCACAATTTATTTTAAATATAAAATAGTAATGTATCTGAAAAATAAAAATCATAAAAATCATGACGTAGGGTGGGCCATTAAAGAGTTAAAATTTAAAAAATGCAATAAAACAGAAACAGTTTGAAATTTTGCCAAATTTATTTCTTTGCTGTGAAGTACAATTGGTCCGATTGAAAATGAAGTGTAATTTCATTCATATGGCTGCCGCAGTTGGCCTCATATTACCACATTCGATCAGACCAATTTTCAAGAACTCTTACGAGTGTATGTGGTCGTATCTCAGCAATGGTATCACGAATGTTGGCCTTCATATGCTCAATTGTCTCTGGTTTGTCGGCATAACACTTGTCTTTACCGGCACCCCAAAGAAAATACTCCAATGATGTCAAATCTTAAATCGATTGTGGCATGAGATATGTGGCAGGTTGCACCATCCTGTTGAAACCAAACATTGTACATAAAGAGCAGGCACAAAACATCGGTTATCGGTTATGGTGTTATGGTGTCTCCATTGGATGTCTATACTGAAGGTTCCAGACTGGACAACAGGGTGGGTAGTAGAATTTTTCCCGAGAGGCTCAGCCTTGATGTTTCTCTTCGCCTTCTGGACTACTGCACTGTGTTTCAAGCCGAAGTGATGGCCATTTTTATTGATGCAGAGTGGATCCGGGGTTATGGGGCTCCTAACGACGATATATATGTATATCTGTAATGATAGCCAGACGAAAATCAGATCTCTTTCGGGTATGATCTTTAAATCTAAGCTGGTCAGGGAATGCCATGTGGCATTATAGGGACAGTTTTGGGTACACCTCATCTGAGTTCCCGTTTAACTGTGCTGCTGATGAGCCTGCAAATGCGGGTACACTTCCTTCAGACATTCATCCTCACGTAAGGGTCCGTTAATCTTGCGATCAAGCGAAGGGTAAATGTTGGACGCTGAAAGTGCCTGGGCGAAATGTGTCTTTGGCTTTATTGTCAGACTCGCCTGGCCCAGCTTGGATACCAATTTACTGTACAACTGAACCGTAGGTGCATCCCCTCCTTTGTGTCTATCCTCATCGCCAATTGCGTCATGGGCACGTACGCACAGAGGCTGCGCTTACCTGCAAATGACTTTTGTCGTGGATGTGGATTGCCTGAGAAGGAGGAGACCATGGTCCAGTGTCCGTTTTTGCACGACTTCTCACACTGGGCTCCTCTTTTCTTGATGGCTCACCTGAGCTATCGATTATTGACATCGGGTCAGTAGCCAGATTCTTTAAACTGTCTAACTGGTTACCGCTCTAATCTAGGAAAGTACTTCTGTGTGGTGTCTCTGTTTGATCAGCAGTGTTCTGACGAATAGAACAGGGACAATTTTTAAATTGGTGGACAAGAAGGTTCTTCCCATCGACCCAAAAATAATTTAGTGCAGTAAACTTTGACCTGACCGCGAACTTTTTATCGTTTTATAGTGAATTTTAATAAATTCAATGCGTTGTTGAAGCGTATATTGTTCTGTTTATTTAAAATTTCGCGCTATTGATAATGGAAATACATACTTGTACTAATGAAAAGTAAACGAAACTGAATATTTTGAAAATAGGTTTCTCTTTAATCCTTGTTTATTAGATACACCACTATGTACAACGTGCCCTTAGTGCACGCCACATACGAGTACTGATGTATTATTAGATGAATACGAGTAAGATAAGTGTTCGAAAAAGTTCGTTTACAAATTTCGCCTTTTTAAGATTGGGGCGAAAAGACGAAATATGAATGACACACTTACACACGACTTGGCGAAAATCTCTGAGTGGGCTTATGCGAACCGGGTCGATTTTGATGCAAGCAAGACCCGATGTTGTTTTCTGCCATACAGACGTGGTGGTATGGTGTCATCTGTTAATATAAGTAATGTAGATATTGTGGAGCATTCTGGACACTCATTGTGATGTCCGTTACAACGATCACATTTTCCGAATGTCGAAAGAAGCATTCTAGTGTCTCAGCTTTTTAAGACGGTGTATGAAAGACTTCACTCCATCTGATCTCCTAATTATTTACAAGACTTATATCCAACCCAAATTGGAATACAACTCTCATGTATGGGCCGGTGCTACAAAGTCAGCTTTAAAGCCTCTCGACCGAGAGATGGCATAGGCGCTTATTAATGACGGTAGCGTCTAACGAATCGTTAGAGCAACGTCCCAATGTGGTGTGTTTTTCATTGTTCTATCAGTAATCTAACGGAAGGTCTCTGACGAAATAAATGATTTGATTGCTAATATTCACATATGTTCGCGTAATACTCGTTTTTGCCGTAGAGCTCATCCCTTTTTAGTTGATTGTCCAACGAATCGCACAAAGCATTATAAAGAAAATTCATTCTTCGGTCGCACCATTCGTTTGTCGAATGGTCTTCCAGCGAAAATGTTTCTTGTCATTTACTACGATATGGATAAATTCAAATCAAACAACAATAAACGCTACTCCCTCTATCCTCCTTCCCATAACCTATTTTCCTAGTACCAGCACAATGCACTGCATAAGTATAGGTCATCCCCTGAGTGCTGATCTTATATTTCAAACGAGTTTTATTAAACCAAATATGAGCTTTTGTAATTTTTGGGGTAAAACAGATCTAATTGCGCTCTGCAGGTCTCTAAGGTAAATTTACACCATTAAGAGAGATTTGCACAGATGTGATGGAAAAATCAAAACTCCACAGTCAAACTTTATTAATTCAGCCGGCTTAATAAAGATATTCTGGCTTCGTTATAATAAAAATTCTGGCCGTTTTAATGGAATTTTTTGGTGCAATCTGGTTAATTGTTGACAATAGAGATCAGAGTCAATCGTTTGACCAGTTTGTAGCAGTTCACAATAAACGATCCCTTCCGCATTACATTTCTTGGTGCCAATCCAAGCTTTGCCACGGTTTTCGAAGTTACACCCTGCTTCGTTTTTAATCTTTTTTGAACATTGTTGTCGTACGTGAGTCACTTTTTATTGCTCGTAATCATTTGCTTTGGAAATTGTTGTTCCATTTCGTTACATTTTTGGCACGGAATAATTGAAAATGGAAATTCGGTGTTGCACCCAAACGTTAAGCTTCTTTGTGTATCCAGCTTTCTTCAAATGATTGATAACTGTTAGGTGATGAATGCTTACATGCCGGTCTTTCTCAAATATGTCCATGATTTCATCGAATTTTTTTTAGTGATTAGTAGATCAGGGCGAGTTACAGCATAGTCTCCGTAAAGTTAAAAAATTTTTCGATCAGCCTACAATGCATTCCCACTGTTCTATGATAGAAAAGCAAAATGTGACGGTAATGTTCAAAATTTTCATCAATTTTTAATCGTAGATAATTTTTCAGAGAATAATGCGGTAAACTTGCCAATTAAAAAGTACATTTGTGGAGCTGAATCGAATATAATTTACACATTTACTCACGACACTTCCAGCAAATTTAATGACGTAATTTATTTACCAAAATCTCTTGAAACCAGAGTGTAAAGCAATAAATCCTTTAAAAAACAAATTATTATATGAAAACACAAATAACTAACAAGACTTTGGAAATAATAATTTGAAAAATAAGTAGTAAAATATAAAGAAAAACTTTATCTAAATACATCCCTTTTACTCCTTTATTAGCACAATTAAAACCAAATTCAAACATAATCGTTAACATTAAAAATTAAAACTTAAAGTGGCTGAAAGTATTTTAGCCTCTTCAAAATACAACAACAGTATAGTAGGGTTTAAATAACTAATAACGAAAAGAGTAAATGTCTAAAAGGAAGAAACATTTCTTAGCTAATAATTACCTAAAATAGAAATACTGTGGTTTGGGTGTAATAAGAGTTCTTTTATAAATAAATCCACATCTAAAGCCTATATGGCAACAACAACAACAAGTATTAATTACAAGAGATGCTTGTACTCTTAGATTTCAATAAAAATTTTGTTTGTATTGCCAGAGAATACAACCTACGTTAGTCAATGACTATTGACAAAAGCCAAGGGGCAAAGAGACAAACCTAGCACAGCGCTATTATGTATTATGGTTAGAGGGTATGAAGAACATGCTTTTGTTAATCAAATGAATTGAAGTGTTAAGGCTGTTAATTTCTCTACTTTGTGTTGCTTTCAGAATTTCCCTCTCTTTCACTCTCTGTGTGTATGGATATGTATGAGTATGTTTAGTTTTAGTATAACGGAAGTTAAAGAGTTGCTCTGACACTCATCCTGTCATTTTGTCATACAATTTTTGTTTATTTTTTTTCTTTTTTTTTCATTTCATTTATTCTGAATGCGAATACAAAAGTCTAGTCTACAGATTTTTTTTTTATTGTTACCTTTTTGTAAACAGGATATCAGTGTTGCTACAGTGAACATTGAATAACTTGTATGCTTTTGTTGCTGTCATTGTTGTGTCAACAAAAAATCTAAAATTGCTAAGAAAAGTGTAAATGGAGATACAAATACAGGCATACAAATACAAAGGCGCTCACGTATCCAAATATGATTTACAGAAGCAACGATACAGTGGGCAAATTCACATCATCTTTTGACGAAATATTGGAAAATTGGAATATTACCCAGAATCTTAAATCAAATGTGTTTAACATACTGTATACTTACCATTACAGACATTACGCGTTTTTGCGTTTACTTAGCTTTACAAAACTTTGTACCGATTTGTTATATTTTTCAAGCAAATTCAACAGCGCCCGCCATTTTAACAGTCGTTATAAGTCAAATACTAACTTCTTAAAATATGACAAGAAAAAACTAAGTCGCTATTAAAAATATACTTCTATGATATACGCTACAGCAGCTCATTTTAAAATCATTAAAATTCACTATAAAAAATAGTGAAACTTTCGCTTTTTGGGTTGTCGTGAAGCATCATCTTTAACGGCAATTATTAAACTGGTAAGAAATGTGTGCTGTTGGGACAAGTTAAAGATGTGAAGAACCGCACTCTTGTACTTCGCACAAGAACTATTGAGAATATTGTTGTATGGGCTGCCGCCTATAGTGTTGAGGGTTTGTTCCCATCGAACATCAGCAATGTAGTGTCTTTGCGCATTTAGTCCTTCAAATTCATCAAACTAGAATTTCTTCGAAAAATCATCTTGAGTGATGGGGCCTATTTTCATCTCAAAAGCTAACAAGTGGAACTGACGCATTTGCAAAAACAAGAAATATTTTTGAAAACCTTTTCATCTCCAACGTGTGACTGTTTGGTGCGGTTTTTGATTTCTCTTATTCATTGGTGCTTACGTTTTCGAAAATATGGTTGGAACAACTATTGCAGTGAATGGATTCCGCTATCGAACGATCATTAATTGATATTTATAACAAGACTACATAACACACAATTAACGATACTACCACTTTTGTGTGAAGCGAAGTTAAATGATAGTGTGATTTCGTAAAAGTTTTCTTGATTTCTTTAGGCATTTTAATTAGACTCAAACGTTATCAGCGGTTATTTCGAGTCTGGCAATACTTATGGCTTTTTTTGTCGCCACTGAACGAAATGAATCGATTTATTCTTAAGCAAGGTTGGGATTTATTGGAAATTTATTTCCAAAACAAAGATAATTGGGCGGAAATTGCACGAAAATGTCGTACAAAATTTGTTGGCAGAGAAGGACCAACAGTGCCCGGTATACGGAAATTTATTGCTAAAGTTCGTGAAACTGGTTTCATTGTTGATGCGTCAAGACGTAAGCGTGCTCGTACTGTACGTATACCCGAAAATATCGAAGCTGTGGCTGAGAGTGTGCATGAGAATCCATCAACATCAACTCATCATCGTTCTCACGAATTGAACATTTCTCGCACCAGTTTACATCGAATTTTGCTAAAAGGTTTTAGTATGACGCCTTACAAAGTTCAATTGGTTCAAGAGTTGAAGCCGCATGACCATCCGCTTCGCTAGATTGGCCAACGAGTTACTGCACGATGATGTCGATTTTGCCAAAAAAAAAAATCATCTTTTCGGGTGAAGCTCATTTTCATCTTGGTGGGTGCGTTAATAAGCAAAATTGCCGTATTTGGTGCTCAGAAAACACGAACGTGGTCTTACAGAAGTTTATACACCCATTTCGAGTGAGTGCTTGTTATCTGTGAGAATGAGGACGCGCAACAATAACGGTCAATGGAGATACATATCGCTCCATGATAAACGATTTGTTTGTGCTCGCTCTTCATGGTATTGATGTGAACGATGTTTGGTTTCAATAGGATGCTACAACTTGCCACACATCTCATGCCACAATCGATTTATTGCGTCAAACGTTTGATGGCCGTTTAATTAGCCGAAATGGTGATGTCAGTTGGCTGCCAAGAAGCTGCGATTTGACACCGTTGGACAATTTTCTGTGGGTCGCCGTTAAAGATAAGTGTTATGCCGAAAAACCAGAGACGATTGAGCATTTGAAAGCCAAGATTCGTATGCCGTTGCCAAGATACGACCCCATACACTCGAAAAATTCTTGAAAATTTGTCCGATTGAATGGGGTATTGTGAGGCCAGTCGCGGCAGTCATATGAATGAAACAATATTTCGTTTCATAAAAAATAAACATAAATTTGGCAAAATTTCAAACCGTTTTTGTTTTGTTGCATTTTTAAACTTAAACTTTTAAATGGCCCACCCGAGCATGGCAGAGATAGTCGTGAATATAATAAGGCTGAGGATTAATATTTTATCCGATTCAAAAGGATAAATCTTGGTTTAATCAGATGTGCAAATTGGCAGTTAGATTTAGAGAGAAAGCGTTCAGAAATTGGCGCAACAACAGATGTGAACAAAATGATTCGCTACGTAAACAGACGAGATCTTCGTGCTTTTTCGCGAGGAAGTAAGAACTTTTGTTCATTCGGTAAGAAGCTAAGACACAGCGCTATTTCGGTATCAGTCCTTATAAAGAATGAGCAATCATTAACAAACCCTATTGAAAAGTTAAACCTTTTGGCCGAAATGATTGCAAGTGAAGCATAAAAACGAAAATTTAAAAAAACGTTATATTGAAAATTCTTTAATTTGCAAGTCGTGAAGCAAAACGCATATTAATATGTCTGTATGTGTATTATAAAATGTGAAAAAAATAAAAAATTAAAGAATTCTGTTATTTAAATCACAAAACGCATTTAATTTTATTTAAAGATATTGAATGCGAATATATGTTTAGTTTTCTTAAACTAAATACGCATTGTTATTTACTGAACATACGTTTAGTAATACTAGAACTGAACGAACGGAGTAAATTTCTGAACGCATGTTGACTTTTACGTAAGTTGAACGCTACATAGTTAGAAACTGTATGTACGTTGCACTCAAAACTGAACGTTTCTACCACAACTATTCAGAGTGCAGAAAACGTAATAAATGTTCAGAAAAACTACATATTTGTTCGGTTTTCTACTACGTATTTTTTCTGTGTAGCTGATGTTATGAGGTGATATCTAGAACGAAATGTAGAATTTATTACTAATTATACCATATTTTCATGCGGTAACCGTTTTTTTCGTAGAGCTTATCCATTGTCTAGTAAATCGCACAACGCATTATAATGAGAAATTGCTCTTTAGCCGTATCGTTCGTATGTAAAACAATGTTCTCGTGAAAGTTTTCTCAGTTACTTACAACATAAATAGTAAATTAAAATCAAACCACTCCATTCACAATGTACTGCATGAGTAGGGGTCGTAACTTGAGTGTTAACCTCAAGTGAAAAAAAGTAGTGATCACAATTGGCCACCCAGATCGTGTAATTAAATAAAAGATAAGATATCTAACCAATGGCTCACATTCGATAGAAGACCTTACACATGTATTTCGTAGTCTGCATATTATTCTGCACTTCTAGCTTTTGCGTAATTGTACTGGATACCTTGCTTGGCAATCCACTCCACCAGGGTTTTTTTATTTTAAGTTTTTTGTAGTTTATTTACAACAAAATTAAATAAAAATTTACGTATTGGGATTAAAAATTAAATCATCCGTTTTTTAAGCTCAGAAAAGATAATGAATTAACAAATTTATCAAAATAATAATTTATGAAATTACTGCTTACATCTATTTACCACATTTGATCCAAAATCCGAATCCCGTTTTAGAAAAACTTTTCGAGTTTTGAGGCGATCCATTTTGAAGCCAATTTTATATTTCAAAAGAAGTGATTCGGTGACATACCAAAAAATATTGTATACGTCGAAAAAGCAATACTTCGAACAGCAATAGTCAGATGGAATAATGAGAGTGAATACGGCAAGTGTGGCCTTTGACCGCTTCTAACAATTATTTGGCAACCTTTGCGACGTGAGATCGAGTATTGTCATGCAGAAGAAAAACTTTATCTGCTGTCTGTCTTTATATTCCCGCCGTCTTTTTCATAATGCACGGTTCAATAACAGAAATTACAGTCTGCTCCGATTACCGGGTTTTAGCAGCTCATAGCACACAACGCCGCCTTGATTCCACTAACAGTGCAAAATTGCATCGTAATTGCACCAACAAACAAAAAATATTGTTGAAATGAACGAAATTTGGAAGCAGTTATAAAACTCAAAAAAACACAAAAAACTCCCTTGTGGGTTGGGGTTTTTTTAAACCCGGGTTTTTGCCAACTCTTCTCTATACTTGTAAAGTTTTACTTCCTTACAAAAGAATTTACTTTAAATACTCTAAGCTTGATTCCTCCGGTTATTTTTGAGCTCCTCCTCTACTGTAGCTCGCCTCCATATGATTGTGTAGGGGTAAAGATCGTTGCTAAGTGGTAGTGGTAGTAGTATTGTAATTTTTTTCCCAGCAGGTGGCGTTTTCTCTTGATCATTTGTCTGATGTTTGCGCCTTCATTGCCAGGAGATGGTAGGTGGGTTGGCTTCTTTATTTTTAGATTGAGTTATCGGGAGGGAGGTGGAAGTCTATTTATTAAACTCTCGAAGCCACAAATTTTTTCGTCAAGTCTTCTGCTGCTGCTCAAACCTGGTCCGCTTGTGTTGCATGAGTGCGCCATATTAAAAATGTTTTTAATGTCTCCATTATTTGTGCTCAGTTTCCGCTTAAATCTCCAGATCCTCTAATTTTGCTTGCATATTAAAGATCTTGTGCGAGAGCAGAAAAATACAAAAATACAAATTTCCACTGTTCGCATGTGAAATAACTTTTACTGTTGGTCCATAGACATGACACTGTTCAAAAACACGCATTCTCATATAAGACCTTACAAAAAGAAGAACAAGAGTTTAAAAATGTGAATAAAAAATTGGAAAAGAACAAGTAAGTCTTTGTGAGTGCATGAACATGAACGAGAAAACATTAAATTGGTTTATGAAGTTTAAAGTGGGGGGCACTACGTTTGTAGTCCATAAACAAAGAGGACTATTATATATGGCTGTAGAAAATCATGTATTTTGTAAATAGACGTTGTTGTTGTTGCTCGTGTAAACATAGTACATGCATACAAATACATTACATTGGGACACAATAACATTATTCAACAGAAAAGAAAAAGAGAAGAAAGGAAAAAAATGTAAAATCTATAGTCGAGGGTTTTTTGCTTCTCTTTTAATAGCGTACATTACAGCCTGCTAAAATGAGAACAATAAAATGAATATTAAAGAACGAGAGCAACAAGAGAGTAAAATAACGGTAAGATATGTGACAGTTTCCGGTATGGAATACACACACTTACACTTATGCAGAAACTTAAATATTTCAATATCAAATGTACTCTTAATAAAATCTTGGTCTATTAGAGAGAAAAAAAAACTAAATATAGATGTGTGTGTAGTTTTTTCCCTATGTATTGATAAATATATTTCTGTGTGTGTGTGTGTGTGTGTGTGTGTGTGTGTGTGTGTGTGTGTGTGTGTGATAGTGAAATATCCAAGAAAATACAGCAGAAGAAAAAGCAGCAGATTGATTTAACTCAACTTAACATGCCTGAACATGAAATAAAATATGTCCTCGTTGTCGTTGATGTTAAGAAACTTTTAAAAACATTAATAAACTTGTTTCTTAACGCCTCTTTACCGCTTCCCTTTATACCTCTCTGCCTATCATATTCCATTTAGTTCTTATATATTGTCCTGATGATGATAACAATGTTGTAGACTTTGTATCTTTTCTTTTTCATCTTTTTATTGCTGTTGCCGTTGTTATTATTATTTTGCTTTTTATAATAGACTCTCCCCCATGATTTACATACACTGCCTGGACACCAATTTATTCTAAGGACAATGGGAAGTAATTGTGGGATTTTTGTATTTTTCATAAAATTTATGATCATGTGTGCGTGCGGGTAATTTAACATATTCCTGGTATATATGGTACGAGTATATGTAGATATGTGTGTTGTGTATAAAACTTTTTTCCTTTTCCCTTGTTTAAGGATGAAAATAAATAACCTTAAGAAACTTTTTAATTTGAAAACGATGCACTTGTTTAAAGTGTTTTAGTGAAGAAGAAAAAAGTTTTCAAAATAGTTTAACTGATCGAAATAGAATTAATGTCTCCCTTGTGTACCCTGAAAAGTTTAAGTGATAAAAATGACGCAAAAGTTTTGCAAAAAGAAATAAAATATGCAAATTTTTAAGCATGAAAGTGATGAATAAAATCCTTAAATCTGCTTAATAAACTTAAATCTTATCTTTGTTGGTTTGTTTGCTAGTTTTTTCGTTGATTTGTTTGCTTGTTTGTGCTAAGCGGCTGAATCGATTTTCTTGAAATTTTTACAGTATCTCTCTGCAAAGCAGTAGTCAAAGAGTGGACGGAATTGGACAAGTGGACGTGATACCTCCCATATAAAATAAGTATTAATGTTTGTACATCTTGAGAACGTTAAAAGTAGAAGTTTCTAAATTAGGTTCTAACAACGTCGTAAACAATACACATCATCAGTCAGTAACTGGGTAAGATTGGATACTAAATATTGGATTTTGTATATGTGGAAAACGACAACTATTAAATCTCTGTTATATATCCCCATCAGCCAAAAAGCGTGAATTGCACAAACCACACAGTATAAAAGCTGTCTATATACGTATATTATATAAAAATGAATATTTGTTTCAAAGTTCAAAAATCTAATATTTTAAAAAGAAAATTCTAAAAAACAACTTATCCATAGAATCTGAAATGCTGATTTGTGAAGTTAGACGACCATAGTGCATCAAAAAAAAATATAGTGGTTATCCAAAGACAGAAAACTTTTTTTCCACTTGATACATAGTGTGATAAGAGGTAGAGGGGTAGAGGGTTTTATTGGGTTTTGATTTAAAAAACCCGGGTGGTTTTTTTATTTAAAGGTTTTCGTAGTTTATTTACAACAAAAATAATTCAAATCTACGTATTGTGAGTACAAATTAATTCGATCCGTTTTTTTTAGCTCAGAATAGATAATGATTTAGCAAATTTTTCAAAATAAAAATTTTCTGAATCACTGCTTACATCTTCTGCTCAACTCTGAGCCAATGTCCGGATCTCGTCTCAGAAAAACTTTTCGTCTTTTGAAGGGATGCACACTGAAGCCGAAGCAATATTTGGAGAATATAGCGGGTGTGGCACTTGATTGTCCCTGACAACTGTTTGGCAAATTTTGCGACGTGAGAGCGAGCATTTTTCTGCAAAAGGAAAACTTGATCTGTCTTTATATATCGGTCGCTTTTCTTAATATGTGCGATCTGCTCTGATCTCCTAGTCTTAGCAGCTTATAGTACAAAATGTCGCCTCGATCCCATTAAGAGTGACAAAAGTGACTAAAACAACGCAATTGTACTTATAAACAAAAAATATTGTCGAAATGTACGAAATTTTGAAGCAATTATAAAACCCAATAACACCCAAAAACTCATCAAAAATCTAATAAAACCCGGAGGGTTGTTTCTTTTTTAAACAGGGTTTTTGCCTTCCCTGGTAGCAAAGCACATCGGGTTTTAGCTAATGTTGAATAATAAAAGGTTTCGAATAGATCTGCTTATTTTGATAATTTTGTCTAGAAAATGAAATGAAATGAATTAATGAAATTCTATTGAAACCATATGCTTTGGAGGCAATCAATTGATTAGTTAACATAACTCGGTTCATAACTTTAAGTTGGCAACTCTACTTTATTTGACAACCGATTTAACAGATGATAGTCACTTGTCGTTTAGATTAGTACGACGAATGGGCTGAAGCTCAAATTAATATTGATATAGTATTTCCATTCAAAATTTTGTTTTTCCGTGAAAACCACTTCTGGTTGAATAGGTACGTACATACATAAGCGGAGTTGTTGCATTTGGAATGAGAATAATCCTCAAGCTCTTCTCGAAGCACCATTACATCCACAGAAAATTAATGTTTCGTCTTCAAGCACAAGTTTGTCCAGAATGATACTGTCAACGGTGATCAGTATAGGGACATGATAAGAATTTTTTCGTACCTCTCTTAGCTGGGATTAATCTCGCTGAGAAGTGGTTCCACAGAGCACGCCCTACAATAGATTTACTCAAAGAAACTTTTGATGAAAGAGAAATTTTACGTAATGGTCTAATTAACTGGACACCAAGATCGTGTGATTTAACCCTCTTCGATTATTTTCTTTGGGAATGCCAACAAGATCGTGTGATTTAACCCTATTGGATTTTTTTGTTTGGGGTTATATAAAGCCACTTGCCCAAGTCGATAAACCAGAGATAATTGAACATCAAAAAATCTATATTTAAAGAGATATTGGCGAAATACATCCACATATGCTGCGAAAAGTTTGTGAATATTACGCCTTGTACGCGCCTGCCATGGTCATAAAATTTTCTATTCAACAAAGCCCGTTTCAATGATATTAAAAATATATTTCTTTGTTTTATTATGATTTTAACTTGTGTAGCTTTAAAAAATACATCCGATATTAAAATAATAAATTAAAAATTATTTAAGCGTTGATTGATGGAAAAAAGTAGTTTTTTTCTTAAAAAACGATTATTTTTACAACTTGGCTTTTACAAAGTGATTACAGTCGAACATATATTTTATTCCAGGTAGTGTGTAATCGAGAGAATGATATGTTCTAGTCAAAAATTCTCTTGATTTAAGGCCGAGCCTACCGGATATTAAGGCGAAAAGACGGAATATGAAGTGACCTGTCGAAACTCTTCGAGTGGGGTTCTGCACATAGCGTCGAATTCAATGCGCGCAAGATCAAATGTTTTTTTTTTTTTTTTTGACACATAGGCATGGTGGTGGTAGAGTGTTGAGTCATCCGTTCTTTGATGTTCTGGGCATGGGAAATAATTGAGAAGTTTGTTGGAAGGATCACATATTTCAAGTATCGAAAGAAGCTTCAATGCCTCGGTTTCTTCAGACGTTGCAAGAAATACATTACAACATAAAGACGTACCACCTTGACCACAAAATTGCCGGTGTATCGGTTCCATCCTTCCGATTTGATTTTATTTTTATTATTTTTTTTGTTAAGATGTACCAAAATCTGTTGTTGATATTCCCTTCAAATCTTAGCGTCATAATTTGACATTTGCAAAAGCTATGTGTGTTGTCGATTTTGTACAACTTTAGAAACGGATTTAAATTTGCAACAACGAACTTGTACTAAATTTTGCATAAAAAACGGATTTAATGGTGCGCGAACGTATGAGACGTTTGAAAAGTGTTTCGGCAAGGATTCTTTAAAGAAAACGGTCGTTTACCAGTGGCACGAGCGGTTCAGAAGTGGTCGTGAGTCAATCGAAGATAATGAACGCAGTTACAGACCGAAAACCGACGAAAACATTGATAAAGTAAAAGAAATTTTGGCCAATAACCGCGAATTAACCATCAAAGAGATAGCGGAGCACTTGATCATTGTCTATGGTTCCGTCCAAGACACTTTGCTCAGTGATTTGGGTTTCCGCATGTAGTAGCAAAGTTGGTGCCAAAAGACCTCAATTTCATGCAAAAACGAGAGAGTGTTGAGGTCACAGAAGGCATAACTTGCGAGGTTGAATCCGATCTCACATTCATCAATAGGATCATTACTGGAGACGAGACGTGGGCTTATGAGTACGACACGCAATCCAGACATCAGGCAGGTGAAAAGCGTTCATCAAATCAGCTGAGACCAACAAAACCACGTCGAGAGCCGAGAGGAAATAATGGAAAAATCGCAGGAAGCACTCATGGACATACCGAAAATCAAATGTAAAAATGCAAATGTCAAGCTATGACGCTATGATTTAGCAGGAATATCAACAACAGATCAATATCGACTTAAAAAAAAAGAAAAAAAACTCAAATCGGAACCGCCACACGGGGGATATTATGGTGACTTTTTGATCAAGGTGGTAGCTACTCTGCGAACACCAGAAGAATTATTTAAAGTTGTGGACAATAGGGTCAGCGTCTATTTAACGATGTAGTCTATCTGTCATAACAATAAGTGCAAATTTAAGAAAAAATTTAATAATCGACTCTATTGCAGGTTTTACTAAAATGATTTTTAATAACATCAATTCGAGCACTCAAAAGGTTTTGTAACAGTCGACCTACCTTTTAAAACTTATTCTGTATCGGGGAAATTGTAGATTTTGTCCGAAACGAAAGATAAAGATAGTCAGCTAACCTAACTTAAATTAATTTTCATACGTATTTGCTTGTTTAGTCTGCCTGTCGATATATTTGTAATGTGTAAACAACCTATAAAACATCTTCATTATTGATATAAAAATTTCTGAAATAAGTTAGAAGATTATATTAAATTCTATTAAGCTCTTATTGATTTATTATTTTATATTTTATTGCTTTCATTAGTCTGCATTTTACCACCTAAAAAGTAGAAATTAGCTTAAGTTTGGCAGCAGCAGCAGCAGCGTGGAGGCTCATGCCTAGACTTGTGCAGTTCTGCCGTTAAAATAACAATTTTTACATAAACCAGCTTGCTGTCGGCTGCTGTCTATGTGTTTTATGGTCTAGAGTTTTCTGTTCAAAGACCAAATAAGTTAAAAAATATTTATAAACGAGAACAAGTGAATTATTATATTGCTAACCTATTAAATTATCGATAACAAAAGTATCGTTATTTTCAATTGTTTTTGATGCAGTGGCGGATCAAAAAATATATTAAACGAAATATAAATAAATTTAAAAAAAAGAAATTGTTGTGAAGTTCATAACAATTTGCTCAGGCCTTTAACGACATCCTGTGATATAATAAACAAAAGCAACAACACTAAAGGCAGTTACAATAAATGGCACCGAGGTAAATTTCAAGTTATACACATACAATACTAACACACATATGGTGTGTGGATATGTTAAATAAATACGAAACAAATGAGGAAGTCTGGGACTATAAAGGCCGGCTATTTGATGCCTTACTTTACAAACGCAATACATTCGTGTTCTCACTTAACGAATAGCGGTTGTATGCTATTTCGAATTAAACTCAGCGTAATGAGAGAATTTTATCGGACCCAAGTTTATGAAAAATTTCTTAAGCTGTTTACTTTGAATAATAGAAAAGTTGGAATATAGGCTGTTTTGTAGGTTTGTAAAAATTAACTATTAAAAGCGTTGTCAAAGTTTTATTTCATAACCAAACTTTACTAATGGACTGTGGTCTCCATTAAAATGAAACAATTTGAATCAAATTCAGTTTAAGATGAATAAGATGTATTAACACCTTTTCTAAATAATAATTCAATCGGTATATAACTCTACTTCACAACTGACGTAGAGCATGTATTTTTGCCGACTCACTAGCAGCAATAAAGTAATATTTTAATGGGTTATATTGGATCGAACGCAGTGCATTGCTAAGTAATCTGTTAGAAGCTATTTGTGTCGAGTTATAATTCTTCACAAACTCTTACGATCCAGTAATGTTAAAGCATGACGTTAGTTCATACATTAAAGAAAATTAAAATAAATAATAGCATACTTTTGCAGGTAAAAGATCTCATAATAATTCTGATTGAGCTAACCTTGTATTTTAAGGGGATCATTCAAAAATATTTTATTTTACGTGGGATAAACCGACATGCTTTCATTAGAGCAGAAAGTTATTCTAAATTGATTAGCATCAAAATTAGATGTAAAATTTGCAGCTGTTAATGTAAGCTTGCAAACCTTCGCGAAAGTACGACATCATCAAACTTAAGGACTCGCCTATATCAGCTAACTTCATTGAATATCTAAAACAGAAACTTTTAACGCGTAATAGGGATAACCAAACTAATTTGGAAAATGTTCGACCTTGTTTCACTCCTGTAGCTGCACACTATCTAACGCATACGCAATGCAGACATGAAATAACCATCGTATTAAAGATCTTTACTGTATTACCAAGAAACTAATATTGGTTACATCGAAACAGAATCAAGTCGCTGTCTGGAACGAATATTACTCGAAGATACAATGTTTGAGAGCAGATATACCAACACTCAGCCCATTTCTTGCTGTAGTAGCAGGCTCTTTAATAGTATTGAAGAACAACAAAGCTGTAACATTTCAGCAGAGACGCCCAATGACTTATAATAAATTTCTGGAAAATCGAAAACTTGCACGGAGAACTCAAAGAGGGCATTATCGATGAAATTCCGATGAGCGGAAATCTGTCAGAGTGTAGTAACTGGTAAGGAATCACTCTTCTAAACATGTTGAATTAGGTAATTGCACATTTCATCACGGAGCGTCTTGCTGCAATTTTAAAACCCATCCTTAGGCTAAACGTTCTTTTTTCCACAATAACGTATGGTGATCATGTTAACTGCCTCAGAATCGTAGTGGAGGTTTCCCCTCTACTTACTATTTATAGATTGCCACACTCTTGGCTACTAAACCTTCTGAAAAACCCTAGAATGCAAAAGTACACCCTTCAAAATCATTTCACTGATTCAAGCTCTGTACCGGAAGACAACATGCAAAATTCTAGGCCAAAAAGATCAAATGGGTGAGCGAATAAATGTGGCAGTTAGTCCTGGATGTGATGAAAACTGTCATAAATTACGTGGTGAATTGGGATATGCTGACTATGGTATATCTGCCTATAAAGCCAAAGGAACAGCGATATGGTATCCCAAATCAAACAGCTTGATGAAGTTGCGTTAAAAGTCAGGCTTAATACTCCGTGATTTATCCACGACTTACGAATAGACCGCGCCAAATGCTTTTGCTATTTTGCTATTTAGGTGCAGCATCATCGACAGTATGGGACTATTAAGTGGTGAAATCGCTCGGCAAATGAATGACTCTAACCGTACATATGAAATACTGGGCCTTGTTGGGAACTCGGCACTTCTTTCAAGACAGTCCGAAATTACAATTTTCAACTTCAATGTAAAATCAACCTTGTTGTAGGGTTGCAAAATTAGGAATACAACGTACACACTACAAGTATTTACCAATAGCTGCCTAAGAAAAATTTTCAACAGGGATCTGTGGAAAACATCGGCACAATCTTCCCCTGGCAAATGAGATCCAAAGTCGCAATGGCACTGGCCTGGATATATATACGTTGCGTAAACAACAACCTGGCAAGAGCAGCTCATGACTGTAATCCATACATATTTGTTATGGCTCTACGTTTCACATTAGAATTCAGATTATTTAAATATATTGTTGGGAAAATAAAAACACCTAAAAAGATACACCAACATTTAAAGTATAGTGGGAGTTATTCTATTGATTGGTGTCAAGGCTACTATGAGTCAAACTATGAGTCAAACATGTACTAAATCTTTGAATTTGATGTAACCTTAATCAGGTTTTGTAATAGCAGGTTGTGGAATTTACTAGAACAATCAAAACTAATAACAGTGGACTACATATAAGCCGCGACATTCTTCTCAGTTAGTCAGTTCTACTTTAGCAGTCAAAAAAATAAAGTTGTGTATTAAGTGTTGAGTAAATTTGTGCATTAAGTGGAAGTTAAATAGGTTAAACATTGTTTTAAAGATAGTTTGGAAATAATGACTATAAAAACAACAACTACGCTTCGTTTATTTTATTCTTCGAAATTTATAAGAACTCGATTGTTTTAAAAGGTTTAAACGTAACAATGTTGTTATGAAAATAGTGTTCACATCTGTTACATTATAGATAGAAACTCCCCTCTGTGTAAGTCATGTTATTGGTTGGTTTTAGAATTAATAAATTATCAATCAAATCACCCTGTTAAGTGTATGTGGCATGTTTGTATCTATTTGAATAGTGTTACCAGCACATTTTAACATCAATTACAACTATGAGCCAGAGTGACTATGAGTGACTAAAGACATATATTTAAACTAACAGTAGTCGAATGTTATAGAAGGTTGTATAATTTACTAGAACTTTCTAGATTACTGTCAAATAACTATGTAAGCCGCGGTATGCATCTAACTCAGTCAGTCACAACTAAACAGTCGTGTGGATCGTGAGAAGTCGTTAAAAAAGATAAACGTTGAGTAAATATAGGGTGGGAAATATAAAAGTTTAAATTTAAAAATGTAGTAAATCAAAAACGGTTTGAAATTTAGCCAAAGTTATTTTTTTGTTGTGAAGTACAATTAGTACAATTGTTCGGGTTAGAAATGAAATTTCATTTCATTCATATGGCTGCAGCGGCTGGCCTCGCAATATATCATTCGATCGGACCAATTTTCGAGAACTTTTTCGAGTGCATGGGGTCGTATCTCGGCAATGGCATCGCGAATGTAGGCCTTCAAATGCTATATTTTCTCTCGTTTGTTGGCATAACACTTGTCTTTATCGGCGACCCACAAAAAATAGTCCAACGGTGTCATATCGCAGCTTCTTGCCGACCAACTGACATCACCATTTCGGCTAATCAAACGTTTGACGCAATAAATCGATTGTGGCATGAGATGTGTGGCATCCTGTTGAAACCAAATATCGTTCACATCAACACCATGAAGAGCGGGTAGAAAAAAATTGGTTATCATGATGTGATAGGTGTCTCCATTGACCGCAATGCTTGCGAAATATGAAGTATGGACCACTGATGCTTCCGCTATACAAGCCGCACTAAACAGTCACTTGTAATGGGTGCCTTGGCTTCTGTTGTTAGACCACGTTTGGGTCTTCTGAGCCCTAAATACGGCAATTTTTGCTTATTAACGTACCCACAAAGATGGAAATGATTTAAAATGATTTTAAAGATAAATTTCCAATAAATCCCAACGTTGCTCAGGCGTAAATCAATTCATTTCGTTCAGTGGAGATAATATATAGCATTTTGTGACAGAATAGAATGACATAAGTATTACCAGATTTGAAATAATCCCTGGTTCAAATTTAAACTTATAAATTGCCCACCCTATAGCATAAAGCTATTGAAATTGGTCTCAACAATATACAGTCTTTATAATAAATAATTCGTTGCATTTCATTTTATTTTGTAAGCAATTTAACGTTTTTAAACTGTTAAAACGTAACAATACTTTATCCAGCTATACGTGTGTAGGGTATAAAAATGTATGTGTGTAAATATGTTAACATTGTTAACTGCGTATGTGTGTAGGCGAATACATTTTCATGTGTGTATTTGCGTATGTAAATAACTGTTATTTTAACCCATTTAATGGCTGTATATGGATTTCCTGTTTGCTGTTGCTGCTCCTTTTTTATTTATCCTTTAGCAAAAGCTGTGTTGACAGGAGAGAGAAGACGGCTGTTTATATATAAAGTATGTATATGTGCGTGTATGTATATGCATGTACGTATGTGTTTATGTATTTTTAATGCAAAAATATTTTATTTGACTTCAGGGACAAAAGAAAAAAAAAACAAAAATTATTTTTTCTTCTATATTCGATTTCACACTTTTTTCTTGAGTTTGTCGTTCAGCCAATATAATGGAGCTGATTCGTATTTATCACTTTTTAAATTGAAATTCAATCGTTAGTTAACCCTCTCACAAAACAGGAAGATTTACTCACAAAAACAGAGTCACCAAGCAGCCATAAATATATAGACTATCAAACGATGTTCTCGTATAACTCTATTAGTTGACATAACTAAGTCAACTAAATTTGATTTGACAGTGGAAAGAAACAAAATATCACACGAAATTATATATAATTTTTTTATTTTTTGAAACAAACCTTTTATCCCCATTGGGGCCAATATATAAATTCCTCATCATAGCGGTATTCCATTGACTGTCAAAAAAAAAAAAAATTCAATTGTTACTGCTAACGATGCTGATGATATGTGTCAAGTTATTTTAGTTGTAAGGGGGGTTGATTTGATTTTAATATTTTCATTAAGAGTATCAAAGCAATTTGCATGTGTACATATATAAAGTAGGGTTATAAGTTTAAAACACATTTTAAAGTCAAATCAGCTTTATAAAAAATAACTCATAATAATGCAAGTGACATATCACAAAGCTCTAGTCAGGGCTATAAATATTATTTAAAGCAAATATTAAACTTCTTTGAATTGAATTAATATTAAAGAAAGTCTTAACGATATTTTTGTTTAATAAAACTTTTTTTTATAAATAAAGTCTGATCTTTGCTATCGTGTTAAAATTTGAAATTTCTACCGGTTTAAATTTGAACCAGCGGTTATTTTGAAACGGGCAATACTTCTGTCAGTCTATTCTGTCACAAAATTCAGTTTATTATCTCCATATAACGGAATGAATCGATTTACGCTTGAACAACGTTGGGATTTATTGGAAATTTATTTCCAAAACAAAAACAAACAAATCATCTGTTCGGATGAAGCGCATTCTCATCTTGGTGGGTATGTTAATAAGCAAAATTGCCGTATTTGGGGCTCAGAAATCCCAAACGTGGTCTTACAGAAGCCAATGCACCCAGTTGTTGCGGCTTGTCGAGCGGAGGCATCATAGGTCCATATTTCTTCGAAAATGAGGACGAATAAACTATTACGGTCAATGGAGACTCTTATCGCACCATGATAACCTATTTTTTTGTGCTCATTCTTCACGCTCTTGTTGTGAACGATGTTTGGTTTCAACAGGATGTTGTGACTTGTCACACATCTCATGCTTTAATCGATTTTTTACCTTAAACGTTTAATGGCCATTTTATTAGACGAAATGTTGATCTCAGTTGACTGCGATATGACACCGTTTCACTCTATTCTGTGGGGCGCCGTTAAAGATAGGTATAATGCCGACAAACCAGAAACAATTTAGCATTTGAAGACCAATTTTCGTGATGCCATTGCCGAGATATGAACCCCTATGCTTTAAAATGTACTCGAAAATTGGCGGCAGCCATATGAATGAAATAATATTTCATTTCTAACCGGAACAATTATACTTCAACACAAAAAACTTAATTTGGCAAAATTGCAAACCGTTTTTGTTGTATCGCATTTTTAAATATAAACTTTTAAGTGACCCACTCGATGCAAATTGTTACGAAAATAAATTTGTCTAAAAAGACACTGCCAAAATTTGTTACATAAAAGTTATTATTATATGTTAATGCTACGAGATAAATGGGTTAATTATTAATCAGATCTCTTTGTTAAATATGCCACGGTTGTATCTATTTCAACAGTGATAAAAACTCAACTCTGAGACAAATAAATATTAAATATTTAAGTTTGAATTAATTGCAACCCAATAGTAGGTTGTAGAATGTACTTGGCTACTTCATTCTGGCTGCACAACTTTTCAAGACCAATATGTTGATCTATTTGCAGCACACAATTACCTTCCACAGCTAGTGAATGAACCTACACACATATCGTGTGTAAATGGGCACTAAAATAACACCCTCGCCCTTTTCATCACTTAACACCTTGGAAAATATGCAGTCGAGTTTCTTGTATCTCTCAGTTATTCTGGTCATTGTACCATTTTTGCCTATTTTCATTCTCCGCCCTTCATGACGCCACACCAACAGCTACAACACGCTCTGTTTTGTCTTCGAAAAAACACGTTGGGCTGAATTCAACGAATTCTTTGGACATTTCTATTTCATTGTCAATGCCATGACAAAGATCGTAGTAAGCTTCGGAGGGATATGTTTATTTCATCCAAACAGATTTCTATTAAACTAAATATCTTAGATCTTAGTTCCATCACTCGTGCAGTCAGATTTAAAGAGGAAGCTTTCAGGAATTGACGCAACAATAGATGCAACCTTAGTGATTCACTACGCAAACAGGCAATATCCGCCTGTGCCACAGTACTTAGGCGTGAAAGAGTTCTTTATAGTCAGTGCCCTCGTGCTAAAGCTCTTACTTTCCCTAGGGGAAAGTGGTGGCACATTGCTGGTATGCCACCAAACCCAGAATCGTTAGAAGTCTGCTAATACGATTCCAGTTCCTTTGAAGCTGGGTTTGGTGGCACACCAGCAATGGTTCTGATGCTGTGCTCTTCGTTGTTTGCGCGTCCAGTAGTCAACCTTTCAGTACGTCGCGCCGGTATTTTTCATCCTGCTGAAAGGTTGCTCATCAAACGTTAACCTCTAAAAAGAGTGAGACTACTAAACCTGAAAACTACCGTGCAATAGAAGTCTGTTCCGCACTCTCCAAGGTTATAGTGAGTTTTGTTGAACACCACCTTATGAAGTATTTGCAGTCCAAAAATGTACTAAATGATCGTCAGTACGGCTTCCGAAATGACCGTTCTACTGACGACCTGCTCTCCGAAAGATGGAACAAATCCATTCATGGCTTTGGTGAAAGCAGGGTTATGGTTCTTGATATTTTTTAAGCGTTAGAGCTTGGCAGGAGGCACTCGTATCAAAACTTATTGCTTTCATTGTCACTAGTCTCGATTTATATCGAGCTTTCTCAGAGATCGCTCTATAAGAGTAGTTATAGATGCGATCTCATCCGATGATTTCAGGATTAATTTAGGCGGCATCATCGGCCCGAATTTGTGCGAAAATGAGACGCCGTCAACGTGATTTCTCTGCGCTACCAATTCAGTTATTGCATGAAAAATTTCCCAATCGCGTAATTTCCTGATTTGGCAATTTCAATTGGCCGCCTCGTTCTTGTGACAACGCCGCTGGATTATTTTGTCTGTGGTCACTTGAAAGATCGGGTTTACGTGAGCAAACATACTCTTTTGTCTACCTTTCTATCTACTCTTTTTCAGATGACAGAAACATTTTTATTCATATTCTTTTGATTGCAGGCCGTGGCTCTTGGAGTTTGGGGTGAAAGAACGGAATGTGAATGACAAACTCACAAGCGACTTGAAGATTTCGAAGGGGAGTCGTGCGAATAGAGTTGATTTTAATGATCGCAGTACTCAATGTTGTTTTCTGACACACAGACGTGGTGATATGGTATCATCTGTAACCATGGGTAGTATAACTATTAGGAGTCAGATGCTACTAATGTTCTGGAAAGGAAGTGTTTCGAGTGTCGAAAAATCAGTGATGGTAGGGTAGTCAACTCTATCGATTTGTTAGAGCATCGGTGCAATGTGACGTGTGTTTTTCGCTGTTATATGGGTACTATTATGGAATTTGCTCTGATAAAATTAATGATTTGATTCCTAATAATCACATATTTTCAGGTAATACTCGCTATTCCCGTAGAGCTCGTCCCTTTGTAGATGATTATCCAATAAGTCACTCAACACACTGTAGAGAGAATTCGGTCTTCGGCCGCATTAGTCGTCTGTGGAATAGTCTTCCAGTGAAAGTTTTTCCTTTCACTTAAATTCAAATCAAATGTACATAAACACCACTCACTCTATCCTCTTTCCCATAACCTGTTTTTCTTGTACCAGCACAATGCACTGCATCACTAAAAATCATGCACAGCTCTTGAGTCAATTGAACCATGTAAGCGCGTAAATTCAGATCTGTATGCAAAATGCGCATCAGAGATGTTCGTGAGATGTTCAATTTTTGGGCACGACGACGAGTCGCGGTATTTACGCACAATTCTCCCGATTGTGAACACGTTTGGTCGATTATGCTGACCAAAAAATCACGAAGTGCACAGAATTAATTTTCATTTGAATGCCTATTTTCGTAAGAAATTCTGCTCGATTGTGTAGCTCTCCATGGTTAAATTTGTCAAACACCGAAACAAAGAAATGTCAAATAAAGTTGGCAAAAAAAATTTGAAGTTAACTCAAGTTTTAAAAATGTTAAAACGTAACAACATTTTCCCAAAAATATGTAGTTGATTTGCGTTTCCAGATATTGAGAATATCATTAAATTCATAAATCCGAAAAAGCTGCAGGTATTGACGAAATAATCACTTTGGAAAGTCTTATAGATAACCATGATACCAAAACTAGGTGAGGTCGATACTATTTTCGATACATTTTACACTTGAAGCGGGGTTTACGTACTGCAGGGCTTTTTAAATTATAAGTGCAACTCCATACCAAGTAATTTATTTGGAGAGTCGTGTCTAGATATTCAAAATATATTTTAAGATGAAATTTTATTCCATTGCGTGCATCCTTTAAGTCTCTCTTTAAATTGTTATGATAATTTCTGTAGCTGCCAGTAAATACGATTGAATCCGATTGTTTAGGAGTCTTCATTGCATATTCAGTACGAGTTCATAAAAATATTTTACAGTCTGTAATAAAAATTTCAAACAATTAAACTTTACTTATGTGTGAAAATTTATAGCATTTTTAGTAAACGTTTTATGCTTCAGAATTATGAGTTTTTTATTATCTTTTTTAAAACTAGAACTTGACATTTCATTTAAAAAGTTCGTTTAAAAATTATAATGAAGTGCAGGAAATATGTGCTTCCTTCACATAATAACTATAAAAACAATAATAATAATAATAAAACAAAAATAATCATAAAAATAACGATAATAAATGAAAGATAACAAAACTAAAACATACTGACACATACATTATCCTCATTATCTACGTCTTTAAAGAAAAACTTTAAATATTTTGAGGCGATAAGAAATATATAAATGGGCAGAAGGACATTCTAATTCTAATACAAAAAATAAAAGAATAAAAATATGAATATGATGGAATTAAAGACGAGAAAAGGGAAAAGAAGAAATTAAGTCTTAAATTATAATAAAAAATAATAATAAAAAAACAACAAAAAATAAAAAAAAAACAATATGGCTCTAAAAGTATAAGGAACAAATATGTTTTGCTCTCTTTGGCATTTCCGTTCTATTTTTTGTTAAAAGAATGGAAAAAACTGTGAAATAAAAAAAAGCAGACCAAGAACTGAAACTAAATTAAGAATAAAAATGAAGAAGAAATGAAAAGTAATTTAAATGTGTTTTTCCCTAAAGGCATGCACAAATACACAAAAACGCATCTCACAAACTCATTCACATACATACATACATATAAACTTACATACGAGGTCAAATTGATCAATTTCAAACTTTTGATATTTCCAGAGCGTTGCAAGTACAATGAGAATTCTAAAAATGTTAATAGTACGGAAAAAGTTTACTTAGTACCATTGCGTTCAGTAATACCATCAAAAATAACACCAAATATTTAGGTTGCCCAAAATAAGTCGTTATGCTAAAAATAGTCAACTTTCATTACCATAAAAGCTATATTGGAGTGCACACAGTGTCTTCGATTGTCTCTAAAAGGGCTAAAACTACTACCCAGCTCTAATATTGAATTAAAAGTAAAACTAGACGAAATAAATACCGTCCACATACTTATGGAGCAATCTGTTAAATTGAACACCCATAGACGTTGAGAAAGCTTTGGAAGAAAAAAAGACACTGGTCTAGCTCACTTGGGTCCCATACTGATCCTACAGTGATGTCCGTAAAACGTAGCGTCCAAGCGGACCAACATGTTCTCGCCCCGGCCCGTGACAAACCATTTGGACATGTACAAAGAGAGAAAGTCTACAGACATTAAGATCAGCTAGGTCCGATACGACATGCAGCTCTAATATCGGAAAAATTCGAAAGAACGGCAAAAGCATTTGAGAAGTTTTCAATAGTAGTAATACTTATAACCAGCTACTAGCTAATGTTTATGAGGTAATACCGCTGTTGAAAAAACTTTTGCTTTTTTTTAAGATGGTCTGTCCTGGTATCGAACCGGGGACCCTCCGGTTGATAGGCGGGTGTCTTACCTACAATACTACAGCGGCACATTGTGACTTATTTAGGCAACATTGTCACTATAATAATGTTACGAAAATGAAAACGCTGAAGAGGAAATTCATCACATCAGGGACTTATTGTGGGATTTTAAGCTATAAAATTTATTGGCTTTTGTCAAGGCTTAATAACTACAAAAAAAAAAAAAAAAAAAATACCTGTACTAATTAAGAGTGCTACCATCTGCATGGAGTTGCCAGTTGGATTACTTTTTGTGTTTATAAAGTTATTTTAGAACATTTGAGTTAACGTAGATAAATCGGAGATTCGTGTCTGTACTAGAACATTCGAAACTAATGATGAAATGCTATAAAAGTTCAGTTATTATTGGCTGTCAATAAGTAAAGCCTGTTTAGGCGCAAATAAAAAATATTGTAAAAGTCAATTTGCTGTATTAAGACATAGTGTAGTAGTTATAGTGGAATTAATAAAAAAGAGACAAACTGTAAAACAACGACAAGAAGTGTTTTATTTTATTTTAGCGCAATATAAACGAACTCAAACGTTTTAAAAAGGTTAAAACGTAACAATATTTTCATCGATGAATCATCGTCACTTTTAGTATCAAGTCGAAGTTTGATGAGTATGAGAGGGAGTTATGTATGACAATTTCATTGTATTGTGATAATATAGTACTACGGAGAGCTGCAATTTAGCAACATTTTCTGTTATATGTTGAACAATTGCTTCGGGTTTTGTCTCCCCGTTAATAAATAAAGCTCTAATGATTCTTAATGATATTGTCTGTTAGAACTCACTAATAAACGAATGGCTTGCAGTTAAAATCAATTTCTGTCATCTGTGAAAATTTGGGCAATTACTATTAAGTCATGGATGACACCAAAGAAAACTCATCGTCTTTCATCGATGATTTACCATATAAATTTTTTGACTTTCGCTCTCGGAAATAAATTATAACTATTTGAGAATAAGTTAAGTTGTCATATTTAATGTAATACAACATCTGAATAATAATAATCTAGTTAAAGCTGGGAGGCTGAATGCGAAACTCATAAATTGAGCTACTAGATTTAGCATATTGTTACGAAAATAAAAATGCCAAAAAAAAACACACATCAGCACCTTTAAAACTGTATTGTGAGATGTTGGTATATTTGAATTATGTATCACCCTGTCAGTGCCGTACTTATTTATGTTTTCTGGCAGCACTACCAATTCGACCATCTTTGTGTTATATTTGAATTAACAGATATAAAATGGAGGATATGAGACATTTCCAGAACTTTCCAAACTGTAGGCAATTAGGTATATAAAGAGGCTGCTCTACCTACACGTGAGTTAGTTATCGTTTTGCTGTCATAAAATAAAGTCGTGTTTAAGCGGAAATAAACAACAACAAAGTAGTGTTTATTTTTACGCAATTTGAATGAACTCAGACGTTTTAAAAAGGTTAAAACATAACAACATATTCTGGATTTAACCCCTTGTTAGTGTTTCTGTTGCTAAACTTTAAGAAATTGTTGGCTTGTAAGAGATTTGGGTTAAACAAACGCCTATTTTGAGTACCTAGAAAAATCTTTATATTTGAATAAAAGAAAAAAAGGAAAACGTAACACTAAATTCGTGTTTAAAGTAGACCATGGCTCAAAATAAAATTATATTCTTTTACCGAAGAAATATCACGAAATTATTAAAGTGCTCTCGCACATACAGACATTTTATAATATTATTTAGGAAGAAATAGAAAAATCTTAGAAAAAGCATTTTGTTTTTCCTTCAAAACTTAATACTCATGTGTATCGTGTAAATGTATGTCAGTGTGTTTGTGTGTGTTTGTAAATATGTCATGTTTTCAACATTTTGTACAAATGTTGAATCTGACAATGAACTGAAAAATAATGTAAAAAATATGTTGCATTACTTTCTCTCTTTTTTTTTATCTGTACTAAATTATGAATAGTGATGATATGTATATTGTGTTAGCGATGGTGTTTGTGACAGCATAAAATAAAACGAGTAAAATAACACTTAGTTGTCAAACTTAATAAAATTTTTATACAAATTGATTCTCGTTCATTATACTTAGTACTAACTAAAACCCGGCGTGCTTCAATAATCTTAATTATTATCTGAAATTCATTTTATACCCTTTTTCCCGACTTTGTTGCCTTTCGGTCCAAATCCAATCATTTGTTCCTATCAGAAAGACTTCATATTAGCTTTGTGCAGTCTTTAAACACACACTAACTCATTTCTATATAGTATACGTATATAGATAGCTTTTATCCAGTTTGATATCTGCAATACCCGCTTTTTGGCTGATGTGGATACAGAATGAAGTTTTAATAGTTGTCGTTCTCCACGTATACAATATCTAATATTTAATATGAATGGAAGGTACCTCGCCTACTTATACAATTTCGCACAGTTACTAATTGATGAAGTTTATGATTCACGACGTTGCTTGAACCCAACTTACAAACTTCAACTATTGGCGTTCTCAAGACATACAAAATTTAATATTTAATTTGTATGGGAGGTGCCACTTTTTCAATTCCGACTATTTTTTTTTATAGGCGAGGCAAATTTTTCGTCATGATGGAATATATCATAACTTGAAAACGACTTGAGCCCCTGCCTTTATGGATTATTATACTCTCAACGTATCTGGCTTCCATCTAAATGCTTAAAATGTAAAATTTATATTCTAAGAATTTTTTATGACTTTTTGGAGAAAAAGGAAAAAAAAATTTCCACTAATTTTGCAAGAAATTTTTCTTCGCTAACTCTGTTCAAAGTTAGGTACCTGCATTTAATTTTGAAGAAAATCAGCAATAGCCAACCGATCTTCATGATTTATAGCTTATTTTATTGTCAACATTTTAAGTTATAATTTAAGTGCTTAACATCTAAAATTGTCGTTCTGAAACTGTTGAAAATACAAAAAAGAATTTATGCATGTGATTTATACGGAATTTTATTCCTTAACATTTGCTGGTACTTGCATTAAAATCGGTCAAGTCATTTTCAAATTATGATTAAATTTATTTACATAACTACCATATTTTAGGTGAAAAATTTGCCATGCCCATAACAAAACTTGAGCTCGATGGAAAAAACTCAAAACGGATTTGAAATCAGCGCATCAAAATCATTATATTAAATATAGTTTTATTTAAAGGTCCGAAAATATTTTGTTTTTTGTAGACCAGTGTAATTTGTATTGACTATGAACTCATTTAGTCAAATTCAGAAGGTTTTTGCTTTAAGATATACAGAAATCAATATTCAGTTTGTATGAGAGGTACCACGCCCACTTGTCTATTTCCGCCCACTATTTTATTAATGATTTGCATTGACAGCCGTTCAGTCGTTAGATTTAACTGTTCTTAAGATACTATATAATCTAAATCATAATCTAAATCATAATTTAGTTTGTATGGGATGTACCACGCCCAGTCGTTCAATTTCGCCAACCTTTTGCTTGATGATTTGTATTGACTACGAAGTCATTCAGATCAAATTCAAAAGCATTTGCTTTAACCGTTCTCAAGATATACACTAACCAATATTTAGTTGGTGTATAAGGTACCACGCCCACTTGTATAATTCCGCCCACTCTTTGACTGATAATTTGCCTTGACTATGAATCTATTTGGCTCAAATTTAGATGATTTGGTAACAAAAGCCATTTAGAAAATATAGACAAATAAATAGGCACTTTGTATGGGTGGCGACTCCCAGATGGAATTTTTGTAATTTATATAGCCTATAGCTCCTACTAGACATACAGGGAGATACTCTAAAAAATTCAAGAATATCGGTTCGGTGAGTATATATATATATACGAATATATATATATATATACATAAGTATATATTTATATAAACACACATTCATTTTTATATATGTATGTATAAGTAGATGTGCCAAAATTCCCTAAAATTTTTCGTTACATCCTTAGAAAGGAAAATCTTTTTCTTTCCACCTGTGAAATAAAGCCACATTTTAGAATTACCATTGTCAAGAATTTAAATGCTTTGCAGTACTTAACACTTCCGTTATTTATATCTTTAACGGCCAACCAAAGAATGCTTTACGAATATAAACAATAATGTGAACACATACATGTTCAGGACAAGTGATCTAAAATAGATTTATTGAATAAACTGTGTAAAGGCCTATTTACATATGTATGTGACATTATTTGGGTCTGTTTATTAGTATCTGCTTTAAGAACGAAATTAATAATGGTATCAACTACTGTGAGCGCCAAAATAAATACTTTACCATAAAGGCTTTTCCCAGTAGATTCTATAACTCCGTCAATATCCATTTGATTTAAAAAAAGTATAATTTTATTCATAAGTAATTATAAAGGGTGGGCAAATGATGAGATGTCAAGAATTGAGCTTTCAACCTTTGACACTTATTTAGTAAAAAAATTGGGAACTCTTGAGCAAAGAATTTTAATTGTGAAAATTTACTATCAAAATGGTGAAAATATGACTATATCACTTCGTGAATTTCGAGCAGCTTTTCTTCGTAATCAGGCCCCTTCTGAGACTGCTGTGCGCAATTTAATGGCTAAATTCGAGGCTCACGGTACTGTTGCTGACAATAGATCAAAACAGTACGCTCCTAGTGACCGTAGTGATGCAAACATAGCCGCAGTACAGCAAATTGTTGAGAATGAGCTTGGCACATCAATTCGTTGACGTTCGCAACAATTGGGCATCACCAGAGGAACTCTGCACAACATTTTGCATAAAGATTTTCATTCTCACGCTTATAAATTTCAACTCGTTCAAAAATTAAAGCCAGCCGACCATTGTTTGCATCGGACGTTTGTAAATTGGCTGTTCGAAAAATTTAACGAAAACAACCTATTTTCCAACAAAAGCATCTTTAGTGATAACGCCCATGTTCAATTAGGCGGTAATGTAAAGAAACAAAATATGGGGCTCACAAAATCCACAAACAGCCTTCGAAAAACCATTACATTCAAAGAAAGTGACCGTATGGTGCAGTTTGTCGTTAAACGACATCATCGGCCCGTAATTTTTCGAAAATGAGCAAGGAAACGCCGTCTCCGTGAATTCTCTCTGCTACCAAACCATGATAACCAATTTTTTGTGGCCATAATTGGATAATGTTGACATCAGTGACCTTTGGTTTCAGCAAGACGACGCCACAAGCCAAACAGCCAGCCAAACACGTCGCGTAATTTTTCGATTTGGCGATGTCAATTGGCCGCCTCGTTCTTGTGATTTAATGCCGCTGGATTATTTTTTCTGAGGTCATTTGAAAGACCGGGTTTACGTGAATAAACCACAAATAACTAACAATCTGAAAGATGAAATTCAGCGCTGCATTGACGAGATAAATGAAGCTTTGTTGCAAAATGTGGTTCAAAATTTTGTGAAAAGAGCGGACGTCTGCCGACATTCTAGAGGTGGAAATTTCCCAAAATCATATTCCATTATTAGTTCCCATATTTCTATTTTATTCATACCAGAATAAGCCTGAATTTGTCGAAAAAAAAAAATGTGTTTTTAAGCCAATTTACTTCCTAACCTCAAATTTGCCTACCATTTACTACTTTCATAAATCCAACAATATAGACGGTTCTCATATAAAATAGCATCTAAAAACGTTTCTAAACTTGGAAAATTTTAAATAAATTGGATAAAAATGAGCGGGTGTGTGTTTATGTGAGTAGTTTGCATAAAAAAAAATATGTCAGAACAAATTTTTTTGTCCGCAGGGAATAGGTGAATCTAGCTTTAGTAACTACGCAGTAGACTGCATCAAAAAAAAAAAAAAAAATCTTGTTCGAAAAAAATTTTTTTCTGAACAGAATTCGTGTATCCAACTTTAGACGACCAAACTGAGTTACGCTCTCAACGTATTTTATAAAAATCGGTCTATAATTGAACCTATAGTAGCTGGGAAGGTGGCCATGTTAAAAAATTAATAAAGATTAATATAAAATGATATCCTACCACTTTGCCGGATTAAATACAAATCTGTCACACAAAGTTTGTTGATAGAAACTCAGTCTTGAATATATAGTATATGACTTATTTTTGTAGATCTTAATATACGAGTAGTCAATACATTGTTATCCTCAGTTATTCTACAAGAAAAGAATTCTTCTTGTGGTAGGGTATTATTGTATTATTATATAGTAGTGCTTCAACAACCTTAAATTTCCATACTTATTTGTCCTGTTTTTTCTTATTATTTGGTTTTTTAGAAAAACATTTCACCGCCTTTTTTAACTTGTCATGAAAGGAACTGACAATGGTTTTATAAAAAAAACAAAAATAAAGAAATAAATTTTACTTACCGTAGAGACCAAAAAAACTAACAAAATAATTAGAAACAGTTCCTTGAAGGAACTCATTTAAAATTTATTAAAAAAAAAAGAAATCATTTTCTGTTCACAGTCGTTTCATAATAAATCGAAGAAAATAATCTGATACATAAACACGGTTATTCTTAGCAGTTGTCATTATCTAGGGTATATCGCTAAAGATGAAATGTGACACAAATAGGGTTTTGCGTAATATTTTCGATAGTGAACAAAATGTATTTATTCATCATATCATATTCAATCCCATGAGGACTTTACATTTTAGTAGAATATGTTCCACAAATTGCGCACATATCGGATTTTTTTTTAGAGGTTGCTGACTTTGAGTTGGCAGCAAGTCTTTATTTAACAACCGATTTAACAGCTGATAGTTCATTTCATTATGTATAGGAATAGAAACTAGAGCAACGCTTGTAAATTTTTGATTATTTTTTTTATCAAAATAAGTGTTTTTTCGTCTAAGCTCAAAATTCAAAATTTTGTACTACGATAAAGCCCATTTTTGTTTAAATGGGTACATAAATAAGCAGAATTGTCGCATTTGGAGCGAGTATAATACACAAGCTTTTGTTGCAACATCATTATATCCACAGAAAATTACTCTTTGATGCGCGGAGTAATTGGTCGATATGTCTTTAAAATCGATGATAGTCAGAATGTTACAGTCAATGGTGATCGGTATAAGGACATGAGGAGAAATTGTTTAGTATCTCAATATGTTGGCATTAATCTTGCTGACATGTGGTTCAAATAGGACTCAGCCACATGGTATACACGTACGCTACAATTGATTTACTCAAAGAAACTTTTGATGAAAGAGTAATTTCACGTAATGGTCGAATTAATTGGCCACCAAGATCATATGATTTGACCCCATTAGATTATTTTCTTTGGGGTTGTGCAAAGCCACTTGTCTACTTATGTCGATAAAAACCAAAGACAATTGAACACCTAGAAATCAACATTCGAAGGTTAGTGGCGAACTACGGCAACAAATCCTGTTTCATTGATATGAAAAATATATTAAAATGTTTTATTAAAATTAAAACTTGTATAACTGTAAAAAAACACCCGGTATTATGGTTTTACTTCTTTTTCAATTATCAGTAAGTCAAGTCTTAACAAGTCCTTACTGAACTTAGTGTAATTTTTTCAGTCCTTGTTTCTACGGAGCTGTTTTCTTACTGGAACTTTGGAACTTTATTTTAGTCACAAGGATTTACCAATTATTCGACTATTTGACAACAATCCCATAACTTTTTCATAATTTACTATTTATTTGAAAAATTACATTATTTTTTGAAGAAGCCTCGTATGCTTAGGCTTGACAAAACAAGCGATTTGGCTGACAGATGCTGGACAGGAGCTATGAGAACTTTGGTACAATAATACACACATTTTGGCACAATGGAACATACTCCTTGGACTCAAGTGAACCGTGCCGTATACGCTGTCACTTAACCTAACATAACGGTATTCGGACAACTACAATCAAAATGGAGAAGCTCATAAATACCCAGACCATTAGAATATTCAACGCATGTGTGGAAAATGTCGAATACTATCACGCAAAAGGTACTGGTATTCACCAAAAAGGAAATTCGAATTTAATAACATTAGGAAGCTCTTTGGACAAGTCGTTCCTCCTACGCTAAGTTATGGCGTCTTTCACCGAAAATGACGCTATGTATATACATATATCCAAGTTATTCGGCCCATTATCACTTATGCGGCGATAGCTTGAATAAATTAGGCAGAGTACAGAGACTCGCCTGCTTCGGTATAACTGGGGCAATGAGATCATGTCCAACAACGTCTTTGGAGGTCTTGATTGGCTTAACTCCGCTTCACAAGTATATGACTACGGCAGCGGCATGTTTGACGCCATGGGATCCCGAAGTGAGTCGTGAAGTCTATCCATTCTACACAGAATGGTTGGAGAACCATCTTCGATCCTGGATGTTATGCCCTTGGATTTGTGCTTTAGCTGGAGGTTCAGAGTTAAATTCTCAAATCGGTATTGTCGATCTAATAGAGACTTGGTTCGAAGTGAATTTGGTTTAAGCTGATATACCAAATGGCTCCAAAATAAATGACTGTTTCGGTGCTGGAGTTCATAAGCAGAACCCAAATCCCCCTGGAGGGAAATCGCTGAGTGTCTTTCAGGCTGAGATCATGGTTTTGGCCATATGTGCGGAAATCAACCTGGACAGTGGGCTTAAGAGTAAGACCATTAATATATTCTCTGACAGCCAAGCTAGCTTAAGGGCACTTAGCTCGAATAGTATGGCATCTATATTGCCACGATACATTGCAAAGGCTTTCGCTTAGATAGGATAGATGGTAATGAAACAGCGGACGCATTGGCTAGAAAAGGTTCCGTGACACTACATAATGGCTCAGAATCTTACTGTGTAACACCGCTTACCTCAATCTAATCAAGATTTAGAAAATTGCCAGATGCTTGGAACACTGGAATGCTCAAAGGGGACTTCGCTTCTCTAGGGTAGCGTTCAATCTACAATTTGGCAAGCTCGACTTGAAACCCCTAACGGTGTTTATTCTTCTTGGTGGTCACAGATATAGGTGTTTGTGAACTGTGAACACAGTCATCAGAGACAACGGAACTTATATCGTATGAATGTGGCGTTCTGCAGCAGATCTGCTGAACAAATTATAAGCCAGAGGGGGCATAATAGATCTCGTGGGTAGCAGCGTCCTGCAATAGTGCCTGATCAGTATGATGATAATGATAACATTAGCAAAACGAATTTCTGGAGATTGACTAACGAAGAATCTATAAATAAAAGTAAACAATAAAACCGTAAAATATTTAGTCTATATAATCAGAAAGAGGATGGCCAGAATCACATGGTTGGCATAACGTTCTTCCTAAAAATACCGGAAAATGCACGATACTTTTAGAGCTAGAATAGTCTAACCGCGCTTGAAAAGGTGCGCAGACAACAGCGTCATACCAAGTAAGATGGAGATGCTTTGTGGAAGCAATACACTTCCTAGAGAGGTGATAAAAAAAACCTAGGCTTGGCCCATCGAGAGAGCATCTAGTTAATTGCGTTTTTTTGGTATTGCATGGATAATTAAAATCCTTCAGTCAGGGTTATGTGTGCTTCTAACACACACAAAGATTTCACTGTTTTACACCTCTGCTATTTACAATGCAAATCAAGAAACAACATTCTTTCTGTTGCTGATGTTTTTCCGTTTTTCTCTTTGTGGGCTGCTAGAAATACAGTAGTAGCAACAGCAATAACAACAACTACTACAACTACTGAAAAATGCTGATTGTTCTTGTTCTTTGTTCTGAGTTTTGTTTTTCCTTTAATTTGCTTTTACGGTTTTTCAGCATTTTGGTTTTTCATTATCTCGAATAGTTTGGCTTTTTGGTTTTATTTACATTTCCAGGTTCTTGTTTTCACGTCACCCCCTCATCCCCATTCTATATCGAATTCTCTGTATCCAATTGGAAATACCAATGGAATAGTTTAATAGGGTTTCTTTGCTTAAATACTTGAGTTTTTTTTTTAAAGAAATTTTTAAGTTCTTAGGGCGCTGTTTTTAACTTAATTACAGACTGCCAAAGGAATATTGCAAAAGATTGGCTGTTAAGAAGTGTAAATGAATGAAATTAATTCGTTAATCTATTTATTGTGCTAATTTGTAAATTGTATTATTTCTTTGATAATCATTAGATTAAATGGCTTTATTTGATGTTAAACTTTAAATGGAAACCACAAATTTAGCATTAGCAGAACAGTTTTAAATGTATATTAAAAGTATATGCTTGAATTAATAATAATTAATTAATTATTAAGTTATGTAATACAATATATTACAATGTAATTATTACCTAATAGGTGCTAAGTAAAGCAAACAGTGGTTAATAAAACTACAAAGTATTACACGTTTTATCTAAACATTATGAGCATTATTTGTTACGATCATAATTCTTTTCTTGAAAGCTGTTTCACTGAGGATTGACACGACTGTGTTGTTGGTTAAATACTTTTGAATGCCGAGCTAGCTCCGCAACTTCTTCATATATAACCTCGTTGTACGGTAATGAAACCTGGCTAGTGTCGAACACCATTACGCGAAAGCTACAGGTATTCATCAACAAGTGCTTTACAATTATATGCAGGCTATTCTGGCGAAACAACATCTGTAAACAGGACTTTAGAAATTGACTAACAAGAAACCTATACTCAAACAAATAAAGCGTAGAAGATATTGCTGGATAGGACATCCATCAGAAAAAACCAGGCAACAGCGCAAGAATGACATTAGAGTGAATTCCTTAGGCCGCCATTGTACAAAAACATCTGGAGACGCACGATACTCAAAGACTTGGAATGGTGTAACCTTACGTGGGAAGCCACGCAGACAATAGCAGCAAACCGGGTACGAGGAGTACTGTTTATATTTCGGGAACAGGCAACACTAATGTCAACAGGTAAAATCTGGCAACACCATACTAAAGATTGACATTTTTAGCATAAACGTACTCACAACGTTTTGATATACAAGTGATATTTGTTTTGTTTACAGTGAATTAAGAAAATCAATTTGGCCAAAAAATAGAAATTTTAAGAGAAGGGTTTCGTTGGATTATTTTTTACAACTTTAGACGTGGATTATCCCAACAAGAATGTGTTGATGAACTCAGTTCTTTATATGGTGATAGAGCATTATCAAAACCCACAGTACATCGCTGTTATAGGGAATTCAATGGTGGAAGTCGAACACAATCGGTTGTGGTGCCACAAAATTTCGGTGCAGTGCATGAACTAATAATGCATGATCGTTATGTGACATATTGTGAGATAGAGACATCCTTGCACATTAATGCCACTTCAATACATACGATTTTGCATGAACAACGTAGTTGTCAAAAAATTTGTTTTTGTTGGATACCCCATTATTTATCAATTGCTCAAAAAAAGGCTCGAGTTGTTTGGTGTAAGGAATTGATTGAAAAGTGCGACCATGGTGCTTTAAAATGCGTGTATAAAATCGTGACGGTGGCGAATCAAACAGCAATCGACCGTGTAGGTATTCAAAGACGAGCTAAGTCCAACAAAAATTGTTCGTGGAAAAACCATCGCACTGTTCCGCTTGAGCAATGTAGGACGACCATCTCTGAGTGGTACACGACCATTTGTTTGCAGGGAGTCTTCAGAGAAATTCGTAAAATCCACCGCCGAAGAGGAATCATTCTCCATCATGACAGTGTGAGCTCTCAGACATCTCGTCAAACAGGTGAATTTAACAGTTGAAGTGTTCAAAAATAATGTTTTGGAAGTGTTGCAAGCGAAATGAAAAAACTGTTTTGAGGCATGGTTTGAACGAATGCAAAAGTGTATTGATCATCGAGGGGAATATTTTGAAACACAATAAAGCCATTGTCATTTACAAGTTTGTTATTGTTTGCTATTCCCGAAATATAAATAGTACTCCTCGTATTATTATCATTGTCATCATTCTGACCAGGCACTATTGTAGGACACTGCGACCTATGGAATCTATTGTGCCCCTTCCGGTCTATTGTTTGTTCAGCAGATCTGCTAAGTTCCTATTGAACACCAGTAGATCTGAAATCATATTGTTGGATATTTCTCCCAGTGACCCCTATGTATCCCTGAACATATCCATATAAACCTATCAAAAACCCTACATTCACACAATATGTGTTCCGCTATCTCTGATGTCTGTGAGCATAGTCTGCAAACATTCATATGTATGACCACCATACTTTTCAGATGCGCTCTGAGTCCACAATTCCATTACGAATTTCAAATCCGGCCTGCTATACTTGAAAACCTCAAATCGACGCCTAAATTGCGAACTGATCGCCAACATAGAGTGGCGAAGTCCCCTTCGACATTCAGGATCTGGCTATTTCCTAATCCTTGATTTGTTTGATGATGGTAGTAAGTGCTGCTGCACAGTAATGTTTCGGACCCATTTAGGGTGTAATGGAATCTTTTTTAGCCAATGCACCCGCTGCAAACTGAGTAAGAAGGAGATGTTTTGTTTCTCAATATCTCCAAAAATATTTGTTATACACTCATGGCTCTTTATACGGCCTGGATAGTTCTGAAAATAGAGGCCGTTAATCGAAATGCCATAAAATGAATTGCTATTGCTTGCCATACACTTTTTTTAATAAAAAAAAAAAAAAAAAAAAAAAAAAAAACGGTGAATCCCTCACCTTTTAGCCGTATAACAAGGCTGTATAAAGAGGTATTAAAAAATAATATTAGAATGACCTAAAGCTGGTATAATTTTGATTTTTTTAACGTATGGTGTAACGAAATGGAATAACTCATTTCAAGGTTATCATAAGAAGAAGCAGCCTCTTCCAAAATCTCACATTTCAAAAAAAAAAAAAAAAAAAAATCTGAAATGCTGATGATTTTTAAAGTTAGCGACCATAGCGCATAAAAAAATATATTGAATATCAAAGGTATTTTTGCTTCTTGCATAGCAATGCAAATGTATAGAGAAGAACAAACCAAACACTCATTAAAACGCAGATTGTAAGGAAATTAAAATTGTTAGGCCATACTCCTCGGACACCCCGGAAATCATTATGGGATGTGATTAAGAGTAAAACTTTCATGGCAGTAGAAGATGAAGAGGCCCTATGAATACATGCCACCGAACTTTGATGTTGGAAATTAAAAGAGTCAACGTTTCATTTAAGAAAATTAAAACATTATGTCAAGACAGAATAAAAAGTAATAATATGCCTGATACGTTATGTTTCCCAAAGGAATAAATAAAATGAACAAACGAACTTAAGTTATGAAAATCAATTTTGTTTTCATTTTGGTTTGAAACGTCGGATGAGCTTTAACACAATTTTTTCTCTCTCCCTTTCTCTCTCCCTTTTTTTTAATCAAAAAAAAAAAATCTGTTATTTTTTCTCAATCTCTTTTTTTTTTTTTTTGATATTACTTTTGAATATGTTTTTAGCTCAAGGATCCAGAAGACATTAACAATACATTCAGTGAAGCCGTAATAGAAGCACATACGGGCACATTGAGCCATATACATATGACCGTTTTGACTTTTTGAAGCACGTGTGTGTGGTTTAGTCTATTTTTTATTTTATTCTTAGGGTTGAGGTTTTTTTTTTTTTTTTTTTTTTTTTTTTTTTTTTTTTTGTAAAAATACAATTTGAAAAAATACTTCTGTGGTTGTACGTTTCTTTTTTATCACGGTCCTATTTTTTACACAATAAAAGCATTTTGCATTGTGTACTATTTTATTTCGCCTTGGTTTCTCATTTTATACGAAGTGTTTATGCGAACTTTTCGCTACTCACCTTATTGGTCAGTGGTCACATTAACGTAACATCACGTTTAAAGTGATGAAATAAAATTAAAAAATTGTTGCAGACAGTCTGTCCATTGGAACGTTATGTAAACTTGATTTTAAATTAAAAATTTAATTTTTGTTCCCTTGAAATTTAAATATGAACTTGCACTGAACGAGAAAAAAGAAGTTGTGAAATAAGCTCACCATAAAACAATGAAATGGTACTATTTTAAGTACTTTTTATTTATATGGTACTGTGATCAAAAAAAAAAAAAAATATATATTTTAACGGATATTGAAAATATTGATTGAGTATTTGCTATTTTATTTTGATTTTAATACCTTGTCGGTTGTACATGAACAAATTAATTATGAATGAATAGAAAAATATTCAAAATTTGTATTGCGATGAGCCTATAATATAAACGAACCCAAGTGATCCAGCTATAGTAGAGCTTGAAGCAACGAACGCCCAATTCGAATCAGTAAAATTTCGAATGAGTAAATAAGGAAAAAGAGCCAAACAAGGACCTGTAAGAAGGACCAATATTATAAAAGGAAATATTCAAACGATAGGGTGTTGTTTTACAGTACACAAGCTTGAATCATAATAAAACAGAGAAATATATTTTTAACATAAACGAACGGGCTTTTCTGGATAGAAAATTTTATGACATAAATGACATGTGGGCGCCACGACTGGCGTGTATTAGTCGCAATCTGATACATTGATTTTCGTAAATTTTTCGCAGCATAAGCGGCCGTATTTCGCTAATAATTCTTCTAGTGTTGATTTTCAGGTGTTCGATTACCTCTGGTTTATCGAAGTAGACAAGTTACTTTACAAAACCCCAAAGGAAATAAATCAACGGAATTAAATCATACGTCAGCAAGATTAATGCCACCTACTTGAAGTACGAAAAAATTTCTAATCTAACCGTTTAAAATTGATTGTAACCTTACGACCATCATGGTTTCTGATGACATATGGACGCACCAAACAGGATTTTCTGTAGGTGTAATGGTGTTTAGACTAAAGCTTGTGGATTATTCTTACTCAAAATGTGATAATTCTGTTTATTTACAGTGGTGGACATCGGGCTAGCACATTTCAAATATTCTGCATTGAAAAGCGTATATATTTTTCTAGGCATCAAGGTTAAGTAAAGTATTTTCCTACAAATGTTGTCTATGGTATGGTATGCTCAGTAGGTATCGTAACTTCTTCTTTTTATTTTCCTTTGCGGCTTTTATTGTTATTTTTAATTCATTAAAAAAAATATGTATTTTGGATATTTTAAAAAATTTTGATGTTCTTCACAAATTATTTGTTTAAAATCTTAAATTGTAATTTTTTCTCAAAGTTGTAATAAAAACCATAAAACAATAAATAGAAATGGGTCAAGTTAAATGGTGCACAAATGCATATCGGGAAGTTAGTCATCCAATAAGCTCAAAAGGAATCATCCTTCGTGACATTGATAATGTACAAAGTATTAACTCATATTCGAGCCTATTGGACGTATAAAAGTATTACACAGTGCGCTAGGCCTAGAAAAACAACCCGTAAAAACGACTCTCAATTGCAGGCCGCTTTAAATCCTCAACTCAAATTCTGAATTAGTTTTCAACAAAATTTGGTATTGACATCTCGCGAACAATTATAAGAAGGAATAATATTGGGTACACAAGTTAATAATGTGTATTTTTCGCTTGAGAAATGCATTTATTATAATAACAAAATGAATTGTTCAAAGTATTGTCCATCGTTAGCCACTACTTTTCTCCATCCTTCTGGTAGCATATGGAATCCGCGCAAAAAAAACTGCTCCGGTTTTAAGGCAAAGAATGAATCAAGCCAATTTCAGATACCCTGTTCTAAAGCGCAGTGTATTCCAGTAAGGGCGTTCTGCATCGATGGAAACAAATGGTAGGTAGAAGCAGCAGGGTCTGGGCTATAAGGCATGTGAGCCAAAACTTCCCATTCACTGTTTTCCCAATAGTTTTTAACCGCTCTTGCAATATGTGGCCTCGTGTCTGGTCAGATATCCAGGTCGTTTTTCGTTGATTGTTCTCTTCAAACGAATCAATTGTGTTCGGTATAGGTCTCCTGTGAACGTCTTACCGTCTTAGATATTAGTGAACTCATGAAATGATGTAGAGCAACAGAAATCTGAAATAAATGGTAAGCAATACCAAAGGAACGTTGCGTGGAACCTATAGACAGTATGCCATGTCATTAAGAAAAAGGGTTATACTGTCCAGCCAATTTTTGGGTTTTGCTCTAATTAAACACTAAATGAATAAATTAAAACGAACAAAACTATGGTAAACTAATGCTACGTATTCCTTGGACCACGAATGATACGTACATACTGATAGGACATACCACCGTGATCAAAAAGTTTTCGGAAAAACCCCCGTGTGGCGGTCCCATCGTTCCAATATTTTTATATTTTTGTTAAGTTGGTATATTTGTTGTTGATATTCCCGCTAAATCTTAGCGTCATAGCCTTGCATTTGCTAAACTACATAGCCATGGGTACATATATCTCTATGGGTGTTCGCGTTTTGGACAATTTTAGAAATGGATTTAAATATGCAACAACGAACTTGTATTAAACTTTGCGTAAAAAATGTTACAAAAGTGTTTTGGCAACGATTCAAAAGTGGTCGTGAGACAATCGAAGATGATGAACGTTGAACACATGTTAGTCAATAACCGCAAATTAAACATCAGTTAGATAGCGGAGGACTTGAACATTGCCTATGGAGCCGTCAAAAACATTTTGGTTAATGATTTGTGTTTCCATTATGTAACAGCAAGGTGGTGCCAAAAGACCTAAATTTCACGCAATAAAGTGACCGTTTTGAGGTCTCAAAAAATATGCGGGACTGAACCCGATCCCACATTCATCAAAAGGATCATTACTGGAAACGAGACGTGGGTTTATGAGTACGACACGTAATTCAGACATAAAGCAAGTAAATGGTGTTCACCAAATAAGCCGAGACCAAAAAAACAACGTAGTTTTCATCTATACTATATAAGTAGATTTAGACGAATAAACTTGTTTTTTTAATTTTCTGAATAAGTTCCGGGAACTTTTCTAATTGTTTTCAGGGCTTAGTATTCACTCAACAATAAGTGAAAATAATTTCAATAGTGTTATTAATAGCTATCGTAAGTATGCTACTTAAGAAACACATTTACAAAAATTTGTGAGAAAAAATATCGTATGTGCCAAAAAACCTCCTAAACTGATATGTTCATTTTATTTCAATATGTCGTTTATTGTATTACATTCGAAATTGAAGTAACCAAACAAAGCAGAGCAATTAAGCAGAAAAAATACTCTCTTATAATATTTGGTTTTTATAACATACGATAATTTTGCGCAAGTGGGTGATATATTAGTATTTTTTGTCGTAGACCATCGTTCCGATTTGAGTTTTTTTTGTTAAGTTTGTACATCTGTTGCATATATTCCCGCTAAGTCTTAGCGTCATAGCTAGACATTTGCAAAAGCTACCTAGCCAAGAGTACATATATGTCTGTGTTGGCGACTTTTTACAATTTTGACTGTATTGAGGTCGCAAGAGATGATTTGCGAGGCTGAATCTGATCCCACATTCACATTCGGACAAGTGAATGGCGTTTAGCAAATGAGTCGATGGCTCTCTACATACTGCGAGTATATGCTTTTCATATCCACAGCTTTAAAAATAAATTCTTACTCTCACACAGAGTTTAAATGCTGTAACAAATTTCGTTCTCAAGTAAAACTTATGCAATACAGAGGGGTTCACTCTATCGTCGATAATGGATAACATAGATATAGATATAGATATAGATATAGATATAGATATAGATATAGATATAGATATAGATATAGATATAGATATAGATATAGATATAGATATAGATATAGATATAGATATAGATATATAGATATAGATATAGATATAGATATAGATATAGATATAGATATAGATATAGATATAGATATAGATATAGATATAGATATAGATATAGATATAGATATAGATATAGATATAGATATAGATATAGATATAGATATAGATATAGATATAGATATAGATATAGATATAGATATAGATATAGATATAGATATAGATATAGATATAGATATAGATATAGATATAGATATAGATATAGATATAGATATAGATATAGATATAGATATAGATATAGATATAGATATAGATATAGATATAGATATAGATATAGATATAGATATAGATATAGATATAGATATAGATATAGATATAGATATAGATATAGATATAGATATAGATATAGATATAGATATAGATATAGATATAGATATAGATATAGATATAGATATAGATATAGATATAGATATAGATATAGATATAGATATAGATATAGATATAGATATAGATATAGATATAGATATAGATATAGATATAGATATAGATATAGATATAGATATAGATATAGATATAGATATAGATATAGATATAGATATAGATATAGATATAGATATAGATATAGATATAGATATAGATATAGATATAGATATAGATATAGATATAGATATAGATATAGATATAGATATAGATATAGATATAGATATAGATATAGATATAGATATAGATATAGATATAGATATAGATATAGATATAGATATAGATATAGATATAGATATAGATATAGATATAGATATAGATATAGATATAGATATAGATATAGATATAGATATAGATATAGATATAGATATAGATATAGATATAGATATAGATATAGATATAGATATAGATATAGATATAGATATAGATATAGATATAGATATAGATATAGATATAGATATAGATATAGATATAGATATAGATATAGATATAGATATAGATATAGATATAGATATAGATATAGATATAGATATAGATATAGATATAGATATAGATATAGATATAGATATAGATATAGATATAGATATAGATATAGATATAGATATAGATATAGATATAGATATAGATATAGATATAGATATAGATATAGATATAGATATAGATATAGATATAGATATAGATATAGATATAGATATAGATATAGATATAGATATAGATATAGATATAGATATAGATATAGATATAGATATAGATATAGATATAGATATAGATATAGATATAGATATAGATATAGATATAGATATAGATATAGATATAGATATAGATATAGATATAGATATAGATATAGATATAGATATAGATATAGATATAGATATAGATATAGATATAGATATAGATATAGATATAGATATAGATATAGATATAGATATAGATATAGATATAGATATAGATATAGATATAGATATAGATATAGATATAGATATAGATATAGATATAGATATAGATATAGATATAGATATAGATATAGATATAGATATAGATATAGATATAGATATAGATATAGATATAGATATAGAAAACCCAGTCTTATGTAGCGTGCACGAAATATGGATTTTTTTTCTAAAAGTTTATTATTATCCTTGAGGCAATAACAATATAAATAAAACAATGAGAATAATGTGACCCATTTACTTTTAAAGAAAAATTTAAATGAAAAAAAGAAACTGAAGCATACAACAGAATGTGGAACATGACTGAATGCTTTGCTGCATAATCATTTATTTCATTATTCCATCCTGCAGTCATTCATTCCTTCATTTCTTGATTTTTAAAAATATTTCATTAGACCACCCAGCGGTATATTTGAAACGGAAACTAACACCGATTGTATTGAGTACACTGAAGTGTTTACTCACCACTCTTGCTTTCCCTTAGATCAGAGAAATAAAGTGAGGAAGGAAGAAAATGACTGGCTTACTATGGTTTCCTGATTGTCGACTTGTAATAAAATAAAGTAAAATAAAATAAAATAAAAAAGATTTGCTTTAAGGCAAAAGTAAATGATGAACAGAATTAAAAAAGAAAAAATATGTTTAAAAGAATATTTCAAGCTGTTTTCTTAATTTAATTTTTATAAATAAAAAACAGAAGGCAATAGAAATGTAACAAAAACAAAATTTAAAAAAATATTTACTTTTCTTGAAATATGTTTTTTTTTTACAAAAAGAATAAGGTTTTTAATTAAAAATAAAAGATAAAACAGAATTAATATACAGTGACGAACTAAATTATTGGCACGTAAGCTCTTTCAACTTCTTGGGTGAATTAATTTTATTTTAAAACAGATTTTTGATTCGATATATCCTAGATAGATTGATAAATTTCCCACAAAAGTCGCTGGGAACAATTCGCGCATAGCAGCTCGCCTAACCATGGCTTACCAGTTTTAAATCAGTGCAGGTGTAATCAATACTACAGGCGAGAGTGATATTACATCAAGATAACGGTTTCGAACAAAAAGAGGGACTTAGTTAATGTTTTTTTGTTTGATGTTTTAAATTCCTTGATTTCAAATTTATTTATTTATTTATTTACTTTTTTTAAATTTACCAAGCTTAGATATTAAGTATTTTTACAATATAAATTTTATTGAAACAAAAAAAAAGTCAGGATATAGAAATTTTTGGAACAGCAAAAGAATAATTGGCAACAGTATGAAATGTGCTTATCTTGCAAAGCTTGAATTAAGTTTGTTTTTCGATTTGCTTTTCACTTTAATTTAAAGCTTGAAATGAATTGGATTAACATTGTATTATTATTATTGTTGAGGAATAATATTGTAACATTGTAAATTTCGACTTGAATTCAAGTCTCCTTATTGTTGGAATATGCTATGGAAATAAAATTGTATAACACAAGTACATTTCAACACTTTAAATTTTAATTTTTGATTGAAAACTTGTTTTGCAATTGAATTCCAGCTTAAATGTTTATAGGGAATATACAATTTTATATGTGTATTTCACCAAGCGAAGTAGAAGATCAATATTGGTTCCCAATTTTAAAGTAATTTTTGTATATCAAAAAAGCAGTTAGGTCCGTTTTTTCTGCAATTAATATCCTTACCCTCTGAGCAATCATTCGTGAGCCATGCCCAGGTACTTGTAATTGGACACATGAGCATCATTTAATTTTAATTATGCAGATAAGCTATGAGTCTTTTAAATGTTAATTATTAATCTATAGATATTACTGGATTCATTAATTTTGTTGGATATTGTCTGAAGACCTACTATGTTGTCCGATGACAATGTTGTATCATCTGCATATCGCATCTTATTTATGTACCTGCCATTCATTTTGGTGTCCCAAGCCAGTTGGATTTGCGGCAGTCCAAATTTTTGCTGAGTAGTTATGTTATGATAGGAAAAGATTGTAGTTTTGTATCAGGCTATTATTAGACTGATAATAACCGGCGTGTTAACTGGTAGTTTTACATCCAATGCGCAGATTCTGCGCGGAGGAAATTGAACCAGTGGGGCATAGGAAAAGATTGTAGTTTTGTATCAGGCTATTATTAGACTGATAATAACCGGCGTGTTAACTGGTAGTTTTACATCCAATGCGCAGATTCTGCGCGGAGGAAATTGAACCAGTGGGGCACATACTTAGTGATTGTGCGGCACTAACGTATTCTAGAAAGAAAGAACTCCCATCAGTTAAGAAGTGGGAAGATGCATCGAGTTAAGAAGGTATATTAAAGAGTAATCCTGTTGTAGAGCAGTTGACAACAATAATAAGATCTAATCATATTTCGGTATAGCTCCTTAAAATTCTCTATTGAGTATAAAGTAGAGTTAGGCAAACTAATATTAATGCATTTTACCATTGTGGTAGTAGTTTGAGAGTCTCTCGCTCAGGCCACTTTGCACTGTATTTTTTAACTTGTTTCTCTTTACATTTCCTTTGTTGATTTTTCTCTTATTTTTTGCCTATGCCTGTGAGTACGTATATGTGAAAACAAAAGAGAAGAAAGAGCAGCTCTTTGCCTGTCGATGGCATAAAGATCAGTGTTGCCAGCTCCGTTGGGCATAAAATGATCAAGTTTTTCAAAAAAAAAGTCGTCGAAGTCGTCATCAAGTTTTGAAAAATTGTCAAAAATTGAACAAAAACGGAAAAAAAAACACAAAATGAAAAAGTTGTTTTCTGTAAGTTAGTGATCCAAGAATGGCTGTTGCAACAAAAGTTTTAGATAAATTATAGGCAGCTGTAAAGCTCTAATTCCAATTCAATGGCGAATTTTTGTACAATATTAAAAAAGCACCAGATTTCCCTTATGCTTTTGGGTAATATTGCACTATTGTACGTCTAAATACTTTAAAAGCGCCACAATAAATATAGAGCTCTAAGAAGTGTATTAAAACTATGAGTTTCCCTCTATTTAAGCTAAAAGTGCGGGATTTTTTTCTCTAATTCCTGTATTTAAATATGATACTTTTCATTAATGTTTTTTTAAGGACCTAACAATGACCAAATGTGTGAAGTTTTGTTTCATTTGATGGCGTATTTAAAGATTTAAAGGAACATTTAAGTTTAACTTCAAAACTTGCATTTGGTTGCTTTGAAGTGTTGTACATCAGCATTTTTTGAATTAAAATTAAAATTGTAATCTGCGTCCCCTTTTTCAGGACCGCTATTTTTTTCTTTTTTCTCATTGTAGAAAAGTTTTAGAATAATATGAAAATCATCAACACTAAAACACATGCATAAGAACAAACACACATAAGTATGCCAAGGCACATTGAACAAGGTAGTGTTGCCTGTAAAACAACTAACTTTTTAACAAAACCAACATATATTCCGCTGAACGAATATGGAATATGGATGTGTATACGCTTCGCTAAGTGGGCCTGCGATCGGCTTACATGTCGATTTTGCCAAAAAAAATCATCTTTTCAGATGAAGCTCATTTTGATCTTGGCGGGTATGTAAACAAGCAAAATTGTCGCATTTGGAGCACAGAAAACCGCACGCATACATTGAAAAGCCGATACACCCAAGACGAGTCACTGTTTGGTCCAGAGGCATAATTGAGCCACTTTTCTTCGAAGAAGTGGCCGTTGCAGTCAATGGCGATCGATATCTAGCCATGCTGAACGAATTTTTGTTCACAAAAATTGAAGAGAGGATATTAGCAACATTTGGTTTCAACAGGACGGCGCTACGTGCCACACAGCCGAAGCTACACTCGATGTTTTTCGCCCTGTTTTTGAAGATCGCATTATCAGCCGCAGAGCTGATGTCGTTTGGCCACCTCGGAGCTGCGATTTGACACCGTTGGACTATTATTTGTGGGGTTCCGTCAAAGATAAGTGTTACGCCAACAAGCCGGAGACAATTGACGCTTTAAAGGACAATATTCGTGAAACGATTGGTGAAATACAGCTGCACACAATCGATAATGTGCTTAAAAATTCGACCGATCGTGTAGGCTACTGCATGGCCAGCCGAGGCAGCCATTTGAATGAAGTTATATTCCATTATTAACCGGAAGGATTATACTTTCAAATAAAAAAAGAAATTTAAGAAATTACTCAGTATTTTTTTTTATGGCATTTAAAAAAAAAATATTTGGCAAACCCTATATTTTAAACAAATTACACGTAATGCTATTCTTACAGTCTAGATAAATTCTATACGATATAGTGTAAAAAATGGCGTAAATACAGGATCAGATGTAAAATAAAAAAACTTTTGAAAAATACACCTAAGCCTGGTGTACATTTTACTTACGTTCTAAACAATACCTTGCAAAATCAGTACTAGGTGTAAACTAAATGGTACTATTGACAATGAAGAATCATTACATTACAGAAAAAAAAGTCAGTCAGATGAACCGGCAACACCACCTTCTTAAATGTGCCTTGCACATATGTACGCCTTTACAATAGTTTTCTTTTTCCAATACTAATCATACGTTGCCATACTTCAGTAAAACAGTTCTTACTCAAAAAGTAGTAAATTTTTATTATATAACAAAAATCGTCAAGTTGCCAATAAATCGTCACATCTGACGGTAGTAATTGCTAGCACGTCAATTTTTACTCCCGACCTGTGCTTGATAAAGAGCAGCTATTATTCGGACACACAACGGTATTAAAATTTGTTTACAACTACGTTTTGATGTGCGTAAGGTGCGTTGATGAAATTAAAATATTATTATTTTAAAAGTCATATTTGAACTTAATAACTTTACACTCAGGTGGTAGAACTTCTCTCGAAGGTTTAATATATTGTGTCCATTTGGCCTTTGAGGTGGGTTAACGATTTTGTAGTCGTGTTAATCTGGCTATACATTTCATTCTTGTTTTGTTCTTAACTCGTCTATCTCTCTTTAGTTTAAAATATGAACTAAAAATATTTATTTTATTTGATTTTTTACAGATATCGTCACCGTATCACAAATGTAGATGAATAATTTTCTGTACATCTCAACTTTAAGGACTTAAGGATTAAAACCTACAACATAAACGATACGATTTATAAAAAAACTATAATAGAATATAGGAAAACAGTCTCATTTAAGCAATATAAAATGTAAATGAAAAAAAAAAAATAAATAAAAAATAAAAAATATACTTCCGCGGGAAACAAACAAGGCTCAAGATTATTCTTAGAATATTTTTACCTTAAGACGAAGAGACTATTTTAATTATTTTTATATACAATTTTTGAAAAAAAGAGCCAATTAAGTTATGAATTTTTTTTCTCCATCACTCCCCCAGTGATCATATTGGCTTTTCACAAAGCATCTATTGCCTTGTTTCAGTTCCACTAACCAGTTTGATTTTCAAGCCTAGTAGATGATAAATCTACTGTAGCTCACCTCCATATGATTGTGTAGTGGTGAAAATCCTTGCTAAGGAACATCAACGCCACGACGGAGATCCTTACCTAGCATTGTATTTGATCTAGTAGGTAGTATTTTCACTTGATCATTCATCTGATGTATGTCATCATCGCCAGAGGTAAGCTGAATGATAGTCAGGGGGTTTCTTTTCGATGGATTTGTCTGGTTGGAGTCTCTTTATTAACAATCGAAACATCACGCAACCACAAATGAAGAAGAAATTGTTCCAAAGTCTCATCCCTGACAACGTCTACAGTAGTCATTAAAAGGCAGATCAAGTATATTCGCATACGTTCCAGCTGCCTAGTGGTAAGGGCTACTAAAGCACTTAACCGATGTCGCGGCATCCCTATAATGGACTCCAATCGGGTTCGATAGTACAGGGGACTGATATGCTCGATATAGAGTATATTGCCATCGTTGCTGTGCCCTTTTCTATAGGTTTCCAGTGTACTCAAAAGTTGCCAATTACATTGGAAATGAAAAATTTTCAATAAATTCTTTGGAAAGATGGAGTCTAGAAACTAAATGATTAATTTAAAATTAAGGTGGCCCTTAGCCCAGAGGCTTTAGACGTATTTCATTATATTTTACCTTGGAAACTCTGTGATATGAGGCCATATAACATACGGACATTTTAAACACATGTGAAACCGACTCTTTGCCACACTTTACGGCACCAATAATTACTATTTGTTTTGAAATGCCAAAAAGTCTTTGTTATAGTGAATAGCCTTTCATCTTAATCGACGTCAATAGATATTTTGTTACAAGAATTTGATTAACTTTTGAGAATGAATAATTTAGTAACTTTGCCATCTTACAATTGAACTCCATGTTCAATCGACTTGAAGAGCACTTAATGATCTTTACACATTATGCCGATCGTATTGGACTAAATGCTGGTGGTAATGCCAATGAAGCCAAGGCGTTCAGTTTATTTGCTTTTATTTTGTCACCTGAAATCGGTTGATTGGAAGTCTTTGAGATATAATTTATGCTGCCTTGTTTTTTTCCTGCTGGATCACACTTCACACACATACAGTGGCCATTTTATGAAATCACAAACATACATACCAATATTAGAATTAAGTCAAATTGATTTTCGAAACTTATTTTTTTAATTGTATTTGTATTTCAGTTCGAGTTTATTAATTGAGTTTTTGTAAATATTTGTTATATTTTTAAAACAACAACTAGTTAACTTATTTAGATAAATTTTTAAACTAAAAAAAATAAAAAAACTAATTAATAATAGAGTTCAAGAAAATCACGCCGAGCAAAGAAAAAAACAAAAAAAGCGAAATAAAATATTCTAAAAAATTTATTCTAAATAAATTTAAAACAAAAATTAATTTAAAAAAAAGAGAAAACAAAAAAAATTAAATCTTATATATTGTATTAATATATCTATATACTTACATATGTATACATCTATCTCACTCATTCACAACTTTTATATTTATCTTTCAAACTCTTCACACTTTCACTACATTTACCATTAAGTATATATTTACATACTAAACAAGGAAAAAAGGTAACAAACAATTTTATTAACAAAAAAAAAATAATAATAAAAAAAACAAAAAATACTTATACATAATTTAAATATTTATTTTCTATTTAGTACAATTGTTTATTTAAAACTTTAGATAATTTATATAAAAAATAAATTACAAAATTAGCACAATTTTCATAAGAAATGAAATAAAAAATTTGATAAAAAATTTAAATATTAGATCAATATAGAAGGAAGAAACATTATTAAAATGCTTTTTATTAAAATAAATCATATAAAAAAACACAAAAAATGAATTCCTAAAATCACAAAAAATATTAAAAAAAATTAATATGTAAATTGAATTTATATAAATTAAATTTCAGAACTTTTTTTTTTTGTTTTGTTTTCTTTATTAATATATTTCAAGTAAGGAAGTAAACCTTAATTTAAATTAAAAAAAATTGACAAATACATCGGACTGTCATAATTGATTTGTGGATAACATGCACCAAGTTAGAGGCAAAAATACTTCTGAAAACAGAAAAAAAACACAAATAAATATTAAACAATTCCAAAGCACCTTTAAAGTTTAGGGAAATTTTTGAAAATAAAAATAATTAAATTAAATATAATTTCAAAGAAATACGAGGGAAGTTGGGAAATTCCGAAGCTTTTTATAGTTAATAACATAAATGAAACTTACTGCGATAGCTGCCATTAAGATCAGTAGCCTGTTTTCTTTTCTACAAAGTGATACTTTTACCCTGTTAAAAGGTGCATTAAACAATGGCTGACCAACCCTGTAATAATGTAATTTTTTATTCGAGAAGAACATAGCAAAAATATTAAAAAGGGGAATGCCCTGTGTTTACCAGTCAAAAAAAATTTTATTTGCAAAATAGAAAAGATAACAAAGATGAATCTAATAACTGATTTATTTGAATTTGCGCAAATAAAATAGATGCAGCAATATCCATATTTTGTTTTAAATAAAACCTATAAATATGAAAAAGGTGTTACCGGATTAATAATTTTTCGATTTCAAATTTTGAACGCTCTTTTAAAGACTTTTCTAACACGGAAATCATTTTTTTATAATATTACTGACTTGGATAACGATCTTTTTTATATTTCATCTGGTAGCCCTATAAATAAGCAAAAGTCATCTGCTTTACAAGGTATTATCAGCACTCTCGATTGATTGGTAAAAGTGAACTTTTTAGAATAAAACATACCACCCTTTCAGAGACCGAAACATTTTTAAGAAACAAACACAAAATTGCACATTTTTTGGTAGAAAAGAAAATACCATAAGAATATTGTTCCAAGCACGTAAATTCAATGCGCTTCTTCTCCAGTTTCTAACACCGAGAAAAGTCTTCTTTTATATGGGTTTTCCACCGGAGTTTTAATCATCCCATTCTGCGGGATCAGAATCGAAAGGTTTTCTTGCTGGAGCATCTTCGTTCATGCGTATTACATCACGCAACCGTTATATCTGGATACGGCTAACAATATTAATATCTCCCTACAGCCAGTGATTCATTCGATAACGATATTCGCCGTTGACGGAGATAAGCTCATACACTTGGCAAAATATTTTTCTCTCAATTCTCTCAATTTCTCTCTCATTTGTTGAGTTCCCATACAATCCTTTTTCCATGACTGAATCACGATTAATTATGTGATCTAGAACAATGAAGAGAAATGGGAATAGAACATAGCTTTGCCTTGATATTAATTGGCCTGCTGACACAACCATCGTGTAAGATACTACATATCTGGAGTACCTTTGCAGGCCAGCACACTTTATATTGCCTGGTGTGCAAGAGTGTGAAAGGCTTTTTCAAAATTGATAAATGGAAAAATTTGGCACCGAGCGCCAATCCGCAAATTGCTCGATTATGATACGCAGACTGTATAGCAATATTGTCGTCGTGAGTCTTCATATTGGTCCATCCAAAAATTACATGCTTGCAGTGGCTGAGACCTTAGACATCTTAATTGACATTTAATGCAAAAAAGCTAATTCATAAGCACAACCGACGTTCAGATGCAATCAAAACAAATTTTTGTACTGTGTTGTAACTGTAGACAATACATGGATCCGTCAAAAATACGAGATGCAAAATAATCAGTGCAATAGATTTATATTAGTAACTATGCTGTAAAGAAAATTAAGGTGGTCGTAGTGCTAAGCAGAGTTGCAATATTTTTTCTTAGTAAAACTGAAAATTTAATAAAAAAAATTGATTATCAAGTGAAAAAGCTGTTCATACTTAAAAAAGTAGCAAAAATGTATACATACGAGTCTGATCTGTAAACCGAAAGCTACTGAAATTGAAATCGATTAAATTTTCAAGGACAAATAAAACTCAAATGCTTTTAAAATCAAAGTTATTGGAAAGGTAATTGAGCGAGTTAATAAGAAAAAATATCAAAATCTTGTCTGATTTCAGAATTATATTAATTTAAAGTTTCATTCAATTTCAAATTTAGCTCAATTTAGCTTTACAGACCATACCCGATAATTTATTTCATAGTTTATTTTTTATTCAAGCAAAATACAACAAATTAAGTGTTAAATGTTATACTTTGGCGAGGTCATTAAAGTAGGTGTTCGTTTGTTTCATCGTGGGCGTCAAATCGCATTCCGCCGAGATATTTCTTCAGGTCTGGTAATTCATTTTCTGGTATTTTGCCATCGAAACAGTATATGGGAAGGCTACACCCATGTATGTACTGATAAAAAGGAATTTTTTTAGCCAAATGCGGTTATTTTTTAAATCTTTATTAAATCGACTCAATCAGTTGGAATAATATTCGCCATTCATTGTTTACTCTGTTGAAGGTAGTCGGTAATAACTTTATTGGCTGACAAATCTATCACGTCGTAAATTCGATATGAAAAATCCGCTGATTTGACGGCGTTTCGTTCACGGTTACGAATGGCTCAAAAACTCGTTCATATTGCATGCTATTTCCGAACACTCACTCATTTTTTTAATCATAGAAGGGGAACCAAACAAACAAGAAGAGCATAGGTATCTCTCAAATAAATTTACTGATTGGAACTGAACTGTTTTCGAAACAAAAAAAAAAAAAAAAAAACTCATACAAAAAACTGCTTGGCTAAATACACCTTTACGTACTCGAAATACTAAGCAATCATTTCCTGCGGATATATTAGAACTTAAACGGGAAAAAAGAATAACACTTTTAAAGGCTCAATTAAATAGACTTATTAAGCTTCTACAGGAGAAAATAAAATAATATAAAAACAAGAGTTTTAACCTACAAATGCAAAACCTATCGGCTGGAAAGAGCGATAATTATTCATTATGGAAGGCTACAACCTGTCTAAAACGTCCCATTTTACACAATCCGCCCATAAAACATCGAATGAGTCATTGGCAAAAAAAGATGCTAAAAAAAACTGAGCTATTTGCAGCACTTATTTAATAGATTTCATTCCTGTTATATGGAAGATTTTAATATGCCCAGTACTGTTCAAAAATCTGAAGATATTCCACTATTTTTAATAACAGAAACCATTAGAGAAATATCAAATTTAAAGTCGGGAAAAAGTCCTGGTTTCGACTGAATAAGTGCCGAAATTCTTCTTCGAAGAATCTTCCAATTATGAATGCATGTTTGAGCTTTAAATACTTTCCATTAATTTGGAAAGTTTTTGATGTAATAATGTTACATAAACCCGGTAAAAATGCCAATATAGTCGCGTCTTATCGCCATATTGCCTTGCTTCCTAACTATTTGAAAAACTTTTGTATAAAACATTGAAGAAAATAATTTGACGAGAGCAACTAATACCTTTACATCATTTCGGTTTTAGAGAAAAACATTCTACGATTGCTCAAGTCCATCGAATTACACACAGAATAGAGGTGGTATGCTCAGCTATGTTCTTAGATGTTGCGCAAGCCTTTGATAAGGCATGACACAAAGGTCTACATTACAAGTTAAGAACACAGCTACTTGTACAGTATGCCGAGTTGCTAGAATCCTACAGAGAAGATCGGCATATTAGAGTTAAACAGATAAATGACTACTCCGATATGAGAACAATTGGTGCAGCTGGACAAGGCAATATACTCAGTCCTCTCTTGTATCTGTTGTATACAGCAGATATACCAATCTTAGATAACAACAACAAAATAGCAACGTTCTATCAGTTGGCTATAACGAAATAGAGTCATGTACAAAGCTGCAATCATCCATAGATAAGTTAGCAGAATGGACAAAAAATGTTGACTTCACCTATAAAACTAGAGTAATCCCTCCTGCGTTGCTAGAAGCATTTGCGTTGTACCAGCTTTTTGAATGCTGTGGATAAAGAAAGCGTATACCGCTTACCGTTCTCTACAAAAGCAAAATTCCATATTTTTTTATGATTTTTTGATTTTTTTATGATATTTTATTAACTGATGATTTGTACTATCTAGGAAGTCATTTAGACCAAATTGAGAATCTTCTATTCTAATCGCTCTCTAGATATACAAAAATCAAAATTTAATTTGTATGGGAGATGCCACACGCACTTATTCAATTTCGCCATATGTCAACTGATGATGTGTATAGACCATTCGGCCCAATTTCTGACTGATGAATTGTATTGACCACAAAGTTATTTGGACCTACTATTACCGTTTTCAAGATATAAACATATAAATACAAATTGTAGATGGGTTTGGGACCGCCCAGTTGAACAATAGTGAAGCCACACAACAAATGAAAGCTTTCATATGCTTTTTATATACAGTTTTAAAAATAATTGCTAATCACAGAAGGTTTAAATGCTCTAATAAATTTCGTTTTCAAGTAATATGCAATACAAAGGGGCTTACTCTAACGTCAATAACTCGCGAACCAATCGACCTACAAAAACCGCATATAAATAAAAGCCTTCCTTTCAGAGAACATCAATTACAACGGGTTTTATAGTCCTCTTTTAGAATATCACACTCTACAATCCCATATGCCAACCAAGCTAAATACCTTTGTATGACGCTAGATGCGAAGCTCAACTGAAGAGAATACATCAAAATGAAAGTAAAAGAACTGAACCTAAAATATAATAGGCAGAAATGAATAATTAGTAGAAGATCTCATGTTTCAATTGAAAAAAACTTCTTGTGTGTAATCAAATTCTGAAACCAGTATGGGCTTATGAGGGACAAATATGTGGTTGTGCTGCGAGGAACTAAATTGAGAATATTGAACGTTGCCAAAATAAAATACTAAAGAACATGGTGAATGCGCTCTATTACATCAGGAATAATGATTTACACAAAGATCTCGGTGTCATGAAGGTCACAGAAGTTATACAACTATTTGCATCAAAACACAGACAAACCACAGAATCATTAAAACTCGTAGGCTGCCATATTGTGCAACCATCGGATCTACACAAGAAGACTAAAAAGAACTAAGCCACAGGATTTGGTAATTGTTGATTTACAATGAATTTTATGTAACAGAAAAATATTACTTTTTACTTTAAGATTAGGTGTAATGAAGTATATGAACTTAAATAAGATTTGAATAAGATCAACAAAAAAAAAAAAAAAAAAAAACAAAAAACAAACAAAAATTCGACAGAATAACTTCAAAACCTTCTGCAAAGTTGCCACACGATTCCGTTTGTAGTCGATTGTGAGCAAACGCAACACACACCTTGCTGCAAGCTTTCTTATACCCAAGTCATCATGCAAAATTAAGAACTCTAAGCCTGCCTATGGCTATCACAATCTCTCGCACTTTTAATCTCCATAACGTGAATTTTAGCAATTGTTACAGATTTAAAGATCTCTAGTGGGTATTCAGAACGTTTGGAATCTTCCGTTTGACGTTTAATCACGACAATTTCTGTCAACATTCTTTTTCTGGTGAAGAATTCTCATAATGTATGTATGTCAAGCTTAGCCTAGGTTTGAGTTATGGTTTTTTTATCGAAAAAGTATGCTTAAGTAACACATGAAACTCACTTTTTTCCTTTTTCTACTCAAAAAACTAGGGAGTCTGCTATCAATGGCTGTCAAACACAAACTTAATGGTGCAGCTTGCACAACTGACAGAAGCAGTATTTCAGTTAAAAGGCAGGAAATTCAAAAAGTTACGGACTTATTGACTCGTCCTCGTAGTAAAGCTAGAAAACCGCTGGAGTAAATGTTTTCAGTCTTTTCGAAATAATACGTTTTATCAAACGTGTACAATTGCGATGTGTTTTAAATTGTTACATAGTATGTTATTTATCATTATTTGCTTCTAATTAGTGTTGGTTATTTAACAAATTTAGAAATTAATTGAGAAAAAAAAACGCTAAATGAAATAAATATTAAATGAAATTGAATTAAATACTACTCGTACATTGCCTTGTTAATATCATAATTGAAACGTTTCATATAGAAAAAGTACTTAAACTAGCAAATGAAAAAATAATATGAAAACTGTATTTAATAATAATAATATTCATTTAACAATTAAATAAAATTAATTTTATAATATTAAAAACAAAAAATGGAACAGTGATAGCAAAAATAATAGAAACAACAATATTTTTCTTTATTTCAAAAGTCAGTTTCTTTTCTAAAATAGAAGTAATAAATACCGGTCGAACAGAATGCATTGTTAAAAAGCATTTGATTTCTATATAAATTATTATTTCTTTTAAATCTTAAACAATAAACAAAGGGTAACGATGTACTATTTCATTAATCATTTTCGTTAAGGAGGAGGGATACTCTTTTAAATGATTGGTAGTCATCTAAGAAATATGGAATATGAGTTTTGAAGAGAAAACCCGTCTTTGGATACATTGGAGTAGTGATAACGCTTCAGAAACTTGGTGCTTTCTTATCTTTTACTTATTAGAATGCTAGAAGTTTCAATATTTAATTAAGGAACTCCTATACTTTTTAAAAAGGCATGTCTTAGGCTTAGGCCATGCAATGCGTTTTAAAGCCGCTATTTAAACCGTAATTCAAAATTTGTATTTGTTTTGAAAAATTCAAATACAGCCCAGTAATGGGAAAGGGGATTTTTTTTCGGTATAAAAAAAAATATTTAAGAGTACTTTTTTGACAACAAGAGTAACGAATTTTATAAAACAAAAAGGTTTTTTCATAAGTAGCTTTGCTAAAAAACTTAATAAGTCCGCTTTCACATTTGGTTGAGCGATGGGCAGGCAATTTTTCAATAATTTTTTACTCTTATCTTTCTTTCATATGCATGCTTACAGTATCAAAATAAGAATGAAATGCGAAAAAAGTATAAAGACGAAAAGTCGAAAAGAGAAACAAAAAATTTCTGATACAAACACTAGTTTACTAAACACTTCACTTCTTTAACTTCTCTTCTACAAACTTCGTCAGTCTGCTCATCATTTAACCAAGAAAGGCATATTATTGGTTTTCAAACGGTTTTTTAAACGCAAAGTAGCATTTTATTCTTAACTAAACATGGGTTAGGTTATTCTGACAGCTAGCATTGGCTCTAATGGCCTTACCACACATTATTTGGCAAAAGTTAAGCATCGTTGAATCCCCTGCTAACAAGTATTGAAGGCCTCAAGTCGTCGAGCTCTGGGCAGTGGAAAAAAAGGTGTCCCGCAAACTCCTCCTTCTCTTCATCATAATAATAATTATATGGAATAGCCATCCTTTGAGCAAGTCTGCAAATTATCCAATGGTTAGTAATAATATAAGGTTTCACGCATGTGCTCTACGCAGCCTCATGCTTCAGTAACCCAAATGTGGCTAGACTTCTTTCATTTCCCCATCATGTGATCGACATTTGGCGAATTTTCCGTGTATCCGTGTATTTCCAGGTATCTGCCTGCTAATGAACAACCGTCCTCTAGTTACCAGCAATGTGCTCAAGTTCATGAGCCCAATTAAGAGTAACTGTCGAATGTATCGCAATGTCATCCAGACACACCCGGATCTGTACACAATTCCCACCATGTTATGCGCGCTCTCCAGGGATCCTATGTAAATATAGAGATATCCCTATTGCATTTGCCGTAATATCTGCCAAATCGCGTGCTCCGCTTTTCATATCAAAAACTTAATCTCGCTAAGTTATTAGCTTATAAGTGCATGAAGGCAAGAAAAACGGGTTTTTTTAACCATAACTCATAAGTTTGAGGTTGTTTTAAATATCAGAAAAATTATATACTTCTTGCGTATTTGAACTTCAGTTGCCATTAGTACTAAAAATAAATAAGAACCGAAAGATGCTGAAACAAAGAAATGTCAAAAATATAGAAATTGGGAAATATTTGTGAGAGTATCAAATCTGTTTGGGGAGTACTTCGGTATTATATGAAGTTAAATAGTGTCAAAAAAGTACGATTGTATCAACTTTTCCATTACTGATTCGGCCTTTCAGAAAAATAGTATTACTTTCCAGGTAAAATATCAAATGCCCATGGGGTCTGTAGTCTCTCTCGGTCATGTATTGATTAGCAAGAATATGATGGGTACTGTTCGGGAGACAAAAAAGAAAAGTCTTCAAATCGTTCCGTAGGTGTGTTCAGTTAATTTAGATAAAATTTATTTTCTAATATTTTTGCCACCACTGTAGTTATCAATTTATAATTATAAAAAGGTAAAGAAAGAAAAACAAATTATATAGATATTACTAACGCATATGTATTAAAAACGAACAAGAAATTATAATTATAATTGACGACCAAGCAACTAAATTTAATACGATTTCTACAAAAAGAAAAAACAACAACAATAAATCTACTTTGTATACTACCATACATGACCTAACTAAAACACATTCACATACACACAAACGAAAATAATGTTTAAAACATATTTATTTTACGAGGATGGATTTAGAAATATGTACACCTCTTTAAGAGAGTAATTAATTATTACCTAAACAAATGCATTACTTGTGATTTAATTGCAAATATAATTAAATTTTCTTCAGTTATCCTTTTTTTATTTTATCTGTTATAGTTATACAGTAATTGGATTATCCAATTTTAGTAACTTTCAAAGCAGTTATTAGTTGCACAAAATTTAATTTTAATTATTGTACATAAAGCCCATTATATGTAATTCGTAATTGGCTTAAATATTGGCAGGACATTTGTGAAAAGATTTCTTTGGAATCCAACTTATGTTAGAATAGAAGTTTATCAAAAAGTTTTTTTTAATCCAGTTTCATATCGTTTTGACTCCATTTTAGTATCCTACTCAACATTTTCTGACCATAACGATGAAAATAAAAGTACTTTTGGCGTTTAAATCTGATTAAACAAGTACCCCTTTGTTTTATTTAAATGGGCATTATAATGAAAGATAACGAAGTACTTATACCAGTTCATTTTCAGTACAATTTTCCCGTGTTTTAAGTTGATCTACACCTTAGAATATTTACTGGATAAAGCCATACTAGGACTTGTTTTTCAGTATTAAAATACGAAAGAATTAGAGATAGAAAGGAGGTTTTAAATACTTGTGCTTGCAACTTTTTCCTCAACACTAGGGTTTATGTGAATTTTAGTTGTACTAACAATAAAAGCGCAAATACTAGGAAGATCGATTATTCGACTTTTTTCACACCACGCTTTTAAAAAACCGGTTTGCGGTTAATAATAATTCAAATAACCGGTTAACCGGTTCTTTAATAAAATTGTTCCTAATTCTTGAAGCGCAGAGCTGGACTACGTCGTTTTAAAAATAAGCAGAAGCTGATGGAGAGCTTAAAATTAAAGTGGCAATCAATACTAACAATAATTCTAACAAATCTCATAAAAACTATGCCAAAAACGGTGTGCAGAGGCCATAAAAAACAAAGTTTATTACACAAAGTACTGAAAAATGCTTAAGTTTCGTACAGCTACTCAAGGAGTTAATTTTATTTTTGTTGTATTACTTGGTGGAGAATGGAATTAAAGGTTTATTATTACAGTTATAACTTAGGTGCCTAAAATAACAAAAATTAAATGTTTTACTTTAAGTAAATCTATTAGTAATATACGAGTTCTTAATTGTCTCGGCAAGAAAATTTGCTCAGATTTCGAGCAGTACTGTCATTGTGGTATGTTAGGTAAGAACCCAAATTCCAACCAAGAAGTCGTCGGTTCAATCCCAGGCCACACCGTCTGACAATTCTCAACAGCGATATTACCTTACAACATTACTAGCGACTGGTTATGTGTATTTACGCTGTGAAAAACTTCACTAACTAATATATCTGCCGTTCGGAAACGGCGTTTGTGGGTTTGTGGCCTTTCAATGAATCTATTTGATCATTCTGCATATGTAAAAATCAATATTTATTTGCAGAAGATAAGAAAAGGTTATTGTTGCTCAAGAGTGCATATCTTTTTCGATCTACATTGGTTTTCACGTTCTTTGTTTGATGTGCAAGGTTGTTATATATGCAAAAATAATTAAATTTTTACAAATAGTTAAACGATGAGCATATTTAATATTAAAAAAAATATACAAACGTATAAAAATAATAGTTATTTAAATTAACCGGATATTCGTGTTAAATTAACCGGTTCGAATACCGAATCGAAAATGATGATTTTGAAAAAACCGTATTCGACAAAACCAAAAAGAACCGTTTAAGTCTGGTCGAATAATAACCGTCTAATCTCCCTAGTAAATACAGACACTTAATCTTGAATTTTATGCATAATGTGAAGACCATTTCAAGAATACTATTTCTGACTGACTTCTTAAAAGTACTTGCTTTATGTAGGATTTTTAGCATTGGAATCCTACATTATCTGTATAAGGCACTTACATATAAAATAATTTAAAGTCTATTTGACTTAAAATGGGAGCACTAATAAGCAGTCTACAAAGAAAGTAATAAAGAGTTTAAGCCCTTATTTAGAAAATATGTAAATTACAATACCTTCATGACCTTTTTTTAATAAAAATTTCCATCTAAATTGGTAATAAAAATATTTAAATAAGTAATCATATTAGACTATAAGACATATCATTTTAAAGAAATAATATATTTTTTTCATAAATCCATCCTCTAATATCCTCAAGTTTCTTTCTAAAATATTCTGAAAATATGTTAAAATTTTTATTTATTTATTTATTTCTAATTAACATTAAAATCAACTGACATAAAAAAGGTATTTATGCGATAGATTTAATAAAATACTAAATTAGTTTAATTATAATATAAATTAAAAGAAATTAAAAAAAGCTTGTTAGTGATATTAATTTTTAAAATTTAAAATAAAAAGCAATCTGCTAAAATGGTAAAATTCAAATAAAGGAATAAGACCAAGAAAAAATAAAACAAAAAAGGACTAAAAATAAAACTAAAAATTAAATATATAAAATTAAAAAGATTTAAATTAACAATTAAAAAAAAGAAATATATAAAAAAATTACTTAATTACTTTTTCTATAGTACTGGGTTTATAAAAATTTCTTATTAAGAAGAAGGTAAGTATGGACTACAAAGTACAATATTGCCAGGAAGTCTATTTTCACTTTGCATCCTTCCCTCTCTTTTACTAACAACAAGTTACAACTCATACTTTTCGCTAAAGTAAGGACTACTTGTATGGAGTGCAAAAAGTTATTCGCCTTGTTGTTGTTTTCAACAAAGCATTGCAGTTTCAAAATATCACTAAAACGTGCATATTTGATTAAACGCAAATAACAAGAGATTACGCTTTGGGCAGGCCTGTTGGTTTTTCTCTCTCTCGATGAGAGAGACCTTTATCTGTTGTTTTTAAAGCAAGATATTTTTTTAAATCTAATTGACGTGTTTTATGCTCTCTTATAAAATAATTTTAAGTATTAAAAATATAAAAAAAATAATTTTTTGCATCCGGAGGTCTATTACAAACCATAAAAAAAAATTATACAAAATTTTAATCGAATTGTTTAATTGGGTGTATGAGGATGGATAAGATAGTCAAATGCGTTAAGTTATGGGGCAAAAGTGTTGCGGATATCATCCAAACTTGGACTCAGAGTTGCGGGGTCGAAGTACTAGGCTGTGCACTAAGGGATCGATTATTCGACTTTTTTCAAAAACTGGTTTTCAACTAATTTGAAAAGTAGCACTATTTAAAAAACCGGTTTTCGGTTCCTAATAATTCAAATAACTGGTTAACCAGTTCTTTCATTTAAATAAAATTGTCCTTAATTCTTGAAGCGCAGAGCTCGACCACAAGAAAAAAGGAATTAAATGTTTTACTTTGAGTAAATCTATTGGTTATATACGAGTCATTAATTGCCTCGACAAGAAAAGTTGCTTAGGTTTCGAGCAACTCTGTATGTAAATTCATGCACCACGTGTTTAGTGTGTGTGTCATTGTGGTATGTTAGGTAAGAAACCCACCTTCCAACCAAGAAGTCGTCGGTTCAATCCCAGGCCACACATCGGAAAAGATTTATGCCCTTGCTGATAGAAAAAAATTATAAAAATAAGAGTGTGCCTTTTATTGCCAATATCACCACGGATATTTAGTTCAGTTTTATTTTTATGTTCAATTCCACTAAATTAACCTGTTTTTCTAATATTATTTGTCCCAACTGATGTGACGTAAAAAATTATCACATTTTGATATTTCAGGACAACTGCAAGATCGAGAACAACTGCAAGCGCTCAAAATTTAATGCCATATTTGGCTGGTTTTGAAGTGATGAATATCCGGAACAGGCAACTTCTTAAAAATGACACCAGTTGCTCATCGACTGTTATAGCTTGAACGTATTATAAAGTTTGGGCAATATTATTTTCTAATTCAGATATTAGTACAAACTTTTCTTAAACTCATCGATCACTGTCCTTATTCTTATTTTAAAACTTTATTACTCTCGTATTGTTGTAAATTGTGTTGTTCAGAATAATAGAAATTCAAAATTTTTACTCGAAGACCTTAAGTGAAAACGAATTTATAACCAATTTCTTTGTTCAGATAAAATAAAAGTCGAATTTGTTAACTTATTTTCAGAAAAAAAAACTTTTCTCCAAAAATGGTTCAAAATTGAGCCGAAAACCTTATGAGGGTTAATAAATAATTGATACACAATTTGTATTCATTACTTCAAAAATATGAGAGGCATTGCTTTCACCAAATTTTCAAGCAAATGATGGTTCAAATCATCTTGAGATTCCTCAATGACCAGCTGGAGTTATTACACAGTTTTTGTAAAGCTTTGTCTATAAGTTTTGAATAATATATAAAGATTCCACACTGTATTCAATCGGGGCTATATGACTCTTTAAAAACGTGAGTATCAGCGTTATCCTGTTGAAAAATGCTCTCTTTCTCCATTTTTAAAATCATTATTCAACAACTCCCTGTATAAAATTTAAAATTAGGGTTGAGTTTATATGAATATGTGCCACTGTATGTATCGGGTGGGCCATCTAGCGAAGTAAATTTTGATAGTGTTGAAATATTGACGTCTTGAAGTTCTTACTGATAAATGTACTTTATTTTGAGTCAATTTTTTATAATTTTATTATATATCGATGTCGGAAATTCTTTGCGTTAATCTGAATGAAGAATATGAATATGCATGTCTATATTAAAACTTGTAAACGTTTGAGTTCTTTTAAAATAAAATAAAACAAACGAAGCGAATTTGTTTTTGTACAGCCTTTATTTCCAAATAAACTTTATTTATATTTATGTCCAACTTATTTAACTTTCTCTTAATACATAAATTTATTCAACAATTAATAAACAAATGTATCCTTTGATTGTTAAATTATAACTGACTCACTAAGGAGAATGTCGCGGCTTATATAATTCACTGTCACTGATTTTGAATATTCTAGTACATTCCACAATCTACTGGTCAGTTGCCGTTAATTCAAGTGTAAAGATTTAATTCTGACTCATAGTTGTATCGGTAGCATTACTCAAATAGATACAGCAATGACACCAACCAATATAATAACTTCCATAATAATTAAGTTTATAGCTTTAAATGTAAATTTTTTTTTGGTAACAACATTAATTAAAAATATGATTATATTTATATGTGCACACATGTGTATACTTATGTATCGGGTGGACCATCTATCGGCTTAAATTTGAACCAGCGGTTATTTCTAATCTGTCAATACTCATGTTATTTTATTCTGTCACAAAATTCTGTATATTATCTCCACTGACCGAAATGAATCGATTTACGCTTGAGCAACGTTGGGATTTATTTGAAATTTATTTCTAAAATAAAGACAAAAAAAAAATCGTCTTTTCCGATGAAGCTTATTTTCATCTTGGTGGGTATGTTAATAAGCAAAACCGTATTTGGGGCTCAGAAAACCCCAACGTGGTCTTACAGAAGCCAATACACCCATTACGAGTGACTGTATGGTGCGGCTTGTGGAGCGGAGTTATTATTGGCCCATATTTCTTTGAATATGGAGAAGACGCAACCATTACGGTCAATGAAGACACCTATCGCACCATGATAACCGATTTTTTTGTGCCCGCTCTTCATAGTATTGATGTGAACCATATTTGGTTTCAACAGGATGGTGCAACTTGTCACACATCTCATGCCACAATCTATTTATTGCGTCAAACCTTTGACGGCCGTTTAATTAGACGAAATGGTGATATCATTTGGCCGCCAAGAAGCTGCGATTTGACATCGTTGGACCATTTATTGTGGGGCGCTGTTAAAGATAAGTGTTATGTCATCAAACCAAAGACAATTAAGCATTTAAATGCCAGCATTCGTGATGCCATTGCCGAGATACGACCCTATGCACTTGAAAAATTTCTGGATAATTGGACCGATCGAATTTGGTACTGTGAGGCCTGCCGCGGCAGCCATATGAATAAAATAATATTTAATTTCTAACCGAAACAATTATACTTCACAACAAAAGAATCAATTTGCCAAAATTTCAAACCGTTTTAGTTTTATCGGATTTTTAAATCGAAGCTTTTAAGTTGCCCACCCTCTATAAACGAAAAAGATATTAAATTTATAAAACCCGTGGTGACTTTTTCCCCACCCTGTATTATTATTAATTGAATTTATCAATTACATGGCCACCAGAGTAACAATTTTATTTATTTTTTTTTTTTAATTAGTCTGTGGTAATTGGAATTTTTTCTATGGAATTTATTAAAAATGTATTCCTATTGAAAATACATACCGAAGCATAAAAATATTTCTGGTTTTTCAATAAAATTGCATACGATGGCACTATAATAGAGGTGATAGCGTTGAATTGTTTGATCAGACAAAACGTAAAGTGCAACCAACTATGAAAGAATTATTCAATTTACAATTCTGTGCGTGTGTCGTTTTACACATTTTTAATGGTTTATAAGGGCACAAGTTATATAAAATTGCTTAAAAATAAAATAAATAATTTTAAAGATTTAGTTTTGTTTATCTGTAGGTTTGCGCAATTCAATATATTGCAGTTTAGTTGTAAATTTACAGTGTCTGTAAAAATTATTGAAAATATTGTATTGTGTAGCTATAAATATGTAATGGCTTATGTGTAACTTTCAGAAGCAAAAATAAAAATGTATATGTATTCATTCAACAAAAACGGTTTGAAATTTTTCCAAATTTATAAATAAAATATTATTATTTTATTCATATGAAAGCCGCGGTTGGCCTCACAGTACCCCATTCGAGAACTTTTTCGAGTGTACTGAGTCGTATCTCGGCAATAGAATCACATTATCGTAACCAGCAAGATGAAAATGACCTTCATGCGAAAAGATGATTTTCGCGATTTTTTTTTTTGGATTTTGTGCAATCTCCGACCAATTGGAAATAAATATCCAATAAAGCCCAACGTTGCTCAAGCGTAAATCGATTCATTTCGCTCAGTGGAGATAGTATACTGAATTTTGTGACAGAATAGAATGACATAAATATTGCCAGATTCGAAGTAACTGCTGGTTCAAATTTAAACCTATAGATTTCCCACCCGATACATAAGTATAGACATGTGTACACATATTAATGTGTATAGAATACACTAACATTTAAAACTATAAACTTAATTATTATGGAAGTTATTCTAGTGGTTGGTGTCATTGCTACGATCACCCTGCCAGGACTGTATCTATAGGAACAATGCTACCCATACAACTATGAGCCAGAATTAAATCCTTACATTTGTATTAACGGCAACGGAACAGTAGGTTGCGGAATGAACTAGAACATTCGCAACTAATGACAGTGAATTTTATAGGCCGTGACATTCTCCTCAGTGAGTCAGTTATAATTTAACAGTCATAAGGTAAATTCTTACTAAGAGTAGGGTTTAGTAAGTGTTAAATAAGTTGAACATTGTGTATAAAGTTTATTTGGAAATAAAGGTTGTATAAAAACAAATTCGCTTCGATTTTTTTATTTAAGGCAATTTAAAAGAACTCAAACGTTTTAAAAAGTTTAAAACGTAACAATATCAACATTCATATTCATATTCTTGAATTGTTTAACGCAAAGAAATGCCGACACCGATATTTAATAAAATTATAAAAATAGACTTAAAACAAAGCATATCTATCAGTAAGAACTTCAAGACGTCCATATTTCAATACTAACCAAATTTACTTCGCTAGATGACCTCATTTTCAAATCTATACTGAATCCGTACTAAAGCTGTTAATTACATTTGTCGATAATTTCTTTACATTTTTAAAGGTAATTGATGTAAATATGTTACCCCACTCAATATTTTGAGCTATAAAAGAAATTTATTGTTTGATTTGTTATCGTCCAAAGTTTAAGGATTATGGATCGATTATTTTTGTCATAAAGTCTTATTTTGAGCTTCTTAAAGGTCTTAGTACAGCCACTACCAAGCTTAGAAGATCTGCTTGTCCGTTTGTAATGGCTGTTAAAAACAAACTAAATGACTTGGCCAAAATTAAATAGTAGTCTAGTATAAATACGATTTCATATAAGCAGTATTGCATTGAAAGTTAGGTAGGTAGGTAGAGATGGCTGTCCCGACAGTTCAGTGAGCTCAGTTGCAAGCTAGAGGTCAAAGCGCTTCTTTCTTCTGCCACTTAATGTCAGTTTGCTACCCGGTAGGTGAAGAATTGTTTTCTTCTCACTCCTGGCATTAGTGGAGGTATCATATTAATTTTGCTGCCATTTTTTTTCTACTTGTAATTTTCATTCTCAAATTTTATTTTCAGATTCTAAATCAGCGTCCGGCAAACTAATATTAACACATTTTACAATTGGGGTAGTAATTTGAAAGCTCTTACTCAGGCCATTTTGCACTATATTTTTTCATTTGTTTTCTCTTTAGTTCTCATTGTTTATTTTTTGCTTATTTTTTGTTTATGCGTGTGGGTACGTACATGCGTACACAGAAGAGAAAAGTTGCTTTGAGTGAATCTGTCCTAAATTCCGGTTAGTTAAAATGAAACGTTACACGAGGGAACAATGTGTTGAAGAAGATCCAAAAACATCCACTCGTCATCTTTCGCAGCAATTAAACATCAAACGATCCACATTATTCAACATTTTGCATCGTGATCTCCAATTAAAGGCTTATAAGATCCAGTTGACCCAAGAATTAAAGACAGCTGACCATGCATTACGTCGGCAATTCGTTTCCTTGGCCATCGAAAAACAAGAAAATAATTAGGATTTTTTAACAAAATAATCTCCACCGACGAAGCCCATTTCCACCTCAATGACTACTTCAGCAAGCAAAATTACCGTATTTGGCTTGAAGAGAATCAAAAAGTTATCTTAGAGCAACCATTACATCCACAAAGAGTTATATTTAGTGTGGTTTGTGGTCTGGAGGATACATCGGACCATATTTTTTTTAAAACGGAAAAGAAAAGATTTTTTGAAAGAAAAGTTCGATAATCGCATTGTTTCTCGTAGAGGAGGAGGAAATTGGCGACCAAGATCGTGCTATTTGACACCGTTAGATTTTGTTTGTGGGGTTTTTTGAAATCGAAAGTGTACAGTAATAATCCCATAACAGTTCAAGAGCTTAAAAATAACATTATCGAGCAGATATCAACCATTGACAACAGTTTATTGAAAAACGTGATTGATAAGTAGGGGGATTAGTTGACCGACATAATTTTTTCAGTTTTAACCGGAACCTATTTATAATAAACTGAAATTAAAATATTTTTCATACTTTAAAAAAATTCTTTTTTTATTAAAATAAAAACGATAACTCAATTCTGGACACCATTTTGTTTGCAGATTTGCTGCCTTCTCAATGAACCTCAGCAGATCTGAAACCGTAGTGGTTTATATGCCCCCATTGTCTCTCAATACATTTCCATCTAAATCTTTTATACACATAAAATGTGTTCTGCTGTCTCTGATGCCTGCGAACAAAGTCTACAAGTATTCTTTTCCGTGATTGCTATACTCTTGAGAAGCTCTCTCAATCTACAGTGGCCCATAAGAAAACACTTAAGAGCATCAGAGCTGATCCCAAATTGTTGACTGATCATCGCATTAACGTGCATAAGTCACCTTTTATCGTTCCAGTGTTCCAAACATCTGACATTTATTAATAAGTGGTTCTGCAGAGTAGAGCTCCAATATACATATTCTCAGTTTCGTTGCCTCTTATTCCACAACGTCTAATATATTACATTATATAAATTACGCGCTTAAGAAGTCGGTCTACATCTAACCTATTTCTACTGATTTCTTTAAGATAAGAAATAAACTATTTATTTTCTATATTTTAATTTTGGTTAAAATCTTGCAACTATACAACCAATATATAGAAATTCCACCTTTAATACTTGAGAATATGCAAGGATGAGTGCGGTGTGATGTAGGGTATTCAACATTTCTGATTGAAAGATTGCATTGCTTTTGTATATCATCTACTAAAGCACAACATACATTCATGCATTTAATCACTCAATTTTATGTTGCATTTCTAGTGTCCATATAAATATGCGGAACAACCGGTAAACATTCGTCACATTCGTTCGTTATCAGTAAAACTCGTAATAAATAAATGAATTGAATTGGATTGAATGAATGGAATTGAATGAAATGGTTGGTTTCAAATAAATTAAACTTCCGCTTGTCTTCGAATGTTAAATTGTACGTCTTTCTTACAATGGTATTGTGGCGATGTGAGTATGAACAATTTTAATAACACCAATGAATGAATGATTCATGACGATAATGATGATTATGATAAAAGTGATGGTTACATTTGAATAATTGCTTTGTGAAACCAAAACCGTAAGCAATTATTAAATTTTCAACTGCGGAAAGTTGTAAAGGTAATATTGATGATTTATTTGAAGATTTTGTCTTTTTTATTTGATATTCATATGCATTCAGTTTTATTCTTTATTTATTTTTTATTTTCAATGGATACAGTAGTTTTACACTTTTTAAAAATTAAATAAAACGGGAAACAATTTGTGTAAGTTTTAGTAAGAAAATGGTAAATAACTACGTCATTAATAAAAAATTAATGATATACTCGTATACTTCAACATGTCATTGAAATTATTAAAATTTACTACAAAATTTACTAAATATTTAGCGGTCACAGTTCACAAAAGTAAACCATTTTTGTAGCGCCGTGAAGCTCGTTTTTGGATAGAAATTGTGAAACTGGTGGATAAATTTAAGTTGTTAAGACAAGTTAGTGGTGGGAAAAATCAAACTTTGCACATCGCTCAAGAACAGCTGAGTATATTGCTGTTGTAGCATAAGTTTGTTCATTATTCGTCGATCTTTGAAGTTTAGCACTCCACAATCGACCTTCCACAGCATTTTGCTTAAAAGCTTAGATCTTAAGGCTTTTCAGGTTTAGTTAACATTAAAACTCACTCCCACCGATAATCAACATTGTTGTGTTCTTGCTGATTGGATCGCTGTAATGCATTGGACTGATACGGAGTGTCTGAAAAAATCATCTTGAGTGGTGAGGCCCATTTTAAGCTCGGATGTTACGTTAACACGTGTCGCTGCGGTAAAACATACACCTACCAACCAAGAGGTCCTCGGTTTAATTCCAAGCCAGACCATCTGACAATTTTCAACAGCCGTATTGCCTAAAAATATTGTTAGCGACTGTTTATGAGTATTTTCGCTATGAAAAACTTCTACAGTTGCTGCATTGCTGTTCGGAGCCGGCGTTAAATTGTAGGTCTCTTTCAATTTTCTCATTTGGGGTTCGGAAAACCCAAGAATTATTATTGAAAAGCCTCTCTATCCTCAAGGTGTGGCTGTTTTTGTCTGATGAAAACATTGATCACTATTTTTTTGGAAAAAGAGGCTTAAGCAACTGTTAAAGCGAAAAGTTTGGAAAAAAATGGATGAAAAATGCTACTTAGGCGAGTTATATATCGTTTCTCTTATTTCCATATCTGATGAGAAATATTTAGCTAAGTTAGCTGATTAGTGCATGAAGAGACGAAAAATTGGTTTTTTTTTACCAGTAACTCAAGATACTTCGAAGATATTAAAAACATATTCTTGTTGCAGTCGATAGCGACTAGCAGGAAAATAGTATTAATCAATGTCAATAGTGTTATTTTCGGTGTGATCCTATTGCAAGGAACTGCAATTTGTTATTTGGTCGCTAAATCGTTTGTGCTTCAGAGCAAATATTATTCTGTAATCGTTTCACCAAATATTCCAATAAACTCTATCCATGACCTTGTTGACTAATAAAAACACATTTGACATCTTTAACCCTTATGTGACTGAAAAAAATAACTACAGTTTTATAAAAAAATTTTCAAAAATTATTATTTAAAATTACAAAATAAACGTAGTCCCTAGCTAAATACCATATATTTAAAATATTTGAAGCAGTTAAACTAAATTCAGCTTTTAATGTTTCGATGTATGCTGGTGCTCATAAATCAAAATAGGAAGCAATTATCTGAGTTGTGGATACTCATTAATTTGTCATTAATTGTGACTATCGATTTGATAATCACGAAACTCGCTCATCACGTGCCAAATCCGATAAAACTGCAGCATTTCGTGATATTTGGGTTATGTTAAATGCTAATTTACATTAAAGTTAAGATCTCGGGAATGTAGACCGTAGATGAGCAATTATACGGATATCTGCATACTGGGAAACCAATCGAAAGCGAACATCTTGTTAGTTTCTAAAGAAGCTCAGAAAGAAATATACAACCGATTATTATTTTCTACATGGTTCTTTTGAACTGTAGAAAAATAATTCGTGGCTCATGGAACAGGTAGGAACAACAAGCGTATATATCAGGAAATTACTTTTCACAAGTTTTGAGTTAAGCAAAAAGGCGACTTTATGTTCGTATGTGTATGATATCTACCATGCATTCTACACAGTCTGTAGAAAAAAAAAAATAAACTAAGAGATGTCGACAATGGACGAGTATACTTGGTAGTGTACGATAAGTAGGTGGCCACTATTTTTATTTTTATATATGTAGGTGTAGTACATTACTTACATGCTGGCATTTCTCGGAAAAATGTAAGGTCACAGCTGACTTTTTTATTTACATCTTCAAAGTTATAACCAAAAAAATCTGGAGTGACGTATATATGACCAAATAGGAAACACAATATACGTTCTGTGAAAGTGGGAATGTCGTAGACAATTTTTAAAAGATCTTAGCTCGCAATTATATTTTGAAAACAAAAGCAACGTACTAAAAAAAGTTGATGGCAAAAACTTGCACTTGAACTGTAAAAAAGCATGAAACGAGTATAAAACCAGATACCTCAAAAATGAATAGCAATGCTCTCATACCAATTTGAAATTCATGTGTCTAAATTAATTTTTATTAAATTTTGCCAATATAATTTATAATAAAACAAGAAACAAAAAAAAGTAACCGAATACTTTGTCGGAAAGTTAAGGGTGTTGAAAGAAAGCCGACATCTGTCTGAATGTATTAGTTATTCTCAAAGCTGTGAAAACTAATAAAATATTAAAAGTTAGGAGCTCTCAGAATTTTTCCACAACGACTTTTATCAAATTTTTGTAAAAAATTTCAGTTTAAAAAACCTAATAGGTACCCGGGAACCTTGTCGGTCACGTAAGGATAAAGCATATTTTGTAAAAGAACTATGTTTCGTATATGTATGTGTACAGCGACAACTTCCTTTGGCCAACTTGTTTATTTGGCATAATTTGGAAGATCATTTAGTTTACGAAACCTTCATCGATGACGATTTTTTGAATGGCATGGCAGAATGCAAAATTTACTTTTTCCATTTGCAATAATAATAACGAGGTTTTCTGCTTAGAATTTCAGCTCGCAATAGTCTAGTATCAGACAACAGTTGCCTGAAGCCCGCTTGTAGTTACTGCTCTGGAAGTACCAAAAGTTACGGAAATGCCAAGTTGTCTGCTTTTTTCATTTTGTTAGGTTTGTTAAAGCTGTAACTGATTCTAATATTTTCGCTTAATCAAATAGAAATTTACAGTAACAAGTACAATAAAAAAAAAAAATTATTACAAAATAAATTTTTTGTAAATGCTTTGCATTATATTGGAAATCGTAAAACATAAATTGTTTGAAAAACTTTTTGAAAAATTCCGTTGGAAGTCTATAGACAGCTACCGGTTAAAGCGATTTTATTGAAATATTTACAGTATCTTTCTGTATATCTGAAAGGAACTAATGGGTCCGCCATCTAACGTTTTTTTTTTCAATTAGTGCTTATTTCGTGAAGGGTAACACTTAGCTCATGTCTGATTTGACAGATAATTAGTTTTATCCTTCCGCTGAACGAATAGGGTTGTGTACACGCTTGAACAAAGTTGGGAATCTGGGCCTGCGATCGACTTACAGAAGATGCCGATTTTGCCAAAAAAATCATCTCTTCAGATGAAGCTCATTTTGATCTTGGCGGGTATGTAAACAAGCAAAATACATTGAAAAGCCCAAGACGAGTCACTGTTTGGTGCGGATTTTGGTCCAGAGGCATAATTGGGCCATTTTTCTTCGAAAATGAGCAAGGAGTGGCCGTTACAGTGAATGGCGATCATTATCGGGCCATGTTGAACGAATTTTTGTTCACAAAAATTGAAGAGGAGGATATTAGCAACATTTGGTTTCGACAGGACGGTGCTTGTGCCACACAGCAGTAGCTACACTCGATGTTTTGCGCCCTGTTTTTGAAGATCGTATTATCAGCCGCAGAGCTGATGTCATTTGGCCATCTCGGAGCTGCGATTTGGCACCGTTGGACTATTATTTGTGGGGTGCCGTCAAAGATAAGTGTTATGCCAACAAACCAGAGACAATTGACGCTTTAAAGGATAATATTCGTGAAGCTATTGGTGAAATACAGCTGCACACAATCGATAATGTGCTTAAAAATTGAACCGATCGTGTAGGCTGCTGCATGGCCAGCCGAGGCAGCTATTTGAATAAAATTATTTTCCATTAATAACCGGAAGGATTGTACTTCCAAATAAAAAAAAGAGATTTGAGAATTGAGAGATATTCAGTAGTTTTTTTTATAACATTTTCAATACAAAATATTTATTTGGCGGACCCTACGAGTATATAAGCTATAAAAACTTAAAAAATTCCAATTAGGCGGTGTCACGCGCATACAAAGTAAATATTTATTTTTCCGTATTTTTAATGTGGTTTTATTTATTTGTTTCAAAATATACATTATTTTGATCAACTTCAATAAGAAAATCACAATTGAATCATATCCTATTTTTATTTAATCGCTGTGCTACGTTTGTTTACTTTAATATTCTTGATTTTTCAGTGAACAGCTGTTTTTATTCTCATACAAAAGAACAAGCCCTTACATAACCTTTACATATTTTCGTGCAAAACAAATCAGGTAATCTTCAGTACATGAAAGTATGAGGATTGCGATCTGAAACTCACAAGTGATTTTGCGTTTTTCAGCACATGGGCGAGAGTTTTTAAATTTAGTCCAAATAGCTTCATAGCCAATACAAATCAGTCAAAAAGTGGGCGGAATACGATAAGTAGATAGGCATAGTACTTCCCATACTATGTAAATATTGATTTTTGTATATTATGAGAAGGGTTAAAGCTCAAGTTTCTGAATTTGGTCTGAATGACTTTATAGACTATACAGTTAAAAACTGGACTGAATTGAATAAGTGGGCATTGCCCCTCCCATACAAAGTAAAGATTGGTTTTTGTATATTTTGAAAACGGTTAAAGTGTAAGATCTAAAAGGCTTCATCAGTTAAAAAGTGTTCGTGGTACCTTCCATTCATATTAAATATGCAATTTTTTATATTTAGAGAACAACAATTTAAGCTTCGTTATCTATCCTCATCAGCCAAAAAGCGGGAGAGATTGGCTAAGTGGGTATTGCACAAAGCACACCAGGTAAAAGCTGTCTATATACATACATACATATACTGTATATAAATGAATTAGTGCTACTTTGAAGACTGTATATGGCTAAAAAGCAGATTCTACAGTGTCTTTCTGTAAGGAACTAAAAGTTATCTTAAATGTTTGAATTTAAAACGGAAAGGCATATAATTGGGAAAATTTGTAAAAATTGATAAATAAAATAATAGAAGGGCTATCGAGGAATACCGGGCTTTAGCTAGTAAGCATATAAAAATCATGTTGGAAAAGAGTATGAAAAAAATGGAAGAGAAAACAAAACAAATAAATCATTAGAGGAGTAAAGGGAACAGTAATAAACATCATCATCAGCTGGAGCTTAGACAACCAAGCATATTTTTATCATGTTTGTCTGCCTGTGTCTTCGAATAAATGGATGATCCAATTAAATTTCAATTGTTGAATACGCATTAAACTCTCTCTCTCTCTCTCTCTCTCTCAATCTATCTCTTTCGGATTTATTATAATCTTCTATTATATTTTGTTCTCTTTTTTCAAACATAGTGAATGCAAATGAAGAGTTTGACAGTTGGGATGAAAAAACAACAATATTTTAGAAAACGAAAAATATTATAAAAATAAATATGCCTAAATATGACCCCTTTGGCTCTCTTATCCAATCAGAGTTAATCCAAGCTCTTATCCCAATGTCTAAAATTTATGCAGGAATAATGGCTCACTTTCTTTGGAGGAGCAAATAGTAAATGGAACAATTTAACAACTTGTTCTATCGCTGGATAAACTTGGCCACAGTTCGATAAAAACGGTATCGATCGAGAAAAAGCACTTTTTTGGCATTAAAGAAGAGATTTTCGTTGACCTTGTAAACACATCGGATTGGATTTAGCTGCTTTTAAGTCAATGTCTCAATGTGAAGCACATTAGGCGACATCATAAGTTGTTATTAGTTTTGTAGTACAAAACAACACAAGTACCACTTAAACCTACCAACCATCCTTAGTTCTCTGGGTTTATTCTAAAACGAAGAGTCATAGACATTTTCATGAAAAACTTTATGATTTCGAATTCAAGCTTAAAGTTATCACTCTACATACAATCCACAACATTTTCTTTTCTCCCAAATTATGAATTCTATTCCAAGACTACTTTTCTCACATTCCTCTAAAGCGAAATTTCAGCTGGCTCATAGCGTATTGAAGGAAACAAATAGTAAATATTGAAAAACTATGTCTGTGGTATGTGAAGCTATTGAAGCTAAGCTTTCCAACCGATATTTTTCAAATAAGTCCTCACTGATTACGTATTTCTAAAGAATTTACTTTTGGTTTTTAACACTTCACCCGGTGTTTTTTGAAAGTTAAACGTTCATTTAATAGTGAACTTAAACTTTGCGCTGATAAAGCATTAAAATAAAATAATTTTTATACAGAAAAGATATTAATTCAACCAGAATAAAAATGTAATTCTTCTTATTCGCTATTCTAGAACTCTTAGCTCAATACTTCCTCATAAGGCTTTTTATTTATGGGTGGCAGTTTTGACTGATTTATCATTTAGTGCAAAATAGTACCTTTTATTTCCATATACAGTACTTCTTCTCAACTACTTAAGATATAATACGAAATTCCCTGTGCAAAAATGTTTTATTCGCAACTGTAATGAAGTTGAAAACTTTTCATTATTTTTATTGTATTTTCTTATTCAGATTTATGTCATTTTTGTTATATTATTTGCTATTGTTGTTTTTATTGTTGTCATTGCTTATTCATTTTTGTTGTATATTGGATAGAGTGCATCATAAGTCAGCATAACAAAAATTAAATAATATTTTTACTCGAAATATTAGATAGGGGTAAAAGTTATTTATTTTTTATGAACTCCCATAACATTCCATGAAGGAACACTGGGACTTCTCTCAGTCAATAAGCTGCACCCAATACTATTATCAGACTCATTGAAAGGGACCTACAGCTTAATGCCTGCTCCGAACGGCAAATGCATTTAGAGAAGTTTTCAATAGCAGTAAATACTCATAACCAGGTACTAGCTAATGTTATGAGGTGATACCGCTGTAGAAAAAACTTTTTTCTTATTTCAGATGGTCTGGACTGGTATTGAACTGAAAACCTTCTGGTTGAAAGGCGGGTGTCTTACCTACCATACCACAGTGGCACAACAAATCTATGAGAGTTGACTAGTCTATCGTCAGTAAAAAATACCTTCGACTTTGTAGCACCGGCCCAACATGAGAGATGTATACCATTTTGTGTCTGTTATACAGTAGGTCTTGTAAATATTAAGGATATGAGATGAAGTGCAGTATTGCTTGCACTGTCTTAATGCTAGAATGTTTCTTTCGATACATGAAATATGTGATCGTTCCAACGAACGGCACGGTGAATACTCATGGATTAAATTCAAGACTTTTCGCACGACCCCACATCCATATCTTTAGTCCCAATCTCTCAGAGGCTCGGCCTTCGATCAAAAGAATATTAATGACAAGTGTTGCTATCATCTGGGAAAGAGTAGATAGTATTGGAATTAAGAAGAAGAAAGTCGTTAAGAAATATTAGAAATAGCATAGGAGTAAAAAACAGAACCTTGCGGTGCGATGTTGGTAATAGCGATAATATTCTATTAAAAAGTTTTTCTGATCTCTTTGTCTTGTCTAAATACATGAAATCGTCTATTGTACTTAACCCTTTTTTCATTAGAGTTTTTAAAAATTGCAATACCTTGTATGGCTTTGTTAAGCTTGTCCAGAAGATTTTTTTCGTTTAGATCCACATCTTCTCCTTCTAAAGATCATCGCCTGGTATATTTTGGTCATGGTCAACATTAAACAATCGATTGCCTGATTTGATTGCAAGCTCGTTTTGTTTGTTTAAAAGATATTTTAAAAAGTTGCCGCTATTGGGGAGCTTTTAATTAGAGAAGTTTTCAATAGTAGTAATACTCATAACCAGTTACCAGTTACCTACCACACCACAGCGACACACAGGAGTAAAAGTATTAGGTTCGATATTAAGTTCGTAACACTTTTTGCTCAAACAAAACATGTTCTATTAAATGATGATCGCAGTACCAAAAATTTTCGGCTAACTTACGACTTACTTGGCGATCGTCCTACTTTCAAAGTGCTTGAGAAGCTCTTCATAGAATCCAGAACGCCTTCCGCTGCGGAAAATTTCGCTGACCTTAAAATCGCTATTTTTGAACTTTGCAAAACTATTTTCATGCTCTTGACTTACCAATGACAACTTCTCTGTATACGTATACAACTTCTCTGTCCCGGTCTGCTTTAGTAACTTTTCGGCCTCGATGAAAACAAAGACGATCAGCTTTCGAAAACGTTATTTTTTGGCTGATGGATGTATCCTTTCAAAGCCTCAAAAGTAACAAAAAATAAATACTGAAATATACGAATAACATAATTTTGTAGAGCAGAAATAGATCTATCAAATATCTATCGAGTGATTTTTTAACAACTTTCTTTTTGGTATCTCAGCTGTTTTTGTGTAACAATTTACTGTCAAACATGTTCAGTTTTGTCTATAATTTAACCATGAATCGGCTTACAAACGAACAACGCGCGCAGATTATTATTTTATTATCAAAATTCATGCTCGGCTAAGAAAGTGCAAATTGTGTTAAGCAATGAAGCTAATTTCTGGTTAAATGGATACGTGAACAAGCAAAATAGCCGTATTTGGTGTAAAGAGCAGCCAGAGACATTGCAAGCCCTGTCTCCTGTATCCCGATATATGTACTTTTAAATGTGGATTATGGGTCGGTGTCATCATTGGACCGTGTACTTTCAAAGACGACGAAGCATTCACAATGCTGTAAATGGCGAGTGCTACTGTGCGATGATTACAAATGTTTTTCCTCAGAATGAATCAGCTGAACTTGGCTGACATGTGGTTTCAACCAGACGGTGCCACATGTAAGACAGCACGCGAAACAATGACCCAATTGAGAGGCCAGTTCAGTGAATGGATTATTTCAGATTTGAAGCAGGTCAATTGGCCGCCTAGATCGTGCGATTTAACGCCTTTAGAGTATTTTTTGAGAGTCGTGTTATGGCAAATGTCTGTAGGGACAAGCCCTTAACGGTTGACGTACTAGAAGCCAGTAATGATCAAATTGTAACTCGCTCGCCAACAACAATTTTCTGTAAAAATAGAGACAAATACATATCTTTCGTTATTTTTTTGCTACATACTTTATACACTATGTTGAATAATAAAAGCGTAGCGGCTTGACAAAATATGGGATCTACCGGGTGATTTTCAAAGACTTTCGGTAAATGTTGACCGCGGCTAATCCTCAAATGGTTCAAATGTACAATTTCGGCATACTCTCTCCAATATATTGGTCGATATATTACGATTAAATTTTTCAATATTGGCTTCCAGTGCGTCAACCGTTAAGGGCTTGTCCCTATAGACATTTGCCTTAACATAGCTCTCAAAAAATACTCTAAAGCCCTTAAATCGCACGATCTAGGCGGCCAGTTTACCGGCTACCAATGTGAAATAAACTGTTCACCGAATTCGCCTCAAATACCTAGCGTGCTGTGGGGCATGTGGCACTGTCTTGCTAAAACGACATGTTAGCCATTTTGGGGAAAAAAAGTGTAATCATCACACGGTAGCGCTCGTCATTCACAGTAACGTTCCTGCCTTCGTCGCCTTTGAAAAAGGAAATAAAAATTCGCTCGTTTCATAAAACACGCACACTCACAAACGAATGGCAATGGCTTTTTTTGGCCTCCTTGCTATTCCATGTTTCAATCCAGCTTAAGTACGATTTACTGTTAATAAATAGAAATGTAATAAATAGAAATGACATTTGCTTACACCCAATAAATTTAAAATAAATCTGGCGCACAAAAAAGTGTTTTCAAATGGATTTGGAATAAATGAAATTTGTATGAATGTATGTTAGAAACATAGACAGACAGACTTACCGGCACAATTACCCTCACCCTAGAGCACCCTTCTGAAAGCATAAAAAATAAAAACGAGAATTAAACTAAACAAGCGTATTTAGGAGCAGTTATATTTTAACAGCAAAAAAAAAAAAAATAAATTGAAATGCTTTTTTATTATCCAAAGAGAAGCTGATAAATTTTGATTGAATAGACGTCAAGTCATTGTTTATTCAGTAACTGGCGGGTGAGGGTGAAGAGTTTTAAAGTCTAGAAGAGAAAAAGTTTTCTTTTTTGAAAGTGAAAAGCTGAAAATAAAAGAAATTTAATAAAATAAAATAAAATAAAATAAAATAAAAATCAAGAAATAAAACAAATACTACAGTGGCCCGGTGTTCGAAAGATAAAACCGCATAAAAAGCAAAAATTTAAATAAAAATAGAATAAAATAAGGAAATGAAGCAGAAAAAAAAATTAAAATAAAATTTATGAATTGAATTTTTTTTACAAAGAAACGAAAGCAAAAAAAAATTGTATTAAACAACTTTTTAAATTTATTTGCTTTGTAAGCGAAAACTCAAATATCTCTTTTTTTTTAAATAAGAAAAAATATAAATTTTCAAAAGGCCTCGTTAGTATTGAAAAAAAATGGAAAATATTATGACACTTTTTGAAAATGCAGATCCTTTTAAGACCTGGTGGCCCACAATAGCAGCTATTGTTGTTGGCATTATAATAACAATACGGTAAGTAAGGCTCTTAATTAAACTGTTGAATACTTGAAAAGATTTCCTCAAGTCTCTATTATGACAGTTACTCTTGTGCACTATTAAATAAACATTTAAAAACTAAATTAATCTTTTTTAAACAGTAATTAGCAAAACATTATTTTTTGAAACAAGCTGTACTTAGGGAACCATTTAAAACTTGTGTAACGACACTGGTTAGTGATTTTTTCCGAACACAAATAACAAAAAAATAATAAAATTATTGTTATTTAGGTTAAGCGATACTACAGTTAACGCAACAACGTACAAGACAAGTTTTGGAACAAATTTTTTACGGTATTTCTTTGAATGTCTGGAAGGATCTACAGGCTATATAAATTTCAGAAACTTCAAAGCAGTAAAGCAGTAAGAGTTTCTTAATTAAGTTCAAATAGCTCCGTAGTCAGTACAAATCATCGGTCCGAAAATTGTTGGAAACGGATAAGTGGGCATGGTACCACCAATACAAATAAAACATTTATTTTTGCATACCTTGAGAACGGTTAAAACTAAAGTTTCTTAATTTGGTCTGAATGAATTCATGATCAACACAAATTATCAGACAAAAAGTGGGTGGAATTGGACAAGTGTGCGTGGTTAATCCCAATGTCTAGGGTGGGCCATTTAAAAGCTTAAATTTAAAAATGCAATAAAACAAAAACGGTTTGAAATTTTGCCAAGTTTATTTTTGTTGTTGTGAAGTACAATTGTTCCGGTTGAAAATGAAATATTATTTCATTCATATTGCTAACGCGGCTGGCCTCACAGTAGCCCATTCGATCGGACCAATTTTTCAGGACTTTTTCGAGTAAATGTGGTCGTATTTCGGTTATGGTATCTCAAATATTGGCCATCAAATGCTCAATTGTCGCTAGTGTGTCGGCAGTTTGCCGCGCTCCTCAGAAAATGATCCAATGGTGTCAAGTCGCAACTTCTTGGCGGCGAATTGACGTCACCAACAAAATCATTTCGGCTAATTAAACGGCCACCAAGCCGATTGTGAAGAGCGGGCACAAAATAATTGATTATCATGGTGCGATAGGTGTCTCCATTAAGCGTAATGATTGTGCCGTCCACATTTTCAAAGAAATGCGGGTAATAGATGCCTCTGCTTCACAAGCCGCAGTCACTCATAATGGGCGCATTGTTTTCCGTAAGACCACGTTTCGGTTTTCTGAGCCTAAAGTACGGCAATTGTGCTTATTAACGTACCCACCAAGATGAAAATAAGCTTCATCCGAAGACGTGATTTTTTTATTTTTTTTTGACAAAATTATCTTTGTTTTGGAAATAAATAATAATCCCAACATTGCTCAAGCGAAAATCGATTAATTTCGTTCAATGGAGATAGTAGAAACAACCGGATTCGAAACAACCGCTTGTTCAAATTTAAACCGATAGATGGCCCACCCGATAGATATTGATTTTTGCATATCTTGAGAATGTTAGTTATAGAAGTTTCTAAATTAGGTTCAAACAATTTCGTGAACAATACACATCATTATTCAGTAACTAGGGGATTTTGGATAAGTAGGCGTGGCACTATCCATTCATACTAAATATTGAATTTTGTATGTATGGATAATGGCAACTAATAAAGCTTCGTTATATTTTACATCAGCCAAAAAGCAGGTATTGCACAAGGCACTCTGGATAAAAGCGTATATTTACTTATATGCTTGCATAAATATGTGTGTATGTATGTATGTAAAAAGAAATGTGAGTTTGTTTGAAATACGTATATAGCTAAAAAGCACAATCTACAGTGTTTTTCTGGAAGGAACTATACCTATCTCAAGTGTTTGAATTTGGATCGAAAGGGGACAAAATGGGTACAAAATTAAAAACTTTGGTAATAGTTAAGATAGGGGTAGCAAAGCATATCAGGTTATAGTACAATATAAAAATTTATGTGTGTTTTTTTGAGGACTGCATACAGCTAAAAGCAGATTCCACGGCTTCTTTCCGGAATGAACTAAAGACTATCTTAAATGTTTAGATTTGAACCGGAAGGGTGTGAAATGAAGACAATAGGCTAAAAAACTGAAAATTTTAATACTAGTTAAGAAAGGGGTAGCGAAGCACTCCGTGTTTCAGGTAGTAAATTATAAAAAGAACATCAAAAATGGGTGCTGCCAAGCATCGAGTTTACAATTTGTTTTCTTTTATTATTATTGTAAATATGGCACAAAAACAGTTGTTTTAGTACGTAAAGTACGATCAGCTTTGCTGTTTAATTTAACAAATTGAAAGTAACGAAACTGGAAGACAATTTTGTTAATTAAATTATGGTTATAACATTTGATTGTGTGTGTTCACAGAGTTGTTTAAGCTGGCATGCACATATTATGAAAAGCCATTTATACACATTTATTAGTACGTATTCACATAGTTGCATAAGTTTGCTTAAGCACATGATACATAGTTAGCGCTAAAGAGTTAAACACACTTAACCGAAACAACTATGAGTGTAAATTTTAAATTTTTCTTATTTTTTTATTTAATGGCGTCAGTACAGTTAAATTTTTATCTGAAGTTTTTTATCTCAATTGGTGTTAATTATTTCTTAATTTCTTAATTTTTTTATTCAATATAATATAGAATAAACTACAGTGGAAAAAAGATTTATTAAGCGCCAAAAGGCTTACATTTCTTTTCAGTATCAATTCGAAGAACTTATAAAAAATAAATAAGAAACGAGCAATTGGTGTATTTTTAATGTCAATATATCAAACAGCATTGAGATATGTTTTATATACATATGTTACCATCGTTCCTAAGAGGAGCTTTGGGCCTCAACAAATTTTACGAACACATTCCGGTTTTATTGCAAAGCCTTCACTGCTTTCCAGTTTTAGGTCGTGATACTCTGAATAAGCCTATATTTTCATTGACCTCGTCAATTTGTATATTTCCGTCTTCTACATCACTCTGAACATTATCATTTAACATTTTATTCTCTAGTCCACTTACAGTTTCAGATAAAATTGAGTCATCTAAAATACTCTGCAACATTTTTTTAAAAAACTTTTCAAATAAATGCTCGAAAAATAATGAGCGACTTAATCATTTATTGTCCAAGACCCTTTATCATGGAAAAACTATTATTTTTTTTATAGAATTTGCTTTTGACATAATTTAAGCTAAAAAAAAATTGATATTTGTCAAGTCGGGCAGAATATAAAATAGTTCTGGTACTCAGAATTATCGAAACCCACACTTTTTAGATTTTAAACAATATTTAAATTCAAGCTAAAACTCGAAATCCAAAATTTTCTCTAAACAGTAGAACTATTGAAGGATAACTGGTCATATGATCAACAGGAGCAAAAAAGCAAGTTTTTTTTGCTATTGGAAGAAAATACGGTACTTTATAGAACTGATGAATATACGTAGCAAAATTATACCTGTATAGTAAGTAAAGCACAAAATGTAGTAATGGTAGTTATAAGTCCCGTCCGGCAATAAATGGTTAAAGGAAAATAAGAATACAATACCCTTAAATCATTACACAAAAGGTAACCATACGTCTCAAATATGTATGGTTCTGCAATTTCTTTGAAAAAAAATCTACTTATTACACAAATGCAATGACTATTAGCAAGCTTCTGAGAATACTGGTTGAGAATACTGAGCACAACAACTTTTGCTTATAATAAATGAAAGATGTAGTAAAAAATTAAAAAATATATGTACTTCTGATAGACGTACGTTATCTGTCCAGGGTTAACTTACGCTTAATACACAAATTTATTCAGCACTTAATACTCAGCACTTAGTACGACTTTACAATATGACTGCTAAGTTATAATTGACTAACTAAGGAGAATAGCTCAGTTTTTACAATTAATTAACATTAGTTTCGTATGTTTTAGTACATTCCATTCTTAAGCGAAAACCCGGCGTGCTTCGCTATTCCTATTCTTATTATTATTTTAACTCTTATCTTTGGCATTTTAACACTTTTTTCATATTTTATCGCATTTCAGTACAAGATCAAACGCTTAAGATAGCCTATATGATGGATATTGCAAAAATTTCAAGATAAATGGTTCTGCTTACAAACATACAAACATACATTCATTTTTATACATACATATATAAGGTTATTAGTTTTTATATATTTTTTGTAATTATTTGAAAATTCAATTCAAAATTCAAATGAATTTTTATTTACCTTTCGAGTTACCTACCGAATATCGAGGGTATAAAATACATTACACTTTACCCAGTAAAATAGTTAAAAATACGTTACACCATAGATATCTATACACAGCTAAATATCTATTTCTAGAAATTACGGGCATAATCTCGTAACAATATACACACTATACCCAAACTGATTTGCCACTTACTATTATATTCATATGCCACATTTCATTGAATTGATATAATTTTAAAGGTAAATAAAATGTTTTTATTTAAAAATAAAATACAAAAATTGTGCAAAGAAAATGTTCGTATTTCTTGTTCATGTTGCATTTCAACAAATAAATTATTTTAACGAAAAAACTTTTCCACATTTTGTAAAATAGAAATGAATACAAATATACGTGCAGACAATTCTAAAACATTTTTATTGATTGTAAATTGCAAAAAAAACCTAAATGATGGTCGAGTACTTCGGAAATAATAACTTTTAGAGAAAATGTCATAAAGCTTGTCAATTATTTTACTTTTCTTACTTATCTGATATATTGGCGATTTTGGTAAAATAAATAAAATAAAAATCCAGCACGTACTAAAGACACTGGGAAACTGATGTAAAAGAAAAATTGAGTTTGAAAAGCTTCAAAGAAAAAGTCAAGAAAAAACACACACTGTGGTGCAAAAATTAGCCAATGTAAGTAAAATCTGTGTAAATATTCTCATATTTTTCTTGTTGTTTTACAAAATGAAAACTTTTTGAATTTTTCTTAATTCAATATTATGTCCTCTATTAAAAAATTAATAAGCATTACTTTTCTCGGTTTTGATGGCAATTTCATTAATTACATTATGGTTATGCACATTTGATTGTGTGTGTTGTCAGAGTTGTTTAAGCTAGAATGCACACATTATGGAAAGGCATTTATACACTTTTATTAGTAGGTATTCACAGAGTTGCATAAGTTTGCTTAAGCACATTGTACACAGTTAGCGCTAAAGGGTTAAACATACTTAACCGAATCAACTATGGGTGTCAATTATAAATTTTTCTTATTTTTTTATTTAATGGCGTTAATACAATTAATAAATTTTTATCTGAAGTTTTTTATCTCGAATGGTGTTAATTACTTCTTAATTTCTTAAGTTTTTTTCAGTATAATATAGAATAGAAACCACAGTAGAAAAAAAACTTATTAAGCGCCAAAAGAGAGAGACAAGATAGGATAAAATATTGAATTAAAAAAAATTCAAAAAAAAAAAATTCTTTTTGTAAAACAAACAAAAAAATAAGATAATATTTACACAAATTTTACTTACATTGCCTCATTTTTGCACCACAGTGTATATTGTATTAAACACATAAAAGCAAGCAAACTTCAAATCTACGTCATTCCATTATCTTGTAGCAAAAAATTTTACTTTAAAAACTAAAAAACAAAATTTTTCAATCAAGTACATGTTTCAACATTTTTAATTAAAAATGACCAGATTATTTATTATTTTTTAACAGACATAATAGTTACTTGTAATGACTAGCCCTCATATTTTTTTTTATAAAATTTAATGCATCCACAAGGATGTACATATTGTTACGAAAATAAAAATACAACTCTGCATTGTGGGATTTTGGTATATTTTGTGCCACCCTATCAATTTGGCAGCACTGCCACATCGACCATCTTTGCGTTACATTTGATTTAACTTATATTCGAAATAGAAGATCGATATTTCCTCAACTTTTCAAACTGTAGACAATTAGCAATATACAGGGTTGATTTACCTACACGTCAGTTTAGTTGTCGTTTGGCTCTCAATAAACAAAGTTGTGTTAAAGCGGAAATAAAAGTATTGTATAAACGAATATTAAGTGTTGTATTAAGACAAACAGTATAAAAGTTATAGTGAAGTAAATAACGAAACTGTAAAACAATAAAAATAGCGATGTTTTTTTATTTTAAAGCAATTTAAACGAACTCAAGCGTTTTTAAAAAGGTTTAAACGTAACAATATTTTTTAAGGGATTTGTAGTATGTCAGCATGATTGATCCTAAAGTTTTTGAAATATCTAAATTTTAGTCTTAAAAAAACAATACTACTTGCCATACACGAAGTACAAGATCAAATTGCTTTCTCTAAATTTTTGGTCCTTAAGTTCATAGTCTAAGCTATCAACCAACTAAACATATTCGAGAAAAAATAAATGATAAAAATTTAACTTATGGCTAAATTTTGACGAACAGGGACCGTGTTTTTATTAAGCCTGAGCTATGTTTCGATAACTTTGAGAAGCAGCATTATTCGGTCGGTTTCGGGGAAGTGTTTTCAGTAAAAACTATATAAGCATTATATTAAAAAATAGTAGCTTGGGGTATAAGTTCATTTCGTTTTTATGTTCCTGTTTTATAACCTGCTACTATCTCTCGACCAATTTGTTGACAGAACGACATCAGAAATCGTTTAGTCCGGTATGTAACACATGTGCTGAAAAGTCTCGGGCCTAACAATGAAAACACTTTTTTTTGTTCAAAATTAGTTTAGTTCATCAACGTAATCTTCATCAGGAGCAATGCAATAGATTCTGCACCGCTCTAACATTTATATACCACTTTTAGACTAGAGTAATCCCTCCCACGTTGCTCAGAGCATTTGCGTTGTACCTGCTTTCGGACTGATGCGAATAGATAAAGAAAGCTTTAACTGTTACCGCTCTCTACACATGAAAAATTCTATATATTTTTTTAATTTAGAAGCTTCAACTCTAACCATTCTCAAGGTATACAAAAATCATTATTTAATTTGTATGGAAGGTACCATGCCCACTGATCCGATTATGCCCACTTTTTAACTGATGGCTTGTACTATCTAATCAATATTTAGTTTATATGGTAGATGCCACACCGACTTATTCAATTTCGCTCACATTTCGACTGATGACTACTAAGTTATTTAGACCAAATTCAGGATCTTCCGCTATTACCGTTCCAACGATATACAAAAATCAATATTTACTTTGTATGGGAGGTGCTACTGTCAAGCAATTCGGCCCAATTTTTGAAAGATGATTTTTACTGATCACAAAGTTATTTGTGCCAAATTTGAAGACTCTTATTATTACCGTCTTAAAGATATAGAAATATAAATACAAATTTTATATGGACGTGGCACCGCCCAGTTTAATAATAGTGAAGCCACACACCAAATGAAAGCTTTCTAAATGTGCTTTGTGTATACACTTTTAAAAATATGTTCCAACTCACACAAATTTTAAATGCTGTAACAGATTTCATTTTCAAATAAAACTTATGCAATACAAAGGAGTTCTGTCTAACATCAATAACTGGCGAAGCAATGGACCTACACAAACCATATATAAATAAAAACCATGACTTGACCTTTAGCTCAAGGGCTTACAAAATGAAATCGGTTGAGAACATCAATTACAACGGATTTTATGATCCTCTTTTATCTTTTGCCTCAAAGCTTCAGTTTAAGCGGTTGTCTCTTTATTCTACGAACAGCCAGTAGTCGAATGCGGTAGATATAGAAGCATTTCGAAGTTCATTTCATGTAGTTTTGTCATTGTTTTGAATCATCAACACGTTCTTGTTTTTGGTCAACAGTGAGCAAGCGCGGCACTCACTTTGAACAGAGCTTCCTCATAATGAAATGCTCATGTAATATAAAGTCTACACGTTCTTTTGATATCTTTACAATGCTAGCTAACTCACGCAACTTCATTTTTCATAATTCAAAACAATTTTGGACGTACACTGCGTTCTGCATCATCAGTGTCTCTACGACTACATTTGAGGTCAGTAAATCAATGTTTTAGTGTTGTTTCTGATGGAGCGAAGTCCCCATAACTCTTTTCAAGCCATTGCTTCGCTTGAACGGTATTTTTCCCATCAAGAAGAAGTGTTGAATTAAACACGAAATTGTTTTTGATCCATTGTTCTGAAAATAATAAAAGTAGCGTCACTTTTAGCTCAATAACTCACAAGCTAATTAGTAGAATATCATGAAATTTTAGCAGCTGTCTTTCAAAGCACTAACTGAAATAGAGGTGAATGCAATAAAACTAGCGTCACCTATGTGTTAGGCCGGGGATTTTTCAACCCATGTGTTATATAGGAAAGTAATAATCCTGGTTTAAAGGTGCTCTTTATTGTGGAATCTTACGGCCCTCATATGGCACGACAGGAATGCTGTAAGATCTCCAATTCGAACACTTGGAATCCGGTTTTGGCGACTTGTATAGTTTGGACTTATTGATGGGGTCTTTTAAGTCGTATAGTGGTATAGCAAAACTATGCAGTACGCCTTCCTTTCGAGCAGGTGCAACATTCTCTCCCAGTCCCTTCATCTTCTTTGGATGAAGCTCAGGCTTAACTCACAGCTTTGCCGCTACGATTCAGAGCAAAAAGTGCTGCTTATGTTGCTGTTGATAAGTAATTTAAAGGCGATTTGTTTTGTTGTTTTTTAAGCTTAAGAGGTAGCCAGGCTGTAAAGTTTTCGACGGATGTCATTAATTGATGATGATTAAAATTCACTTTATGATCGTAACTAATTTTTTGCCGATTTGCGATTTTTTTTAGTAAACACACTTTCAAAACAATTAAGGAATCAACCAATAGTCTAAAAATGATTTGTATAAAAATTTTGTTCTTTAAGGTGCTTTCACACTATTCTACAAGTCTTAAGATTTTCACTTGATAAGGTTTTCGTCTGACTGTCAATAAAATCAAATGGAATATCTTCTGCTCATTACATTTTGCTTTTACACTATTACACATGAAATAAAATGAAAATTCTTTGTAGTATGAAAACAGCTGTTCAGAATAAAAAAAAAAAATAATTATTTGATACCTTCAACAGTGTTTAAAATTTAAATGCAAAACGTTGATGAGAAAAAAAAGCAAAAATTTGATGGTAGCAAGTAATTCAACTACAGGGATGGAAAAGTTGATACGATCGTTCTTTTGTTTATTTTTTAATTTTTTATACATTTTACAACAAATACGTGTAATATATTTATAATAAAAAATATATGCTTGAAATTACTATGTTATTATTATTATTTTACAATTATATCTCAAAAGAAAGTATACAGTAAAATTATGTGAAATTAATTTCAATTTCCCATTCCTGATATTCTTTCTATGATTCTGTAAAAATACAACTCTGATCAAATGAAAAATCTTGTTGTTTAAGGGGTGCCAGATAATTTTGACTAAAAATCACCATATTTAAAAAATAAAATCGGCTTTATCGGCACTTCGGCTAATTAAAATTTCCCACTTTAAATACCGTAATGATATTTTGATTAACAAAAACTAACAAAACAGAACAACTCAGCAATGTTTATAACATTTAAAAAAATATATAAAAATAACAAAATTAAATAAAAAAAATACAAACAAATTGCATTTTATTGTTAGTATAATGGTTACATTTGCTAAGTAAGTATTCGATAAAAAAATGTAAAGCAAAGTGCTGGGAAATTGGGTATAGCCAGCAACAGCGAATTCTCTCAAGATAACGATCTCAAACACTCGTTAGTTGTCACAAAGCTTACGTTGATCCGTAACTATTTCAATCTTTAAGAAATACCCGCGTTGAATCCAGAAATTTATGTAATTGAAGATTTTTTGGATGAATTGGCTAGGAGAGTCCATCAAAAAGTGTCGACAGCTTAAAGCAGGATTGGCAAAAACCTTTTTTTTTAACCGAGCCATTGTTTTATTGGATTTTATTACTACTTTTAAATTTTGTGCAATTCTATAATATTTTTTTATTTGTTAGTACAATTACTATGTGTTATTATTTATTATGTTTTATTATTTTGCACTCTTGGTGGGACCGAGGGGGCGTTATAATTACGAGCTGCTAAAATCACGGTACACACTGCAATTACATTGCTTGTATCTTGAATTATGAAAAAAGAGTGGAATATAAGGACAAACATGATAAAGTTATTATCTTGTGTGACAACATTCGGCATCACGTCGAAAAGCTGCGAGAAATTTTAGAAACGATCAAAGGCGATGTCTTACCGCATCCGCCCTATTCTCCATATATTGAATCTTCTTACTATTTGCTGTTTCGAAGGATACAAGATGATTTGGCGAGTCACCGCTTAACTTTTCTTTTTCGAAAAAATTAAAAATTGCCTTCGAAATTGGATTGCTCAAAAGATGAGATGTATTTTCTAGACGAGATTCGAAAATTACCTAAGAGGGGGGGAAAAGTTGTAAGCAATGATGGACAATATTTTGTTTTACTGGTCAATTCATTATCTTAAAAAAAATAATTTTTGGAGCTAAAAAATTCATTAGTTTGTATACCCGATACATAAATTGTATTTATTTTTTTGTAAATATGCTGGACTTATAATAACTTAAAGTGCCACCAGGATTTTTTTAATATAATACCCAATAAATTCTGGTTGGTTTAATTGTTAGTGGGTTGTCAACGCTGGCTTAAAGTGACTTCATTAAAAATATTGAACTTCATAGAGCTCGAAGTACATCAAAATCCGACAAAATCAATTCTAAGAAATTTTCTGTCTGTGCTAGATTACAAAGGATATGGAAATTGTTACTTGTTGGCCGATTATTACATTTTAAGTATTCATACGTTACTTTTTCCTATTATGCGTTCAGTTAAAAACATTGGTTATATACGAGTATGTAGCAAGTATTTCAGTGTTCTCAAAAGTTGTGAATTTTACTAAAACAAATAAAGTTGCAGTGTTTTTAGATTTCTTTGAAAAATCGGCATTTTTTTGGCAAAAATCGGCAAATCGGCATGTTGGCAGGCCTTGTCAAGTTTTTGCGTAGAAGAGAGCGAATGGTATCGTGTAAACACAATATGTAATGAGAGCGTACGACATGGAGAGAAAATACGGATGAAAATTAGGCAGTCATACGGCTCTCTTTGTTTTTTTTTTTTTTCAATTAAATAAAAACCATCACACTTCATTAGATCCGGGGTGTATTTTTATGTAAACAAATAAAATAAACAAGAAAAAAGGCATTATTTTCGCTCGCACTATTGGTCTCTTTTAGAACAGCTGCTTTCATTTTACTTTTATTTGGTTTTTTACGTATCGTGTAAGCTCTCATTTTCAAAATACGGATGGAATTTTATAATATTTTCACTCTGATTTTTATTTTTTTAAATTTCATTACATGTTGTTTTCACACTATTATACTTTTTCATTTTATTTGAGTTTCTGACATATCGTTATACGCAGGATAGTGCAAAACCAGCTTTAGCAGTATTAATATTTGCTTACGATCAAATTACGCAGTTAAAAAAATTATGCAGTCAATAAAATTTTGACATTGCTATCTAACAAAATTAAAAAAAGATAATCGTAATAATTAATTTTAATAATTTGGTATTTATTAAAAGAAAAAAATTATTTTTGTAACAATATCATATGCATACTTAGAAAGCCACATTTGTCTTTCTTCTAAAACTATAGAAATTAGCTAAAAGGTAACTGAACTGGGCATTCATTAGTGCTTAAAGCTATAAGAAAACGTTTACTTTTAGAATATCTAAGATTTTAAGGTTGTTTCTGAAAATTTTAAAACTGATTTTTTATCTCCTCAATTAAAGCCACAACCCATATAAAGTTATTTTTCGAGAATAATTTTTAGATTCCCTTTTGTGGCACCGTGTGATTTGTTAAATGCCAAAGCCAATAATTTCATTAAATGCATCAGCGTTTTGCTTCTTTTTTTTACAATTTGCTGAGATATTTATACATCAATCAATCATGTTGCTTGAATAAAATGATCATATATTTTAAAATTTTTATGAATATTTTTTTTTTCATTTAACGATGATGTTTTTATTTATATTTAATTAACTTATAATAACACACACACAAACAGCGAAAAAGTGTATATTCTTTCATGTACATATACGTATTGTATGTATGCATTAGGGAGTGTCGATTTAAAAATCGTCCAAGTGACAAGGAAAATCGTATTCTATGAATTAAAATAAGAGACTTTGCCCAAGGAACCATATCTCTAAAATAAATTCTGATGTTCCTTATTTTGACCTAAAGGTCAAATTTTGAAGAAATCCCACTTTAATCCATTAAAAGTGCTCCAATCTAGCCTAAATGTATTTACGACGAACGAACTTTCGGGGGCCGACACACACTGCCTGGAACCTCCCAATTAAAAAATCACCATATTTGGCACTTTATAACAATCAGCGAAATGGCTATGTTTGTTTTATTTTGGAGTTTTTCTATTTTTTTTAATACAACTTAATAATAGAAAAGAAACTAAAGAAATGATCGTTGGAAATCATTTTTGGTCTCAAGTCTGAGCAATTTCGCACGGATCTCTGATGTCGTCGCCATAACAGCGTCTACATTTTCTGGTACAACTCGTTGGGAAACGATAGCTAGCAATTGAACATGTCGTGTAATTTGTATAATGAAGGCTTATATCTGGTTTTTTATAAACTCTAAGTTCCGTTGGGTCTTTAACATCGGTTCGATAGCGTAGACTGTGCTATGAGTCTCGCTTTTCTTTGCTATCATCAAACAACATTGATAGCAAGATATATTCCGAATGCGCATGATATGACTTATCTTTAATTACTTGATTGACAATAACGCTTAAAGGAGGTTGAAGAAATCGTGACCAATTAATGAACTTGAAAAATAATATACTACCGTACACGACAGAGCCGTAATACTTGGTACTGACGTACATTGGCACATAACAATTAATTATAAATTCAACCAGAATCCGTAAATTTTCGGATGGCGTTTCCGTTGTCACATATAATCGTAATAATCTAGCGACCTTGGTGAGCCAGCGAGAATATACAATTTTCCCTACTTTGATCTTACCCACATCCACCGAAACCACGCCGCTAGAAATTGCGTGGGAAATGTCGTATAAGTACTTCAAATCAGTGGAAAATTCAATTTTTTCTGGAGCAGGGGTCATATTTTTCGCAATTTTCTTAAAGCCGGCCACCACCTGAAAATAGTACAATAAAGTAGTCAAACAATTACAAACGGCTGACAAATATAATAAATGAGTGATAGCAAGTGCTTGCTTAGTTTTCCGATTGCCGATCTTGGTCCAGTGCTGGTTGATTTATCCAAAGCTTGAAATAAATGCCGAAACGGAAGTTCGTTGAAGTATAGAAGGCAAAAATGCAATGGTCGTATAATTCTACCGTGTGGCCCAGTATTTGTTGGCTCACTATCAGTGCATATACCAATTAATGCATCCAGTGATGTATTTCTTCGTTTAAAACATCATTTAATTTGGTTGTTTTGTATTCAGCCGTTTCATGTTCTAGTCTTACGTAACCATTGAATTGAGAACTTGGTTCTTTCAAAATAACAAGATGCGGTTCTTTTACCATCCTAGTATGATACTTCCCATCAATTTTATCTCCCGTTACAGTATCATCTTTTCTACCATCGAATAAAAACGCTAACAAATTGGTATCGTCTAACCGTTTGCGAAGCACTTCTCGTCTACATTTGTCTTTTTCTCTGCGAACTTTCGACTTATCCATGACGATCTTTCATTTCGAAATCTTGGAAAAGAGCAGTTCCCAATGCTGATACTACTCTATCTGGAACACATCTATCACACTTCAAGGCAAAGTTGAAACAATCGTATCTGTCTGTGTATTGCGAATCATTGCTTCTATTCATATCTTCTTCAACCGCATTGTTGCCATTGATGACATAACCGTTGCTCCTTGCTCTGTATTTTTCATCACAAATGCATCGATTGTTAGTCTTCTCTGATTATGTTGATCGCGTATAAACTCTTTGAGACGTTCTGGAAGCAATCCGCATGTACATACAGATGCCTTCAAATCACACATACGTTTAAAGAGGTATCAATTTTTTTCAGAGATTTTACAAACTTGTATGAAGACCTCCCAGGAATGTTCCAGGGAGTGTGCCATTAGCATGGGTAGGTCGGCCCTCCAAAGTTAGTGGGGGTCGGTTGTACATTTAGACTCGATTGGGGCACTTTAAATGGGTTAAAGTGGATTTTTTTTAATCTGATATTTGGGTCAAAATAACAAACATCAGACAGACTTCATTTTAGAGATATAGTTGCTTGGGCAAAGTTTCTTATTTTGATCCATAGAATACGATTTTACTTGTCACTTGGGCGATTTTTTTGCGTTCCTACAAATCGACCCGCCCTAGTATGTATATAACGGGTCCGCCATCTAACGTTTTTTTTTTCAACTAGTGCTTATTTCGCGAATGGTAACACTTAGCTCATGTCTGATTTGATAGATAATTAGTTTTATCCTTCCGCTGAACGAATATGGTTGTGTATACGCTTGAACAACGCTTTGCGAAGTGGCCCTGCGATCGACTTACAGAAGATGCCGATTTTGCCAAAAAAAATAATCTTTTCAGATGAAGCTCATTTTGATCTTGGCGGGTATGAAAACAAGCAAGATTGTCGTAATGTCGCATTTGGGGCACAGAAAACCCGCACGCATACATTAAAAAGCCGATACACCAAAGACGGGTCACTGTTTGGTGCGGATTTTGGTCCAGAGGCATAATTCCAAAAATGCGCAAGGAGTGGCCGTTACAGTCAATGGCGATCGTTGAACGAATTTTTGTTTACAAAAATTGAGGAGGAGGATATTAGCAACATTTGGTTTCAACAGGACTGCGTTACGTGCCACACTGCCGAAGCTACACTTTATGTTTTGCGCCCTGTTTTCAAAAAAAAAAAAAAAATTTTAATTGGCGGACCCTATATATATGTATGTATATGTACTTGTAAAATTTAATTTTATTTACCACAACTCATTGAATTAATAAAAATACAAAAAAATATATTTTCGTGTCAATACACGTATGACCAGACAGCAACAAACAGTTCTCGTAAATATTTTTATTATTATTTTTTTTGTATGTATGTATGTATGTATTTTAATATATAACAAATGTAATTTTTATATTTAATATATAAAAATAGTTGAATAAACCAAAAGGGCAAAACAAGTACAGCAAGCAAATGACAGATTTCATGGAAGCAATGAACCGAAAACAACAACAAAAAATGTTTTTAATTAAACAATAACTGGACATGAAATGCAAGACAGACGGATTAAAAACAGAAATCTAGGAAGTGAAACCATTTGCCACAATATTAACGGCGAAAAACGGCTACAGCAGTTGCACAAGAACAGGCAGTAGCCGTTAAACATGTCTGTGGCTATAAGAAGGCGAACATTTGTTGCAACATTAAAAGTTTGCTACATAGGAAGATATATACACACACACACACACATACGTACATATACTTAAATACGTAAGCGACACTTAAACAATGTCAGCAACTTATTATAAAGGAAACATGGAACCATTCAATATGTGAAAGTTTATACTTTAAAATGTATGTCAATGCACGAGATTCGTTATAAAAATAGGTATCTTGATGAAATATTTATTCTATTTTCGTGTGATGAAGCTTTTCCCTATTCTTGAATCACTTATCATAATCGCTGAGGTTCACAAGATCTTTGCATCTCGACTGCCAGCTAACCTGGGATGCTATTGTTACGAAATTGAAAACGCTGAAGAGGAAATTCACCACATGAGGGACTTATTGTGGGATTTTTAGCTACAAAATTTATTGGCTTTTGTCAAGGCTTAATAACTGCAAAAATTACCTGTACTTATTAAGAGTGCTACCATCCGCATGGAGTTGCCAGCTCGATTCCTTTTTGTGTTTAGAAAGTTATTTTAGACCATTTGAATTAACGTAAATAAATCGAAGATTCGTGTCTGTACTAGAACATTGGAAGCTAATGATGAAATACTATAAAAGTGATGGTGCATTGAGGCTGGTGCGTTGAGTGATCATTTGGCTGTCAATAAGTAAAGTCTGTTTAGGTGCAAATAAAAAGTGTTTTTAAAGTGAATTTGGTGTATTAAGAGAAAGTGCATAAAAGTTACAGTGAAATTAATAAAAAAAAAAGAAAAACTGTAAAACAACGACAAGTAGTGTCTTATTTTATTTTAATGCAATATAAATGAACTCAAACGTTTTAAAAAGGTTAAAACGTAACACTATGTTGACCCAAAGAAATTAAAAGCGATACAGTTAAATAGACTTATGAACAGGAAGTCAATTTCTGGTGCTACGGGGTACAGCTATGTGGCTTTAACGGCATAATAGAACGGAATTATAGTCGCTTAGATAAAATTACGAAATTACCTTCGAACATCCATGTAGACCTAAAAGTGCCTATGATTAGATAAGAAATCACGAGGTTTGCTGAAAAGCACATGAGGAAGTCAGAAGTTCACCCGCATGTTTGATAAACTTGGTAAAGATACAATTTTAATAAATTGCTTACAAAAACCAACTCCATGTATCCCTGTTTTCTGTCCTATTTTTCTGATTAATACGCTGTCTGAGGGAGGTATATATATGGAATACTTAAACGACTGGACAAAATTAGCATTCCTTCAACTTTAACAACCATTATACACGATTACCTAGCGGACCAGCTAGCTTTCCATTCTAGTGAGTAGGAGTCGCTTACAGAAATCCTATAATAATCCTAATCCCATCAATACCAATAGATTTGTGGTCGACATTTGACTGGTAATTGTCTTGGCCTTATTGAAGACAAAAACGGAAAAAATCATAATACTCGCTTATGTACAAGGTAGCTGATGAATTTAGTTACATTAAGAAACTAAAATAAATTTATTGTATAATTAATATAAATGATTGATTTTTATTTCATTTGATTGATAGTTTTGTTTTAAATAGGATCCACGCTGAGATACGCATGTGTGATATCTTAACAAAGAAATGCGAATTTGATGTCAAATTGCTTTAGTTATTGATCGAATTAATTGTTTTTAGTACTCTTTCTATTGACAGTAACCCACAAGAAAAAATCTGCTGTACTAAGATAGAGAAACCTGGAAGACTACAGAACTGTTGTTTTTAAATAATTTTATTTGAAAATTTTCAGTGTAACTCTGCCTTAAGTGGCCTGGCAAAGTGAAAATTCACCACGACTTGTTGAAACCACACAAAACTGAAAGGAATTATCTTTTGAAACATTTCAGAAAAGAAAAATTCCTGCAACATTATATTATTATATGCACTTACTGTTACCGTGCGACCGCTCCAAAGAAGTGTAGCTCGACAACACAGTTTGATGATACTGCACACCACACTGTAAGTCGAGCTGGGTGCAATTCTCTCTCTTGAAGAATTTGTGGAATAGAGTCAAGAATTAGGCAATCTCATTATTCCCAACTTTCGGCAACACGATTCCCAGGTGTCTCTGGAAGTGCGCCAAAACTTTCATTGAACGACAATTATCAATTATCGACTCCTGTGCGTGCTAGCACACGTTCTAGATAACGATCTAAAATCGAGAAATACAATTTAGCGAATAACTCAATTAAAAAAAAAGTTATTACATTTTCTTTTTGTAGCGCCTTTCATAAGCCACCCTGTACATAGAGCGATAAGTTGCTTGTAAATGTTATATTAAGTACACCAAGCAAAAGGTCTTCAATACTTTAGAAGGAACAAGGCAGTTGTGATAACGGCCAGCTGGACTACGCTGATGACAACATGGGAGACATGTAACAGCATTTTTCTTTTGGAATCCAAAATATGGAGGGCGGAATATTGTTCCAGAGGGCAGCGGGACTGCAAGTTGCATCGGTACATCACAGAGTGTGGGCACCGGCTGTTCAATTTATATTTATAGTCTCCAAGTGGTAGAATGAAATGAGTTTTTGGAGTTAGACGGATTAGACAACTGACCTTAGTAAACTGCACCAAGATAAAAATCGAGGCATTTGAAAAATAGCAAACTGGGTAGAAAGGCGAACGCTATGGAAGATGGTGAAGTGGTGAAAATGGGTAAGGAGGAAACATGTCGAGATAAATTAATAACTGGCACAGATGGCCAAATCTGGCCATAGATAGGTCATGGGCGCAAGAAAGTTCTGCTTAACATCATAAAAAGCACACTCAGCGTCGTTGTTGGTGTCATTACAGTTCTTTTACATTACAATTCTTTTCTTGTACATGGTCGGCATTATGTGGCAGGAAAACGACAATCTTTACTTTTACCATGCGTCTGAGCTTACTGAACTGTCGGGGACAGACATTTGTGTCTTTACTATGAGCTCTGGGTGGTGCCCATGATGATGATAATTTTCTGTGGTATCACAACAGGCTACTGTGGCTTACACGTATCCTTCCTTATAAAAAACCATATCTACCTATCTACCATGGATACTTCAGGAAATATCTGTATAGAATGATTAAGTACGATTTACCATACTTTAACTTAAATGGTGAAGGCTCCGCATATGACCCGTTCTTTCAGTTCAGCCAGTCTAAAGGAACGTGCACAAGGCGAATAATAAATCGTATAACACCGGAGAAACCGACATAGCACTGGTGCATGCAGAAATGCTTGTATCCATTTTCATGCCGATGGTAAAAAAAACCATTGAAGGATAATAAACTGAACTAAGTATATGGTAAGCCACACTAAGATTTTGTTGTATTAAGAGAAGAGCATCATATCAGGAATGATTGGGGCGAGAGTGTGAGTGAATGTAGGTCAACGATATTACTATGCAGAAAAAAAAACAATACAAATCTGGCAGAGAGACAGTCTGAAAATACAAATATAGATCGAAGAAAAATTGAAAAGTGGAATGCTATGTAGCCGAAGTCTTATATAGACATGGTGTTTGCAAGCGCTATCTCTACTGTGCTCGACTGGGTAACAATTCTTCGTTTAGTTGCTGTTATAATCTTAACATTATTGTACTTTTACATTTTAACCTTTTTAAAACATTTGAGTTCTTTTTAATTGCGTCAAAATAAAATAAATATCACGTTGTTGTTGTTTTACAGTTTTTATTTCCTCATTTTTACTTTATACACTTTATTTTAATACAACTTATTTATCTTGCACTTAATATTTGATTGTACAACTCTTTTATTTACATCTAACTATGATAACGATAACTATATCTGTGTAAGCAAAGCAGCCTCCTTATATACCTAACTGACTACAATTTGGAAAGTTCCGAAAATGTCGCAAACGCTCTCTTTATGTCCGTTAATTTTAACCATTTAAGATTGTGTTACTCAAAGATACTCGAATTGGCAGTGTCGTTAAATACACAAAATAAGTACGGCAATGCCATCAAATACACAAATCAGTACGGCATTACCAGGGTAACACATTAACATCCTTGACACAAACCAATTGACCAAAATGCCACAATACAGTTCTAAAGGCACTAATGTATTTTCCTTTTAGGCATTTTTATTTTAGTAACAATAGTGTTAATCCTGTTAACAACTTTGAGACAGGGTGACAATTACTGAGTTTCAGTAACTTTTCGTGTGCTGTTTGATTATGGTTTTAATGTGCTATTCAGGTTACTCAGCTCTGCGCCTTCTCACTCTGGCTGCCGACAGAAGGGTGTCTGTAGGACATTACCAGGAGTTACTAAATCGGAAGTAGTGAGCTGTTTAGGAGTTTTAGTACAAAGGAAAAGTTTTCCTCAAGTGGGTGACATACAGGTAGTTTTCAGCCTTTGCGTAATATTATTGACAAAACTCAGCTGATAATAAGCTCACTTGAAAGTTGTGGGCATATTGTGAATTTCGTGATGATTAAAAATTAAATGACCAAGTGGGGTACCCCGATAGGCTAGTTCGTAGTGGGTTCGATTTTCACTAGAGACCCTGGTCATCACGCCGAACATATGGTCTTTGTTACCTGTGTGTAACAGTTATAATATAATTTAATATTATCGAGCCATAACTGCCAAAAAGACGTAAGCGCCATGATTATTGATTTTCATTTTTTTGATAAAACTCGATAGTATTCGATCATTCCCACCATCACAAATATTTTTATACCTGTAAAATGATTATGATTTTACAGCAAAAACGAAAAAGTCTTATGTACTACACTAGAACAACAAATATTTAAAAGAAAAAACCCTTCTCCTGTTAAATTCCTTTTCTGTCGTTTACGTTTTGTTGTCGGTTGTGGCTCGTTATACTCTAATTAAAAAAGAAACAAAAAGGGCCAAGCTGCTTTGATGAAAAAACTTAATGGTTTTAACTCTAAGACTATGGACGTGAGATAAAAGACTGAGAAAGTATTGTGTGAAATATAAAAATATATTTTTTGTACAAACCTCGTATATACAAGTTGATAAATTGATATTTTTGTATTCGTATAATGCTGAAGCTGTTGTTTAATTTGCACTATAGTGCACGCTCAATTCCGATATTGTTTATTTTGTGTGAGTGTTTGTTTGTATATTAAAAAATGTATAAAATTGTTACTGGAAATAAAGAGAGAATAACTTAACGCAAGAGGTCGTACGTTTATGCCACAATTGCCGCATGGTCATGTCATTTACTAATGCGTAAACAAATTAACAATTTTACGCTTCTTTTGAGTTCAGCACAAACCAAGCCAGTGTGTCACATAAATATACACACACAGGCATACACATTTAAAATTACAAAACCAGTAGATAAATACAAACAAAATAAATTACATGCAACCAATAAAAATGAACAGTTTCACATACACATATATATATATAAATACTTGTATACATACATACATACATATATACGTATATGCCTGTGGCATTATTCTAATTAAAAACACTTACATACACATACACATTTATTTGTGGCCATTTTTTTGTAGTTTCTACACCGAAGGTGCAAAGCCCGCCGCTGGTTAAGAATGACGTCATCACCTTGCAACCGGTTGAGGTAAACTGTAAAATAAAAATAAAAGATTGTCACATTTCAGTATGATTAATGGATTCTATTTTTGAGAGGTGGTGGTATATGTTTGTAAAACTTATTTTCAAGATATTTTTAATTTCTACGTCACACATGCCACAAAAACAACTAAATTTTTAAAAAGTGAAATAAGGCCAAAAAATAATAGTAAATAAGCCTGCTTGAAAACAAGTTTAGAAAGTATCAAGCCTATTGAAAGACAGAGGTATCTTAAACCATTTCACAATCAGTAGATTTAAAGAGACTCAAGAACTAATTTATGAAATGACTATATTTCTCGAAAAATTTTGTTACTGAAGCAAACGCAGTAGGCACAAGTTCGCTTAAGCACCACTATATTTACAACGGTTAGCTGTATGCCGCTGTTATCGGGTCTTATGACATAAAAGAATTGTTTGTTTGTTTATGATTAAGGCATCTGGCTAAGCGGATTTTCATGAAATTTTTACAGTAGCTCTCTGTATATCTGGAAGGAACTATGGGCTATAAAAAATTTCATAAGTTCCAACTGGGAGGTGTCATGCCCATAAAAAGTAAATATTTATTTTTCTATGATATATTTTCAAAATGATAAGAGTAAGAGTCTCTAAATTTTGTTCAAATAGCTTCATAACTAATGAAAATCATTAGTCAAAAAGTGGGCGTTATCGGTTAAGTGGGCATGGAACCTCTCATATAAACTTAATATTGATTTTTTTAATCTTGAGAACGGTTAAATTTAAAGAGTCTGAATTTGGTATGAATGACTATAAAGTTAATGCAAATCATCAGCTATAATAAAGTAGGCGGACGTGGATAAGTGGGCGTGATATCTCCAATACAAACTAAATATTGATTTTTATATATCTTGAGAACGGTTTAAGTGTAAGTTTCTGAATTTAATCTAAATTACTTCGTAGTCAATATAAATATTCGGACTTAAAATAGACGAGAATGTATAAGTCATGATATCTTTCATTCATACTAAATATGGTATTTTTTATATGTGGAGAACAGCAGTTAAAGCCAAAAAGTGGGGAAGATTGGACAAACATACATTAAACAAAGCACACCGGGTAAAAACTGTCTATATACATATGTTATACACATACATATTCTGTATTTATCTGGTATTTTATTTAAGACTGTATACAGCTAAACAGCTGATTCCACAGTGTCTTTCTGGAATAAATTATTGACTATCTTTAATGATCTTTAATGATTTGATTCGAATCGGAAGGGAACAAAATGGGCGAAAAAATTTAAAAATTGTAACAAAGATAGTAGTAAAGGCTTTAAGGTGGTACACACAGAAAAAAATCATTGCAAAATCAATTAAAATAAGTTTGATTTAACATTTTTTAAAATGGCTTTTCGTCATTACCGTTTCATGTGAAAACAACTAGAAATCATGTTAAATCAATATTGTAGTTCTAGTTAATTCAATGTAATAATCATGTAGAAATAATGTGCAGTCCTTATTGAATCAACATTGTGAAAAGTTAAAATAACATGAGTTTCATGTTGAATCAATACGAAATTAATGTTCTATTAACTATGTACTCGTTTCAAGTTAATATGATGTTCATATTAAAATAACATAAAAAATGTTAACATAACATGGCATTTCATGTTTTTTATTTATTTGTTCATTACAAATACAACATACATACGACATTTAACATAACATAAGTTTAAGACCAATATTTTGTATTTTGAAGCTTACTAAGATTCACTGACAAAAGTATAATTCAATGTAGCAACTTTATTATCAATTGATATATTATGAACGCTAGCCGAACTCGGGTTGATTGGGATTTGAGTTATTGTTAAGATGTTTACGACTAATGTGAGCTTTTAATGATTTAAGTCACGAAAATATTTGAAAAAGTCGTCTTGTCTGCACTGCATTGCATTTGTGGAATTAAGAAAGAAACTTGTAATGAATTGTCATTTAAGGCTGTCTTCTAAAATAAGTTTAAGTCTGTAAAAACATAATGGATAATTATAGTTAGAAAAAAAATATTAAGTTTGCCTTAGACAGCTTAGAGTTGCTTTTTGGCTTTAGTCCCATATTTTGGATTAGCTCGAGGTTAATATTCAAGACGTTATAAAGGAAATAAGACCAGACAGTAATTAATCTACTAAGTTCACTACTACCATTTGCGTTAGTTCTGTGCACTATTCGATTATATTCACTTTTTGCATTTTATTAGATAACAATATCAAAACACTTTATTGCAAGATTGGCAAAAAACTCAGGTTTCTTAAACCTAACCCACTGGGTTTTATTAAGTTTTTTGATGGGTTTTGTTTGGTTTTATAACTGCTTCCAAATATTGTTCAAGTCGACAATATTTTTTGTTTGTTGAGCTGCTAAAATTCGATGATCAGAGCAGAGTGCAATTACCTAATTTGAAAAGTGCATTATGAGAAAAACAGCTGGAATATAAAGACAGATTTGATTAAGTTATACTTTTGTATTACAACACACGGTCTCACGTTGCAGAAGTAGTTAAACAATTATTACAAACGATCAATTGCCGCATCCGCCGTATTCTAAAAACACTGCTTTTTCTGTCTGTTTTGTTTTCTGTTGTTACGTTTTAACGCTACGGCGTTTAGCTGGGGCTGTCAGATGGCGCGAAGTATCTGGGGATAAACCTGGATTCCAAGCTATCCTGGATCCAAAATACACGTGCGAGGGCGGCGAGGGTGAATGTTGCGCTGTACGCCTTTCGTAGGGCCGTTGGAAAGTCCTGGGGTCTAAATCCTAGCAGTTCCAATTGGATATTCAACACGGTGGTTAAGCCTATACTTATGTATGGTGCGGTTGTATGGTGGAGGTCTCTGGAGAAATTCAGATATTGCAGGATCTTTCATAGGGTTCTGCGCAGTGCAGTACTGATGATTACAGGTGCGCTTAGGTCCACTCCTTCGAGGGCCTTGTTTGTATTGCTGAACTGGCTTCCAGCGGACCTGATGTCTAGGCAGATGGCGGGCATGTCTGCGATAAAGTTGAGGATGGCAGGGGCATGTTTGGTATTTGGATACGATCCCTGAGGGAATAGATTACTGCACACCCAAACCCTTCCTGGATAGAATGTTCCCAGTGTGCATCTCACCAGAACCGGTAATTGGATACGGTACTATTGAGATTTACACGGATGGGTCAAAAACCTCAGGAGGGGATGGGGAGGAGATTGACCACTCAGTTGGGATGCCACTCTCCTCTTGCAGACTTGTAGTCATGCGGTACATGTTGGGTAGAGCACAGCTACGGTGGGATGATGAACTCACATGCTCTGTATGGAGGCAAATCTGGCCCCTATATGATCGGGCTCGCTCGGAGTCTATTATACGGGTGCCGCGACTTAGGCAGCGAACACTTGCGGCTGTGATTGCTGGGCACTGGGTGGCTGGTGCGCACGCTAGGAGATTGAGTCTGCCGTTCACTGACTATTGTAGGGGTTGTCAGGATGAGGAGGAAGAGGAGACTGTCCAGCACTTCCTATGCCAGTGCCCGAGTTTTTCGGACATTAGGACTACTTTCCTTGGCAGTCCGTTTCTGGATGGCTTGTCGGATCTGGCCGGTGTGAATATCGGCAGGATCTCTTCTTCTGTACATGCGTCTGGTTGGTTTGGATCGCACCGGGACGCGGACATATAGGTTGTCCATTTTCTGGATTATTTATGGGTATCACAGTGGGATCAATATTGGACCCAAGTGGGTTGGACGTGTCTGGCTACCTGTTGTAAATAACTAACTATGGAGTTAATCGATTTGTGCACTGAACGGCTTATATGCTTTTCTATATAAATTAAATTAATCAAATGGCTTTAAATTATGGCCGAATTTAATTTATATTTCATTCCGTTTTATATTTATTTCAAAATTATTTCTATCATTTTTACCTGGTTACCTTATGTATATAAAAAATATTTAAATTTGCTTTGATTTTTTTTTTTTCATGAAATTTCTCTTTTTCCCTTTGCAGTACCTTAATGAGCGGTCAACGCTGTCCGAATGACAATCAAATTAACGATCAAATTGTAATTATAACTGGTGGTAATTCAGGAATTGGCTTTGAAATCGCCAAAGCATTGGCTGGTCGTGGGGGACGTATTATATTGGCCTGTCGCAATATGGAGGCTGGGGAGAAGGCAGCCAAAGTTATAAAACGTGAACTAGGCTGTCATTGTGCACAAGCAGGAACAACAGATGCCAACACTTTAGCTCCTGCTGCCAACATAAATGACAAGTTTTTTATTGAAGTTCGTTACATAGATTTGCGTTCCTTTGATAGTGTCCGGCGTTTTGCACGAAATATAATGGCTGAGTTTGAACGTGTCGATATACTGATAAACAATGCTGGTGTCATATTTGAACCCAGCAATTCTACAACCACAGATGGCTTTGAACAACATTTACAAGTCAATTACTTGTCACATTTTCTGCTCAGCCATTTATTGATGGGCCATTTAAAAAGGTCGGCCAATGGACGAATTATAAATGTATCGGCTCATGCACATGCTGCAGCAAAAATGGATTTTGATGATCCCTTAAATGTGGGTACTTGGGCGGTTAAATTTCATGCACGCGATGCTTTTGCTCATTCTAAATTGGCTGTTTTGTTGGCAACACGTTGGCTGGCCAGGGAAATAAAAGGTGAGTTGACTTTTGATACGTGTGGAGTGCAACGCGTTTTTAAATTAGAAAATTTAAAGAGTTTTTTATTATTATTTCATATTTGAATTAAATTATATTTTTTAAACTCTGCTTTTGTCTTTCTTTTCTCGCGCATTGATTTTATTTCATATAGAAACTTCAATCACCGTAAACTGTTGTACACCTGGTCTGGTACGTGGCACTTCACATCTAAGAAAGTAAGTTTTTTGTTTTGGCTTTATTTCAATTTATTTCAATTTCATTCATGTTGGAAGCGTTGGCGATAATGATTGCACATGAGGTTATATATTTTTGAAAAAAATTGCTTTACAATTTGTGCTTATATACCAAAGAATTAATTTATTATTACAAACAAAAAATTAAAAAAACTTAAATGTTTTTGTCTTGAGATTCATTATATTCATTCAAGAATAGAACGAATTAAAAACTACAGTAATAGTCGAGTAGAACAAATTGAAATGATAAGCAGCTATACGTCGCATACTGATTGAAAAATAAAAACTATTAAGCTGTGCGCAAATGAGTGCCGCATAAAGATGTTTTAATAAAATATTTGATGATGTTTCACCACAATGAAGATCAATTTTAAGGCCGCTTCGTAATCATTGCAGGGACATACATAGGTGCACAATTTCGTACTTGAGTTAAAGCATTGAACTAAATTGGAAGGTTGTCCTAAGAAGGCAAAAACTATTCCATCTGCAAGCAAGATCATGGTGTAAATTTTTTGAGACGTGCGTGGAATAATTTTTATTGATTATCTTCAAGAAGGTAAAACAACGGACAGCATTATGTTAACTCATTACAGAGTTTAAGTGATAAAATTAAAAATGGCCAATAAGATCCAGTACTGCGATGGCTAAAATTAGTGAGTGAATGTAAGTTCGAATTGCTTCATGACGTATCTTATTTGCCACATTTACTTTCTTCGGATTATATTCTACTTCCAACTTACTTACTTATCACGGACCTTATCTGCCTTTCAGTGTAGAGAAAATTCGTTTGGTATACAGGACTATGGCATCGTTGGTACATGTCCGTATCATTTCAGTTTGTAACGCTTTATTCTAGTTAGAAAGGGTTCTATTCCCTGGTGTCCTCTAAAAGATTTGTTTCTTAATCTGCCTCTTCTTATCTTTATGTTCAGTCTTCTTTTTTGATAACCGTCCTAGGACGGTAACCACTGATGTTCTACTTTTGGCTTAAGTTTATTTGTCAATATCATCAAGTAAATTTTCTCCGGAACGTTTAATGGGCATATGCCACGGTGGTTTTGATATGACTGATTGTCTTCCTTTTTTCTACTTCCAAACTTGGAAAAAATTTATCAATTGTAAGAGACTTGCCAACAGTGAAGAGATGAAGTCAGCGGTTGATTGCTACTTTAAGGAGCTTGACAGTTCTTACTATAAAAGTGGCATGGACGTTATTGAGTATAGTTTGAAAATGTATAACGAAAATTATTCCCAAATTTATTTGGTTTCTTAGGTAGGTAGTCTAATTTTTCAACTCCCCTAGCATTAGACTAGAATACGAAACTAATAATTAAGTAGATGATTTTGTAATAAAAGCAAAAAATAAAAAATAAAACAAAAACAAAAATAAAATAAAAAAAATAAATAAAAAAAATACTCATGAGGACAGTTTGATTGAAAAGATTGATCTTTTTTTAAGTTAGAGTCCTTCCATTTTTTGTTCATCATATAAAAAAGTTATTTAAAGGCATTTTTTGAACTTTTTTGTCACTACGCGTAACTTGTCGTTTGTAATCTTATCCTCACGGATGACTTCATAGTCCTCTTGTTACTATAACTTCAATGCGCTATAATCAAGACAACGTACATAATTCGGTCATAATTCGCACTCTCATCTACAGTTCAATCTAAATTTATAGGGTCCACCAAATAAATTTTTTTTAAATGGTATAAAAAAAACTACTGAATATTTTCTCAAATTTCTTTTTTTATTTGAAAGTACAATCCTTCCGGTTAATAATGGAAAATAATTTCAATCAAATGGCTGCCTCGGTTGGCCATCCAGTAGCCTACACGATCGATTGTGTGCAGTTGTATTTCACCAATGGCTTCACGAATATTGTCCTTTAAAACTTCAATTGTCTCTGATTTGTTAGTGTAACACTTATCTTATCCAACGGTGTCAAATCGCAGCTCCGAGGTGGCCAAACGACATCAGCTCTGCGGCTGATAATGCGATCTTCAAAAACAGGACGCAAAACATCGAGTGTAGCTTCGGCTGTGTGGCACGTAGCGCCGTCCTGTTGAAACCAAATGTTGCTAATATTCTCCTCTTCAAATTTGTAAACAAAAATTCGTTCAACATGGCTCGATAGCGATCGCCATTGACTGTAACGGCCACTTCTTGCTCATTTTCGAAGAAAAATGGCCCAATTATGCCTCTGGACCAAAATCCGCACCAAACAGTGACTCGTCTTGGGTGTATCGGCTTTTCATTGTATGCGTGCGGGTTTTCTGTGCCCCAAATGCGACAATTTTGCTTGTTTACATACCCGCCAAGATCAAAATTAGCTTCATCTGAAAAGATGATTTTTTTTGGCAAAATGGCATCTTCTGTAAGTCGATCGCAGGTCCACTTAGCGAAGCGTATACACAACCATATTCATTCAGCGGAAGGATAAAACTAATTATCTGTCAAATCAGACATGAGCTAAGTGTTACCATTCACGAAATAAGCACTGTCGTTTGTGCCGTCAACACGTGTTTCTGTTGTCCGTCCATAATGTTTCAGTGCCATTTCTAATATATATTTATTTCTTTACATTAAATTACAAACAATAAAAATAAAAATTAAAAAACTAAAATAGAACAACAAAAATTCAAGATCAAAAGTGAAGACAAAAAATTAAACAACAAAAATCATAACATAAACACACATAATTATAACACTTGACAAATAATTAAGATTTTAAATATAATAACAACAACATAATTTAAGAGAATTTTATTAAAAACACACTAGAAAAACAGAGAACATAACAATAATCGCAACAACTCTTGACAACAAAAAAATAACAAAACAACATAAAATTATCAACCAACAAAAATTCAACGAAACAATTTCTTAAAAGAGAATTGTGGAACAAAAATAACGAGCAATCCTAACGGAACATACAATAACAATATTAAAATAAATAAATAGAACAAGAAAATACATAATCAATAAGAACCAAAACAACAATATATTAATAACAGAACAAATTATTGGAATAAAACAAACAACAAAACACTAATATAAAAAAATAAACACACACCTGACAATAACTAATTCGAATACGGGCAAGAATAAACATCGGCAAAATGAAAGACTGTGCCCTACCATCGGCAATAGTGCTTTCCCTTCCCCTCAGTATTCCTTTCCAAACCTTTGGGTGCAAACCACTTGGAGGGGTTGCAGTTGGATTATTCAGTGGTGAAGGTATAACACTGGCTGCTGAATAATCAAACAGCAGTAACCCATTACCTTGTCGTATGCATTCAGAGGGGGATTGTTTGATTTTTGTTTACTCGTGGTTAACTTATATATTTATTTTTTCTTTTATTTGGTTCAATTTACGTAATGACAGGACGCTTTCGGATTGATTTCTGCAATGTGCGTGGGCTGCGGGCGAACTTTTTCTCCGTGTATGCGCACATTTGTCTCCATAGGCCGGATGTTTTCGCCTTATGTGAGACCCAGGTTTCTGAAAATGCTGATCCACAGGATTTTCATATCCCTGGGTATCACCTTCTGTCCCTTTTTAATTTTCATAGGGGTCTTGCTATGTACATTCGCAATGAGGTTGTGTACCAATGCCAGCAACCTCCTGGCATGTATGATGCGGAATTTAACTGTCTATGGGTCTAAGTTCAGAATCAGAACACATCTTTTGCACTTCTGGTTTTTATATATAAGCTCAAACGCGGGAAGAGAGGTTACCATATCTGGCTTCGACTCTCTTTCCGACTCAATATCGAGTATCCTTTCGATTTATCCGAACAGTGAAATTGTGGTTGCTGGTGATTTCAGTGTTCATAATTCGTCTTGGTTACGCCATTCAGGCCGTACAACTCCGGAAGGCCAATACGTTGAGTTATTTGCCACGCACAATCAGCTTGCGCAATTAGTGAATGAACCTACACATATATCGTGTGTAGATGGGCACCAGAACAATACCCTCGACCTTTTCCTCACTACACACCCTGAAAAGTATGTAGTTGAGGTTCTTGCACCTCTCGGAAATTCGGATCATTGCACAGTTCCTGCCTCATTCTAGTCCACCGCTCTTCGCGAGGTTCCACCCATGGCTACGGAACGCTCTATTTTTAACTACGAGGATGCTCGTTGGGCTGAGCTAAACGATTTTTTGGGCATTTTAATTGGAAACTTTGTTTCCTTGACTCAAACGTCGATGCCATGGCAGAAATGGTGGTGAATATAATAAGGCCAGGGATGGATATTTTCATCCCATCCAAAAAGCTTTCGATTAAACCCAGAAACAAATCTTGGTTTAATCTGACGTATAAATTGGGAGTCAGATCCAGAGAGGAAGCATTCAGGAATTGGCGCAATAACAAATGCGCCCACACCGATTTGCTTCGCAAACAGGCGAGATCTTCATGTGCCGCAGTACTTAGACGCGAAAAGGCTTTATACGAGCAGCGCCTTCGTGCTAAAGTTCTTACTTTTCCGCGGGGAAGTAAGTGATTCGTTAAAAGGCTGAGTAACAACGCTAGTTCGGTTCCTGCTCTTATAAAGAATGACCACTCATTCACGAACCCGGTTGAAAAGGTAAACCTTTTGGCCGAAATGTTTGCAAGTAATTCTCACTTCCCGGAGAGCGTTCAACCACTGCCTGAACTTGAAAGAGTTATAGTAACTATGTCAAGTATATTCTTTCGAGATCGTGCTGTAAAAAGGGTTCTTGCAAATCTCAACGTTAACAAGCCTTCTGGGCCGGATGGCATACCAGCACTGGTCCTGAAGCAGTGCTCTTCGACGCTTGCGCATCCATTAGCTCACCTTTTCAGTGCGTCATATCGCGCCGGTATTTTTCCATCATGCTGGAAGGTTGCTAATGTAACGCCAATCCCCAAAAAGGGCGAGGCTAGTAACCCTGAGAACTACCGTCCAATAGCAGTTTGTTCCACACTCTCCAAGGTTATGGTGAGTATGATTAATCACCACCTTGTGAGTTATCTGGAGTCCAACGATTTACTTAGCGATCGTCAGTACGGTTTCCGAAAGGGCCGTTCTACTGGTGACCTGCTGGCGTTGCTCTCGGAGAAGTGGAACAAGTCCATTCATGGTTTTGGTGAGAGTAAGGTTGTGGCTCTGGATATATCAAAGGCGTTTGATAGAGTTTGCCACGAGGCTCTCATTTCGAAACTTAATGCTTTTGGTGTCGGTAGTCACTTCTCTCGATTTATATCGAGTTTTCTCAGAGATCGCTCTATAAGAGTGGTTATAGATGGAGTCTCATCCGACGAGTTCAGGATAAACTCAGGGGTACCGCAAGGCTCTGTTCTTTCTCCTACTTTTTTTCTAATATTTCTTAACGACTTTCTTCTTCTCACTTCTAATCCTATCTACTCTTTTGCGGATGACTGCAACATTTGTCACTCATATTCCTTTGATCGTAGACCGAGCCTTTTGGAGGTTGGGGTAAAAAGGATGAATATGAACGTCACACTCACAAGTGACCTGGTGAAGGTCGCCGAGTGGGGTCGTGCGAACAGGGTCGATTTTAATGCACGTAAGACTCAATGTTGTTTTTTAACATACAGGCGTGGTGGTGTGCTGTCATCTGTGTCAATGGGTAATGTGGATATTGAGGAATCAGATGCTCTTGATGTTCTGGGCATGAGAATTTACTGTGACGTTCGTTGGAATGATCACATATTTCAAGTGTCGAAAGAAGCATTCAAGTGCCTTGGCTTTTTGAGACGGTGCAAGAAATACTTCACCCCATCTGATCTCCTTAATATTTACAAGACCTATACCCGTCCCAAAATGGAATACAACTCTCATGTATGAGCCGGTGCTTCAAAGTCTATTTTGGAGCTTCTGGACCGCGTACAGGTCATCAATGACGGTAGGGTAGCCAACTCTTTCGATTCATTGGAGCACCGTCGCAATGTGGCGCGTGTTTCATTGTTCTATCGGTACTATAACGGAATGTGTTCTAACGAAATTAAGGAATTAATTCCAAAAAATCATATATTTTTACGTAGTACTCGTATTTCTCGTAGAGCGCATCCCTTTGTAGTTGATTTTCCAGTAAATCGCACAACGCATTATAGGGAGAATTCGTTCTTTGGTCGCACTATTCGGTTGTGGAATAATCTTCCAGCGAAAGTATTTCCTGCCACCTACGACATGAGTAAATTTAAATCTAACGTCCATAAACACTGCTCCCTCTGTCCTCCTTCCAATAACCTATTTTTCTAGTACCAGCACAATGCACTGCATGTTTAGGGGCCATCCCCTGGGTGCTGGTCTTATATAAACAAAAAAAAAAAAAAACGTTAGATGGCTGCTCAAAATGCTCAAAATATATTTATAACATATGTATGGATGTATGTATGTATGTACACACAAAAAACAAAATTTGTTGTTTCAAAAAATATGAAACTGAACACTGAACGCATATTTGGTTTTTTAATATAAACGTTCAGCAGTTGAATATTAATTCAAAATTCTATTGAACGAAAAAAGTATGCTACTCCATATGTGAGTTGAACGTTTTGTTTAGATTATTTGTATGATTGTTCTAACCTTCGTCTGGACTGTCACTCAGAGAAACAGAATTAAATATTTACTCAGTTATTTTATAGAAAATATAAAATGTTTTGTTCAAAGCATTCGAGCTGAACGCTACATTCTATGAATACTTTTTATCAAATTTAACCATTTTTTTAACACAGTAACCCACACTTCAATAGTTACCTAACAAACAATTTTAGAAATGCTTTAATCAGAGCTAATACAGGGATTTACATAAACAAACATACATGTGTGTCGCGGTGGTATGGTAGCTAAGACAACCGCCTACCGACGGAGAGGTCCTCAGTTCAATACCAGTCCAGACAATCAGACAATTTTCAACAGCGGTACCATCTCATAGCACTGCTAGCGACTGGTTATGAGTATTTACGTTATGAAAAACTTCTCTAACTAATGCATATGTCGTTCGGAGTCGGCCTTAAATTGTAAGTCCCTTTCGAGGAGTCTAAAAATAGAATTGGGTGCAGCTCAATGATTGAGAGAAGTCGTCCTTGCCCCTCTTGGGATGTTCGGGAATTATGTATGTGTGTATACATAACATACATAACACTTTTTTCTTCAAGCAAAAGCTGTATGGAAAATCTGCGAATATTGTGATTTAAACATCACTAAAAAGAAAAAAAGATAAGTGGATTAGTAAAAATTTCTAGGTACAAATGTGCCTTAAATATATATTCTTAAATTGACATAAAATATTTTAATTTAATTGGATAAACGGGTTTTACATCTTATTTTTCGCATAAATCTGCAAAATTATTTCTCTTTGGTTTAAAGTATAAATGAACATTTCACATTGCACAAAAAAAAAAAAAAATTGGATTTGTCGTTTTACTTTTCGTGATTAGTGGTACCAATCTTCAGACGAAACAAAGCTTCCGCTTTATTCCAAATAGAAGAGAAAAAATTATATATTGTGGATATATGGTATATATTTTTATAGACAAACAATCACCCTTATTCTATGTGGCGTCGTCGACATCGTTGTCACTTTTGAGTCAACGTCAACGTCGATATCACTTCGATAGTAGTATTCCATAAGAGTATCAAGTCGACGGCGATTGTTTATCGAAACTTTAAAAAAACACAACACACATGTTAATAAAAATTTAAATTTAAAAAAAAAACTGAATATTTTTAAAATAAAATGTTGTTTTTTCTCAATTTACATACTTTGGACCGCTCTAGCTTTATTGTATCTAATCCGCAATAAATCTGTTATTCACGCACAACCAAAACAAGACTATTTTTATTAAGGAAATAATGGCTATCTTAAGTTCGGCGAACTTATTTTAATAAATGCACAAAGAAGTATTTGATGCTCCCAACATCATCTCACATACTCTACATCAGATTTTCTTGAATTTTGTAATATTTATAAAAATAGCCAGATAAAAAAATGATTTTCTGGTGGCAAAGTCATCAACATCCTAATTTTTTGCTATAAAAGTTAAAGGTAATCTTAGGAAAAAAATTCATAATAAAAAATCACAATTTTCGTCATTGATCAAATAACGAACCGTTGGGCCATAAAATGAATACTAATTTTCAATTTTTTAAAAGTCTATTACTTAAAACGCGTTACCTAAGGAGGTGAAATTGTTTTTTTTTACACCCAAGAAAAGTCACTGTTTGGTGCGGATTTTGGTCCAGAGGCATAATTGGGTCATTTTTCTTCGAAAATGAGCAAGGAGTGGCCGTTACAGTCAATGGCGATCGTTATCGGGCCATGTTGAACGAATTTTTGTTCACAAAAGTTGAAGAGGAGGATATTAGCAACATTCGGTTTCAACAGGACGGCGCTACGTGCCACACAGCCGAAGCTAAGCTCGATGATTTGCGCCCTGTTTTTGAAGATCGCGTTATCAGCCGCAGAGCTGATGTCGTTTGGCCACCTCGGAGCTGCGATTTGACACCGTTGAACTATTATTTATGGGGTGCCGTCAAAGATAAGTGTTACGCCAACAAGCCGGACACAATTGACGCTTTAAAAGACAATATTTGTGAAGCCATTGGTGAAATACAGCTGCACACAATCGATAATGTGCTTACAAATTGGACCGATCGTGTAGGCTACTGCATGGCCAGCCGAGGCAGCCATTTGAATGAAATAATTTTCCATTATTAACCGGAAGGATTGTATTTTCAAATAAAAAAGAAATTTTAGAAAATATTCAGTAGTTTTTTTTATAGGATTTTCAAAAAAAAAAAAAAATTATTTGGCGGACCCTTTAGAGTAAGGGCGAATAATTTCTATCAGGACAGTGTTTTCGTTGGAAAAATGTTTATTGGGTATTTCATAATTTTTTATGTATGAATGTCATACATAATTATTGTTATATTTTCGAGATGAAAATATTCAATTTGCTGTTTCTGATAAAGTCAAAAGGTAATTATTTGTGCTTTGTTTAGAACTATTTAAACGCAATTAATTTATATTTTTTTCTTTGGAAGCAACAGTCGAGTTAAGTGAGCTGAAGCAATAAAAGAAATATATCCGAGAACAGAATTCTGTTTTGAAGTTAAACGTTATTTATATGTATTTATGTATGTATGTATGTATGTATGTATGTATGTGTATGTATGTATGTATGTTATATTTTAAAATGTATAAAATAATTTTTTTAATAAAAAATATAAAAATAATAAAAAGTTCTTTCACTTAACGTATCAGATGCTCGCATTTAATGGTAAAGGTATTGAATGCGCAATTTTCGTAATTTTCGTAATTTTCGAATATATACTTAGTTCACTTGAACTAAATACGCATTGTAATTTACTGAACATACATTTAGTAACACTAGAACTAAACGACTGTAATAAATTTCTGAACGCACGTTCACTTTTAGGCAAGTTGAAGCTTACATAGTTGTACGTTCAGTACGTTTCACTCAAAACTGAATGTTTCATTCAATTTGCTACCACAACCATTCAGAGTGCAGAAAACGTAATAAATGTTGAGAAAAACTACATATTTGTTCGGTTTTCTACTACGTATTTTTTTCAGTGTATGTACCATATATGTATGTATATATGCAAATTTTTTCATCTTTTTTTTTGAACTTTTTTTACAATTTGTATTACATTGTTCCTCTAGTTCCAACATGCTCTCTAGAGTCCTATGACATTTTTCGAGGCATTTTTGCTATTGTACAAAATTTCTCAAACGGACCCCGGTTAGGGCATTCAGCTGGAAAATCTGTGGCACAAATCTGTTGTTGTGACAGCCATTCTTTATATTTTTTTATATTCCTTAACTTACTAAAATATTACGAATGTAAGCTTATTATGACCAAGATTAGAAAACTAATTTTCTGTAAACTTATTTTATAATTAGAATTCTAAGCTTACTGTATATTACAGACAAAAATATTGTCGCAAGGGTTCAATTTTCATTCTTAAACAATTTTTAATAGGCCTTTTACAAAAGTATTCACAACACTTTTCTAAGGCTGATGTTAGCACTAGAGAGAGATCGATTATTAGACTTTTTCAAAAACCGGTTTTTGAATAATTCGAAAATTTGCAATTAAAAAAACCAGATTTCGGGTATAAATTTGTCAAATAACCGGTTAACCGGTTCTGTTATTTAAATAAAATTATTGTAAATTCAAGTTGCATTAGCAAATAAAATTGATAAATTTTTGTCTCATGTTGTAGTTTCTAGCAAGTAATAATGCTAGAAATACGTTCGGCTTTTTTAGGGCCTTAACGGGAATTTTTTCCACGACACTACTTGCCAGCGCCTACAGACTACTTGGTATAAAATTAAGTTTTCCTTGCTGCACAATAGCGTCAATCTCATAAATATATTTAAGGTGGTTAATAATATCTGGTGTCGAAGAGCTTTCTCAGCTTAGTATTTAAGGGCAATCAATATATCAAAACTTATCCTTTCCATCCATTTCCAAATGTTTTCACACTTCAGAAGACATGTGCGGAAACATATATTAATGCATAATGTATTTAATAGCCTACCAATCAGGAAGTTCTTAGTTCAGTTATAGGCCACACATTCTGGAGACTTAGAACAGCGGTATCTATTTATTTTCAGAAAATGAGAAAAAGTTATTGTTGCCTAAGTGTGCATATCTTTTCTGATACACCATGGTTTTCACGTTATTTTCGCGACGTTTAAGATTATCAAAAAATACTTAAACGAAGAGTATATTTGCACTCAGAAAAATATGAAAACATATAAAAATTATACATATTTAAATTACCCGGGTTATTCGTGTTACTATAACCGGTTTATTCAGTATTCGAAAAATGGACATTTTAGACAAAACCAAAAAAACCGGCTACAACCGGTCGAATAATAACCGTTCGATCACCCTAGCTAGTACGCTTGTTACAAATTGCTTCTAATGGAACAACAAGAAAGTAGCAGCGAGTAGCAAAAGAACAAGCATCAAGAGACCGAGTAACAGAAGGGCGAATAGAAAAGAAGCGAATAGAGAAGCTATGAGTAGAAAAGGAACGAAGAGTAGTTTGTTACGAATTTGTTGCAGTAGAAATCTATTACGTTTTGAAGTTGGTTAAAATTTAATTGTTTTGCTAATAAAGTTGACAGTTGAGTTGCTGAAAGATTTCTATTTGATAAAAATTTTAAAATTTTATAAAGTTCATATAATGCCCAGATTTTTTTAAGGGAAATAATTTTCTCTTATCTATCTCGGACTTAAACATTTTTTTTGTTTTAAAAAAAGTCAATTTTAAATTTATTTTCGTTCATTCTTTTAATCCATATAAAACTAAATATTTCTTTTATTCTTTTAATATCTACATTTAAAACTTAATATTTTGAATTATTAAAAGTAAAAAATAAGAAACATTCAAATCAAATACAAATGGTGCTGTTGTTCTCTTTATTACATCTGTGTCGATATAGAAGAAAGGCATAAGTCGAAAAATGAACTTCTTAGATATTTTCAATTGTGTAGTTTTTATCCTAATAGTTTTCTGCAACAAAATTGAAAATTAACATATTGGTAACAACCTTAGTAAACAAAAAATGTGAAAATTTTAAAAAAATTTGATAAAATTATTAACTTTAACCCAATTTAAGTTATATAGTTATAAAATGAACGAAAAAATTGAAATGATAAAGAATACTATATGATAGGGAGATCGATTATTCGACCCTTTTAAAAAAACGGTTTTCGAATAATTCGGTTAATCGGTTCTTTTATCTAAATAACATTATTCTTAGTTCCTGAAGCGCAGAGCTGGACTACGTCGATTTAAAAATAAGTATAAAAATAAGTAGAAGTTGATGGACAGCTTAAAATTAAAGTGCTAATCAATACTCACAATAATTGAAGCAAATTTCATAAAAACTATGCCAAAACGGTGTGCGGAGGCCATAAAAGACAAAGTTTGTTACGCAAAGTACTGAAAGTTGCTCAAGTACCGAACAGCTACTCAAGGAGCTAATTTCGTTTTCGTTGTTCTTGGTAGATAATAGAATTAAAGGATGCTTAAGACTTGAAAGCAACTGAACAAACTTGGATACTAACTTCTGCGATTTTGTTGGTAATTACTGCGCGAAGGTTTAGGAAAAAAGAAAAGTCAAAAATTTTCAACAATTGACGCTTCCTTCATTCCTTTATCTCTGCTTCTGCTCAAGGTATTTGAATAAGAATTGGCCCGTCAATTCAGTGCACATTTTATAAGTTGTGCAGCAACTATAAACGGGATTGAATAAGTGGGAATGGTACCCCTAATATAAAATAAATATTGATTTTTGTATATCTTGAAAACGGAAAAGTGGAAGGCATACAATAATCAGATACGTGGTGATCGTACGCACCTCCAATACAAATAAATATGGATTTTTTTATACCTTGAGAGGAAGTTTCTGGATTTCGTATAAATGGCTTGGCAGTCAATACGAATCATCCGTTCTAAAGTGGGCGAAATTGAATAAATTAAATACACAGTAAGAAGCCGTTGTTTTTCTTGTCTTTAAATCAATATATAATGATGATGAGAAAGTATATAAATAATTGTTGTCCCTAAATGGCTGCCCACTACTGTACACATATAGATTTCCGGGCAAAGCCGAATGGGTAAAGCTAATTATATAAAGAAACAAGTTAGTTATAATTTATAAGATAACAGGAATTATATGTTTTACTGAGAATGAATCCATTATTATTATACGGTCAATGGGTCTAGTTGATCATTCTCTTGGGAAAAGTTAATTTTGCCCAAGTGTACATATCTTTTTCGATCTACCTTGCAAGACGTTCAAAGTTGTCATATATACAAAAATAATAAGTAAATTTATACAAATAGTTAAACGATGAGCATATTTGCAATAAAAATTATTATTTCAATTAACCGGTTGTTCGTGTTAAATCAACCGGTTTATTCGGTATTCGAAAAATTGAGGTTTTGTAAAAACCGTATTCGACCAAAAAGCAAAAACCGGTTAAAACTGGTCGAATAATAACCGTCCGATCTCCCTTCTATATGTGCATAAGATATTCTGACAAATTCAATATCGTTTCAAAAAACTTAAGCTAAAAAGTAAACGCGCATATGATTGGCGAAAAGAAAGATTTTAAAAAGTGGATTAAAGCTACTTAAGCTACTTTTCCATGCAGCCACAAAGATAAATTTGTTTAAAAGCAGACCCGTCTTAGATTTTTTGTTAGTGCAGTTTCAATCAAGGCAACTCAAAATATCGCAATGAGTTAGTTGACACCTGAATGTTGCCAAATTCTTCTACGAAATGGTTACATGATATAACGTAAGTAAGAGCAGCACCCATCATGCGAATAATGTTAACATTTTTATGACTTTGTCGTTTATTTCTAGCGTAACAACCTCTATTGGACAACCTAGAAGAATAGCGTAAATTGTGTTGTTATGACAACAATGGAAGCACAGCTATTTAACCACTTCTTAAATATTGAATTTAATGATGCAGTGTCCCCGCAATATCTATCGAGTTTTGCTATGGTGTCGGTTATGTTCTCTTGATGTGAAAACTAATTGCTATTCTAACCACAAAACTCACTTTTATACAAATTTTGCATCACTGACTGACATGAAAGCTAATATATTAAAACATGCATCAACCTGTACATTAAAAGCATGTATTTTGAAATTTGATTGAAATATGCGATCTATAGCAATAAAAATATTCGTGTTATTAGATTTGATGTGAATACAGAAGTAACAGTTCTATACAAAAACTGTAATAGAAACTTAAAATTCCATAAATATTTAAGTATTTCCAAGCCAACTAAATGTGAGAATATTTTTTTTTCTTTTTTTTAAATATTTTTACTCTATAAAATTCACCACATCCGCACATGAATATCTTTACACATACATATGTATGTATGTGTAAAATACGCTCATATTGTACATGATGAACTTTTTATTAAAAACAACAAACTATTAATAGGATATTTGCACCCTATGCCGTATGAGTAATAAACACCAACAAGTGAATTATTCATTTGTTACTCATACGCACTCAAGTATGTGTATGTATATGTGTGTGTTGTTCTCGTTGTGTTGAGAAACTAAAAATTTTCTAATTTAACATTTTCATCCACCAAAATATGGAAATTTTAAAACAACGTTTGTATATCTCATTTGGTGAGCACATTTTTTAAGAGGGTTTTTTAAAAAGTATATAAGTGCGTGTATCTAACGCTAAGAAAAGTTTTGTTGTAATAAAAATTAATAAAAAAAAAACTAAAAAAACAACTTGAATTGTTTTTATTTCGCTTTGAATGTATTTTTGAGTATAAAATATGCTGTTTAAAGAAGAGAGGAACAAAATATTTCTTATTCATTGACTGTTGCCTTAGTCTTCCGTTGAATTTAAAGCGTTTTTAAAATGATTTTATTAAGTTTTGTAGAAATGAAGTAAAAAAATATAAAAAAATAATATAAATTACAAGCATATACTTGTAAATAAAGTTTCTTGATTAAAATGGTTGTAGCCAAATTCGTTTGGTCCATTAAGTGGCTATTCATCATTAATTGGTTCGTAATTTAAAAAACAACGTTGGTGAAGGCCATTGCCATCATTCATTACATTTCTATTAAATGATTAAAGTGTGTAAACGGCCTTTATATATGATATACAACCTTGATCAAAACGTTTTCGGAATAACCCTCGTATGGCGGTCCCACCGTTCCTATTTCTTTTTTTTTTTTTGGTTGGTACATTTGCTGATGATATTCCCGCTTAATCTTATCATCATAGCTGGACATTTTAAAAAGCTACGTAGCCAAGAGTACATCTATCAATATGAACGTTGGCGATTTTTAACAATTTTAGAAACGGCTGCTGAAACTTGTTCCCCGTAATGATTTTTTAACACGATTGAACAGAAAGAAGTCACAGGGAGCCAAATCTGGTGAAGTCGATGTGTGTTGGGTTGGCAAAAACCCGGGTTTTTAAATGAAACCCAACCCACTGGGTTTTTTTGGGTTTTATTGGATTTTGTAACTGCTTCCGAATTTCGTTCACGTCGACAATATTTTTCGTTTTGTAGTACAATTACGTTTTTTTTACTATTTATTTTACGCTCTTAGTCCGATCAAGGCATCATTGTGTACTATGAGCTACTAAAACTCGGTGTACGGAGCAGACTGTAATTACTTCGTTTAAACCGTGTATTATGAGAAAACGGCCAGACAGATAGATAAAGTTTTCCTTTGCATGACAACGCTTGGCCTTACAACGCCAAAGTTGCCAAACATTTGTTAGAAACGATCAAATGCCACACCCGCCGTAATCTCCAAATATTGGTCCTTCTGCATATTGTCTGTTTCGACAGATACAATATCTTATCGAATTACTTCTTTTGAGAAAATATAAAATCAGCTACAAAGTGGATCACAAGAAGTTTTCGGACATTGACTCAGAGTTGATGCATAGAAGTAAGCAGTGATTAGATAAATTTTACTCTATTAAACTTGTTAATTCATTATCTTTTTGAGCTAAAAAAACGGACCGAATTAAATTGTACTCACTATACGTAAAGTTTAATTATTTTTGTTGTAAACAAATTACGAAAACCTTTATTGGTTATTGTATTTAAAGAAACCCGCGTGGGCTTAATTGGGTTACTTAGTGGATTGCCAACCCTGGTATTTCAGTAGACATTGATTTCCTTAAACTTTAAAGTGTATATGTTGAGACCATCACCCCAATTAAACCGAAACTGTGCGAATTCATGCCACCTTAAAAGTAATTCCTCGTGCTAAAACAAGCTGTGCCTCAGCCAGCCAGTGGCTCTAATTGATCTTATACAATGGTTATTCTTGTCGTAGAATATTTCCAGATCAGTTCATCGTCATTCATCTTCCAGTTTGTAATTACAGCTTTTTCATCGTCATTCATCCTCCAGTTTGTAATTACAGCTTTTACAGAAACCTAGAGTTTGAGCATTTCTGCCAAGATCCCAGGCCTTCATATGGTTTATCGCTGGAGTTCGGGGCAGTCTCACTATCATTCCCCCAACAAGTAGCCTTAGCCAGTGAAGTTCCAATATAGCCAACCAATTTTGTGAATTACCGGACTGTGTAATTTCACTCTTAACGTAGTTATCTACGATGTCCCTATATTAAGAAACACATTCAAGGGTAACGGTCGAAAAAAAACCCGGCATTTAATTACTATCTTCGACGTGTTATGGTCATCCTAATAACTCCGTTGCTTTCAAAAAGTATGAAAATATGGCAATTGAAAATATCATAATACGGCATACTTTGTACTGCAATATTTATGGCCATTATATAGGCCTATAGAACATCGCAGAAATCCACAAGCCTCCAATGCAAGTTGGAAAACTTAGATCAAAATAAGCTTCCGGCACCAGATTAAGCTAAGAAAAGACAAGAAACCAAATAGCACACTACATACGAGGGATACTATTTATATTTCGGGAATAGCAAATAATGGCAAATACTTTTAACTAAAAATGGCTTTAAAGTTTTTTGGTGATCAGTTTTGATCACTTTTGCATTCGTTCAAACCATTTCTCAAAGCGGTTTTTCCATTCCCCTTGAGACACCTCCAAAACATGACTTTTGAACGCTTCAACTGCTTCTTCAAGGCTTGTAAACCGTTAACCATGCAGTTTATATTTGATTTTTGGGAACAAGAAAAAGTCATTGGGTGCCAAATCAGAACTGCACGGAGAATGAGACATCAATTCGATGTTTTGACTACTCAAAAAATCACCTGTCTGAATAGATGTGTGAGAGCTCGCATTGTCATGATGGAGAATGACTTCGGCGATTGGTTTTACAAACTTTTCCGAATACTTGCGGCAAACAAATGTTCGTACACCACTCAGAATTGACCATCCTACGTTGCTCAAGCGGAATGGTAGCCACATAAATCACTCGGCCGAAGAAACAGGCGACCATTTACTTCGCTGTGCTTTTTCCAAGACAAACTAAAGTCTTGGATGTTATACACGTCGTTTGAAGCAACACGGTCGAACTTTTTAATCATTTTCTTACACCAATCGACGCCTCTTTTGAACGATTTATTTTATATTTAAATTATGGGGTGTCCAATGAGAATAAATTTTTCTTAAAACTAAGTGTTCATAGCAAAACGTATGTACTGAAGTGGAATTAATGTGCAAGGCTGACGATCTTGCATAATCAGTTCACGCACTGCATTGATGTTTTGTGGCACAACAACCGAGTTTGGACGACCTTCTCGTCGGCGACCACGACCACAATTGAATTCACTATACTAGCGATATATTGTAGTTTTTGATGATGCTTTATCGCCATACAAAGAACTAAGTTCACCGACACATTCTTATTGAGATAATCCAAGTCGAAAGTTGTGGAAAATAATTCAACGAAAACTTTCTCTTGAAATTTCCATTTTTTGGCCAAATTGATTTTCTTAACTCACTGTAAACAAAACAAATAGCGTTTGTTTGTCAAAAGGTTGTGAGTACGTTTATGCTAAAAAAAATGTCAAACTTTGTTATGACAAAGTTTCAGCTTACAACAATCCCATATGGATTGTCGATAAGAAGGGAACTGACAAGTTAGGGTCCCGAAAGAAAAAATCGGTAATCGATTTCAGGAAATTAAATTCCAAAACCAAGAGCGATATCCCATTCTGATACATCGGTGATTCTATCCAATTTGGGTAAAGGGAAATTTTTCACTACGATAGACCTAAAGAGTGGGTTTCATCAGATCAACCTGGACGAAAAGGATAGGGAGAAGATTGCTTTTAGCGCCAGTAATGGGAAATACGAGTTTTGTACGATGCCATTTGGTCTTAAGAATGCACCTAGCATTTTTCAAAGGGCGATCGATGACATTCTGCGTGAGCATATTGGCGTAATATGCCACGTTTATATAGATGGTATAATCATCTTTTCTCGGACAGCTGAACAACACCTGAAAGACATAGAAAAAATATTAAAGAAGCTTTATTCGGCCAACATGAGAGTCTCATATGAGAAGTCCAAATTCTTTAAGAATTCAGTGGAATATTTGCGGTTTACTGGCACCGAACAGGGTATAAAAACTTGCCGTGACAATGTTAAGGATATTTTGGATTTTCAAATGCCTCAAACGCTTAGAGGGTTGAGGTCATTTTTGGACTTGGCTGGCTACTATAGACGTTTCGTCAAGGACTACGCAAAAATAACTAAACCGTTGACAAGATACCTCAGAGGGGAGAATGGAAATGTCGGGAGCAATAAATCAAAAAACACGAGAATAAACCTCGATGACGAGGCGATAAAAGCCATCAAAAACTTAAAAACAATTTTAGCATCAGAGGACGTGTTATTGCTGCATCCTGACTTTAGTTAGACCTTCGAATTAACGACTGACGCTTCATCCACGGCGAATGGAGCCGCGCTTTCCCAGAACGGTCGGCCAAATACAATGATTTCGCGAACCTTATTACCCACAGAGGCGAATTACGCGACCAATGAACGAGAAATGTTGGCGATCGTTGCTCATTACAGAAACTGCGGAACTACTTGTACGGGGTAAGGAACTTGCACATCTTTACCGATCATCAGCCGCTATCATATTCTATATCTGAAAAAACTCAAATCCGAAGATAAGACGTTGGCATAGTGTTGCCAAATTTTGGATAATGATATTAGTGTTGCCAATTCCCAAAATAATAATATATATAGTACCCCTCGTAAAACAATTCATCAAAAAAATTTAAGTATATTTGAGAAAACAACAGCTACAGTAGCATTAACAATAGAAAACAACAAGAAAAGGGATGAACAAACAACTCAAAATGAAAAACATTCTCTAACAAGTTCACTTTAAACTTATTTCCCTCTTTAATATGCATACAATGGCACTTATGATCCATGCATGCTGCATATTTGTTATTTACGTGCATCGTAACTAATATTGCAAATTTTATAACAAACGCAAACAACAGAATTTTATTGCAGTCACAATAAAAAAAAACAAATACTCTCTCGTACGGTGGTATTAAATTGCAAATGTATGCATGTGTGTATGAGTACGGAAACACTTAGTTATCAAATTATTAACACAAAATGCTAGTTTGCTTCAAAAAAATAAAAATAAAATAAAATAAAATAAAAAAATTAAAATGTTTGTTTTGGGAATAGTTTGCCAAACGGGATTAATAAATAAATCGGCTATAATGCAGGGTAAAACACAAAGCCATCACAATCAGAGACCCATAATAACTGTTATGAAATTTTTTGAGATTGAAAGAGTTGGCCATTTGTCAACGAACAATTTTTACTTTCTTAAATAAGAGATATTCTCAAGAATTTTTTTTTTTCGTTGATCATAATATTTATTTTAATTTTAATTATTTTTTTCTTATTAGAACTTTTTGCCTACCTTTAACCCTTATGGGTGTGATAAAAAAAAACAAATTTAACACGACTACCTTAACGGTAGTCAGAATCGTATAAATCCTCATCCTCCTCTATACATCTCTCTTGATCTTTATCAGATACATCCGATGATACACGTCCAGTTACTAAATCTCCGTATTTAAATTTATGTCACGCTAAATGAAAACATTTTCGCGGTTTAACAGCTGCATGTTTCTATATATGAATAGTATAAATATATGAAACTGTGTGGTATCCGGGTACCCTGTCACTTTGTTAAGGGCGTAAAATATTATTGACTTACCACTTCCTCCCAAGCTGAGACATGAGTGTCGTATATATAAAAAAAAAATGAAAAAGTATAAGTTAAAGTGAGGAGATCGCAAAAATTTTCGAGCTTCTAGGAATTCTGTGTATAAAGAAATCCGGAATTAAAATACGAATAGTTACGCAGGTACCCTGTCACACACATAACGCAAGAAACTGAAAAGTGCTCTTTTAAGAGAAACCTGTGTAGCCAGCACTTCATGGGCAGTAGGAACCATGAAAAGGTCACCTTAACATTTGCTTAGTTCATCCAAACTATAAACTTTATGTCAAATAAGTGAATAATAAGCCGGTTTTGCTTTTAGAGATATACCGTTATATTATGTTTATTTAAATTTATGTAAATAAGTGCAAAATTCATTGCGTCAAAATGATAAGCATTAGTCAATAATTTTTAATTTATGCAGTTACCATTTAATTTTATTTTCTCACAAATACGGGATGGCATCGCACTTATTAAATTGTCCAGAACGTTGGAGAGGACTTCGCGATGGATGTTGCAGATTCACACTTTTAATTCATCTTTTGTCCGGTACTGTTTGTTGTCTGCATAAACATAACGCACAAGCAGTCCCCATAAATCTTCCATGGGGTTTAAGTCGGAGAAACAGGCTGGCCAATCAAGTACTTTAATATGGTGCCTCTGAAACCATTGTCTGGTCGACTTTCGGACATGAACTGCTGCGCTGTCTTGCTGAAAGGTGAAAGTTTTGTCAGCATTTGAAGCCAAATAAGGCAGCAAACGTTCAGACAGAATGCCCTGGTACTCTAAACTATCCATTCGAGTGGAAGGAAAGTAGGTTTCCAGGGTACCATGTGAGCTAAAGCCAGCCCAAACCATCAAACTGCCATCGCCGAAATTCCGTTTGAATAAGGAACAAGGGCTCGTTCCTTAAGTCTCACGAATAGCAATTGAAAACATCTGGTTCATCCAGGTTAAATTTTTTCTCATCAGAATATCTTATAACCTCTAAAAAAATGTTTACCTCGTGCCAATTAGTTGCCTTGTTGTTTTTCGCAAACTCCTTATGCTTAATCTTGTGCTGCTTAGTCAGACAGGGAATTTTTTTAATTTTGCTCGAATAAGGTTTGGTTGGGCGTTGATAGCTCTTAGAATTGTGCTTTTTGAAGCTTGTTATTTCACTCCTTCTTTTATTGTTACCGCATTTTTCATGGAATTCGAGGCCTTTCGTGAACTTGGCCGGGCAGTCAGGACTTTTGCAGGATCCGTGCTTTTTAATTTTCCATAATTTCTCTGTTTGGCACAACACACAAAGATCGTCCCAGTTTTCGCCCTTCCACGCATACTCAACCACTGCTCATGAAGTGACACAATTTGTCCTTGTTCATAAGCTGACAAAGGTTGCTCGCGATCCATACGGCGCAATTAAAATTATAAATTATTACACAAAAAATAACAATTGTGATACCTTCTGATTAGATTAACTGCTTATTAATCACTGAACTTATCATTTTGACGCATTGAATTTTGCACTTACTTACATAAATTTAAATAAACGTAATATGACGGTACATTTCTACGAGCAAAACCAGCTTATTATTCACATATTTGAACGTAGAATTTTTTTGAATAAGGTGACCATACATAACATTTTATATTTTGGATGAATTGAGCAAATATTAAGGTGACTTTATCATTTTGAAGCACACCTTACATACTCTTTCTCTTCCCAATGTTGCAAAAAATCGATCAATACTTCCAGTCTCACAGTTTCAAAGCTATCTTTTTCAAGCATTCAATAAATGCGATTAGAGTAGATGGGTAGATTAGAACAAGCCGTGTGTTAGTTTGACTCCTTAGAGGACTATATTAAAAATCAGGCAAACAAAAAATTGGAAATAAAAGTTATGAGCCGCGAAAAGAAAATCTATTATGAATACCACTTATAGAAGAGCATCATTTATTTCTATTGCAAATAACTATTAGTTGAAGGAACAAAATTTTAGTTCTTCATCAATTATGACTACATTTTTTTAGATATTTTTTATAACTGCTATGTCCCTGAACACAATAGTGGCTAAAGGCTTAGACCATCGCTATTGAATGACAGTACGAATGAATACAATAAAGTAAAAATAACTAGTTTTGAAAGAAAAAAAAAAAAAAAACAAATTTTTTGTTGTAATTGCAGAAAATTCCATTTAGCATATGATGATGTTTATGAATTTTGAAAAAAATATCGCTTATACGACACCCTTACATAATACAATCACAACAAAAAAATTGTATTTTCAAAACTAGGCAGTTTCACTTAATTGGGAATAAAATAACTATTTACTCATCGACTTTCATGAATTATGCTTTATTTTATCATTATGAAATTGTATATTCTTTATGAGTAAATAGTGAAACTGCTAAATATCTATTTTATTGTGAATTTTTGAAATCAAAAATATTATAATTTAAAAAAAATTATTATGATTTTTGTCTCAATAACTTCAAAAATACGGATTATATTGAAAAATTATCTTAGAATGCCTTAAAGGTGGTATAATTTGAAATTTTTTAACATATGGCTTAACGAAATCGAATAAGTCATTTCAAATTTACCATAGGATGTATGAAGCAGCTTCTTCAAAAATCTCACATTTTAGAAAAAATTCTAAAAAAAAACTTATCCATAGAATCTGAAATGCTCATAATTTTTGAAGTTAGCCGAGCATAACGCATCAAAAAAATGTAGTGGTTATCCTAGGTACGAAAATTATTTTCCACATGTTGCATAGTGCTCTTATAATATAGGGTGGGCAATTTTTAAGTTTAAATTTGAACTTTTTATAGCATATTTGCTTTTAATTTAAGCTCAAGAAAAAATTTCATATTTTTGTCAAGTAGTACTCAGAATTATCGTGAGCCAATAGATCTTGAGTTATTTACCTTTTTTTGGAAACAAAATGCGTTTTATTAGAGTTTTTATATGTAGCGTTTGTATATGTATTACAAACCAGCATTAGTATCCACAAAGGGTCCGCCATCTAACGTTTTTTTTTCAACTAGTGCTTATTTCGTGAATGGTAACCCTTAGCTCATGTCTGATTTGACAGATAATTAGTTTTATCTTTCCGCTGAACGAATATGGTTGTGAATACGCTTGAACAAGGCTGGGAAATATTGCGACATTACTTTGAAAATCATGGTAATGTTGCAGAATGTGTGCGATATATTCAGATGAAGCTCATTTTGATCTTAGCGGGTATGTAAACAAGCAAAATTGTCGCATTTGGGGCACACAACAACCCGTACGCATACATTGAAAAGCCGATACACCCAAGACGAGTCACTGAGCATAATTGGGCCATTTTCCTTCGAAAACGAGCAAGAAGTGGCCGTTACAGTCAATGGCGATCGTTATCGGGCCATGTTGAACGAGTTTTTGTTCACAAAAATTGAAGAGGAGGATATTAGCAACATTTGGTTTCAACAGGACGGCGCTACGTGCCACACAGCCGAAGCTACACCCGATGTTTTGCGCCCTGTTTTTGAAGATCGCATTATCAGCCGCAGAGCTGATGTCGTTTGGCCATCTCGGAGCTGCGATTTAGCACCGTTGGACTATTATTTGTGGGGTGCCGTCAAAGATAAGTGTTACGCCAACAAGCCAGAGACAATAGGCACTTTAAAGGACAATATTCGTGAAGTCATTGGTGAAATACAGCTGCACACAATCGATAATGTGCTTAAAAATTTGACCGATCGTGTAGGCTACTGCATGGCCAGCCGAGGCAGCCATGTGAATGAAATTATTTTCCATTATTAACCGGAAGGATTGTACTTTCAAATAAAAAAAGGTATTTGAGAATATATTCAGTTTTTTTATAGCATTTTCAAAACAAAAGAAAAATTTATTTGGCGGACCCTATATAAATTTTGGAGTAAACACGCAATCCAACAGCACATCTAAACACTAGAATTGTTGAAGGATAACTGGTCTTATGAGTAACAGGCGTACAAAAAACCTAAAGATTTTATTGTAATTGTATTATAACTATACTTTGTATAAAAAATTCTAATGGTACGTGTAAGTACCGTCGGGAAATAAAGTGTTAAAATCGTACGCTTAAATATAATTTTTGACATTTTAAAATCGACTTTCAAACATTTTCAACTTGCGGTTGTTGTCTTTGATATTACACTGATTCAGAAATCCAACATTTGTATGTTGAATTCAATGTTGAACATTTTAAAATTTACAAAAAACATTTTTATTTTTAAGATGAATATGTTAATTTTATATAGTTTTTCATACAAGTTTTCAACAACGATCCACTTTGATTTTAAAATGTGAATTTTCTCTCTGTATACATACACAACAAATGGATAAAAATGTGCTGTCGTAACAGAGATATGTTGCGATTGTGTAATTACCATATAAATTGTCAAATGTCTTACTTGCCATATTTTACAATGTTTTGCCAATATTCAATATCATTTGTTATTTTTGTTTCTATTTAAGTGTACCATGTTTTTTTTTTTATTCAATTTGACACTGTAGCAAAGCAAATGTTTTCATTTTCTTGTTGATGCACCCCACAGTTTATGTTGTACACGATAAACAGATATTTATCTGGTCGTTATATGAAATGAAAAAGCAACTCATAATTCAATGATTTAGTATTTTTGCTCTCATTGTTGTGCTCTTTGTTGTTCATGTTGAACAAAATCGAATTGTTGTTATAATTTCCAATTATATTTTATATGATTCTCAATTTTTGCTTTTGTTTTTTGTTTTTCTATACACACATGCTCAATAAAATCCCAAAATTGAATGGAAATACATACACTGGTGAATGAGGGAAGGGCAATAGGGCAACCTTCCCCTTAAACACTGAAATCAAACAAAACAAAGGGAGAAGCAGAAAGAAAGAGAGAGAGAGAGAGGGAGAGAGAAAGCGAGACAAGTACAACTGCATTGGTTGGCTGAAAACAAAAGGTTGTCTATGCATGGTAGCATCATGACTGTTGTGTCTGCAAGTTCCACAGTGTAACAGTGTTGTGAAAAGTTTTTCAACAATTTTATGTATTTTTTCTATTTTTTGGTTTCAAACAAAAACTACATTTTATTTTTTTTGGTAATAAATTAAATTGAAAATAGCGAAGAGAAAGCCAGAGGAGGTGAGAAAAAAAATCATTTTTAAGTTTTTGGTAATTAAATTTCTCTGAAATGAGCTTTAGCCTTAAAACACATGTCGTTTAACGAATGGCTGTTTGCCAACAACTTGCCAAAATCAAAGCCAACAAAAATTTGAAAAGAAAAAATAGTGAAAATAAGTTGTCGAAAATAAAATTGCTTTTACAGGCTTAAATAGTGTCTTATAGAGGGTGTAGTATGTAGGCCAGAGACAAATACATATAATGTTTACGTACAGATGGTTATGGTGGCTTTTTCGTTTTAAGAAAATTTACCCAAATTTTGCCGCTGAATGTTTTTAAAGTATTTGTGTAAATCAACAAATATTGTTGCATAACAACAGGAAAATGAAATGAACTTGATTTTGGCTTATACCTCCAAGATAGTTGAAGGACACATACAAATGGAATATAAAACAAAAATATTTGTTTAGAAAATCTTAAAGAAAAACCTATAAAAGAAAAACAGCGACATGTTAGAGTTAATATGTCTACTAAAATTATTGTAAGTACTCTGGAGTTGAACAGATTGAAGACTAACTGTTAAGTAAGACGATTTTTTAAAGAAAGTGCCCTTAATTCTTAGATTTCTACTTAACCTAGTGCTGCGGATATAATGTATCGAAACAGAACACTGCAGTATGGAAATCATAATGGATTTGAATTAACTTCTTAGAAGAATGATGATGAAATGGCCTTAAGTCATGGGCGTAGTGATCTAAAAAACTGAAACAAAACAAAGTATATCATAAGCATGAAATTCATTTAACTCGAGTTATCCGTTTCTAAATCTCTGACTCTTTAACTGTTCTTCTAAATGATATCTGCTTAATAAGTATAGCCAATCGATTATATAGGAGCTTGCAACATATTTGGAAAGATATGGTAACTAAGTCTATTCACTCTTATAAATACTACAACAACAAACCAACAGAACTGAAAGTAAAGAAAGGATATATTATAACCGATTTATTTTATTTTTACACCACTGTTGCAGAAATAAGTGTGAAGAACCAATAGTTTCTTGTTCGATTTGTGATGCTAAGTGTGTTGAGCTTGCTTCTAGAACGCCTTTTCGAGGACGAAGGTCTTAGGTGGTGCTGCAGAAAATGTAAAATTTTTCATCAAGAATTTTACTTTTTTTTCAAAAATTCTCGAAAAGACCTAATGAATTTGAGTGGTGATCTAAACAATTTTATGATGAAATTTTCAAACTGTAAGGTATTGTTCGATAAGGTACCCTATTTACCTAAACGAAGTAAGACTTTTGCTGCATCAAATCTTCAAATCCTTTCAGCTGCAATTGATGTTTTATCTGTTGCAAATTCATTTTCTTCAAGTACTACACTTGCTCAATTAAAAGTTCCTGATAGTAAATCCGTTACTGATTCACTTGCTCCTGCTGTCTGTCCATCATCTTCTGTTCCACCCTTGGATTTACATGCAACATTTGCCGGTCTTTCTCCTAATTATCCACTTCCTAATGGTGCTTCTCCTATTAATATGCATAATAATCCGATTAAACTAAAAGTTATTTCACCTAAAAAGATTATATATAAACGTGCAGCATGTCTTGCTTCCGAAGCCACAACTGTTGCTGTTAAGCGATATATTATTCAAAAGCTGGGATGCGAAATCGAAATGAGTGTTTTTAAATTTAGCTATGCTGAGAACAGAAACGAAGCTTCTTTGAAAATTATCGTTCCTGACAAAAATTGTAAGACAATTGTTAACGCTAGTTTTTGGCCACCTATGGCTATTATACATGAATACGAATTTAGAAACAGCTTTGCTCCAAAAAACTAGAAAACTTTCTTAATCTTTACCCAATAAAACCTGGGTACCAAAATGTGCGCAAGCTTAATACGAAATTAACTTATCTTGTTGCTGACAGTTTTGAATATTCCCACCATATTATTGCTTTTACGGAAACCTGGTTAAATAATACAAGAAATGTTTTTAATTCTGAATTTGTTATGCTCAAGGTATCAAATATTTAGATATGATCGACTTCATAAAACTGGCGGAGGTGTTCTTATAGCAGTTCTTAAGACTCTTCCTTGTGAACATATAACTATTCCTTCTAGTGAAGATACTGAGTTTGTTGTTTGCTGGTGATCTTCTTCAAATTAGATACATCACCACATATGGCAAACTTCTGGATTTATCTTTTGTTAGCCACGCTTCTGGTATAAATCTTTTGAATATGTTTCCTTTTATGTATCCTGAAGATCGTCACCATCTACAGTTGAATTTTTTTCCTTCTACTAACATCGCTCTACTGCAGATACTTAGTAAACGTCGTGAAAAATCTTTTTGCTTTTCCCTCTCTCTATCCAGTGTTGATTGAGAATCTATTATTTCTGGAGATAACTTGGATAGAAGAGTATCGAATGTTTATGCTGTTTTGCATCAGTGCGTTTCGGAAGCAGTGCCCGAAATTTTGGTAAAGAGTAATAAGGCACCCCCATGAAGTAATGCTCTCAGGCTGATTTTATTAATTACTCTTTCCTAAGATCTGAATATATAACCGCCAACAAATTTGCATACAACAGTTATTTAAGCAGAATGAAAAGAAAAATGAAAATTAACCCTAAAGACTTTTATAACTTTATTAAATCTAAATACCGTGCTAATGCTTAACCTTCGTACTTGAAATTTGGTTCTAGCTGTGCTTAGAGATATGAGATATCTGTTAGTAACCTATTTTCGCATTTTTTTGCTGCTACGTACTCTAGTAAATCATTTGTTTCCACCTTATCATTTTGACGCATTAAATTTTGCACTTATTTACACAAAATTTAAATAAACATAATATAACAGTACATCTCTAAGAGCAAAACCGACTTATTATTCACTTATTTGAACGTAGAATCTTTTTTAATAAGGTGACCATATGTAACATTTTATAGTTTGGATGAATTGAGCAAATATTAAGGTGATCTTATCATTTTGAAGCACACCTTATTATTAGTTTTCCATTAAATATTTCTAAAAAATAGTGGTTACATTTATTCGCCAAATATTTGACAAATGTGACCTTAGCTTTAGTTAATTAGAATTTTTTGTCAAATACCCTTTTGTTTTAATATATCACTGTATTCACTCATAAAATAAGAACTCACTCATAAAAAGTGCTCAAAATAAAAGCGAGTATACTAATGCTTGAAGAAATCAATCACGCAGTGCGTTAGTATGTACGTGTATATGATTTCATCTACTTCTTACTGTCATGCTGATATAAAATAAATCTTGTGAACAATAATGAGATATTATTTTTTTTATTATTTAGTACGACATTTTCAAAATCAACAGCGATATGAAAATCTAAATCTAAAGAAAAGATTGCCTGCTGACAAAATCTATGAATGAAAAGAAAGAAAGTCACATCTTAATTGAGAATAACAAAAGAAAAGCAGAAGAAACATACTGAGATATTTATGGTCTAAAATGATTGACTTGCTGCGCTACATGAGGAATTATTAATTCAAGTTAAGATATGTTTGGTAAAAATTAAAATTAAGATGAGAAATATTTAATTGCGTTGCTAAGTATGTTATAAACTGGCATTTTTAAGCTCATCATTAGCGAAATGTTAATACGTACATATGTATGAATACAAATTTTATCAAATCGCGAAGACAACTTTTTCGCATCTGAGAAAAAAATAGTCTTTTAGGCTTTAAGTGTTAATTCGAACTGGTTTGTGCCAAGTAAAGTCACATTATCACCGTCCCGTATGGAACGCTTAATTGGCTTCCTTTAGTTGAAATGCCAAAGTCAGGTTTGGGTTTACATTCAAAAAAAAAACTTATGCTAATAAACAAACTTAAGTCAGATATATGACTGCGTCTCAAAAATAACACTATTCCTGTTAACAGGTATCTGCCAGTTGAATTGAAAATTTGATAAAACGGTGTCATTTAATTCATGTTTGACAGTCGTTTATATTGACTACAGCCTGATTTAGAAGGAAAATGGTGAAAGTGAATTCCGCTTGCTAATTAAGTATTATTTTGGCGAAAAACCCTCAATTAATCAAATATTAGCTCTGAAGCATAAATTTTAATGGTAAGAAAGTGGTTCACTGCATTTTATTGTGTCGAACGTTCTGAAGCCCGCTTAAGGTCTCTACACCCGAAACAAAGAAAAATACACGATATGGTGTTGGCTGTTAAGTGCTTAAAAGTGCGAGACTTTGTGAAAGCAAGCAGCATAGCGTGAGGCTCAGGTAGGCTTGCCAGATAACCTTGATTTCGCTTGATTTACAAGAATTTTTACTGCTTGTCAAGAACCAAGAAAAAATATGTTTTGCAAAGATGTTTTAAGCACAATTAAAAAAAAAAAAATTTTTTTTGCACAAAGTTTTGTAAGCGGCTATAGAACATTTTACTGAGTCAATAACGTAGTCTGTCCAGCTTAGTTCATATATACCCGGTGGCGAACGTCATAGTGAATCATGACGAAAAACGCAAACAATGGTAAATCACCGATGGCTGACGAATAATTTTATTTGGTGTTGTTATACAAGATTTTCTAACGTAATTGTCCAAGTTTTCTTAGATAACAGAAACTGATTTTGTCTTACAGACGGCCGTGTGTTAATGAGTTCAAACAGACAATATCATCAAGAATCAGGAATCGTTTATTCGTTATTCGTTAATGGGGAGATGTAGTAGACGAAATCCTGCATCGTTCAAAGCCATGTGGTTCAACCATGTGGTTGACTTCTAATAGACAATGTAGCTAAATTTCAGTTTACTTAAGTATAGTGAAATTACAATAAAGTTGTCATATAAAGGGTGGTCCAATCATTATGCATGATATTAATTGTGAGTCACACCTTAACGTCAAGTTTTTTGCCCAACTTGATTTGGCATTTCTTTGTTTCATCGTTTGACAAATTCAATCATGGAGAGGTACATAATTAAGCAGCGCTTTAGGATAGCCAAAGCCTTTTATAAAAATGGGGGTTTAAATCAAAATGTATTTCGTACCAAAAAATCAAGATTTGGTTAGTAAATGGACAAAGTCGTCCTCAATCGGGAAAATTGTGCGCATATCTCAGCAAACCAGCCCCGTAGGAATGTCGAGTGATTGTTGAAAAGCTGATGCATCCACATAGAGTGTTTGTTTGGTGCGGATTATGATCTGACGGTGTCATCGGGCCGTACTTCTTCGAAAATGAGGACGGCAAACACTTCATTATCGCAAAATGATAACTGACCTCTTGTGACCAGAAATATGGATATGGATCTGGACGATAAGTGGTTCCTGGAAGATATGTGGTACCACACCGCCAAAGAAACAATGGCTCCTTTGCGCGAGAAATTCAATGGCCGTGTTATCTTATGTCATGGCTATCATGTGATTTGACACCGTTGGACTTCTTTCTCTGGGTATATTTAAAAGAAAAAGTGTATGTCAGTAAGCCAAGAACAATTTAAAAGCTAATGAATGACATAATTCCATATAATAACGACATTGTACCTCAATTATGTTTCAGAGTCATTAAGGAGGAGTGGTATGTCACCAAAGCCCTGGCGAACATAGATCTTTCTATCACAGTAAAAAAAATATTAAGATGAAAACTTTTTGTTTTATTAAAAATTAACATCGTGCTTTTTGGTTGGACCACCCTTTATAAATTACTAAGTTTGTGTCATTGTCACAATAATTTATCAATAAAATTTTCCATTTACGATAATTTCATACAAATTATGACTTGATACTGACTTTGTGACGATGATTCATCAATGCAATATGCCACCGGGTTTACATATTTTTGACTGTGAAGATTTCTTTCAAAATTAAGATTTATTTGTATATGTAAATAATTTTGCTACGTTGAATCTGGCAACCATAGGCTCAGGGATTTCAATTTTGAATGATAACTTGGTTATGAGATAGGTTTCTTCAAAATGGGTGCCGCGTTACTGCACAAATGATCACAAACGCAATAGTGCAACCACTTCGCAGTAGTGTTTGATTTTGTTCAACTGCAAAATGGACAAGTTTTCCAACTGTTTCGTAATCATGCAGTAAAAGTGGACCCAGCGCAACACAGCAGAGGTCAAAGAGCAGTTAAAGCAGTGACCGTTTACTGGAATGCACACAATGTAATCCAAGCTGACTATCTTCAAAAAGATAAGACAATTAATGGCAAATATTATGTCAACTTAATGGGTCTATTAAATAAGGATTTAAAACAGCTAGTCCACTGAATTTGACTAAAAAAAGTTCGTTTTCATCAGAACGATGCAAGGGTGCACGGAAGTGCAGTTTCTATGGCAAAAATTTATGACTTAGGAATTCTCTGGATTTAATGCCGAGTGACTATTTTTGGTTTCCAAGCCTGTATAAATAGCTCTGCAGAAAAAAAGAGAGTCCATGCTAAAGAATAAAATGATTTTTATCCAAAAAACTGTGTTGTGTTTAAAAAGTCACTCGTGCTCAGACATCAGTAATAGTGCCATACAAATCTTAGTCGAAACTACAGATTTTTGGCCAAAAATTATTTTTTAGATCCACTATCTTTTCCAATGAGCTAAATGTTCTTCACCATCAACAAATATGAATGCATTGAAACACATTGCTCATTGCTGCTTGAAGTAATCTGTGTCGAGAAAACATAAATAAAATAACGAAGAAAAGACAGCTACAATGAATCTCGAACTAAGGCGAGGACCACAGATTTTTTGTAATCAAGGCTAATCAACATAAATAATGGGTCCGCCATCTACCGTTTATTTTTCAACTAGTGCTTATTTCGTGAATGGTAACACTTAGCTCATGTCTGATTTGACAGGTAATTAATTTTATCCTTCCGTTGAACGAATATGGTTGTGTATACCCACTGCGCTAAGTGGGCCTGCGATCGACTTACAGAAGATGCCGATTTTGCCAAAAAGTCATCTTTTCAGATGAAGCTCATTTTGATCTTGGTGGGTATGTAAACAAGCAAAATTGTCGCATTTGGGGCACAGAAAACCCGCACGCATACATTGAAAAATCGATACACCCAAGACGAGTCACTGTTTGGTGCGCATTTTGGTCCAGAGGCATAATGGGGCCATTTTTCTTCGAAAATGAGCAAGGAGAGGCCGTTACAGTCAATGGCGATTGTTATCGGGCCATGTTGAACGAATTTTTGTTCACAAAAATTGAAGAGGAGGATATTAGCAACATTTGGTTTCAACAGGACGGCGCTACGTGCCACACAGCCGAAGCTACACTCGATGTTTTGTACCCTGTTTTTGAAAATCGCATTATCAGCCGCAGAGCTGATGTCGTTTGGCCACTTCGGAGCTGCGATTTGACACCGTTGGACTATTATTTGTGGGGTGCCGTCAAAGATAACTGTTACGCCAACAAGCCAGAGACAATTGACGCACAAAATCGATAATGTGCTTAAAAATTGGACCGTTCGTGTAGGCTACTGCATGGCCAGCCGAAGCAGCCATTTGAAGGAAATTATTTTCCAATATTAACCAGAAGGATTGTACTTTCAACTAAAAAAGAAATTTGAGAAAATATTCAGTGTTTTTTTTTTATAGCATTTTCAAAAAAAAAAAAAAATTATTTGGCGGACCCTATACAACGGAGCAGTACTTCTAATGAGATGTGTAATTCACAAATAGTACGCTTTCTATATAAAATAGTGCGTAAAAATCAGGATTGGCAAAAACCCGAGTCTTTTTTAAAACCAAATCAACTGGTTTTAATTGGGGTTTTGATGGATTTTTTGGGTTTTATTGGGCTTTATAACTTTTTTTTGTTGGTTTATATATACAATCATCTTGTTTTAGTATTTATAAAGCAATTTTGCACTCTTGGTGCAACCAAAGCGGCATTGTGTACTATGAGCTGCTAAAACTCGGTGACCGGAGCAGACTGCAATTACTTTGTTTGAATCATGCATTATGAGAAAAACGGCTGTAATATAAAGACAGACATGATTAAGTTATTCTTTTGCATGATAATACCCGACCTAATGCCGCAAAAGCTTCAAAACAATTATAGAAACGGTCAAATCTATATATTTATATGGGCTTTCCTTACATGGCGTTTCGCTATAGTATTATGGAACAAATTCGCTTTAAGTGCAAATTACCTCGTTCTACGGCTATAAAACCGTGGATTCTCCGTTTTTTAACAAAAAGTGTAAGGAAAGCAAACTCAGCACATATTCATCTCGATAAAGGCATTTCAATTTACGACTACATTTTCAGAAACTAGGCTACATAAAAATGTATGAGTTTATCTTTTAACATGTCGCCGATTCACTTCCTTTAAAGAAATACAAAATCGGCTTAAGTTGGAACGCCTTAAAAGACAAGAAGTTTGTCCAAGACGTGATATGGAAATTGGGTCAGGAGTGTGGAAAAGATGTAAGCAGTGATTTAATAAATTTGTTATTTCATTATCTTTGTTGTGCTCAAAAACGTAACAAATAAATATTGTTACGTTTTAACAAATAAATATTGTTACGTTTTAACCTTTTTAAGACGTTTGAGTTCTTTTAAATTGCGTTAAAATAAAATCAACACCGCTTTATTTAGTTGTTTTACGCTTTTTATTTTACTACACAATGACTTTTATACTGTTTGTCTCAATACAACTCTTAATACTCGGTTATACACTTTTACTTCCGCTTTCACACGTCTTTATCTTACGACAGCCAAGCGATAACTAACTGACGTGTAGGTAAAGCAACCCTTTATATACCTAATTGCCTACAGTTTGGAAAGTTCAGGAAATATATCCGCTAATTCAAATGTAACGTAAAGATGGTCGATGTGGCAGTGCTGCCAAATTGACAGGGTGGCAAGACATATACCAAAATCCCACAATGCAGTGTTGTATTTTTATTTTCGTAACAATATGTAGTACCAATACGTAAACCCGGGTGGGTTTATTTGGGTATTATATTTAATTAAAAACTTGGGTAGGATTTTTTATTTAAACGTTTTCGTAGTTTATTTGCAACAAAAGTAAGTGTAATTTTAAATCCATCCGGGCTTAATTAGGTTACCCAGTGGGTTGCTCACCCTAGCAAAAACGCATCTAAACTTGAAAAATTTAGAAAAATTGGGTGAAAAATGTGTTTTCTTAAGAAATACTCACAGATCCTTCGAGATTACTTAATTATCATATATATCAGGGGTGAGCAATATATTTAATCAAGGGGCCAATTTAAATTTTTAAATTTTTTGGAGGGCCTTGCATAAAGCAACACTTTTTTATAATAAACATTAACATAAAAATTAAAAAGAAATAAAGATTTCACACACAGATTTTAATGCAAAAAAGGCAAGTATTTTTAATGAGAAATTTGGCACTGTTTTTTCGATACTGATCGATATCAGCTGGAATTGATGAGATGGCTACACGTACGCAGCTTTCTAAGCGTGCATCACTTAATCTTGATCGGTGGTCGTTTTTGATGAAAATAATTGCTCGCAAACATACGTATTTCCAAACAGAGACATCATTTGCTTTGCATTTTTCGTCAAAAGCGGAAATTTCTCAGGGCTCACATATGATTTATAAAAGTTTTCGATGTTTACTGAAAGAAATACATTTTTTAAATCGGTAATATTTTGCATGTCATACACTTCCGTTTGAAACTCTTTGGGAACTGTATTCACAACGATATTAAATGGTGAGGAAAACATTTTTAGTGGAATCGCTAAATGTGAAAGTGAGACATATTATTCTGCAAAAGATGCTGCAAAGCCCTGAATTTTATCATACAAGTTATGAATAAACAGTCCTTTGCCTTGAAGTTCAATATTAGGATTATTGAGATGCTGGGTCATGTCGACATCCATCCAAAGTCGCACATCCATTTTTTATTACCAAAATGAGGGAAGTCATAGCCCTTCATATCCAAGAACAATTGTATTTCGCTTTCTAAGTTGTATACTCTTTTAAGCATTGCACCTCTACTATGCCAACGTACTTCGGTATTATAAACCACATCGCCATATGCGGTTTCTAAATTCTTTAGGAATTCTTTAAACTGGCGGTGACTTAACGCTCGTGACTTAATAAAATTAATTAATTTAATTATTGGTAATGTGACATTTGGCATACTCAATCTTTTCGCACACAAATTTTCCTGGTGAATGAATATTTCCCTTCCTGTGGCCTTCTTAATGTCTTGAAGCAGCCTTCCTTATACTCCAACCTCCATACTTGACATTGCTCGTGCTCCATCTGTCGATACACCCATAATCTTTTCTAATAAAATTGAAAAATTTTCCAACACAGACTTTAGTTCATCGTACAAATCTTTGCCGGTTGTAGTTCCTTGCATAGGAATCAGTGAACACAATTCTTCGGTAATATTAAAATTGGAGTCGACAGCTGTGCTGTATCGCTAATATCGGAACTCTCATCAAGTGCCAAAGAACAGTATTCGAATTTTGCAATGCGTTCACAAAGCGTTGTTGCTATGTTCTCAGAAAATTTAAATTTAAATTTTTTAATTTTATTTTTTAATATGAATATTTATTTACGCTGAAAGCTAAAAAGAGACAAATAAATAAAAACTCAAAAAATTTTTTGAACGGAAATGCAAATTTAAACAAGAATGATAAAAGTTCTTGCAAAAAATCTTTTACAGTCTAAGCTGGGAAATATTGATGGGAGAAAGTAAATAAAATAAACCAAATTTTAAAAATGCTTGGCGAGCCGCAATGACATATTAAACGGGCCGCAAGTTTAAAATGTCTGTTCTTCTTCTTTCCAAATCCCAAAAGAAAATTAAAATCGGGCAATATTCAGCTTTTAAGTTCAAGAAGGTCCGAAAAACCGCTTTTGTAACTCAAAATTGTTTCTTTTCCCAAGAACAAATGCTTATTCTACTCGATAGCAAAAGTAGAATCATTTCCCAGGTATTTCAACTTCGTTCTTTTTTGTCACACCTTGTTATCAGGCTTGATAACTCTCATTAATTTTTCTTAATAACATATTCAATGATGTTGCTGGAAAACGCCAAGCTCGTTGAAGTGAAATTAGCGTTGACAACGAGACAGCCAGTTAAATGATTGCTCTTTCACACAGAAAATAGTCGTTTGATGCCAGAACTGAATAGGTTAGGTAAGGTCGATATGAGGATTCAACCATATAGTTAAGCCACACTGTGCACACTCTCCCATATTAAATGCCAAATTGATTTGATTGGATAAAAAATACTTACGTAGACTTTGCGTTCGAAAGTCAAAATTTAATGATCAGGCCTTAGGGTATCCTAGATTTCTCTCCACTGAAGACATCTCTATTTAACTTTACTTTAAGATTTAGGAAAAACAAACTTTTAGTTTTTCCCTGTAGGCAAACAGCACAATATTCTCCTTGAAATTCCTTTTAAAGAAAGAAAAAAATCAAGCGATTTGTGTATTCGAAACACGCAAACGGAACAACAACAGATTCAAGCAAAAAATCGAAAATGAATTTTTTGTATAGAAAGTCACACAACTTTATAAAATAACACAAAAAAAAAAAAAAAAAAAAAAAAACTAAAAGTAACTCTAGGCAAAAATTCCACACAGTTCCATAAATAATAGGATTGAATAGAATAGAAATGAAACCACCGACTGAGGAAAAAAATATTGGATTGCAAACATGACTTAAAATGCGTCCAATTCTGTTCTTTTTCCTTCACTTTCTTTTGCTATGCGATGATATTTTGTGTTACAATTTCTACCCCTCTCTCCCTCTGTAAATGAAACCCAACAGGATACTTAAAATGAAAGTTTTCATTTCTTGACTTCCTTTACACCACTGGTTACTACAGCAATAATTTTCTTGAGTATTGACACACAATGTGTAGACAGGATCGTTGAAATATTTCTTTATTAAATTGGATTTATGCATCATATACTACGTTTTTATTGCACTTGAAATATGTACGTGAGTGTATTTCATAGAAGTTGTCCAGCTGAATTAAGAAATGAAATGAAAACGAAAGCACTGTTATTTAAGGTTTTTTTTCTTGTAAGACAAATACATAAAGGGTGGTCCAACCAAAACGCATGATGTTAATTGTAAATAAAATAAAAAGTTTTCAGAGAATTATCTTAATATTTTTTATTATGATGGAAAGATTTATGACAATTATATGTAAAATAAAATATCGGCCAAATACTCGCCACAGCTTCTGTGAGTGAATATAAATTTATATGAATATATGAACCGACAGGTTCATATTTTGAATGAATGAGGTTAAGGCGTTAATGTGCCGAATTATCTCATCCTTTAGCTCTTTAGTTGTTCTTGGCTTATTGACTTACACTTTTTCTTTTAAATATCCCCAAAGGAAGAAGGCCAACGGTATTAAACCACATGATCGTGGCGGCCAATTAACATCGCCATGACATGAGATAAAACGGCCACTGAATTTCTCGCACAGAGCCATTATATCGTTGGCTGTATGGCAAGTGGCACCATCCTGTTGGAACCACATATCGTCCAGGTCCATTTGCTCAATTTCTGCTCACAAGAAGTTCGTTATCATCTCGCGATAACTTTGGTCAACCTCACTTTCGAAGATATTCGGTCCGATTACGCCGCTAGCCAATAAATCTCACTAAACAGAAAGTCTTTGTAGATGCATTGGCTCCTCAACAATCACTCATAGATTCTCACCTGCCTAAATGTGGCAGTTCTACTTGTTAACGAATCCACTGAGGTGAAAGTGTGCCTCGTCGCTGAAGATGATTTTGTTTGTAAAATCACCATTTATTCTGTCTGTTCAACTAACCATTCGGCTTATTTACGGGGCCTGAAATGGTCGGTAGGCTTTAGCTCTTGACTCAATTGAACCTTGTAGGCGTTTTCCGCACAACGAGCATGCACAGGTGTTACTAAATTTCTACAAAGCCAGTTTGCCGAAATTTGTGCACAATTCTCCCGATTGTGAACACATTTGGTCGACTATGCCGCATTTTTGATTTGAACGCCGCTCAGTTGTGTACCTTTCCATGGTTGAATTTCTCAAGCATTGAAACAAGTGTGACTCACAATTAATAACTTGTATTATGATTATACCACCCTTTACATACTTATGTTGTACAAATGTAAAGAGTTTATATAGAAAAAGAGAACCGATGAAAATTATTAAATACTAATTAAAATACGACGTTCTTTGACATCCCTAAGCTAATTCTTATCATAATTGTCGAGTTCAAACACTAAGTATAGTCTATATTTAAAATTTTAAGATAATCGGTACATACATACAAACAGCTTTCGCTCAATCTGCTGTATCCAATACCCACTTACCCAATCTCTCATGATTTTCTAGTATTAATGGGAGGTGCCACACTCAATTATTCAATCTCGCCAGATAGATTTGGTTAGAGTCCTTGCGGCAAACTTAATCAACTGCTATCAAGCCGGAATACTAACATCAAGCTACGCATTCGATTTATGAAATGCTATGTCTTGTCGGTACTTTTATATGGCGTTGACGAATGGACTATGGAAGTGGTGAATACTTTTCAATAGATAGAGACATTCGAGATGTGGTGCTATTGACGTATATTGAAAACTCTATGGACTGACAGACGTACAAGCGCTGTGCAAACCAAGAAAAGGACGAGAAATCTTATATGGGTCACCTTATTAGACGTATTAAATTGCTGGAACGAGTCAAACAAGGCAGTATAAAAAGGCGTTGGTGAAGAGCAAATATCGTGGCTAAGACACTGTGCATTTAAGCGGATGCATGGATGCTATGGATACATTTAAGCGAATAGCGTACACGTACCGAAAGTATCAAAGCGTATACATTTTTGTACTTGGCAGATGTTAACATGGAAGCGAAATGAACAAAACTAGTGATTTTTTCTTCTTAGAGCAAAGTTTTATGTTTACAAAAGTACATTTTCAAAAATTAAAAGATTTTTTAGTTTATAGTCCAAGAGATAGTATTGTATGTATAAAAAATTTGTGTATCAACATTTGGGGTGGCGTGGTGTAGTGGTTAGAGCGCACGCATAACAACACAAACGAACTAGGTTCGAGCTCAAGCAGAGGACATATCGACGAAAAATTTGATTGTGGTTTCGAATGTTTAATAAAGAGGCTTCAACTTCCCTCCAGGCAACCCCATCTAAAAAACAAAGAAAAAGCCTCCCTGACCTTCCCGCGAATGATCTAGAAAACACGCCACCTACTGGGAAAAAATTACAATGCTAAAGTAAAGATCACGACCAATTAGCAAGGATTTTCACCACTACGCAAAATCATATGGAGGAAGCTACAGTGGATTAATCATCAATTTTGCTTGAAAGTTCCAATTGATTAAATAAACTGAAACAAAGCAATGGTTCCCTAGAGGAGTGACGGAGAAAAAAAATCTCATCAGCAAACATTAAAATATTTCAGTATTCGAAGGTTTTTGGTAAATCACATATAAACAGAGGAGAAAGAAACCAGATGGCTTTAAATGTGAAACACCAGGAAAAGCTTTTAGTGTAAAATAAATATGTGCAAGTGATTTCTTTAAGCCTTGGAAGCCTCATGTGACATATCTGTAACAAACCGTAAAAATCGTTTCAAAATATATGTAAATTAACGCAAGATTTGAATTTGTCGCCATTTGTGCAGTAAAGTGTTGGCAGCTCTAAAAAATATTTCGACAACTGACAGCTTAGGGTTAGTAAAAATGGAGCGCTACACAATAGAAAAACGAGCCTTCATTATTTAGCAATATTTCAAAAGTAATGAAAGTTAGGCGGCCGCAATAAAAAAATTTCATACAAAATGTGTTCGCAATAGTATTTGAACTTCATCAAGTGTGAAGAGATTAATAGAAAAACTCTTGAAGACTGAATCCGTAGGAGATGCCAGACACACACGTGGTCCAAAAACAAGTCTGTGAAAACGGTGCGTGAGAATGTCGGTAACAATCTCTATAGAATTTTCTTACTAAAGATCTGTGTCTCCATGCTTATAAAATTCAATTAGCACAACAACTGAAGCTTAATGATCATGATTCATCATGAATTATTGAACATCAGCAAATACATGCTGATATTTCGAGCAAGATCATAGCAAACGATGAAGCACATTTTCACCTCGATGGCTTTGTTATTGTTTGTCCAGCTCACTTTGTTCCAATACAGATCCCACTGTGATACGCATAATAGGTAGTGTCCAAACGGACCTACATGTCCGAATCTTGGTTTGAACCGAACCAACCAGACGCATGCACACAGCAAGAAATCCCACTGATATTCACATCAGCCAGGTCCGATATGGCATGCAGAAACGGAAAAGCAGAAACATTATTCAAAAGATTTAACCGTAATGGACAATTTTGCCTTTAAAACACTAAGCAAACGGTTAAGCATAGAGGATTATCCAGTGATGGAATGTGCTTATATGGCCACTGTACAAATCTTCATTTTATAGAATGTACAATGGAAGTATAATGTAAAGGAAAGTGCAAATGATAATTTCAAATTTGATTAGGCCAATGAAGCAAAGCATATAACACTATTGTACAACTTCCCCAAAGTCCAGAACTAAATATTATTAAGTATTTGTGTGATAAGCTTAGACATCGAATGCAAAATTCTTCGTGTGCCAGTAAAGAACCACTAACAGTCGCATTTCAGGAAGAATGGAGTCCGATAAGTCATAATGCGTGAAGAAAATTAGTTGAGTCCATCAAAAAACCAAAAAGGATTTGTAAGTATAAGGAATTGTTTTACAAGTAAATAAATATGAGTCTGCCCGACTTTCAATGTGAGCTCAAATTTAGAGTTTCTCGCCTTGGTTTGTTTTATAAAATTTTATATTACAGGTGGAAATTTCGTTTTTGTTTGTCTTTATTACTTAATTAGTACTTTATTAATAAAATTAATTTATTAATTAATTTAAAAAAAAATTGAAAAAAATTTCTTTTGTTCCTTTAACGTTTATCTAAAGTTTTTGTAATGAGTTGCACGACTTTCAATGTGAGCGACTGTATGTACTCCTAATGCTGTGTAGGGCTTACAAACCACTGCAATATATTAGAAAAAAATAAAATATAATAAAATAAAATAAAATGATAAGCAAAAAGTATAGTGATTATGATGAAATTGCTCTTAAAAAAGCACGCACATGATACTGACGATGATGATGTTCCATATGAATAAAAAGGCTTGAAAAGCAAAAACCATAGAATGATGATTACCACTTATAAAAATATTCTTCTTCTCTGCAAAACTTACTATATATGTTTCTAGTTTTTCTTTGTTAGTTTTTCCTGTTTTAATGAAAGATGAAACTTTTTCTTTCATTCGTATTTCATGTTGTGTAGCAAATAAGTGCGTATAAAAGTTGAAATGTGAAACAGCGAGGGCTGAAAGGAGTTGCTTTTAAAGAATAAATCAATTACATTTTTAGAGTTGAAGAAAAAAAATTGAATTAAAAATTCTTTTTCTATAATTGATATCTATTTCTATTATTGATACTTGTCTCAGACGATCCTCGTTTATAAGCTATTTTATATTATACAATACATTTTTTTAATAATATAAAAATGTTATCAAGTCTTTTTTATTTTTAATACCCTATTGCCACTAAAGGTAGTAGGGGGTTCATCGTGTTAGTGCTGGTGGTTGTAACATCTAAATCTATCACTTTTAGGTGCAGCTTAATTATATAAATTATGAAAGTTTTTACAGCTTGCCAAGAATCAATTTAAAATATGGTTTGTCAAGATTTTTCAAAGTATATTTTTTTAAAGTTTGCCCTACACAAACTTGTGTAAAAAGCTCTTACGTTTTTAGTGTATTAATAATTAAATGCGTTTTAAGTGCATTTGTTTCCTAGTTTAGTTTATCTGAAAAAAATTATAATTAAACTTTTATAATACTGTTATGAAAATAAAAATGCCTAAAGAGAAGATGCACCAACAACAGTACATTTAAAACTGTATTGTGTGCTTTTAGTCTATTGGTTTGTGTCAAGGCTGTCAATGTGTCACTCTGGTTTGCCATACTTATTTGAGTATTTGACGACGTTACTAATTCAACCATCTTTGGGTAACACGATCTTACATTTTTAAAATTAACACACATGAATAGAAGGGTATAGAAAACACAGAAACATTCAAAATAGATGACAGTCAGATACATAAGGAACGCTGCTTTGTCTAAGTGTGTCAGTTGTAATATGACAGTCAATAAGTAAAGCCGTGTTAAGGAGTAAAACAAAGTGTTGAAAAAAATCGTGTGTTAAGTGCAACATAAATAAGTTGCATACTGTACAAATATAAATAAAGGCTTGTACAAATAAGTTACTGTATAAAGCTGCTTTGATAAAACAACAACTACGTGTTATTTATTTTATTTAACGCAATTTAAAAGAAGTCAAACGTTTTAAAAAGATTAAAACGTAACAGTGTATAGGTGTTCGCAAAAGTTCGTTTACACATTTGAACAAATGGGTGGGCTATTTAAAAGTGTAAATTTAAAAATGCAATAAAAAAAAAACGGTTTGAAATTGTGCCAAATTTATTTTTTGATGTGAAGTACAATTTTTTCGGTTAAAAATGAAATATTATTTCATTCATATGGCTGCCGCAGCTGGCCTCACAATACCCCATTCGATCGGATCAATTTTCGAGAACTTTTTCGAGTATTTGGGTCGCATCTCGACAATGGCATCACGAGTATTCGTCTTCAAATGATCAATTGTCCCCTTTTTTGTCGGCATAACACTGACAGCACCATTTCGGCTCATTAAACGGCCATCAAACGTTTGACGCAATAAATCGATTGTGGCATGAGATGTGTGGCAAGTTACACCATCCTGTTGAAACCAACCATCAATACCATGAATAGCGGGCACAAAAAAATCGGTTATATGGTGCGATAGGTGTCTCCATTGACCGTAATGGTTGTGTTATTCTCATTTTTAACGAAATATGGGACAATGATGCCCTCACTCCACAAGCTGTACAAAACAGTCACTCGTAATTGGAGCATTAGCATCTGTGAGAACACGTTCGGGTTTTTTGATCCCCAAATACGGCAACTTTGCTTATTAACGTACCCACAAAGATGAAAAAGAGCTTCATCCGAAAAAAAGATTTGGCAAAATCGACATCATCATACAGTTTCTCTTTGGCCCATCTAGCGAAGAGAAAACGAAGCGAATGGTCATGCTGCTTCAACCCTTGAACTAAGCGTCATACCGAGATATTATCGCAAAATTCGATGTAAACTGATGCACGAAATGCTCAATTCTTGAGAATGATGACGATCAACATCAACGTTGACGGATTCTCACGCACACTCTCAGCTACAGCTGCGATATTTTCGGTTGTAAGCACTGTACAAGCACGCTCATATCTTGGCTCTTCAACAGTGAAATAAACTTGCGTACACCGGGCTCTGTTGGTCCTTCTTTGCGACCAAATTTTGTATGACATTTTCTTGCAATTTTCAACAAATTGTCCCTGTTTTGGAAATAAATATCCAATAAATCTCAACATTGCTCAAGCGTAAATCGATTCATTTCGTTCTGTGGAGATCATAAACTGAATTTTGCGACAGAATAGAACGACATAAGTATTGTCAGATGTTTAAAGCGAGCTTTATTAAGCCAAATATGTGCTCTTTCAGTTACTACCGCGTCATCAAAGCTGTGTATTGTCTGGTTTTGTCAAGATGGACTACAACACCTTATCTATTGATCAATTCTCTCCGTTTTAATTGAATTGCTTGCTTCAAGCTCATTAATTGCTGATAGCAGTGATCAGAATCAATAGTTTGACTAGGTTGTATAAGCTCATAATGAATAATACTCTTCTAAGCCCAACAGACACACAGTATTACCTTTCTTGGAGTCAATCCTAGCCTTGCTACCGACTGCAAAGCTTCGTCTATGATCTTTTTCACACATTATTGCCACACATGATCCACTTTTCATCGATAACTGTTTAATGATTAAAAGAAAATGTCTTGTGTTCAATCATGAGAACACCAACCCCACACACATCTGTGATGTACCGTCAGAAACTTGAAGAGCTTGTTATGCAGGGTTGATTCATAGCCCGGACTTTGCATTTTTAGATTATCATTTGTTCCAACTATCATTCTTTCCGATCTAACCGCAATCAGATCAGATTGAGGCTGAGAAAAGAACTAGAAATCCTATTTTATAAGAGAAAAATACTCCTTCTGGAGTCACCACAGCATCCTCCATGAACTCCATCCGCTTGGCCGAAAGTTTTCATATGTTGCAGAACTTTAATTTTTGGTATATTTATATTATATGCATTAAACTGCGCTGCGTTCAATTTACTATGCATGTTATTTCATCTATATGACATATATCATCTACATAATCTAGGTCTTCCAATCCTTAGCTTAGGTGACGAAACACAACGCTGCCTAACTTCTGCCTTAATATTGTATTTATTTGGCGACTAATGCATGCATCACGAAGGATACGGCAGCCGAATGTAGTAGTAACTGGCTCATAAATTTCCTCATTGATCAAAATACCTAAAATTTTTCTCGTTTTAGGTGCTTCAAATTTACATTTTCCTTTGTAGCATTTTTTTTATTTGAACAGTCGAACTTGCGCCTACACCATTAGAATTTTCTAATTCTAATAAATAGATAATAGTGTAGGATATCCTACAGTCGTACCTTTGTGTTCTAAACTGAAAACAAAAACTTAGTGTTGCTTTGTTCTTCATTTTTATAAAAATATTCTAAGCATTTTTGTAATATTGTAATATGTATGTATGTTTCTAAGTGGTACGAGTGTATGCTGTTCTTTTTTGTCTATTTTTTGGAGTGTTTTTTTTAAAGTTCAGGGTTGAGAAGAGTACTTGGCAACATGTGTTAACCAAATGAATTAAAAAGAACCTTCAACAACCAAATAAAAGTAGCTGTGAAATGAAAACGTTTAAAAATGTAATCATTTTAGATTTTTATATGCGAATTTAAGAACTGATGCCATTTGCGCAATAGGGAGACTATTGATACCAAATAGAGGCACTTGTTTTTTAGTTATAATAATTAAAGCTACTCATTGCCATAGTTCTCAACAACGGTTATAATTAATAATAATACGGTTATTAAACGGTTATAATACGGTTATTACGGTTAAACGGTTATTATTAATATAATTTTTCAGTACGCCCTCTCTTTATATTATATATTTATAGTATAAAATGACAAATGAAATTTTATTCTACACCTGCAGTGCAAAAAATAAATACAACAGAATAATTTTCTCTTCCTTTATTCTCAAAGTAGATAAATATTAAATGGAGCTGCTACATTATTATACTGAGGCTTTTGATATAATCGATACCACATTTCTTGCAGCGGAAGCCGTATTGTACGTTGCGAATATTGTTGGACAATGTGTCTGATATATGCATACACCTTAATCATTGTCTGGGCTCGAAGACAGAAACGGGTGGGGGATCGGGCTTTTACTCTGATGATCTGGGTCTCAGGGTCCCTCTCAGACATTGGCCCATCTGGAAATGAAATTGCTGATGAGTGCGCTACTAAATGGTTCTTTGTGTCTCTCGTATAGTTATCAATTTGCAGTGACTGGCAGAATAAGAAGATTGGTGTAAGCAAAATTGTGGTATTCCCATACTGCAAGCTAACAATTTTCGCCATTAATTTTGTTTTTTTTTTATTATTTACTTATACCGGCAGTATGTTTATAGTCAGTCTTCTGCTGGTAATAATTAAAATACAATATTTTATCATCATTATATATAAATATGAGAAGAACTGGTGTTTTCTTAGGATTTATTTGTTTATACTCATATATCTGGCAACTCTTCTGTTTTATGTCGTGCTTAATGATTACTCTCTATGTGCGTTGTATGTTGGATAAATGGCACTGAGCAGGATGGAACACAGCTGGACCACTTGTAGAATATCCAAAATGCTTTAGCCTTCTCTTTCCATGGAAAGAACTAGATCTTTTCTTAGTTTTATCTATCGGAATCGGTACAACACCTTCTCTGCGACTATCCTATCCTACTCTATGGAAGCTTAGACTTAGGCACTTGGCTGCATGTCGCTTGCATGATCTTGATTGCCTTAGGATGTGTCACTTTCAAAGTTGATTAACTTCGTCAAGGGTACCGCTTGGCTCAAATGAGGTAACTGATATTTTCTGAGACTCTCCCATGTCAGGCCTTTCGACCTCTTTGATGGGATATCACAATGGACCATAGAGCCTCCATTCAACCTAACCTAACCCAACCTAACCTAACCTAACCTAACCTACTCATCGTCCTGCGATTATGAACCATCTCTTTGTTATCATCTTTCTCGATGTATGGCTATATGCTTCGAGTCTTCAATGGTTTTGAGAGTTTAAGGTCGACCAACATCGAGTTTACATCTTGGAGTGTAAAGCGCCTCCATGTTGTCTTTGGTCGACCTCTTTCTCTTCGTAAGCCTCCATGTAGCCTATTCAACCAAATTTTCTTCTACGTATTTCCTTATTTATGTCGCCAGTGTCGGTACTGGTCAAAAGCTGTTCGTAAGGCCAGAAAACTCTGAGAATTCTACGCAGGCATCGATTTACAAGACTCTAGAGTTAATTTGGTATTTACTCCGTGACAAACCAAGTTTTCTATTTATAGAATAGTACGGAAGGAAAATAAGTCCAAACACTGTATGTAGAAGAATTCCATTTTTTACGCAACTGTGTGTATGCATCTAATGCCTTACCAATTAGGTATTTAACCGCTTATAATGATTCCACTGAAATTTCTTCACTCGATGCATCTAAGCTTGTCGAAAAAACAGAGTTTCAGTTGTGCAAGCTCCAATACGTACTTCTTTTGTTTTTGAAACGTTAATTTTGAGACGGACCTCAGCATATTCGAGAGATTTGATTAGAGATTAGCCGATGGAGTAGCTTGCACTTGTCATGGGCATAGTCCAAGGACTCAAACCTATCATGGGTTTGAGTAAATCCCAAACTATGCCCCAAAGCTTACTTGCAGTTGAGCGTTCGGAGACCACATCCATTACCATAAAGAAGAGAAGTGGCGATAGTAAGCAGCCTTGCCTCACAACTTAAAGTTCTCATAACTTATATGAAAATTATTTTATGTGGAACGACCATATATCAGTTCGAATAGAACCTAACGATATTTCGTAATCGACAAAAATAATATATAATTGCGATCACATTTCAACTGCCTGTTCAATTGTAATTCTAAGAGTATTAATTTGGTCCATACATGATCTACCGCTCCTAAAACATGCCTGCCTGGCAAAACTTATCATCGATGTGTTTTATTATCAGGGTTGGCAAAAACCGGGTTTTTTTTAACCCAGCCCACCGTGTTTTATTGGATATTGGATAGTTTTGGGTTTTATAAATGCTTCAAAATTTCATTCAGGTCGACAATATATTTTGTTTGTATATGTAATCACATTATTTTAGTATTTATGATTCAATTTTGCACTCTTGGTGGGATCAAGGCGTCATTGTGTACTATGAGCTGCTAAAACTGGGTGATCGAAACAAACTGCAATTACTTCGTTTGAATGGTGCGTTATGAGAAAAATGGCAGGAATATAGATAGACATGAATAAGTTATTCTTTTGCATGATAACTCCCGACCTCATGTTGCAAAAGTTTCAAAACAATTATAATCAACGATCAAATGCCGCATCCGCCGTATTCCCAGAACATTGCTAAGTCGGCTGTTGCGGCGGATACAATATACTCACACCTCTTTATACAGGCTTTCTTAACATGGCATTTCGCTATAACGACCTGTTTGTATTATGGAACACATTCGCTTTAAGCGCAATTTACCTCGTTCTACGGTTAAAAAAAGTGAATTCTCCGTTTTTTTTAAAAAGTGTAAGGGAAGCGAGCTCGTGTAAAGGACTGTCGATTTACGGACTACTTTTTCAGAAATTATCTAGGGCGTATAAGGAGATATGAGTTTATCATTTAAAATGTCACCGAATCATTTCCTTTCAAGAAATACAAAAATCGATTTCAAAGTTGGAACGTCTTAAAAGACTATAAGTTTAGCTGAGACGGGATTAGTAAATTGGCTCAGATTTGGAGAAAAGATGTAAGGAGTGATTTGATAAATTTGTTATTTCATTATTCTGTTTGAGGTCAAAAACGGAACAAGCAACACGTAAATTACACATTTTTTTGTTGTAAATAAACTATGAAAATCTTTAAATAAAAAAACCCATCCGGGTTTTTTATATATAATACCCAATAAAACCCGGGTGGGCTTAATTGGGTTACCCAGTGGGCTGCCAACCCTGTTTATTATTCTCTTAGAAATAATCTTCAAGCATATACACTTCTATCATGAATAATTTTTCTCTCGAAATGTTTTCATGACAGCCATTTTCCCTTCGAGGAGAATGAAATTTCCCATGCTATTCATGATAGGATATGATAGTATTTTAATAGCAGCACTTAGTACAGTTACACAAACTCGACTGTTATAATCGGTGGCGTTAGCTTACTTTGGCAGACTTCCCTGCAGCCAGTCAGATGACATCATTCTCTCAAAATATGTCCACAAAGCCTTAAATACTTCCGCAGACTTTCGGAGAACACAGTTAATAAGGATGGAGCTGCTAAGTGCTGATTATTATAATATTCCTTCATATTTCTACGATTACGAACAATATTTTGGGTTCGCACTTTATTTAGTCCAACCATGGGCAATGAGCACTTAAAATTCTGTTCTTTTGTTAAAAAGTTTGATTAAAATATATAAGTTTTTATGTTTTTTATATTGAAATATCTCTTTGATGATATATAGTAGGGTGATCGGATGGTTATTATTCGACCGGTTTTAACCGTTTTTTTTTTGTTTTGTCGAATACGGCTTTTTCAAAATCTTCATTTTTCGAATACCGAATAAACCGGTTAATTTAACACGAACAACCCGTTAATTTAACACGAATAACCGGTTAATTTAAATACGTCTCATTTGTATAGTTTTTATTGAAAATATGCTCATCGCTGAACTATTTGTAAAAATTTATTTATTTTTGTATATATGACAACCTTGAACGTCTCACAAAGAACGTGAAAACCAAGGTAGATCGAAAAAGTTGTGCACTCTTGAAAGCCCACAAACCACAAACGTTGGTTCCGAATGGCAGATATATTAGCTAGTGAAGTTTTTCATAGCGTAAATACATATAACCAAGCACTAGTAATGTTGTGAGATGATATCGCTGTTGAAAATTGTTAGATGTTGTGGCCTGGTATTAAACCGACGACTTCTTGGTTGGTAGGTGGTTCTTACCTAACATAGCACAGTGACACACACACTATTACATACATGGTGCACAAATTTACATAGAGTACTGCTTGAAATCTACACAAATTTTCTTGTCGAGGCAAATAAGGACTCGTATATTACTAATACTTAGATTTATTCAAAGTAAAACATTTAATTTTTGTTATCTTAGGTACATAAATTATAACTGAAAGCAATTAGACCCTTGAATAGCTGTTCGAAACTTAAGCATTTTTCAGTACTTTGCCTTCTTCGTTCACCGTTTTGGCATAGTTTTTATGAGATTTGTTGGAATTATTGTTCGTATTGATTGCCAATTTTAAGCTCTACATCAGCTTCTGCTTATTTTTAGAAAAACGTGGTCCAGCTCTTATTTAAATAAAAGAAGCGGTTAACCGATTACTTAATTATTTTTAACCGAAAACCGGTTTTTTAAAAAGTCCTACTATTCGAATTATTCGCAAACCGGTTTTTGAAAAGAGTCCAATAATCGATGTTCCTAAAATATAGAAAGGGTATTTTGCATCTGTGTATTTGTTGTCCAATAGCTTATTGAGAATTAATATTTTTCTTAACTCCAATATTTTAAAATTGTGTTGAATGTATTTATCTAATCTAAAACACAATTTTTCTTTTGAAACAAAATCGAATTGAATTCAAAAACTCATCCAATTCTTCAAGTTAATGAAAAGCAAATTATATTCTTTATGAAAATGTGTCTCGACACAGATAGTTTATATAGGTATATGAAGATAAAATTTAAATAAAGAAATATTTAAAAATATATGTACGTTCGCTTTTCATAATCATTAACATAAATCTCTAAGTTCCTTGAATTTCAATAGAGTTTGAATAGTTGGCCGGTCTTCCTCTACATCACTTCCATTCGGTGTGTTCATTATTATTATGCACTAATTGAAGGAAAAAAATTATCATTTTCATGGCATAACGAATTTTATTTTATATTCAAGATAGAAAATCTCATTATTTTGTATCTGTATGTACTAACATGAATGTGTATCTGTGGTGTATAGTATGCATACACAATATTCTACTCAAATTTATGTATAAAAGTCATAAAATCGATGAAACATATGAACTTTATTGTTGTTTTACATTTATAAAATTCTCTTTAGAAATAGTTTTTTTGTTTTGTTGTTCTTATGCAAAAAAGATTTTCGTATAGTGTGGATCAATTAAGGGAAAATATAAGAATGAACAAGTTAAAAAGTATTGGTTGTCCAAACAAGACTGCAGATCCTGATATAAGTGCTAAAATAGCGCCATCCCCTATCAATAGTTTTTGACATAACAAATTTTTTCCCGAAGATCTAATCGAATAAATAACACGATGCGACAAAAAAATACCTGGTATACAATTTTTCTGATAAGCGCTGGGTAAAAACCCGGTTTTTCAGACCTTCATGCACTTATAAGCTAATAACTTAGCTGAAAATTAGCCGATTTTAAGTTTATTTTCGGATTTGGAAAGACGACAAATTAACATTCTCAAGCAAACACATCTTTCATCCAAAGTTTTCAACATTTTTCAAGATTAGATGCCTTTTTGGCGCATTATTTTGTATAGAAACCATACTTTTTGTGAACTAATTAATGAATTCTATCAAGCTATGAATAAAATGAGACTCACGGCTTAAAAATCCATTGGAAAGTGGCAGAGTTATTAAATTTTTTAGCAAAGCAACTCATGAAAATATCATACAGTGAACTCTCGATAATGTGAACTAATTAATGTCGGGGTAGTTCATATTTTCGAATTTGTTCACATTTTCGATTGTGATTTTTTTTTTATAACTTAGAATAACTTAGTAATATATAAGTTATTCTTTCTAAAAATCATTTCTGCAAGGAATGAAAATGCAAAGATTACTAAAAAAAACCTTTTGTTATTTCTTTGGAACATAAAAGTTTTTAAAAATCCATTTTATAAAGAATACATACGTAGTATGTACATAAAAAGCAAACAAAATATTACGACAAAAAAATAAATAAAATTTACAATGAAAAAAGGCAGGTACATACATATATAATTAAATATGGAAATAATCGGTTATTATTTTCTGTTTTTTTTTTCTTTTGTTCGACCAGCTTATTTACCGCCAATTCCCTGATTTTTTTCAATACTTTAATGTCAGTTTGATCGACCATTTGAAATTCAGCCCATTGGTCAGCTTTGTTAAGAATTTCGACAGTTTCTTTGACTTTAAAGTTGTTTTCAGGCGCTTCAATAAAATCATCGTCGGACTCTTCAATTAAATCATTTTCATCAAATGGCGTGACGTCCTCACAAGGATTATTGATCCAATCTCTAATGTTTACAGCAGTAAATACTTCCTGAGGGCACAATGTCTGTAGAAGATCTGCAGCAGTATTTTCTAAAGATCTAACCTCTGATTGCCACTTTCCTTTTAAAACGCTCAAAGGAACATTAAATTCAGGATCGTCTTTTTCATTTACCATATTCAAAATATTTTTCCAACAGTTAGATAAAGTTTCTTTACCAACTCGGTTCCAGGATGCCTCTAGAATAGAAACTCCTTCTTTAAGTGTGATTTTTTTCATCGATTCAAGCAAATCCCCCTCTTCTGCGATAATTGTTGCCAGAAGACTTTTCCTATAATGAAGTTTGGTGATTCTAATTGCATCTTGATCCATTGGCTGGATCAGAGCCGTTACATTTGGAGGCATGAACATAGCTTCCATGGAACCATCCTCGGATTTAAGATCGGATTCTGGTGGATGGGATGGGGCATTATCTATTAGAAGTAAAGCTTTTACTGATACTCCTTTCTTCGTTAAAAAAATCTGTCACCTTAATGAAAAATAAAACAGTAAGAATCGCAATTGAACTATTTTTACATGTTTACTTACCTCTGGCACAAAACAGCTGTGAAACCATTCTTTAAAAATTGAAGAAGTCATCCAAGCAGACTTTGAATTTCTCTAGTTTACGGGACAGATATTTTTAAAACTGCGAGGATTTTTCGATTTTCCTATTACTAAAAGTTTTATTTTATGAGATCCTGACGCATTTGCACAGCATAAAAACGTTAACCTTTGCTTTTCCATTTTAGCACCTGGAGCGCTTTTCTCCAATGACGTTACATATGTCTTTTGTGGAAGAAGCTTCCAATATAGACCAGACTCATTGGCATTATACAACTGATCATTGGATAAACCCAAATCTTCTATCTTTGCTTTAAGTTTAATTTTAAAGGGATTTCACCGTTTATCTGAAGGAGCAGAGTTCCGTATTTCTTTTTAAATTTTTTTAGCCACCCATCGCTAGCATTGAAGTCATTTCCGTTTTCAAATATGTTTTTGAGAATTTGTTTGGCTTTGTCTTTCAACATCAACCCACTTACAGGGAGTTTTTTATTCCGCATGCAAATAAACCACTTATAGAGCGATTTTTCCATTTTTGGAAGCTCTGAAGATCGTAATATTTTGCGTTTTCCGGGTCCATAAAACGTATTGTTCACACATTTTAAAATATTGTCTTTTTTATTTTTTATTGAACATATCGTTGATTTTGCAACTTTATACTTTTTACTTAAGACTGTAACACTCGATCCTTTTTTTAAATATTCCAAAATTTCGCATTTTTCATTTAAGGATAAAAACTTTCGACTGTTTTTAGGCATTACTAATTTTCAAAATAAATTCACGAACCTACCGCAACAAGTTACATAAAGCGACTAGCATTAAATACCTTTAAAATAATGGCATACTATGGCATTTATTAATTCGGGGATCCCCAACATTAAAAATAAATGCTTCTACAAATTAAAAAATGCCCAAAAATTAAAAAAAATTGTTCACTATTTAGAGCCATTAAACTTTGTTCACTATTTAGAGCGCCCATACAAAAAACTGAGTGTTCACGTTAGTGGATAGTTCATTATATTGGATGTTCACATTACCGCGAGTTGACTGTACTTTTATTACAAAATTTAAAATTATTTTAAAATACAGATTCAAAGAAATAAAAAAGCTTCACTTCGCTGATAATTTTATGATTTTTCCATGAGATGCATTACGAAAAAGCTAAATAACTTCGTAAATTTCCAATGGATTTCTAAACCGTAAGTCTTATTTTATTCATAACGTAATATAATTTCTTAATTAACTCATAAATAAACACATCCAAACTTAAAAAAATGTGGAAAAAATTGGATGAAAAATGTGTTTGCTGCAGAAATACGCACAGATTCTTCAATTCTACTTAAACAACATGATACAAATGTCTTTATAGCGAACATTTATTGTAAAGGAGCTTTAATTTTTTTTTGTGTTCGCAATGACATCTGTCAAACATATTCAGTCTAAATCAAATTAGTGAACAAACAACATATTATTTTTTCAGCCTGTTAAAGATAGCGAATTTTCTACCAGAAAATGTTGAACTGCGGAAAGCATTAATGTTTTGCTTGCACTTAAAGAAAGGCGCTGCAAAGTCGCATCGAATGCTTGTCGAGGACTAATTTTCAGAATACTAAACGGAAAAAATCATAGGTTAATCCGGGACAACCATAAGCTAAGGCTACAAAACCAAATCGATTCGGCAAGAAGACAATGCTGTGTGTCCAGTAGGATCAGAAAGGTATAGTGTAACACGACCTCCTAAAACCTGGAGAAGATGTTAATACAGGTGGCTACCAGCAACAAATGATCAATTTGAACCATGCATTGATCGAAAAACGACCAGAATGGGCCACAAGATACCGCAGGGTAATTTTGCAACATGACAATGCACCTGCATACAAAGCAAAACCGGTTCAGTATACAATCAAATTATTGGGCCACCTTGGCTCCTGCCTACCTGGCTCCTTCCGACTAATTGGTTTGTTTCAAAAGACGGACGGTTACATTGACTGAAAGATGGTAAAACTGTGCAGACAGCAATGACCAATACATTGAATAGAACGTCTTTTACTTGCCCATTAAAAATTAGTGTTTTATTCTCACAAACGCTCATATCATACCGTTACAGCTGATAATCAACCGTGTAATTAGGTATGAAGTGTGTCCGAGGCTTAATATTTACTCATCAATAAATTAAATAAAAATTCCAATAGCCTTATTCAAAATTATCGTAAGCACCCTACTTAACGAATACGCTTACAAATCTTAGTGAGTAAAAATATCGTATGTGCCAAAAAAACCTTTTGTTTCAAAATAAATATTATTAAATCATATTCAAAATTTGGCATTGATGTAACCAGCCAAAGCAAAGAAATTTAGAAAAAATAAATTTGTGTTTTGAATATGATCATTTTGCGCAAAATGGTCGTTATTATACAATAATAATAGTAATCGTTATTTCCAAACATAACTTATGTTTAAGCACTCGTACAAGCAACATTAAAACAAATAGTATATGTATGTAGATATTAGGGAGAATGGACGATTATTATTCGACCGGTTTTAACCGGTTTTTTTGGTTTTGTCGAATACGGTTTTTTTAAAATCTTAATTTTTCGAATACCGAATAAACCGGTTAATTTAAATGAGTATAATTTTTATACGTTTGTATAGTTTTTATTGAAAATATGCTCATCGTTTAACTATTTGTATAAATTTAGTTATTAGTTTTGTATAACCTTGAACGTCGCACAAAGAACGTGAAAACCAAAGTAGATCGAAAAAGATATGTACACTTGAGCAGCAATAGCTTTTTGTCATCTTCTTTAAATAAATATTGATTTTTATATATGGAAAGCGACCCACAAATCCCGGCTTCGAACGGCAGATATAATTAGTTAGTGAAGTTTTAACCAGTCACTAGTAATTTTGTGAGGTGATATCGCTGTTGAAAATTGTTAGATGGTATGGCCTGGGATTGAACCGACGACTTCTTGGTTGAAGGTGGGGATCTTACCTAACATACCACAGTGACACACAAACTATTAAATGCTGTGCGAAACCTAAGCAACTTTTCTTGTCGAGGCAATTAAGGACTCGTATATTACTAATAGATTCATTCAAAGTAAAACATTTAATTTTTGTTAGCACCTAAATTATAATTATAATAACAAACCTTTAGCTCCATTCTCTACCAAGTAATACAACAAAAATGAAATTTGCTCCTTGAGTAGCTGTTCAAAAGTTAAGCAACTTTCAGTACTTTGTGTAATATACTTTGTTTTTTATAGCCTCCGCACACCGTTTTGGCATAGCTTTTACGATGTTTGTTAGAATTTTTGTCGCTGTTGATTGCCACTTTAATTTTAAGCTCTCCGTCACGTTTTAAAACGACGTGGTCCAGCTCTGCGCTTCAAGAATCAAGAACAATTTTTTTTAAATAAAAGAACGGGTTAACCGGTTATTTAAATAATTATTAACCAAAAGCGGTTAAAAATCGCTACTTTTCGAATTATTTGAAAACCGGTTTTTGAAAAAAGTCGAATAATCGATCTCCCTAGTTTATATGCCTTTCTTTGCTACACAAACTAAAGAAATACAACAAATTTCGTCTACTTGTTTGAGTATAAAAAAACATGAAATATGATTTGTTTCCACTTCTATTTATTTCGTATTCTTTACTCAAACAAAATGTCAAAATTATAGCATCGATTGAATTTGTATTTTGTCTGGATTGGAAAGCGGAAATAAAATTAATGGATCCCATGTCTGGCTCATTAATTTGCACAGTTTGCTGTTATGTTACGAGACATTAAAATGAATAATGCGAATTGACATTTTTTGAGTGATTTTTGAAAAAAATCAATACGATTTGGCTTTTATTTGTGAATCTTTCTTTTCATAAAAATAATGATTAAATTTTGCTTGAAGAGTAAGGGGATAGGTCGATACGGTGTTGATATAAAGGGTGGGCAAATTTGAGGTTAGGAAGTAAATTGGCTTAAAAGCACATTTTTTATTACAAATTCAGTTTTATTCTTTTGAATATAAAAAAGAAATATGGGCATTAATAATGGAATATGATGTCGGGCAAATGCCCGTGGTTCAAAATTGTACCAAAAGAGCGAGCGTCTCCCGACGTGCTAGAAGTGGACTTTGCCTGACATCATATTCCATTATTATATTTCTATTTTATATTGGTAAGAATAAAACTGAATTTGTAAAAAAGAGAGAGAGAGTGCTTTTAACAGTGTGAATATATCTTCCATAGTCGATGCTCTGTATGAATTGAGTGTTGACCGGAGGATATCGATTTAGACAAGAAACATGCTTGGGAGCAAGTCTATTACCTCCAATTTGAGTATGGGCAGAATAAGGAAGGTTGTGACTAGAGGAACACCGTAGGGTAATGTGTTCTCACGACTTTTGTGGAACCTGGTTATAATTAAAATCCTTCACAAGCTTAGTGGCATGGTTACATATGTATGCGGATGTCGTGCTACTTATCAGAGGGAATTTTCTTCCTACGTAAACCGAGCTTATGAAATCATCGCTAGCCGTTCGTTTGACTTGGACCAGATAGCGTGGCCTGCTGCTTAATTCTGTGAAGACGGAGCTGACTCTGTTTATCAGGTGGTATAAGATACCGGAGTTTGGGCCGACTCGAAGCTCTCGTGGAAACGTACTGCGTATTTTAGCAAAATACAAAAATTTTAGTTTTTTGTCTTGTTATAAATATGTATCGTGTATTTAAATTAAATACCAGTCATTGTAATCTTTCTGAAAAATTAGAAAACAATAAAGTCTGCATTAAACACTTTGTTTAAGGAGAGTAATCGACTGGCATTTTTTAAGTCTAACGTGTAAAAGGGGGTAACAAAATAAAAATATATAATTCTAAAAAAAAAGCTGAAAAAGCAAAGTGAAACAGTCTTGGAATTTAAATCAATTTAAACACACAAAAAAATTACCCGCCTTAAATCAATTAATTTACTTTTCATTATCCTTATATTTCAAAACAAAATTGTATAATTAACACAGCATGCAATTTTCTCAAATTAATAGAGATCCGCATAAAATATAAAAATTAGAATATTGTTACGAGAATAAAAAAATCGCCTAAATTATAGGATTTTGGTATATTTTGTGTCACCCTGTCAACGACATACTTATTTGTGTATACGGCAGCACTGCCAATTAAATCATCCCTGGGTAACACAATCTAACATGTTTAAAACTAAATTGAGATTATTTGAGACATTTCCGGAACTCTTTAAAGGAAGCAATTAGGTACATAAGGAGACTGCTTTGCCTACTTAGTTTAGTTATCATTTGGCTGTCATAAAGTAAGGTCTGCTTAAGTGGAAATAAAAGTGTTGTCTAAACGAATATTAAGTGTAGTATTAAGACAAACAATATAAATATTATAGTGGAATAAATAAAAACTGTAAAACAACAACATACGTGGAGTTTAATGCATTTTAACGCAATTTAAACTCAGAAGTTTTAAAAAGGTTAAAACGTAACAATATAATAAACATTCTCTAATACTGTTTGTAATACTTTTCTATACATTAGGAATTTAAATTCCTTAAAGTATGCTCTGTTTGTATTAAGTATTTTAAGCTAAACTGTGTGTATGTGTGTATATGTCTAGTGTAATCAAACACACCAATATTAGTACATTGAATTTTTTATTTCTTTTGTTTATATAATTGTAACCCCAGCATACCAAATGGGAGAATGTAAGAAAAAGAAACACTGAGAAATTAAAAAAATTTACAGAGCTAGTGTTTGTGTGTGTACGTGGAAAAAAGTGTTAACATACGTTATTAGAATTTATAGGAAAGAAAACAAGCAAAATAATAACAGCATTAGGAACAATAACAATTACCAAAAATACAAATAACAAATTAATTAGAAATAACAACAACAATTTATTTATTTCGTTTTTATTTTTTTGTGATTGAGTTGCCTTATATGAGATCCGTTTTCCTTTGAGTATGTCGAATTCTAAAACTTAAGATTATTAGAGTGCAAGCATAGAAAAGAAAAAATAGTTAAACAATCACATAAACCTGTTTACTTAGAGCCAAGATTGTAAAATAATAAGCAGAGAAAAATAATTTCAAAAAGTTCTTATGATTTTGCTTTTAGTTGTCACAGAACAGCGACAAATGCACATGTGCGACAGATGCTTGTTGATTTTTTTTTACATTTTTTTAAAACATCAACTTTCCTTCTCTGAAAGAGTAATTTTTATGATATCACTAATACAACTACATTTTTACTTTTGCACATGTCTGATTAAAAGTATTAGTGGGCAAACTTGTATGAGTGGGTAAAGTTGAAAATAAAACCATACACTTACACAACATATTCAAAGTCAGCGCAACTTAAATAACTACAAGTAGGTGTTGCGTGAAGCGCTTGGCATAGCCGCACTTATAAGTGTAAAGTGTTTATGAGCATGGGTATATTTATACTTGGGTATGTGTATATTTCTACTCGAGTACACACATAGTATACTTAGAGTATATTTCTACATAATAAAACCTTTTGTACTCACAGAGTATACTTAGAGTATATTTCTACATAATAAAACCTTTTGTAATCGCTGTGATACAGTTAATAAAAATATTTTATATTTTGCATTTTAGTAATGCTAATATGACTATATAGTATACATATGCGGACTATTTTCAAAACATTTTCAACGGATTTTATTTGAAAAATTAAATTGTTTGTCTTGTATAACAAAATAAAAACTGAAAAAGAGTTTTGATAAATTGGCATCATTAAAAATTCATAAAAAAAAAATATCTAATAAATATTTGTATGTTGAAGCAAATTTTTTTTATTGTTTATTCCATTTGACTGTAAAGATATTGCAGGATGATATAAACGCAATGCTGCTTTAAGTTGAATTTGAACTCCATTTCCACAAGTGCGACATTAGTTCAATGTTTAGAGCCGTGATTTCAGCTTCTTCATTATTTTGAAATTGCTAAATCATATTTATTTTGTTAAAGGATAGAATAACAATATATAATGTAAAAGACACACTCGCTTAAAGTTTTTTTAAAATTACTTCGAAGTCCTGGCAACTCTCTACTAAACTTTGGAGGACAGAATAATTAAAATTGTACATACTTCGCCTTTGAATACTATCCGCAAGAATTTTATTGATCTTTGTGTGATATTTGCTCTTCAAAGCTGCTGTGTGCAACATGTGCTGCTTATTTGCCTCTTTAAAGTATTTTAATAATTTTTAATTCATTTTCATATTCGAAAACATCGGTTAGGACATTAGAAAAAAAATGGACCGAACAGTTTAATCTTGTTTGTTACGAACACCGCATTTGCCTGCTATAGTCACATCGAATTTTTTTTTTTTTTTTTGTAAGACCAGCACCCAGGGGATGGCTCCTACTCATGCAGTGCATTGTGCTGGTACTAGGAAAATAGGTTATTGGAAGGAGGACAGAGGGAATAGTGTTCATGGACGTTCGATTTAAATTTACTCATATCGTAAGTGGCAGGAAATACTTTCGCTGGAAGATTATTCTACAACCGAACAGTGCGACCAAAGAACGAATTCTCCCTATAATGCGTTGTGCGATTTACTGGACAATCAACTACAAAGGGATGCGCTCTACGAGAAATACGGGTACTACGTAAAAATATATGATCTTAAGAGATTAATTCCTTAATTTCGTTAGAACACATTCCGTTATAGTACCGATAGAACAATGAAAGTCACGCCACATTGCGTCGGTGTTTCAATGAATCGATAGAATTGGCTACCCTACCGTCATTGATGAGCATCTTCGCCCTCTCCTGTACGTGCTCGAGAAGCTCCAAAATAGACTTTGAAGCACCGGTCCATACATGAGGGTTAAATTCCATTTTGGGTCGGATATAGGTCTTGTAAATATTAAGGAGATCAGATGGATTGAAGTATTTCTTGCACCGTCTCAAAAAACCAAGGCACTTGAATGCTTCTTTCGACACTTAAAATATGTGTTCATTCCACCGAACGTCACAGTGAATTCTCATGCCCAGAACATCAAGAGCATCTGATTATTCAATATCCACATTACCCATCGACCTAGATGACAAAACACCACCACGCCTGTGTGTTAAAAAACAACATTGAGTCTTACCTTTGCCAACCTACAAAAGGCTCGGTCTACGATCAAAAGAATATGAGTGACAAATGTTGCTGTCATCCGCAAAAGAGTAGATAGGATTAGAAGTGAGAAGAGAAAGTCGTTAAGAAACATTAGAAAAAAATTAGAGAAAGAACCGAGCCTTGCGGTACCCCTGAGTTTACCCTGAACTCGTCGGATGAGACCCCATCTATAACCACTCTTGTAGAGCGATCTCTGAGAAAACTCGATATAAATCGAGAGAAGTAACTACCGACACCAAAAGCATTAAGTTTTGAGATGAGAGCCTCGTGCCAAACTCTATCAAACGCCTTTGAGATATTCAGAGCCACAACCTTACTCTCGCCAAAACAATGAATGGACTTGTTCCACTTCTCCGAGAGCAACGCCAGCAGGTCGCCAGTAGAATGGCCCTTTCGGAAACCGTATTGGCGATCGCTAAGCAAATCATTGGGCTCCAAAAATCTCACTAGGTGGTGATTAATCATATTCTCCATAACCTTGGAGAGTGCGGAATAAACTGCTATTGGACGGTAGTTCTCAGGGTTACTAGCCTCGGCCCTTTTTGGGATTGGCGACCTTCCAGCCAGATGGAAAAATACCGGCGTGATATGACGCACTGAAAGGTGAGCAAATGGACGCACAACCTTCGAAGAGCACTGCTTCAGGACCAGTGGTGGTATGCCATCCCGCCCAGAAGACTCGTTAGCGTTGACATTTGCAAGGACCCTTTTTACTGCACGAGCTCGAAAGAATATACTTGACATAGTTATTAATACTCTTTCAAGTTCAGGCAGTGGTTGAACGCTCTCCGGCAAGTGGGAATTACTTGCAAACATTTCGGCCAAAAGGTTTGCCTTTTCAGCCGGGTTCGTGAATGTGAGGACATTCTTTAAGAGAGCAGGAACCGCACTAACGTTGTTCCTCAGCCTTTTAACGAATGACCAAAGGTTTTTACTTCCCGGCGGAAAAGTAAGAACTTTAGTACGAAGGCGCTACTCGTATAAAGCCTTTTCGCGTCTAAGTAATGCGGCACATGAAGATCTCGCCTGTTTGCGAAGCAAATCAGTATGGGCACATTTGTTATTGCGCCAATTTCTGAACGCTTCCTCTCTGGATCTGACTGCCAATTTACACAACAGATTAAACCAAGAAGTCTTCAAAAAGGTTGCTTATTTTTTCTTTTATATTAACTGCTGTATTACAAGAAATTTCTCTTAATGAATTCGTCGCTTCACATATCAATTGCAATTTCAGCCTTATAATTGGTAATAAGATTCTGTATGTTTGGTTTTATTTCTTTTCTTTTCTCTGTGCTCATCGATTGGGTTTTTTATTTTCCTTGCGCTGGGGATAAAGCCGCTAAGTGAGCATTTTGAATTAATTTATGAAAACCGTGCCTTCCACGGTATTGAATGGACGACAGTCTTCTATAGCAAAATCCGCGAATGCTTCAGCGCAACCACTTTTTTCTTCTGTATTTATTTCAATTGGTGTACTGTCATGAAGCTGTGAATGAACGCACTTATGCTAAATTTAATTTGGTGTTTGCTTCTTTACAAATTTAAAAATCTTTCGGACCTCCAGTTTTCCTTTGCAAATCGTATACTTTTTTATTTATTTTCTTTAAAACTTCGTCGCAGTTCTCCATTATTAAAACTAATATAAGTGTACACACTTCAAATGCTAATGCAAATGTGAAAACTCCGATTGGCATATTATTTACTGTCTAATTTTGGGTAATTTCCACATTTTTGTTTTTATTATTTGATCTTCTAAGGAGACTCTTAGTCCACAATCACATGGTTTTCTGCTATACACCTTCCTCAACCCAATGGCCAATGCGTATGGGATCAGAAATTACTCTGACTGCCCCGCTTATATTATCAGGAAACCACTAATTATACGTAGCAAACTGAGCCGCTCGTGGGAAGCAGTTGTCCCCTTACGTATTGCACCTTCAAAGAATTTGTCCAAATTGGCGCAACGTAAAGCATTTCTGAATTATCAATCGTCGTAAGCAATGTTGTTCACATATGGTACCCCCATGGCTGGTCTTTTGACGCCTTCTCGTTAGTGGAAAGAAGCTTCCACTCCACTGGGCCAGAACCCATTTGTGGACTGGGAAGGTGGCTGAAAGGGTATACTCAACACAAATATGAGACAAGTACTCTTCTCTCGCCGTACAGATCTGGGACAGTCTTAACTTTTGTTGGGTAACTACAACAGGAGAAGATTTTAATTCTGCATAAGGACATCCAGAGACAACCTAAGGATACTAACTGGGCTTTTGACCGATCATTGCAGGCTAAGTGGACCTCTGAGTAAAATGGGATTAGTCTGTAATGAGGAAATCGTATAACCAGAGCACGTACTGGGTACATGTGAGGCGTTGATGCATCTAGGAGGAAGTATTTAGGTGCCTATCAGATACTTCATATGGAGTTATCACAGACATCCCGAATTGTGTCAGATCGACGAGGCTGGGGGAAATATTGTAGGAAACCCTATATAGATGAAGAGCTGTACAATATATCTAAGGATTGCTGTACTTTTGTACTTCAATGATATCAATTATGACCCTAAGGTTTTAAAGGCTATATGATGATGGATTGTACTGATTACCAACTCTTATATTTGCATATTTGACCTCCTACTAATTTTTGTTAATATGTCCTCCGTTTTCTAAGCTTTTACCTTAAGGCATGACAATGCTGCATGCTGACCACGCTTTCTCACTCCATATCGCAATACTCACTCCATCCTCAATATGGTGAATACGGGTTTGTTCGTAAATATAGCACTGCACTGCATTATGAAATTTTGCGCTTTAAGTCAACTTAACCTCACTGTTTTACTTAAAAATTAGTTTATGCAAATAAAAGACGGTTTTGCAGCAAATTCAAAAAAAAACTTGATATTCAAAAACATTGGGTGTTTGAAAAACTTCGGTTGCAAATTGAAGGTAGATGGCTCTGAAATGTAATGTTTCTGGTAGTAGCAACACTATAGCTTATTTGATAAGTCCGAACGATTACGTGCGATAAAAAGTAGAACGACAAACATGTTGGAAAGCATGGTAAAGATTCGTAGAAGGGGCAAAGCCAGGATTGAAGCCAAGAAAGGTAATGCTGTTATGGTATGATTGGAAGAAAATGTTTATTATAAACTTTTACAACCTGGTCTGATGTCTACTGTCAACAATTTCCGATATTGTAGCAAGCAGTTCAATTAAGCCGGCCGGAATTGATCATAGAAAAGGTGTTGCGTTTCATCAAAATAACGCCAAACCACACATATATTGGCTAGGAAGTTTTGATGCAAGCACAATATAGCCCAGATCTTGCATGTTCAGATTGAAATTTCTGAAATTTCAAGAAAAAGTTTTCGTTGAATTATTTTTCTTAACTTTCGAAGTGGATTATCTCAACAAGAATGTGTCGATGAACTCAGTTCTTTGTATGACGATAAAGCACCATCAAAAACCACAGTTTATCGCTGATATAGTGAATCAATCGTGATTGTAGTTTGGTTGCCGACGAATTCCATGAAGGTCGTAAAAAATCGGTTGTTGTGCACCAAAACATCGATGCAGTGTGTAAAATAATGCAAGATCGTCATCTGACATATTGTGAGAAAAAGGCATCCTTGCATATTAGTTCCACGATTTTGCATGAACAGTTAGTTGTAAGCAATATTTGTTCTCATTGGATATGGTGTAAGGAAATGATTGAAAAGTTCGCCCGTAGTGCTTCAGAAGACGTATATAAAGTTTTGACAGGTGACGAATCATGGATATATTATGCGTATGAGACGGAAACAAACCAGCAATCAGCCCTATTGGTATTCCCAGACGAGCTAAATCCAACAAATGGTAAAAGCACAACGAAGCAAATAGTCGCCTGCATCTTCGGACGAATTTGTCTATGTGGCCACTGTGTCACTGGAGCAACGTAATACGCTCAATTCTGAATGGTACACCACCATTAGTTTGCCGGAAGTCTTTGGAGAAATTGGTAAAACAACCGCCGAAACGAATCATACTCCATCATAACAATGCGAGCTCTCACACATCTAGTCAATCCGGTGCATTTTTGAGAAATCAAAACATCGAATTGATGACCTATACTCCTGATTTTGCACCCAATCAAAAGTAAACTGTGTGGTCAACTATTTACGAGCGCCGAAGAAGCAGCTGAAGCGTTCAAAAACGATGTCTCGGAGGAATGGGAAAACTTCCTTGAGAAATGGTTTGAACGAATGCAGAAGTGTATTGATCACCAAGTGGAATATTTTGAAAAACAATAAAGTCATTTTCATCTAAAAATATTTGTTATTATTTGCCATTCCTGAAATATAAATAGTACCCCTCGTATATAAATTTAATTATAAATTTTGTAAATAAACTAAACTAGAAGACAATACCTTAAACACTTTGCTTTATTAATTCACTACAATGTTTAATAGCTTTTCGTAAAACTTTGTTAAGGAAAACTTTAAAAAATTTGCTTTGATAGCCTGACAAATTCTTGTAAATCAAGCGAAATCAAGACAATCTGGAAACCCTATTTGCAGCCCTAGTTTATTAGCATTCACCAAACTTTTCATTTGTCTTCGTTGTTGGTTTCTAATTAAAAAATAATTTTTAATGACTTTTCTTCAAAATTCATGAGGCTGTCTGCTCCTAATGGCTGTCAAAAGCAAACTAATTGACGCAGCTTGCTCGACAAAATTCCAGAACTGACTTTGTCTTAAATATTTAGAATTTTGCGAAAATCAATCTTTAGTTAATCCAATGGCTGTCATATAAATTTGTTTATTCCAAAATCAAAATCAAATATTTTGTTTAATAAAAAATTTTTAAGCTTTTGTCTGCAAGCTTTCAACTCTTGACGAATTTTCATTTATGTGTTCGTTCGTTTAATTTAAATATTAAAAATTTAATTCATCTGTTCTTATATACTTACTTTTAAATTATTTATTTATTATTTAAGAAAAGAATATTTTTCTATTTTCTTTTCCATTTATTTTATAGGTCAGAGTACATTTATGTGTGTTTTTGTATGTGAATTGTGGTGAAAACAAGTGTTGCTGACCCCCATTGTTTGCCTGTAACAATAGCAGTACGGTCAGCAGCAACAGTATCAGGAACACCAACTCTCTCTCCTTCTCTCTCTCTCTCTCTCCTTGTTGGAGAGAGAGAAAGTGTGGCAGCTTTTGTGTGCTCTTAAATAAAATTAATAGTTTCACATTTTTTATTATCCTGACAACAGGACCATCATTAACATTGATACTGATTTTCTTCTTTTTTCTTTTCTTTTTTTTTTCTTTACTTTTTTCTGTCTCTTAAAGCTTTACAAGGGAATATTTGTTTCCTCCCAATGCCTTTTTTATTTTTCCCTTTAGCTTTTCAAAAAACAAAATATTAAAGTTGACTTAACGCCGTGGGGAAATTTAAAAAAATCAAATAAATCCTCTTGAAGAACTTTTCCTTTTTATTAATGATTCTGGATGAATGAATATGGGGTTTTATGTGGGAAGAAAAGAAAAAGTAATTTTCTATTGTTTGATTAAAAAGGAGTGACAAACGAGCGTTCGATATGAAAATGGGGAAAACAAATTACAAATATTAAAAAGGATATTAAAATCCTTTTAGAATTGACTGTACATATATCATTGATTTTTATTTTTTTATTAAAATAGGACAAGTTAAGATTTAAAGCCGTCATTTTAATTATTTAAAAATTTGCGGAATTGAGTGACAGATTATTTATAGAATTACTTAAACATCCGTATCTTCTTAACTGACGTTTCTTTCCCCCACTATGCAAATATGGTCTTACTGCGGATGGCGCTAGCAAGTAATGAAACATTACGAAAGTGAATATATTGAAGTCGGAATATCTTTAGGAATCGCCAATAAATGTCGCATCTGTTACCCAAATCATAGCAAATTAGTTGAAATTTCAAGGAAAAGAAATCTCTGAATCTTAGCTAAAAGTCAAACTGTAAAACGACGTATTTGGATATACTTCTTACTTCGTTGCTTCTCTAAAAATTTTGTCTTATTTGTTGACAGCGTTTTTTGTAAGAGTGTTACTTGTCGACGCCTTGCAACTACTTGGTTTAGCCAATCATTTTATGGATATTTTTAAGGTGGTTAATAATAACTCCTGATGCGAAGCGTCTACGCAGCTTAATATTTTAGGACGGTTTATAGATCTAAACGTATCCTTTCTATAGCGTTCGAAACATTTTCACACTTCATAGGATATCTGTACAAAAATAAATGTATGTATGCGTTTGATAGCTTAAAAATGTTCACATCAATCACTTTCTATTTAGAATTTCTACTTCTATTACTTTCTGGGAATATTTATGTAAAGGCAATTACAGTTTTTTCAGTTTTGAAAATTTTCTTTTTTACAAGAACAGTTTACTTTTATTTAAACAGTCCCAATACATATTCATTTACAGAAAAACTTATTATTGCTCAAGTTTGCATATCTTATTCTTTCTATCATGGTCTTGACTTTCGTTGTGAGACGTCCAGAGTTGTCATGCATATTTTTTAAAATAAGACTTTATATACTTACGTAGTACTTAAATTACATTAGTTAACAAGGTTTTTTTTGCAGGTTAAAACATACATGGGGCTTTTAATTTTGGAAAAATAATGAAAAAATTCAAGATGTCAAACTTTTGAAATATTTATGAAGAATTAAAAAAGAATGAGTAATATGAGTATACGAACAAAAGACTGAAACAAATTAATACCCATCGTTTCTAAATCCTCAGAAAATCATTTTTAGTTTTTTAATTTTCCAAAATATATTGCTTCCAAATTTCGTTCAAGTCGACAATATTTTCTGCTTGTATCGGGTCCGCCAAATAAATTTTTTTATGTTTTTTTAAATGCTATAAAAAAACTATTGAATATTTTCTCAAATGATTGATGATGATTTTTTTGGCAAAATCGGCATCTTCTGTAAGACGATCGCAGGCCTACTTAGCGAAGCGTATACACAACCATATTCGATCAGCGGAAGCATAAAACTAATTATCTGTCAAATCAGACATGAGCTAAGTGTTACCATTCACGAAATAACCACTAGTTGAAAAAAACGTTAGATGGCGGATCCTTTATATACAATCACGTTAGTATGCACTCTTGGTGGGATCAGGGCGTCATTGTGTACTATGAGCTGCTAGCGCTGGGTGATCGAAGCAGACTGCATTTACTTCGTTTGAATGGTGCTTTATGAGATAAACGGCTCAGATATAAAGAGTTAAGCTAATGATTAAGTTATTCTTTTGCATGATAACACCCGACCTCATGAGCCAAAAGTTTCAAAACAATTATTAGAAAAGATCAAATGCCGCAACCGCCATATTCTTCGAACATTGCTCCGGCGGCTCCGACGAATACAATATACTAACACTTCTTTATATAGGCCTGCTTTACATCGCTTTTCGCTATAACGACCTGTTTGTATTAAGGAACAAATTCGCTTTAAGAGCAATTTACCTCATTCTACGGTTAAAAAAACGTGAATTCTCAGTTTTTTAAAAAAGTGTAAAGGAATCAAACTCAGCACATATTCATCTCGTTTAAAGGCATTTCGATTTATGGACTACATTTTCAAAAACTTTTTACGACGTATAAGGAGATATGTCACCAAATCATTTCCTTTGAACAAAATCGGCTTCAAAGTTTGAGCGCCTCAAAAAGCGAGAAGTTTTTCTGAGACGGGATTTGGAAATTGGCTCAGATGTGGAGAAAAGATGTAAGCGTTTAAGGTCAAAAACGGAACAAATAAATTTGTAGTCCCAATACGTAAATTACACCTATTTTTGTTGTAAATAAACCACGATATCCTTTAAATAAAAAAACCCATACGGTTTTATTTTAATATAATACAACAATTTCAACAAATGCTATAGAATTTATGCCAAAACGGTGTGCAGAGGTTATAAAAAACAGAGGTTATTACACGAAGTACTGATAGTTGCTTAAGTTTTCTAAGTTTTTTTCAGCTACTCGGGGTGCTAATTTCGGGCTTGTTCTTTTATTACTTGATAAAGAATAAAAGTGTAGTTTTTTTATTATGTTTTATTTTGAATAATTCTATTCATTAGTAGTATGTTAGTCTTTAATTACTTAAACAAGACAAGTTTCTTAGGTTTCGAACAAATCTGTATATAGAGCAAATTTCACCTCGTTTTGTGCGGAACGTATTTTGACAGCAGCGACAAAGTAAGATGGCGTTACTTAGTATTTTTTATGGCCTTTTAGGGCATGTTAAATTGTATATTTGCAACAAAAAACGTACATACATATACTTCGCCGAATTCTGTAATTTTTGTCGTTCTTCTCTCTTTATGAAGAATTCGTTACCTCCTTGATAGGAAATCACAATCGGACGTCTTGCAACTTACAAACTAATTCATAACATAGGAAATAGCTATTTGCATGCATTTCTTTATGTTTTGTGTTTGAACAGTAGTTCGTTTGTTTCGTAAACAACTTGTTTATCTCATATCTACTTTGTTTTGTTTTTGTGCTAAGCCATTCTAAACACATGCATTGGTTCCCAAACATTTCATTTATGTAATAAGATTAATAATACACCGTAACATGTAAATAATATATGCTGTCGATCTATTGATTCTTGCTTATACAGTGAGCGAAAATTAAATTTTTTGAAAAAAAAACTAACTGTTTTTCAAATTCTCTTAAAATTTTGTTTGTGTAACAATTTGGTTCTTAATTATGAAACCATTTAATATTTTTAACAATTTAAACTTGATCATAACGGCAATTGTATAAAAAATAAGTATGACTAAGTGAATAATGTTATATGTTGGAGCGAAATTTATTTAGCCACTGTTATGTTTAATAAGTCATAATGGTAAATTCTATTAAAAAACTTTAAACATATCGATGTTATTTATTAAGTTCACATTATTTTAAATAATTAAAAATTAGGTTTTTAGTTTTTGAAGACAGATATATTAAAATAGTAGGCAAAAAAGTACTAAGTGAAGTGGAAAAGGGCCAAACAGATGTTTAAAAGACAAATGGCCTTAAGAAAAGACTAATCGTAAGACAAATTGAAAAATCGGAGAATTTTGTAAGAAATTATCTGAAATTAGGTATTTACGATAGATATTTACGATTAGATATTTACGGAGTAGGATGAACGAAAACTAAACGAAATACGAAATAGACCCTACGTCAAGAAAATACAATTAAGGAACGGGCCACTAAAAAACCAATTTATGCATCACAAATTGTGGCTAAATTGAAGCTCCTGGTTGGAAAACGCCGTAAACAGCAGATTTTGAGTGATGGTCAATTAATTAAATGGAAGAAAGTTACAAAAAACTGCAGTTGACAGCTAATCATAAAATGACACGGGTGGCAGTAACATAGATACACATGCGTGGACTGAAACTTGGTAAAGACTAATTCTTTTGAATGAAAAAAGTTTAATTTGAATGGGCCAAATGATTTTAATTATTATTGATACGATCTACCTGCAAACAATAATCCAAAAATCAGCCGGAACTTCAGATGGATTATGGGGTGATATGGACTGCTTATTCATATCACAAAAACCTCTAATTATGCTTCGTTCCACTAAAAATTAGAATGTCATCATTTTCTGAATACTTAGTAAGTAAAAATTAAATTAAAATTATATCTTAACAAGATAACGACAGTATTCATGTATCAAATAAGTTGAAGGAGTTTTTTCTTCGCTTTCTGTATCACTGATAAAATGGCCAGCAAGCAGTCCGAACTTAAGCCCTATTCAAAACATTTAGGGCATCATTGCAAGAATTTTGTATGCAAATGGGAAGCATTGTTCAACTGTTTGAGAGTTAAAAATAGAAATTTTGCAAGCCTAACTGGACTTGGACATAATTATGCTCCGGTAACTAATAAGCACGCTTCCTACTCAAATTTATAATAATTATTAATAAAAATAAAGGTTCCACAGACATACATATAAAGATTTTAAGGTTTTTTTTTAATTATTATTTTTTTAATGTTATTGAATTTTTCTTGTGATAATTTGTTATAATCTTTTTATATAGAGTTGAAAAATTGAATTTGTTTTTAGTTTTGCAATAAATAAAAATAATAAAAAAAATTAACAAACATTTTATTTGTTATTTATTCAGCTAAATTCTAAAAATATCATATGCGGCCACATAAATTTCGCTCAGTGTATATCCTGAGCAACAAATGGCCTGTTAACAATAAACTTATTGTTCACAAAAAATATAAAAAAGATGCGGCATCCCATGGTTTAACATGCACTTAAATATTATAATTAATTTAAAAACGACAAGGTTACAAAAATATATTTTTACGCATATCATCTTTTTAAAATTAAAATAAATAAAAACGAAAAGTTTATTTTGTTCTTTTCACATCAAAGTCAAAACTTCTGTAAAAATAAAGGACACAAATTTGAAAAGAGTTCATTAAAATAAGAAAATAGTTGAGTCATTAAAAACTGTTTAAAACAAATAAATAAGAAGTTAAGGAAAGTAAAATTTAAAAACACTTTATAAGCTAAAATGATGGTAAGGGGCATTAAAAGACAAAGATATAATGACTACGGAATTCCTTAAACCAATAATTTAGCCTTGTGCTGTATGATGGAGTTAATAAGTTCTACCCATTAAGAAAATTTGATTCAATTTAACGATACTTTGGTTCACGTGGCATATCAACATAAATGTCAAGTAGTGTTTTGAGATACTGTTTCGAGAAATATCACACCACTCGTAACCAGTTAAATTGATGCCATCTGTGTGATGTCCTACATAAATCAACTACCGAAACAGCTGAGCAAACACAAAAGAAGTGTTTAACAGTCTCTTACTCCTCCGCCTTCAAATCCGCATACGTCCTCACTACTGTGGCCTATGAGGGGTCACAAGCTAATAACATTTTTTTTATAGAAATGAAGTCTATTAAAACAGTTCCATTATTTTGATCACCTTTAAAACAAATGAACATCATATTGTGGGTTACATCGTATAGTATTAATTTAGTAATTCCAAAATAACTGGTAGGGCAAGGCTGTCAGTTGTTAAATATTTGTCATCTGAAGTATAATTTATTTAATAAAATGTTTGCTATTTACAAATATGATTCGTTTAACAGCCGAAGAACAATCAAAATTGTTAAAAAGTGGTTTTTCAGCAATGAAGATAATTTCTTACTCGGCAGTTACATCAACAAGCAAAATTGTCGCATATGGGGCTTGAAAATCTAGAATTGATTAATTAAGAATTGAATTATGTAGTGACAAAAATAGTAACTGCGTACAAATATCGGGTGTTTTTTTACAGTTACACAAATTTTTATCCTAATAAAACAAAGAAATACATCTTTAATATCAATAAAACGGGCTTTATTGGATAGAAAATTTTATGACATTAATGTTTAAATATGATTTCGGCCACGTGCCTGCCGGGCATGGCCGTAGTTCGCCAATAGCTCTACTCTGGTACATCAACGCAGATAAGTAACTTTACACAACTCCAAAGAAAATAATCCAATGAGATTTAGTCACACGATCTGGGTGGCGAATTCATTGGACCATTTTGTGAAATTACTGTTTCATCAAAAGTTTCTTTGATTTGTTAAGCCAATTGTAGCACGCTGGCTCAGTCCTGTTAAAACCACATCTCACGAAGACTAACGCCAGGTAGTTGAAGTAAACCATTCAAAATTGACAGTAACATTCTGACCATCATCGTTTTTGAAGACATATGGACCAATGACTCCATTAGCCAATAACGCGCACCAAATAGTATTTTTCTGTGGATATAAATCGGTTGTCAAATAAAGCAGTGTTGTCAACTCAAAATGATGAACTTGTAAAAAAAAAAATGGTGGTCGCATATGGGGCTCGGAGAATCCAGTAGTAAAAAAGTGTGGAAAAAGTGGCTGTTTGCTGCGCTCTGAATGTATTATTGGGTGTTTTTTTTTCGAAAGTGAAGCTGCAAAAACCGTTATCGCCGTATAATAACCCACTTTTTTTGGACGATATGTGCTTTCAACAAAAATTTGGCTCTATTATATAAGAAATATCTCGTTCACTAAGTTTCTCGATTTGGTGACGTTAATTGTCCAATAAATTGGATATTTTCCTAATGTTGCAACGTTTGAAAACGAACATACTCGTACATCATATTATCGCTAAGATACCTCCCGAAAAGGGCGAAAAATTGGTGGAGAACCAACTTAAAAACCAGAAGCGGTGATTAAAATGACACTTTATTTCGTACATAATTGCAAGTTTCAAACATTGTAATGAAATAAAAGTTTCATCAAAATCAGCTTTATATGTATTTAATGTACCTTTACTTTTGAAAGTCAGTTTTTTCTGTCGATAAAAGAAATTTAATTTCTTGAGTAGAAAGAGTTCCATTAAGCTTTTTTTGTAATGCAACTAATGAAAAAATCATAAAATTTTCAGCAAACTCTTGACGTTTTGGGCATGAGGGTTCATTGTGCTGTCCGTTGGAACGATCTCAATTTCCGAGTGTCGAAAGAAGCATTCAAGTGCCTCGGTTTTTTAAGACGGTGCAAGAATTACTTCATATATCCGACCCTAAATGAAATACAACTCTCATGTATAGACTGGTGCTTCAAAGTCTATTTTGGAGCTTCTCGACCGCGTACAAGAGAAGGCGAAGGTTCTTATTAATGACGGTAGGGTAGCCAATTCTATCGATTCATTATAGCATCGTCGCAATGTGGCGTGTGTTTCATTGTTCTATCGCTACTATAACGGAATGTGTTCTGACGAAATTAAGGAACTAATTCCTAGTTTCTCCCGTAGAGCACATCCCTTTGCCGTTCATTGTGCAACAAATCGCACAACGCATTATAGGGAGAATTCATTCTTCTGTCGCATAGTTCGCTTTTGGAATAGTCTTCCAGCGAAAGATTTTCCTGTCACTTACGATATGGGTAGATTCAATTGAAACGTACGTAAACACTACTCCCTCTTTCCTCCTCCCCATAACCGATAATACCAGCACAATGCACTGCATGAGTAGGGGTCATCCCCTGAGTGCTGGCCTTAAGTTAAAAAAAAAATAATAATTTTTAGGATAAGTGTAAAAAATATTAACTTAACAAAAAAAAGAAATCTTCTGATTCTGATGAACACAAATAAATGAGAATAAATAATTTTAAATTCATTTTATATTCAATAGAACGTTTTAATTAATTTTTAAAGTATATATTAACTCCTAATAATGTTGTTCTCTTTGCTTTTGTTTTATACATAATTTATCTCAACATATGTTTCGATCTTTTTTTCTAATTTTTGAATTCATTCACAATAAGCATGAAATTTCTATACGATAGCAATCGAATGCGGTGATTAGCTTACTCGACAGGTATCGAAATGGTATTCGATGCGATAGTAAGCTCGATATCGTATGGCGTGATTAGAAGACCCCTGTGTTTTTAAAAAAGGTTTAGAATTTTGTAATAAAAGTATGATTTTTTGGAATTCTAAACCATAGGTCTCATTCATATTCGTGACGAAATATAATTCCTTAATTAGTTCATAAATAGTAGAGTCCTATAAAAAACAGTGCGCAAAACCGCATCTAAACTTGAAAAATGTAGAATAAATTTGATGAAAAATCAGTTTGCTTGAGAAATCCACTCAGATTCTTCAAGGCTACTTAAACTACATATATATCATTTAAAAAGTTCATCTCTTTTCTCTCCAAATCCTAAAATAACTTAAAATTGGGTAATATTCCGCTAAGTTATTAGCTTAGAAGTGCATGAGAGTTTGGAAGTGGTTTCAGAATTGTATAAACAAATTCTTGTTCTACTCGACAGCACCTATCGTAAAAGTATTTCAACTTCGTTCATTTTTGTCGCACCATGTAACCTACCGCATATGCCATACAAGTTTTTCAGAAGAATTCGAAAAAGTAAACAATTTCTTACAAAGTTTGTAAGTTCTTAAGCTTTAATGATGCACTTATTTTACTTGATGTATTATATTATAAAGTCGTACGAGTAATTCACCGCATAAACAAAATATGGATACAAAGTGTTTTCTTTTAATTTTTTATTCTATTTAAGAAACAGATTTTAATTTTACAAGTATTATTAGAAAATAATAAATTTGTTTTGATTTATTTACCCTTTCATTAGGCATTTCAAGTGCGTTACAAAGAAAATTCCCAATTGAATGGCTCCCTCCTGCATAGATGAGTACTTTGCTACTGTTGTGATTATTAATAGTTGTGGTTCTTGTTGTTTCTTCTTATTATTATTCTTTGCTCACAGCTGTCAAACTCGTCTATTCAATATTTTCATTTTTCTTTCAAAATGTCTTTTCCATTTCGTTATTTTAACTCCATTATTAATATGAATGGTATGTGTATGAATTTTGTGTATTCGTGAAAGGGTATGAGTGTCTGGTGACCATGTTGAATGTGTCTCGATTAGATTTTGTTTTTATTATTTTTACCATAAAAGTCATTTGTGTTAAATAATAGAATTTGAAAATGAAAAGGAATACAAACACACACTTACATCTATACATATGTACATATGCATGTAAAAGCTAAAACGAGTAAGAGAGAGCGAAAGAGGAAAAAACACAAATAAATGGACAAAAAGAATACAAAAAAAGGTACATGAACTTTGTTTTAAGCAAATCAACACAAACCAAACAAAAACAAAAAAATATTAATGAATGAAAGGCGAAAGAAAAACAAAAAATATAGAGAATAGATGGAAAGGGATCAAAGTTGATAGAAGTATTTATAGCGGCATAAGGATAATTTATTGTTGAGAATATGCTGCTTAAAGATGTGCTTGAAAATGACAAATCGTGTATGGCGTATGATGAACACTTGCTGTAGAAAAAATATTAATCATACAACCAGTTGTTGCATTTTTAATAGCGAGTCATTTTAACAGTTGTCATGTGTCAACCAGTGACTACTTGACAGATTCATAGTTAATACAAATCAGCAGTTAAAAAATGGGCGGAATTGGTGAAGTGGGCGTGGTACTTCTCAAAGTAAATAAAAAATTTTGTATACCTTGAGAACGCTGAGAGTAAAAGTTTCTAAATTAGGGTAAAATAGCATCGTGAGCAACAACATCAACACCCAGTAACTGGATGAAATTGGATAAGTGGGTGTGGCACCTTCCAATCTTACTGAATATTGATTTCTGTATATCCTGAAAACGGTCACAGCTCATGGTTCCGAATTTGGTCTGATTGACTTCGTGGTCAAAAAAAATCATCAGTCGAAAATTGGGTGAAATTGGACCAGTGGGCGGGGTACCTCCAATACAAAGTAAATAAAAATTTTTGTATACCTTGAGAACGCTGAGAGTAAAAGTTCTAAATTACGTTAAAATAGCATCGTGAGCAACACACATCATCAGGCAGTAACTGGGTGAAATTGGATAAGTGGGTGTGGCACCTTCCATTCTTACTAAATATTGATTTTTGTATATGTCTAGAACGATAACTATTTTAGCTTCGTTATCTATCCACATTAGCCAAAGAGCGGATATTGCAGATAGCACACCCGGTATCAGCTATCTACATACACATACATCTTATATATAAAATGTGAATGAATGAACGTGTGATTGTCTCCTTAGAAGCAGAACCGATTATCTTTATCTTTATCTTTTATGGGCATTGAAAGAAGCTGTAATCGTAATTTTACATTTTATTTATCAAAAGGTATTTTTTTTTTTTTTTTTTTTTGATCAGCTGCGTATAATGATGTCGTTTTCAATATATTTAAGTAGCTGACTACACGACTACAATTGCCGTTAGCAGCACTTGTAGTCGAGTAGTCATGTAGCATGCCGTCGTCTATGTGTTTAAAGCATCATGTTCTTATAATAAAAATATTTATATAATTTTTTAATTGGTTTTTTTTACAGTACCTTTTCTTAAAAAGTTTATCTTATAATTTTGATTGAACGATTTCAGTGAATATTCTACTAAATCTAAGACGAAATGAGTTCAAAAGCAAAAATTAATACAAGAATTCAAGTGCCTCATACTCAAAAGTCAACAGCAGGGCAAATGTTTAGTCATTATCACTTCCCTTTGACCCAATATAACAACTCTGACAACGATGGACGAGAGCAGAATGTTAACATTCGCGTTCAGCACATGGTACGAACACAGATTCACATGGTTTCGAGTTTCATTAATTGTTAATTTTTGCATAAATTTAGGATGTTTAAATAGAGCTTAACCTTAAGTTTTTTTCTGTGTCTGTTTTCATATACTAAGATAGACTGAGCATTATAGATGTTTAAAGCTAATAGTTTACTAAAAGCATTAAATATTGAGGGGCTTATTTTGTCAGATCTTATTTCTATACAATTTATTTTTGTCAAAAAAAGCAATTTTCAGGTTAACAACCCAACGCATCTTCCAAGTGATTTACAAATTTAGCCCTGAATATCTAAGGGACTATTGTAATACTATTGCTTTCTAATTTTAACTTTACTTGAAATCCTTTCAATTTTCAATAGTTATAAATCGGAAAATTGATTAAATTGATTGACAAATGCACAAACGAATACAATACTAAATTTACTTATCACATCTTATCTTTAATTAATAACTAAAAAACGTGATTGCGATTATATGATCATTGGACTTCATCATCGCGAATATTCTGAAGTATAAATCAATAAAACTCTGCTTAATGTTTGGTGATAGAGAAAATATCGATGGCTCCAATCAAATATGAAATTTTAAAAATCTTAAAGTTTGAAAGATGCTCTCACATTATAGATTACAATCTAAAGCTCTGTTAAGACGATTTTCAGATTTAGCAAACTTGTCTTACCTGGCAAACTGCTGACAACGACCAAAGGATTTAAAACTGCCAATGTATACTCCCAATTCCCACGGTTGCAAGGCATTTGTCACAAAATCTGACAATCCATTATGCTTTATACATGAGCCGTTTATGTTGAAAGTGGCCTAAGTCCATTTATCTTTAAATGGAAATATTTAAGGTTTTTTGTAAAAGAGCTTAAGTCAATTTCTCTGACGTCTTCTTTTTACAGTACAGCGTTTGGTCGCTTCGTTTAGCAATATATTTTGCTTTTTAAAATCTGCTAAGTTCCAAAACCTTTCAAAACGCATTTCCGTTCTGTTCTTTAAAATTTTTTAAGCAGTCTTTTCGATATTAGCATTCTTTATTATGAAAAACTTTGGCAGGTATCATTTTTCCGGCTTGTGTATCGTATCTTTTCCCCGAATTTCGTTTAATTTAAAGAAGTTTCTGAATATAAGTATCACTTCTGATTTCTCTGTATCCTTCTATAAAGCTGCTGTTTTGTGAATTCTTATTCTCAATTAGTTCATCTTCCTCTGTTGAAAAATGAAGTCCTAAAATTCTCTTTCTTTTTCTATATTTGTTATATGATTTTATTCTTCTTCACTTTCGGAATAAATGAAACTTGCGACTTTATACTTTCCAATGGTTTTAATAATTTCTTTAATTAAATATTATTCTTCAAAATTTAATTCAATATTATAATGTAATTTAATTTACCTTCATCACTGCTTTCAATGTTGTTTTTCCGCACTTTTTGATATTATCAATAAAAATTGGACTTAAGTCACTTTCAGAATAATGATTTTCAGTATTTATATTATTTTAAAATTGTATATGTTACAAGATTTTTAAATGTATTAAATATATTTCATAGTTCATTTTCATAGTTTCATTTTCTTAGTTCACCACAGTTAACTAAATTTAATTAAAAAAGATAAAGGTGTACTTAGGCAACTTTTCAAAATAACGGCTCATATGTTTTTTCTTACAATGATATTGTTGTCAGATATTAAAAATTCAGACATCTAACAAAAATTGTGAGTTCACACGGTTGTAAGATATTTTCCGTACATTTTTGGACAATATTGGTAGATCTGACATCAAAATTACGTTACGAATACAACCTTGAGGATTTCTACTTTTGCATGTGAGCAATATTTCACAATTTTATTTGAATAGTATATCTATGTACGTATGTCGCACTTAAAACCTTTAAGTAGAGTTTGAAAAAGGTTCAACTCAGTTATTGGTCTATTGTTGATATACTAAATGCAATTCAGCCCAGTCTCCTTCTTATATCTTTAACTTCTAAAATATATTTTTTGTTTTCTTATTTAGAGATACGTATGTGTACCACCTAATCACATTTGGCTAAAGCTTTTTTTAACATAAAATAATTAGTATCGCTTCTTGTGATTACATTTAAAAAATATTTATTCTTCTAAAGAATGTTCTTGTTCATTTATAATATATTCTCTTTTAAAATACTAATCGCTTTTAGTCAAAGTTTAAAAACGATTCTATTTTATTTAGGGAACCTTATATTACATTGTTCCCTTAAGTATGGTATGGTTTACCTTTTGGTAAATAAAAATTTTGGAGTATAGTATAATAATGTCACAAATTGACAATGGCACATGTTGAAACAACCGCCTCTTAAAGTCACTTAATACGGGAATTCCCCAAATTGTGACTGACAGCAAAAAATTTTTAATTTCAAAAAGAAAATAAATAAAAGAGTGATATGATTAGCAAGCGTGTCCAAACATCTAAAGAAGTTAGGAAATTGATAATGCAACGTCATCCAAATGGTCTGTCTGAACGTGAAATTGGTGCTACTGTTAATAAAAGTCATTCCACACTTCACATTATTAAGCGATTTAAGCCTAAAAGTGGACAGTCAAAAAAGTTAACTCCATCTAACGAACGTTAAATTACTTGTGTTGAAAGTTTACCAAAACCGATCGAAATCTTTTGCGTAGGCACACTTTTCACAGAAGAGTTACTTACAAGAAGCCATTCGTTAACAATATCAATAGTTTAGGCTCAAACTTGTTAATTAACCTAAAAACCAGGATAATTCGCACTGGAGCACCGTTTTATTTACAAATAAAAGCAAATGTAGTATTTTCCGCTCAAATTGGCAGTCATATGTCTATCATATGATAAACACGCCACATTACGACGATGGTCTAATGAATCGACAGAGTTGGCTACCCTACCGTCATTAATTAGAACCTTAGCATCTCCGGCACGTGGTAGAGAAACTCCAAAATAGACTTTGAAGCACCAGCCCATATATGAGAGTTGTATTCTAATTTGGGTCATATATAGGTCTTGTAAATATTAAGGAAATCATATAAAGTGAAGTAATTCTTACACCGTCTTAAATAACGGAGGCACTTGAATGTTTCTTTCGACACTCGAAATATGTGCTGGTTACAACGAACGTCATAGTGAATTTTCATGCCCAGAATATCAAGAGCATCTGATTCCTCAGTATTTACACGTCTGTGTGTCAGAAAACAACATGGAGTCTTGCGCGCATTAAAGTCGACCCTGTTCACGCGACTCCACTCAGAGATTTTTGCTAGGTCGCTTGAAAGCGTGACGTTCATATTCTGCCTTTTCGCCCTAATCTCCAAAAGACTCGGCCTACGATCTGCAAAAGAGTAAATAGGATTGGAAGTGAGAATAAGAAAGTCGTTATGAAATATTGGAAATAGAGTTGGAGAAAGAACACAGCCATGAATTTATTCTCAACGGATGAGATTCCATCTATAACCACTCTTATAGTGCGATTTCTGAGAAAGCTCGATATGAGTCGACATATGGGACAACCGACACCAAAAGCAATAAGTTTGGATAAGAAAGCCTCCTGTCAGACTCTGTCAAACGCCTTGAAAATATCCAGGGACACAACTTTACTCTCACCAAATCCATGAACAAACCTATTCCACCTTTCAGAGAGTAACGCCAGCAGATCACCAGTACGGAAACCATATTGGCGATCGCTCAGCAAATTGTTGGACTCTAAATATTTCACTAGGTGATGATTAATCATACTCTCCATAACTTTGGAAAGTGCCGAACAAACTGCTATTGGGCTGTAGTTTTCAGGGTTACTAGCCTCATCCTTTTTAGAGATTGGCGTTACATTGGCAACCTTCCAGGAAGATGGAAAAACAGTCGCACGATAAAACACACTGAAAACACCTCGAAAAGCACTATTTCAGGATCAGCGCTGGAATGCCAACCGGTCCAGAAGACTTATTAGCGTCGAGATTTGCAAGAACCTTTTTAACTACACGCGTTCGATAGAATATACTAGGCATAGTCACTGATACCCTTTCAAGTTCGGGCAGTGGTTGAACACTCTCCGGCAAGTTCGAATTACCTGCAAACAACTCAGCCAGAAGGTTTGCCTTATCAATCGAGCTAGTGAATGTTCGGTCAACCTTTATAAGGACTGGAACAGAACTAGCGCTATTCTAAAGCCTTTTGATAAATGACCAAAAGCTCTTTTACTTCTCCGCGGAAAAGTAAGAACGTAGGCGATGTTTGTTTAAAGTCTTTTCGCGTAAGTGTGCGGCACACAAAGATCTCGCCTGCTTCGTAGCGAATCAGTATGATCGCATTTGTTATTACGCCAATTTCTGAATGCTTCTTTTCTGGATCTGAGTGCAAGCTTAGACGTCTGATTAAGCCAAGATTTATTTCTTGATTTAAGCGGAAGCTTTCCGAATGGGATGAAATTATCCATCCTTAGCTTCATTATATTGACAACCATTTCGGCCATGGCATTCACGTTAAAATCAAGGAAACAAAATTTCCAACTGAAATGCCCGTAGAAATGTTAACCTCAGTCCAACGAGCTTTCCTGTAATTGAAAACCAAGCGCTTCGTAGCTCTATGTGAAGCGTTCTGAAAACAAGAATATATATGGTCCGCCCTCTAACGTTTTTTTTTCAACTAGTGCTTATTTCGTGAATGGTAACACTTAGCACATGTCTGATTTGACAGATAATTAGTTTTATCCTTCCGCTAAACAAATATTGTTGCCTATACGCCTGAACAACGCTGGGAATCTGGGCCTGCGATCGACTTACAAAAGATGCCGATTTTGCGAGAAAAATCAACTTTTCAGATGAAGCTCATTTTGATCTTGGCGGGTATGTAAACAAGCAAAATTGTCGCATTTGGGGCACAGAAAACCTGCACGCATACATTGAAAAGCCGATACACCCAAGACGAGTCACTGTTTGGTGCGGATTTTGATCCAGGGGCATAATTGGGCCAATTTTCTTCGAAAATTAGCAAGGAGTGGCCGTTACAGTCAATGGCGATCGTTATCGGTCCATGTTGAACGAAAGTTTGTTCGCAAAAATTTAAGAGGAGGATATTAGCAACATTTGGTTTCAACAGGACGGCGCTACGTGCCACACAGCCGAAGCTACACTCGATGTTCTGGGCCCTGTTTTTGAAGATCGCATTATCAACCGCAGAGCTGATGTCGTTTGGCCACCTTGGAGCTGCGATTTGACACCGTTGGACTATTATTTGTGGGATGCCGTCAAAGATAAGTGTTACGCCATTAAGCCAGAGACAATTGACGCTTTAAAGGACAATATTCGTGAAGCCATTGGTGAAATACAGCTGCACACAATCGATAATGTGCTGGAAAATTGGACCGATCGTGTAGGCTACTGCATGGCTAGCCAAGGCAGCCATCTGAATAACATTGTTTTCCATTATTAACCGGAAGGTACTTTCAAATAAAAAGAAATTTGAGAAAATATTCAGTACTTTTTTTGTAGCATTTTCAAAAAAAAAAAAAAATTGATTTGGCAGACCCTATATATATTTTAAGTCTCTTTTCGGATTTGGAAAAAATATAAATGATCCTTTTAAATAATATATATGTCGTTTAGGTAGTCTTGAAGAAGCTGGGTGTACATGAAGTAGTCACATTTTTAGATGCATTTTTGCACACTAATTTATATAAGAACCGTATTGTATAATAAATCATTCGTTCAAAAACCTCTGTACTACGGATTCAGAATGAAGTAAAACGAGAAAGTCCCAGTTTTAAAACTGCTAAACTCAAATGTGTTGGCTAGTGTATAAGTAAACTTTAAGCATAAAGGGAAGGTCTCGTATAATATTGATGATTGCATTCGAAACTTACATAAATAAACAAAAATTACACACTATTTTATTAAAATATAAAAATATAAAAAAGTCTTTTCATTTAATTCATTTTTTCATGATTAATTTTTTATTTATTTCTTGTATAGGGGAATTTTCTTATTAGTATTTTCATGTAAAATAGTTCGTACAAAAAATCCTTAGTTATATCGAAGTTTCACTGTAGTTTGGGCTTTAATCTTTCTGAGCCCTCGAAAGATGATGTACGTCTATCAGACGTATACTTTTATAATTTTTTACTATATATTTGTGTTCTTCATTGTGTGTTCAGTATATCAGTAGCTTTCTAGTGGTATTAGTTTTTGTGGAATAAGTTGACTTTACTTCTAGGAAATAGCAGAACCATACGTCTTAATTATTTTTTCGAACATTTACTTCGAAAGCTTGTTAAATTAATAGCATTCAAGCTAGAAATGGATGAGCACATTGCTGCCTTGTTTCAGATTATATCAGATGACTGAATTTTATCTGAAACTGTAAGTGGATTAGAGAATGATATCATGAATGCTGATGTTCAAAGTGATGTCTAACACGATAATATATAAATTAAAGAGGCCACTGAAAACATAAGCCTATTTAGGGTATAACAACCTTCGACCAAATAATATAAATTGACGTGGTCAATAAGCCTATTTTGGTAACATAATACAGTTCCCTCAAACTACTTTGAGATGTAAACATAGGTACTGCTAACTTACTTCGAAATGCTGGTAAGAAATTGGCAAGAAATATATTCTGAAGGCAATTTCTACTAATCAAAAGCCTCCAAGTCACAAAGAATATATCTAATAATTTCACTCGTCGTAAACGACACCTTGGATGCAAATTAGACTTGAAACTCCGTCTTTGTCAAAATGATTGCGTTACAATATTTAAAATTTAGTTGTTGATGCTGCCAGAAATGATTTAGATAACATTGAAGTTCATCCCGTTTCAAAAATTTAATGAAATTCGAAAATGTTTTGTGCCAAATGTGAAACCCCTATGTGTGTGTGTGTGTGTGCTTCAAAATGATATATTTGATTAATTCAAAGTATAAAATGTTATCTATGGTCACCTTATGCAAAAAAACTACGTTCATATAAGGGAATAATAAACCGATTTTGTTCTTAGAGATGTACCGTTATATTATGTTTAATTAAATTGATGAAAAAAAATTGGTGAAAAATTCAATGCGTCAAAATAATAAGGTCAGTGATTAATAAGCAGAAGGAATCACAATTGTTATTTTTTTTTTTTTTTTTTTTGAATAATTTATGATTTAAATAATATCTGCGCGGTATGGGTCGCGGGAAACCATTATCACCTTATGAACAAGGACAAATTGTGGCACTTCATGAGCAGGGATTGAGTATGCGTGAAACGGCGAAAAAACTGGGACGATCTTCGTGTGTTGTGCAAAATTTTCTTAAAAAGAGAGAAAATTATGGAAAATTAAAAAGCACGGGTCATCCAAAAGTACTGACTGCCCGTGAAACTCGGATAATTCCACGAAAGGCCTCGAATTCCATGAAAAATGCCGTAGCACTAAAAGAGGAATTAAAATTACAAGCTTCAAAGGGCACAATTCTAAGAGATATCAACGCCCAGCCAAATCTTATCCGAGCAAAATTTTAAAAAATTCCCTGTCTGACTAAGCAGCACAAGATTAAGCATAAGGAGTTTGCGAAAAAAACATGGCCACTAATTGGCTCTTCATGGTATTGATGTGAATGATGTTTGGATGGATGGTGCAACATATCACACATCTCATGCCGCAATCGATTAATTGCATCACACGTTTGATAGCCGTTTAATAAGCCGAAATTGTGATATTAGTTGGCTGCTAAAAAGCTGCGATTTGACACCATTGAACTATTTTCGGCTGAAGACAAGTGTTATGCCGACAAACCAGAAATAGTTGAGCATTTGAAGGCCAACATTCGTGATGCCATTACCGAGATACGACCCTATAACTCGAATGGGTTACTGTGAGGTCAGCCGCAGCAGTCATATGAATAAAGTAATAAGTCTTACATTTCTAACCGGAGCAATTGTACTTTGCAATGAAAAAAAAAATTTGGCAAAATTTTAAACCAGTTTTGTTTTATTTTATTTTTAAATTTTAACTTTTAAATGGGTCACCCTATATAAGTTTCATATATATGCCGATAAGTATGTAAAAATTTAAACAAAATAAAACCCATGTTGTTTCCCATTTTTATATAAAAATTGTGTTAAATTTTTTTGTTTCTTCTGGTTTTTTTAATTATGAAATTTCTTTAAATAAAAATTTCAATTAAAAACTTAAACGTTTAAGCAATTTTTATTACTTTCAAATAATGGTGTGGCAAAAACAAAAAAAAAAGACTTAAACAATCGAACAAACACCTTTAAGTATTTCATTCATGCTGCTAATATCTTCTCTTCCACTTTTTCTTTTCTTTTTTGATATTCCGCCTACTTTGGCTTTCTTTTGTTCAGGCAGTCAAGTCCGCGGACAGACGGAGGGACAAACAATGAGAAAAAGAGAACAATGCACTCTTACGACATCATTAACATCTTCATTATGTCCTCCCTTCTATTATTTTTGTATTACCATTATACGCTTGACTACCACAAATTGGTCATCACTGTCTGTTGAACGTGACCAATAATTGAGCGTGTCAGTCAGTCTGCCATTTAAAGAAGGTTTTAAAAGGTTGAGTAACATTTTTTTTTTTTTTGTATTTATACTGAATTGTTTTTTGTCATTACATCCTGGATATTCGCCCTTGGGCGTAAATATAAATCTAAAAAAAAAATCTTTTATGTATTTATACCTATAGAGTGACCAAAAATAAGCGATACAATGCGTGCAATGTAACACGATCGTTAAATCGTAAAATACAGTCTTTCACCAGATATTGGTTTAAAATTCATGATACAGAAGCGTAAGCCCTACACGTATCAAAGCATTTAGAAATTCTTACAATATTCTTACCCAACTTTAGCCTACAAACAGTGGAACCCTGTTAATAAATTTAAATTTTTTTTTTTTGCCTTCCGAGATTCGATAATCAGTTGTGGTGTTTGCTTTGTTAGAAAACGAATCTATATAAATATATATATATATGAGGTTTTTTAAGGCTTTAAACAAAAGGAAAATTCAATACCAAGGTTTTTATGTATATGCAGTTTTTGTAGGTCCATTGGTTTGCGAGTTAGTGACGTTAGAGTAAACACCTTTGTATTGTATAAGTTTTACTTGAAAACGAAATTCGTTACAGTAATAAACTTTGTGTGACTTAGAAAATATTTTTAAAAGTTTAAAAGTTTTCATTCGGTGTGTAGCTTCACTATTGTTCAACTCGGTGGTACCACGCCCATATAACATTTTTATTTATATGTCTATATCTTTAAAACTATAATAGTAAGAGTCCCTAAATTTGGTCCAATTAACTTAGTGGTCAAAAATTTGGCCGAATTGAATAAGTGGGCGTGGCATCTCCCGTACAAATTAAATATTGATTTTTGTGTATCTAGAGAACGTTTAGAATGAAAGGTTCTGAATTTGGTCTAATGATTTCTTATGTAGTACAAACCATCGGTTAAATAGTAGGTGGTATAGGATTTTTGTATATCTTGAGAATGGTTAACCCTAACCCTAACCAAGTTTCAAAATTTTTTTTAAATAACTTGACAGTCAATAAAAAAAAATCATTAAAAAAAGGATATGTAATTTTTCATGTGTAGAGAACGGTAAGAGTTAATCAAAAAGCAGGTACAACACAAACGCGGGAGGGTTTACTCTATTAAGATATAAAAGAAGACTAATAACCTAATAAGACTAACCTAACCTATGTAACGATTAACTAAGCAAGTTAGTTTGCTTAGTTTTCACTAGTGGTAGACAAATACCATATTTGGTTGTATTCTAAAGGCTTCTTTCTAATTCTTGCTATTATGGCTGGGGTTTTCACGATATATTTGAGTTTTACAGTGACTACAGGGTAAAACATAATCACTGAATCTGGTTATCGATTTACCCAGAGAAATTACTATTGTTTATGTTCTCATAAATACAGGAAGCTGCAATATTAAAACTTCAACAGGTAGTGAAATCTTTTTCTCTTGTCTCGCAGGAATTAAAAAGATGCCGAATAGCCTTCGTTCTAAGTAGTTTGTCAGTATTTTGGAGCGAGTACGTTACCTAGTGACCATTGAGAATTGAGCTGAACGAAGAATGCTTCAGATGACTTTTGAGCTACGGTCTGAGTGTTTTTTTTTAATAGGCGATGTCACGCCAATATATATATTTTATATACCATATACCCTCTTCCCATCTAAGATTGTTTTGCCTTAGTTCTTGGATAATTGTGCGTCGCCAGGAGTTTCTTGGTCGACCGCGGTTCTTTGATCCTTGAGGACTCCACTTAAGTGCCATTGTAATACTACCGTGATTTTTCGTTAAGGTATGGCCAATCCATCTCCACTTTCTTTGTCTTATCTGCTTCAGTATTGGCTCTTCGTTTGTTAAATTCTATAGATCTAAGTTGCTTATGGTGTTAGGTCAGAATATCTTACATATGATTCTAAAGCACCTGTTGGTGAATACCTGTAGCTTTTGGGTGATGGTGTTAGACACAAGCCAGGTTTCACTGCCGTACAACAGAATTGACTTCACACATACGTTGAATATTTTGAGCTTGGTTCGCCTGGATACTAACTGTAATCGTCCGAATGCCGACCTTGCTTTGTGGAGCCTGTTGTTAAAGTCTATTTCTGCACCACCGTCTGTTGCCATTGTGCTTACAAGATAGCAGAAGCTATCTACATACTCTATTGCCCGGCCCTGTAGTATGATGTTTTCTTTGCTATTGTTGTTAATAGCTGCAGTTTTCTTAATATTTGTCTCAAAGCCAACATTGCGAGCCAGTTTTTCCAGGTCATTTAATTTTGACTGCATGTGGGAGATCTTGTGTGAGAGAAGGCAAGGTAGGTCCTCGAGTTGTCGCGATAGACCATATATTATACTCTCCTTTGTGAACGGACATCGCTCATGATCTCATCGAGTACGATGGTGAATAATAGAGGTGAGAGTGAACATCCTTGCTTTACTCCAGCGTTGGTATGGAATGGTTGTCTGATGCTCCCGTTATGAAGAACAGAGAGCTCTGCATTCTCGTATATTGCTCGTATTATTCGTATTATTTTCTGGGGTACTCCTTTTCTTCTCAATGCTTTCCATATAGCAGTCCTTTTGATGGTATCGAAGGCTTTCTTAAAGTCGACAAACAGTAGGTATAGAGGTGTACGCCATTCTAGAGACTGTTCTATTATGATGCGTAGGGTGTTGGCCTGGTCTACGCAGTTTCTATTTGGCCGAAATCCTGCCTGTTCGTCATGCAATATGTTCTCTAGTTTGCTCTGAAGCCTTCCCTGTATTATGACTGCTAGTATCTTGTATATGGTGTTAAGCAGAGTAATTTCTCACCAGTTATTGCAATCTTTCAAGTCGCCACTTTTAGGTCATTTCACAATGATGCCTTTCTTCCAAGTTGATGGCAGCCTCTCTTCCTCCCATGCTGATGTGATATGAGGCCGAAGTAATTCAGCTGCAATTGTAATGTTCGTTATTGCCTCTTTTATCTCATTTCAACTGGGAGGGCTACATGATATGTTCAATGTATTTGGCTGCGATGTCTTCATCTGTTCCGTTACGTTGCTAATTTCCTCGAAATGTTCCCTCCATCTTTGCACCTGTGCTTCGCTATTCGACACAATTGTGCCATTGCGATCAGTAACTACTTAGTTCCGTCTACACTTTCTGAAACCGAAACAAGGCATAAACTGTAAGAGTCGCCAAAATTGGTCTAAACAACTTCGAGGTCAATACAAATTATCAGTCTAGCTCAGTCTAGTCCCAAATTATCAGCAGTAGCCTACACGATCGGTCCAATTTTTAAGCACATTATCGATTGTGTGCAGCTGTATTTACCAATGGCTTTACGAATATTGTCCTTTAAAGCGTTAATTGTCTCTGGCTTGTTGGCGTAACACTTATCTTTGACGGCACCCCACAAATAAAAGTCCAACGATGTCAACTCTGCTCCGAGGTGGTCAAACGACATCAGCTCTGCGGATGTGTGGCACGTAGCGCCGTACTGTTGAAACCAAATGTTGCTAATATTCTCCTCTTCAATTTTTGTGAACAAAAATTCATTCAGCATGGCCCGATAACGATCGCCATTGCCTGTAGCGGCCACTCCTTGCTTATTTTCGAAGAAAAATGGCCCAATTATGCCTCTGGACCAAAATCCGCACCAAACAGTCTTGGGCGTATCGGCATTTCAATGTATGCGTGCGGGTTTTCTGTGCGCCAAATGCGACAATTTTGCTTGTTTACATACCCGCCAATATCAAAATGAGCTTCACCTGATGATGATTTTTTTTGGCAAAATCGGCATCTTCTGTAAGTCGATCGCAGGCCCACTTAGCGAAGCGTATACACAACCATATTCGTTCAGCGGAAGGATAAAAGTAATTATCTGTCAAATCAGACATGAGCTAAGTGTTACCATTCACGAAATAAGCACTAGTTGAAAAAAAACGTTAGATGGCGGACCCTATAGCCAAAAGGCTACACTGCTCCTTTTAGCCTTAGGACCGGATGGGGATGATATGTAAGAAAAAAATAAAAAATTATAATTAAGCTAGAAATTATTAGAAGTAGCGAAGCACGTCGGGACTTAGGTAATAACGGATAAAACTAAATATATAATAATAACAACAAGAATTCGGCAGCTTTGCCATCGGCTATGGTTAGTACGGTTGTCACAAGTATTCGTTGGCTCTTACTCTCAACAAATGTAACATAAACTCAGCGACTACAAAAAGAATGTGGTGACTCTCGTCGTCCGCTATAATTAGTACTTTAAAGATCTCCTATAAACGGTAAAACTGAAAATATAATTGCGACAAAAAGCATTCAAAAAGCAAATATCAAGTTAGAGTTGATCAAACATCTACCATTTTGTTGAATAAAACTTATAATCTAAGACAAATATTTATAATAATTCGATGAAAATGATAAATGCTACGCTAATTTCAGGATGTTATTAATTGTTTTTACCTATTCACCTGTAAGATATGTATGATTAGTTACTATTAATGCATGTTATAGATAGTTAGGCTAATCATCTAACGTCAGGTTCAAATAGGAACAGAAGAAACGAGTCTTGTTTATTTCTTTTGAATCTTCTCATTCTTCTTGTTCTTGAGGCCATTGATTCATAGATCTAAGTTACCTGAATCTAACTTTTTCTCATCTATCGAATTTTTGTATTTGTAACTGACCTAATCGCCAGAATATTTTTTAGGATATTTATTGCTGTTGATGAACTTCTGTGCTTAATTCTATTTTAATCTGAAAGAATTCACAGGCCACATTGAAACAATTCATAAAAATACTATTTTCGCATATAAGGAAGTACTTTTGCTCTGTACTGAAAATCAAATATTTACAGACTTATGTCTTTCTGCTTCTCTAGTACTTCTTCATAAAAAGTACCAATATATAGTGTGAGAATCGATAGGAATCGGCAGGAGGTAGAAGAGAAATGAGGTGCAAAAAAGGTAAATAGAACAAGAAAATAATTAAATTTTTAAGAAAATGTTTTAAAATATTTGCAAAATATATTCCCTTTTATCAGTTAAATACTCGTACTTAAATCGGAAAATATTTTTATTTCATTGTAGGAAAAATGATTAATCACAAACTTATGACTTTAAAAAAGAATCCATGGCGTATGGAGTAACGCAATATCTTAAAATTTTATCTTTGCACATCCAGTGCTGCCAGTAAATAGCGGATCTGTAAATATTTGAAATATCCAAATCCAAATATCCGCTTACATTTTTGCTCAATGAGCCATTTAATAGGTTGGTTATACAAATACATGTGTACATATACAAAACTTACATTCACAAATGCGAAGGTAGTCTGATATTTTCGTGATATTAATAATACATGAACTAATAAGTTCTATGGGGATATCGTACCACTATGCCATTTAAAAGCAATGAGTAGTGAACTGAAATTTATTGTAGTCGTACTAGCAGAAACGACGATAAGTGTATATTTCGCCTTAAAGTAGTTATAATGTCCAAAAACGATATTGAATATTTAGATAATAAAAGTGTGTGAGGTGGATCTGTCGTATGCACGCGTCGCCATTTGTATCTCTTAAGTTTAAAAGCTTAAGACGATTACCCTCAAATATTACTCAGACTTTTTGGACAGACCGAATATTGTTTGAATGAGCTCAACTAACGATTCATAAAGTGCACACATGTGTAGTCCCAATGGTAGGCTCTCCAAACTCAGCCCCTAGCGAATAATTCATGTTTTCAAATTTGAAAAATGACTGGATAATTTGGATAATTTGGATAATTTGCACAAAGTCTTATTTAAGGAGCTTTAAGAAATTCTTCCATTTGTACAAACAACTGTAAAACATCTGGATTAATTGTGTTGAGTTCAAAGGGGACTAAAGGTAGAATTAACCGAACGTTAACGGGACGTAACGCACGTTGGTTTCTAGCATATGAAAACAATGTAAAACGTAATCCAAAATCAATATCACGTTGACGGAACAGAAAAACCTGTATAAAATAGAATTTCTTAACGTTTTTTCGTGACTTTTTCATAAAAGTGATGAGACTATTTTATGTTAAGTGGCAATGTGGCACAAATGTCCCTTTTGGTACTTTCATGTTTATATGTTAATCATATGAATTTGTATGTGTATATAAAGACTTTTTTAATTTTAATTTTATTATAATAAATAAATAAATAAATAAATATAAAATCAAATTATGTATTTTGAATGGCAATGTATGTAGGTTAAGTGGCACAATGTCCTTCTCGGTACTTTCAAGTTTTTTAATTTTTATGTCTATATAAAGTTTTTATTTAATTTTTAAAGTCTTTAAGTACATATAACTCATCTACTAATCCAAAGTCATAACTAAAAAATCTGGATTTTTTGTTAAGTGTTGTAAAATATGCGGAGCTTGTGCAAAATCTTCATGATTCGTACGAAATTGTGACCACAGCAATAAAGAATTTTTTCTTATATCAATGCCAACCAATAGGAAACTTAAAATTAAAACAACTCTCCTAAAAACATTTGGTTTTGAGTTCTGACGTTGTATTATTAAATGAGCGATATGTATTATGATGGCAATATGCATAAAAAATTATATTAAGTTTTTTATTATTACTATTCTGGCTAGATATTGATATTTTCCAAAAATAAAAAAAATCCCAGTAAACTCATAATTTCAATAAATAATGACTAAGTTTTTATCAAAAATTTAATGTGTAATAATATTTTAAAAATAAATCTTTAGAACAACATAAAATATAAGAAACAAATATAATTGGTACTTTTTTATTTTGCATTAACTTAACAACTTTACTCATCACTGTTCTAAACAGATGACTTCATATCGACATTTACAAATTTCTCTAAAACAACAATTTTCAGGTTTGCGTTGTGTTTGTGTTTATTAATTTATTATTTTTATTATTATTATTTGAATTATTATATTATTATTGTAATTTTATTAAAAATAGTAACAGTCGGAACACAACAGCGTTTCTATTTGTTTTGTTTTTATTTACATTCTTTGCTGACATACGGCACGTTGTCAACGTTTATATAACTACACAAACGTAGGTATGTTGACGTATGTTCCGTTTTTACGCCCTCAACGTTTGGCTAGCCAAGCCTTAGGCTGAAAAAAAAGTGTTTAGGCGAAAAAATATCATTTATCCAAGATATCATTAAATTATCAAACTACCTTCGTAATCAAACATGTATTGTATTACAATGAAAGACGAATAGGAAACTAAAAATCAATATAGACTGCATAAGGATGCCGTTTATGTGGAATAGAAATATATTTGTATGGTAGCTAAGTCGAATTATGTACCGATTATATACGGACTATTTGCTGGGCCAAACTTTAACTTAAGTTGCACGCAATAAGCATTTTACGACTTTTGCCTTATTAGTAAAATTATGGATTTATTTCTTTTATGCGATATTAAAAAGAAAAACGCGGAACTGGCCGTGTAATATAAGAGGACTCTCAGCACCCATTTTATGACTTCTTCTGGCTTCGGACAGATAAAATAATCTCTGATGATATACTTACCGAAGTAGCCTCCCTCCCATTAAAGAGGAATAGTTTGGAGTCTTGACACACATCTTGATGACTTAGATTATGTGGATGACATCTGCCTCATATTGAATACCCAAACTCATCGATACGCATGCAGACAGACCAGTTAGTTAGCTTTAAAAAAGGCAGTCCTGGAAGTGAATATTAGAAAAACTCTGTCAATACAATTAGGCCAGACAATCAAGTACGTAGTGCTATATCGGCAGTATAGTGCCACCTAACGGTGGGACTGATGAATACGTTAACAACAGACAGACCAGTTAGTTAGCTTTGAAAAAGGCAGTCCTGGAAGTGAATATTAGAAAAACTCTGTCAATACAATTAGGCCAGACAATCAACTACGTAGTGCTATATCGGCAGTATAGTGCCACCTGATGAATACGTTAACAACAGATTATTTAAAGCAAGGGCCTCTTTTGGGCGCTTAATAGCTTAATAGCCGCATGGATGCTCTATACAGAAAACAAAAATTACTGGGACATGGCTAACAAATTCGAGCATAATACAAAGATTGCAATTATTTGTTAATTAATGTCCGCGGGTTATCTTTCGCATATTCTGACCATCCACCATTCGAAACGAATACGAGTTGGATTGGTGATACACTTCACAAGCAGAACTAAAGTATTTTTGGAGCTGCGATCGGCTGGAATTCCCAACTTCGTAGGAAATTCTATGTGGAAACCCTATGTTCCCAAATGGAATATAATAAAAGAAAGACAAAATAAATTATACAACCCAACCGTGTCAATCTCTCCCTCACTGCTTGTTTACTCATGCTAAAATTGTTATCCAAAGACAGGTTGCGATTCACAGGACAATACGCTGAAATTTGGTTTACTATGGCCCAACGATCAGCTTTATTGTTTTTAGTTAGAAATCGTTATTCACTACAGGTGACTTCCAAATGGAGTTGAGACGATAAAATGTCTGGCGGGCTTTCTGTAATCGGTTATCTATCGGTTATCTATCGGTTATCTTTATCGGTTATTATATCCTCATCCGACCTTACGTTTGTGATGCTCCAAAGATAACAACATTGATGCTCCTATGTCATTTGTGGCAATTGAAAATTGATCCTGGGACGTAGCATTGATACGGAGAGTTTTCGTCACATTAATAATTAGACAATCTGCTTCCGCCGTCAGCGTTGGAAACTGTGAGCAAGAAAACAAATATCGCGCACGTAGTCAAGATCGTTTAAGTAGCCCTGAAAACCCCATGTTATCCCCCTGCCGTAACGAAGGGCTTTTTCAAGGATCGTGTCCAAAACTAAATTAAATAGCAGTGGCGACGGGACACAATGTTGCCGCACACGTCTTTCAACTTTAGCCGCTCTGCTCAACAGTCTGCCATGTTTAATTTTGCAGGATGCATTTCAATATTAACCCTTGATAAAGCGTATAAGCTTCTGAGGGATCTTCCTACATAAAAGAAAGTACCAAGTCTCATCGTGATTTATTTTGTCGAAAGCCTTCTCGAAGTCTATAAAACATAGATACAGTGGAGAGCGCCATTCTAAAGACTGTTCCACGATGACACGTAAGCTGTTTATGTGCTCAATTGCGGATCTATTGGGTTGGAATCCATCTTGTTCGTGCCTCAAAGTCAGTGGTACCCTATAGGAAATTCTTTGGCAATTATTTGGGCAATTACCTTATTAACAACGCAGAGCAGGGTGATACGACGCCAGTTATTTGAGTCTGTGAGATCGCGCTTTTTCGGTATATTTATAAAAACACCCTCAACGACTTCCTCGACACCCTCGCTCTCCCAATATGCTCGAATGAGTGGGAGTATTTCCGGAGCTTTGTTTCTCTTAAAGATGTTGATAGAATTGGCGATCTGCTCCATAGTGGGACATGCAAAATTAATGTGTCGGTCGTCCTCGTGCGATTCACACATACAGTTAATACGCAGGGCTAAATTATTCTCCGAAAGCTTGCGGCCGTAGTGGTTCATCCAAACCTCAAGCAGTTCTTCCGCCGCTGTCGCTAGTTCTCCATTAAAACCTCTTAGGGCTCTCCGCCCAAATTTGTGCATTCTTACCAATATTGTTAAGCTATCTGCGTTCATCATTCTCGAAAAGACGTGCCTAAGCTGTAATTTGGCACCGCGGTTTCTTGCCTCATTCAATACAGATTTGGTACTCTTGCGTAGTTCAATTATACGCCAAGTCTCTTCGGAAATCTATTCTATTCTCACGTTTTTCCTATAGCCGTGGATAAATAATAGATTCACCCCTACGCAATCCATTAGACTACGTTCCTGGCAAGATTCAAGATAATTTTCTAAGGCTCGATAGTAAATAGCGGTTGATTCCTTATCTTTAAGTTTATGCACTTTGAAAGGTCGCAAATTAGGACTAATACCAGTATTACGGGATAGCTGAAAGTTTAATGCGCATCTCTGCGACTAAAATATGATGATCGCTTGCCATATCTGCACCCCTGCGACAACGAAGATCTAGAAGTGAACCTCGCCATTTGCTGCTTATCGCCATTGCATGATTAATATGATTCTCCGTTCTGTGGTCCGGGGATACCCAAGTTACCTTACGTATTCATCTGTGAGGGAACAGCTATCCACCCACCACCAAATTGTTTGCCGCTCACATACCAAGAAAGAGGTCGCCATTCTGGGATCTACGCATAAGTGCGTAGTTTCCCATAATTGGCCTTAAATTGACGTTGTCAGAGCCAATTTACGAATTGAAATCGGCCATTACAATCAGTATATTACCACTTTCACTCATAAGGCATGGAGTATTGCAAGAGCAATATAAAAATCAGCCTTAATTTCAGCATATTATGTGAGTGTGGAAGGAAGCTTAGGCTTTATAAATTTAAAAATATCAATTGGGCGATGCCACGCCCATACAAAGTATATTTATTAGTCTATATTTTCAAAATGGTGACAGAATGATTCTTTAAATTTGGCCCAAATAGAATCATAGTCAAGGAAAATTATCAGTCAAAAAGTGGGCGGAATTAGACAAGTAAATATTGATTTTAGTATGTTTTGAGAACGGTTACAGCTAAACTTTCTGATTGATTTCATAGTTACTACAAACCACCAACCAAAAAATCGGCGGAATTGGACAAGTGGACGTAAAATTAAATATTAATTTTTGTATGTATATCTTGAGAACCACAAGAGAAGAAGTTTCTAAATTAGGTACAAGCAACGTCGTGAACAATACACATCATCAATTAGTAACTGGGCGAGAATTGATAATCGGGCGTGGCACCTTCCATTCGTACTAAATATTCGATTTTTTATATGTAGAAAACAACAACTATTAAAGCTTCGTTATCTATCCACATCAGCCACAAAGTGGGAATTGCAGAAATCGCATTGAATAAAAGCTGTCTATATACGTATACTATGTTATAAGAATAAAGAAGAATGAGTGTTTGTTTGAAGACTCTTTATGGAAGGAATAAATGTCTGGAGTTTGACCGGAAGGTAACAAATTGGGGAAAAAGGGTAAAAAATGGAACTAAGATAGCATTTAAGATAATAATTAAAAAGGGGGTAGTGAAGCACACCGGGCTTTAGGTAGTTTTATAAAAAAATTTAACTAAAAGCTTTAATTTTGCTAAAATGAAATTAGGACAAAAATCGGAAAAATTGAGTAATTTCTTGGCAATACTATTTAGTTTCTAAGCCTATCCTTACTATGTTATAATAGTATAGGGTACATAAGATACTGATGGACATCATATGAGACACATTTGTCTGAGTGTATAAAAGACGCAGGTAAATGTTTGTTTGTAATTTCACGTCCAAAAAAGATGAACCAGAATGGCCTGCTAAATGTTTGAAAAACAAAATGTATGTGTACGTATATGTTTCTAAAGGAAAATTATTACAAATATTGTGTCTTTGGCTTAGTGTAGCTGTTATTTAAAAAAAAAAAGAAAAAAAATGTTCAACACAAAGCCACCAAAAAATGTTTAAAAGGGAATTACAAAATTAATGAATTTAAATTAAAACCGACAAGCGAATACCGAAGAGAGAAAGAGGAAAAATCTATAAAAGGATAAAAGCAACAATTACAAGTACTTTTTTAATGAAATACTATACCACACTCTTTCAGCACCTTCAACGTCATAAAAGGAAATGAAAATTACGAAAAACTCATTGAATATCCTTTTTTCTGGCTCAGCATTAAAATCACTTAACGGACCAGGGTACCATGGCTACCCGGGTTAAATTTAATTTTCCAATGAAAAATATTTAAAGCCTGTTTAGAGGGGCATAAAAACTGTTTAAAAATAAATGCAAAAAAAGGAGAAAATTAAAAGACTTTTAAAAGACCAAAATGGGAAGCGAGAAGCAGTAGGAAAAAGGCCAAAAATTTTTTTTTAATATGACATTTAGAAAAAGGTTACAAAACAATTTAATTTTTCGGTTTCCTTTCAGCTCCAGGCATAATGTCAGCATTTACGATAAAATATTCGACTTGAAAGTATTAATGGAGAAAGCATTTAATAAATTGCTAAATGTATGTATTTGAACTCATGAAAATTTGAAAACAAAATAAAAGTTTACATACTTTATGAAAATTAGAACATAAATAAATGTTCCTGAATATTTTTGTTAAAGATTTAAAAAAGTATTACCCTCATATTCGTACCAAAAGTAAAATGTATTTGATTGATATCTATTTGAGGAAAAATTTGCAAAAAAAAAAAATTTATAAACTCCATCCAACAAAGAGGTCCTCGGTTCAACACCAGACCAGATAATCAGATAATTTTCAACAGCGGTACCACCTCATAGCACTGCTAGCGACTGGTTATGAGTAATTTACGCCATGAAAAACTACTCTAACTAATATGCATATGTCGTTCAGAGCCGGCGTTAAATTGTAGGTCCCTTTCAATGTGTCCAAAAATAGAATCGGGAGCAGCTCATTGATTGAGAGAAGTCCCCCCTGTCCCTCTTGGGATGTTGCGGGAATTATGTATGTATGTATAAAATCCATTTCAACCTCATTTTAAATTTAATTTGTATGTGGGGTTAGTGACCAAAAAAATTTTATTTGATTTGAACATATTTCACACAATCATTTAGAACTCACGTTTCCATATAAGCACGAATTACAAACCGATCCTAATTCGAAGTTAGGTGTTTTCCTCTTGTTCTGGAGTGGAAAAATACCAGTTATTAGCTTTACATTTCGATTTGGATGCAAACCATACCAACAATCAGGGTTGTCAGATCTTTTTTAAGCTTTTTCGCCAAATTCTATTTCAAAAATCGCCAAAATCGCCAAATCATCCTTTTATTATTTTGACAATAAAATTTATTTTTTTAAGCTTAAAAAAATAAAAAATAATTTGTTTCTAATTGTTAAATTTCACCAAAAGTAGAAAAAAATTCGCCAAAACCTATATATTGTTAACTTTATTAAGCAAAAATATTAGCAAAAACAAAACTTGTACAATGTATACTATAATATCGTCCCTTCTGCGCAAAATTATCGTATGTTACAAAAAGTAAATTTAACAGAAGACCTTTTTCTTAAATTTCTTAACTTTGGTTAGTAAAATCAATACCAAATTCTAAACGGGGTACAATAACCGATAAGTTAAAATAAATTGAAAACTTTTTTCATGGAAGAGCTTGTATCTTCAGAAATATTTGTATAAGTGAAGTACTTGCGATAATTTAAAAACAACTGAAATTACTGTGACTATGATAGAAATTTGAGAGATTGAGATATAAAGAAACTTTATTTCAGATATTTTTTTAAATCAAATCCGAAATTCTATTTTTTAAATAGAAAAATTAAATAAATAATGCACATCTTGAATAAGAACATTTGCGTTCTTCTGAAGTACCTTATCATCTTCTGGCCACATTAGTTATAAAATGACTGAACAGTGAATACGAACCGATCAATCCCTTCACAAAAAGTAATATTCCAACATTTACACTACTTACACTCTTGGTGCGAAACCTACAACTGGTGATTAAGATTAGTAATTTGAGTTTAGTACTTAAAGCCAAACTAAAGTATTCGTGCAGCAGGATGCTAGAATCAGATGGGACCAGATCTGTCACTATTGGTTTTTAGAAGAATAGTAAGACCTAGTTTGGTCTACACCTGTATTTACTGGTGGCCAGAACTACTGCCCATAGACCTCCAAATAACAGCTTACCAATACGTGAGGCTGGAAGTACTGTAACACTCTACATGACCTGGTATTCCTGAATACCCTCAAGCAGGTGCTGGAAAAGCAACTGCAGTTGGAATAACAGTGCGGAAATCTATTTTTAAAGGGATAAAGAAAGGTTGGCAGGTCTAACAGACTTTTGAGGCACGCGAGTGTCTTTTATACTGAATTTTATGCGCTACAAATGACTTCGGAGGAGGTGATAAGGCTGAATGTCAGCAAGGGCAATAAGATTTTTATTTACAATCAGCCGACGATACAGGCCCTGACACCGAAAGTGACAATCTCAATGATCTAACAAGATATACAGAGAGATGCTAAGGCGCATAAACGTTAGTGTTACTATACTTTGTGTTCTCCGCCATATATGATATTGAGAAAAACAAAATAGCCAACATGTTAGCTTGAGAGGAGACCGCTTTATTTCAGATAAGATCAGTAAATAATTATATCTAACGCTTCTGAAAAAGGCAGAATGAAAATAGAAAAGAACGTCTACTTGCGTCAGAGAATGTAAACCCCACTAAGATTTTGCTGTTTCTAAACATCGCTAGCTGGGTATAGGCCAGTTGGTTTTTCCGCATCTACGCGTATCATGTCAACGCTAATTTTTGAGCTCCCTGGCCTCAATCTTTTATAGACATGGACGCTGAAGCATTGATCTACTCGTATATTCCGTATGTTTTTATAACTGAAATCCTGGCTGTTCATACGCAACACAGATGGAAGCTTGAAATATTGCAAAAGGTAACAATTTATGTCTATAGCCAGGCAGTACTAAAGACTCTGGTGCCGTACGCGGACTTGTGACAGTAAGAAGATCAATATGGGGCTGATGGACCAATGTGAGGTCTAATTTTGCTGGATACCGGGGAACTTCAGTATCAACAGCAACGAAGATGCAAACTGACTGGACTGGTTACGGCGTACGGGATCTTTCCTGTGGAACACTTGGTAAAACCACTCATAGGCCATCCCTTTAAAACGAAATGGGAATACATCACGAATAAATTTGACGTCTCATGAAGTGATAGTAGTGACTGTAGGATATTAGGAACTCAATTACTATTAAGGTTAGGTAGGACTCCACTTAGGAGTATAACGTGTATCGTAATGAAAGTACGGAGATACGCGGATTTCTACAGGATGTATGAAGAGAAGGATAAACTCGCGACAGTCAACAATTAATTCTACGATAAACTGAGTTACGTGTGGTCTAGGTAACATTATTGGATTTAGCAAGGGAATTCACTGGCTAAGGAACGGACAACAGGCTTGAGCAGCTTTCTAGTAACAGTATGAGGCGATATTTTTCTACTTGAGAGAATTTTCTGAAATAACATAAATTAAAGGCTATGGTTCCTTTAAAGAATATAAAATCTTGACACAAATGCGCAGGTTTAAATGAGGGCGATAACTTTAGAAGAGAATCTTAAATAGATTTTGCTGAATAAGGTTTTTTAGAAAAATATTAAAACGGCATTTTCACTTTACACCATGCAACAAATGAAAAAAAAGTTTCTGACCTTGGATAACCACTATATTTTTTTGATGCGCTATGATACCCGATATTCTGTTGTCTTAACATAATTTTCTAAGAAATTTCGGTCTCAAAAACGAGAGAGGTCTCTGATAAGATCATTTAGCTCTGACTAGTGAGATCGGACGGTTATTATTCTACCGGTTTTAATTCGACCGGTTTTTTTGTCTTTGTCAAATACGGTTTTTTCAAAATCTTCATTTTTCGAATACCGAATAAACCGGTTAATTTGACATGAATAACCGGTTAATTTGACAGAATAAGATATTCTGTAAATAAATATTGATTTTTTATTTAATTTTTTTTTATTTGTTACATAATAAAATTACTGTAACTAATATGAAAAAAGTAAGAGTACTAGCTGCAAAGACTTTCGACTCCGCTAAGTCTTTACGATAAATTTTGATATTAATTTTATATTGTCTGCACAAACATTTTTGAGGATGTCAGTTGTCGTTTTCGATTCAAAGATGTTTACTCTGTGGTTACTGTACGCAAGACATTCAATATACAGAGTTGAAACATATAAAAGGGACATTTTATTTTTTTCCAGTATGTCATAAAATTCGATGTATTGAAGTTTTTTGATGGAAAGGCAGTCTTTATATATAGCGAAAATTGTTCAGACCAAGAAGTGCTTCAAGACTAAAGTAATTAATGCAACTGTCAGTTTTGATAAACTTTAAATTCGTACTTCAAAGATTAATCCCTTTAAGTCATCAAAATGCCTAAAAATGAGACTAATGGGTCCATTTCTCAGCAAACAGAAGCAACACCTGCACCATAATAGTTAGAACAACATTCTGTGGTCTCACAAAATGAAGATTAATTTATTTGGGTCAAATGCAAAATCGAATGTACGAACATATTTTAGTTACAATTCATACTTTATTTGACTTTAGCAAATAAAAATTTAGGAAACTGTTAAACTGTGTCCCTATATATAAATAGATATAAAAGTTTTGCAAATGTGATTTTACCGCATTTAGTGGTCTCCGTATTCACTATTAGAATTTGACGATAGTATCGATAGTGCAAAAAAGCTATCGATGGTCAGCCAAAAACAAAACTATCGATACTATCGATAGTACTATCGATTGTTTTGCAGCTCTATCATCTAGCACATGGGAAACATTAAGTGATTTATTGCAGACCCGGCATTGTGGGGCAGTATTTTCTTCTAATAGGTATTTGTGGAAGAATTTACAGTATCCAATTCTCAGACGGATTATTGGAGATGTTATTTTTCTAGAACATTTCTTTGGAAAAATAAGTTTGTTACCTATGGGGTTATTATTTTTTGGTAGATGTGGCCTATTTTGAGGATCTGTGCGTTTTTTGATGATCATATGCAGCATTTAATAAGTCATGCGGTTCCCATGTTGAGAATTTTGGTAGTGGGCGAGTCTTGGCTTCGGATGCAGCAGAATCGGCATGTTCATTTCAAGGTATTCCAACGTGAGAAGGAACCACATTATTTTAATTTTGTCGAAGTGCTTTATATACATAGATCTCACTTGGTTTAAAAAAGGTGAGTGTTTTATAATCCTTTGATTGAAGAAAGATTGTCGGTACAAATGACAAATTTTAGTCCGGCTTTAAAGCATACTTAATTGCCTTGAATATGGCTAATACTTCGGTGGTGAATTTGGAACAATAGTTTTCAATCAAGTCGCAGTTAACTATATTACCATTTGGTTCTACTACCGCAACACTTGTAAGGTCTGGTGTTTTCGAGCATATTGAATTTTATATATGGAGAATGATTAACTAGACTAATTGAAAGCGACCCACAAACGCCGGTTCCGAACAGCAGATGTATTAGTTAGAGAAGTTTTTCACAGCGTTAACACACATAACCAGTCGACAGCAATGTTGCGAGATGATATGGCTGTTGCAAATTGTCAGACGGTGTGACGTGGGATTGAACCGACGACTTCTTGGTCGGAAGATGGGTTCTTACCTAACATACCACAGTAACACACACTATTAAATACGTGGTGCATAAATTTACAAACAGTGCTGCTCGAAATCTAAGCATATTTTCTTGTCGAGGCAATTAAGGACTCGTATATTACTAATCGATTTATTCAAAGTAAAACATTTAATTTTTGTTATATTAGGTACCTAAATTATAACTGTAATAACAAACCTTTATTTGTATTCTCTACTAAGTAATACAAGAAAAACTAAATTAGCTCCTTGAGTAGCTGTTCGAAACTTAAGCATTTTTCAGTACTTAGTGTAATAAACTTTGTTTTTTATTATTATTTCTTAGCATAGCCTTTATGAGATTTTAAGCTCTCCATCAGCTTTTGCTTATTTTTAAAACGACGTGGTTCAGCTCTGCGCTTCAAGAATAAGGAATAATTTTATTTAAATTAAAGAACCGGTTATTTGAATTATTATTAACCGAAAACCGTTTTTTTTAAGTGCTACTTTTCGAATTATTCGAAAACCGGTTTTTGAAAAAAGTCGATTAATCGATCTCCCTAGCTCTGACTTTGGTTGTAAAGCTTTCGTTTTAGAACATCTAATTTACTACAAAGGAACCGTTGTTCGGCAATTACAATAAATTTTATTTTATTCAAAAGTGGGTATTTTCACTTTATTAAGAATAAAATAAGTACACTGGTGCATATTCCTATAAACGCACTTAATTTTTTTCTGTATTTTTGTTATATCTTTGTTGTTCTCATCCAAAAGCAAAATTTAACTATTTTAATGAGAGACAACTTAACGGTACTTTTTAAAAGTAAACAATTTTCTTTTCTTATTTTTGTTGTTTGCCTTAATTATGCGATCAAATGTTCTTGGTGCTATTTTAAGTGGAAGATTCGTATAAACGCACACTCGAAATTTGTTTTTAAAAAAATTACCAAAAATATTATCAATTTTAGTTTTTTTTTCAGCCAAAGGTACGTTTCTAATAGTAATATCTCAATTTACTGTAACTTTTCCTATTTTAATCAATAAATTTCATCAATTTTAAAGATGCCTAAGGGAACTTTTTTGTCCGATCAAGAAAAGATTCAAATTAAATTTTTTCACGACCAAGGATGCTCTAATAGAGAAATTGGACGTAAAATCCGTCGTTCGGAAAGTGTGGTGCGAAATTTCTTTAAGAAAGGTCAAAATTATGGAGTTCGCAAATCAACAAAGGGTAATACAAAACTAACAAGAAGACAACTTAATCTAATAAAACAAGAAGCAACCCGCAACAAATTGAATTCCACACAGATAAGGAATAAATTAAATCTTCCTGTGACTTCCAAGCACGTTGCACACATTTTACGAAACGATGAAAACATAAAATGGAAAAAGCCGAAATGTAAACCAATGCTAAAAAAACACCATAAAGAAAATCGTCTAAAATTCGCAAGAAAATATATGAAATGGACAGATGAGTGGAAAAAAGTAATTTTCTCTAACGAAAAAAAATTTAATTTAGACGGTCCATACTCATACTCATGCTATTGGCACGATTTGAGATCTAAAGATGTTCGGATGACAAAACGTAATTTCGGTGGTGGCAGTGTTATGGTTTGGGCAGCGTTTTCTGCAGTTGGCAAGTCGAAAATTTGTTTTGTTCCGACAAAAATGAATAGTTCGATTTATAACGAACTGTTGGAAGATGCTCTTCTCTCTTTTATGGATGAAAAAATGGATGAAGATTGCATTTTCCAACAAGATAATGCTGCAATCCATGTTTCTAAGCAATCGAAATCTTGGTTCAATGAACATGGCATTCCTTTGTTGGACTGGCCAGCTTGTAGTCCGGACTTAAACCCAATGGAAAACTTGTGGGGATACATGGCCCGTAAAGTTTATGCAAATAATGCCCAGAATGAAGGCATAAAGACTGTGACAGAGCTGAAACTAAGAATTAAACAAGTCTGGAAGGAAATTGATTCCGATCTGCTTAAAAAATTAGTGGAATCAATGCCAGACCGTATTTTTGAAACAATCCATAACAAAGGATCATCCACACATTATTAATAATGCTACAATAGCCCAAACATTAAAGTGCGTTTATAGGAAAATACCCTTAAAAATGGCTGTTAATATCGAAAATTAAATAAAAAAAAAATAATTAAAGTACAAATGAATTTTGTTTTGTAAACAATATTTTAAGTGAAGTCTTAACTAATTTAATACACAAATTTATAGCCCCCTAAATATTTTCTTGTTTAATTTTTACCTTTTTTTAAAAAAAAAATAGTGTGCGTTTATAGGAATATGCTCCAGTGTATTTACCTATCGATTTTCATGGTTCATGGTTTATGAATAAATACTGAAACTGGTAAGTATTGACTGCTTTCTATTTTTTGTGAATTTTTTTAACTCAAAAATATCATAATTTTTAAAAAAAAAAAAAAAAAAAAACAAATTATTTAGGATTTGTTAACATATGGCTTAACGGAATCGAATGAATTATTTCAAAGTTATCGCATTTAAGAAAAAAAAATTCTAAAAAAAACTTATCCATAGAATCCGAAATGCTGATGATTTTTGAAGTTAGGCGACCATGGCGCATCAAAAAAATATATTGAATATCAAAGGTATTTTTATTTATTATTTATTTTTTATTAGTATTTACTTAATATTTAATAACCAGAATATCCTTTAAAACAAGACTTTAAAACAAATTTAGAATTTTTCTGCGTTTTTTCAACTTAAAATCCTTTTATCTGCTTTCAAAAATTTTATTACTTTTTAGTTTAATTTCGAAAAACGTATTTAGGATTTTTTAATTCCATTTTAACTTAAAGACATTTAATGACTACAACGCTTCTATTTCCTATGCAGTACATAAAAAGCCGATTAGTTTATTATATGCCCGTATAACGTTAAAATTAATAAACAAAAAAACGGAATAAATTTTTCCTGCAGTTTGAAATTTAATATCAAAAAATAAAAAAAATAAAATTCATATAAAGCCATTTTTAAATCTTTTTTATTTGAATTTTATTCACTCTTTTGTTTTAATTTTGGCTAATTCTGATGTTGTTGCTGTTTGCTGTTATTGTTGTAGTTTCCATTCCTTAAAAAGGCAAAAAGAAGAATATTAATGAATGGGGATTAAAATTGGGAAGAATATGTTGGCAGTAGAGTTTGATGAAAAAGAGCGAGAGAGAGGCCGAGAGGAAGAATTTTCCTTAAAACTTTGCTCTACAGAATTTGTGTCCAATTTATTAACAAACAATCCTTTTTTTTCTTTTTCATTGTCAGCAGATAAAACATATTTTCAAAGATTGTTTTAAATTTTTCGTTTTCGAAAAATGCTAGTTAATCAAGACATCGAATAAATGGGTCTCTTACAATTTGGGTTTAAAGCAAAAAACAGAAGAAAAAAGTCAGAAATTTAAACCTAAAAGTATGCAAGACAATTTTTGTTAAAAGCTTTTTAATAAAGATATTAAGAAACACACATTCACAACAATACATTTCTCATACGCACACACAAATACTAGGGCAGTTTTAAAAGTCTCTAGCATTTTATGGTTCTAAAGCTGTTCTTAGTGTTGCCAATTACTGAACTTCTTCGTCACTCCTCTAGAGAACATATTGGCTTTCCACAAAGCAACCATTGCGCTGTTTCGGTTTCATTAAACAAGTTGACTTTTTAAGCTAAGCAGATGATTAGTCCACTGTAGCTTTCTTCCATATGACTGTGTTGTGGTAAAGATCCTTGCTAAGTGGAGGTGTTGATCTTTTCTCAGCATTCAATTTTTTTTTCAGTAGGTGTCGTTCTTTCCTGATCAATTATCTGATGTTTATCATCACGCCAGAGGAAAGCTGTAGCGTCAGGGGCACTTCGTTTAGTTGCAGTCGTCTGGAGGAAAGTTGAAAACTCTTTATTAACTCGTAACTTTAGTTAACATTTTTCGTCATGTCCTCTGCTGGAACTCGAAACTGGTCTGCTTGTATTTCTATGCGTGTGCTCTAACTACTACACCAAGTCAATCCTTACTTTCAAGAAAGTAGCTTCCATTAGTATAGTTCTAAACAGCAGACAACTTCATTAACTAAAACAAATACTCAATAGCCTGTTCTAAATAAAATTTAGTTTTACTAACAACAACCACTATTGACGAAACGATAAGCTTAATACAAAAAATTATGTGAACCGGAACAAATGATACCTAAAATTAATATTTGAGATAAAAATAGTCGATAAAATTGATTTGATATTGAGCACACCGAGAATGCAAATGCTTGTATTGAGTAAGAGTGTAATCATCAAAATTGAGTAGGTATATGACACTTTTTATAAATATAGGGCGTTTTTAAGTCCGTTAGAACTTTGCATTCCTTAAAAAAACGGACAAATTAAATTTTAAGCCAACAAATTTTTTTATTCGAAAGATCGGTACGTGGCAATAATATACTGTTACGAAAAAAAGCCTAAATTTTGTATATATGGTAGTTATGTGTCACCCTGTCGATAACGTACTTATTTGCGTGGAATAGTGGAATAGAGAAAAACTGTAAAGCAACAAAATAAGACGGTGTTTATTTTATTTTAACGCAATTTAAACGAACTCAAACGTTTTAAAAAGGTTAAAACGTAACAATATGAAATTGGATTTGGGTATTTAGAACAACGGCTGTTCTTGACAAAGTGCCTTCTAAAAATAATTAAGAGTTGTCAAACCACACAACTGTAAGGCCAGTTGACAGGTCCATTTCTCCACATCAACTTATCAGTTCCTGTATGGTGCGTAACGCCATCCTGCTGAAACCATTTTTGGAATATACATTGGTGGATGATTGCCGATAAAATTTACACACGATTGTCCAACCAGGATTGCATTTGATTGGGATGAATAAGCACAATAATATTGTGAGTTGCTGTATGAGCCATTAAAATGTATAATCATATGATTACCATACAAAAAATACTTATTATTATTGGTGCATTACGACAATCGTGTGATCCTAACTTTAAATCAAAATTTTTTCATATCGACTACATTGCGTTTTTTTCTCTGTGGTAAACTTTTTACAAAACTAGAAAAACGCTGAACTAAATGTTAGAGAACTATGTACCCCGAAAAGAAAACTGTTTCTTCCTAAAAAATATTATATTTATTTAAATGGGCAAAAAATCCTCAAACTGCCCTCGTGCTTATAATGCCAACAATCGTTCTTGCGTCTCTATTCGAAATGATAAATGAATAGAAAACTTTTAAGCAACAATAAACCCCTAATTATGTAAATTTTTTTAGTTGAGAATTTATTTTAAATGTTTCAAAAGGCAACACCAAAAATGTGTCAATGCCTCTTTCTTCCCTTTCTTCCCGATTCTTTTACTATCAGTGTTTGCTTTCTAATGAAACAATGACCCCTCCCCCCTTTGTAAACACGCAAAATTTTTTGATTAAAGAAGAGACTTCACTGCATTTAGTATTTGTTCTCTATCTCATTCTTCTATTTTTCTCCACTAACAACATATATTTTGTAGAAAGGAAACGATAACAACAACAAAAATGTTAATACACAATAAACAAAACAAAGTAGAAGGCGACATAAGGAGAACTAAATACACTAAAAACAAAAGGAAATAATTGTTGCCATACAGACCCGACTATATGATGACCTACAGCACAATACAATATTCAATGTAAACTAATATTATTCTGCATGCGTGTAAGCCTTTTTAAGTTCAAAAAAATTATGCAATGAAACACACACACTATCGTTCTGACCAGGACACTGCGACTCATAGGAACTATTGTCCAATTTCCGGTCTATAGCTTATTCAGCGATCTGAAACCATAATGGTGGATATGTCCCTCAAGGAGACCCTATGTGTCCCTAAACATTTCCAGCTAAACCTATCAAGAACCCTATATTCACACAAAATATTTTTCGCTGTTTATGATGCCTTCAAACATCCATATCTTTGACCGCTATCCTCCTCAGTCCACAATGGCCCGTAAAAAATTTCATTAGGAGTTTGAAGTCCTGCCTGCCATACCTCAGAGCGACGCAGCAATTGAGGACTGATCGCCGCTCTAGAGTGCGGCATCTGGCAATTTCCCAATCCGTGATTGCATTGGGGATGGTGTCCAGGTACCTAAAATAAATGGACCTTATTTTTAAGCGAAAACCTTTGCAAAGTATCGCAGCAATATTTGACCAATCTGGATGTCATACGATTCGAGCCAAGTACCCTTAAGGTAGTTTGGCTACCAGATAATATATTCATGGTCTTACTCTTGCGCTCACTGTCCAGATTAATCTCCGCACATATAGCAATGGCCATGATCTCAGCCTAGAAGATACTCACTAATCTTCTGAGTGGGATCGACAAGTCTCTGTTGGGTTCATGAACATAAGCACCGACACAGTAATACAGCTTTGAGCCATAGGTACATATATCAGTTTAGATCAAACTCACTCCGAACTAAGGCCACATTAGTCCGGGAATGCAACCATGAATTTCCGTCAAAGCATAATTCCAAAGGCATAACATCCAGGACCGAAAATAGTTATCCGACCCCCTAGCATAGAATGGACAGACTTCACGACGCATCTCAATTCTTCTTACAATTTCTACGAGGAATATGATCTTGTACACGGCCGTGAAAACAAATCTGGAAAATTTCTAGCTGGTTTAACTTTAAAACAATGGATGTACCCCAATCTTTTGAGACTCGTGTTCCCTAAATGTTTCCATTAAAATTTAAAGTCACTTATTGCACGTTTGTCAAATTTTTTATTGCTAAACACTGTGTGACGTCTTTTACATACGATAACATTAATAAAAAACCCAAACTTTTTTCATAAAAATCCCAAATTTGAAGAAATTCCAATAATTTCTTATTTTTGAAAAAACTTTTTTTACAGCAAAAAAATCAGTAAAGATCTTTTTAGTTATTGCATTGTAATGTGTGGGTCTATGTTAAAAGTTATTATGTATCGAAGTCCTTAAGAGGTACAGTAACAGGATTGTACAAAAAAAAATTAACATTTTAAGAATTTATTGTTGTAATTGTCAAATGAACATACAATTTTAACCCTTTTTCTGCTTTGAAAAGACTTTTTTTACAAACTGTATGTTAGGTTAGGTTAGGTTAGGTTAAAGGGGGCTGCCAGATAAATGTCTGGCACACTTAGGCCTATAAAACCCATTGTGATAAACATAAACTTCCTCCGACAGCCCGATCAATTATCCGACCTGTTAGCCCTCTCAATAAATTTGCTAATAAGCCCTACAGGAGTCTCCAGTAGAGTCCCAATACCAACAAAGTGTGCACCGAAAGTCCTGCCAAAATTCCAGCAGCAGATCTTTCGTAGTCTCCACTTCCTCCTCTAAACAGCACCTACATAGAATAGAGTGCCTCTGGCCCAGCCTAATGGCATGTCTCCCCACTAAGCAATGACCCGTAAGTGCCGCAGATATTCTGCCTCTCGGCAAGTTCAGCAGTTGCCCTGACCTCGTCTTTTCCACCCCTGGCCAGAAAGTTCTAGTCTGTCTACAAGTTGAAGCTCGCCTCCACCTCTCATTAAATACACCATCGGCATACGTAGCCGACAGGTAGAGATCGGTATACCAAATTTCTCCGATGCCAAATTAATCTCAGCCGCAGTACTCTGCTTAGCCAGCTCATCCGCTACACAGTTGCCCGGAATATCAGTGTGTCCCCAGATGAGATTAATATCTAAGTACTCGGACATCACCCTCAATAATTCGTGACATTTCCTTACCGTCCGAGACTTAGTATACATAGCCACCAAGGATTTAATAGCGGACTGACTGTCCGTATAGAGACAGACCTTCCGGATCTTCGTGACACCATCTCACAGTAGTCCAGCAACCACACAGATAGCAGCCACTTCTGCTTGAAACACACTGCAATGTTTCAGCAGCCTCTAAGAATCATTTACATTAAGATCAGGAGAATGGATGCCATAACCTACTCCATCATTCAGCTTTGACCCGTCCGTAAAGAATCGGATACTACTTATGTCACTCATGTCACCCTCCACCGCCCTTTTCCAGGTATTCCTATTCGGAACATATGTCCCCAAATTGGTCGTTGGTAATAGGCAAGGGATACAGCAGTCCTTCCTAACGGTAGCCAAACCCATTCGGTGCAGCAGCTCAGCGGAATTCTCCGATAGAATTATACCACATTCCCTGTATATTAGTTTATTAAAAATCTTCTTAATTAAATCTTTAAATTTAGTTCGTCATTGTATTTGGCGCTATACCATAAATTAAGGCCTTTCATTTATTCTTTAACCCTTATGTGTGTGACAAAAAAAAAAAAACACAGCTTCAGAAGGTTGACAGGGTACCCGGATACTACACAGAGAATATTTGCAGTTTCATATTATTATACTACTCATATATACGAAAGTTGCATGTTAAAACGTGAAAAATGTTTTTGTTTAGCGTAACAAATTTAAATACGGAGATTCGATAACTGGGGATGTATCATCAGCAACTTCTGATGCAGGGCAAGAGGGATGTATAGAATCTGATGAGAGCTCATATGATTCTGATGATCATGAAGAGCATGAAATTAACAATCAACTTTGTGTTAAGGTTGGAACGCGTTGGAGCCTTAATCCATATCTAGAATCGAAGACTTTAAATAAAAATATTTTACCCCAACGTTGACCTGCACTTGGCTTAAATATATATATAATTAGAGATGTATTTAGCAGTGTCTTATCATTATGTGTCACATAATTTTACGTGAAAGTAATAGAAAAAGAAAAAATGACGGATAAACGCCCACCAAACAAAGTAATTATACCATTCTTTCTGTATCTAGACGCTTTCCTAGGGATACTAATTTTTTGTGGAGTACATAAATCTAAATCTGAGCATCTATTAAAATTATGGAAACCAAATCACCACTATTTCATACAATAATATCTCGTGATAGATCTAGACTACTTCTACGCTTTATTGGCATTGATAACGAACGAACTCGAGCAAGAAGTGTTGAAATTAGTAAATATGCTGCCATTAGAGAAATTTGGACTATGCTTAATAAGAATTATTTGAAAGCCAGGCGATAATAATACCGTTGATGAGCAATTGTTTGGGTATAGAGGACGTACTCGGTTCACATAACACATGTCAAAAATGAGCTTCGTCGCTGACAATTTTTTTTTTTTGCCAGAAAATACACGAAACACATTTTTCACGAAGCTCGAATTTTAATAATAAAATTCAATGATTTACAATTGCTATTCGTTTGTTACTCAATTCATGATGAAATGGCAAGCCTTACTGAGCATTTTTTGCATTGTCACATGTCACGAATTTTTTTTACACTATAAAAATTTACACTGGAAAACCAAACAGCAAAAACAAATCACCCGTTATCAGCAGTTGATCTTATTTGATTTTGGTTGTTATTGTTTTAATTCTTATCTATAATATGTAGGCATTACTTAAAAGATAATCCCGAAATGATTAGTTTGCAAAAATCATAGAAATTCCCCTATACACAATACATACTTTAACAAACAAATACATGTTCGTTCCTTTACTTTGTATTCTTCTTAAAAGAACACCAAACTGCACATGCAACTCGTACTATAACTTTGTAATTAAAGTACTTGAGTATGTACTTCGATACGATTTTTGTTACACATACAAATGCTTTAGGAGTTTCTGTCTTTATGAAATTCCGAAATACTCATAACTAAGTGAATGTACAAGTATTAGTGAGAGTATGTGTTAAAGTGAAGAGTAAGAGTAAGAGTAAGAGTTTTAATAATCATCAGCATTCATTTTTTTAATGTTACCCTGACCTCAATCATATGTGTTCGGGTGAGTGTATAAATTCCATTTTAGGTTATTGTTGTTGTTGGTTGTAGCAAAATCGACTTACAATTTATAGCATTTGTGTGTTAAGTAAGTGAAAGTGGAGTATATTTTGTGGAAATCCATATGTATGGCCTAAATATGGTCCAATATGTAGTACAAAAGTTAGCTGCATGGTACTGATATGAACTAACTTAAGGCCACCAATTAAGAGTTCCTATGAACAAATCCGTCGAGCGGTTTCTATGATTCTGGATAACTTAACAGCTTTATCCAAAAACTCTTTTCTTATAGTCTATTAAAACTAGAGTTTAAGGCCTTAGGGGAGATATTTAGTGTTCAGGGTGAAAATTATTAATCCGGGAAACTGTCGGAATGTAGATTAGTTTGATGTTAATTTCTACCAGGATCTACCAGTTATGTAATTAAAAAGTTCCCAAAATAGCACTTCTATAAATCCAAGTTCGGTATTCAATTTATTTTTCCAAAACTATTTAACACAAAAAGGCGTTTTTGATATGAAAAAGGTGGTTAGAAAATGCTGGAACGTGGGCATCGGGTGTTTAGCATGAAGTTAAACGAAAATGAAACAAAAGTATTAGAGAAGTTTATTGGGTTGGTTATTGGTTTGTAGCTGTTCCAAGGCACTTTTAAAGGAAGGCAGACAAGCCAAACAAGTCTTAAATTGGACGAAAAATTAACTGAAAACATTAAACGATTCTCAATCATTTTCATTCAATTTGAATTGCAGAAAAATTGAAAATCTAGGTGCTTTAGGGGCTTAAGGAAAACAACAAAGAAAATCGTCTTTTAAATGCTTCTCAAGATCAAGTAACATCAGGTAAAAACAAAGCTTTTTGTATGAAATAGTCACAGGATATAATAAAAGTTGCTTTTATACATATATTGTATAAAGCAAAGAATGGAGTGCGTTTCTTCAGAAGATACGTCAAATCGGGTAATCAAACCATCCAAAGAATATCATGCTGTATTTTAAAGGGACTGAGAGGGCATGGAGCATTAGGAAATGTTCGAAACTTATACCTCGGTTACCAAAGAGCTTTACATAGCCCACCTACAGCGTGACAACATCAGGCGTCGTGTTGCACAAATCATCAAAGCCGCACTCCAAGAACATAAACAAAACTTTCAGCATCCGTAGTATTCTCTAGGCTTTGCACCGACGGTTTACCATCGTTTCTGCTCACTAATGTATCATATTATGCGCGTTACCTTTGACATTAAAAGGAACCTTAAAAACAGGCTACAACATTTCTTCGCTACCATATCGACCTAGCCGATTTAGATGAAATTCCTTTAATTAATTTTGGACACTGGGCATTGTGTTATGGGGAGGCACGCGCAAAGGCTGCGCTTAACAGAGTATAATTTTTGTCATGGTTATAGATCGATTGAGGAAGAGGTAGTGTGGCCCACTTTATTTGCCAGTGACTTGGCTCGCTTTTTCTCGATAGCTTATCGGAGCTATCGGCCATTGATATCAGGTTAATAGCCTGATTCATTAGACTATCGGGCTGATTACAGACTTCATTTGAGGAATTCTGCTTCTTTGTAAGGCGTATGGTTAAGACCGGTTCATTTATACTTGGTGTCTGGTACAGAGGCATGGCTTCATGTGTGGTATCACAACGGGCCTCTATGTATGCTCAAGTGTGCCTTAATTTGACGAGGCTGCAATTCCCTCCTAAGATAACCATTTTTTTTTTAAATAAAATTGTTTGATTAAAACAAGCTCCAACCCAATATTAAGTTCAGCAGTAGGTAGAAGTAACAGAGCAGATAAGTGTTCCTAAAAACGCTTTCTTGGTCGGTGAAAGCAGTTCAGAGGCAACACTCCATCTTAAGATATTAATAGGCAGCTATAATTTGTTAATTATGCCTGTCTGTGCTTTTTATAAGTATGTGCTTATAGTGATTACGAACTCATTCCATGAACCATGATCTATTTAATGTCATCGTCATATATAGGGTGGGCAATTTAAAAGTTTAAATTTTAAAATGCAATAAAACAAAAACGGTTTGAAATTTTGCCAAATTTATTTTTTTGTTGTGAAGTACAATTTTTCCGGTAAGAAACGAAATATTATTTCATTCATGTGGCTACTGCGGCTGGTACCCCATTCAAAGTACCCCATTCATAGTACCCCATTCGATCGGTAGGATTTTCGAGAACCTTTTCGAGTGTATGGGGTCAAATCTCGGCAATGGAATCACGAATGTTGGTCTAAATGCTCAATTGTCTTTGGTTTGTTGATATAACACTTGTCGTTAACGGCGCCGCACAGAAAATAGTCCAACGGTATCAATCCCAGATTCTTGGAGCCAACTGTCATCATCATTTCGGCTAATTAAGCGGCCATCAAACGTTTGACTCAATAAATCGATTGTGGCATGAGATATGTGGCAAATTGCACTATCCTGTTGAAAGCAAACATCATTCACATCAATATCATAAATAACGGGCATAAAAAAATCGGTTATCATGGGGCGACAGGTGTCTCTATTATCCGTAATGGTTGTGAAATATGAAATATTGGTCAATGATGCCTCCGCTACATAAGCCGCACCAAATATGTCAACTTTGCTTATCAACGTAACCACCAAGATTAAAATGAGCTTCATCCGAAAAGATGTACTTTGCAATTTTTGTATTTTTATTATTTTTTTTATTTTTTTTTTGCAATTTCTGACCAATTGCCTATGTTTTGGAAATAAATTTCAGATAAATCCCACCGTTGCTCAAGCGTAAATTGATTCATTTCGTTCAGTGGAGATAATATACCGAATTTTGTGACAGGTTAGAATAACATAAGTATTGCCAGATTCAAAGTAACCGCTGGTTAGAATTTAAACCGATAGATGACCCGACCGATATATGTGAGAAGTTGATACTTAAGCTAAAATGTGTAGCCCTAAATTGTAATTCGAATACCTCAATTAGAGGTCTTCGGAGCGTTCGGATTTTAGACTGCATCGGTACTTAAACCGCCAAACTCTGAATCTATCAGACTCGATTAGCTCTTGAAAAAATTCCTTAGCTTTATTCGACGAAGCAGTTTTAGAGTTTTAGATGGAATAACGCATGCGAGTTTGATTCGAATTTGTTAACTGCAAGTAAGCCTTACATTTTTCTATTAAATTTTGATTACGCTGATATTAGATGTGCCTTACGTAGGCTATTCCGCTCTTTTCATTTGCGCTATGTTGCACAGATTTTACTGCAATTATATTGTCTGCATGTGTAAATAAGTGTGTGTACGTATAACTAAATGGCTAAATGGTCGCTTTATATGCAAGGCTTTCTTTATGTCAGTATGTCTGTACTTGGTTGTTTTATTTTCCTGTCTACTGGGGCAGCTTGTTCGATGAGTATGAGAAAAATACCGCATTTCCTTATTTAACCTAAAAATTTTCCTCCATTTCCGTTGAAACATTAAAAACATTTCTTTAGTCTTAGAGTGTGTGTGCTCACACAGTGCTTAAACGAGTATTTAAACTAAAAAAAGAAATAACGAAAAACAAAACTTTTTCTACTTTTTCTCCTTTCTCTCTCTTTCTCTTAAACACTCTTGCTCGTCTTTGCGATTTGGTTTGGATGGCTGGCTGGTGGCTGTTACGATGATTCTTCCAACATCCTTCCGTTTACTCAACAACTACACGTTCAACAATGATGACAACAACAACAACAACAATAACAATAACAAAAATAATAATAGTTCACCACTTATGTCGGCCATTTGTGTTAAATTGATGACTTATCCGTGGATGTGGCTGTTCATGAAGAATCCCAACGAGGGCGCCCAATGTGCCATACGCTTGGCAACGGATCCACAGTTGAAACATGTAACCGGCGAATATTTCAAGTAAGTTTATCTTCTTTTTTTTTGTATTTCTGTTATGATTTATTAATTTGGGTGAACAATTCCGCACACTTTTAACTTTTAAGGAAGTATGTACAAATGTACAGGATAGTGTGTAGTATGATTTTAAGGCATCGAAGTTTTACTGCCAAAAAACAAAAATCTACATACATACATACATACATATATATTATTATTTCCTATTATTCATTGTTATTTTGTCCTCTTCCTCTCTCTTTCCCCCATTCAACTCCCTCTTCTCTGCAAGGAGAATGCCTTTTAATCTTAATCGTTTTGAAACTTGTTTTCTTTTAATTTCTTTTCGTCTTTTTACACGTTTTTTTTTTCAAGTGATTGCGAAATTGCCGCCACTTCCGAATTGGGCCAAGACAAAGAATTGGCCAAAAAGTTATACATGCAAACGTTGGAAGTTCTTAGAAAAGCTACCAAATTGGATATTGATAGAGCATCGCTGCTGCTATTAAAAAACAAATCTAAAGAAGAGCAGAATGAGCATCCCGACAATGATGATGAAGTAGAAGCACTTCAAACTGAAAACACCATCAAAGCCAAATTACATTAGAAACTGGCAGAGAGGAGTTGTGTGCATGCGGCATGCCATTAATTAAACAAAAAGCGCAGAGAAAAAAACTACAACAACAACAGATTATTTGTACAAGTAACTGCTGCTGATATTTATTACATGGCAGTCGAAACTTTAAAATTTAATTAAAATAATCATTTTTTCTTTCCTTTAATTTTTTCAACTTTTTTTCTTTTTGGTAAACATTTTATTCATGAAATAAATTATTCATAGAAAAAATATGTTTTCGAATTCTTTTTTAATTCAACAAAAGAAAGCCTATTCTTTTAATGAAATTTGAAAAAATGTTGAAAAGATTTGAAAGATTTAACACCAATACAGTTGTGCTCATAAAAATAGTAAATATAAATGCATACTCTTTGACAGATTTAAATCTAAAGTTGACAAGATAATTGGGCCGTATCAATGCGGCAAAATCCACCATCGACCGGATTTTCCTTGAAAAGACCCAAGAAAAACAGGTCGCCGTATACCATTTTTTGTCGACTACAGGGCCTCTATTGACAATCATATACGTTTAAAGGTATTTCAATCAATGTTTGAGTTTAGTATCGCTGCGAAACTAATACGACTTCGCAGAATGACATTAGCTGGTACGCGATCCCCAGTTAAAATACGAAAGAACATCTCTGATTTGTTCGGTAATAAACGAGACAGCTATCATATAATCTTTTTAACATTCTGCGTTTTTCTGATGGAAAAAATTATAAAAGACACAGGTATGAATAGAGCTGTTACAACTTATGCTAGTCACTAATGCCGAGGTTATCGATATCAAGAGTCAAACATTGAGAGCAGTAATTAGCACCTTTGAAAAGGTCGAAAAGAATCTAAAGTTGATGGTATCAACACACAAGACGTCCATTAGGTACAGGCAAACAGTGGAATAGTAGAACAACATCTATTTTAAGATAAAAATAACAACATTACTGGCGAAGGAATGCTATTTTGGATTAAACAAGCTGTTTAAAACGGGCATGTGGCCATCTTTAAGTATTTGGATACGATCGCTGATGGGATAGATTACTGTACCACTAAACCCTTCCTGTATAGAATATTCTTCCTGTGCATCTCACCAGAGCCGGTAATTTTACCCGGTTCTGTTGAGGTATACACGGACGGATCAAAATTATCGGAAGGGGTTGGAGCCGGCATCTTTATTCCTGTATACGAGGTAAGGGAATCCTTTAAACTGCCGGACCACTGCAATGGTCTCGGCGATAATGAAGGCAGCGGACTGGTTGATGTACTACGGGTCTGGGTGAGGGGTGACTCGGACACCCTGGGGAACTTTTGTTGTGGACGGACTTGCGAGTTTAGGCTGCCGCTCTCCTATTGCAGACTTATGGTCCTGCGGTACATGCTTGGTAGGACACAGGTGCGGTGGGATGATGAATCCACGTGCTCTGTATCAAGGCAAGTCTGCCCAATGTATGATCGGGTTCGCTCGGAGCCTATTATGGGGATGCCGCGATTTAGGCTGCGAAATCTTGTAGCTGGTGCGCACTCTGGGAGATTGGGTCTGCCGTTCAATGACTACTGTAGGGGTTGTCGAGAGGAAGAGGAGGAGACTATAGAGCACTTCCTGTACCAGTGCCCAGGTCTTCCGGACATTAGGACTGCTTTCCTTGGCAGTCCATTTCTGAATGCCTTGTCGGATCTGGCTGATGTAAATATCATCAGGATCTTTTCTTTTGTACATGCGTCTGGTTGGTTCGGATCGGACCGGGACTCGGACATGTAGGTTGTTAATTTTCTGGATTATTGATGGCTATCAGTATTGGACATAGGTGGGCTGTACCGTTATCTGGCTACCCGTCGTAACTAACTAACTAGCAGTTTAAAAACATAGCTACCTCTAATGCTGTTATATGGCTCTGAAGCATGGATAGACAGTGCTTCGAGCAAAAAATTCTTCGTAAAATTTATGGGCCCACCAGCATTAGTAGGGAGCATACATATGAGATAGATGTGGACAGTGACATAGTTAAGCGTATTAAATTACAACGATTACGTTGTGAGAATAGATGAAGATGCTCCAGCTAAACAGACATTTGAGTACGAACATGGTTATGGTTCACGCTAAAGGGGAAGACCGTAGCTCCGATGGAAAGGAAAACTTAGTGTCAGAAATTGGCAGCTATAGACCTCTTCTATATTCGGTCAAGCAAACGCTCTTTGACGGCCACCTAATATGGATATAAGTGAACAAATTTACTGTATACGTACTAGCGGTTGACAGCATTCGATTAATGGAAGAAAAACATAGCTTAGGATACATTTCCCCGTAGATGAAGGGATATCGAATAGTGCATCGTTAAAAAGATGAAATCTCTAGACCAACCAACCTATTTCCATAACTAAGGACGATTTGTCTAAAATTTCTGTTACAATGTATAATGGAAATTACCAACTTTTCCCATAAAACAAAAATGTAACGTTTATTGTAAATCTAATTACTTGCTCTTTGACAATTTAAGAAATGTGTGAGGACGAGGTCAATAAGTGCGTGACTTTTTAAATTTCCCGCCTCTTAACAGTTGATTCCTGTCAAAATTTGAACAAGCTGCTTTAATCACGGCTAAGCTTGATAAATTATATGGGAACTCTGCAACATCAGTTTCAATAAAAAAAATTGGTTTAATGAATTTCGTTGTGACCGTACAAGGGCGGAAGATGACGAACAGAGGAAAAATTTCAAAAGTCTGTAGTTTTATTTGAGAAATTTTGTTGTGCCGGATTTTTGTTAGCATGGAACAATAGTGTATAGGAATACAATTCAGAAGTGGTAAGCACCATTTCCGAGAAAACTACAGTTTAAGAGATATAGACTAACAAGCATTTCCAAAATAGAGTAGTTTTTTTATAGTTAAGTTTAAATTAGTTGCTGTGTCGGAATTTTGTTAATATGGATCAATAACGTATAACGTTTTGGACGCCTAGTTGAGGTATATACATCCACGATATGGTGTTGGCCGATCGGAGATTGTAGAAGCCATAGACATCTTAATGGCTTAATAGTTAAATGCATACTTGGGTATGAGAAAGTGTTCCTCAAGATTTGTGTTGCGTTTACTCACAATCAGTCATAAACTGAATCGCGTGATAACTTCGCAGGAGTGTTTGCCGTTGTTCAATCGCAATATTGACGATTTTTTTCGCTGTTTTGAACCACGGGCGAAAAATGGATCCGCCACGGAGACTAAACAGCAGTCAAATAGTGATGGTGAATCGGCGCCAAAGAAGACCAATTTCGGTGAGGTACTAAAGTAATGGCAAACAATCCACATTAGTTTCCTTCAATTAATATTATCCCAACTTATTGGATTGATTTCGTCTCTCGGCAAAGAGATTTCATTCCAACAATGAAATCATCTCACAAAGAAGTAAAAATTATTTTTTAAAGGAAAAAAATTGGCGAAACGTTGGACAAAGTTCTTAAAGGAGACCCTTTGTTTCATACAAAAAGTCAAGGTAAGTTCGACACATTGAACTTTGAGGAAGTTTTTTGTTTTAAAATTTAAATAAATGGCAGTCTTAATTGTTTCAAATCAATAAGTTACTAATAAGTTACCTAAGTTCTTACGGTGACATTTTATACTGAGCTCAACTTAATAAGTATCGGTTTACGAATGGTGCAATGTGCCATTCATTTTCTAGGTTCACCTGCAAGAACTATGAATTCATACAAATTTTGGACCATATAAGTTTTATCGGATATTTGTCTTTCTGTTGCACAAGTTTAGATCATAATAAAACAGATAAAAACAGGTATTTTTAATATCAATGAAACGGGATCTGTTAGATAGAACATTTTATGACATTAATGTCTAAATATGATTTCAGCCATGTGACCGACACGTCTGGCGCGTGCAAGGCACAATCTGGGATACCAATTTTCATTTGAAATCGTTGCTTTGTTAATGTTAATTTAAATCAACTATCAGCTGATACAACGATTGTCAAATAAAGCAGTGACGCCAACTCATAGTTATGAACATCTAAAAAACGCCCGTTATATAAGCTTATGTCACTACAATAAATTTTGTTAAGGCATCATTAGATTGAATGTTTGAAAGTATTTGACAAAAATTTTGAAAATATTATGAGGAGCTGCTGACGAATAGGCGATTATCTGAGATAGTACAAGAGAACACAACAAATAGGCATAAATTTAGCAGTAACCTAGTGTAGTGTAGAAATAAAAAATATTACGAAGTTTTCTTTTTTTATAAGTGAATGAGCTCTTATTTAAGTAAACAAATCCAAAAAATTCCAACAATTTCTGTATTTAATTAGAAAATAATTTGAACAAATCCTGGCCATAATTGTCTAAAATGAAACCAATTAATTCAATATTATTTCAAGAAATAATTGCAAATCAATTGAAATTCAAAAAATTAACAAAAAAATAAAAAATAAAGAACTTAATGCACTTGACAAAACTAAAACATGCAACGATACATACAAATGCTCTACAAATACTTTTCAAATGGCTTTTATTATGGTTATTTCTAGAATACAAAAAAATAGAGTCAATTCTATTGAATTCGTTAGTCTTCTACTCCTACAATTATGTAGGGTTTAAAGTACGAGATTTGTTTAAAGAATTTAGTGATTTTTTAAATTTCATAGAACAACCTCAGCTTATACCATATTTATTTTTGCGTGGCAATTTTTTGTTATCGATTAAAGAAAAGTAAAAAGTTATTTTTTAATAAAATTTGAAACTCTTTCAAGAAGACTGAGTTTTCTCAGAATGGCAGCAACAAATTTCTTTCGAGCACCTCAGCAGCTAATGAAAACATTTAAGACTGAAGAAAATCCGTTTTTTTGGGATTCAAATATGAATATGAATCGTGAAATGTTTTATTTTGACCAGAGTAAGCATCATATAAGCAATACTTTTATGCCATGTTAACGTTACAATATTTTTTCTCATTCGCTCTTTCATTCATAATTCAATACACAATTATGAGCTGAATTATATAATTATCTATATAAATTTTTAAAAACGAATCAAGCAAATTATAAGTAATTCAGTTTCAATTGCCCTGTGATTTATTAAACAATAGTTTGATCTCTAACAATAATCGGGTATTTAAATAAACAGTCTGTTTTTTAATTTTTTAATTTTTTTTTAATTTTTAAAATATAATTTACCAGCAGAATAAATAGCAGGTGATCCATCAAAATAAATTACAAAGGTTTAAGGAAAAAGCCAAAGCCAAAACCGAATAAAGCACGTCAAGTTTAAATAAAATTTCAACCTTTTCACAGCTTTTGAAATGATTTTTAATCAGATTTATTAACCGGCAACGTTTTTTCTCCCACGAAATTAAAGAGACAAATGAAAGAATACAACTGCTGAGAAGATTGCATCTACAATATCATATTTAGGGACAATCTCTCAAAATAATCTAATAGAATTGAATTTATATTGAAAAAACTCTAGTTGTATTCGATGTGCCCTTCTTCCTATCTTGACTATTATCATATAAATTTGTAACGGTAATTAAGAAAACCTTAAGCTGACTTAAGCTACTCTACCATATCGGTATATTGTTTTTTTTTTTTTTGTCCGCCGATCACGGAACACAGATAGATCAATGTAACACAAGTATTATATGATATGCCTTTTTGTCAAAATTGGACCTAGGAGAGGTTAAAACTGGGCGAAAATGAACCAAATTATGTCATATAAGCTAAGTATACTATTTAGCTCCTAATTAAAATGTCTTTAACATTGAAAATTTTGTTGCAATTTGAAACACAGATTGGCATAGCTAACGAAAGTGCAATTTTTTCAAAGTTTGACTCAGGAGAGGTTAAAATTGGAGGAAAACCGGCAAAATAAGTGATTTTATTTCTAAAATAAAGGGTCCGCCATTTAACGTTTTGTTTTTGCAACTAGTGCTTATTTCGTGAATGGTAACACTTAGCTCATGTCTGATTTGACAGATAATTAGTTTTATCCTTCCGCTGAACGGATATGGTTGTGTATACGCTTCGCTAAGTGGGCCTGCGATCGACTTACAGAAGATGCCGATTTTGCCAAAAAAATCATCTTTTCAGATGAAGCTCATTTTGATCTTAGCGGGTATGTAAACAAGCAAAATTGTCTCATTTGGGGCACAGAAAACCCGCACGCATCCATTGAAAAGCCGATACACCCAAGACGAGTCACTGTTTGGTGCGGATTTTGGTCCAGAGGCATAATTGGGCCATTTTTCTACGAAAATGAGCAAAGTGGCCGTTACAGTCAATGGCGATCGTTATCGGGCGATGGTGAACGAATTTTTGTTCACAAAAATTGAAAAGGAGGATATTAGCAACATTTGGTTTCAACAGGACGGCGCTACGTGCCACACAGCCGAAGCTACACTCGATGTTCAGCGCCCTGTTTTTGAAGATCGCATTATCAGCCGCAGAGCTGATGTCGTTTGGCCACCTCGGAGCTGCGATTTGACACCGTTGGACTATTATTTGTGGGGTGCCGTCAAAGATAAGTGTTACGCCAACAAGCCAGAGACAATTGACGCTTTAAAGCACAATATTCGTGAAGCCATTAGTGAAATACAGCTGCACACAACCGATAATGTGCTTAAAAATTGGACCGAAAACGTAGGCTAAGGCATGGCGAGCCGAAGCAGCCATTTGAATGAAATTATTTTTCATTATTAACCGGAAGGATTGTACTTTCAAATAAAAAAAGTAGTTTGAGAAAATATTTAGTAGTTTTTTTTAAAGCATTTTCAGAAAAAAAATTATTTGGTGGACCCTTTACTTCTTTTGCTTTTTTAAACAAAGCTTTTTGATTGCAAACATTCCGTTTTTGCTGAAATTTGGAACACAATTAGATCTATGGGTAACGAAAGTGTTATAGTGAATGCTTTTTCTCAAATTTGGGCCTGCGAGAGGTTCAAATCTAAAATTAGGTTATATGAGAAATAATTTTGTTCATTCAGCTTGTTTATGAGTCAATCGCGCGTAAACGACTAAATCGTTTTTGTTAAAATTTGGATGACACATAACAAAAGTACAATAGAGTGCTATTTCGAAATTGTGTCTCAATCGGATGAAAACTTTCGAAATTAACGCCTTTTCTTCTGAAATGAGAGGCATATTTTCTTCTTAGAGCAAAGTTTTTTGTTTCCGTACATTCTTCACCCATTTAAATGTGTTGTACAAAAAAAAAGAATTTATGGCTCATAGTTCTACGAGATACGTAGTTCTTACAAAATATCTTGGGATCTATAGAAGATAGAGCCTTCAAGCTATTCAAATACAATTTTCCATTATAAGTTGCTCATTAAGATAAAAAAATAACTTCATAATAGAGTGTCGTGGTATCTCCCGTAGAAAGTTATATTTGTTATGGCACATCTCAATAAATATATCAGCGGGAGACGTCTAAAGCAGCGATGCTCGTTCATATTGTTCAGATTACGAAGTTTTTCGGCTGTTTATTTATTCTCTTCGTGAATATTACAATCAATTACAACAAAAAACATGTGTGTGAGAAACAAACTTTATTCAGTTCAGTGTTGCCACCTTGTGTGTAATTCGCTCCTTGTGTAATTTATGTGTAAGTTGACTTTTGTTCTACAGTTTTCATTAATGGCAATATTTTGATTTTTGTCATATGAAATACTCGAAGTTAATCATAAAAATACATAACCTACTGTTAAGCATGGAGGATAATTTGGGACTGTATCTTAAACGCTGATTAAAATTCACATTGCTTTGATGGTAAAGTGGACAAATTTGTAAGTCAATGTTTAAAAAGAGAATACATATGTTAGTAATCACACAATCGCAAGCAATATTCCATTTTACCAAGCCAACGATCCCAAGAAAACATCGCGTAATGCAAAGGTTTGGTTGATCCGTACCTGACTCAAACTTACAGAGACACCTGAGTCCAGAATCTAATATAATTGAACATCTTTAGAAGTAATTGGTTAGAAGAGTTTATTAAAAAAAGTTTAGCACGCTAATTCGGCTCTAGACGACATTATCAAGAGTATAGAACTCCATAGAGCCGGGAGAAAGCCAAAAATTTTTAAAATTAATTCCTAGGCACTTACTAATTGCTCTAGGTTCCAAAGAATAAGTAAACTATTCCTAATTATTCGATTATTGTATTTAAAGTATATATACTTGCTTTGATCGATTATGCGTTGAGTTCAAAAAAGTTGGCTATTTTTGTACTTCTGATAAAATTACAATTATTATTGGATAAATGCTCGTTTTCTTACTATTCATAAAGGCTCATATTTGATGTAATATTAGACTCCGAAAAATCTATATATTTATTAAGAGAATTTTTCTATAAAAAAACTCTTGTCCGAATGGAGTCAGTGTATGTATGTAGTATTCGTAAAAACAGAAAAAGAGAATTTTGTGTGTAATTGTTCTTCATGTGTGTAATTCATAATGCAGCTGGTGGCAACACTGATTCAGTTGCTTGTTAGCCGTCAACAAAGGAGTGTAGCGCATGTTATTGTTTTTTTTTTTTTTTTTGTATGATTTCAAAAATTTTGCTTAGTACACCGAGAATTGTTAATAATAAACTATGTACATAAATTTATGCATGTTTGTACTTTGTTTGAATAGCTATTTCTTTACAGGATTTTAGCTTCAGTGTATTTATCATTTTGAGTGTTTCTCTTTTTGTGTGCATTCCTGGTCAAAAGTCGTCTTAGCATGCTCTTTATGCAGACAGACCAGTGATGTCATATTTAACGTGAGTCTTACCGCGCATCCACCAACGACCCCCACCCATAATAATCACAAGTGACAATCGCGAGTGAGAACAAAATTCAAAAGCGCGTTATTAGGACACTAACCTTTACACCTTGGTGAAGTGTTGGAGACCATCTAAACTACTGCCGTGATATGGGACACAGCACCCGATTGAGAAGATGCAACATTATAAAGAGCCTCACGCTCTGCCTGCGTTTTAGGTTTAAACCACAGCTACCACGAAACTCCCACAAGTGGGCTACACAACAATCAGGAAGGGATCGGAATCCCTGCGGCACCAAATCACCAGGCTTCGTAACACGCGAGTGGAGGATTCCACTTACGGATAGGATCGTATAAGGAGCTTTCGAATTAATATATCTTCCAAAAGTTAAAGAAAAAAAATAATTTATTTTTTGAACAAAACCTCTTATATTTTGATAAGCGTACAAGTGTTTATTTATGAGTTTCCTTACTTACTCCCATCCCTGACTAAGCATTTTAGAAACTCTTGCCTTTGCATTGATTGCCATGATGATGATAATCATCATTATCATCATCATCATGAGTTAATGCTTTTGGACTGAATTGAAATGAAATGAACAGCAACAACATGATGTAGACAGTTTTTGCTTTTTCTTATATTTGATTTGATTTGATTTGATTTACTTTTTTTCTAAGAAAAAAGGAGGGGAAATTTGAAGATTTTATGCTTTTTCATGTTACAATCTGTTGATTGACTTGATGATGATGATGATAATGACGATTATAACGTTGATGATGACTACTGCGCCATAAAATGCATCAACAACTACCGACCGACTCAATTGCATGAACTTTTTTATTACAAATTTTTTTACTGCTGATTTATAGCATAGAAATAGAAGAAAAGAAGATTTTTATTGCCTACATGCACTTGGTTGTTAGACAGAGGAAGTCAATTATGAAATAATCTGCTCCTTTATTTAAAGGTTAGCTAGAGCATGAAAAGAAGAAAAAAATTTAAAGAGACTTTGGTTAGCATTATCAATATTATCAATAAATCATGCAATATGACTGAATACAATAAGTTTTTGACTTAACTAATTAAGGTTCCACTACTGCAGTTCCCACGGTTGCTTTACTAAATATTTCTATAAGTTATTTAAATTACGAGGAAAAAGGAAGTTGTCAGTACAAAACTTTGGAAACAAACAAATCGAATATCTTACCGCATCCGCCGAATTTACCGGACGCTGCCCATTTTGACCATAGGCTGTTTCAACGAATGCAACATGACTTGGCAGATAACCGCTTTACTTCTTTAGAAGAAATCTGAAATTGGCTTTAGAATTGTACCGTCTCAAAAGACGAGAAGTTGTTCCAAGATGGGATTCTGACATTGCTTGAGAGGTGGGGAAAAACTGTAAGCAGTGATGGAAAATAATTTGATTAATTTGGGAATTCAATTTCTTTTGAAATAAAAGCATTTTTTTAATTAAAAACTGACCGATTTTTTATTTTTTCGAACTGTAAGAAGTTCTAAATTTAGTTTGTTTTATTAATACAAAAAAAAAAATAAGATAAAAAAATCACCCGAGTGATTTAAACCTCGGATGGGTGTTTATTGCGTTACCTAGGGAGTAGCCAACTGTGATGGTTGTATACAGTGGGTAATAATAAAGGCTAACCGCGTGAAGGATAATACGTCAAGGAAACAGCTTCTTCAATGGGAGTGTAAACAAGTCCAGCTTATCCAATGTACAGGCTATTTCAGTAGACGATCAAGTGCTCCATTAAATCTTCCTTATAAAAGTATTTGTATGTGCTAATGTTAAATATGCCCATTCTGTATAGGTGCTCACTAAGGCCGTAGTAACCCTCGAAAGTGTCTTAGGGCTTTCCTATCTAGTTTCAGAGCAAACTTCGTTCGCCAAAGCTCAGAAACTTTTTTAAATTGTCGAAGATACTAGTGTCGTTGCAATGTTTACTAACAATAAATGTTGATCACTTTCTCATCTCTTCTTTCAGGAGACTCCTCCTGAATACAAAGGGCGGAGTGGGTCCAGTGAAATTCCTCTTAGTCATCCTTTTGGCATAGATGTTCTATATCCGTTCCCTTGTGCCACCATATTATGTACTGGCAACTAGACCAAGATTGATTTTCAATTGCCCTGGATGTAAATGCACAAATGTAAAGGACTTTTAATCCTTACTAGCGTGTGTCCCCTTCCGATAGGATTCCCATAGTTGCAAATATTGTGTAAAGTCCCGGCAGGAAAATTTTGGCGTCTCATGTGCGTTACTATTCCCACTCTTTCGAGCGTTTGTCAGTGTACCACTTTTTTAATTCATATTGTAACCAACATGAGTCTGCGCTCCTCTCTTCCCTTGTCGAAAAAATCACCTTGAATTATGCAAAATAATCTAGCAAATATCAGGTCACTCAATAAGTCCGTAGGATGATACATAGATGACATTACTAGAATTTTGTCCATATGATTTTTATTTAGTATTAACACTCAAACGATTCGTGAATAAATTTGACAGCAATCTGACTATTGATTCGTGAGTTACAGTATTTTATGTGAAGCAACTATAGTTATTGAAAAAAAAAATGAAAAAAGTGAATTTCAAGTTTTGACAAAGCATTGCTTTTTTGATGAAAAAAAAAAAAAATACAGTGGAAACCAAACAATGGCTTGATAAACGTTACCCGAACTCTGCTCCATCGAGACAAATTGTAGAGAAGTGGTTTGCTGAATTTAAATGTGGTCGTAGCAGCAAAAATGATGCAGACTGCAGTGGGCGCCCAAATGACGCTGTTATTCCAGAAAACATCCAAAAAATCCACAAATTGGTTATGAACGGTTCGCAAATTGAAGGTAAACGAGCAGGTTGAAATTGTAAAGATATCTGATATTTTAACCATTTTACACGAACATTTGAGTATGCGAAAGCTCTGATCAAAGTGAGTGCCACTTAAGCTTAGAAATCGTGCCACAGATCGATGAAAACGATGGCAAAGTTGAATGAATGCGTCTTCGAATTGCTTACTCTTCGTAGTTAATTTAAAAGTTCATTTGGTCGGTTGGTTGGTTTACGAGACTGTATCCAGTTCGTTAGATTGAGGTACCTGGGGATGCCATCCAAATCTATGAATGATATTTCCGCATTATATCTTTGCATGAAAACCAGCTACCGAAGGCATATTTGCGGCGGATAATGGGGGCTGGCAAACTACATGGGAAGTGTTCGACTGTTTACTAATATTCCACATCAGTGAACATTATGTTGTATTCCTATCCCTGTTCGGCAATATGTTAATGCCGGGTTAGTACAGCCAATATTACGTCCCTCCGACTATAGACTATAAACGATCTAGTGTGTCTGATTGGGCTATGCCTCAAAATTTTACTGAAATCAATTACCTATTACCCGAATTTTTTCTTCCAAGGTATTAGTCGGGAATGTCTCTTTTAATAGATACCAAGGTAAGTTATGGTCAACTTCAAGCAGATTTCTCACGAGTCAACACATCCACCAATTGATTTCTATCGAAGTCTCAATGCCCTGATATACAAAATAGTCCTGTCATAGACACAAGGCTCAGGGTGTTCATTGCATTCTTGCATTTCTCCACTACTTGAGATGTAGTAGTGTATGAAGGTAAGAAAAAAGACTTGATCCAACACCTCAATTTATCTTGGACATTATATAGTATACCGACGTATATAGTATACGTATTTAGCATTTAATTTGTTTTTTTTTTTACCCTGCAGAAAATGCGAATAGTGAAGTATTAGTACTTTACTAGCGACATTGTCAGTAATACTACTGACCAGGGGCCTTATTGTGGCATTCGTGATCAAAATGAAATTCGACTCGAAAAATATTACGAAATCGTAAAATTTTCGGATTTGCTCCATACGAAACAAATAGAATTATAGCTTAAGTGTTGTAAAAGGATTAGAAAGAATTGTTTTACAACACTGGATAATATATTCAAAAAATTATGAAATGGATTGTAGACAGAAAAATAAATAATTGGTGTGGTGGAGCAAATAAAGTGCTTGAATAAAAGACAAATAAAACAGCTTCAAGCCCCAGAAAGTTTAAAATTGATTGTTTCACTATTTTGGGAATTTTTTTTTTTTCATAATGTTGAGATAAATATTCCATTGTTTTTGTTGACAAAAGCAATCAAAAAATTTTAAAAGTTTTTAGACCACCTTAGACATCTAGTTTCACAGCGAAGTTAATGTAAAGGTACTGCCTGCGATCATTCGGCAGATAGATTGCGAAATTGACCCAATGTCGGATCGAGAATTTCCAACTTAGAACCACTCTTCTAGAATATCTTCTATTGATTGGTCGTGGCAAATATTTGTTAAAAGCATATCTGCAGGACTTGTTTGAGTATTGGCAATCGTGGACAATGTGGACGTGATTCCCTGGGTATGCGATGAAGAGCACGGTCCCGTGAAATTTTCGGCATAATTGTTTATGATCCGCTTTGAAGTCTCCATAGTCATCTCTTGTTTCAAATACGTCGTGCACCGCTCGCTGTTTAACAGTTAAGTTACTAAAGCTTTCAATGAATACTTGCTTAACCCTTTCTTTTGGGTTATTAATATCTTCTGCGCATCTTGAAGGGAGTCCATCAATATGTGTAGATACCTCTTCGCTTCGTATTCCTTAATTTTCAAAGAAAGACAAATCAAAGTCTCTAATGTCGTAGTTACATGGAAAAGAAAGTCCTTCATCCAAATAATGAGTAACATCGAAAGAAGAGATATATGAGTCATTCCCTCCGACATTATACATGCTTTCTTCATTTCCAGATCGACATCAACTTTCTTATTATTCTTCTGTTGTTCGTCCATTTCTAGTATATTTTCCATTTTTTTCTTCTTCTTGAATAACTGATTCCATCCTCTCCTTCTGAATATCTGCTTCCACTATCTGAGTGTTCGGAATCATCGGCGTTTCGGAATCGCTTAATACTAGTTCCTGATGAGCTGGAAGAACCTCTTCGTCTTCCAAGGAACCTTGAGATACTCCACTGGCAATTATTGGCAATCTGATAGTTACCTTCTTTAAGAACTCACCTTCGGAATTACTTTTATTTGAATTATCTGGTGAATAACAATATGACCAAACGGACTCACTACTTAATGACATTTAATTTTATATTAAAAATGAACTTTTATTTATACAAAAATTTCAATTTTTTGATCACGTGAAATACGACGACGAGGGGCAGAGGGGCAGCGCAGCAATTTTCCGGTTCATGGCTTAGCTAAATCATGACCTACAGCTTATAGCTGTCGAACGGCAGCACTTTATTCGGTCGCCCACCTGTTTTTATTTTTGATCAGCGCATAGTTAATAAAAAGTTATTACTAAAAACAAGTAAAATAGTTTTCCTTTGTAAGTCACCTTTTAAATTGAAGGAATTAGGAACTATTTGGCATTAATTTTTTTTTTTTTTTTTTGCCAAGTCTGTTTGTCATAAAGTTCCTAAGAATTTTCTTTTGCACTTATTTATTTATTATTTATTTTATTTTTTATTTTGTTTAATTTAATTTTATTTTTTTAATTAATTTTCATATGTAAAAACTTTACTTCTCATGCTTCTTTGCTTACGAGTAAAAATTTACAAGCTTATTCGCTATCGAAAGTTATTAGAAATTTCAATTCATTTCATTTGTAATCAAATTAAAGAATTCCAAATAGTCAAAAACTGGATTGTTCGTATACAAATGCCAGGATTAGTCCTAAGGTATACCCTAGCCAGGGTTGTCAGATCTGACGATTTCTCAGTGTCCTAATTTTCGATTTGGCGACTTGGCGGTAGTACCGTCCTGCTATTGTACAGTAGTTCTCACGGTTACTAGCCTCGCGTGGGATTGGCGTTACATTAGCAACCTTCCAGCAAGATTGAAAAATACCGGCGCGATATGAAGCAATGAAAAAGGGGGCTAATGGATGCGCAATCCTCAAAAAGCACTGCTTCAGGACCAGGACCAGTGCTGGTATGCCATTCGGCCCAGGAGACTTGTTAACGTTGAGTTTTGCAAGGACCCTTTTTAATTTTAACTAATGCAGTCGTCGCTAGAAAAAGGGTACTGATATAGAGACATTTGGTTCTAGGCTGGCTATAAGGTATTAATCAGGGTTGGCAAAAAAAACTGGGATTTTTTTTTTAACGCAGCCTACCGGGATTTATTGGGGTTTTATAACTGCTTCCTAATTTCGTTCAATTAGACAATATTTTCTATTTGTTTGTAAAATTACGTTGTTTTAGTATTTATAAAGCAATTTTATACTCTTGGTCGGATCAAGGCGGCGTTATGTTCTACAGGCTGCTAAAGCAGACTGAATCGTGCATTATGAGAAAAACGGCCGGAATACAATGACATGTTTAACTTATTATTTTGCATGACAACGCTCTGCCTCATATCGCAAAAGTTGCCAAACAATTGTCAGAATCGCTCAAATGCCGCATCCACTGTATTCTGCGCATTTTGATTCTTCTGACTATTTATTGTTTCACGGATACAATATCTTTTACCATTTCACCGAATCATTTCTTTTCAAGAAATGTAAAATCGGCTTAAAAATTGGATCGCCTCAAAGTATGATAAGTTTTTCAGAAATGGGTTTCGGAAATTGGTGGGGAAAGGTTGTAAACAGTGATTTGAAAATTTTTATTTGGATTAATTTGTTACTTTATTATTATTTTTGAGCTAAAAATAACGGACCTAATTAATTTGTACTCCAAATACGTAAATTATATTTATTTTTGTTGTAAATAAACTACGAAGAGATTTAAATAAACCCGTGTGGGTATAATTAGGTTACCCAGTGGGCTGTGAACCCTGGTATTAATCCTTAAAATTGATAAGACAAAAGTATTTTTTCTTTTTCTTTTAATTTAATTATTTTTTATGGAAAAGAATGCAAGAAGTCTAAAAACTTTTATTATGACATATTTTTTATTGCATAATATAGAAAAGGCGTATCTGGATTATATTTCACTTTACAGGAATAGGATAAAATTAAATAAAACTGAAAGGAATTTAAATTATAAGGCTCTCTTGATGAGGAGATAAATACGTTGTTTTTAACCACGGCTGTCTAAAACTTTTAGGACTAATGTATTTCCAAAAAGTATAATGCGAAAAAATCGACGTACGTCATTTCTGCATTAAGCCGTCAATAGACGTGATTGTGTGTACTTAAGAACAAAAGTATGTCGCGTTTTCATTTCTGGTTTAAAAAAACGGAAAAGGAAACAAGAAGACTCATAAAAAATTATAACAGACATACAGAAAGAGAAAGAAAGGAAGAGAGAAAGAAAATCTACTTGCTGCTGCTGTTTACGATTGTTTTCGTTATTTTCGCTTCATGTGGTCGCATATTTTTTATGTCTCAACACTGTTGCTGGTCTTTTATGAACTTCTGTTAAATATCGTTCACATATTTACGATGTGTGTGTCTGTCGTATACATACATACACAAAAACTAACACATATTCATTTCTCCACTTTCCATATTAAAATTGTGACAGCAAAAACTAAATAGGTCGAGTAGAACTTGCATTTTTACCTTCAACTACATGTTTATGTGATGATGGTTTATGTCCACTTCGTTGGCACTTTTTATGCCTATTTTTCCTTCTTTATGCAATTTTTCTGTATGTGTGGATGTTTTAAAAAATAGAGTTTTTTTATTCGTTGTAATAATTTTTTCGTTGACAATCTTTAAAAATTATTGCATACGCCGATATACAGTGGGACAATAAAGTGAAATTTTAATTGCAAATAGAGCCATAGAAACCCACATTAATTACCGACTGTTACTCCAAATGAGAGACAAGGAAGAGGTAAAGATTGATAAGGAGAATGAGGATAACAAGACACAAGCTTTTCTTTTATTGTAAAAATGTAATTTAAAATTGAAAATATGCGATAAATACAATGTTTCACTAAAAATCTTCTACAGAAAATATTGAAGTTTCTTATAAGAGAAACTGTTAACAGAAATTTTCAATTGAGAAATTAATATCAAAGTTTTTCTGAAGAGGAAATGTTATCAAAAGTTCTTAGTTACTCCCCTAATAATATTTTATATATTTGTAGAATATCTATGACACTATGCAACAAGCAAAAATGCCTTGAATAGCCACCATATTTTTTTGATGCACTATGATCGCCGAACTTCAAAAATCATCAGCATTTCGGATTCTATGGATAAGTTTTTTTAGATTTTTTTTTTTTGGTAAAAAGTTAGTTTTTTGAAGAGGCTGCTTCATACATCTTATGATAATTTTTAATTTTTAAATTTTTAACCAATATTTTTAATTAATTAATTTTTAATAATTAATTTAAAATTTTTCTAATTAAAAAAAATTGCTGTACTTGCTGAAAATTACACAGAGCTTATGGTGATCAGGGTTGTCAGATCTGGCGATTTCTCGCCAAACGTGGCGATTTTAACAGTTATTTGGCGTTCTAATTTTCGGTTTGGCGACATGGCGACTTTTTGGCGATTTGCAAATTAATTGGCAGTTGAACTTCAATTGTGTTCTCGGCAACGAGAAATTAATTTTAGGTTCCAGTTTACTTATATAATGCAATTGTTGACAACTGGCAACTGGCAACGAGAGATTTAAATTCATAAATGGTACGAAAATGGCTATAAACTTAACAAATGTGGAAAAAAATTAATGTGTTTGCTTGCAAAATTCTTACATATGTACACCTCAGAGCTATGAAGTATATCATATCATCATATAAAAGCCTACGTCTCCTCTCCCTAAATTCACCGAAAGGCTTAAAATCGGATAGTATTCCACTAAATTATAAGCCTATAAACGTATGAAGTTACGAAAAACCATTTTTTTACCCGAAATGAAAGAATTTGGAACCTTGTTGTACTCGATAGCCTTTATTAGGAAAATAGTATAACTTTTCAGGTATTTTATCTTCGTTCTTTTTTGTCGCATAGTGTAACTTAATTCCAATACAAGGCAATGTGAAATGCGTCGAAGAAAAAGTGTATAACGTTTTAGATATATAACAATAATGAGACTACATATCTACATATATCAAAATGTATTTGATATTAACATAACAATTATTTTTTATAGTTTTCTATCGGGTCCGCCATCTAACGATTTTTTTTCAATTAGTGCTCATTTCATGAATGGTAACCCTTAGCTCATGTCTGAATTGACAGATAATTAGTTTTATCCTTCCTGTGTATATCAAGGTAATGTTGCAGAATGTGTGCGATGTGTTCAGACGAAGCTCATTTTGATCTTGGCGAGTATGTAAACAAGCAAAATTGTCGAATTTGGGGCACAGAAAACCCGCACGCATACATTGAAAAGCCGATACACCCAAGACGAGTCACTGTTTGGTGCGGATTTTGGTCCAGAGGCATAATTGGGCCATCATTTTCCATTATTTATTTTATTAACCTGAAGGATTGTACTTTCAAATAAAAAAAGAAATTTGAGAAAATATTCAGTAGTTTTTTTTTTGTAGCATTTTAAAAAAAAATAAAAAAAATGTATTTGGCGGACATAGATTCATAGTCATCAGTCTAATAGTGAGCAGAATTAGACAAGTGGGCGTAGTACCTCCCATGCAAAGTAAGTATTGATTTTAGTAATTTTGAAAACGGTTACAACTAAAGTTTCAAAATTTGGTTTGATGGACTTCATAGCCAATGCAAATCGCCAGGCAAGAATTAAGCGGAGTTGGAGAAGTGGGTGTAGTACCTCCCATACGAAGTAAATATTGATTTCTATATATCGTGAGAACGGTAATAGTAAAAGCTCCTTAAGTAGGTGCAAAGAACATCGTAAACAATACACATCATAAGTCAGTAAGTGAACAAGATTAGATAAGTGGGCGTGATACCTTTCACTCATACTAAATATTAAATCTTTCAAAACTTCGTTATCTGTCCACATCCGCTAAAAAGTGATAATTGCAGATATCACGCCGCTTGTGTCTAATATCATTACGCAAAAGCTACAGGTATTCACCAACAAGTGGCTTAGAATCATATGCCAGATGTTCTGGCCTAACATCATAAGCAACATAGAATTATGGAATTTGACAAATGAAGAGCCCATACTGTAGCAGATTGGGCAAAAAAGTGGAGATGGATCGGAAATACCTTAAGAAAAAATCCCCATAGTATTACAAGCATGGTATCTAAGTGGAATTCTCAAAGAGCAGCAGTCGACCAAGATACACCTGGCGACGCACAATTATCCAAGAACCAGGGCAAAAAATGTGACATGTGAAAAGGCCAAAACAAGGGCAGAAAATTGTATAAGATGGAAATGCTTTGCAGAGGCCATATGCTCCCAAATGGAGTAACGAAAAAAGGTTACTGCTCTCAAAGTTCGACCTGCAATGTCAATGTCTTTGGCATAACCAAGTGGAATATGTTGCTTTGTGTAAAGTGTACTAACTCTACTATACTTTTCCAGATCATATGATAGGCTGTCTCGTTTGGTACTGAACGGCTGGATACGTCAACAAGAGGCTTATTTAAGAGAGAGCGGCATTCGCACAACAGCAGTCAGTATGGTGAAGCTCAGATATATCCAGACGAATTAAGTTCAGAATATTCAACTCATATATTTAGTTAGTCCTGTTGCATGGCAGTGAAATCTGGCTTGTATCGAACAATGTTGCGCAAAAACTCCAGGTATTTATTAACGGGTACCTCAGAATAATACGCAGAATTTCTGGCCTAACACCATAAGTAACACAGAACAGTAGAAAAAACCATACTGAAGCAGATAAGGAAAAGAAAATGGAGGCTGGATCAATCACACTGTTTGAAAAAGTTTCAATAGTATCTAAGAAAGTACAATTCAACATGGGAAGAAGCATAAATAACGGCGGTAAACCATGTAAGAGAGATATGCTTTGTGGAAGCCATATTATCCCAAGAGTTGCAACATTAGAGGATCGATTCGTCTACAAGGATATCCGGGAATAATTACTGATATCGCATGCAAAGGAGAAAATGCCACTTGATTGGAGATATCAACAGGACAACTATCCAAATGCACAGATAAATGAGCGAATGACGGCTTTGTAAGCAAACAAACCAAAGTTTTTAAATATCAGTCCACCAGATAATTTAAGGATTATTGTAGATCTCAAAATATACCGCTATAATTGCAGAAATAAAGACGAACTTTATTGACAAGTGAAAATTGCATTGAATGAAATTTCTGGTGAAACATTATCGGATCTAACCGAGTACATAGCACTAATATGTAAAGTCGCATTCAAAAAACTACGTTCAACGTACAAAATGATTTTTCCTAAGTTAAATAGGAATATTTTTTGTTTTTTTTTTTTATTTTTAGTGAATTTAGATGATTAAAAGTATTTGCTTTTGCTATAGAGACATATTGTATTAACCAGAAGTACGTGCTTATGTTTTGTCCAATACTGTATATTCTGTCTTTTCAAAGGTCTCTTTCTCATCTCTATATTGCTGATAGCACATTAATAGCCATACACCGTTAAAATTATTTCGTAGTAACCAAACATTTCTATACAAAAATTCAATAATTGAAAATTTCTAAAAATTTCATGCCACTGTGCATTCACCTGGTTCATTTATGATTGTGAACACATGTCTGACCGCCTCAATACTTTTCTTTATTTTTAGTTTTCATATCCAATCAGAAATGGAAACCTTTTTTAATATAACGGACGTTTTATTGCCATATTTTTTGTACGCTATGCCCTCCGTTGGAAAAAGCTTTTGCATCCGTTTTCATAAACAAAAATTTTTAAATGTTTTCGCATTTTTTATCGTTGTTATCAATTTTCGCACCGCGAATAAGAAAAATATAAAAAAGTTTCATTTTTTTTATCGAATTTTTTTATGCAATCGGGTTGAAATATAGTATTGAAGTAATAGAACATGAAATTATAAAATAGCGCTGTAGAGCGTTGAAATAAAAAGAAGCAAACCAGACGATTAAAGAGAAATTTAACTAAACGTAGTGTTACGAAAAAAGAAAAGTAAAGTGCAGTTTTATAGTAAATCGTTTTTCCTTTTTCTACTTATGCAAACAAGCCATTCTAATCTCAAATTTGATTTCACTTACAGAGTTAAGAGGCCTTTATACACCTCAATCACGCCCATCAATATTTGTTGTTGATTATGTGTGACTGGAGCGTCCAACAGATTTACGATTTTATATCTTAACTTCTAAAAGCTTTCAACTTGAAGTTTCGTTATTTTCGGCTTTTCAATGCTGTACTTTAATTTTTAACTATAAATTGTTTGCTTTGGTTTTGTTGGTAGTTCACTACATGCAAATAGTCATATAAAATTGAAAGGACTCCGTTTTTTCCATAACACTCGCCCGATGTTATTATAATGTCTACAAATGTACTATTAGATAAAGACTATAATTATTAGAAAACTAAATAGATCCAGATAACTAACTAAGGTTGAACACTATGTAGTTGCCAAGTAATCTGTTTCTCTTGACAGCTAGGACCAGGCATTCACAGAGATGACGGAAGACCCTTTATCTGTAACTCATCTGACATCCAATATATAGTTATTATCGTCAGCGGGGTGGCGTGGTGTAATGGTTAGAGCGCACGCATAACAACACAGACGACCAAGGTTCGAGTCCCAGCAGAGGACATGGCGAAGAAAAATTTAATTGTGGTTTCGAATGTTTATTAATAATAAAAAAAAGGCATCAACTTCCCTCCAGTCAACTCTATTTAAAAAATAAAGAAAAAAGCCGCCCTGGCCTTCCCGCATATCTCTGGCCATGATGACAAATCATATCATATGGAGGAAGCTACAGCGGATTAATCATCTACTTTGCTTAAAAAAATATATCAAATTGATTAAAGAAACTGATACAAGGCAATATATACTTTGTGGAAAGCCAATATGCTCCCTAGAGGAGTGACGAAAACACAAACTGTCAGCGACACCGATATGTCCACATTGCATTGTGAATTTCCTACCAAAAAAGAACCACATTAACTTAGTCACCCTATAAGTGTCCAGATTATGCCAACTGTTTTCAGCCTCCTAAAGAAAGCTGAAGATATTTAAAGCAAATCCCGCTAGAAAACTTGTACGCACGTTCATTACCTCAGGGACACACTAGAAACTTTATTTTTTGAGGTTTAACAATACGTAATTTACGAAGACAACCGACTGAGATACTGTTTCGACGTCTAGACTGAGTTCTTGTTTGTATACAAGGCTAGTCATGTTTAGTTTTTATTTATAGTGACTCGAACATTTTCTTCCGTCTGCCTCTGCTAATTCGCGTCGTAAGTGCATAAACCGATTTGTTTTATTCTGTATGTATCAGTTCTACTATTCCCAATCGAAGAACAACATCAATACATTTGTTAAGAAAGCCTTTTTAAAGTGAAAATTGGTCACAAAGTGTGCAAGCATTGTGTCAAGTGTTTACGTATATATAAGGTGGGTCGTCAATCGGCTTAAATTTGAACCAGCGGTTATTTCGAATCTGGCAATACTTATGACGTTCTATTCTGTCACAAAATTGAATTTATTATCTCCATACATTTTCTTCTTGAGCAACGATTTAAGATTTATTGGAAATTTATTTCCAAAACAAAGACAATTGTTCGGAAATAGCACGAAAATTTTGTACAAAATTTGGTTGCAGAGAAGGCCCAACAGTATTTGTTATAAGCAAGTTTATTGCTTAAATTCGTGAAACTGATTTAATTGTTGATGCACCACGACGTAAACGTGCTCGTACAGTGCGTACTCATAAAAATATCAAAGCTGTGGCTGAGAGTGTGCGTGAGAATCCATTAAATCATCATCATTCTCAAGAATTTAAGATTTCACGCACCAGTACACGTCGCATTTTGCGATAAGATCTCGGTATGACGCCTTACAAAGTTCAATTGGTTCAGGGTTGAAGCCGCTTGACCTTGATTTTGCCAAAAAAAAAATCATCTTGGTGGGTACGTTAATAAAAAAATTTCCATTTCAGAAAACCAAAAAGTGATCTTACAGAAGCCAATGCAACCATTATGAGTGACTGTTTTGTGCAGCTTGCGGAGCGGAGGCATCATTGGCCCTCTATGAAAACTAAGACGGCGCAATCATTACGGTCATTGGAGATACCTATCGCACCATGATAACCGATTTTTTGTGCCTGCTTCTCATGGTATTGATGTGAACGATGTTTGGTTTCAATGGGATGGTGCAACTTGCCACTCATCTCATGCCACAATCTATTTATCGCGTCAAACGTTTGATGGTAGTTTAATTAGCCGAAATGGTGATGTCAGATGGCCGCCAAGAAGCTGCGATTTGATACCGTTGGTTTATTTTCTGTGGGACGCCGTTAAAGATAAGTGTTATGCCGACAAACCAGAGGCAAAGGAGCATTTTAATACATTTGAAAAAGTCCTCGAAAACTGGTCCGATCGAATGTGGTACTATGAGGCCAGTCTCGGCAGCCATATGAATGAAATAATATTTCATTTCTAACCGGAACAATTGTGCTTCACAACAAAAAAATAAATAAAATTTCAAACGTTTTTGTTTTATTGCATTTTTGAATTTAAACTTTTTAATGGCCCACCCGATATATATGTAGAAGGAGGGAACACGTGATAAATTTTCACTTGCTATACCATGATTTGGCGAGAGCCCAGAGATCACTGATTGTGAGTGATTATTGTTTTTGTATAGTAAATACGTCGAGGCATATCAACAAAAATAAATGTTAAAATACATATCTGGGTTTACCATCAGCTATACGCCTAATTAAACTGAAATCCCTGTGCCAGTTATCAAAAAATATTATCTTTTGAAATACGACAACGTTAGCTTAAAAAGTTGACGTGATAGGCAAATACTGAAGTTATTCTATAATTAAGAGGCCATAAATTAGTCAAAAACAAGTCACAGATCCAAGACAACGAAATAGTTGTTATTCTGTGTTAGCAGTTTAATAAAACTTTGCAAAATATTTTTCTTATTATTTAGTTTCCATTTTAAAAGCTTTTTTAAGCGAATAAAGTCGATTTTTTTAGTTATGGCCATTCCAAAAAGGTACTACAATAACTTTATGTTGGCAACAGTTAATCATTTCTAGTGAGGTCATGTTTTAATTCAAATTCAAATTCAAATTCACAAATTGCCAACCTAATCACAAATAACACGAAAACTAACAGGACTTTATAAATCTTAAAAATCAGAAAACTTTTAAGAGAATATTACAGCTTTTAAGAGCACTTGCTAATAAAATAAACAAATACATATGCATCGACTCTAAAGTAAACCGAGAGCAGTGGCAAATGAGTAAAAAAAATCTCTACATTACTGAGAGCAAGCAATATAACGGGAATTGTCTCTTCCTTTTCGTTCGTGTTTATTTTACTGTCAAACAAACACAGGCATTTAAGCTTCAAAACAGTATTACGGTAAACAAGGTAAAGCGAAAACGTTTGGTCGGTATATTTGAAGAAACAACGCGTTTAAATGCTAAAAAGAAACGGTGGAAAAAGAAGAGAAAAAACCGCAAAATTTGCATATAATAATTAATTTGAATAGAAAAAGGAAAAATAAATAAATAAAAACGGTAACCTTTACAAAAGAAAAGTTTCGCTTTCAAAAGAAATCCCCCAAAGTGAAAACAAGCAAAAGAACAAATAAAATAGAAAAGTCTGCAGAAAGAAAAAATTATTTGAGAAATAATTTTAAAAAAGTGAGTTTAAGAGCTCTTAACAAAAACATCAAATTGATCTAAAAAATTTGTTTATTTTTTAATTAAAAAGAAAGATTATTTAAAGTGATAATTTATTGTTTTTAATAATAACAATGAGTAAGAAGCTGGGCAAGAAATTAAAAAAATATATATATTGATAAAGCTTTGTCTTTTCTATAATTTTCTCGATGAAAAAAAAGAAAATAATTTTAAATACAACAATGAAAACAAACCACGTGAAATATAATGAAAATAATCTGATGATTTTATTGACAAAAAAAAAAATAATTAAATAAATAATTGAAAAAAATACACAAACACCAGATGCGTAACAAAAAGGGGAGGAGAATTTGGAATATTCCTTCCCCTGAAATGATTATTTTAATTATTTATTACAAAACTTTCTTTTTCTAAAACAAATGCTTAAAGTAGTTAATGCTTAATTAACCCAAAGAGTTACGAGGTTTATTTAAATGGTATTACAGGCATAAAAGTCCGAAATATCGGCATTGGATTTTTTTGATATCGAAAAAATATGATAGAAAATATTTTGCCTTAAATTGTTCGCGAAAACCGAAATCTAGGCTTTGTGTGTCTTCTTCAACCATTGATGGTATACAGAATAGTGATAGTATAGTGTGGGTCATTTAAAAGTTTAAATTTATATGCAATAAAACTAAAAAGGATTGAAATTTTGCCAAATTCATTTTTTTGTTGCGAAGTACAATTATTTCAATTAGAATTGTATATTATTTTATTCACATGACCGCTACCCTAGTCGATCGGACCAATTTTCGAGAACTTTCTCTGGTATATATGGTCATAACTCGGCAATAGCATCATGAATGTTGGCCTTCAAACGCTCAATTATCTTGGTTCGACTAATTAAACGGTCATCAAACGTTTGATGTAATAAATCACTTTTGGCGTAAGATGTGTGGGAAGTTGCACCATCCTGTTAAAACCAAACTACTTTCACATCAATACCATGAAAAGTCGGCACAAAAAGATCGGTTATCATGGTGCGATGGGTGTTTCCATTGACCGTAATGATTGTGCCGTCCTCATTTTCAAAGAAATATGAGCCCATGATGCCTCCGCTCCTCAAGCTGCACCAAACAGTCACTCGCAATGGGTGCATTGGCTTCTGTAAGACCACGTTTGGGTTTTCTGAGCGCCAAATAAGGCAATTTTGCTTATTAACGTACCCACCAAAATGAAAATGAGCTTCATCCGAAAACATGTTTTTAAATGGTGATTAATTTCCAATAAATCCCAGCGTTGCTCAAGCGTAAATCGATTCATTTCGTTCAATAGGGATAATATACCAAATTTTATGACAGAATAGAATGGCATAAGTGTTCTAGATTCGAAATAATAGATGCCATATCAAATAAGCAGCTTGCTGAAGACGTTGCAGATTTTAAGAAAATTAATACAGAAATCGTCGAAACAACATCAATCAACATCATCAATGCGATTTGTGATGGCGTCAATGACGATCTCGATTTGAAGTTGGCAGCAGTTCTTTAAGCCGAAAACAAAATAATGTTTATATCTCAGTCACCATATTCACAGGATCTCACCCTTTGCGACTTTTTTCTCTTTCCAATACATGGCTATACTTTTATACATCATATTGGGTGTTCGAAAAAGTTATTAAACTAAATATTTGCCGATTTGATCAAAAGGCTTTTGCCTTATAATGGCTTTACCCCAAAGTGTAGATCTTCTGGGTTTTCAGAGCGAAAAATTGATCCAATTGCGTTTTTCAGGCGACTAGGGATTTTAAATGTACACCAATAAGAGAGTTCTGCGGAGATTAAAATAAATAATAATCTGAAGTGACAAGGTGCGAGTTCCCAGCCAAGCTCTCTCATATTCGGATCATCACAGATAAGTGTGATCTAACCGTATCATAATGGAACCCAGCACTTTTTCTATTGCCCAATTCTTTAATTTCAGTTGAATTACTTGCTTTAATCTCATTAATTTTCGACAGTAGAGACCAGAATCAATCGTTGGACCAGGTTATAGAAACTCATAGTGAACAATTTCCTTCCACTCACAACAGACACACAGCATTACCTTTCGTTTGTGGCAAACCTGGTTTTGTCACCTTCTTCTAAGATTTACTTTGCTTCGTTCATGATATTTATCGCATATTATTGTCGTACGTAATCCACATTTCATTGCCCGTAATCATTTGCTTTAGAAATAGTTCATATTCGTTCCGTTTTAGCAGTGAATCTCAAATGGAAATTCGATACATTCAGTTTTTCACTATTAATTCGGCTGCCATCCAAACATCAAGCTTCTTTGTGTATTCAGTTTTTTTCAAATGGTTGATAACTGTTTTGGTGATGAATGCTTAGTTTCTTAGCAACGTCCACGCCGCTTATAGGTCGGTCTTTCCAAATTTCTTCTCTGATATCATTGACTTTCTTAGTGATTGATTGAGTTGCATTTTTAACATCAAAACTAATGGATTAAAAACAAGCTAACGAGTTCGCTGCTGTTTTTGTAGTTACACCTACGTTTCCATTAAATTCGCAAATTTTACCAGTCGCCTACCAGTAATAATCCACTTATTACAGAATAAAGAATTCGCTCTCTCTGGGGTAATTCCCAATTATGAGTTGCATACGAAATTTTTATGACGAATCTCCCAAATTGTGAGTAAATAAATGTCAGTTACTTTGTTAATTACTGTAGTAATCAATGATCTCTAATTTTAATCGGTTTTTTGTCAAGCATAAAAAACAAATAAAAAAACTCCATCTGATCTTCTTAATATTTACAAGGCCTATATCCGACCCAAACTGGAATACAACTCTCATGTATGGGCCGGTGCTTCAAAGTCTATTTTAGAGCTTCTCGATCGCGTACAGGAAAGGTTCTTCTCTATCGATTCATTAGAGCATCGTTGCAATGTGGCGTGTGTTTCATTGTTCTATCGGTACTATAACGAAATGTGTTCTAACGAAATTAAGGAACTAATTTATAGTAATCCTATATCCTTACGTAGTACTCGTATTTCTCGTAGAACACATCCCCTTGTAGTTGATTGTCCAGTAAATCGCACAACGCATTAGAGGTATATTCGTTTTTTGGTTGCACTATTCGTTTGTGGAACCATCTTCCTGTGAATGTCTTTTCTGCCACTTACGAAATGAACAAATTTAAATCGAACGTCCACAGACACTACTCTATTTATCCTCCTTCCCACCACCTATTTGCCTAGTACCAGCACAATGCACTGCATGAGACGGAGTTATCCCCTGAGTGCTGGTCTTATTGAAAAAAAAATAATAATAAAATAACATAAACACAAAATAACGTAAACTCAAAAAGAAATTGCCACTCGCTGCATTAACTCCATTTGCTCAAATTTAAATTATTGGATATACATATTTCTTTAATATAATATTTCCTAGATTTTTCTCACCTTTACACTCCTTTGCTAGCATGCAATTTAACAAAAGTAAAGAAGTTAACTCGCATTTTACACAATTAATAAAAAAAGCTGTCTAAACTAATTTAAACTATGTCATGTGAACAGATTAATTAGTATAAGTAATTCAAACAACAAAAAAAGTAAGTCAAAGTCTCGGTTGAATGTGACCTTAGTTTTTTATAGTACTACATAGCCTCAAAAGAAGAGATGAATCTTAGGTTAGAAGTCCATAAATTAACAAAAGGCAAAACATATAAAATATCAAACCAAACTAAACAAATAGCGTTTATCAGCTGTTAAATCGGTTGTCAAATGTAGGCGTGTTGCCAACTTAAATTTATGAACCTCTAAAAAAAACTTTTGTAAATATTATGGATTTTTCAAACGAAACAAGCTGTAATTTTTGTTTCGTACTTTTTAAAATATGTATTTTTTTATTTAGCCCCTTTAATTTGCTTTTATTTTGCGATTTTTTTTTTTGTTTAAAGAAACAATAATTACTGTAAATAAGAGGCAAATTAAAATATAAATAATAAAAAAATAAATATTTCAAAACAAACACACTCAATTTCATCTGCTTCGCTCTTTTACTATCAAATTAATCGTATACAAATACGCATTATAATTGGTTTTTGTGTTTACACCTACACACAAATACATACAATGAAAAAAAACACTCTATTGGAACCATAAAAAGAAAAACAAAAACAAAACTTATTGTAAGTAAATAAACAATAAACGATAAACAATAACGAAATCATCTGTAAATTTTCATGCTCATAATCTATTAAGTTAATAAGTAAAACAATATCAACAACAACAAAGTAAAAATTACCGAAGAGAATTTACCATAATAATAAACACACCATAACAGTAATACAAAGCATAATAATCTAAAGACAATAAACACAAATGATATAAAAGCAATAACAGCAACAATTAAAATAATAAAAATAAGAATTACTTGTAGAAAAAAGCAAGCAAAAAGTAACCGAAACATACATATAGCAACAACAACAGTTATAAACGACTAACCCCACATTTTTACATATCTCCCTTGCATTAACACTCTCTCTCTCACCCTCTCTATACCCTTTGTCTTCTAATCGTCATAAACAAACAAATTGAAGTAATCATGTATAAACACTATATGCTCCCCACCCTTGTAAACACAAGCTAACACACACACACACTCGCACACACACACACACACACAGTTTACTTATAAAATATTTTTCCATTATTTACATACTCTCACTTATCCATTATTTTTAAGAGCAAAAAGACACAAAAATATATCATACGCTCCCATATACTCAATCATTCACAGTATTGCCAATTTTTTATGATCAAAACACGCAGGCCTTCTACACAAAAGGTGCTAAATAGCACTAAATTATAAAAAAAATGTAATACAATTGAAAAAAATCTATTCTACAAAGATTTTTTAATAATTTGAACGACTGATAAAATTAAAATTAATTTAGAACAAATTAGCAACTTTAAATCTTTTCTTTCATTTTTGGGTTCAGGTATAACATTAAGAAAATACCTATCAGAGGTTTTAGGCAAGGTTGTGCTTTTTCCCTACTACTGTTTATCGTTGTCCCCGATTGTGTACAACTTGGTACAAGCAGGGTACTCAACACAAAGTTAGAAGACTTACGAGTATATTACGCAAACGACATCCAACATTTCCAAAAGCAAAATTATTCGAATCAATGCTAATAACACAATGATCTCTCAAATTAGAAATATAAATTTCGATTTGTTCCTATCTCGGCAGTATCCTCACTATGTTAGGCGGTTTCAGTGTTGATATTCATAATAGATTGAACCTAGGCAGCCAATCTTTTGCCCGATTGAATGCTATTTTATTATGGAACTCACAAGCAAGCGGAAGGCCAGATCATTTCTAGAGAGGACAGATTAAGAGATAAGTTGCTTTCTTAGAATGACTTAGAGCCAGGTTAGATCCTTGGCTTTAGATGTCTATATATTTTTTAAAAAATCGCCAAAACACGTAGAGAAGGATGTACTCTTAGCTGCCAACAACAGATGTACCAATTTAACAAAAAAAAAAAAAAAATCGGAACGATGGGACCGCCACACGGGGGTTATTTTAAAATCTTTTTGTTCATGTTAGTATTTCAAAAGGTGTTGAGTGTTTAATGGCCCAGAGGTTTCTTAGCATCTTATATACCCGACCAATATACATATGATTAGACCATGAAAGCTGATTGTTGAAAATAACTCAATAATATTATTATCTATTCCCATCACAATGTCAGTATCCAGAGTTATATTCCTATTGTTAATAAAAATGCACTTAGATTTGGCCGGATTGACGCACAGTCCATTGTTCGCAATCCACTTCTTAATATTAGCCAGATCGATGTTTACATTGTTCACGCAGAGATGGAAATCATTCGCTAGGCAAATTTTGTACATTCGCACATCGTCAGCGTACATTTGTACACCACAATGTTCTATCGCATCAGGTATGTAAGTCATTGATGTACAGACAAAATAATAGAGGCCCGAGAATTGAGCCGTGTAGTACACCCCTGTTCCCACTTCGGGTTTTTGAATAGTTGTCATTCAATACAACTGTTTGAGGTCATTAAGTCAGATAGTTATGTATAAGCTTACAGTCTGTAGGCGAAAAATAAAAAGGTTTCTTAAATTTAATCATCAAAATTGCGTGATCAACTGCCTCAAAGGCCTTACTATGATCCCAAAAAACGAAAAATGAGACCATAATCCTGTCGAGATTAGTCCTCAGTTTTTCAATCACATCCGTAAGCGCCGTAACAAAACTTCTACCCTTTACAAGACCTGATTGCCTATCAGATAAAAGTTTAGATTGTTTCAGGTATTCATTAATTTGTCTACTTATAATATTCTCCATAACTTTTGAAAGCAGGGGAAGAATCGCAATGGGCCTGTAATCATTACCTGGCTTCGGAATGGGAATAATTTTGGACAGCTTCCATCCATCAGAAAAAAACAATATGTGTGATGAATGGTAGTAGTCTCTGCAAAATTACTCCAAGAAACGTTGGATTTACCCCATCAACACCAGTAGCCTTATATTTTACATAAGAGAAGCTTAACATAACTAAAACTGAATATGTTTTCGAATGAAATTAAACATAAATTAGCATATATGTACATAGATTGTAAGTGGGTTTAGGGATACTAATATTCGAGAATATATTTTAACCTTAAAGGGATCTAATATTAACGGCGTGCAAGTTTAGTATTGTAATTAAATAATAAAATTTTTAGTTTTATTCTCAAAAATAATTTATTTTCTCTATTTTACTTAAAAAAAACCGCATGTTTTAAAAAATAGGCCCTTAGGTGAAACACGTTTACATATTATCTAGAATTACGTAATTTCCACAGGATGAAGTATTTAAAGTCCATAGTTAATATGAATTAATGAGTATATTGAATTTAGTGATTTTCTATTTCTTACAAAAAAATGCAAATAGAAAACCGCCTAACTAGCGCGTTTTTAAAAAACAGCGCTAAAGAGAAAAAATTCGATATTTGGAACGCGCTAAATATAGCGCGAAAGGCGCTAAATTGGCAACACTGTTCATTCATATGTGAATACTCGTGCACACTTAAGAACTGTTCCTTAAAATTGTTTATATTGTTTTCTTTTTAATACGAGTACGTTTCATTACTGATGTAGAGAAGAGCAATAGCAAATAAGAAGAGTAGTAAAAACGTGAAAATATGCAATGATAAAAATAGCCACCACCACTTCCACCCCTTATAGCAACGCAACTGGTCACATACAGGTATTGAATTACTTCCCTCAAATACACTTGAAAAAATAAAAGGCATTATTCCAAGTGATTTAATTGAAAAAAAGAGTATGATACCTTGCAATTTTGTTTAACAGAAATTCATGTATTACAAATACAACAGTACAACAATAATCTATTTATGAAATTCTACAAACACCTCCAAAATCTTGAGTTGCGGGTAAAAAACAATTATTCCTAACTTTCTGCATTTATATGCTAATAACTTAGCTGAATATTAACTGACTTTTAATTTTTTAGCAGATTAAGGAAGAAAATAACATTTTTCATCCAACTTGTATAGAGTTTTTAAGTTTAGAGCTGTTTTTTTACACTAAGAGCCCGAGGAGATCATCCAAATTAGATCAATAACATCGCCTCAGAAGCGCAGGCAGCAGCCGAGGCCCACCTCAGCAGCGACCTCCACCAAAGCAAACAAAAAACTTGGTAACAACCTGTGAAATAACCACAGAGATGGTTGTGTGCACCAGACAGAATTTTGATATAAATTTTATGCCTCATTGCTGTCAGCATTCGTCACACTTGAGTGGACATATATATATACATAGTCTCCTTTTAGCTCAATACACTTAGTAAGACGATTTTTCAACTTTTTTATACCATCTGTATAATACGATTTTGGGAATTCCTCAAAATAGTTTCGGTAATCACTTCTTCGTTTGAGATGAATCTTTTTCCTGCGAGCCATTTTTTCAAGTTTGGAAACAGGAAAAAGTCACTAGGGCCTAAATCTGGACTATAAGGTGGATGATCAACCAATTCGAAGTGGATTTATCGTAGTTTTAGCATCGTATCTAATGCTGTGTGAACCGGTGCGTTGTCTTGAAGAAATAGCACTTTTTTCTTGTTTAAATGTGGTCGTTTTTCCTTGATTACATTAACCAATTGATCCAGTAATGCACGGTAATACTCTCCTGTGATTATAGATCCCTTTTCAAGATAATCGGTGAGCAATATTCCGTGTGCATCCCAAAATACCAGCCGATTTCGCTGTCTTCGCCTTCTTCGGAGCACTTCTACCAGCTTCCACCCATTGCTTCGATTGATTTTTGGTTTCAGGTGTGTAGTGGTGGACCCACGTTTCATCAACAGTTATTAATCTACGCCAAAAATCAGCAGGATTATGCTTTATCATGTCCAAACAACGCTGTGAAGTGATCTGTCGAACTCGTTTTTGTTTATCACTCAACAAACGCGGCACCCATCTTGCCGATAGCTTTTTCATATGCAAATGTTCATGCAAAATGTTGAACACACGGTCATATGATATGTTTACCATTTCAGCAATCTCACGTATTTTCACCCGGCGATCATTCATAACGATGTCGAGGATTTTCTTGATATTTTCTTCAGTAATCACCTCTTTCGGCCTTCCTGTTGATGGTATTGTTGCAGTGCTTGTTCGGCCCCGTTTAAATTCAGCAATCCAATATTTCACCATATAATCTGACGGAGCAGATTCGCCGTAATGTTTATCAATCTTTTATTTTGTCTCCTTCGCCGTTTTGCCTTTCAAATAATAGTATTTAATCACTACACTAAATTCACTTTTTTCCATTTTCCAAGAAACACAAAAGTTGCTTACTTCAAACGACTACAACAAATAAACTAATCGATGAATTGTCTAAAATTTTAACAGCTGACGTTTGACAGATCGTAATTCCTAAGAAAGAAAAAGTTTTTGTGTTTGTGCCGCCATCTAGCGCTAGGTAGCTTCAATGTCAATCCGCCCTCGTACAGCGCTGAAACTTTTATGGGGGGGTCAAATATCACACTGTGGGCTTAGGGAGATAAAGACGAAACTTCCAAAATAGTCCATGGCCCCTTAAAGAAAGCATTGTAAGAGGTTCTGTCAACACTAAAAAATATTATTAAATGTGCTGGTAAGGAGTGCTAATACATAGGGTGCTCAGTAAAGTTCGGTTGCAAGTTATTTAAGTTTAAAAGTGACACAAGATTCGATACATTACCATCAGATTTTACTTTTCTATTATAAAAAAACTAAGAATGCGTAACAGCCTGTTGAAAAACTTAGGCCGACCAATCACAGAAAAGGGCGATAAAAACATGGAAAACTTTAAGAGAGACCGTCACATAAGCAACGTGGACGTTGCTGGGAACTAGACGTTCATAACCCAACAGTTATCAATTAGATGATGGTTGCTTCAGACTTAGGTACTACTAAGAAAAAAATTTAATTACTGCATAACCTTTAGCAATGTGCAGACTCTCCCCGTCATCTATGATATAGATCTATACCACTATAGTTAGGCCTATACTTTACTATGGGGTTATTTTATGGTGGAGTTCACTGGAGAAATGTTATGTGCTTAAGAAGTTGGAAAAAGTTCAACGGTCAGCCATGGTTGTGGTCTTCGGTGCGGTGTGTCAACACCCACAGAGGCTCTCTATGTTTTCCACAATTCCTGGGTGCAGGATATAATGGCGAAACACAAATACTGCGCTGCCATGCCGTGGATAGGGTAATCGGGTCTTGGGATCTCTCATTATTCCAGACATGCCGGTAGATGAGGCAGATTTGTGTAATTCCAAGCAGAACGGATTATTACGCCTCATCTCTACTACCAGTTGCTAGATACAGAGTTCTTATACCTGGGAAAAGGTCTTGGCAAAAGTCGCTGGTGGGTGATATAATGAGCTTGCCGTTTTTCCTCGATGGCTCGAAAACGAACGATAGAGTGGGATATGGTGTTTTCTCTTCGGACCTTAAAATTAAGGACTCCCATGGACTGCCTGATCACTGCATCGTCTTTCGGGCTGAGGTGGCGAATATTTGGGAGATCTTTAATTGGCTTGTACGAAACATAACTACGATTAGGAGGGTATGCACCTATATCGATAGTCAGGCGGAAATTAAATCTCTGGAATCTATGTTCTCTAACTCCCGGACGATGTTGGAATGCCACTTGTCACTAACGGTGAGGGCGGAATATTTCGATCTCAGGCTCATATGTGTGTCGGGACATAGTGATATTTCGGCGAACTATGTAGCGATGAACTGGCCAGAAGGGGCATGACGGCATATGTTTTGTAGGTAGGCGAGAGAACTATGGCCAGTGAATGATCGGAAGGGGTCTAGTCAGCTGGTGAAACTACCTAGACGGAGAATTTCGGCTGTGGTAGGTATGCTCTCGGGCCTTTGTCTAGAGGGCAGTTATTGCATGTGGAAGAGATAGTAACCTCGAGACACTTGCTTCTGGAATGTCTAACGCTATCGAGGCTGAGGTTGGGAGTCCTAGGAAGGCACCTTATGGAATCCGAATTCCAGCTGAGAGTATAGGTGGGTTGTATCGGTTGCTTCGTTATCAAAGCCGGCTTGGACTTGGTAGTCATGTGGGCCCGATTTTCTTGTTTTCCAGGATCATTATAATGTGCGGCATCACAGTGAACCTTTTGACCTAATTGGGCTGGACTGGCGCAATGCGAATGATGGAAACTATGAAAGATAGATCACGTACTAAAATAAATCGTTTAAAAGATCATCGACCAAGCAATGTAAAACTTGGCGGGCGGTGACAAAGCCAGGATTGACACCAATAAAGGCAATACCAGATGGTGGAATTGGAAGGGTATTGTTCATTGAGGGTTTATACAACCTAGTCTTATGATTGATTCTGATTTCTACTGCCAACAATTAACGAGATTGAAGCAAACAATTAAAACTGCCGGAATTCTTCATATATCTTTGATGACTTGGCTGAAAATTAGATAACTTGACCGGGAAGCTTTAATGCATTCACCGTATAGATGTGGCCTAGTACCTTCAGATTATCATTTTTTATCTCACTAGAACTATCTTAATGGCTTCAAATTAAATTGCGTAGAAACCTGCAAAACGCAACTGATATGGTGATGGTGGCCAATTAATTGAACCATTACGTGAAGACTCTTTTTCATCAAAACTTTCTTTGAGTAAATCCATTGTAGCGCAAACTGTGTGACACGTGGTTTCAATGGGACTGAGCTAATTGAGGTACGAAAAAATCTCTAATCATGACCCTATACCCTTCACTATTGACAATAACTTTCTAACCATCATCGTTTTTAAAGACATATGGACCAATAACTTCGCCAGACCGTAAAGCTTACCAAGCAGTAGTTTTATGTTGATGTAATGGTAATTCGACAAAAGCTTGTGGATTATCTTTACTTCAAATGCAACAATTCTGCTTATTTACGTACCCATCAACCGAAAATGGGCTTCATCGGAGAACAAAATTTGACGAATTGACGACGCATACGATGGTCGCTTGTCTTTAATTCCTGTACAGGTTCAATCTCGAAAGCTTTTAAATAAAAATCCTTTCATAAAAAATCTTTCATAAAGAGGAAGGACACAACCCCGGGTGCTGAGAACGGCGACGAATTAATTGATTTTCGTCTTCCTTAATGCTACTCTGAACAGCAACTTCAATGCGCATTGGTCGGCGTCTACCGGGAAGCACATTATCAGTATAAGTAAACCTGGTCCGAAAACCATTCATCGGTATTCAAATTAACCGCTCTAAAAACGATTATAAAAAATGAACAAAGTGCACCACAGTTTTGCGAACAGAAATAATAAAAAATATCGAAATTAATTCAAAAAATATCAACAATTTGTAAGCCAAACTGAACAGAAAACACCTATCAGCTGTTAAGTAGGTTGTTCAATAAAGCAGTGTTGTCAACTTAAACTTATGAACTTCTAAAAAAAAACACCTGATATTAAAAAAGGTGTTTCTTTTAAAAAAAAATTTTTTGGGTGCTTGTTTAAAACTAATTTTTCTTGAACCTCAAATCTATTCCGTTAAAAAAAAAAAATGTTTTAAATATTAAATGTCATTTTTCACCAAAACTATAAAATTTTTCTAATTGACATCTTCTACCACATTTATTCAGTTAATAAATATACGCCCCCAACCCTCACTTTTTATAAATGGTTCATATTACGAGTACTGTCAATATTTGTTTTAAGCGTTTCTTCAGCCCGCATCAATCAATCACTTGCGTAAAGTAAAGACAGCAGGCCAAAGTAACATTATTTCAATAAATAGCCCCTTGGCTTGTCTCACTCACTGTAACGCCTGTGCAAACAGAATACATACATATGTACATACATAAACGCGTTTCATAAAGAATAATTGCGTAGGATTTTAATATTTATTGAAGGATTTAAATCAATTGTCTGGTCAGATGATGGGCACAATTATAAACAAACATGACGACGACATGATGTCTGTACAGGAATGTGTCACAGAAAAATGAAAAGAATTTTGATTTTCCGCAGAAGGAGAAGAGAAAAGAGAAATGGAAATTCGTTTTCTAAAACTTAAAGGACTACTTATTCTAGTATATGAATATGGAACCTTCATTTGCGAAAAAAAAAGGAAAATAGAATAGGAGTGAAGAAAAACATGACATTGACATTCTCTGCTGTGGTACGTAAATGATAAACGATGTTAATGTTACCATTAAAACATTGGTATCAACAACAATAATTTTTAAAATATGTTATAAAAAATACAAAAAAGACACATACATACATACATACATATACATACCATGTATACCATAAGTATATACTTTAGATAAAATTGGATCTTTTTCACTGGATTCCATTAAAAAAGAAAAATGTCACCAGTTTTCAATTTCTCCACATGATTGGGAAAGTCAACAACGTTTGATTGTTGGTGAAAGTTTGTTGGCCTTGTGGGTCATGTTCAGACAAGTAAATGGTTTTATTGACTTGTCCTTTCTCATGTCGTACATCTTCTCTTTTCACTGTTTCCTTTTTTATATGCCTTTTTAATCTTTTTCTTTTTCTTTTTCTTTTTTATCTTTTTTATTTAGAAATCACTTACAATTTTATTGAAAAACTTTTTTTTTTCGCCCATATTTTTATTTGGTTTTGCTTTGTTTTTCTTTGTTTTTATTGGCCTACTGTTTACACAAGCAGATCTTATTGAGAAATTGTATGCGAATTTTTTGCAAATACAATTCAAATTTTAAGGCAGTTTAATAATTCCACGTGTTAAAAAGAGACTTATATCTCAACATAGTCTCCTCGTTTTATTTAGTTCATTATTTTCACTGAAAATAAAAAGATTATTAATTAAATTTGGTAAAGAAAAAACTACAAAACGGTTTAAGCCGGTATAATACGTTGTGATAAATCCATGTATCATTCAGATTTAGAAAGCGGTGCAAAACCTCGTTCAGATTGCACCTGAACATCACCTACAATATTTTAAAAATTTGTATATGATTGTTTTTGTGGCACTTATTCCAAAAAACGTACGATGTTTTCTCAATTTTATTAAATTTGTTCCTCACTGTAATGTAAGCTAACAATTTGTATTCAAACCTTTCAACTAGAAATTAAACTAAATTAGCGCAGCATGTGCGGGACTAAGTTGCATGAAGTCATGTTGTTATTACTCACTCTTCTTCGCAACAGTTCCTCAGTATCTATTCTTCCCAATCGGATGTGGCCGGCATTGCGGGTTTGGACGCACATCTAACTTTTTAACTACGTCTCAGCGTATCTCGTCATTTCTTCTCCAACCATGCGTACGTTCAGGTCTTAATGTATGTTCGAAATTCTTATAAACCATAGATCATTTGTAATTAGAAGCGAAATTTTTTTTTTTTGACACCTCTGTATTCGTTCAATATTGGAAGCTGTGAGCACATTGAGTTCGCGTTATAATAAAGGAGCTTAAAGTTCAATTTAACTGTATCGCCTTTATTCACTTGGATAATTGTGTTCCTTATTTTAATTGCCGGGAACGACTATTTGCGCAAAGTGAATGTACACTTTTGTTCGTTAACCTTTATTCTTTATTGCTAACTTTACAGTTATGCAAAATTCAATTCTCATTCCTGCGAGTCTACATGACTGCTTAGAGTAACTGTATCATCAGCAAATGTCAAAGTATTGGTACTACTGCTTATTAAAATATCGGAGGTATTATGAGCGTCAAAATTATGTGTACAGCCTAATTGTCTAGAATTAAGTGTTTATTTTGCCTTTTAAAATACTATGAATTTAAAAATGTAATATTGTTACGTTTTTACCTTTTTAAAAACGAGTATTTATGAGTTCGTAGATTGTAGTTAAAGTAAAATAAACCTTGTGTTTAGTTTTTAATTAAAATTCTTTATTCAACACAGTTTTGTGCACCACTCCTTGTAGCCTTTTTAAAAGCAATAACAATTTTCTATTCTTAATTACGCTTTCTGTTTACTACTTTGTAAACACCAACAATTGCTCGACAGATCTTTCTACTTAAAAATCTTCAGAACCGATCGTAGTTACAGCTTAGGTTCGATCACAACCTTTTTGACCAGTGGTTATCCTCACTTAACTCTCTTTGCTGAGTTAACGCCAACTAAACTGGTTTTTTACTTCACGATTCACTTCACACAAACTGTACTCACTGAGTTTACCTTACTTAAAGTGATTGTTGTTCGCGTCGATGTGCTTTTTAATATGGTTGAGTAAACAACACATCGAAAGCTCTCAAGCCTCTCGATATTTCAGGTAGATTCCATTTCTTTCTTTTAATTTCTTTTTGGTTCTTTTGTAGCCATGCGTATTTAAATATCTACCTCTTTCAGCTCTTAGTATTTGTTGTTGCTGGTTTATTGGCTGTTACTTGTTTTCTTTGCTGCTTAATTATTGTTGTTGCCTTGTTATTTTTATTTACTTTATCTCTGCTAATATTTGTTGTTGTTGATCCTGGTTATTTATAAAGAGCACGTATAGTTGTTCTTACAGCTTTTGTTTATTTATTTTAGCGACGTAATAAACGCAGTGGTGCCCAATCTTATTTTCGTAACAATATTTTTTAAGAATACATGATATTTAAGGCTCTAAAAAATTCATAAAAACAACAACAAAATTCTAACAACAACTAAAATTATACAGCAAATAAGAAATTTACTCTATTTGTACGCGTCAAAATAAGGAGTACAAGAAAAAACTATGCCACAAAATAGAATGACGTAGTAATACCTAGGAAGTGATATCATTTTTTTAAGGTGCTGACGAGTACAACAAGAGCCATATTTTGTAATTATCGTAACAGCTCCAAGATCTTAAGTTACGGTTAAAAAACCGGTTTTCGTACCTTCATGCACTTATGAGCTAATAACTTAGTTAAATGTTACCCGATTTTTAAAATCTTGGATAATGATGTGTTCTTGTATACTTAAGTAAACTTATGGAATCTGTTTATATTTTTCTTCAAGCAAACACATTTTTGTTCAACTCATTCCAAATTTTTCAAGACGTTTTACATTATAGTTTATATACATCGGTACCGCAATATTTTTGGATTTATTAAAGTAGTATGTTTAATTATGAATAGAACTATACTTCAGTTTTTTAAATATGATGGGAATTGATAGAGTTATAGCACCTATTGGCTAATGCCTATATGGTAAAACATTTGGATATAGGCTTATAAGCCTGTATGACTCCACCCTTGTGTTGTTGTGTTTCCAGGTTTGGGAATCATGTATATAAGCAGTATTTGCCAAACACGGGGATAATAATCTGGTCGCAAAATAGCACTAAACATAGCGAGAATTAATCTTTTTGCCAAACGTGGCAGCTATATAATCATTTTATTGCTGATTTTCCCTTAAATTTTACTCTTTTAATTACCCAAAGTACTTAATGACTACAAACCCCTAACTAAATCCAACTAAATTTGTGGAATTTCTGTTAAAAATTATTTTAAACCATTTATTCAATACAACTCTACAGAATCTGCCATAGCTTCTTTAGTATAGTTGCATATATTGGCATAATTAGCTTTTTAAGAAATTTAAACGTGCTTGTCCGTTTACCTCTAAAAGTAACTCGTATACGTTTAAGTACCTTCTCCGCAGAATTACCCAAATATATTGGATTTTTTTTGTCGGGGTATTTATGCCGAGATTACTGTAACAAGAAAGAGAAGTAAAACCATCAAAGCGAATTACAAAGATGTCATGTGAACGGGATAATTCGTACGAGTAATTTAGGCAGCCAACAAAGTAGTGTGAGGTCTCGTATGAACATGGTATTAAAAAAAATGAGAAGGTAAAAAAACTCACAAAATTACAATCTATCTTTCCGATTAAGATTATATATAACATATGAATCATATCTACAATGTCTCCAAGACAATGAAATACCATAAATGTCGGCCAATTCATTATACTTCCAAAATTAATTTTGTTGCTTTACACTTATAATATCATTTATCATTTTATATGGCTTGAGAATGTGTGTCTGTTTGCCTTATTAACTAATGGGTGTTAAAAATAAAGAAGAACAATTAACACGCCAACTTTAATAATCGTTTACTAGAAAAAAAAAATATTTTTTTTTTTTTTTAAATTCGTAAACGCAAATTTAAACAAACGTAAAACTAACAAATTAATCTGTATATCCATTCTCTGTACACTCAATGAGCAATAAAAACACTTTTCTACTTTTATAAGCTAAAGAACTCCAAATCAAAAAAAAATGAGATAAAATATTTAAACTGGGTGTTCCCCTGACAACTCTCGTTTTTTTGCTCTCCTTATTTGTTTACCTAATAATATTAAATTTATGATTATATTTATTGTAAAATAAAGAGGGAGAACAAAGGTCACATTTTACTATGGAAAACCCCTGTGACAAAGCTATCTAAAGTGTAGGTGTGTATCAGGGTGTAAAGCAATGTTTGTATCATTTTAACAATAATAACGTCGTAGGCGACATCGATAGCAAAAATGCCTCGAATTTCATTATGAAATGAAATTCTTATGAAATTTATTCATAAAAACTCAAAACGACCCATAGACTGTAAACCACAGGAACTAATTCAAAAACCTCAAGGTATTAAGTATAGTTTTGGTGAAATTATTCTTAAATTGCGGTATATAAATGAATCCTTACGTAAATTGAAATCTGAAATTCTATTTTGGATCTGCACAACCCTGGGACCGCCTTTGCAGTACTTCGAGGTGGAATTCATTTAGTGCTCTATGTAGTCTATGTAGTCCACACATTTACGTTTTCTTCTTCTTGATATCTTAGACAAATGTTTAGTATCCTACATTTTTCCATGGGACACCATTCAATTTACCAGTTTGAAATCGATATCTTTATTTTAACAAATGCCGCATTGAGGTTAAACTTTATACCTATAGATGCAATATTTTAAAGTGCTTGATGGTGTTAGAAGTAGGTGCTTGTGCTCGTTTAACAACTGCGCTAATGTCGCGTATAGATTTATCGCCTTTTGATATTTGAACATTGATTTCCCTCTGCTCAATCGATATCTGCTTACCTCGCAGTGCTATTGCACTTTTTGCAGTTCATAAAATCAATCCAATTCACTAGACCATGAATTGACGTACTTGATTTGTTTGTAATGCAAGTACATTATTCTTCCAACATTAGCATTCTATCTTCCATGCTATCGTAGGCCTCATGGCATTTATTGCATATTGCAACTTTTTCTACGACGTAATTTTGTAGGTATCCACCGAAATTTCTATGGGCACTCGAAACTTCAAATAGTAGAAATTTAGTTCACCATGTTTTTAAAAGTGGAATTATAATAAATATTCATAAACTAAAAAGCCTGTTTTAAGCCTCTAATTTAATATTGAGTATTTCTCTGCGTATATGGTTACTTCGTAGGTCAAAATAATACACACTATTGCAGGAAGTACAGATTACGCTGCTTCTGAAGTCGAACGGTACACGCATATCACTCTTAGTAAACATACTCTATGTACCTTCCAAGTCTATTCGTATGATGCGAGCCAAATACAATACTTTTGCATATACTGAGGCTATGAACTGCCTAGTTGTTAGCACAGGTTGTTGCGCCATTATAACAGATCGAACCGTAGTAAAAACGAGATAGTTGATATATTTTTTTTTTAATTTAAATTTTATTTAAACAACATTTATATGCATTCTTATACTATAATAAACAAAAAGTACTGAATACAATTAACTAGACATAGTCTCATAAACTACTGAATATTTTCTCAAAAAACGAATATGTGTTTGAAGACCCTATACAACTAACCTACAGCAGAACCTACAGTGTCTTTCTGGAAGGAATAAATGATTGGATTTTGAAGAATACAAAATGCGAAAAAAAGGTAAACAATGTAACTAAGATATCATTTAAGATAATAATTAAGAAGGGGGTAGCAGATCCGTTCATGATAACAGAAACATAATTTGTCAACGTAGTGGTCGTTCAACAGAGAATATAGCAGCTGTGAGAAGTGTTGAAGAATTTCTAAAAACATCCATTCGTCATCGTTCGCAGCAATTAAACATTATTTAACATTTTGCATTGTGATCTCCATTTAAAGGCTTATAAGATCCAGCTAACCAAAGCATTAAAACCAACTGACCACGCTTTACGTTGGCAATTCGTTTCTTGGGCCATCGAAAAAGAGGAAGAAAATAAGAAATTTTTTTAACAATATAATCTTCACCGACGAAGGCTACGTCAACAAGCAGAATTGCCACATTTGTTACGTTAAGTGTGGTTTGTGGTTCGGAAGAATCATAAAACCACATTTTTTTAAACGAAAATGTAAATGTGATTACGGTCAATGGAAATCGCTACAGAGAGATGATTTGAAGCTTTTTGTAACGAAAAATTGATAATTTTGACATAAAGACTATGTGGTTTTAACAGGTTGATGGCACTTGTCACACAGCAAGAGAAATAATGGATCTTCTGAAAGAAAAGTTCGAAAATTACATTATTTCTCGTAGAGAAGTAGTAAACTGGCCACCAGGATCGTGCGATTTGACACCTTTAGATTTCTTTGTTTGTGGGGTTTTTTATAACCGAAAGTGTAGGGGGCTGTCACTAGACCGACATATTTTTAATTTTTAACCAGGAAAAGTTTTTTTTATTAAAATGATTCCTCAATTTTGGACATCCTATACATAGACTTCACAAGTTTGTCTAATCACCCAAGACAGCAAATTTGTTTGTTCATTTTGAAATCAACGCAGGCAGCTGGCTAATTTCCTGACTTTTTAGATAAATGATATTGGTTCAAAATTATTTTTCCTAGACTTCTTTTGTAACTTGTTATGATAAGATTTCTCACTATGATTGTCTAAAGTTTTAATACCTTTAACTGAGTAACATTTGCTGGCAATGGTTTCACCACTCAAAAGGGTAATGGATATGCAGGAAACCACGTATAACTAAAAAATACTATGGCCATGACCTCGAAAGCCAACAGCTTTAGATTAGCGTCTTATTTATGGACAGTCTATCTATGGATTTATCGACTCTTTCCGGCGTGACTACCTACTTTTGTAGACGTAAAAGCTTGGCAGCATTTGTGTTGTCCTACTTCGACTTGTTAGTCCATTTAGATCAAAAAAGTAGCAGTCAAGACGTTACTTAATCTCAGATAATCTTTCTGGTTATAACAAATTAAGTGCAGTCAGTATTGATTTCAGGTAGCCGAAATCCCACTTCCAGGTAGCTAAAAGATCCTACTATTTTTCCAATATGGACTTAGAACAATATGCAGGCAAAAATTATATTTTGAATTTTAGTTTAACAACTATTTTCTTACTTCTATCGCTAAATAAATAAATCAATACGTCGCTCAATGTTTGCGGTTGATATTGTGTTTATCTAACATACTAAAAATCTAAATATTTTTTACTCCGTTGTTTCTTTTTTTTTTTTTTTTTTTTTGTTTAAGCTTAACAAACAGATGGGATTTAAGAATTTTTATTGTTGTAATCACTGTTATTGCTGTAGCTATTTTTGTCGTATTTTCTTTGTGTTTGTTTTTTATTAGCTTTACTGTGTTCCCAAGTAATTGACGTAAGGGGGAGGAAGTAAGTAAGTAAAACAGATCAATTATTTTCGATTATATTTTATACGAGGACAGTTCAAAAATTACGTTGCTTTTAAAACAGGAACTTTCAATGCAACACGGCCTCTACTGTATTACTGGATCTATAACGAGAGGTTTGTTTTTGACGGTCATTGGATTCAAAAAATCGTGTTAATTTTGAAAAAAGGGTGGAAAAAAGTGATTTTTTTAGTTTTTTAATCTTAGAAACCACCTAAAATAATGTAAAAGAGTTGAGGTCTCTACAAATAGTCGATAAAATTTATGGAATAATACTAAACACCAGATTCAGATTGAAGATAAATGCGATGGCTAATTCTGTTGGCCTATAGAATCTATCCTAACAATAGGGGCCGTGTTTGCTTACATCGTTTAATGAAAACAGTCTTCTGATGAAGTTGTACAGAAGAAGGTGAAAAGTTCATGCATATTCACATCGATTACCTTGAAAAGCCCGAACGATTATTAATTAATATTATTTAGCAATTTTGCACAAAATCAATATTAATTTGAAACAAAAGCGACCTCATTAAGTACAGAAAAACTGGTGTTCCATTAAGACAATTCTCAGGTCCACACATGTTTAGTAGTCTGGTCCTTATATGGCACAAATTATTATTTTTTAATTATTCAATGGGGATCCTCTTGAATTGTTCTTTTTAGTGAAAACAATTAATTTTAATACGTGCCTCATAGAGGTTGAACTTGTGCCTATAGATGCAATATTTTATGGCGCCAGATGCTGTTAAAAGTAGGATAGTTTGCCTCTGCTCAATCGATGTCTGCTTACTTTGCAGTGCTAATGCCCCTTTTGCAGTACATAATTTATTTTTTTATTTATTTATTTATTAACATTAGTCCATGGATCTAGTCCTCACAGACATTTAAAATAATACATGAAATAAAACTAACAATTTTTTATTATTATTAAAATTACAAAATAAAGTTCTAATTGTAGTTGAAGTGACAAATTATATTAAACATGGAATGATAAATTACGAATTAAGAGAGACAATCAATAATTTCTTCATTACATTAGGACAACGAATAATCAATAAGTCTATAATATTCGTTGAATTCATTGCACATCCTTCTAAGTGGATCAGCATCAGGATAGTTGGCTCTAAAATATGTAACGGAGAGTGGTAAGAAATAATGTGATATTCGATGCGGTATATTAAAAGATATTTCGTTAATTAAAAATCCGGAGGCTATATCGCCTCTGAAAACATTTAATATAAATGACACATTTAACATAGTTCAACGGCTTCTCAACGATGGTATTTAGTTTAATGAGAGCGAATCGGGCAGAATAAAAATTGTTTTTGTACAGGCTCAATTGCATTGGAATGTACCTGATAAAAAGGATCCCAAATTATAGATCCATATTCCAAAATAGGACGAACAAGTAACATGTAAAGAGCTTTTGTAATGTACGGATAATCAAACTCCTTCGACCAACGTTTTATATAACCAAATACAAACCTGGCCTAATTAATTGTACACGTAATATGCGAAATAAAGCTAAGTTTCTGGTCAAATAAAACGCCAAGATCAAGGAAACAATCAACAACATCGATTGAGGAGTTACCCATAAAATAATTTACAGAAATAGTTGCTCTCGAATACTGCATCAATTTACATTTTTTACATTCAGCTCCATCAAGTTTGTATTACACCATTCATGAAAAAGATTCAGGTCTGCTTGAAGGAAATGTTGAACAAAAGGCTCGTTATAAGTCAGGAAAATTTTTACATCATCAGCATACATTGATGAATAAAGAAAATAATAGAGGGCCAAGATGACTACCATGTGGAAGCCCAGATTCAGCATGTATGCTCCTTGATAGCGTATTATTAAAACAAACAGTTTGAGTAAATCCATTTAATAGCACCATCCGTAAATCCCAGCATTCGTAATTTTTTTAATAGAAGAATATGTTTCAGCTTATCAAAGGCTTTGCTAAATTTTGGTATAGATGACATCAGTTTGCTTTTTGTAAAAAATTCACGATTATTTAGGATTGTAAGGTGAAGTAAATTTGTCACGGTTGAACATCCTTTTTGGCATCCAGGTTGGTATGCGGATATTATATTTGCTACCTGATAATATAACCGATCAGTAATTAATTTTTCAAAAAACTAGGGTATTATGGTCAATTTAACTATGCCCCTATAATTTTGAATAGCAGATCTTTTGCCAGATTGAAACAATAGCAGTATAAAAGACTCCCTCCAAATGTTAGGCAGTTATCCATGTTTAATGGAAATATTAAATAGAGCAGTTAAGGGAATCGCTAAGCTATCGGAACAATTGATCAAAATACTGCTCGGAATTTTATCGGGTCCACAACTATAGGAAAATTTCAAATTTCTTAATTGAGTTGCAACTGTATGTGTATCCAAAAGTGGTAATGCTATAGAATGATTTGATGTTATAGGGTAAGGATAATCCGCATTATAATCAAAAGTCGCATCAGAATATGTGGTAGAAAAAAATCGGCAAATAAGTTACTAATAATTGTAAAGTCACAAGATTCAGTTTGTTGAAATGACATCGTTGCTGGAAAAACAGATGATTTCTTCTTTGAATTATTAAGTTTGTAGAGAGCTCTTGATTTGCAGATCAAGTTTATTCTTCAACAAAAACGGGTGTATAAAAGTTTATTCAGTCTCATATAATTTGAACGGCTCACCGAATATCTAACATAATCAAAAGTAGATCTAGAAATTTTGTATTCTGATATATGCTACTTTCCGAATTCATGGAGAATAATAACATACTGCTTCGTACTTCGTATTCCTAATTATTAACTTATCTAATTCTTGATAGTTAGCATGTTTAAAACGAAAAAGTTCTTTCTGTCCCAACTGATGACAGCAAGTCAAGAAGTTAATATCATATAAAGTATTAAGAAAATCATTAAGGCAGTCATTAATAGTTGTTTGAACATAATATCCATCCTCAACTAAATAACTCCACGATATTGAAGGCTTATTGAAGTCACCCAATATTATCAGAGAATCAATTAATACAATCAATACCAAAGGACACAAATAAAAAGTTTAATAATTAAAAGTTAAATATTATTATTTGTTTTTTATTGTTGTAAATTTACATAAAGTTTTCTTGTCGTTTAAAGATGTGTTGTATACTAAATAGTCTTTTAAAAACAACTATCATTCTTCTTAAAGATTTTTTATTTAATTTAATATTAAGGAAAACAATTAAAAATAAAAGCTGTTCGATTATTACTTTGAGATTAGGACGAAAAGGGGAAATATGAATGGCACACTCACAAGTGACCTGGCGAAAATCTCTGAGTGGAGCCGTGCGAATCGGTTCGATTTTAATGCGCGCAAGACCCAATGTTGTGTTTTGACACACAGACGTGGTGGTGTGGTGTCGTCTGTATCTATAGGTAATGTAGATATTGAGGCGTCAGATGCTCTTGATGTTCTGGGCATGAGGATTCATTGTGATGTACGTTAGAACGATCACATTTTCAACGTGTCGAAGGAAGCATTCAAATTCCGCTGCATTTTAAGACGGTGCAAGAAATATTTCACTCCATCTGACCGTCTCAATATTTACAAGACCTATATCCGACCCAAAATGGAAAAAAACTCTCATGTATGGGCCGACCGCTACAGGAGAGGGCAAAGATGCTTATTAATGACGGTAGTGTAGCCAACTCTATCGATTCCTTGGAACATCGTCGCAATGTGGCGTGTGTTTCATTGTTCTATCGGTACTAAAACGGAATGCGTTCTAATGAAATAAAGGATTTGATTCCACATAATCATATATTTTCACGCAGTACTCTTTTTTCCCGTAGAGCACATCCCTTTGTAGTTGATTGTCCGATGAATCCCACAACGCATTATAGAATTCGTTTTTTAGCCGCACCGTTCGTTTGTGGAACAATCTTTCTGAGAAAGTTTGGTCACAGAACAGAAATATTTTTAAAGAATATATTGCTTTTAACATCCATCGTGCATAACTAATTCGACCAGGCGTTCGTAAATTAGAAAGCTCTGCCCCAAGAAAGATTATGACTAACTTAAGTAATTCTTTATAGTCTTCTTGTTTTTGAGATTAAGTCAGTTGTTCGTTACAAAACTTAACACAATTTTCGAGTTCAGCTGGACTTATTTGTAATAAAGAAGTTGCAACCTCATGCCACTTCTAAATTATTCTTTGATAAAACTTGGACATGATATGGTAAATCTTTCAATTATTGAAACTGAGATGTAGAATATAATTTTGTTTCGAAAACGCTGCGCAAATCTATCATGTGTATGAAACATGATGGCGGCAAGGTAGAGGACAGCGGCGCCTGTGTTGATACCGCTATTTGTAGATGTTGTATCATATGATAAGTCGTTTATTTGGTTCACAATATTCAATTTAACTATTCTTTCATAAACTGCCAAAATATTTAAATGGAATCAATAGCCAATTTTAAGCTTTTCTTTGCTAAAAGCTTTACGATGCAAATATTGTGACTTGCGATACACCCAAGACGAGTCACTGTTTGGTGCGGATTTTGGTCCAGAGGCATTATTAGACCATTTTTCTTCGAAAATGAGCAAGGAGTGACTACGTGCCACACAGCCGAAGCTACACTCGATGTTTTGCGCCATGTTTTTGAAGATCGCATTATCAGCCGCAGAGCTGATGTCGTTTGGCCACCTCGGAGCTGCGATTGGATTATTATCTGTGGGGTGCCGTCAGAGATAAGTGTTACGCCAACAAGCCAGAGACAATTGACGCTTTAAAGGACAATATTCGTGAAGCTATTGGTGAAATACAGCTGCACACCATCGATAATGTGCTTAAAAATTTGACGAATCGTATAGGTTACTGCATGGCCAGCGGAGGCAGCCATTTGAATGAAATTAGTTTCCATTATTAACCGGAAGGATTGTACTTTCAATTAAAAAAAGAAATTTGAGAAAATATTCAGTAGTTTTTTTTATAGCATTTTCACAAAAAGAAAATTTATTTGGCAGACCCTTTATAAGGATTTTACATTATTTCAGCATGATTACCACTTTGATTTAAATGGAACTATTATATTAATTTAACGTCATTTATAGTTGTTTTTACATGAAACGATAATGAAGAAAAGTCATTATTGAAAAATGTTGAATCAACTTTGTTTTTATTAATTCCACAATAATTTTTTCTATTTGTAAGACGTTTAATTTATTGGAAAGAATAAAAATTGGAATTGCGAAACTACCCTCGTGTCTAGACAATGTTTACGAATACTCGTATAAGCCTATTGCAATCAAATTAGAGATACAAACCCATACACACAGCAACAAATATGAAAACGAAAGAAATGGATACAATTATCAGGATGATATTTTGATTTTTTTTTCTGAGAGGACGAAGAGATGTGAAAGCATTTACAGAATAAAATCATTTGTGAATATCATTTAGATTTAATCCGGTATCTTTATTACATTAATAAAAACGCAATATTTTGACACTTTTCTTTTCTTCTTTTCTTCTTTTTTTGTGACTTAAGAACAAAACATATTTTTTTATTTTTATTTATTTTTCTTTTGTTGGGGTTTTCCTTTAATACTTTTATACTTTCTCGTAAATAATATCAATGCTGATTATTGGTTTTTATTTATTAATATTTAAAAAGATTTTCTTGTATTTCGAAATAAAGAAGAAAAAAATAAATCGATTTTTGATGACAAAATAATTTGTAAAGGACAATATGAATCAAAATAAAGTTTGAGGGCAGTTTGTTAAGAAATAAAATTAACTCTAATAAGTTCAACACAATTTCACCCAACACACAACCAACTTTAATAGTAAAAACAACTCTTTCGACACTAAGCTAAGTCAAGGAGAAAGCGGTCAGCAGTTGTCTGAAAAAATTAATTTAAGTCCACGGATTCAGTGTATTTACTAGTTTTGCTTAAGCCGTACAAATGCCGACCTTTTGCGTTTAACCCAGCTTATGTGTAATATTGTGAATATTATCTTTGCGAAAACAATGTAAAACGTTACGATCATTGAAAGCTCCAATAATTATAAGTTTTTTTTTCCGTCACTTCTAACACAAGCACCCATTGCTTTATTTCAGTTTCTTTAATCAGTATGATCTTTCAAGCTAAGTAGATGAGTAATCCACTGTAGCTTGCTCCATATGATTTTTACGTAGTGGTGAGGAAACTTGCTAATTGGTGGTGATCTTTAATTTAGGTGGCGTGTTTTCCTGATCATTCGTCTGATGTTTGTCATCACCGCTAGAGGTATGCGAGAAGGTTATGGAGGCTTTTTTTTTATAGAGTTGTCTGGAGCAAAGTTGAAGCCTCTTTATTAAACATTCGAAACCACAATTAAATTTTTCTTCATCATGTCCTCTGCTGTAGCTCGAACCTGGGTAGTTTGTGTTGTTATGCGTGCGCTCTAACCACTATGTTCTCACTTAAACTCTCACGGATATTATGATTTTTTTTTTATTTTATGCCATATATTTGATTAGAAATAAAAACGTTTTTACTTTCTAGAGCCGTCTTGGGCCTGAGCTAACTTACATATATTACATAACATTAGAAATGATCGGTTCTTTTTAGTTAATTTTAAAAGCATGCAGAACGAACCACAAACTTTAAACATAACGGCGAATTACAAAAACAAACTAGTTAAAGTCTGATAGTTTTAGTGAGGTTACAAATGAGGTACTTGATTTCGAAAAAGTGTCGTCATCCGTAAGTAAGCCAGCTAATTATTTTAATTTTATAAACTGAACTGAACTCTATGAGCCGTAACTCTTTGCTTTCTTGAATGCCGTACACATTTCCTTAATCTCTTATTAATTATTTCTTTCATGCAATTTTCGTTAAACTATCTGCGGTTTTTCTTCAATAGTTTTGATTGTATTCAGTGAATACTTCTATTTTTATATTCGCTTTTTTTCCTTTTCATTTCACTTGAACAAAAAAAAAGCGGATTAAATTAATTTAATTTTGTATTTTGACACACTTAAGTATAGGTCTGGCTATCTATTGATTTAAATTTGAACCAGTGGTTATTTTGTATCCGGCAATACTTATGTCGTTCTATTCTGTCACAAAATTCAGTATACTATCTCTACTGAACGAAGTGAATCGACTTAGCTTGAGCAATGTTGGGATTTATTGGAAATTTATCATCATTTAAAATCATCTTTTCGGATGAAGTTCATTTGCATCTTGTTGGGTACGTTAATAAGCAAAATTGCCGGCTTGTGGAGCGAAGGCATCATTGGCCCATATTTTGTTTGAAATTGAGGACAGCGCAACCATTACAGTCAATGGAGCCACCTATCGCACCATGATAACCGATTTTTTTGCGCCCGATCTTCATGGTATTGATGTAAACGATATTTGGTTTCAACAGAATTGCCGGCGTGTTGAACGGAGACATCATCCGCCCTTATTTCTTTGAAATTTAGGACGGCGCAACCATTACGGTGAATGGAGCCACCTATCGCACCATGATAATCGATTTTTTTGTGCCCGTTCTTTATGGTATTGATGTAAACAATGTTTGGTTTCAGCAGGATGGTGCAACTTGCCACACATCTTTTTTTCATTATTGCGTCAAAGGTTTGATGGCCGTTTAATAGCCGAAATGATGATGTCAGTTGGCAGCCAAGTTGCAATGATTTGACACCGTTGGTTTATTTTCTGCGGTGTGCCATTAAAGACAAGTGTTGTGCCGATAAACCAGAGACAATTGAGCATTTGAATGCCAACATTAGTGATGCCATTGCCGAGATACGACCCCATACACTCGAAAATTGGTTCGATCAAATGGGGTACTGTGAGGCCAGCCGTGGCAGCTATTTGTATAAAATAATATTTCACTTCTAACCGGGTTTATTGATTTGAGATGTCTTTAAAGCTTAAAGAAATGATAATTATTCTCATTTCAGGGTCTTAATCAAAATTAATCCTGTGACTTATTCAAGTGGCCCATATTTGTATAAACGCACCCTGTAGTTTTCGTTGTTTTTGTTTTCTGTAAATCATTGCAGTTTCAAAATACCACCAAAAATTTGTACATACTCTTTTAAACGCACCGACTAAATTTCCTATAGAAACAGTCGTTCCATTTTCAATAATTAATTGGTTGAAAATTTGTATTTATTACTTCAAAAATATGTTTTGGCATAACCGGAGCGTTAACACAGTTTTGTAAAGCCAACCTACAGCCCGAAAAATTCTCCGCTAGATTGCGCTCGTCAAACCATTTCAATGACTTTTTTGAAATGTAAATAGCAGCGTTATCCTGTTAAACAATGTTCTCTTTAAGTGAAACAACAACCAACAACAACTTTTTAATTTATTTTGAGCAGTACAAAGCCAATATTTGCTACTACGAATAAGTGCCATTGTATGACCAAATAACTTACATAACTTCTGTAGAAACTGACAAATAAAAAAACAATTCAATTTGAACCATTAATGACTTTAAGAAACAAATTTGACTCCACATATTTTAGACTCCAAGCATTGCTAAACTGTTTCTAATTTAACAATATTTGTTTCATTAAATACGCATCAGTGCAAAGTTTAAAAAAGTATTCGTCAAATGTAATATTAATTTAAAATATGGTGATGATGATGCTATCTCTGGTACCATTTATAGCTGAAGTAAATATTGTATAGCATTAAGCATATAACCGACATTAAAGCATGAAAGCAAGCAGCAAGTTGTTGTTGGCAGCATTTGCTGCTATGCTATTGACTTCATAAATATTTTGACAGCAGCAGCAGCAATAAAATTAGGTTACATTGTCATTTGCATGATATAAGAAAATACAAGGTAGTGCCACTCTCTCATTTTTTCTGACATATTACCATTTGACAATAAAGGTGAACTGACATTTATGTTGAAATTTGTGCTGCCATACACTGCTCACAAAATCCCATTTTTCACATACATTTTTTTCGAATTCAATTATTAAGCCGTAATATAAGGCAAAACAAAATGTTAAATGTGCAAACAAAGAAAAGTATTAAAAAAAACAGAAAACAACTTAAAACAAATCTTTAATAAAACCTTCAAATTTCCCATTTCAATACATATCTTTTAGTATTTATTCTGAAATAGCCTGGGTTAAAAAACATACTCGTACATACATTATATATTCAAAATTAACGTTGGTACTTATGCAGCAAAATTCTAAATAATATTGTAAATTTAAAATCTTAATTAAATTACACAAAATTGTGAAAAACTTCTGGGAATATTGATCCTTTTTCTGCATGTGGCAACGCTTTTTTAAATGTTTACATATAAAACAAACTTCAAGAATCTCGTTTATTGTCAAGCAATTCTGAGTGGAACTACCTTCTATTTCTTATATCATGGTCATTTGTTTTATTTGTCATAAAAATATTTGTTATAGAAAACTATTTTTCAGTGGTGACACTCAAGCTTTTCAAATCCACCAAAATAAAATCGGTTGTTGAAAATATTACTCAAAAATATAAAAACTAATGGAATTATGCGTTTAAAATTTTTTGATTACACTGGTATACAAAAAACAAAAATTTTCTCGCCTTTAAATAAAACTTTATGAAATATAATGATTTTGATGCGCTGAATTCAAATCCGTTTTGAGTTTTTTCTCATCGCGCTCGAATTTTTTTTTATTGGATGGTACAAATTTTCGCCCAAAATATGGTAGTTATGTCAATGTATTTCATCATAATTTTAAAACGATTTGACCGATTTTAATGCAAGTACAACCAAGCGCTTAGGGAAAAAATTTCCTATGAATCACCAGCATTTCTTTTCTTTTTGCATTTTCAATAATTTCGGAGATATTCACAACTAAGTTGGCAAAAGAAAAATATTTTGTGCAAAATTAAGGCAATTTTTTTTTTCAAAAAGTCATAAAAAAATTTTCAGAATAAAAATTGTAAATTTTAAGCACGTAAATTAAAGAATAAAATGCTTAGAATAAAATAAGCTTTAAATCATGAAAATCGGTTGGCTATTGCTGATTTTATTCAATATTAAATGCAGTTACCTTACTTTGACCAAAATTAGCGAAAAATGTTTTCTTGTAAAATTAGCGAAAAAATGTTTTCTTGCAAAATTAGCGAAAATTTTTTGCGTGCAAAATTAGTGGTAATTTTATTTCCAAAAAGTTATAAAAAAATTCTTAGAATATATATTTTACATTTCAATGAAAGCTAGGTGTGGGTTGAAAGTAAAATAACCCATATAGGCAGGTGCCTAACTTTGACAAAAGTAAAGGGTTCATTTTTTACGGCTATGGTAACAGTGTTATTAATATAAATTATGTTTGATACAATATTAAAATTTTACGCTGTTGTTTTCTGATATATAAAAAAAAAACTGTTTTGACGTTTTTTTTAATTTAAAATTTTATATTGTATTGATGACACTAATTTTTGTTTTGCTGCCTAAAAAATAGAAATTATTTTATGTTTAGCAGCAGCAATAAAGCTTTTTGTCTAGGCTTTTGCTCTGCTACCTTTAAAATAATTGTTTTCATATAAACGTATGTATTCTATTTTTACATTTTCCTGTCTGTTGCTTGCTGTCGGTTATGTGTTTAATGCTTATTTGTCTCAGGACAAACTTGTACAATTGTACTTTCCTTAACACTATTTTCAAGTCGAAAGTACATTAGCACCCCAATGAATTATTAAGTACTACTTCAAAATTGTTCCTTCACGGGAGTAATTTAATAAATTTTATTTCACCATTGTGTGCCGCTGTGGTATGGTAGGAACGACACCCACTTACCAACTAAGAGGCGGTTTAATATCAGGCCAAACCATCAGATAATTTTAACAACGGTATCACCTCATAGCACTGCTAGCGACTGGTTAAGAGTATTTACGCTGTGAAGAGCTTCTCTACTAATGCATAGGCCGTTCGGAGCCAGCTATAAATTGTAGGTCCTTTTCAATGAAAAAAATAGAATCGAGTGTAGCTCATTGATTGCGAGAAGTCCCCCTTGTCCCACTTGGGATGTCGCGGGAATTATGTATATACGTATGTATTTCATCATTGTCCCATTTTTCGCGTTCCTTTTATTTACATATAGTAACTTTTAGCTAAACATTCGTTGTGAATTGTTTGGCAGATTTGGTTCAATCATATATTGTTTCGAAAAGAATTTGTAGCATCGTATGTTTAATATTAAAAACGTTTTCTAACGAGAGTAAACGTTTCGAGTGCTGGTGAATGAAGAAGTTATTACGTCTTTAAAAAACGACAACATATCGCATGCTATAAACACATTGACGACGGGAAGCTACTCGACTGCATGACTACAATTTACGTTATAACATTTGTAGTCGTGTAGTCAGCTACTTAAATATATTGGAAACAACATCATTATTAGCAGCTGATTCAAAAAAAATTGACGTTTTCTTATTTTCTTTACCTACTTATTATCTTAGTTAAGTTTTTAACTCTTTTTCTCCATTTTAGCCCCATTTGGTTCAAGTTCAAACATTTAATATCGCCTAAAAGTTTTAAGATAATCTGATTTGTATTGACTTTGAATCTATTTGGGCTGCGGACCATTTCCAATTAGGTGGTTATGTAAACAAACAAAATTGTCGCATATTGGGCTCAAAAAATCCACAAACAGTCCTCGAAAAACCATTGCGTCCAAAGAAAGTGACCGTATGGTGCGGTTTGTGGTTAGGCGGCATAATCGACCCGTATTTTTTCGAAAATTATCAAATAAACGCCGCCACCGAATTAAATTCTCTGCGCTACCAAACCATGATAACCAATTTTTTGTGGACACAATTGGCTAATGTTGCCAAACAATTCAGTTATTGCATCAGAAATTACCCGGCCGCGTAATTTCTCGATTTGCCGATGTCAATTGGACGCCTCGTTCTTGTAATTTAACGCCAATGGATTATTTTCTCTGGGGCTATTTGAAAGACCGGTCTTACGTGAACAAACCGCAAACAACTCTTAAAGATAAAATTCTGCGCTGCATTGACGAGATAAGCGAAGCTTTGTTGCAAAATGTGGTTCAAAATTTTGTAAAAAGAGCGGACGTCTGCCGACGTTTCAGAGGTGGACATTTGCCAGACATCATATTCGAATTTAATTCCCATATTTCTATATTATGTTTGTATCAATAAATGTGAATTTGTAAAAAAGCCAATTTCAAGCCAATTTTCTCCCTAACCTCAAACTTGCCTACACTTTATAAGGATTATTATAACGCAAGAACAAATACATTAATTTTTTAATACCTTTTGGTTATCAATACCTTTTATTGATTTTATATATTAAATTTTTTTTTTTAATTTTAAAGCCAAACAAAATAGAAATAAGAAATAAGTTCCTTTCAGAACTTGATTTACCATGAATATCGAGATAAAGAAGACAGTGAAGCAAATTTTCGTAGTCGTTAGAGATTTGACCTACGAACTGGCTGACGAAAAAAAACGACTTTGATGAATTTTGAATTGTGACTCTTTATGATTTAATGTGCGATATAGGGCATGTACAAACGAATTTTTATTTATGTTTTTATTTAATTTTTATTAAAAATAAATAAATATAAAAAGAATTCAGTACAATCGGACTGACAAAAGAGCACTTTTTCATGAATGTTGGTACAATTTGAAAAACATATTTCGTATCCCTGACTTATATATAAGTAAACTTATCTTCTCTTTCTTCTTTCTATTGTTATTGTCTCTCTCACTCACAATTAATAACTCTTATGACTTACAAGCAATTTACCATCAAATCTTTACTTCTTCCTCCACTTTTAGTCGGTCAACGACAAACTTCTTTAATTTGGATAGAAATTTTCAATTTTTCACTCATACATATAAGTATTGTGTTGTCGTTATTGAATGGTGCATACTTCTCAAGTATTTGAATGCTTTACAACACTTTTAACAACAAAGTTTGTATATAATATACTCACATAAACACACACACACACACACACACACTTATACAAACACATACACATACTCACTTTTCACTTAAAGCATTAATAGCAGTGATAACAAACATTTGACAATAACAAAACAAAAACTTTTTGTGCACTAATAAATATGAATTCAAAAATAGAAGAAAAAAATCAGGAAGAACGCAACAATGACTACAAAACTCCATTTAAAAAGAGAACAACAGTAGAAATAGTTTAAGAGAGAGAAAGCGTATTTCGCATTGATTTTGTTGTAAACCAGCAACAGGCAAACTAACACCAGCGCATTTTATAATTGCGATAGTAATTTCAGAGTCTCTCTTTCAAACTACACTGCAGAAAAAAATTGCATTTTGTTTCTTACGCAAATGGTTATTTACACTGGAAAAAGTGCTTTTATACTTTTTCAGTTAACATATATTAACAGGAATTTTTAAGAGAAATAACAACAACAAAACAACGAAGAAAAAAACAAAAACAGAACAGAAAACAATACAAAACATTTATAAAAATATGTAATAAGGAAGAACAAAAACTAACCAAATATCAAACTAAAAAGAAATTTAAAATAAATAAAATATGTTGAATAAAATGTTTAATAACATCATCAAATAAAAATTTTTTCTCGCTCTGTATTTTTCTGTTAATTTTTTGCTTATTTCTGTCTATTTCTTTTTTTTTTTCTATATGAGAGCAATAGAAAAAACTTGCTAAGAGTGCTACATTGCCGGACTCTGATTTAAACACACAGCCATATAAAGTAGCTTTAGTGCTTTTTCGGTACTTTTTTACATTTTATCGTAAAATGCCAGTGTTGGCAGTATATATCACAATATCCCAATAACAAACAAAAAAATAACAGAAAAGAATTTTTTAGTATCAAATAACTTAAAAAAATGAACATTTTCAAGAAGAAAAGCAAACAAAGAGTTCAAATTTCAGCTAGAATTTTAAAATGTAGATGTATATAGTTGTGTTTCATATATCAGGACAGTTCATCCTTTGCTACATTAATATGATGTTGGGTAGTTGTCCTGGCCAAGGATACACATTAGCGTGACCATGAACCAAAAATGTACCTGTAGCGCTATTTGTGAGTGGTAACAGTACAATGAGATGCACGTTTTGAAGTGGCCTGGTCAATAAATTGATCAAAATATAATAGAAAATCTTTAGAATCTTTAAATCTTTAGAAATCTTTAAAAATAAAAGCTTGTAATTTTATACAGAAGTATCAGTTATCTATCGGGTGTTTTTTTTAGAGGTTCATAACTTTGAGTTAGCAGTACTGCTTTCTTTAACAACTTATTTAACAGCTGATTGTTTTCTTTTGCTTAGTATGGTTTGACATTTCATTATGGATGACTTATACCGCCGCCAATTTTCCAAAAGGGCTGGAACATAAATTGATATTGATATTGATTTTCCATTTAAAATTTTATTCCTCGCAGAAGCCCACTTTAGGTTGAATGCGTACACAAATAAGCTGAATTGTGTTATTGTTTTGTCTGACTTATGGGTTAGCGGAGTCATTGGTCCATATGTCTTAAGAAATGGTGATGGCCAGAAAGTTACTGTCAGTGGAGAACCGTATAGGGAAAAAATTAGAAATATTTTCGTACGTCAATTTGGCATTAATCTTACTGATATGTGGTTCTAACAGAACGAAGTCACATGCCACACACTGTGTGCTACAATTGATTTACTCGAGGAAACTTTTGATGAAAGAGTAATTTTACGTAATGGTCACCAAGATCGTGTGATTTAAACCCATTCGATTATTTTACGTCACTAAATCAGAGACAATTGAACACCTGAAAATCAACATTCGAATAGTTATTGGCTAAAGAGTTATTGCAAATCTTGACGTTAATAAGTCTTCTCGCTGGCAATAATCTCTGAGGCGGGTCGCGCGAACAGGGTCGACTTTAATGCACGCAAGACCCAATGTTGTTTTCCGAAACACAGACGTGGTGGTGTGCTATCATCTGTATATATGGGTAATGTGGGAGAAATCAGATGCTCGTGATGTTCTGGGCATGGGAATACACTGTGACGTTCGTTGGAACCAATACATATTTCAAGTGTCGAAAGAAGCATTCAAGTGCCTCAGTTTTTTAAGGCTCATGTATGGACCGGTGCTTCAAAGTCTATTTTTGAGCTTCTCAAACGCGTAAAGGAGAGAGCGAAAGGTTCTTATTAATGACGGTAGGGTAGGCAACTCTAGCAATGTGGCGTGTGTTTCATTGTTCTATCGTTACTATGACGGCATGTGTTCTGAAGAAGTTAAGGGACTAATTCCTAGTCATCATATATTTTTACGTAGTACTCGTATTTTTCGTAGAGCACATCCCCTTGTAGTTGATTGTCAAGTAAATCGCACAACGCATTATAGGGAGAATTCATTCTTTGGTCGCACTGTTTGTTTGTGGAACAATTTTCCTGCGAATGTCTTCGCTGCCACTTACGACATGAGCAAATTCAAATCGAACGTCCACATGCACTACTCTATCTATCCCCCTTCCTACAATCTATTTTCCTAGTACCGGCACAATGCACTGCATGAATAAGGGTTATCCCCTGAGTGATGGTCTCAAGAAAAAAAAAAAAATTACGGCCGCATATGCTGCAAAAAGTTTGTGACAATTTGGTGTTCCCGATTGCGCCTTGCACGCGCCGGCCGTGGCGGCTACATGGCCGATATCATATTTAACCATTAATGTCATAATAGTTTCGATTCAACAAAGCCCGTTTCATTGTTTGTTTTAATATGATTTAAACTTGTGTAACTGTAAAAAAACACGAGATATAAAATCAAACATTACACATTTATAATGTTAAACAGAAGTTGGCGTAGCGTAGCGGTTAAAGTGCTGTTTGCATAAAACACAAGCAGACCAGATTTAAATCTCAGCGAGAATAAGAAGAATTTTCATTGAGACTTCGGATTTTAAACAATAAAAAGGCTACAGATGATCCCTCTAATAAGCTAGCTGACCTCCCACCCCACTGTATGGAGGAAATAAAAGAAACATCATCATAGCGGTCAGGCAACGGCACCACCTCTTGGTGAAAAAAGGAATGAGAAAGAGGTATGAATCTATGATAAGCACAAGGCTGTAAGCTACCACTACGCTAAATATGCAGATGGCGTCTTACAAAGAAACTAAAGTAAGGCAAATATACTTCTAAGATGAGTAACGGAAAAAATGTTCAAGAAAGGTAATAACCCCTTATACATTCAATTCAAATTGAATAAACGATTACAAGGTCTGTGGCCGACTAAAGATACAATAAAAATCGTTGAATGATTTTATACACAGAGTTGTAATGTTTGTTTGCAAAACACATAACTTTATTACCAGTGGAATATTAATAACGGTTACAAAGTTTATTTCCGGTTAAAAAAAATAATCACCGTTTCAACTTTTGAACAATGCATAATATCTAAAACATGGTATAATATCTGAAGTTACAAAGGAACGTTGTTGAAAGTAATTCAAAAGTAATTCGTCTGCACTTTAACTATCCGAAGGTGGTTCGCTGAAAGCAACTTGTTAGCTAGATGTTCAGCGAAAATGTAATTGTTGGTTAAAAAAGCAACAGATAATAAACGTACAGCATATTGATTGGATATCGCATGAGAAAAATAACACAGAGTGTAAAAAACAGTTTCTTTTAAACGTGTACACAAAATCAAACTAGCAGAGGGGCGATTTCGAAATATGATTTTGAAATACCGTCCTTTCCTGTGTCCTGAGTGCTGTAAAACTAAAAAAATTTAATTTTACAATGCTCTTGGAAATTTTGCCACCATGTATTAACATCATTTCAGTGCAGAGTAGCGAAGCATGCTTTGCTCATTCATGTAAGGGTCATCAACTAAAAACTACCTATTAGATACCATATTTTGTATTGATATTGATGTCCAACTATCGAAAAAGTATCCAAAACTTGTAAATGGTTTTTTAAATACTAAAAAAAATGTATTGTACAACCCTTTCAATTTCACCCAACACGGTAACACCGTTTAAACTAAAAAATTTACTTAAGAAAACAAAGAGAAAACTTTTTGCTTCAGCTTCATTCAAAAAATAAAAGTTGGTAATGCGCGTAATTTCTCTTATACAACAAACAATACAAAGCCAAAACAAAGTACTTGTTTTTACAATAAACACAAACTCTCTCAAATTACACAAAAGAGAGTAAGAATAGAAAACTAAAAACAAAAACTCTCCACTCTATACCACCGTTATGTTATTTTTATTATGCTGGTTTGCGTTAAATATAAACAAAAACAATAAAGCCAAGTTAATAAAAAAGAGTCCATCCATCCATGCACAACTTAATAACAGAAGAACCACTAAGAAAAAAAACAACAAACATTTCTCACACAACTAATATAAAACAACAATAACAGAGTGAACTAAATGGTTAAAATTTTATTCACGTTTGTATTCTGCTCTTCGGTTGTTCATTTTGTTGTTATTGTTATTCGCTTGGGATTTAATACAACTTTATATTGCTACTGCTGCTGCTGTTGCTGCCACTTTTTTATTTTCCTATTCTCAAGCTTCTTTTTGTTCTTTTTGTTTGCTTCTTGTTAAAGTGCTTTTTAACTGCTTTTTTTGTTTTTGTTTTTGCTGTTGCTGTTATTATTGAGACTTAAGCTAAGCTGTGTAAGTTGTGTTATGGTATGTTTTATTTATTTTTTATTTTTTTTATTTTTTTACACTTTTTTTATTTCACATACTCATACTCACACATATACATTCTCTCTTAATTCACATATTCTCTTACGTACACACATACTTTCACTAAATATGGAAAAAGGGGGGGATTTGTTGGGTATTCGTATAGTCGTTAAATGGCAAAACGAGTTTTCAACTTTAGATTTGTTTTTATTATTTTTGTTGTTATTCTTGGTGCTGCTTTTGTGCGAGTATGTGCAAGTATTTGTTTTACTAGTTTTTTTTTTGTTGTTATTGTTTTTGAATTATTTTTTATATCGTTTTTTCTTCTTTTTCTTCTCGTATAGAAATATTTCGCTATGATGTCGTTTTTGCTATTAATGGTGTTTCTCATAACCCAGTATAAAAAATTACTTGCAATTTGTACAGTAAGTCGCTAAAAAGCCAAGTAGATTATGTATGTGAATCAACTACTCTTTGCACTTTCTTAACGCCTATAAGCATGTAATTTAAGGGTTTGCAGAAGCGTTTTTACAATCAGTTTGCGTAAAAAATTTTAAAAATCATTGCTTTTTTTGTGGAATTACATCGAAACCAAAGCTCGAGCATCGTAGTAAAAGAGCTCTGAAGAGTCAAAATTAGCGAATAAATGCCATGCTTTAACCACTGTTTGCTCATTGTTTTCTATGATTACCATATGGTCGAATGATTAATTAAAAGTACAATCTGAAATATAATGTTGCCTGTAATCGATTTATTATTCACCACACTTAAGCTCTTTTTCAGACGGTTGCGAGATTTAACAATATTGTCAGACCTGGCAATTTGCTGACCCACTACAATGTATTTTATCAGTTCACACGGTACATAGGTACATATGTATATCAGGTTTTTTTTCACAGTTACACAAGTCTAATCATAATAAAATAAATAAATATTTTTATATCAATAAAAAAAGGGTTTCGTTGGATAGAAAAATTTATAACACTAATGTTGCCAAGGCTGGCGCGTAGAAGGCGCAATCTTAAATAGCAACTTTCACAAACCTTTCGCAGCATATACGGCGGCTTTTACATGACCCCAAAGAAAATAATCCAATGGGGTTTTTATGTAATAATCCAATTAATTAAATTACTTTCATCAAAAGTTTCTTTGAAGTCATGTTTCAGCAAGATCGATGCCAGCTAATTGAGGTACAAACAAATCTCTAATCATGTCCGTATACAGTTCACAATTGACAGTTTGACATTCTAACTATCAGCGTTCTTAAAGACATATTGAGCAATGACTTCGCCAGCCCATAAAGCTCAGCAAACAGTAATTTTCTGTGGATTGTAAACACTCCAAATGAGACAATTCTGCTTATTTACATACACAGTCAACTTAAAGTTGGCAACACTAGTTTGAATGGGAATTCCATAATAATATCAATTAGTGTTTCGGCCCATTAGCCAATTTGGCGGCGCATACGATGATCGTCTGGCTTTAATTCTCGCGCAAGCTTAATCTGGAAAGCCTTAAAGCCTTTCGTTAAATCATCCATAAAGTCGAAGGACACGACACAGTTGCTGAGAACGGTTACGAATTGATTGACTTAGCTCTTCTTCAATGTTTCATTGTACAGCGACTACAGCTTCTTCATTGCGTACTGTTCAGCGTCTCACGGGATATACATTATCAGTAGGAGTAAACGTGGTCCGAAAATGACCCATTGTTATTCAAATTAGCCTCTCTGAAGGACGATTATGAACGCAATAAAATGGACAGAACCATTGTTTTGATAATAAATGTTAACAATTTGTAAGCGCTGCTCTGGTATATGTTTATCCATACTGAAATGTCAAACTAAACTAAACAAAAAGCAACTATCAGCTGTTAAATCGATTGTCAAATATATTTATGAACCTTTAAAAAGAACACTCGAATGTTATGTTTTTTCTTGACAATGATGTCGTAATCTTTTTAAAAATTCCGGCATCTGACAACATGACAATGCTTTCTATGATAATGCTGAAAGACAAAAATTAGATCTGACAATCGTCTGAACAGAGCTTTAGCTTTCTGTGAACGAAAAAACGACTATACAAAAAGTGCTTACAAGAAATACTTCAAGAATAGAAGAAAAACTATGACGTAATCTAAATGTGAGTCAAATCGATAAAAGTTAAAAAAAAATAATAAAAATTTCTTACTTACAAGTCGGATCAGAGCTTGAAGTTGTTCTCATGAAGCATTTTAAAATTTTCCAAAAGTATAGTTTTAACCTTAAAAGAAAAAAAAAGGAGATAAAAAATTAAGATTCTCAGGAACAAAAACTCTTTTGACAATTCAGATGCTGTCTCATTATTATTTTTTCCCCTCTTATCTCGTCTCTTATCTGTTAGAATACTGTTACGAAAATAAAAATACAACACTGTATTGTAGGTTTTTGATAAATTTTGTGTCACCTTGTTAATTTGGCAGCACTGACAAACGGATATGGAAATAGAACCTTCTAAACTATAGGAAACTATATATAAAGGGCTGCTTTAGCTAGACGTCAGTTAGTTAGTGATCGTTTGGCTGTCGTAAGATAAAGACGTGTTTAAGCGGAAATAAAAGTGTTGTATAAGCGAATATTAAGTTGTAAAAAAAGTTATTGTGTAGTAAATAAAAATATAACTGTAAAAAAACAAAATAAAGCGGTGTTTATTTTATTTTAACGCAATTTAAACGAACTTAAGCGTTTAAAAAGCTTAAAACGTAACAATATAATGTAACCAATCTATTACAAATGAAAATATTGCAAGCATTAGCATAAACTAACTTTAAAAAAAATTAAATTTAAAAAAAGACAATAAAAATCTATTTTACAATTTCAATGTTCTATGTAAGTTTTTGCATTAAAAAGCCAACAAAATTGTTTACTAGGTGGCCTGCTCCATAATGAAACGGAGCATGAGTGGCGATATACAGTGCATGTTCATGAGAGTGTGCGAGATGTTAATACGAGTATAGTATGGTAGTAGTAGTTAGTCTTAGTAGCAGAGGCAACAGCAACTGTAGTAGAACTTGTAATAGTTGTGTGTGTCAGTAGTAGTAGTTAAACTATGCGGCTTTAAAATATTACCAAGTCGACGTCATTTTTTAGTTTAACTTTAGATTTTGTGTGAGTAAGGTTTCGTTCTTTTTTTTAACGTTTATTTTCAGTTTTTTAGACGGTTTTAAAGAAAAAATAAAATTAACCAAACCTATCAACAACAATTATACAAAAAATTTAGAAAAAGAGAAACAGTGAATTTTATTTAAAGCAACAGAAAAAAGTAATTAAAAAATAATAATTTTAAGAAAAAAATATGTACAAAAAATAAAAAATCAAATATATATAAAAAATTATAAATACCTACCATAGAAGGCAAATTATTAAAAAAATATATTTTAAAGAAATATTTTAAAGTCGAGGTGAGTTTTAAGAATCTACAGAAACAATGGAATATTTTGTTTAATTTTATGTATTTCCTCTCAAAAAAAAGAACGTACATATAAGACCTGTATTGCATTTCTTAACTTGTTTTATGGGTGAGAACATTTTTTTTGTGTTTTAATGATCATTAGAAAAAGAATTTGCATGATAATGTAGTTGTTGTGGTCTAACCGCAGAACAAACAACAAGTTTTTTAGAGCTTTCTTTAAAAAAAAAAAAAAAAAAAAAAACGAAACATACATCCTTTGTTTTAAATTTGTTGTTATTGGCTTTGAAGAAAGCAATCTCTTTTCAAGATGATTTTCTTGATTGTGTGTGTGTGTGTGTGTATGAGTGCATGTGTATGTGGTATGTGTGTCTCATTGCTTGTTTGCGTTTATTTCTAATCGTGTTTAATTTTTTTCTCTCCTTTGGCATCCAAAACATTTTAAAACGGTGTTACCATTTGAAATTTCATTCAAAAGAAAAAAAATGAAAAGTTTTTCGCCGGAACACAACTACTTTTTAAACATTTAGTTCAGGGGCTTAAACCAGAAACATTTTTTGAGTAAAAGAAAATATTTAAATTATTTCATGGATTAAAGTAGAATTATATTACACAGATCGAAGTTCTCAACAGTAGTCTGATAGAAATTGACAGAAACCGAAGCAGTTTAGTAATTTAAACAAGAAAAGTTAATGTCAATTAAAACGAAAATCTTTTACTAATTACCACAGGTGGCAAATAAATTTTTACCAGATACGTCTGGCAGATTGTAGTCTTTGTTAGCATCAAAATGGCATCAGCAAAAGTAGATCTGGCAGCCAATCTAAAAACAAAACTAAAATTAAAGAGACTGCTTGAGAATTACTTCGACCTTGGCAAACAGTTTAAAAACAACGTACTCTGGTGATATGAAAAGCTTTGCCAGAATACTATCTATGGAGATGACTATGTCTCCTCTTAGGTTCGATCAGACTTTTAACGGTCATAATTACCGGGCACTCTACATTAGGCGCATGGTCATGGCTACTGTTTGAGCTGTCAGGATGTGCAGGTAGAGGAATCGGTACAGCATCTTCTCCATTACTGCTCTATTTGAACTCAAACTAAGGCACATTGGTGAATGTCACTATCTCTGAAATGTGTCACTTTCGAATATTGGCTACTTAGAGAGGGGTACCAGTTGACTCACGTGAGGGAGTAATGATTTACAGGTTTAGGTTGGAATTTTAGTGACTCTCTCACGTCTGGCTTATTGGCCTTTTTCATGGGCCTGTCTTGCTCCCAGGAGTGAAAAGAAAAGGAATATTAACTACAAAACATTATCGCTACCGCGGTAGTCGGTTCTACATACCTGAACGACTTACTGCCATTCATTGGACTTGCATTGGCCAGCATATCCAACATTACTGGTCAAGCAGTTACACCAATAAAACATCATAAGAAAAGTGAGACAACTCCAGCTGTTTGAGGCAAAAAAAAACCGACAGTCAATTTTACGTACCTGGAGCCGCCATGGACTATCAACCCAGCAATACATCATCGGAAGTGTCAGGCAATCCCACCTTTTGAAAGGGAAAAAGAAAAAAGGTAGGAGTCTATGATTATCAGCAGCAACAAATCTCCAAACCACCACTACACCAATTCTACAAAGGGAGTTGTTCTTAATCAACGTCAGATGGCAGCACTGACATATTCTAGGCAGCTGTTAGAGTAGACGCTCAATGATTTTTTCGTGTTAAATTTTCGGCACATTTGGACATCTTTCTTATGCGACAGGAATTTTGGGTTCCGTAATTGAAGAATTTGGTCAAAACCGTTCTTTACAACGGCAAAGTGTGTTCCGTATATAAATGGATGTTTGGACAGCAGATTAAAGCGGAGTTACCTCCTGAAAGGACTACTCTTACTCGCGCTTTTACCCATATAGGACTTGGTTTTGCTTGTCCATTTGAAATAAAATCATATATAAGTTTGTTTTGCTATCCGATGCATTCATTTTGAGACTACAAATGGCTTATCCACCGAATGTGTTTTGGCTGTTTCTGCTCGACAAAAATTATTACAAAAAAACTGAAACATTACAAAGATGCCTTATGGAAGCCGTGTGCTCTCAAGAGCATTCACAGGAAAAAAGTGGAAATTAATAAAAATAAAACTGCACTCCTATAGATACGATGGTCATAAAAAGGGGAGTGTGAGTTCGTTCTGAAATTACTTAATTTTAACCAAATAACTGTTGATGAGCATCACATAGGAAATATTAAAGGACAAACCTGAGTTTCATATATTAAATATTGTTACGTTTTAACCTTCTTAAAACGCTTTAGTTCTTTTTAATTGTGTCAAAATAAAATAAATACCACGTTGTTGTTATTTTATAGTTTTTATTTCCTCACTTTTACTTTATCCACTTTACCTTAACACAGCAACTTATTTATCTTGCACTTAATATTCGCTCATACAATATTTTTATTTACGCCTAAACACGACTTTACTTTATGACTTCTAAATGATAACTACGTTCCGGAAATATCTCAAAGGCTCTCACATCCTCTATTTTATGTCCGTTAATTTTAAACATGTAAGATTGTGTTACCCAAAGATGTTTGAATTGGCAATGCCGTCAAGTGCACAAATCAGTACGGCAATGCCGTCAAATACACAAATCAGTACAGCATCAACAAGGTAACACATTAACAATCTCGCCACAAGCCAATAGACCAAAATCCCATAACATAGCTCCAAAAGCACTGACGTGGTCTATTTTCTTTTTAGGCATTTTTATTTTCGTAGCAATATGTATATATTTATAGGTCAATTAACCCAATTTGGCTAGTGAAAGAACCTTAAAAGGCTCTAAAGACCACGAAAAAGTACTCAACGTTAAGTGATAAGAAGTATTTATCACAGCAGCGAGCATCACATCTAAAACTAAGTTCATAATTGTTTTTATTGATGGTACCTTTTGATTTTCTTTTGCTTTCTGTACGATTTAAGACCAACAATCCTAACTCAGCTGCAATATTGCTTAAAGATTGCTCGAAGATTGCTTAAAAAGCTGGAGTTTTTATGAAGAAAAAGAGTTGCAACATAGAATAACCACAAATCTATACTAGAGAGGGCTTATGAAAATGTCCTCTTGTATTAAAAACGAGTTTGCATACTTATGTATTTAACGAAGATTTCTGCACAGGCGACATCCTATTTTAATAATTTTAACTATGGTAACCCTACTTAACCCTACTTCTGCACAGGCGACATCCTAATTTTAATAATTTTTGCTATGGTAACCCTACTTAACACTACACACTTACATAGGGATGCTGTCTCTGCGTTTTAATGAATTTATTTCAATCTTTTTCATTGCATGATTTTTCGTTTCCTTAAACGGTTTAGCTGGAATGTAGTAAATCATCGTATACTTGTATCATACCATACCCGGACCAAATTTTTGCTACCGTGTTGCCAGAGTTGTTGATTTATGACTTGCTTGACAAACACTGTTCATCATTTGTTGGAAGAAGAAACAGAAGAAAATATATTTTTTTACTTTTCTTTTTAATAATTCTTAGAAAATTGTTAAGGAAAAATATTTTTCATAATTGTTGCTCGTCGTTTATATTGTATTTTCACCGCATCTATGTGTGTGTATTAGAGATTTAAAGATTTTATTTTAACGGTTGGGTGCGCCTGCTTGTCATTCTGTTTTTTTTTTTAATTTTCTTTAATTAAAACAACAAAAAACCTACAAACTTTTAATAACAAAAACAAAATATAACTGCATCTACTGCTGATGTTGTTTTCTTAATTATCTTATACTGTGTGTGTAAGAGAATAATCATTTATGTCCTAAACAAAGCGTTAGCAAAAGTAGAAAATGGATAAAAAAAACACAAGAAAATCGTGAAAATTCTTTTGTCACGTTTAATGATGTTTGTATGTAAGTATTTATGTGTGTGTGTGTGTTGACAAAAAAAGTCATAACAATTAAACGAAAAGAAAACAGAATGAACAATAAACAATAACAGCAATTGTGAACATTCAACACATTCTCATTCATTTACTCTGCGCCATTCCTTATAGGAGGGTTGTAAGGGAAAGTGTATTGCGTTTGTATTGGCGTTTGCAATACGGTAAAAATTAATCGGTATAAGACCTACCTTTCAGTGTACCCAACAATTCGAAACTCTTGACTTTTGATGACAAATATATGTAACAGATTACTCAATAAGTCCGTAGGATAAGTAAGAAAATCATCATTCGACTTAAATTTATTTCCAGCAATCATTCTCTTGAGATCTGAAAACAGGAAAAAGTCACTGGAAGCTAAATCTAGAGAATACGGTGGGTGAGTTAGCAATTCGAAACCCAATTCATTCAATTTTTCCATCGCTTTCATCGATTTGTCGCACGATTTTTGAGCTTATGCGTCACCCACTTTGAACAGAGCTTCCGCATACCCAAATGTTAGTGTAAAATGGTAAAAACACTACCATCTGATATCTTTACAATGTGAGCTAACTAGTGTTCCTTCAATTAGTGATCGTTGATAACCAATTTGTGGATTTTTTGGATGTTTTCTGGAATAACAGCCTCATTTGGGCGTCTACAACGCTATGCATCATTTGCGCTGATAATGTTTATCAAGCCATAGTTTGGTTTCCACTGTTTTTTTTTTATCAAAAAGCAATGCTTTATCAAAACTCAAAATTCACTTTTTTCCATTTTTTTTTTTTTTTTTTTTTTTCAATAACAAAAGTCGCTTCACGAATCAATAGTCAGATTGCTGTCAAACTAATACACGTATCGTTTGAAGGTTATATATACATATGGACAAAATTCTAGTAACGCCATGTCTGTGTCATCCTCCTGACTTGATTGAGTATTTTAGTGATCAACCAAGTATTTGAATTCTCATCATAGTCTCCTTTTGCGTGCACTATCTTGATGGGATAGTATTTTTCTAAATCGCTATATAAGACCACTTGTTCTAAACAAGTCCCAGTTTTTATTTTATTCTTTAAACTTAATTTTCGTTCATACAAAGAAATGACACAAATGGCAATCTGCAGTCAACCGGAACCTGAAGTAACCTGCAGTTTTGACTAATTTAGAATTAATGCGAGGGTTACAAAACGGAACGGGAACTCGTTCGGAGAGCTTTTTCATATCTAAATATCTAATATCTAAATATTTACCAAATTCTCTAGTCTTTATTCTCTGTGACAATTCAGCAAACCCCTTTTAATTAACGGTCATAAGAGAATGCCAAAATCACTGTTTTATTTTTAGTAAAATGGATACATTTACTTATTTCAATATTCGAAAAGGAAATGCAAAGCTAGTGCAGGGAAATTGGATATCGCAAACAATAGTGTATTCTATCAAGATAACTGTCCCAGACAGATCAATTGACTGTATTAGATTTGAAAGGATATGCAAATTATTACAAATTGATCGGTTATTGCATTTAAGTAGTTCAAGCTCTGTTTTCTCCGAGTTTAAAAAAATTAGTTATTTTTGTTTTGTAGTGAAACTTACAGTAATTATTTGACTAAATGCTGATTTTTCTATTATTCATAAAGATAAATATCTGAAATATAAATTTTTATTATTATTAATTCCCATAACATTCCATGAACACGGGGAACACGGGGACTTCTCTCAGTCAATGAGCTGCACCCGATTTTGTTTTTAGGCTCATTGAAAGGGACCTACATTTTAACGAACGGCAAATGCATTAGATAACCATAACCAGTTACTAGCTAATTTTATGAGTTGATACCGATGTTTAAAAACGTTTGCTTTTTCAGATGGTCTGGCCTGGTATTGAACCGATGACTTTCTGGTTGGTAGGTAGGTGTCTTACCTACCATACCATAGCGACACACCTGAAATATAAATAAGACCACGAAAAATCAATGCATTTATTACATTATAGTAGTTGTTGTAAATCTTTGCAGTGTGAGTTGAAGAAAAAATCAGAAAAGTAAAGAACAAAACAAATAAACAATATTAATACGCAAAGCGACATACACCTGCTTTTATCAAAAGCAATCTCATAACTGAATGAAAATATTGTTTATTTGTTGTTGTCTGTTGAATATTTTCATTTTTATTCGAGTATTAAATATAGGGAGCTGATTAGTGTACTAATGCACTTCAGTGCTTACTATGGCCAACTATGCTCCAATAAGGGAAAAACTATGCTAGACCATATCTATATATGGAATACGAGCAAAACTTGTAAGCCTTTGTAAAATATCACTGAGTGATACTTAGTTCTCTATTAAAATAGGAAGTAACCTGTCCGAATCAGTCACTGCAAGAGGTTTTAGACAGCTGAACACGTAACCTCTTCGACATTTTAATGAAGAAAATTTTGGAAACGTAAAGGTTAATAAAGCTGGCACATCACATTTAACACCAAGTGTTACATCCTCCTCACGTATGCGGACGACATACATACATATATACATAGGTATAGTCGGCAGAATGATTTGTAATTTTAGCTCTTTAAAAATTGTAATAAGGTCGTCTTAAATGGCTCTGATGGTAAATGAGGACAAGGCGAAGATGATGTTGTAACTGTGAGAGACAAAAGAAAGATGAAACAGATGAGGTCAGCAATTGTAACATTTAGGTAATAGAAGAATTTATATAACTAAGATCCATTATAAACCAGAACAACGATAACAGCACTGAAATAAAAAGAAGGATCACGTTGCCAGACGCTTTTTTACGCTCAGTAAACATCTTAAGCACAGATCACACTCTCGAAAAACGAGAATTACAATTAAAATAGCGTTTGCTAAATCTAGCAAAGCCATTCTAGAGGTATATTAGAGAGAATGATACTTCGTAAAATTTATGGGGCCATAGTCGAACGAACCGCAAGTTGTACGAGCTGTACCCAGACATAAATATAGTTAAAAGCATTGAAATATGTACATCCATTACGCTGGTTAGGACATATCAGTCGAATGGAAACTAATGCTCCGCAGAAAGGCATTGAATTATAACTACGACTAAGATTCTCTGTTAGAAGGACCAAGTGGAAGATAATGTGAAAATCCTTAGTATTACAAACTGGAGACAATACGCATAAGATTGAGATGCTCGAAAATTATATGTTAAGCATGCCAAGACAGATTACAGCTTGCAGTGCCGTTTAAGTAAGTAAAAATATACCAAGCTTTGGATTTGACTTTCTGAGTATGTGTACTAGATTACATACTTTCTAACTTAATATTATTCGATAATAAACAAATTCTTTCCATCTGCGTCTAATCTAATCTTGCTTCGAGTCATTTTATGGGTAGCAGCTTCTCTCTGAATCTGTGTTTTCCAGGTATGAGCTGGCCTTCCGATTATTGGACTTCCCTGCGTGTTCCATTTAATGGCCAATTTCGCTATATCATCGGTTGGTTTTCTCAGGATGTGCCCATCTCAACTCCATTTCCTTCACAACATTTCCTTCATTACAGGAACTTGGTGTAAAAAGTTGGACATTGTTCCTTACCAGAATACTTTCAGAATGCTTCGTAGACAGTAGCTTGCAAATGCCTCAATGAAATTGGAATGCCGCCAGACAAAAGCATAGACTTCACAGACGAGTTGCAGATGTTGATTTTCGTTCTTGGAAAGATAAGTGGAGAACGACCTATAGCATACAATCGACCAAAGTTTGGCCGCCTAGCTTCAATCCGTTTCGAATGTCAGCATTAGAATTGCCGAACGTCTTAAGAATACTGCCGAGAGAAAACAAAAACATATTTTCAAACATTTTTGAGCAAATACTTGATGCTGACAGCATAGGGATTGCTAGCTCGGTTAAATTAGGACCACGTCCGTTGGTTGTATGTGATTTTTCAGGAAGAACTCATGGGCTATAAGATATTCAGGTAGCTAATTCCTAAATTGCATGCAAAAACCATAATTAATCATATTTTGGCTTATATTGCTTGAATGTTCATAATATATCATCCCATCTGTTATAAACATCAGTTCAGTACAAAATATCAAAAATTGGTTCATTCCTGTCAAGACTCAAAACATAAGATTTGGTTAAAAACCACTTATTTTTTGTCTTTATACCGGGTATTTTTTATGGAGATATAAAACTTTAAGTTGGCAACACTTTTTTAACTGGTGGCCATTTCATTATAACGCTGAACGCTTCCAAATGGGCAAAAAACAAGATTGCCGTTAATAACAATTTTATTTTTTAGCGATAAAGTTCACTTTTGTTTCAATGTATACGTCGTCAATAAACAACACTGCCATATTTGTAGTGATGTTGAGACACCGTTACATTCAGAAAAACTGATTGTTTTCTGTGCTTTATTGGCTGGTGGAATCATTGGTCCGTACTTCTTTGAAAACGATGCTGATCAGAACGTTACAGTTAATGCTTACCGCTATAGAGCCATGATTACTGATTTTTCTTGTTGAACAAACATGATGTGCAGGAGCTGTGATTTCAACAAGACGGCACAACATGTCACACAAATGCCACCACTGATTTATTGAAGGAAACGTGAATAGTTTCGCGTTTCGAATCCGTGAATTGGCTATCAAAATCGCACGATTTTACGCCGCTAGACTATAAGGATATGTGAAGTCGCTAGTCTACGCCGATAAGCCCGAAACGATTGACCACTTGGAGGTAACATTCGTTACCTTCGGCGTTATTGCTGTTATATACGGCCACAAATGTTGGCAAAAACCCGCGCTTTTAAAAGAACTCAAGCCACCAGGTTTTACTGTTTTTTTTTTTTTTTTTTTTGGTTTTATTGGGTTCTATAAATGCTTCCAAATTTCGTTCAAGTCGACAATATTTTTTGTTTGTTATACAATCACGTATCTTTAGTATTATAATGCAATTTTGCACTCTTGATGGAATCAAGGCTGCATTGGGTACTATGAGCCGCTAATACTCGGTGATCAGAGCAGACTGCAATTACTTCGTTTTAATCATGTATTATAAGAAAAACGACGGGAATATAAAAACAGACATGATTAAGTTATTCTTTTGCATGACAACAACCGACCTAATGTCGCAAAAGTTTCAAAACAATTATTTGAAACGATCAAAAGCTGCATTTGCCGTATTCTCCGGATTGTGACGATCACAATATACTCACACCTCTTTACATGGCATTTCGCTATAACGATATGTTTGAATTATGGAACACATTCGCTTTAAGCGCAAATTACCTCGTTTCACCGGTTAAAAAACCGTGAATTCTCCGTTTCTTAACAAAAATTATAAGGGAAGCAAACTCAACATATATTTATCTCGCTTAAAGGCATTTCGATTTACGGCCTTCATTTTCTGAGGCTATCTAGGCCGTATAAAGAGGTATGAGTTTATCTTTCAACATGACACCAAATCATTTTCATTGAAGAAATACAAAATCGGCTTCAAAGTTGGAGCGCCATAAAAGTCAAGAAGTTCTTGTGAGACAGGATTTGGAAATTGGCTCGAAGGTGGGGAAAAAGTGTAAGCAGTTATTTGATAAAACAAAACAAATAAATGTGTAGTCCCAATACGTAAATTACACTTATTTTTGTTGTAAATAAGCTACGAAAACCTTTAAATACCTGGGTGGGTTTTTTTAAATATAATAATGACCTAATGCCTACCTAATTTTGCTAAATTGGAGTTCCAGATTAGACCGTTGAGGTCATATACCAGAAGTCATATTTAAAGTATAATGTCAGAAGATTATCTTTCGAATAAAGTAAATTTCATGTCAATTTAAAAATTGCATATTTATTGCATTAAACAATCTTTATAAAGAAAGTTTTCACAAGTAGGACCTTATGTCTATACGCTATTAAAAGTGAGAAATAAGTTGAGTAAATCAAGAATTTGACGAGTTTTTTTAAATAATTTTTTAGTCTTCGTTATAATATCCAAAGTAGGGTAATATATAATCCGGTATTGACCATTTATTTCTTTTTTACTTGCTTTTAAAGTCATATGATCTATGTGTGTGTATGTGTAAGTATATAGGTATGAATATATGCATATATGGCTCCAAACATTCTTTCATGTTTCCCCAGTTCTTTCTTCTGTTTCTCCTCTCTTTTTCTTTAACTTTTTATGTTTTTTTTTTCTGTAATTTTCTTACCTTTATTTGTAAACAATAACAACAACAGTAACAACAACATTATTAAACAGTAAAGAGGAAAAAGAAAACAAAAACAAAAAAACGAACGTTTTTCTTTTTGTTTTTGTTTTTTAGAAAGTTGTTTATGTGACTTGATTAACATTATTTTCTGTCATCCATTCATTCTCTCATGCTCTTCTATGTGGCACATCTCTTGCACTTTACTCTCATTAGATGACAATGTTATTTGAGGTTTCTCTTCTTTAATTTTTATTTAAAGTAATGCTTGGAGAACTATAGCATTTTGGCCTATTTATTGTGTGTATATGTGTGTTTTGGCTTTACTTCTTACTCATATAACTTAGAAATAAAAAAGCTTTGAAAATATGTTAAGAAACAACAAAATAATACCGAGTAAATCATTTAATACGGAAATACTTAGCAGAGGCATACATAAAATACATATCGCTCATTCACTACAATAGTGTTATAACTCAAAGACCAAAATTTTTCAGGGGATCTGCTCACCTGTTTTGCACAATATAGACCACAATATTCCGCACAGTTTTGAATACTTTACGAAAAAATTAAGTTTTTGAGTTGTAACACTATTGAAGTAAATGAGCAATATGTATGACTGTATAAACATGTGATTCCTCAATATCTACTTTACCCATAATTACAGATGACACCACAACACCATGTGTTAGTGGTAAAAAACAACATTGAGTCTTGTATGCATTTAAATCGACCCTGCTTGCACGACCCCATTCGGAAATTTTCACCAGGTCACTTGTGAGTGTGTCATTCATATTCATCCTTTTCGCTTCACTCTCCATGAGTCTGGTCCTACGATTAAAAGAATACTAATGGTAAATATTGCCGTCATCTGCTAAATAATAGACAGGATTGAAATAGAAATAGAGTGGGAGAAAGAACAGAGCCTTTCGCTACCCCTGAATTAATCCTGAACTCCTAGGATGAGACCCCATCTATTACCTCTCTTACAGAGCAATCTCTGAGAAAGCTGCCTTAAGGGCATTTAGCTCGAATAGTATGGCATCTAGACTGGACAAATATTGCTACGATACGTTGCAAAGGCTTTCGCTTAGAAATAAGGTCCAGTTGTTTTGGGTACCGGGACACTGTGAGATAGATAGTAAAGAAACAGCGTATGCATTAGCTGGGAAAGATTCCATGACACTCTATATCGGTCCGAAGCCTTATTGTGCAGCATCAGTTACTACCATCCTCATTCTAATTATGGATTAGGAAATTTCCAGATGCTTGCAAAACTGGAACGCCCAAAGGGAACTTCGCCAATAAAGGGCGGCGATCAATCCGCAATTGGGGGTCGCTCTGAGGTTCTCAAGTTTGGCAGGCTGGATTTCAAACTCCTAATCGAGTTTCTTACCGGCCATTGGGACTGAGAGCGCATCTGAAGAGGATGGCAGTTTTTGATAGCTTTAGATGGGTCTCCACCATTATGCTGGTGTTAATTAGGAAGGCAGCAGAACTGCTGAACAAATTGCAAACCGCAAGGGGCGCAATAGATTTCATTGGTCGCAGTGTCCTGCAATAGTGCTTTATCAGAACGATGATGATGATGGCTACCGACATTTAAAGCAATAAGTTTCGATATGAGAGCCTCATACCAAACATCATCAAGCGCCTTGGAAATATTTAGAACCACAACTTTGACTTGTAATCACTATTATGCCCTTTTAGCCTTACAAGCTGCAATAGAATTCAGGTGGAAATTCTACACTTAGTTTTGAAACAAGAAATTGTTAATTGTTTTCTGTGTTTGAATCAGCGTTCGGCAAACTAATATAAATGCATTTTACAATTATGGTAGTAGTTTGATAGTCTCTCTCACAGGTCACTTTGCCAAGTATTTTTCCACTTGTTTTCTCTTTACTTCTCATTGTTTATTTTTTGCTTATTTTTTGTCTATGCGTGTGACTACGTTCTTGTGAAAATAGAAGAGAAGAGCAGCTCCTTGCCTGAATCTGGTTTGAATTTAAAAAAGACTCCTGCTAATAAATTTGGGTCAAGCAAAGAAGTTATTATTGAAACAGAGTCTTTTTATGGGGTCTCAAGGTTTAATGTAACAAAACATAAACATACCCAAATAAGTTTTAAGAAAATTTAAAAAATAATGAAATAATTTTTTAACAACTGAGGTTTTTGAAACAGTTTTCCGGTATCAAATTCACAATGTTTTTGGAAAAGTAAATTCCTCTCTAACAACTTTAATCTTCTGTTTAACTTAACTTTTCCGAGACTTTCTGAAAGGGTTTGATGTTGAAAAATCAGAAAAATATGCTGACATTGCTGTTAAATCTGCTACTGTGTAAGCAAAAAAAAAAAAAAAAACGAAATAAATTTGTTTTATGTTCCTGTCAAATACGTGTGATCTTTTAATTTTTCACAGACACAAACGTTTTTTGTTTTTTTTTTTTTTTTTTTGTTTTATTCTTTTTCGAGAGGGACTTGTCAACTTAATTAAGATGTCATGACATACAGACAAAACTATGTTAACGTGACTTCTACGACTATTACTTTTAACACATGTTTTTCCTTTACTTTGTTGTTGTTGCTTTCACTATTAACTTAAATAGAAGAAAAAAAATTGTAATCAAATACGACGACAGTAAATAAAAAAAATTAACTGCCACTTGCAAAAGATGCAAAAAAAAAACAAAAATTAGACAAACAGAACGACAACAACATAAACTTTCTTTTGTCACTTCATTAATAAACGGATTCGACACAATTTGCAAAACAACAGAAAAGGCAAAAAATGTTGTGTTGCTCTGTTTTAGGTCCGTATTTGTTACATGTAAGCGTGTGTGCCTAAGTGTGTTTGATAGAAACAAAATGAGAGCATTTCTTTATTGTATTGTGATAGATGACACACAGACATTCTTTGGAAATTCCCTTGTTGTATTATAAAAAAACAACAACAATTAGAAGAAATAACTTAAGAAAATTTCCCAAAAGTAATGGAACTTTTTTAATACATAAAAAAAAATTCTCAAAAACTTTGCTTAATAAAACGCGCAACAGACAGCTTGCCAAACATAATGAAGTTTTTTGTTTTCTTAAAGCCGACAATGCCTATAATATTACACACTCTGATGAGCCAGAAAGCGTAGGCTAATGATAACTGTTTATACCAAATTTTTCGTCGGACCTGAAACAATATTTTTATGGCAGAGAGACTAGAGCACTTTGCATTCACTAATAGGTTCATATAAAGATAAGTACCTGTTTTACGAGTAGCAATTGCTACTGTTGTTAGATATGAATTTCAGCATCTTGTTTCCCTAATAATCAGATCAGATTCTTCTCTAAGGGATTTGTAGAGTGGCAACGCTTGCAATATTATAAGGCAGACTATGTTAATACCTTTTTCAGAGCACATCCTTTACGATTGTCCTGCACTCGGCAGACAGAAACTTTACCACCTTGGTTGGACATAGTGCTTAAATTCCTTAAAAGTCGCAGTGTTTTCTGGCCTTGAATATTAATGTTAACACCTGCTTAAGACCACTAAAAGGTTGTCTACGTACTATCGAGTTTTAATTTACAGCTATACCTTCTTGATGTTTCGACGCACCAAAACCGGGAAAATATTAAACTGTCTTAAGAAACTATCTTCAGAGTATCGGAAATTAGCATTGTGATTTGGTACATGATCAAATTGCTGATAGAACTTGTCTTTGGTACTTACATTTAACTAAAGAATACGTGGATTAGGCAGACGGTTAGCCACAGAGAGGGTGAAGTGGTTTAAACCTGCATTTAGTTATGGTGCAGTTTGTAGTAATATAGGCATGACACCAAAGTAGACATACAATGATGTCAAAGATTATATGTATCGGGTGGGCCATCTATCGGTTAAAATTTGAACCGGTGGTTTTTCCGAATCTGGCAATACTTATGTTATTCTCTTCAGTCACAAAATTCAGTATATTATGAGCGAAATGAGCAACGTTGGGATTTAATAGAAATGTAGCATTATTTCAAATCATCATTTCGGATGAAACTCATTTTAAAAATTGCCGAATTTGAGTCTCAGAAAACCGAAACGTAGTCTTACAGAAGTTAATGCATCCATTACGAGTGACTGTTTGGTGCGGCTTGTGAAGCGGAGTTCATCATTGGGTCATGTGTCATATTTCGTAACCATTACGGTCAATGGAGACACCTATCGCACCATAATAACCGATTTTTTTATGCCCGCTCTTCATCGTATTGATGTAAACGATGTTTCGTTTCAACAGAATGGTGCAACTTTCCACACATCTCATGCCACAATCGATTTATTGCGTCAAACGTTTAACGGCCGTTTAATTAGCCCGAATGGTGATGCCAGTTGACCGCCAAGAAGCTGCGATTTGACGCCGTTGGACTGTTTCCTATGGAGCGCCGTTAAACACAAATGTTATGCCGACAAACCAGAAACAATTGAGCATTTGAAGACCAACATTCGTGATGCCATTGCCGAGATATGACCCCATAACCTCGAAAAAGTTCTCGAAATTTATTCAATCGAATGGAATACTATGAAATGAATACTATGCCACATACATGTGGGATTGGGGATCAACAGACGTAATACTAGGAGTGGACGGCCTTACTAAATAGTGCGACACTGTATTTTATGATTCACGCCGACATATTGTTTAATGCAACTTTGGGGCCATAGGACTCGTTGAATTATAGCGAACGAACAACGGACATTTTTTAGTTTAGTTCTTACTCAACACTCAACTCAGACAGACGTTTATTAAGTGTCCTACTGGACACACAATTAGTGAATTAGTGAATATAATGGAACCTATGCATATGTGCGTCTAAACGACAACGACTATGCAGATGAAACAGATGAATTCTGTCCAATGGCATAACGATTTGGTGACACCAACACCAAACAACATAGGTTGGCTGAAATGTCTGCAAGTAAAGATCTTAAAATCAAATATACAAAATTAATGCGGATTGGAACAACTACAAAAATACCACTTATACTGAATGATGGCATGCTGATAAAAATGTTGGATTCTTTCTGCTATTTTAGAATCACAATATCAAAATATGTCGACTGTGAGGATGGCAAGCTTTTGGCCCTAACAAACAACAGACCAATGGAAGTAGAGATTAAAAGCGTAAGCATTTTTACTAAGTAACCTGAACGCTATACCACTAGCACTATAATGGTATCCACAAAACCCACTAAGAACAGGTAGAGAGAGCATAACATGGACGAGATTCGTCATATGAGAATAGGAAGCCCAAAGCAAACATAGAACGAATTTAATTCTAAGAAGATGGAGAGAATTAATGATCGCGCCATATTCAACGTGAACTTTTGTCATATACGTAAATTTGTATGTATGCATGTATATATTATATCTTTATGTTCTGTGGCAAATAGAGGGCAAATGTATATCGTTGTTCTCTGTAGAAAGGCCCTAACTCGTATTTTTTCGAAATTGAGTTTTTTAGTAATTCAAATAATTTCTTTGCTACAGAGAACATTTCTTCAGAATTTAAGACCCAAAATTAGCCTATACATACAAGGCACACCCTATTGTGGGCGGATGCGGTACGCCTTCTCCTGATGCAATCTGCCTAAAATATACCACAGCAAATTTTTTGGCTACGAAGAACATTGCTAGAGGAAGTTACAGTCATTTCGCATTTCCAAAAATTGAGCGCACGCTAATGTTCATACATAAGTAAAAATGGCATTCCCTCGATACAAATTTTATTTAGAATGACATACGGAGGCGGATTGATATTGAAGCTACCTAAGTAGGAAAAAAACATTTTTTTTTTTTTAAACCATTCATTTCTCAACATAGTCTCCTTTTAGCTCAATACACTTAGTAAGACGATTTTCCAATTTTTTTATTACCATCTGAATAATACGATCTTGGGAACTCCTCAAAATACGCATTAGTTTCGGCAATCACTTCTTCGTTTGAGATGAATCTTTTTCCTGTGAGCCATTTTTTCAAGTTTGGAAACAGGAAAAAGTCACTAGGAGCTAAATCTGGACTATAAGGTGGATGATCAACCAATTCGAAGTGAATTTCTCGTAGTTTTAGCATCGTATCTAATGCTGTGTGAACAGGTGCATTGTGGTCGTTTTTCCTTGATTGCATTAACCAATTGATCCAATAATGCACGATAATACTCTGCTGTGATTGTGGATCCTTTTTCAAGATAATCGATGAGCAATATTCCGTGTACATTCCAAAATACAGTACCAATAACCTTGCCAGCCGATTTCGCTGTCTTCGCCTTCTTCGGAGCACTTCCACCAGCTTCCACCCATTGCTTCGATTGATTTTGTTTTCAGGTGTGTAGTGGTGGACCCACGTTTCATCAACAGTTATTAATCTACGCCAAAAATCAGCAGGATTATGCTTTATCATGTCCAAACACCGCTGTGAAGTGATCTGTCGAACTCGTTTTTGTTCAACGCTTAGCAAACGCGGCACCCATCTTGCCGATAGCTTTTTCATATGCAAATGTTCGTGCAAAATGTTGAACACATGTTCATATGATATGTTTACCATTTCAGCAAACTCACGTATTTTGACGCGGCGATCATTCATAACGATATCGAGGATTTTCTTGATGTTTTCTTCAGTAACCACCTCTTTTGGCCTTCCTGTTGATGGTAGTGTTGCAGTGCTTGTTCGGCCCCGCTTAAATTCAGCAATCCAATATTTTACCGTATAATCTGACGGAGCAGATTCGCCGTAATGTTTATCAAGCTTTTATTTTGTCTCTTTCGCCGTTTTGCCTTTCAAATAATAGTATTTAATCACTACACTAAATTCACTTTTTTCCATTTTCCAAGAAACACAAAAGTTGCTTACTTCAAACGACTACAACAAAAAAACTAAACGATGAATTTGACTAAAATTTTAACAGCTGACGTTTGATAGATCCTAATTTCTAAGAAAGAAAAAGTTTTTGTGTTCGAGCTGCCATCTAGCGCTAGGTAGCTTCAATGTCAATCCACCCTCGTAAGACTCTTTTGTTTTTGCTCTAAAATCACAGAGGTACATTTTCGAGCCACAAAATTTTGTATGGTGGTGGGAATGATCGACTACTATCGATTTTTATCAAAAAACAAAAATCGATAATCATGGCGCTTACGTCTTTTTGGCGGTTATGGCTCGACATATTGAATTGAATATGATTTTTTTTTTAATTTTATTTATGCAATTCTTATTAATTAAGTTTATTTTGGAGTAAAAATGGTTTCCTATGGAAACAATTCAATTAGTTAGTTAGTTGCTGTGCTTGTGGCACTACAATGGGACCAACCTCTGGCCTAAATCGGAGATCACATCAATCTAGAAATATCCACTACCCAACCTATTATTTTAGAAATTTATGCCAAATAAAAACATGTTAAAAAAAAATTTAATAATTTTGAGCGTTTTTTTCGATTTACACGATTTTCGGGAACGTAATAATATTAATTTGATGCCTTTTTTATAAAATTTGTATTAAAAATAATAATTTTTGTGAAATAAAACAAGTGACAGATCTTAAATTAAAAGCTTATATAAGTTTTATCCCAATATTTTATTAAATAAATAAAAATTTAGTAAAATGTCAAAAACATATTGATATGACCTTAGTTTTGAACGCTATTATATAAAAATGAAAAAAATTATCTGAACACCAAATTTGTATTCGATTTTCATTTATACTTGCATTTAAAAAACAATTACATTTTGAAAATTACAGTTTCTGTTATGTTTTTACCTTCTACTGTAAAATTTAAATTATTTGAGTTAAGGCTTTTTTACATAAGAACGACGTTATATGCATACACTATCGGAGAAAAAACGAGACAAACTCAATATTACTGTTAAAGAATTAATTTGAATTTATTAATTTCGTTTACATTTCAATATAAAAAAAACTAAACTTTTGCAGCAAAACAACATAAATAAAAATAATTCCTGCCAACGGCTGGACAAAATTAAATTCAAATGCAAAATCTGGGATGATAACCGCAGAAATATAGTATGAAGGGATATTATAATAATCAGAGTTTAATAGCTTTCCCTCTATTTAATATGACCTCACAAAGTCTTTCAAGTTTACTTTAAATCAAGTTTTTCAAAATTTTTTATACGAATCTCTCTCAATTCGGCATGCATTTCTTTTCAAAATGTTTAATGTTGGCTCACAGCTCTACGTCGCTCAGATCGTTCCTTTATGCCGGTCATTCCAGTGTTTCGGTATATTTTTCTTGAAAGTCGTTCTTTGCGACTTTCCTTGTATGTTTGGAGTCACTATTGTGCTGGAATATAAAGTACCACAAGACCATGACCATATCACTACTCTTAACACAATGCAAACGACCCACTCCCAAGAAATAAAACCAGCCCTAAACTCTGAAACTTCCTCCAACATATTTTGTGTTTAGATTCAATGTGTTTAGATTTAAGCTTTTGAGGGCTTACAACGTACTCTTTTGACATGTTTTAAAAATTTTAGTATATATTTCGGACAAAAAATCATTTGGACAAATCACTCGATTCAAATATGAGTCTGGCAGAGTTACATACATTTGTCAAAACCCAATGGCTTTCTTATATAGAGTCCGCTAAATAATTTTTTTTTTTTTTTTGAAAACAGGACGCAAAACATCGAGTATAGGTAGCTTCGGCTGTGTGGCACGTAGCGCAGTCCTGTTGAAATGTTGCTAATATGCTCCTCTTCAATTTTTGTGAACAAAAATTCGTTCAACACCATTGACTGTAACGGCCAGTCCTTGCTCATTTTCGAAGAACAATGACCCAATTATGCCTCTGGATCAAAATCCGCACTAAACAGTGACTCGTCTTGGGTGTATCGGCTTTTCAATGTATGCGTGCGGGTTTTCTGTTCCCAAAATGCGACAATTTTGCTTGTTTACATACCCGCCAAGATCAAAATGAGCTTCATCTAAAAAGATGATTTTTTTGGCAAAATTGGCATCTTCTGTAAGTCGATCGCAGGCCCACTTAGCGAAGCGAAAAAAGCATATACACAACCATATTCGTTCAGCGGAAGGATAAGACTAATTATCTGTCAAATCAGACATGAGCTAAGTGTTACCATTCACGAAATAAGCACTAGTTGAAAATAAAAACGTTAGATGGCGGACCCGTTATTTACGTGTCATAGTAATGGTTTTTTCTTCATGTAAAATCTTTTTAAACTGCTCTGGCTAAGCCTTCTCCGTATTGTACATGACGGAACACTTAAATTTGCTCTTTAAAAATCCCCCAGGAAGAAGAAAATAGTTTTTTTTTTGGCTATGTAGTCTTGAACTTTCTCTCAGACATTTTTAAAACTCTATTTGATTTTGGTTTCTGATATTGAATATGTTATTTTTTCCCCATTTTATACTAACAGATTCCTAATAGTTTTCGACAACGGTTTCAGTTTGATGTCCTGTGAAGATGTCTGAGGAAATGGTAATTTTTAGTCCAAAAGACTAAAACATTTTGTGCGGTCGTATTTAATAAGAGTGGAGGGACTAAATACTGATTATTATAATATACCTTCATATTTCTGCGGTTATCATACAATATTTTGCATTTGCACTTTATTTTGTCCAACCGCTGGCAGGAAGCATTTAATAGTTAATTCTTTATGTTTTTTACACTGAAATGTAAGCGAAATTAATAAATTCAATTAATTTTTTAAACAATAATATTGAGTTTGTCTCTTATTATCAATGATGAAAAGGTAATTTTCACTTTCTTTTGCCCAATAGTGTATTGTAAATACAGTATGCGACAAAACATATGCACAAGCTTGCACTTACTATCAAATATCTTCATACCATAGAGAAGCTCATTCGAATTTTTATTTTATTTATTAATTTACAACAATAATATACTCCTTTTACTAAAAAAAAGAACTGAAACAAGGAAAAACAAATTTGTAACATTAAAAATGTATGTTACCGTTAAAAAACAGCTATTATGCATGCGTCAAAACAGTAGCACGAAATAGTTAGATAATTAGTTAAATTACCAGTGACAAAAATCGTTCATTAACAAAAACGATCATTTCAACATTAGAGGAATAATTAGAGAAAATTTTAACGTCTTTATAATACTACCGAATCTATAAAACTCTGTCCCTGGCCAACAATATATTGCAATATTCTACAAAAATGGCTAACGGTAATTAGCAATTAAGAGAAAAAATAATAAATGATTATAATAAAGATAAATCAGTGACATTAATCGCCAACAAATTTGAAATTCAACACAGGCTGATTGACAACCCTAAACAGTGGTGGTAGACCCCTGAAAACCAGCAAACAGAGTGACCAAGCGATACTCCGATTAATAAATAAAAGTATGTCTTTATATCAGCAAGGTCTTTTACAAATCAATTAAATATTTCGATTAGATGCATCTAAACACGATCTGTAGACGGTGGATTAGTATCATGTCGAAGTGCAATAAGACCAAAAAAAAAAAAAAATTGGTTAGAATTGAATATACAAAAGAGCAAGTAAATTTAGGTAGGGTTTTAATCGAAGACCGCCGTACTGTTTTCTGATAAATCTAAGTTAAATTTGAGACTTTCTTATGAATTTAGGCTGTTAAATTTAAAAAGAAGGCTAAAGCCTTAATCCTCGGTATACCAAAGACACGGTAAAACATAAAGAAGGAAGTGCCTTAGCCTGGGAATGTATTTCTGGCCATTGAATTGGGCCTGTATACAAAATATTGGTATGATACAAGGATATCCTGGAATATATACTGATACACATGCAGTGGAGAAAATGCCACCTGATTGGAGATATCAAAAGGACAACAATCCAAAATGCACAGATAAGTGAGTGGAAGAGTGCTTTGAAGGCAAACAAATCAACGTTTTGAAATGTCTAGCACAATCTCCAGAACGCAATCCCCCAAAAAATCTATGGGATATTGTAAATCTCAAAATAAACCGCGATAATTGCTGAAATTTTATCGAATGTAATTTCTGGTAAAACTTTATCAAATCTAATCGAGTCCATAACATGAATATGTAATATGTTTCAAAAAAATACTAGAAAAATTCATATTTTAAGTGAATCTATTGAAGAGGTGCTTATATTTTGTCGCATTCAAAACTCTGAGTTCAACGTGCAAAATGACTTTCTAAGTTAAATAGGAACCTTCTTTGTTTTTTTTATATTTTTAGTGTATTTAGATGCTTAGCTTTATAAATAAATAAAATAGTTTAAAATCAAAAATTGTTTAATTTTGTTATTGTAACATCTTGTATTAACTAGAAATCAGTACATATATTTTATCGAACACTGTAGATATAGAGGTACAAAGAAAAGAACACATAAAAGTTTGTGTTTTTACAACAATTTTTTTTAATAACACGTACAGTGACTCCAACGCATAATCACACATAAATCCTCTAAACATAAAAAATATTGTTACGTGTTAACCTTTTTAAAACGTTTGAGTTCTTTTAACTTATTTAACTTCCACTTAATACACAAATCTGTATTATAATTTGCCCATCCCTTGCATCTTGGAACTGATTTTGAAAAATTTTGGCATATTTCCGGTGACCCCGATAAATCTATATATGTATGTATGTACACAAATTATGTATGTGAAAAATGTATGTCCTATTATGCGTCTAGTTCACATTTATTTAAAAAATTATACTTTTGTTAACTTATCATACTACTCTCGTAACGCTATTTAAATTAATTACAGCACGATTTTAAGATTTAAACAAAAAGTTCGAAAATACTCCGATAAATAGAAACAATTTTAAACAAAATAATGAACAAACAAAACAAAAAAACCTGAGAAAAAACTTTTATTTTATTAGTCATGCCCATAATAATGAGACACAAATTCAATTCAGAAATTATTATGGCAGCTTATTTGAATGTGAATGTGGATGTGAATGTTTGTTTGTTTGAGTGTTTCGATTATTTCATAAATTCATTGTAGAAGTGAGTGCGTCATGCTTGTACTCTTAAAATGAGGGCAGGCTAGCAAGCTGGCAGCCAGCTGCATAAATTGGTTTTGCTTTTTTCCTCAAAGAAACAATATTAAATAAATAAAAAAAATATACTTTTTTTTAAAAGAGGGGACCTGTTTTTCCAAAAAAAAACCTTAAAATTGGTTTGGGTTTTGTGCTTTTCTCGTACTGAAATAAATTAGTAGCGGGTGATTTTTTTAGGAGCTTTCGGATTGGATTTAAAGAAACACATAAAATTTAGAGAAATGTATGAAATCTTTATTTGAATCGATAGAATGATAGATATAATTCAATGTTTAAAGATGCTTTCATGTAAATGTTGACCGCGGCTACGTCTCAAATGGTTCATACGTTGAGTCCAATTTTTGCATACTCTCTCCAACATATCGGCCGGTATCTTACGAATAAATTCTTCAATATTGGCTTCCAGTGCTTGAGGCGTTGCGGCCTTCTCCCTATAGACATGATCCTTAACATTAACATTGCCCCACATAAAATACTCCAAAGACGTAAAATCGCACGTGAAATAAACTTTACCGAACTCTCCTCTCAATTGGGCCATGCTGTGTGGCATAGCTCTTCCATTTTGGGTAAACAAATTTGTAATCATCGCACGGTAGCTCTCGCCATTTAGTAACATTCCTGCCTTTGTCGTTTTTGAAAAAGTACCGATTAACGATACCACCGGCCCATTATCCGTACCAAACAGTGTAACTTTAGGGCTGTTCTTCACACCAAATACGGCAGTTTTTCTTGTTTACGTATTCATTCAACCAGAAATGAGCTTCGTCGCTAAACATAATGTGCCGATAAAAAAGTGGATCTTCATCCAACTGAATTCTGATGATGGAATTCAGTAATCTGCAAGCGTTTTTCGTTTATAAGTCGATTCATGGTTAAATTATAGACCAAATTGAATATGTTTGACAGTAACATGTTTCACGAAAACAGCTGAGCTGCCAAAAACAGTGTTGCCAAAAAAAAGTTGCTAAAAAAATCACCCGATAAATAAAAAGCATTTAATAAGATAAAAGATTTACAACAACAATAACAATACGCTAAATTATAGAAGCAATGGTAGTAGCAAATAATACAGTTATGACGTGAGCAGCACAAATAATTTTTTACACAAAAAAAGCGGATTTGTGAGAAAACTTTAAGAGCGAAAATCGAGTTAAAAAAAAGGGGAAGTAAAGAGGTAAAATAGAGTGCTATCAACGATACCACTAATTTATTAAAGTCAGCGATATTTTCTTCAAAATGAGAGAATTTTATAAAATTTTATTTCTAAAATACAAGAAACCGTAGTGCGGAAAAATAATACAACTCAGTAGGAATAGTATTAAAAAAAAAACAGACCGAAATTGTACCCCGTTTTTGCTTCAAATTAATATTGAATCTTTCCAAAAGTTCTAAATAACATTCGCCGGTTTTCTTTTTAAGCTTTTCGAGGTAATCAATGTGAATAACAGAGTGTGTATTCCAAAATACTGTTCACGTTCACCTGGGAAGCCACTATTTTTATTATTCTCGGGTTTGTTGTATATGATCCATGTTTCATTTACCCACATTGTCAAACACTACACGCTACTGTGAGCAATCGCGGCACCCACCTATAGCACAGATAACGTTTTTATATCCAAATATTCATGCAAAATGTAATGTAAAATTTCATTCATTGATCGTATTATTTTATTCCATGGATTTTATCAACTATTTCTGGCGTGATGACCTTTTTTCAGTGACATTTATGCTGAACTACTTCTTAGCCATTAAAATTAATGATTTTTATATTTCTTTGCTTTTGGTGTGTGCAAAACAGTAGGGTTCGAGAAAGTTTGTTTAAAAATTTGATTAAAACTGAAAAACCTTTATTTTATATTTGAAGCGAGCTTTATTAGACCAAACATGTGCCATTTTAATCGATAACATTTTGCCATTTTTAGGGTGTAGCTATTATTCAATCAGTGTAGAACTTCTGAGTTTTCTGAGCGAAAAACGTATCCAATTGCGATGTACAGGCCCATACGAAATTTAAATTTACACCATTAAGAGAGCTCTGCAAAGATCCAAATAATAATCTAAGGGCGCAATGTCCAGGGTTTATGGTGGACGGAACAAAACTTCCCAGCCAAGTTCTCTTAGTTGCTACTGAGTCATCAAAAATGTGTGTGTTGTCTGGCGTTGTCATGATAAAACGCAACACCTTTTCTGTTGATCAATTCTGGCCGTTTTAATTGAATTGCTTGCTTCAATCTTGTTAAATCTTGACAGGAGAGATTAGAATCAATCGTTTGACCAAGTAGTAGAAATTCATGATGAATAAGTACTTTCTAATTTTACCAGACACACAGCATTGACTTTGATTCGTCCATGATATTTTTCGCACATTATTGTCGTACATGATGCACTTTATATCGCTTGTAATCACATGCATCGGAAATGGGTCGATTTCATACCGTTGTAGTGTTGAATGGCAAATGGAAATTTTTTATAGCTTTTACCACTACTGTACTAATTTCGTGCATCTTTTCTTGAGGCATTGTTTGTTTGCATGAGGTTCAACTTTATATCTGAATAATTATTTCATTATTCATAATTATTATTTTTCCCCCCGTTACTCCTCTTGAGAGCATATGGCTTCCACAAAGCATTTCCATCTAACTACTGCTTTGCCACCTCCCATGTTGGGTTGTTCTGTTTCAGTTCTTGGATAATTGTGCGTCTCCAGGTGTTTTTGGTGGACCACGATTTCTCGAGTTTGAAGTTTTTACTCGATTGACATTCTGGTGAAACTCTCTAGACTCTTTCGGATGGGTCATACCATCATCCATCCCCACTTTCTTTACCTTATCTGTTTCAGTATGGGATTCTCATTAGTCATGCTCCACAGTCCTGTTTTACTTAAGGTGTTAGGCCAGAATATTCTATATATGATTCTGAGGCACTTGTTAATGAATACCTGGAGTATCTGTGTGATGTTATTCGATATGGCAGCAGTACTGATTTAACACATGAGTTGAATATTCTTAGCTTAGTCTATCTGGATATATGTGAGCTTCTCCACACTGACTGCAGTTGTCCAAATACCGCTCTAGTTTTATTGATCCTGTTATCTACGTCTGTTTCTGTGCCACCGTTTGTAATCATTATACTTCCTAGATACTAGACTGGTTGACTCTGTAGCATGATGTTTTCCGTGCTTGTATTGTCTAAGTCCAACACGACGAGCCAATCTGTCTAGGTCTTCCAGTATCAACTGCATATTGGAAATCTTATGCGAGAGTAGACAAATGTCATCTGCATAGTCCAAGTTTTCGAGTTGGCATGAGAGACTCCATGTAATCCCTCTTCTTTTTGAACAGACTTTGCCCGTTATGTCATCTAGCACTATGGTGAATAGCTGGGGTGATAGTGGACATCCTTGTTTAATCCGAAGCTCCCCTGTATTATGACTGCAAGTATCTTATATACGGTGTTAAGTAGAGTAATTTCTCTCCAATTATTACAGTCTTTTTTACTTTTTGTTAACTTTCTTTATCCTCCTCCCATAATGATGTGATCTGAGACAGTAGAAGTTCAGCTGTGGTTTGGACGTCAACCCGTAGAATTTCTGCTGGTAGTCCATCTTCGCCTGACGCCTTATTATTTTTCAATTTACAAATCACCTCTTTTATCTCATTCAGATTGGGAGGGTTGCATGGTATTCTTAAACTGTTTTCCTCATCTCTATTCTCAACCGTTTCATTGGCCTCAGTAGTGTTCGTGACGTTACTAATTTCATTGAAATTTTCTCTCCATCTCTGTGTTTGTGCATCATTGTTGGTTATTAGTGTATCATGTCGATCTGGTGTAGTTTTCTCATATTATTCTGGCCAGCTGCTTCTTCTGCTGCCGTTGCCAGTCGTTCCAGAAATTTTCTTCTGTCTCTTCTTCAGTCTTCTTTACCTGTTCTACCTGCTCAAGGTATTGTCTCTATTCGGCTGCAGTTTCAGTAATCTGATATCCAACCTCTTCTATTTGGTTGCACTACACCAAGTGTTTCCTCCGCGACTTGATTATATATTGCTCTGATATCTTCCCATGAGTGATATTGGTTTGTTGGTAGTCGCTCACGGATTGCCAAAGTTAATGAGTGCTTGGTTGCATTATTTTGGCGTTTTTGTAGGTAGAGCCGTCTTCGCCTTGTGTGCCTGGTGGTGCTTCTTTGACATTTCAATTTAATCTTGATTTCACCAGTGATTCATTGTAAAGAGATGCAAATACTCTAACATTGGGAGAACTTCTTTGTATAGAGAAGTTCTATTGTATTTTTAGCCTAAACACTAAAAACTCATATTAGCGGAATAAAAATATCATTTAGCCTTGTTCCTTCCATATTTTTTTTTTCAATTTGCTTTTTTTATTAGATATCTGGACTACTAGATATATAATCCATTTCATTCAGTATATTTATTACGTAATAAATTAATAAAATTTCTTATTAACCAGACAGGATATACTCGTATGCTTAACCTGTTACGTTCGTTTGAACATGTACGAGTAGTCATATGTAGTCTTGGCAATTTTAATTAAATTAAATATTTATGTATAGAAAATGTTATTGTAATATTTTATCAAGAGAAACAAATACACATACAACATATACACCCACACACCTACATAAATATGTACATAAATTATTAATACTTTATCATCATTTAATCAAATTTTCTTCTTCTTTTTTTTGCAGAACATTCGAATGACTGACAGTATAAGGAACAGCCAATATTTATCAACATTTGACGTCCAACATTGTTACAAAACACAACAAAGCCAGTCTGTCCAGTTTAATATCCACCACCCCTTTACGTATTGGCTTTTGGTTGTCAAGTAAAAAAGTTAGAAAATCTGCCAAAAAGAAAAGCATTCCAACAACTTAACTGAAGCATAAGCCATCTACATTGCAATATTTTCAGTTAAAGAGAAATTGTAAAAGGGAAGAAGGAGAAAAACTTAAGAAAATTGTAGAAAATTGCCTAAGCACGTAAACAAGTAGAAATCAAAGAGGAAAAACTGAACAGAACAGTGGCATTTTCGATTCTCAGCGGTATAGAAAGTTATTGCACTGGCGGCTCCTTACCAACAATATCATCAACAAACGCCCAAACAAAGCACACAACAGCATCAACATCACCACCAGCAACAGCAACAACACCATCACCAACACCGCCATCATCAGCAACAACAACTACCACAACGTGCTGGCAGTGGCGGCAACGGTACACACAACAACAGCACAGTGCCCAACGTTATTATGGAGGGGCCAGAGGTGACGTTTCTCTTTCAGTTTGGCAGTATTCGTGATGCAGTTTCAGTTGCTGCCAATGTTTTAACATTGAAAACCCTCAAGGATTTGGCATGTGAATTCATCAATACAAAGGTAAGTTTTATATACACCAATACCAATACCGAACACATACATTTATTTCCCAGGGTTGCCTGGGTATTGTAAACAAAGCTCCAATGATACTCGTGACGATGATGATGGTGATACTCGTAACAAACGAGTGATGATGGCAATGGCTTTGGCACCAGCCACTGTCATAATGTTTAAAATTACGATGTCACATGAGCATTTAAGTCAACAAAGTTTCTAGATCTCACGGTTTTGTTTGTTTGCCGGGTAGAAGGGTGGAAGAAGTATTAACTAAGCATCACAGGAAAAATTCAAATGGAAGAAAAGTTAATTAGTTAATCAACTGTAACAACTGTTTGCAGCCTACCCATTCCTCCAAAAACAAAAATTAGCATTTGTTGGGGCAAAGTAAAAAACGAAAGTGCTGTTAAGTAAACAAATAAAAGTCTAATGAAATAAATGGTATTTTTGGGAAAAGTACTTTAGCGAGAACTTACACAAAACACTTTTAATTTATAGCTGTATACTCATTCCTAAAGATAACCTACACAGTTAACAAAGGTAGGTAGATAAGTGGAAGTAACTCCACAAAAAAAGACACGTACGCCAAAAATATCCCGTTGTAATACCACAATGGATCGCCATCCCCCTACACCCGGAACTACCCGAAACTCACAATGAAACCGCTAAGCTTTCCAATGTTCGTATTTGGCAGCTCCGTAAGCCCAATGGCTTAGTAGAAGCCGCTTTCTTCTGCCACATATCTCCGGGCATATACTCAGTAAGTGAGAAATTATTTACTTCTCCTCCTCATCTCTGCAGCTTCTGCAGAAATCATTGGCCAGTTGATCCAGTTCAGCCATCTCGTTGATAGATCTGCGGCAGTTGCTAATTGTTCTTGAGGTCATCTTGTGAGATCCCAGAGCTCTTACAGCCACCTAGCTATCCGAAAGTATGATAATATATCCCGTGGAGACGTTGCCCTTTTCAATGATCATCAAAGCAGCTCGTATGGCCAATACCTCCGCCTGAAAAACCTACAGTGATCCGGTATCTTCATAGATTGAGCCATCTTCGCCGAAAAATTGCCTCCACCCACAACTCCATCCAACTTAGAGCCGTCAGTGAAGATCTACACAGAGTCTTTAATGAAGTTCATCACACCATCTGCTCATTCCTTTCTGTCAGGAACTGTAGTCCGAAACTTCACTAAGAAGTCATAGTGTAGTGCCGTGTAGTCAACGTTGCCAAAAACTTCCAAACTTGTCAGTACCTTTGAGTGACCCACATTCGAATCGCACCACTGCTCAGTCGCCTGCAGACACTGACTTGTACTAGCTGCTGACCCTTATAGTACAGGAGAGAGATGCTGGATCAACTCTATCGCCGATGTGTAGTACTTAGCGCCGCTTAGCAAAGGGATTCTAATCATACAAGGAATGCATAGGTCAAAATAGATCTAACCACAGCCGCGTGTCATCTCCGGTCTGAGACATCATTTCCTCCCTGGCACTTTGTCAGTTAACAAAGATTATGATAAATTTATCTGAACATGCAAATCAAAGTTTTTGCTTCTGTCGATGACGATCTTTTTCGAATAGCCCATTCCCACGTCTTAACATTGTAAATGTCTTATTGACATTTTCCCTAACGGGGGGTGGCATGGTGTAGAGATTATAGCGCACTCATAACAAAACAAAAGGAATTTAATTGTGGTTTCGAGTGTTTAATAAAAGAGATCTGAATTTCACTCCAGACAACTTTATCTAAAATATAAAGGAGAAGCCCCTCTCACCTTCCAGCTTACCTCTGGCAATGATAACAAACATCAGACGAATGATCAGGAAAATACGCCACCTACTGGGAAAAACTTACAGTGCTAAAGTAAAGATCACCACCAATTGGCAAGAATATTGACTACTACATAATCAATTTTATTAATGAAACTGAAACACAGAAATGGATGCTTTATGGAAAGCCATATGCTCCCTAGAGGAGTAACGCAAAAACAAAAATAGACTGCCAACAAAGTTCAGTAGCCTGTGGGCGAAAGTGTCTTCCACTAATAAAGCAACGAAGGTTTTTTACTGTTAAAAATGTTAACACCTTTTTCTCATATTTGAAACGAGCTTTATTAAACCAATATGAGCCGTTTTGATCGATAAACACTCGTTATTTTTGGGGTAAAGCTATTATTTCACCATCCGGGCTATATGGTGGATCTATTAGAACTCTTCAGCCAAACTCTCAGTTTCTGCCGGATTATCAAAAATGTGTGGGGTCTGGCGTTGTCATGATAGTTAGGTTAGGTTAGGAGGGAGTGAGAGCCTTATTAAATCAAGGCACACTTGAGCACACTTAGTGGCCCATTTTGATACCACACATAAAGCAATGCCCCTCTACTAGTCGCCGAGTCCGAATGAACCGGTCTTGACAGTCAAGCTGCCTCACAAAGAAGCACAATCACTCAAGTCTTATACCAGCCCGGCAGTCTATGACTATTAATCATAGATCAATGGTCGATAGCTCTTATAACACAATGTCCCGTAAGGATAGACACATTAGAGAAGATACTTCATTATTCCAATTTAAAAAATGAATAGTGCGCCTACTATCCAATCTAGACCAGGTGAGTCTAGTAATGAAGCAAGATTCCTCCTCCCACCCTCGTAGGTAGATGGCTGTTTGGAAGGAGTGTGCCCACCTTAGCAAGCTCATCAGCAACACAATTACGCGGAATATGACTGCTACCAGGAACCCAAATGAAATGGGCCCAAGACTGCCGTGAGAGTATCCCAAGGAAATCGCGGCAGTCCCCAACCAGTCATAATAGAACACAATACCTTTTCTGTTGATCAATTCTAGCGATTTTAATTGAATATTTGCTTCAATTTTGTTAATTGCTGATATTAAAGATCAGAATTTATCGTTTGACCAGGTTGTAAGAGCTCATAATAAGCTTCATCTTACTTCGTCTATTCAGAATTGGTTCGATTTCGTTTTGCTTTATCAGCGAATCACAAATGGAAATTCGGTCCATTAATCTTTTCACTGTTAATTAATGTTGTACCCAAACATCAAGCTTCTTTGTGTATCCAGCTTTCCTTAAATGGTTAATAACTGTTTAGTGATCAATGCCTAGTTTCCTATCAATGTCTACGCTGCATATATGCTGGTCTTTCTCAATTTTTACCATAATTTCATCGAAGTAACTTGTCGAGCAGAACGAGTTGCACCTTTAACACCAAAATTACCAGATAGAAACCGAGCAAACCATTAAGTTGCTGTACAGCATTGTTTCTGTAAACTTCACAAATTTTTTCAGCAACCTGCGACACATTCTTAATTTTATCAATCTATATATGTAAAAGAGGAAATGCGTTATAAGTGATGTTCTTTGAACTGTGCCAACCGATTTTACTTTTTAAAACGAAAGGTGGTTCGCGAGTTATTGACGTTAGAGTGAACACCTTTGTATTGCACAAGTTTTACTTGAAAACGAAATTTGTTACAGTATTTAAACTTTGTATGAGTTAGAAAATATTTTTAAAATCAAAAAGTGGGCGGAATTGGATAAGTGGGTGTGGCATCTCCTATACAAAGTAAATTCCGATTTTTATATATCTTTAGAACGATTAAAGTCGAAGGTTCTGAATTTGCTCTAAATAAATTCGCAGTCAATCCACATATCAGTCGAAATATTGACGAAATTGAATAAGTGGGTGTGGCATCTCCTATACAAAGTAAATTCCGATTTTTATATATCTTTAGAACGATTAAAGTCGAAGGTTCTGAATTTGCTCTAAATAAATTCGCAGTCAATCCACATCATCAGTCGAAATATTGACGAAATTGAATAAGTGGGTGTGGCATCTCCTATACAAAGTAAATATTGATTTTTATATATCTAGAGAACGCTAATAGTGAAAATATCTAAATTTGGTAAATCATTACTCAAAAAGTGGATTGAATTGGATAAGTGGGTGTGGCATCTACCATAGAAAGTAAATATTGATTTTTATATATTTAGAGAACGCTAATAGTGAAAATATCTAAATTTGGTCCCAATAACTTTGTGGGCATTGTAAATCATCACTTAAAAAGTGGATTGAATTCGATAAATGGGAGTGGCATCTACCATAGAAAGTAAATATTGATTTTTTATATCTAAAGAACGGTTAGTCTCTGAACTTAGTCTAAATGACTTGGTAGTCAATACAAATCATTAGTCGTAATGCATTTCTTTAAAATTTTCTTTTGAGGAATACATTTTATAGGTAAACAGCGCTGAGGCTCCCAGCAACGCGGCAACGGTTACTCTAGTGTATAATAGAAAAAAAAATACGACAGTAATGATCCGAATTCTCAGTCATTTTTAAACGAAAATAATTTGTCACAGAATAATGCGATTTTAATAATGTCTTCTAAATTGCCATCTGTTAATTCCTCCTTTTTGATTGGACAGCTCTTAGCGAACGTTCACTTTAGTCGTCCTCTGCGTCTTAAACTCTGAGAGTTCCATTTAAAAGCCATTTTGCTTAGGTCATTGCCCCCTTTTCTAGCTCAGGTTTATCGGTTCTGTGGACGTAAGCTGAAGATGATTGTTGTTGGATATGGTAACCTGCCAAAAAACATTAAAAATCCGTCGTAGACATTTATTCATGAGAACATTGAACACGTGGCTAATGGTATTAGATACCTTTGACGTTTCGCATCCATCGATAAGACTGGTGTAATGCTTGTGTTGAATCTCCAAATCCACCACTCCTTCCTTTTTGGACGTCCACGTCCTTTTTTAGCGAAAGCTCTAGACATCTTCCACGACGATAGGCATATTCTTTGAAGTCGTTTATCGAATAACAACCCTTTATAATGATAATTCAATAGAACTCAAATCTTTTCTAAGATGATCGGATTTTACTAAGTGTAACGATTTTTTTCGAAAATACAGTTACGTCAAGATATAATCTTCGGCTGATCCAAGCAAAATAAAATTCTGTATTCAATTAAGCAAGAACGAGGTAAAGTATTTTTTCGCTCTTAACGAAAAAGTACCACAAGGCAATTTTTGAACTTAGCCAGAATCACACAAGTGATTCTTATCAACTTTCGTAATTTCAGAGAAATTCAAATTGACACCAAAACATACATAGTCTTTCGATAAGATATTTCATTGTGATACATACTATATGTAAACAAAAAGGATATTTTTGAGCGAAATCATCGGATGTTTATTTAATTGTAACGAGAAGCCGCTACGACTATGCTTGCAGGACACGTCGCACAGTGCGTTGTATCATAGACGAAAATCAAAAAATTAGTCTTCTCGCATTCTGATAAAATGTACAATAAAAGGAAAAAGTCTACATACACCCTATAATTTTTTAGATAATTAGTGGCGAAATTTGACAAAGATGTTAATGTTTAAGGTATTTATACTTAAGATTATCCGAAGAAAAAAATTATATGAAAAAAATATAACTTAGAAGTTATTAGGGAAAAACATAATAATTCGCAAGAAAAAAGTCTGAAAACAAAGAAAGCGAAATAATAGATAACTTTGATAATAACTTTGAACAATATGATAATAGAAGAAGATATTATTTGAATTTTTATCCTCGAAAATAGCAAATCAAAAAGAGACACATATTTCAGATCGAAAGATGTTAGTAAATCTCAAACAGAAAACTAAATCATATGAGGAAATTGCTGAGACAACAAAATTCAGTCGTGCTACTGTACAGACGATCATTAGAAACTATAACAACAACGATAGATCTGAAAATAAACTACAATTTGGCAGACCTAAGAATCTATCAAGATGTGATGTTACCAGTTTTGTGAAATTAGTTCATCAGGATCCGACAATAAACGCCTCAAAATTGGCGGAACACATCGAAAAATTTTCCAATTAAATTGTAGTTCCACGAATAATAATAAAAGTTTTGCATGACAATGGATTTCATAACAGAATAGCACACAAGAACCCACTAATTTTAATATAGAATCGTGAACTTCGTCTCGAGTTTGCTAAAGCAAATGCTGACAAGGGTATGGATTTTTTTAATCGTGATATATTTACCGACGAAAAAAATTGTAACATTTTCGGAAGAGTTGGCTGAAATTGGAAAAAACCAAACATTGCACGTGGTCCAATGAAAATTATACCTACAGTCAAACATAGTGGAGGCAACGTTATGGCTTGGGGCGCCATGGCGTCATATAAAGTAGCTCGTTTGGCCTTATTCGGTGGTAATGTTGGCCGCTATCATTAATTCTGAGGCATCTGTTAATAGCTTGGATCTGGGATACCAATGGATTCCGCAGTAAGATAACGGCCCTTAGCATACTGCGCACTTTTTTCGAAACTGGCTTCTTTAATATGCTTCATAACAGAGCACATATGGGACTTTTTTTACGAAAATATGACATTAATAACTGTAAAACATTAAAAACTGCTCTTATTTGTGCAGGAGCCGAAATAACATCATTTATAACAGATAATTTGGTGACATTAATGCCCTGTCGCCTTTAAGCAGTTATTGGTGTACAGTGGTGGCCTTATAATTAAAAACGATGTTTTAAGCAAATAAAATCGAAGAATAACTTCATTTAACACCTACACTGTAAATTAGAAATACCCTTATTCGACGAGTCAAGTTTAAAGTTTTCTATTAAAAAAAAATTCGATTATTTTCCGAGTAGTTTCTTTTGGCTGGCACGTAATTAGAAAAGTAAAGTTTTTGCGCTAATTTCTTAATTTATCTTATTATTAATGATTAAGAAAGTATAATTTCTAAAGCAATAGACTAACTTGTAACAAATTTGATGCTTTTTAATTTTTTAAATGGACAAAAACAAGTCATGTACTCCAAAAATTCGGGAGTTAATTGTGCAGTGTTACCAGAAGGAAAAACTTTCCATATCGGCTATCACACAAAGGTTTTCCTGCTCTAAAAAAATGGTATTTGGTGCAATCTATTTGTTCAATAAAACAAAAAAGTTTGAAACCCCCGCCAGGATGCCTTGGGCTAGAAAGACCACTCCAGCAGAAGATATTGTAGGGCCAGTAAAAGAAACCCATTCTTATCATCGCGCGAAATAAAGGCTGAAATTGGACAACAATTAAACTCTAAAATATCCACACGAACAATAAGAAGGCGTTTACAAGAGTCCGTGGGTGTATTGCACAAAAAAAACCGGATATGTCAAAAAAAATATTAAGAAGCGGTTGCGGTTTGCAAGAGAAATGATTCAAGAAATGATGCAAGAGAAAGATCCACGTTTCTGGAATAGTTCTGTGGAGTGACGAATCCAAGTTCAACTTGTTCTAATCTGATTGAAAAACATATGTAAGACGTCCTCCAAACAAAGCCCCGGGTACACAGTGAAAACGGTGAAACACGGTGGCGGATATATTATGGTCTGGGGTGCTTTTTCTTGGCGTGGTGTGGGTCCAATTGTGATAATTCAGGGAATAATGGACCGACATCAATATAAAAACATTTTTGAAAATGTAATGGCACCATATTCCTCTGAGAATATGCCCGTCCATTACATTTTCCAACATGACAATGACCCAAAGTACACTTCAAGGTTAGTGAAGTGTTGGCTTTCGGATCAAAATATTGTTGTTCTGGACTGGCTACCCCAAAGTCCTGATCTCAACCCAATTGAAAACTTACGGGCAATTGTTAAGAGATCTCTGAAGGACAAAACTCCACGAAATAATGATGAGTTGTTTCAGTTGGTGCAGCAAAGCTGGCAAAACATATCCCAGCAAACATGTCAACGTTTAATAAGAAGTTTACCGAAGAGACTAGCTAATGTTGTCAAAAATAAGGGTTATCCAACAAAATATTAAAAGATATGCCCATTTTGTTTGACTTTATGAAGATATTTTCAAGTTGTATATAAATATTTTGTTTTGTTTCTAATTATGTGACCAAGCCGAAATTGATATATTTTGATATTTTCTGTGAATTCTTTTATTTCAAAATTAATATTGATTTGTTACTTTGCTATTTTTAGTTTTTATTTTTAAAATAAAAAGCATAGTTTTTAAAATACATTAACAAATATGTGTGCTGCTAAGTCGTTTCTAATTATAAGGCCACCACTGTATTAAATTTCTAAATAATAATTATTTTTTTGTAAGCCGTATGTAGAATTTTTGCCTATGAATTTTTACTATTTTTATTTTTGTTGTTGTTTTTATTATGTAAATGAATTATTTTTTTATTTTATGAATAAACTTATTTAATAATGCCTTCAATATTAATATAATTTTTTTTTAAATTTTCTTTACAAACTCTTTAAAACTCTTAAATCAAATGGTGTATGCAGATTTTTTTTCTTGACTGTATATTTATTGAAAGGCAATAATTCGCTGAATAAAATACTAAACTTTTTTTTTTGCTACTTCTCTATATTGTCGCAAGAGGACACTAAACTTAACTTATTCATAATAAAGAATACTATGAAAAAAATGGAATTTAGGTGCATCAGAAAAATAGCTGTAAAAACTCTATTTGTTAAAAAAAATTTAAGAAGTTTAGTTTTTTAATTACTCTACACAATTTGAGTTCTCTACATCGATATTTTTCGATTTCGGTCATATGAAATCAATAATTATCCTTTGAGAGCGTAACCCATCCACTGTAAAAGTTGAAACAGCTCATTTTAAAAAAAGTACAGTTGAATAACAACAACAGACCAAAAACCACACCAAACAGTCATACGTTGAGATTGACAACGCCTTTCAGCAATAACGCTTTAGTTTTCCGAGCCGTAAATACGCCAATTCTGCTTGTTAACATAGCCTGCTGATATTTCGATGAAATTCCGTATAAATTTAATAAATTTCAAGGCTCTTATCAACAATCATGAGTTCTTGTGTCAACTGAACTTAGTTTTTGAGCTAAATATGGTGAATTGTCGTTTCCTCAACACTATGAGCTATAATATTGCAATATTCTCACTTGTTCTTGATTGGCATGCACGAGTTCGGTTCGTCACATCATTGCACTGTCCCAATAGCTCTAATTTGTCCACTAATTTCATAAATGCTGACCGTGAAGGTGCATTATGACGGCCAAGAAAAACTTTAATTTTACGATCTGTAATCGCCTTGTGAATGCCTTGCTGAACCGTTTATTCTTGTAGTTTTATTAATGGCGTAATTTTTACTTGTTACCTCTCAAATAGTTACAGATTGACCAATGGAAACTATTAAAATGGCCGGACTATTGAAAATAAAGCATTTTATTGGAATGCCCTGTAGTACTGCTGGCACTAAAAAGTCCCGAAAGGTTAACTTTTTGCCCAATGGTTGGTGATTTAAACTTCAATCGCAGAAAGAAAATATTTCCAATAAATCATTAGGGAGCTTTAAAATGAAGAAAATAATTTGTAAGCGGCGCCCTAATGACACAATACATACAATGACACATTACATTCCTTCATTAATGGCAATTTTTAACTGTCCTATAATCTTAGCTTTTCTATTAAAATAATAGATTTTCTCATTGTTTATTAAAATTGAAAACAATTTTAATACTAAAAATAATATTCTTGTTACACAGCAGCAATCATTTCATATCCCCAAAGTGACCATTTTTTACATGGCGTATTGCTACTGCTCAAAATTGAAAAGAAAATAAATTTCCAGGAAATTCAGTTGTCTCTACAAAAAAAAAAAGAAATTGAAGTGACACCTTTCTGATAAGAATACCATCTCCGAAATAATAAAGAAGATAAAGGGTCTGCGGGTATCTGTTCACCGGTAAGGTAAAGCCACTTTAAAAAATGAGAAGAACGGCTGAAAAGAGAATGACAAACTTAACTTGAATGTATTTTCGAAATTAGTTTCTTATCATATTTATTTGATCATTCATACAAAAAAGTGTAGATGGGTGGATATACATATTCAAGCCAAGTACCTACAATGTTAACCTGTTCTTCTCTTTCTATCTTTTATAATTGGGTCCTTTGACAATATTTTGCTCGAAAAATAGAAATAAAAAAATAAAACTAAAGAGTTGAATGTCTAGCTAGTTTATACATATATGAAAACATAATTCCACGTCAAAACGTGCACGTAATTTTCATTTTCGTGTCAACATTTTTTGTTTTTTTTTTCCTTTCCGTGGCTGTTAGCTGTTGCTGTTGTTATCGGCATTTAAAACATTAATGCAGGACAAGTTGACTCGCTAAAACAAATATTTCAACAACATCCCACGAGAATTCATCGGAGTAATGACTGGCTAAATGACTAGTAAATGGAGTGGCAGGAGGAGGAGAACGAAGACTGTTTAAAAGTAAACAAAGTGTGAAACGTAAAGTCAATATGTATTTTCCCTCCTAACAAAGTTAGCAATTATTTTAATAACATGAAGAGGTACGTTTAAAAGGGGGAGGCAATTTCCATACCTAATTAATACTTGTTAAACAATAGGTAAAGAGGGTCAATAAAATAATCCCTCACGGCTTAAAAGCATATGGGTTAAATGAGTTTAGAAAATAGATAATCTCTTGGATTATATCGCACATATTTAAAAGGAGGCCATAATATTGTATATGAGCTGTGACCCATTCTAGAAGAAAAGCGCCCACTCGCTGTGTTACAATTGAAATACAAATGTGCAGAATTTTAAAGCAAGGAAAACTGATCTTGATAAGACAGAATACGTCTTGTCTGTGCAAGAATAAATGCACATTTTACTATCTAATGAACTAGGAATTTCTCTCATTTGAATGTAATAAATTCTGACTCCGGACTGTTAAGAATATAGTTCTATAACATGACAACAAATACAAATTAATTTGTTAATGAATGAACAGGCTAAAACAGCTAATTTACTAATGCTATGTTCGCACGGCAAGGTTTTTTGACATTCACTCTCTCATTCGTAATGCAACACCCGATTATGAGCTTAATTATATAAGTTTCCATACAAAATTCTGAGAGGGAAACACCAAAATTGTAGTAATTCGATTTCTAACACCCTTTGTATTACTTCAAAACCAGTGTCATCTCTAATTTTTATAAAACTTAGATCAAGAGAGTTTGGCATACTTAGTGGCTCTTAACCAAAATGTTTTAGATTTAACATTGCAAATTTATTAAACTGACCTCCCTAAAGTATGCTGTCAAGTACAAAAAATTAACGAAATAAAGACAACAACAAAACAAAATAATGACCGCTCGCTGCATTGACTTCATATGCTAGCTGTTAAGGGGTCCCGTGCAAATTTTAGAATCCAATTAAGTAATACAAACAGAGAACGAAGTAATCCGAAGTCTCGTGCGAACATAGCATAAATCACATGTATCATTTAAATCATAATAAGACAAAAAATATGGTTTTAGTATCAATGAAATGGACTTCGTTGGATAGAAAATTTTATGACATTAATGCTTAAATATGATTTCAGCTATGTGGTCGCCACGGCTGTCGCGTACAAGCAAAATATGGAACACAAATTTGCATATACTTTTCGCTGCATATGCTGCCGTATTTCGCCAATAACTCTTTAAATGTTGATTTCTAATTGTCTCTGGTTTATCGACGTAGACAAGTGACTGTACATAAAGACAAAGAAAATAATCCCATCTTTGGGGCCAATTCATTGGACCATTACTAAATTACTCTTTCATCCAAAGTTTTTGTGAGTAAATCAAATGAAGCGAGCGCTGTTTAGCATGTGGCTTCCTCATATGGAATCACATGTCAGCAAGATTAATGCCAGCTATTTGAGGTACCGTTCACAATTGACAGTAAAATTTTGACCATCATCGTTTTTGAAGATATATGGACCAATGATTCCGCCAGATCATAAAGCGCACCAATCAGTAGTTTTCTGTGGATGTAATGATGTTCCGACAAAAGCTTGTGGATTTACCTCACTCCAAATGCGACAGTTCTGCTTATTACGTATTCATTCAATCAAAAAAAAACAACAAAATTTTCAGTTTTGAAGTTTGACAAACAGAAGCAATATTTTAATAAAAAAAAATTCAACAATTTGCAAGCGTTGCTCTGGTGTAAGTCTATTCACATTTAATTTCAAGCCAAACTAAACAAAAAGCAACTAACAGCTGTAAAATCGGTTATAAATAAAGGAGTGTTGTTTGTGCATTTACTTACTTAATGGCCCCAAGTCAACTTCAGACGACAATTAAATCCTCTTTGAATATTGGCACGCATCATAGTGACCATTTTTCCAAACGTAGGGTTCCATGGTGGAATTGCACCTTGGCAAAATTGAGAGTAACGGTAAGGAGGAATTTTAATAGGGCAAGACGCACGGGCGACTGGCAAATTTATAGTGCTAGTCTCACAAAGTACAATATGAAAATTATATCTTAAGAAGGATACATGGAGGAAATTTTATCAATCCATTATGGAGTTGTCGGCATTGTCCCGATTTCAAAAGTCCCTTCAATGATATTGGGTCCCTATGTACTGAAACCGGTGTCTACACTAAATCTAGAAGGAAAAGTTTGGATCTTTTGTTGAGGACACATTTTCCTGACTCTCGAGTGGTTGAACCTCCACTGAGTTTCGGGTTATTCCCGTCTCGACGTGTGTCACCCCGGACAGGGTTTTGGGAGCGATTGGCTCCTTTTCAAGCCTTACAAAGCTTTAGGTAGGGATGGGATTTTTCCAGATCTTTTACAAAAGAGTCCTGACATAATCCTATCTAAATTGTTAGTGATTTTTAAGGCCAACTGCACATACATGGTGAATGTACGCAAATTTTTTTAGGCACTAAAAAATAATTTAAAAACCTTCTTACGATCTTGCTTTTAGTTGCCACTGAAACAGCGACGAATGCACATGTGTGGCAGATGCATGCTGATTTTTTTTAAACATCAATTTACTCTCTCTCAGAGAGTAATTTCCATGTTCTCACTAACACAACTATATTTTTACTATTGCACATCACTGATTTAAATGAATAAACTGGTAATTTTAATGTTCTGGATAAATTCCAGGAACTTTTTGATCAAGATGGTATGTATCTGGAAAAGCCGGAAGTGATATAGAGAATGTGCGAGGGTTTCATTATCCTCACCGCAAGCCCTACAAATGCTGGTGTCCTTCTTGTTCAGTCTCAGTAAACTCCCTCAAAGTATTGTCATATCCTCGCACTGATTATCTATTCTAAATGACGTGCTCACCTATTTAACTCAGTTCTTTTGTTCATTCGTTCCCTCTAACCCCATGATGTTCTGACACTTATACAATGTTCTCTCTACTTCTCGGTACCGCGAGAGTATTTATTGCCCTTTTACAGTATAACTCGAAATTCAAACAATTACTAAATTGTTGCACAAATCTTATATTATTATTATCTTATTTAAGGCAACTTAATAAATTTCGTTAAAATATCTTAAATGACCAACCTGACTGACGAACGAAATTACGGGTCGGTCATTCTCACTTTTAACAAAATCGCAAATACAATAAATTCTCAAAACTTACTGGGGTGATGCAAAATAAAAATACTAAACCTTACCTTGTTCCACTATTGTTTAAAATTTTCAATTTTAATTGAAGTACTCGTCGTAAATTTGATCAAAACATTTTAGTAAAAAAAAAGTAACAGAATTATTTCATAAAACTTTTTCTTGTTATCAGAGATATTCAAATAAAATATATTTTCTTTACCGGGAATTTAAACTTTCCTATTAACAAAATGAGCACCAAAGCGTCACCCTGCGGCAGCAAAAAGCAATCAAGACAAATGAAATTTCCCTATACGTTTTCGGCGAAAATTGCACAATTTCCGTATCGCCACTACATCAAGAATCAATGGATTTGGAGATATTACTTTATAGCCTGCATCTGTTGTATACCGATCTTTTACAAGATTAGCAAACTAGCAAATTCGCCAGATAATGTCAAGAAATGGAAAGAATTGGCCGAACAACGAAGATTGGAAGAAGAAGGTGGCCATCATTAACAAAGAAGGAGCTGATATTTAATATTTAAAAAAAAATGTACGGAAAGTTACAATAATGCTGTCATATGTATATTTATGGATTTTATGTTTTTCTAAATAAAATTATCTAAAGGAATGTAATCATTTTGCAACAATATGACTTCCATTTATCTGGGGTAATATTGTAACTTTTGACTAAATTAGTAGGAGAAACCATTAGTTTTCTAACCATTGAACGAAATAGATAGTGAACAAAAGTTTTAAAGTTTATCGTATCGTAACCACTGTGCTATGGTAGGTAGGGCACCCGCTAATTATTACTACTATTGAACTACTACTAATATTGAAAACTTTTTTAATGCTTTTGCATTTGTGGCGTAAAATTGTAGAATTTGATATCGATAACAAAACCAAAAAACTACAAGTTATCAATAGCAGTTGTAAAATTTCAACTGAAATTTCAATGCAACTGAGTCGAATTGTAAAACGTAATAACGACTTTAATTTCCGTAGTTAGTAACAAAACTAAAATATACAAGCTCTTTGACAAAATCAAAGTTTTAGTTGTCGACCGTAATCTGGTAACCGACCTACAGCACGTGCTTACTTCACCTTGCCCTACGTAAATACTAGACCCATTTTGGTTAATTCCTGTTCGTTGGAACTAAAGGCTACGGTGCCATATCGCTTGATACGTCCATTAATGATGTCGATGTCGCCTACAAATGCAAGGACCTAGACACGTATAAAAATTAGTGCCATCGCGATAAACACATGCCTACTGCAGGACACCCTCTATGACAAGTTGAAGAGGTCGCATGATAAGGTGTCACCTTGTCTGAAATAAAAAGTTCGAAGCTGTCTTTTTCTACCTTAATCGAACTGCAGTAGTTGCTCAACGTCATTATTCACAGTCTAATAAACTTCCCATTCATTGCAGTATATCATACATCTGACGCTGCCTTATACTCGACGAAAGATAGTGTGTCGACTTGGCTTTCATGAATCTGATAAGGTCTAATCAGTGCAATGGAGAGTGGCTTTACATGTTCACACGGTACATTCGTAAGAACCTTATAACCTTGTAGTTGGTGTATAATTTAATCGGTGGTCATACTTTTCTCCAACTAAATTCTGCAAATGAGCAGGTGCATGCACTACAAGTGTCAAGTAGTGTCCGCGGACACCATTTTGAAATTGTCATTGATGCTATTTAGTCGAAACTATGAGCTGTGATAAGAACTAGTCCGCCAATGAAATATACACTCTTACTTTTTACAAACCTAATCTTCTATTCTTACTTACCTACACAGACTTATTTGAAAAATGACATAATACGAAGAAGGGAACATATAATACGACTTTTTCAATAGAAGTGTTTTCTAGTAAATTTTTTCCGAGATTGTCTCTCTATGTAATAAAGTTGTTTCGCTAAGTCAGACTAGCTAATGTCGACTTAAGCTACTTTTCCATACCGACACAGATATAAAAATTAATGTGTGTTTGTATTTGTATGTATGTATGTTTGTTTGTGCCTTATAGATAGCTAAACAGCTAAAAAGATTTTCTTAAAATTTTTCCAACATCTCTCTGTATATCCGGGCGGTGCCACGCCCACACATAGTAAATATTTATTTGTTCATATCTTCAAAATGGTTTAATCAAAAGTCTCTAATTTGGTCCAAATATCTTCAACCAATACAAATCAGCCAAAAACTGAGCGGAATGGACAAGTGGGCGTGGTACTTCCCATACAAACTAAATGTTGATTTCTGTATATCTTGAGAAAGATCAAAGCTTAAATTTCTGAATTCGATCTAAATATTTTCGTACTCAATATAAATAATCAGTCAAAAAATGGGCGTAATTGGATAGGTGGGCGTGGCGTAAACAATACAAACTAGATATTAATTTTTATATATCTTGAGAACGGTTATAGCTACAGTTTTAGAATTTGGTTTGATTGACTTCATAGTCAATATTAATACAAAAATAGTGAATGGAATTGGTCAAATGAGCGTGGTATTTCCCACACAATCCAAGGGTCTAATCACAGCATACGATATCGAATTTACTATCGTATACAATAACATTTCGATACGTGTCGAGTAAGCTAATCACCGCATTCGAATGCTATCGTATCAAAATTTCATGCTTATTGTGAATGAATTCATCTAATCGCAACGTATGTTGAGGTAAATTATGACCCTTATCAGAAGACAATTTTTAAACTTATCCTAGAAATTTAACATTAATGAATTGTATTTTAAATTAAAAATAAATAAAACATTCATTTTCCACAACTTTTCGTTGAATTTGCTATTAATAAAACATATTTTGTTTGCTCACGATAGCTATTTTATTATCGAACAACGTTTATTAGATTGCACTCGATCGTAAACTCAATATCGAATGCTGTAACCCTAAAATGAATGTATTCGATCAAAACGACATGATATCGTATGCCGTGATTAGACCTCAGGTATATCTTGAGAACAGTAAAAGTGTAAGTTTCTAAATTTGGTCTAAATTCTTTCGTGGTCAATATAAATCATCAATCCAATATGGGCGAAATTGGATAAGTGGGCGTGGCATCATCCATACAAAGCAAATATTGATTTCTTTATATCTTGAGAACAGTTTATACATTTAATTCAAGCAACGTCGTGGACAATATATCTCTCATTTACTACAATAGGGTCATAGCTCAAAAAAGTATTCTAAAATATGCGGAAATCGTGTTATGATGCAATTATCCAAAATGCATCATAATCAATCAAAAAATAGATTTTAAATTTTTTGTCGCTTACGGCCTTTGGATTTTAGGTGACAATACACACATACACTATATAAAAATGCATATGTGTTTGCTTGAAGACTGTATATCGCAAAATAGCATATTCTACAACGTCATTCTGGGAGGAACTATAAGCTTTCTTAAAAATTCGGATTTGAACCGAACGATAAAAAGGGGAAAGGGGTAAAAAATTATAACTAAAGTAATAATTAAGATAGGGGTAACAAAAAATACCGGATTTTAGCTGGTAAGTATAAACGCATTTAAAGTTGCGGTAGCACATTTGTGAATTTTATATTCACTTCCGCATAAATTCACCATGCAAACACCGCTGCCATAATTATTTCTCTTCAAAATCCAATAAAATTTATTAAATTAGAAATTAATGACAGCCATAAACCATAATGAGTTTTGCGGAAAAGTTTCTTCTCTTTTTTCTTTTAATTTTTTTTATTGACTGTTTCAATCGACAACATCATTGCCAAAGTCATCATCATCGTCATCAACGTAGCCGCTGCCGTTGTCATCGCCAGAAAGTGGAAAAAAGCAATTAAAAATCCTTCTTAATCTTTCTTTTGGCTGTTTCTTCTCTTTGTTTCGTTTTTAAAACTGTTTTCATAGAAATGTAATTCGTAATTAGTTGGAGCGAATAAAATTTAATTGTTAAATTAATTACCAACTTATTTAATGCCATTAACAACAAGATTTTTATGATTTTCTTTTTTATTATTTTCTCTTTTAAATTTTTTCTATTTTTCTTTCCGCAGATACCCGACAGCGGTCTAACCTACCTCTCGGAACGTATTTTGTTGTTTCGCCATGACTATAACAGTCCAAATGTGTTGCACATCATCAATTCCGCCGGAGATGTGGTCGACGAAACACTTGTGGAAATTGTTCTCACAGCCAGTCGTAAGTTGCAAAGAAAAACGAGAAGGGGAGAGTATGGAAAAAAAAAGAAAAGTTATTTTAAACAATAAGAAAGTTTTTCTTTTAAATCTACTGTTTATTTAAAAAATATATTACAAAAAAAGAGAAAACTTAATTAACGAGGGATGTGTGATAAATTAGAGTGAAAAAGACAAATTTACTAGACATAAGATTTTTTATAAAAAAAAAACTTTTTTGATTTAGGCATCAAATATCCTTGGTAATATTAATTGCATTAGGCAATCCTATAGCTTGATTAAAAGGTGACATTTAAAGCTTCATCTTCTTAGAGGACATTATTAAAATCTCATTATTCTGTAAAAAATTATCTACGTTTAAAAATTTGTGAAAATTCGAAACTTTACCGTCATTATCTATTATAGAAAAGATAAGAATGCATCGCAGGCTGCTGAAAAAAATTTATTTTTACGGAGACGATATTGTAACTAGAAAAACAGTTTAGTTGCCACATATATCAACAGTGAAAACATTATAAACCAAATTTTCAATTGCGATTCACTGCTAAAACGGAACGAAATCGAACCGTTTCTAAAGCAAATGATTAAGGACAACAAATTTTAGATGAAATACTGCAATTGTGCTCAGAAAAAGCCATTTACGAAGCACGCGCAGACGGTGAGTGACAAAGCCAGTATTGACACCCAGACGTAATGCTGTACATCATGAGCTTCTACTAAATTAAAATGACCAGTATTGAGCAACAGAAAAGGTGTTTTGTTCTATTATGACAACGCCAGACCATACACATATTTAACAAATCGGCAGAAACTAAACGAGCTTGGCTGGAAAATTTTGAACCAAAGACTATATAATTTAATAAGGATATTTCACTCAGTACATATTTGAAATATCAAATTTTTGCGCATCTTTTTGACGCATGGTAGACCAAAAAACTATTTTTCCTCTCAAAAAACAATTTTTGTATCAATGACACATAAACACATATGTAAGTACATACGTATTTCGTATGTACATATGTTTGTATGTATGTTGCAGTTTATTATATTTTTTGCGATTTTGCTCTCACCTTAATTAATTGAAAGAGAACAAGAATAACTCATCCTCATATATGGGATTTATTATAACTCCCATGCTGACTTTTGTACTGAAAATTAACGTAGAGCAGTCCAATATTTTTCTAAATATATAGTCTTTGCCACGACCTTGCATCTTCAGATGATCTCTACTCAACAATCTTAATGGTGTAAATTTAAATTCCATAAGGGTCCGCAAAATGCAAGTGGATTAATTTTTCATTTAGAAAACCCTGATCAAATAATGTCTTTACCACAAAAATGGCAAAAGGTTATTGGTAAAAACGGTACTTGCTTGGTTTATAAAAGCTTGTTTCAAATATAAGAAAACGATTATTCAGTTTTAGCCAAAAAAAGGTGCGTAGCACTCTACGCAGCCAGCGTTTCATATAGATCTACATGACATGTAAATCATTTTTCGTTGCGATTCAAGACTGGCAGCCATACACAGCAACATATTTGACGAAACTGTGTAATAAGGTTAGCCAGGTGCATAACGAGAATCGATTGATTTTCAAATGCTTCCTAGTTTCGTTTATTTATTAAGTCTCGTTAAATTTGTATGTTGTTGTTGCAGTATAAAAAGTTGCATGTTAGATACGTTGAGATTCATTGTTTTGATCTTGTCTGTGTTAATTGTGAAGCCGCATTTTCCGCTTCCGATGAAATACCGCATGTCTCTCAGCATTGTCGAGCTTCTTTAAAAGACCGTGAGTTCGAAGTAACTTTATCCATAACTAACTAACATAATAGTTATTTCGAATAGTAATGATGATAGAAAGCAACCTGTCATACGCCTATGTTTACATTTATGGGGAAGCTAACTGCGCCTTTGTGCAAGATGCGACATTTTGCCTTACCTTATTTGCTCAATTTCAATAGAAATCTTTGAAAATGTAGAAGTGGGAATATGGTGCATCACAATGTAATCAATCAAAAAGTCGGTGTTGAATTTTTTGTAACTTAGGGCTTTTTAGACTTGATATGACGATATATATATTAAAAATTTTATTATTTCAGATTTTATAATATTCTATGAAATCATCACTACCTACAAACATTTAATTTATCACACCACCCTCGCAGTGAAAATATATTAAACTCTTCTGTATTTTATAATTATGAACTTTTCTTTATTTTCTTTCTTCTCTTGTATTTCTAGCAATTTTATATCCCACATCGGATATGCCAACACTGAAACCGCATAACCTAAATGTTCACTCATACAAGGCGCCAACATTCTGTGATTTTTGTGGAGAGATGCTTTTTGGTTTAGTGCGTCAAGGTCTTAAATGTGATGGTAAGTAAGTCTGATGCGACCAAAGATTTCTTACTTGAGTGCCATTGTAAAAATTTAAATTAAACAATAAAAAAATGTCTCTTTAACATTACAGGCTGCGGTCAAAATTATCATAAACGTTGCGTGGTGAAAATACCCAATAATTGTAACCGTTCGAATGATCTGAATAATTCATCAAAACGTTCATCATTACTGCAGCCACCAAGGAGTCCTTCAGGCGGTTCAACACAATCGCTTATTTCCAATGATGATCAACACCAGCAGCAACAACAAGCCAAAAATAATGATTCGGGGAGTTCTCTGGTAAAACGGATGTCTGATCTTATGAGTGATATTATTAAGAATTGATATTAAACATTCCATACAACGTATTCAGAAATATTTTCAAAATCTATAGCAATGATACAGTTCTTAGAAAGAGTTTTCAATTTCTATGTCTCTATTATAAGTTTTCAATTACATATATAAATTAATCAATTAATTAATTAATTAATGGTGCTGGGCCTATATTATGTATTACTGTTACAACTTAAGTAATAACTTTTCGTTTATAGGGTATAATTTAGTTAACTATGAATACCATTAAAGATTTTGTAATTAAGATCTGGTTTTCTAAAGAGAGTATTTTCTTGTGTTAATTCAATTAAAATTATTTTTTGTATTTGAATTTATTTCTGTTTTTTATCTAAAAATTTCTTTCGTTTGTAATCCTTTGTACTTAATTTTATTTGTTTGTAAATTTTAAATTTTTATTTAATTTTACTTTGAATAAAATTACAAAAAAAAAATTTAAAAACCTTTAAATTATTTGGCCTTTTTTCTTGATTTTTTTTTTTTTTTGTATTTAATGACAAATACTCAGTCTTTAAACCAGATCTTGAAAAAATATTACAACTTTTTTGAATGAAGTTACGTTAGGACACTCGAATTAGATAACTAGATATCTCTTTCATGTTTCTCTGTCGACATTATAAGAAAATCTAATCTCATACGTTCAATCTTCAACACTTCTGTCAATGTATTATATAAAACATTTGACTTAAAGCTTCTTGGAGTTAAGCATACTCATAAAAAGTTCACACACAGACTATTTATAGAATAGGTTTCCCACACTCTGTAATGCCTTGTGCTCACAAAACCTAAAATCTGTTATTTTGATAAACCAGGAATACAGGAATTTTTCGTATTCACAACTTCGACTGCAGATCGTTTATCAATACGTTGATACGCAACAGATATTTATTTTTATTGTAGATATCAAATCCTGCAGGACTTTATTTTAGCACATTCTACAAATAGCTGTTGTTGACACGGTCCAGTAACTGCTACATTAAAACAATTGACTTCTTAGCTTATTAGAGTAAAGTAAGATCTTAATTGGTGTTTAGTCATATGATAGCGACAACCATATGATGAATACATACTTTGAATTGGCAATACTGCTTTTTTGACAACCGATTTAACAGCTAATAGTTGCTTTTTGTTTAGTTGGGCTTAACATTTCACTATGGATAGGCTTACGCCAGAGCAATGCTTGCAAATTCTTGAAATTTTTTATCAAAATAATGCTGCTGTTCGTCAAACGTTAAAATGTAAAATTATGTACTTCGATGAAGCCAATTTTCAGTTCAATAGGCACGTAAATAAGCAGAATTGTCGCCATTGGAGTGAGTATAATCCACAAGCTTTTGTCGAAACACCATTACATCCACAAAATATTACTGTTTGGTAGTCTTTTGTCTGTTATGTGGTTCCAACAGGACGGAACTATATGCCACACAGCGCGCGTTACTATTGATTTACTTAAATAAACTTTTTATGAAAGAATAATAGTCCAATTGATTGGCCATCAAGATCCTGTTATTTAACCACGTTGTTTTATTTTCTTAGGGGTTATGTAAAGTCACTTGTCTACGTCGATAAAACGGAGACAATATGACACCTGGAAGACAACATTCGAAGACTTATTGGCGAAATACGCCACATATGCTGCGAATAGTTTGTGAAAATTGGTGTTCCAGATTGCGATTTGTACGCGTCAGTCGTAGCAGCCACATGGCCACATGGCATATTTAAACATTAATGTCATAAGATTCCCTATCCAACAAAACCCGTTTCATTGATATTAAAAATATATTCTTCGTTTTATTATGACTTAAGCTTGTATAACTGTAAAAAATACCTGATAAATACATACTATAGTAACACTTTTCGTAGTGTTTAGAAGCTTTGTTTTGTCTACACCAACACAAAAATGTGTGTAAAGTATTATCGGAGATATTTTTTTATGTTTTTTTTTTACCATCAGTCAAAACAGTGGTTCTTATTTTTATATGTATGTATAGATAAAACTACAATTCGGTGTGCTTTGAGCAATACCCGCATATCAAATCTCTCCCGCTTTTTAGCTGATATGTATTGTTACCTTTCTCTCCAAATTACATTGCTGCTATGAATGAAAGTACCCCGCCCACTTATCCAATTTCGACCAGTTATTGTATAATGATGTGTTCTGTCCAATAAGTTGTGTAAATCAAATTTAGAAACTTCTATTATTGTCGACCAATAATATAGACAAATTAATAGTTACTATATATGGGAGATGTCACAACCACATATCCCACTCCGCCCACTTTTTGACTGATGCTTTGTATGGACTACGAACCTATTTGGACCAAATTTAGAGACTCATTCTTCTACCGTTTTGAACATATGGACAAATAAATATTTGTATGGTCATGGCACCGCCAGTTTTTATTGAAAAAAAGACAATCAGGAAAGGGAGATCTTTCCAATGCATGTATTGGTTAGTAAATCGTGGTAAATTGGTTTTCGAGCTATTAAATCATGAACAAAGGACAACTTATTTTTATATGTATATACATAGATTGATTTCAGATACATTGGTTCCATTGGTAACAAAGGGCCTGAACAAAATTCTTCCGTTGTGATGTGCTCTGTGCCATTACCTTTACTTAGGATCAGGTCCTTACCATTAGAGTCGCTTCGATTTGAATTTGTTTCCTTTAGGTGTTAGCGGGCCAGCTTCTTTTGCTACTGCCTTGAGGGTACCATTTAATGGCCATCTGAACTATCTTCGGGTTTAAAATGACATTCGGCCAGAATATTATATCGACCCTTTTGCACAAAATTAGCTTATGTTCCAAAAACTAGATTTTACAGGAGCACTTTTTTTTCTAAATTTCTTTGCTTTGGCTGGTTCCATCAATACAAAATTTTAAATGTGCTACGATAACCGACATGTTAACATAAATTGGAAATTTCTTTTATGGAAAATCTTGTATATTCAGAACTATTCAGGTTTTTTGGCACATACGATATTTTTTCCCACAAAGTTTTATTGGTGTTTTTGTTAACCTCACTTAAGTTACGATAATTTAAAAACAACTGAAATATAACCTTAAATTGAAAACGAGCAATGCTACTGGCATCGTAGTATGGCCCGAAAATAAAAAAAAATGGCCTTAATTCTATTGAAAGAGTTGGAAAAGCTTAAAAAGTTCGCCAACATAGTTATTACAGACTTGTTGTAGTTCTGGCCGAACAACTTTCACGGTAGTAACTAAGCTTATTTGCTGTTCCTTACGATTTATGATTAGCGATTACGTCGCTTTCATCTCAAAAAAAAAAAAAAACAGTACTATCTCTTGTGCCATTTTCGTAAGCTCTAAAATTATATTACGAGAGTAAAACAATGTTAAATTTTTCACCACGCGGTCCTTAAGACCTTTGTATATTAAGACTTGCTCATAAAAAATTTGGTTTTTCAAAAATAGGGTTTTGCTCTTATTTTTGTCCCTAATGTGCGTCATACATTCTTCAGTATTGGCAAATTGTTTTTTTCCTCTGCATCCTAAAATTACTATTTTATTATTAATAAATAACACAAATCTAATATTACAATTCAAGGAGCACAAGCTTCTTAGATTATCAGCTCTTTCATACTAATGAAAAATTATTGAAAATTACTTTATACCATATGTACGCTGATTTTTGATATATGTACGTTGCTTTGGTTAGGAGTTTTAAGAAGCTCCAAGGAGTTTAAAGAACCTAAATTAAATTCATAGTATAGTGAAGAGTAGAAAATGCTTAACGGAAAGTCAGAAACCACATTTAGGACAAGCTGAAGGTGATTATTTCGTAAATTTTCAGTTAAATAAATTCTTAAAGCAATTGCAACTCCATTTTTATTTGCAATTAGTTACTCGTTGTTATCTTTGCAAAAGAGAATTCCGAAAAAACGGTATAACGAAAAAGGCATGCTCAAAAGAGTCCTAAAAACCAAACTTTACATTTTTATTTGTACGATATTTTACTTGTATGCTGGTATTTGTATGTAACATACGATAATTTCGTTCACAAGAAAAAAAAACAATGTCACATACGATAAAATTAATTCAGTAATATTTCCATAAGTATAGCGAATATCGATATAATGTTTTACTATATGGTGGATATGTGACATTAGAATACATTTGCATCAAAAAGTCAATTTTGTAGAAAATGTAACATACGATAATTTCGCGCAAAGAGGTAAATAATAATAATTCTCCTTAAAGAACGGTTGATCTAAACATGTAGCAATTGAATGTCGTTAGCCGAGGTTTTCCATAATTCACAACCGTAAATCAACACGAAACGTATGTTCGGGGAGAAAAAGCGGAGTTTTGTTTTCAAGTGGCTTTGGGGAGGTCTTTATATTCTCTGAAAAGACCCAAGTGCTTGGGAAAGATGAGGCGTCCTCAAGCATCACACCGTGTATCGTGAACTTTGTGGAATTGGTGGTATTAGACGTGGAACTTCGTTTTTTTTCCATAGTTATGTGCAATATTAATGTGTGGACGTCATATCTGCGAAATTGTAGGCGAGGAAAAGTCACAGTGTGGCATAGTCGAGATCTTCGATTCATTCATGCACACATATGGTTGCCTGCTCCATTACAGAATCGAGTACTATGTTGAACAGTAGAGGAGATAAAACACTGCCAAGCTGTTTTCATGTAATACTTTACACTACGAACTCTTTTATAGGCTACGGATCCGATCGATCATTTACACCGTAACGCCTGATGGTGGAGGTGGTCAAAGACCATAGCAAAATCAATAAATATACAATGTAAAGGTAAATGCCATTCCACTGTCTGTTCTACTATAACAGTATGTTGACATGATCAGTACAGGAGTGATTTGCTGTAAAACCAGCCTGTTCCTGGCGGAGTTACAACGAAAGTGAGATAGTCTGGCGTAAAATATATGTGCCAGCACCTTAAAGTAGATTTCGGCAAAGAACTGCTCTTCTCTTCTGTTTTCACACGTACGTAGTCACACACATAGGCAAAAAATAAGCACAAAATTAACAAAGAGAAGAAAAGAGAAAACAAGTGGAAAAACACAGTGCAAAGTGGCCTGAGTGAGAGACTCTCAATTACTACCACAAGTGTAAAATGCATTAATATTAGTTTGCCGAACGCTGAAGTAGAGTTATACCCCTCCAGTTTTAGCATTCTGTTAGGTCTCTTTTTCTAGATTATTTTATTATAGCTGCGACATTCAGTTCAAGGAGTAGGAAGTGAGAAGTTCAGAAATCTTCAATTAAAAAGCTGATTATTCAACCCTCAGTTGGGGATCAGCTTTAAGCAATCTTCGTTTCTGTAGTACGATAAACATTAAAAATTATAAAAGGTCCAGTGCATGTATTACTTCTAGATAAGCGAAGCAGTAAGAACCACATTAACTAGTGCTCCAGAAAGGCATACATATGCATCCAATTGAACGGCATATAGATATAGTATGAAGTATGTAGGCTCTAGGCGAATGTTTTAACAGATATCACAGATCAAACCACAAAAGAAATTAGAAGTTACAGAGAAATACTCTTCTGACCGTGACCTATGTAACGCTATACTGGGGAATTGATTGTTGTCAACTGTGGAGTACACTAGTTGGAAAAAATCTCTTGACATATTCACTAGAACGTTTATACGTTTATATTGTTCTAGGTATCTATGTATATCGAAGAATCAGAAACTGAATTATACTTCCAACTATCAAACCACGTTACTGTCTTTTTTTGCAATAAAAAACTGAGGCAAATAATGGGAAAAAAGGCAATGGCCAGTATTGTATTGTGATAAAATCTAGAACAGCACAAAACTGTAAAATGACAATAAACACCTTTACGGTAACGTGAACATTATATGGGTGCTGGGACGCCATGTGGTCACATGGTGTGAACGGCCAAATGAATGCCAATTATAGCCAGAAAAATCCTAACGACAAACTTGGTAGACCTAAAGCCTTATAAGATCTTATTTGAAGAATTGGGCTTTAAGCGCCATATCTTACCCTAATATAGAGACCCAGTGTGGGAAACTACGAAGATACTTTGGGAGACTAGACGGAAAAGCTTTTCGTCGTATAGAGGCTAAGCAAACCACCATTTTAGGCATCTTAAGGCCACTCATATTTACGTGCACCTCAAAATTGCATAGTAGTAATCCTTTGGTCTATTGTACTGCACCAACTGGGATATAATACTCGTTCTAACATCGATGCTTGGCTGATTTCATTCTCTACTTGATAGACGCCTATGTATGTGCTCTGGCAATTCAGCCTTTCCCCACATCTACTATTCAAATGTTCGTTGAGTCTGCACCGCCGTGGGGAGCAGTATTTGTAGAGCATGTGCTGAGGATAATTAAACCCTGAAGCACCTTAGAAATAGGTCACAATTCCTAGGTTTTTAATAGGTGTTTTCTCTTTACTACATTGAATGGCGAGTGCAAATTAGGCCGATCTCTGGCATTGGTGGGTGTCTACCTACCAAATGATAAATGCTCACTACCAAATATGACAGCTGAAATATTTTTTCCTATATATGTATACAGAGGAGTATGGTATAGCATAAAAGAGCATAAAATTAACTCCGACAGTGAAAATTTAGACAAAACTCGATAATTCGACTAACATTTCCATCATTCAATAAAATAAATATGTTGCAAATCTAACCACAGTCGTTGTTCATTTCAGCTGATCTGAGCTAAATCAACATTTTAGAGTCTACTTCGATAGTTTGTAAGAATCTCTATCTGACCGGATAATTATGAAGAAAGACATAAAAATACTCAAATTTCTATTGAAAATATACAGTTTTGTCATTAAGTCATCATAATATTTCATTATAATTTTCACAGAAAATGTATTTCCCCGGAAATAAAGTCTTTTTAATCCAAACAGACAGAGAGAATAGTTTAGATTTCGCGTATAGATTTTTAAAAGGTTTCAAATGGGTTAAGTCTTTCTTAATATTATTGTTTTCGTTTCCCTTTTCTAGAATGTGCCAATTTATCATAGAAGTCATCAACGTTCTTCTTCAGCTGGCAGTAGAAATGGTCAATTAATTGCCAGTAATATAGGTGTTTGTGCTACAACATCGGCTTATCAGAATATACGCATACCGCATACCTTTATGGTCCACACCTATGGCATACCAACTGTCTGTCAATATTGTAAAAAACTACTGAAGGGTCTCTTCAAACAGGGTTTACAATGCCGTGATTGCCAATATAATACCCATAAGAAATGTATGGATAAAGTACCGCAAGACTGTACAGGTGAAAGGCAACTCAGCCAAACCGATTACAATGAGGCGATATATACGCCCACACATAATGCCCACAAGGATCGTGATAATTTCTTTAAAGAGGAATTCGATGACAGTGATTTCGATGATAACAATACAAGTGATTATCGTGGCTATACTGGCAATAATGTTATGAACGTTAAACAGGGACGTCTGGGTAATATAATGGGGCTTGGAGGTGGTAGAACTACTACAAATGCTCATAATTCACCACCAGAATTAGTTAATGGTTTAGACGATGAACATTCAACATATAATCGAGACTCAAGATGTGTAGCCGAGGGACAATCCGTAGATGGACAATCGGAACAATCAAGTTCTTCATCATCACCCAGTGCCAATATACCTCTTATGCGTATCGTGCAATCAGTAAAACATACCAAGAAACGTGGTGGTCAAGCTATTAAGGAGGGTTGGCTAGTTCATTTCACCAGTTTAGATGCGACAGTTAAGCGCTACTTTTGGCGTCTAGACTCAAAGACCATAACACTATTTATGTCGGAGCAGGGTAGTAAATATCATAAGGAAATACCTCTGGCCGATATACAAGCCATCGAAACAAACAATGATGTACGAGTGGATAACAATTATTGTTTTGAAATACGTACAGCAAATGTCACATATTTTGCTGGTCAAGATCCTTTAGCCGGAGTGAGAGAGGAACAGGCTGTACGTCTACCACCACCAGAGAGTGGTATTGGTACAGATATAGCCAAAAGTTGGGAAACCACCATTAAACAGGCCTACATACATGTCACCAATACACGTAAGTTTCGGGAGAAATATTTGATTAAAACTCTGAAAATTGATTTTGAAAAAATTGTAATTTTAGAATGCTGTGAATCGGAGGATAATATCCAAGATATGGGTCAATTATATCAAATATTTCCCGATGAAGTTTTGGGCTCTGGCCAATTTGGTGTAGTCTATGGTGGTGTCCATAAGAAGACTAAACGTGAAGTGGCTATTAAAGTTATAGACAAATTAAGATTCCCTACCAAACAAGAAGCTCAACTCAAAAACGAGGTGGCCATATTGCAGGTGAGTTAATATCGAGTATAAACTGCTTATATTATTGCTTCATTTGGTTCATTTTAAAACCAGCAGGGGATATTGATATAAACGTAGACAATATTGATAGGCATTATATCAGACATTAAATTTAATGTCGACATTCTGAAGGTTGGTAGCTTCACGCAAAAGAAAGAGCAGGACTTTATTAAGCAATCGGATTTTGAAAACAATTTACAGATAGGCAACGAAGAAGGTTACAAAATTGCTAAGATTAACGGTGCAGCGCCCAATTAATAACCCGTGGGCGTATTTGTGCTACATTGCCACTATATTGTCATCACTGAATCATCGTCACAAAATCAGTATCAATTCGAAATTTTTATAAAATTATCGTAAACGAAAAATTCCATTTCATGAATCCTCGTGACAATGACACAAACTGAGTACGACAACCTCATTGTAATATCGCCATAATAAATAGTGCTGAAATTTAGCGGCTTTGTCGTTTATGAGTCGAATATATGCTAAAACTTAGCGACATTGTCTATCATGAGTCGACTACATGTTAAACGATCCAGGATTTCGTCTCCTACAGCTCCCACTTTAACGAATTATGCACTAATGCTTCTCGAGTTATGTATGACAACCTCATTGTAATATCGCCATAATAAAGAATGCTGAAATTTAGCGACATTATCATTTATGAGTCTTGCTAAAATTAAGCGACATTGTCGTTTATTAGTCGACTAAATGCTGAACGATGTAGGTTTCCATCTGCTACACCTCCCCATTAACGAATAAAGCACTAATGATTCTCGATGATATGTATGCGAGACAAAATCAACTTCTTTAAATTTATGAAAATTCGGACAATTTCTACATAAAGTCAAGTGTGACACCGAAGAAAATTCATAGTCAGTTATCGATGATTTACCATTGTTAGCGTAAAACACGATGATTTACTCTGACGTTCGCACATCTACATAGAACCATATGCTTTGTAGATCTATTCGAGTGGACAAATTGAGAGAACTGAACATTGTAATAACTCTACTAAATAAAATCTATATTATTTCTTAAATTTACGGATCAGTGCGGTTCAATGTGACTACTAAACTTAATTCTGCAATTCATAATGAAATGCAAATTCAAATATTAAGCATGGTGCTGTCAAGGTCTGAACGAACATATATAAGACATATAAAGACATATTCTATGAAATATCCTTAAGAGAACTTCGGATGGAGAGGCAACACGGTGCATTATGGTTCTCATAGAATTGAGGTAGATTTTTAAATAAGAGTTGACTGTTTGGGCTAAACCTACTTGTTTATTACCCGATTACAACCCAATATCTGCTGTTTACCGAATGTAAAAGCTTTCAGATACTGTTACATTCGTACTAACCGTAGTTATCGTAGCCCTCGACAAAAGCTCCCGAACTTTTGAATAGTTTGCGATTTATTTGACATTAATTTCTCTTAATATTTCGTTTCTTTCAGAACATATCCCATTGTGGTGTGGTAAATCTAGAACGTATGTTCGAAACTCCTGAACGTATTTTTGTGGTTATGGAGAAACTCAAAGGTGATATGTTAGAAATGATACTCTCGCATGAGAGAGGACGACTCAGCGAAAGGGTGACGAAATTCCTCATAACACAAATTCTAATAGCGCTCAAGCATTTGCACAGTCAAAATATTGTGCACTGTGACTTGAAGCCGGAAAATGTATTGCTTTCCTCCGACTCGGAATTTCCACAAGTGAAATTATGTGATTTCGGTTATGCACGCATTATAGGAGAGAAATCATTTAGAAGATCAGTGGTTGGAACACCAGCCTATTTGGGTAAGTTTAAACAGAGAGGTTATAAGTGTAAATACATATAGTCTTTGTTAATGCGTATATTTTTAGCTCCTGAGGTCTTAAGAAATAAGGGATATAATCGTTCTTTGGATATGTGGAGTGTAGGTGTTATTATCTATGTTAGCCTGAGTGGTACATTTCCGTTTAACGAAGAGGAGGATATTAATGATCAAATACAAAATGCTGCTTTTATGTATCCACCCAATCCATGGAAAGAAATATCATCGAATGGTAAATAAACTGAGTACCCAAAATAAATGATTTCTTTTCTTCAATAAGTGTTTTGTTCTTTTTGTTTAATTTAAGCTATTGATTTAATCAATAATTTACTGCAAGTGAAACAACGAAAACGTTATACGGTGGATAAAAGTCTCCAGCATTATTGGCTACAAGACAAGCAAACTTATCGTGATTTACGCAATTTAGAGGCTCAAGTTGGTACCCGTTATTTAACACATGAAGCAGACGATATGCGTTGGGCCAGCACCGGCGATTTGTGACCTGTTAATAGCCAAAAAACCGAATGTAAAAATAAAGAAGTTGCCAATACTGCTTCCACAACTACTACTCAAACACCACAACAGCTATTAACGCATGCAACACCGCCACAACAAATACCGGAAACACCGCAGCTGCTGGAAGAGCAAGAAAGTATTAAAAATCATTTACAACTTAAGGAGAAACTAGAACATCGTAAAGCCAGTCTGCCTCAATTGGAGACCATCGAAAATTGTGGCTGTCGTAGTCTACCGGCTAAGCCCAAAGTCGAAGCTATTGGAGATAAGGCTTTAAAATGGATGCGTTCTCATTTGTGTCGTCACATAAAGTGATAACTACCTTAGTTTGTTTTTCCCTTCCCGATAAAAAACAAAATGTGCTGTGAACTTGCTTGTGACCGTGTCTGAGATGCAGAGAGAAGGCATTGGCAGCATAAATAGGCAGCTTTAAAAATACTATACTTCAAACAACGATCAAAAAAACAAACTTTTTTATTTTTCTAACATTTTGCTTCTATAATAAAATATATCATCTTGTCGCCCCCCTCTCCCCCTTTTAATCACTTAAAATAATTAAAACTTTAGCTCTCTTTTCCTCTACTTCTGTTGAAATAACAAAATAAATAAAAAAAGGTACCTTACTATTTACATACATATACATACATATGTATTTTTTAAACAAATATTGTTTATATACACAAAAAAAAAACAAATAATGTATAGTATATATTATATAAATATTAAAAAAAAAATAAATAAATTGCCTCTTGTAATTATAATTGATAAGCTAAACTATATTTTTTTCTTTTTTTGAAAAAAAAAATGCTTCAATTGAATACTGTGCTAATCAAATTTATATATAAAAAAATAAAAATAATTGAATAAAATATTATTACTTACGCATACACCATTAAATATATACATACAATAAATACTAATATTATAACTATACAAATATTATTATTAATTATTTTATCTTCAAAAGAAAATTATGAAAATAGTTTTAAATTTAAGATTTAAATAAAATATTATTATTAATGCTCATGAATATTTTCTGAATAAAATTTTAAAAGACACGCTCACTGACAAAAATCTTCTAATGAACAAAAAAAAAATTTAAAACTATTTTTTATTTATTTTATTGAAAGCAGTGAAAAGACAAATTTTAGTTAGCAGTCACACAAAGTATCCCATTGATTATAAAAATGATAGATAATAATTTTTTATTTGAAACAATTGTGCTAAATTCTCATAAAAAACAAAAACAAAATAAAAAATAAAACAGGCAGATGTAAATAAATAAAAAAAAAGCTTATCAGCTGGGAAACCAGAAATATGTTTAAAAAAAGTGTTTAAAATGCATAAAAAATACATTTAAAATTAGAGAATATGATCTAAAAATTTAAAAATACACTGAATAGCGCATCCTTTGTAAAGGGTCCGCCAAATAATTTTTTTTTTTTTTTTTTTTAAATTATATAAAAAAAAACTACTGAATATTTTCTCAAAATTCTTTTTTTATTTGAAAGTACAATCCTACCGGTTAATAATGGAAAATACTTTCATTTAAATGGCTGCCTCGGCTATCCCTGCAGTAATTCAATTTTCAAACGGTTCAATTTTTAAGCACATTATCGATTGTGTGCAGCTGTATTTCACCAATGGCTTCACGAATATTGTCTCTGGCTTGTTGGCGTAACACTTATCATTGACGGCACCCCAAAAATAATAGTCCAACGTTGTCAAATCGCAGCTCCGAGGTGGCCAAACGACATCAGCTCTGCGGCTGATAATGCGATCTTCAAAAACAGAGCGCAAAACACCGAGTGTAGCTTCGGCTATGTGGCACGTAGCGCCGTCCTGTTGAAAGCAAATGTAGCTAATATTCTCCTCTTCAATTTTTGCAAACAAAAATTCGTTCAACATGGCCCGATAACGATCACCATTGACTGTAACAGCCACCCCTTGCTCATTTTCGAAGAAAAATGGCCCAATTATGCCTCTGGACCAAAATCCGCACCAAACAGTGACTCGTCTTGGGTGTATCGGCTTTTCAATGTATGCGTGCGGGTTTTCTGTGCCCCAAATGCGACAATTTTGCTTGTTTACATATCCGCCAAGATCAAAATGAGCTTCATCTGAAAAGATGAGTTTTTTAGCAAAAGCGGCATCTTCTGCAAGTCGATCACAGGCCCACTTAGCGAAGCGGAATTCAAGCGTATACACAACCATATTCGTTCAGCTGAGTGGTACCATTCACGAAATAAGCATAAGTTAAAAAAAAAAAACGTTAGATGGCGGACCCTTTAGTTTCAAAATATTGTCTTATGTCTTAAAAATTATACTCGCGTAAAAAAAATAATGGATATTTTTTAGAGGTTCATAACTTTGAGTTGGCAACACTGATTGTTTGACCATCGACTTAGCGGCTGATAGTTGCTTTCTGTTTTGTCTGATTTGAAATTTCAGTCAGAATAGACTTACACCAGAGCAACGCTTGCAAATTGTTAAAGTCACTTGTCTACGTCAATAAACCAAAAACAATTGAACATCTAGAAATAAATATGCGAAGAGTTATTGGCGAAATACGGCCGTATATGATGCGAAAAGTTTGTGAAAATTAGTGTTCCTTATAGAGCTTTGATGTGCTAGCCAAATGCCGAAATTTATATATATAAAAATAAGTGTACATTTTGATGTGACCACTAACTCTGGAAACTGCGGCATGGCCCAGCGGTTCCGGATTTATGGGACTTAGATTTTCCTATACATTCCCATATAAATATCAATAAAATAGCCTCCATTTCCTAATGTAATAATGTATACTAATGTGTAAATGTACGTAATGTCTTATGTGTACAATGACATTTGGACTTTCTAATTGGAATGTTGAACAGTCTTTTCAGTCGTTGTTTCGATCGCCGACCATTCGATTTTTCACTTGCTATACACATGCATTGTATCATAGGTATGCGTTATTGGTGCTGTTGCTGTTAGAACGGTACTTTTATGTAAATCATTATTCCATTGGATGAATGTCCTACGTCGGAATCAACAAATTTTTGGTGGTGCATTGATATTATTGTCAAGTGATTTTCGTCAAACTATGCCCGTAATTCCACGATCGACAGCGGCGGATGCGATCAATACATGTTTGAAATCTTCTTTTCTGTGGCGACATATCCAAAAATTTACATGGAACATAAACATGCGTGCTCAGTTGCACAGTAATTAATCCGAAAATCGATTCTCGAGGCAATTGTTAGAAATCATAAATAGAAAAATTCAAATCAATAACACAAATGGATTGATTACTTTGCCCAACAATTTTTGTACAATTCTACAATTCAAAGCAGAATTAATTGAACGCGTTTTCCTAAATATTATTAAAAATTACAGGAATCACGATTGGTTGAGCGAATACGCAATACTCGCATCAAGAAAAGTTACCAGGTCAAGTGACATCATACAAATCTTTTGATATCGCAATGAATCAAGATGACGCAGTCAGTTATCCAGTTGAATTTTCGAATTCATTGGAACCGCCTGGTATGCCACCGCATTGCTTGAACTTAAAGGTCGGCTCATCTATTATTTTACTGCAGAATTTAAATGCGCCTAAATTGTGTAATGGCACAAGACTTGTAATAAAAAATTGATGCCGAATTTGATAGAAGCCAAAATATTGATTGCCAAAGCGAAAAGCGAAATTGTGCTTATACCGCGTATTCCACTGATACCAACAGACATGCCATTTGAATTCAAGCGCTTGCAATTCCCAGTGCGTCTATAATTTGCCATGTCTATCAGCAAGGCGTAAGGACAAGCGCTTCAAGTATGCGGATTGAATTTGGAGGAGCCGTGCTTCTCTCATAGGCCTGTTCAAAAGTTAGCATTCCAAATGCTTTGTTTAATCATGCTCCAGATGGAAAAAGGAAAAATGTTGTGTATCCAAATGTATTACATTAAAAATTAAAATAAGATCTCAAAAATAAAATAAATTCTCGAAATTTTCTAATAAGCAAATTCTAGGACTTTTCATTCTTTTTAGTGTAGTGAAGCACTACACACCCAACTTACGTTTATAGTGCAAAATTTTGTTTTATAGGTTACAAAACGAAAAACTTAAAGGAAAAACAACGAATCCTCTTCAACCACCTTGGAGGCAAAATAACGTTTGAAGGATCAGCTAGTCATTTATAAACATTAATGTCATAAAATTTTCTATCTAACAAAGACCGTTTCATTGATATAAAAATATATATTTTTTGTTTTATTTTGATTTAAACTTATGTAACTGTAAAAAAAAACACCCGATATGTATTTTAAACAATGGGGGGGGGGGGGGGTGGTCTAGTGGTTAGAGTGCACGCATAACAACACAAACGACTCAGGTTCGAGGCCTAGCAGAGAACATGACGAAGAAAAATTTTATTGTGATTTCAAATGTTTAATAAAGAGGTTTCAACTTCCCTCCAGACAACTCGATCTAAAAAATAAAGAAGAAGCGCTTCTGACGTATGATCAGGAAAACACGCCACCTACTGAGAAAAATTTACAATGTTAAAGTAAAGATCACCACCAATTAGCAAGGATCTTCACTACTACGAAAAATCATATGGAGGAAACTATAGTTTGATTTTTCAGACGGTGTAGGGTCAAATAGGCATGCAAATTTCAAAAATGTATATATAGTTAGCTTTCTTCCAGCACGTCTAGTTTTGTTTCTACACCGTATGTGAATGTGATCACCCTCTTATATGAGTACAAATAATTAACAAGGAGAAGTATTCGTATATAGATAGTATAGATTATGAAACTTGCTGTGGCTTCGACCTGACTAATTTAGATTTTTCTTTTTTTCAGTACAAACCCAGAAACCCATTCGGGCTGATGAGCGAGGAAATATTAAAAAATTTCCTAATAAAGGAAAATCTTTACGTAAAATTGCTAAGGTTATTGGTAGAAGCCGCTGTTCTATCCAGTACGTTACTAAAAGCATTCAATTCTACGGTTTTATATTGTACAAACCGCTAATAAGTCGCCAATTTCAGTTAACCGACCGGGACATACGATTTATTTATGCATAACATATAACATAACAGATAATTCTCCAAAATTACCGAAAATAAATGGTGTTTTTTATAGAGGTATAGAACTTTAAGTTGGAATAAAACAACGATGGATTATTCGATTGATATGAATTTTATTTATCCGAAAGATAATCTTGTGGCATTACATTTTAAATATGATTTCTGGCATATGACCGTCACGGCTGACGCGGATGTAGTCCAATTTGGACGTCCAATTTTCGATGACCTTTTCCAACATTTGTGGCCGTATATCGGCAATAACACGGCGAATGTTGTCTTCCAAATGGTCAAACGTTTGTGGCGTTACCGCATAGACCAATGACTTTACATAGCCCCACAGAAAGTAGTCTAGCGGTGTTAAATCGCAAGATCTTGGATGCCAATTCACAGGTCAAAACGTGAAATTAGGCGGTCACCAAACGTGTCTTTCAATAAATCTATTGTGGCACGAGCTGTGTGACATGTTGCGCCGTCTTGTTGAAACCTGATCATCATGGTTATTCAATTCAGGATTGAAAAAGTTAGTAATCAAGGCTCTATATCGATCACCATTGACTGTAACATTCTGGCCACCATCGTTTTTGAAAAAATACGGACCAATGATTCCACCAGCCCATAAAGCACAACAAACAGTCAGTTTTTCTGATGTAACAGTGTTTCCACATACACTTGAGGATTACCTTCACTCCAAATGCGACAGTTTTATTTGTTGACGTAGCCATTCAACCAGAAGTGCGTTTCATCGCTAAACAAAATTCGCTTATGAAAATTGAAAAAATTGAAAAAAAATGCACTTATGAAAAATGAAAGTTGCACTATTTGCAAGCTTTGTTCAGGCGTGAGTCTATTTATGATGAATTGCCAAGCCAAACTGAGATTAAATCACTTGACAGCTGTTAAATCGGTCGCCATCTTGAAAAGTAATGCCAACTTAAAGTTCTATACCTCTATTAAAAACACGCTTCATAAGAGAAGCTTGAAATAAAGACATTCGTAAAGATACCGTACGAAAACTATTAAAGAAGGCCTATTTTCATGGCTTTGTAGCGCTTAGGAAGCTGTAGATGTTTGCCATTATCCAATGACAAGAACTTAGCTGCGAAAAAAAAATTTTTTGCGCAAAATTAGAGCAATTTTTTTTTTTTTTTTTTTCAAAAAGTCTTAAACAATTTTTCAGAATGAAAATTTGCTTCAAAATCGGTCAAGTCGTTTTCAAGTTATGATAAAATATATTGACATAACTACCATATTTGGGCGAAAAATTTGCCACGCCCATAAAAAAAATTTGAGCCCGATGGAAAAGAACTGAAAACGGATTTGAATTCAGCGCATCAAAATCATTATATTCCATATAGTTTTATATAAAGGCGAGAAAATTGTTTATTTTTGTAGACCAGTGTAATTAAAGGACATCATAAACTAGTTTGCTTCAAATAATATTCCATATGTACGAATACTTTTTCTGGTTTGTTATTTGCATAATAATGTTTATTTTTTATTTTAAAAAATAAAATAAATTATATATACATAATAAAATGCAAGTATACACTTCAACTAATTCTTACTAAATATATTGACCAGGTCGACTTAAAAACCTGGTCTTCTTTTGAAAATGAAATTATTTTCATTTATTCTGGCAAGTGTATATCAAATAGAATAACTTTTCTCAATTTTGTTTATAATCAATCATATTTTCAACCATATTTATTCAATATCAAAATTTGATATCTTCTTAAAATACCCCTAAAAAGTTTTTATTTTCCAAAACTTTCTTTTAAATATTTTTCTTATTTACTGTTGTATTTTAAAATAATGTTTTTTTATTAAAAAATTTAATAAATGTTTTATTTTAAGGTCTTATGGTTCTTGTAATCCAGTCTATATATGCACCAACTCTTGTATAAACACCTGGCCAACCTTCTAGCGCACAAGGTTTCGGACCAAATGACACAACACCAGACAGAACGTAGACATCACGATTTTCAATTCTCTCTTTGGACACCAAAGGACCACCAGAATCACCACTACACGAATCTACACCTTTTTCGCCACCAGCACACATTTGGCTGTCTTGCAATTGAATTCTCTTGGTGGCATATTTCTGACGACAACTTTCGAATGTCCAACCATCAACGGCAGCTTTTAACTTTAAAGGACTGCTGTAACCCCCTTCTGTGGTACCCCAACCTGTTACATCCATTCTTACATTTTCGAATGTCTTCGAGCGCATATTTGGCTGAACGGGCAAGCAAACGGGACTAATGAAATCAGTGAATTGAACAGAACGATCCAAACGTATGAGAGCAATGTCATGATAATTATTATTTGCTGCTTCACGATTATAATCGGGATGATAAATTATCTCTTCGATGCCAACATCCAAATGAAGGTGAGCACAATCCCTTTCGCCTGTGGCAGATATTTGGCAATCTGGGGCAGTAGAAAGATCCCATTCGCCTAAGCGTATACCAGAGACACGCCAGTCAGGTGGTACACCACGTCCTGTAACACAATGAGCAGCAGTTATCACATAACGGTCATTAATCAAGGCAGCACCACAATGAAAGCCTTTGTTATTGCCAGCTGAAAGCATAACCAGAAACTCAGTATTAATGTTCGCAAAATGGGAAAAAAAAAACGAAAAATTATTAAAACTTACGTTTTGTGTACTCAATCAAGGCTACCCAAGGATATTCATCAATTTTCGTTGAAGAACCTCCATAGATGCGATTATCAAAAGATCGTCCACATTGGCGGATATTTGGTAAAAGATTCGAGTTATCAGCGGAGGTCGGTTGGGGTATTAAGACTCGATTACCGCCATCGAAGCGACAACACACCAACACTGTAGTACCTATTTGGCCACACTTACTTTGTTGCAAAAAACGTGTTTCCATGGGAGATCTGTTAACATTTTTTAATGTTTCTAACAAAGGGGGACATTTCAAAAGATCTATGCAAACACCTTCTAAATGATTTGGAGTGAAACAGCTGACTTCGGGAAATGTGACTAAAATTAAAGATAATTTGATGAAATCAGAAAACTACAGCTATTGGAAATGGCAAATTATATTTACGAAGAAGTATTAAACAATTTTAAACGAATATTCAGAAGATCTTTAATGACTTGCGTGTGCAGAATGTATCGCTGAATGGATTAATGTGTGAGAAATGTAAATCGCATAGAACTACTCTGACAATAAAATTGTTTTTATGATTTTCAGTGACTATTTAAGAAGCACTATTACACGTACAATACATATGAGCACTATTACAATATTTATTGAACGTTTGTTCATATTCCAGTATAACCTAATATTTTGTGATCTGGATCACTTAATAAACATTGAACGTGTAGCAATGCCCTAACGATTTTCTTTTCAATCATATGAAGACAAGCCACAATAGATCAATCATCTACTTAGCTTGAAAAAAATCAACTTGATTAATTAAACTGAAACACCCTAGAGGAGTGACGTAGAAAAAAAATTATGTTTAAATGCTAAGTCTGGTCTGTTCTCTTATATAGCAAAACTTGGACACCAAAAGAAGCTCATATGAACAGAGCAGAAGGTTTTGAGATGTGGATATAAAAAATATTTTTGAAAATCTCTTGGGTACACCACATAACTAATAATGAAGTTTTAAATCCTATGCGAACAGGTAGAAAACTTCTTTAAATAATTCAAAGACCACAGGCTGCTTATTTTTGTCTTGGTTGAGAAACATTCGCCAATGGATAGCGCTAATAACAGCGAATGAACTGATTCATCTAACATCAAATAGAGGGAAATATTTCAATTTAATTATTCAAATTGTATGAAAAAAGTGAAAAGCTTGCAAGTGTTTTGTAAAAATATATTGTAACATTTGATATGAAAATAAATGTACAGTGGCGAGCATTAAAACGCAGTCTGAAATTGCATTCTATCACTAACAACGGTATCCAATTTAAATTCTCTTTTGCATTTTTTATCCATATACATATTTAAAAATAAGTGTACACTTTGAAGTCACCACTAACTGCGGAAACGGTACGAGCTATTTCAACCATAATTTCAGGGTACGTTGGGGATAGTCTGTAGATGTTTTATGAGAAGTTTGCACAAAATCCGGAGTTAGATTTTCCTCTATATTTCCAAACAAATATCAAAAAAATGTCCCCCATTTTCCATATTATGATTACTTATTGTCACTTGAAAAGTTCCCAAGCCATGTATCGTAATGTCTTATATGTGTAAGGACATTCGGTTTTTCTATTTGGAATGTTGAGCTGAATCTTTTCAGTCGTTGTTTCGACCGTCATTATAAGATCTCAAAAATAGAACAAATTCTTGAAATTTTCATTCTTTTTAGTGTATTGAAGTACTACAGACCCAACTTACGTCTATAGTGCATAATTTTGTTTTATAGGTTAGAAAAAAAGTTAAAGGCAAAACAACGATTCCTCTTCAACACCATTGAAGGCAAAACAACGTTTGCCGGGTCAGCTTGTTCTTTATAAGAAGGAGAGGCATACTTGATATTATCAATTGATTATCTTTTTTAATTTGATTACAATATTTTATTAATTATAAAAAGTGAACATTTTGTGCGAGCAAAAAACATGCAACATGCTGTTAAAGTAAGCAAATCATGTCATTTATTTCAAAAAATATTATTATTGTGAAAGATTTTTGTAGCACACAAATCAACTATTAGTAGAATTTTCTCAAAATTGCAGTCTTCTGGAAGTGTAGACAGAAAACCAGGAAGTCGTCGCCAACGAATTAATATTGCTCGTGAGGACCGAGAAATGCTAAGGCCAATAAAAATATATCCACGAAAGACGGCAGTGGATGTTGCTAATTACACAAAAACACAAATGGGCGCCCCTTTTAGCGTACGTACACTGCTAGACGGTGGCAACTTATTTGCCGGAACTCTCTGGAAAAACCCACTAATAAGCAGAGTTAATCAGAGAAGGCGTCTTGACTTTACAGAGTGTCTCTTAAACTGGACAACAGAGAATTTGGCTAAGGTGCTTTGTAGCGATGAACGCAAATTTAATTTATTCAGCTCCGATGGCATAAATTGTATTCATCGGCCACTAAATAAAATATGTTTGCCCAGGATTCAGCTACCGACAATTAAGCATGCTAGGGATTAATTAATGAGAATTATATAAATTATATAGCGTTGCATTATTTATGCTCGGTACTGTATGTATATATGTGATCGCTTACATCCTGTAAAGCAAAGAAACGAAGTATGTTTCAAATTAATGTACTAATTAGCAATAAAAAAAGTTCCTATTGGTTAAAAATTTGTATGTATGTACGAGTATGTACGATTAAAATCACAACTAACGTGATTACCTCATCTTTAAAAATTATTTACACAAATTTATTTCCTTTCAAACACATTCACCACATCATTTAAACTAATAAAACCAATAAAAAGTAAGATCTTTTTGATTAGTAGCGGGATTCATTACGCTCAGCGTCTATGACAGCTTGTAGTCTTGCTGGAATATATGCAACCAATTTGCGTAAGAGCTCAATATCTGTACTGTATCAAACACTTGTTATTTCATCAATTGTTTCCTCTCGTTTTCGGTCTTTTTGTAAAGCTTCATTCCTTTTGTCCATACATTTTCTATTATATACAGATTGAGACTCTGTTGTGGCCGTGGAAGAATAGCTTGTTCAACTCTATTTAAAAACGTTGTTGGTAGCCATGCTTTTTGACATAGAGCATTATTATGATGTAAAATACAATTTTCATTAGGAAATAGTCTCTGAGCTGAAGGAAAAATATGTTCATTTAAAATGTCTAGGTATTCTGACTGCTTTAGAGTGTTTTTTATGGGTAGTAGATCTTCAAATCCACTGTACGACCCACAACATTACTAAGCCACCATCGAAACGCTTAAGAGGTTGTATTGCTTTATGCTTTGATCCTTTGAAAAGATGCTTCAAAATTTTACCGATAATCTTTCAAATTAAAAAGAGGACTCATCTGTCCATAACACACTTTGGCAAGACCCCAATGACTTATGGAGTATATACTCCATAGCAAAATGCATTTACTTTGTTTAGTTTGTTTTCTCATGGCATAGGTCTTGATGTCGTATGTGTTGAACCTGCTCAGAATTGTAGATTTACTTACATGTTTTCCAATGATATGTTGTCTCTGAAGCAACTTTAAGTGGACTTGCTACAGGATTTTCTGAGAATATTTCTACAATCGAACAATCGTCCATTTTGTTTGGCACATATTTTCTAACGGTTCTGTGCCTATTTTGTTTCTTTTCTTACTAAATTATATTCATTCTAAATATCACCACAATCAAATTTGCTGACTAGAAAAATAGCTTTTTTTTAAGACTTGGGTATGAATGAATACCTTTGAGAGACAAAAAATTTTTGTGTAAATAATTTTAAAAGATGAGGTGATCACATCTTTTGTGATTTAAATCAAAACCAGCTAATTGGTAACAATAGGATTTGCAAATTAGTGCATAAAGTAGACAAATTCTGTTTAATTTTGAAACATATTTAATTTTTTTAATTGGATTCATTTCTATTTTGCACTTCATTTACTTGCCAAACGTCAAAACTTTTTATCACACAAATTGTAGGAAAAACAACAAAAATATTAAAAAAAAACTGTCGTCATAGAAAAAATAAAGTTTCTCGTTATGTACAAAAAAGTGCACAATTTTTGCATATTCCTACTTACTCATCAAGCATTTGAATTTCAATGAAGTTGAAACGTGCATATACAAAACAGTTTTTAAAGATTTGAATATAAAGAGTTTTGTACTTAAAATGTAACACTTGCGGAAAATTTAATTAATTTTTCAACCCTGTTCAACAAATCACTTGTTTTAGTATAATACAATTATATTAAATTGAATTCTCAAAAACAGATATTGTATGTTTTTTTTTTTTACTTTTAATTAAAATTAGTTTTTGTTGTAGCTTTTAAAACTTCGACCAAAAAAATTTTTAATTAACCAGAGTTCTTAATACTGAAAGCAGAAATGTGAAGAAATTTCAGAATATTTTTTAATTAACTTTTTTAAAAACATTAGTAAAAAAAAGACTTCACATTTAATGTGCTAATTGATTATTTTATTTTTACATATTTTTTTTAATATTTTTTTCAATTGACTTTGACTAATTTTGTTTACTCTGTTTAAAAACAAGTAAAATTTTATGAATTCGGTTTAGAGAAGATTCAAAAATATAAATTCGTTTTAAAACGAGAAATTATCTCGTATTCGGTTTACAGAACAAGGCTGATTATTATTCAAAAAAGAAACAGCTGCTGAAAATCACCATATTTCATTGGAAGTACATAAATATTTGGCATTAATTTATTAATATGTATTTATGTAACATAAAAATGTTTACAAAAGTAAAATTTACCAACAAAATGCAAACTTAACCAATAAAATGTAAACATAACCAACAAAATATAAACAAAACCTTAACAGCTGTTTCAAACATTGGTTTTGTTTATGTTCGAAACAAGGCAAAACCAAGACGATCTCATGACAACAATTCATATCAGAATCGATTTTCAATTCTGATAACAATTCTGACTTGAATTCTATAAGACCACTGATTGCCTTGATATACCTTTCAATGTTTACTGTAAAAGTTTTCAGGATGAATAAGACACGTAGGACATTTTTCTTTCTTTCGGACATTTCCTTGCCAGTCCGTTTCTAATATTCATAACGTAAGTTATCTTCTTCCTTGCATGCGTCTGAACCGCTTTCCTACATGTGAACAAATCAATATTGTTTAATATAGAAGCTTACTATGGCAATAATTTTGTTCGCCACTGTTTAATATTTAATTTCATAGAAAATTCTTACGTCTTACATGATTAACCTATGAAAGGCAAAAACTAAAATTGAAAAACTTTTAAACGATATCGAACCTATACCGTTAATAAGATCTTAATGTATGATTTTTAAAAGCAAAATTTCAGAAATTAATTTGTATAATGAGATCTTTTGATCTTTTAAAAACAATCCCATATCTAAAATCTGTCTACTTTAAATAGCTGCAATAAATTTAAAATAATGTTTTGCCAAATATTACATTTCACTGCATATACAAATGTACACTAGGCATCAAAAGTCTACGCTCCTCACTCAGTTCATAGCTTTACTGGCAAAAATATTCAAAAAAATTTATAAAGAACTACACAATCTATATATGAAAATGGATTGTGGTTTGTTCGGATGCTTAAAACTTGAAAACGACTGAACCAAATTAGATACTTCCTTCCTGTTGGTAATTGCTAAGCGAAAGTTTGAGAAAAAAGAAAAGTCTACAATTTTCAACAGATGGCGCTGGAGGTGGCCATTACTTTATCTCTGCTCCTGTTAAAGATATTTGAATAAGATATTACACGTAGATGCAGAGCACGTATTCCAAGTTGTGCAGCAAATATAAACGGGATTGGATAAGTTGGCATGGTAATACTTCTAATACAAAATAAAGATTGATTTTTGTATATCTTGAGAACGATAAAAGTGAAAGTTTCTGAATTTGGTAAAAATGACCTCGTAAGTAATACAAATCATTAGCTAATAAGTGGGCACATAATATTCGGATAAGTGTACATGGTACGTACCTCTCATAGAAATAAATATTGATATTTTTATATCTTGAGAGGAATTTTATGGGTTTGGTATAAATGACTGGGCAGTCAATACGAATCATCAGTTTAAAAGTGGGCGGGATTTGATAAGTAGGAGTGGCATATTTCATAGATGATAAGAAGTCGTTGTTTTTTATTGAATAAATAAATAATCTCTCTGAGAAAGTATACAAACAATTGTTGTCCCTAAATTGCTGTACATACATATATAAATTCCCGGGCAAAGCCGGATGGGTAAAGCTAGTATTTAATATTGTTCCTTACAGTGCAGTTAACATTGCGGATGCAATTTTTTCGTATTTATTTACTCCAGATAATTTAATAAAAAAACTTTCTATTTCAAAGAGTCAAAAGTATACACGTTCATAACAATAAAAACTAAATACGAGTAAGGCAATAAATATTCCAGTGTAAGCTATAAATTAGTATTGTATTGGATAGCTGCAGTACCTAAGAACCCTTTTGAGCCCTTTTGTATAGAACTTATCAGGTTCCTGGTCTCTTCCAAATAGATATCAATAGATCATCCAAGTACATATATTTATGCATTACTGATTCGTTAATAACGAAATTACCTGCTCTACCAGCTGCCATTCTCCCTCACGTCACTACACCTCATCCACCATGCTTAATAGTTGGCAATACGTTTTTGGTTCGGTTTCTGTTTTTCTTTATACCATTTGTGTTCCCTTGATGGCAAAAATACTAAACTTACTTTCGTAATGAAAAAATTATCATTTTTCAAAACTCTGGCGGCATGTTAACGGGTTTAGTTATAGATGCTATGCGTTTTTTTGGTCGACTAACGAAATGAACGGCATCTTGCGGCCTACACCACCTTGGTAACAATTTTTTTTTTTAATTCTTCTTCCTGTGGATTTGCTAATGGTCTTTTTAAGCTTTTATTGGCATCTTTCGATATTCGCAGCGCAGGTTTGCTTTTTAAAAGTTATAATTTCAGTTTTTTTTTAAGTTTTTTATTACTGTTCTTAACGACAATTATTACTGTTCTCTACCGACAATTCTAAGTATTCGGCGATAATTTTGTCCGCCTTTCCAAAATATCATTATTATTTTTCATAGGTCTACATTTATTTCTTTTCTCTTTGCTCAAAATTGTAATAAATTTAGCGATTTGAATATGCAAATTAGTCTTCTGTCAAAATTAAACTCAAAGAATGCTTAATGACCACAATTTCATTTTTTACTGACAGATTTCAAGTTATGAGTGTAGGTAGACTTTTGACTCTTTGAAATATCTGAAGTATGAAAAAAAATAAAATTGTATCGTGAACATTCACTGCACTGCAAGGAACAGTTTATATTAAAAATGTTATGACTTTTTAAAAAAAAATTTTTTGTAGATATTTTTTACATTAAAACTCTGAAGTAAGTAAGGAGCGTAGACTTATGACGCCTAGGGTATGTATGTATATTCCGTTTTGAATCAATCATTAATTTGTAAATAAATTATTCACATTCTTAAACACGCATAACAAATTTCATAAATTTATTTAATTTCTAATATTACTTGTTTTCTTCTTTGGGATTTACAAAATCCCAAATTAAAGTGTTTCGTTTTTTTGTGTTTTACTATTTCCATACATTATTAATAAACTATGTTATTTATTATTAAATAACTATATAAGATGTTGTTAATGTTATTATTCTTGTAATCTTGATTTCTATAAAGCCCCAATGTCAGTGGGTCAAAAAGTGGGTTTGTGATAAGAAAACAAAAATTTATTTATGACGATGATTCGAATTTTACTTTTAAAATGTATTTTCATTTTGTTCCAACACACAGCACAGACTTACTGGATTGAGACAAAGAATTATTCACAAATAATGCTGCTAAAACACAAAAAATTTTTAAAACTAATTGTTCCATCATTTTAATTTAATTTTATTTTTTTTTTTTTTTTTTGTTCTGCTTTTTTTGTGCTGCCAAATTTAAGAGCCGTAATGAAAGACGTTGTTTCTTAGTAGAGATTTAAGCTAAAACTGATTTTTTTCCTTTTAAAAAATGATTTCATTTGTAAGATTTTTGCTGTTCTGTTAACTACTACGACGTCTTAAAGATGAGAATGCAGCGTGAGATTTCAGTTTATATAGAGAACTTAAATATCTGCAAACTGTTTACGCTCCAATGGTGTCGTCTTAATTATAGCTTAAGACAAATCATCAATTAATATGAAGCCGTACTAAAAGAACAGAGACAGTGAGAGATAGAGAGAGAGAGAGAGAAAGAGAGAGAAAAGTTAGAATAAAGAGGTAAAACATTCACTATCTATATCTGATCTCAGATCTAGTAGACAGCAGCATAGGTCTCATCTTCATTTAAATGATTATTTTTTTTTTAACCAAAATAAAAGAATAAAGCCTGGTTCGAAAGGGGAATCAATGCTCTTACAAAACCGGTTGATAATTTTTAATATTTACGAGGGAGGTTTTAAAATTAGCCGTGCTAATAAAGAAAACGCACGAAATTTCGAAAAAAAATTATTTATTTCTCAACACAATCTTTAATGAAAGACTGCCAAGTCAACAACGATAACACCCTTATTGAAGAAGATGGAGTCGACTGCCCGAAATCCGATCTTATAGAAACTAGAAAGGCAATATTCCGGATTAAAAACAACAAAGCTTCAGGTGCTGATAGACTGCCAGCTGAGCTTCTCAAGTAAGATAAGGAACATGTCAAAATATTGGAGCTTTAGTGTACTTAAGTGCACAAAAAAAACGATCCCGTTATAAGTTCCAACTATCATTGCATATAAGATAATATCAAACAAAATGTGTGAACTACTAAAACTAATTACCAATGAACTAATCGCTTCCTGTCAATGGGAAATCTACAACCAACCAGGTATTTACACTTCGCCAAATATTGTAAAAAACCCGTAAAAAGAAGATCGACACATACCACTATTTTCCTTGATTATAAAGCCCTATTTGATAGTCCTATTCATAGCAAATTTTTTCAAGCAATGTCTGTGTTAGGCATACCTGCTAAACTGACTCGTCTTTGCAGAATGACATTAGCTAACACAAAATCATCAGTAAAAATTGATGAGGATCTCATCAACCCATTCGATACCAAACAAGGTCTCAGATAAGATGTCAGTTTCTCATGCACTATATTAACATTGTAATGGAAAGAATAATGAAAAAAGTTGCAGTTAACACGACTGGGACGTGCTTTAAAGCTACATGATTCCTACAGATACTGATGATATCGGTAATATTGGCCGATGTTTAAGAGAAATAACTCCAGCGTTTTCAAGAATTAGGAACGAATAAGCAAAAATGCCAAAATGAAGTTAATAGTTTCAACGGTTAGAAATGCCGAACTGTCCCAGACATTTACAACGCTGACAACTATAAGTTGTGAGATATAGTGAATGATATTGTTTACCTTGGTTCCGCTATTCACAAATATCAGAATTGAAATTAAAAGAAGGACTATTCTTGCTTATAGACACCTTAAGCAAGCACTTTCGGAATAAGACTCACACTAAAACAAAAAAACTCATACTGTTTGGTCATTAGTTCTACCTATCTTAATGAACGACGCAGAATTCTGGTCTATTGTGCAGCCAGACGGAGTAGTCTTGGAAGATCTTACGCAAAATATATATGTTAGACCTATTGCCGTTAACGGTATCGACACTGTATGAACCACTAGATATGCCAGCTATAAAAGGACATCGACCTTAGCGAAAAAGACGGCCACCGAACCTCAGGTAGAGGGAACAAGTTGATGCTTGGAGTTTCCGACTAGAGAAAGCGCGCAAAAGGCCGAAGCGGCTGGAACTAATTGTTGAACGACGTCAACAATTGAGTGTCAATATGAGGCACACATTCAATAAAGCCATCTAAGTAAGTAAGTCCTATATTGGTCCGAAACCTTACTGTGCAGCACCACTTACTACCAAAAATAAAAATTTTTGAAAATTAATTAAAAATTAATTCCTCAACAACCTCGAAGTTATAATAGTTATCAACTTTCACATGTTGTCCAATTCTCGTAGCCTTTTTGTTCGTAGATTCGATTAGCTTAGTTTTAAATTCAATAACTGCCAGACCAATTTTCTTTGACTCCCTATCGATATCCGCAAACACCGAAGTTACTCCACGTAGAGTGAGTCCCTTTATATTGCTACGAAAATAAAAATACAACAAATCAGCGCTTTAAAACAGTAATGTGGGTTTTTGGTATATTTTGTGTCATCCTGTCAATTTGGCAGCACTGTCAAATCAACCATCTTTACTTTACATTTAAATTAACGGATATGAAAATAGAAGATGGTCGATATTTCCGCAAGCTTTACCTACAAGTCAGTTTCAGTTATCGTTTTGATGTCGTAAGATAAAGTTGTGTTAAAGCGGAAATAAAAGTGTTGAAGAAACGAATATCAAGTGTTGTTTTAAGACAAACAGTATAAAAGTTATAGTGGAATAAATAGAAACTGTAAAACAACAAAGTAAAGCAGTGTTTATTTTATTTTAACGCAATTCAAAAAGAACTCAAACGTTTTAAAAAATTAAAAACGCAACAATACCAATATCGTCGGCCTATGTGAGTATCATATACCGTCTGTGATATTATCTCTTGTATCCCACACAACTTTCTACAATAGAACGTTGAAAAAATCACACGATGAACTATCACATTGTCTGAATCTTTGTTTGGTAGTGAGCGCCACAGATAGATTATTGCCGATTCTAACTGACTATGTGGTTTCAAATAGTGTCATCTTGCACAGCCTTACCAGTTACGCCGGAAAACCAAAATCAGACAGGCATTAATGTTGAACCTTGACTTCAAATATATTATGCAGCTGTAATTATCGTGTAGAATCTTTAATCTAAAACTTAGCCATAATTGTGAGAATAAAAAATAAATAAAGCCAGTGACGCACCGTTACTACTTCCAACGGTTTTTCAACTTAACGAACATTACTAGCTTATCAAAAAATAAAAACAAAATGAAAACTACAATTTGTTGGTATTACCATATTATTTGTTCACTACTGTATATCTAAGTACAGAACGAACTTAGGTTTGCTTAATGCCATCCCATTTAATTTATAGAATTAATTTTCTAATTTTTTTTTTTATTTTATTAAAAATCGTAAAACATCAATATATGCATGTACATTTGTATGTATGTATATAGCGCATAACTATTGTAATTAAATGTCATTTATAGGCACATTGTTTGAATCCATTTTCTATTATATACGGTAAACATACTAAACATACGGCTGACATACTTCTGCATTAATAATTCTTTAAAAAATCCATGGACCATATCAATATTTGATTGTTTTTTTTTAATTGTATGTTTTATTTTGATATTAATTATGATTTTTTTAATTATCATCTTAAAGTTTTTACAGTGAAATGCGCTAAACAATTTTCTAAGAAAAAATACTTCTCGAAATAAATGTGTGGAAAATACTTAAATAAAAATTATTTTTCGAAACAAACATTACCTAATTATACTCTCTCGCGAATTTAAGCCTGGCTTTTCTTATAATGACAGATGTTTCTTATAATGACAGATGTTTACCCACCAAAATACCATACTTATTATTATTGATACAAACCATATGTGATCGTTATGCCATATGCTGTCCAAAATGGACATTATTAACTTGTATAATCCAATAGAAATCTTAAAAGAGTCCAAACCATAACCAGGCAAAAGCTGATGACAATGGCCAAGCTACTTCCACGTAACGAGCTCCCTTGTCTGGAGATTTCAAAGGGAAATTTACAAAGCAAACTACAAAAAGGCAAGATATATGACTTTGGATCCTATTCGACTTTATTTATTTATTTCTTCACATTAAGGCGATTTTGTCATTGAAGAGACTACGAAAGGAACGACAATATTTCTGTAAACGAAATTTCGGTGTCGGTTCGCTAATGGTATGGTAAGCATTTGCAGTGACGGTATGAAAACTTTGTTCTGGTATTTCTCAGTTGTCAGATGAATTTTATGGATTATGCCGATATTTTGGAGAAAAAATTGTTGTCATTTTTGGAGAGTAACACCAATGAAAGACTGATTTTCTAACAAGGCAATGCGTCAGTTCATGAGAGTATACATGCTTAAGAAGAGTTCCAGTTTACAAATATTATATTCAAGAACTGGCCTGCATATTCTTCTGACCAAAACTCAAACAAGAACATTTGCGAAGAAAGATCGCCAATACCAAACCTCAAAACCAATACCAGACCTCAAAAAAGCGATTATAGATGAATAGCAGCAATCAATGAAAAATTGCAATCGAATTTGGTTAAGAGTATGTCAGACAGTAATTTTAAACTTATTGAAACAAAAGAAGGCCCTACCCATTATAAATTTTTTTATTTTTTAAGATTATTCAGTTAATGTAGAAAAAGTGTGTCTATAGCTGTAAGACAGCACCATGGTTAAAAATTATCAATAGAACCAAATTATAAAGAATAAAAAAACTATTTTTGTTAAATCACATGTGCTTTTGATTACGCAATCGAATATGATAACTTTATTGTCTTAATTTTAACTAAATAGTATAACGCCACCCTAAATGAAAACAGGCGTAACTCCACTTTTACTTTTTTACAGGAGAAGTAAAAAACGTAAATAATAATAGATATTGGGTGATTCAGGTGATAGTTTGATAGGTTTTAGTACACTTCCCTTATTATTAGCTTCTAAATTTTATCTCGTACTTCCCCAAAAACATCTATTTTTAAATAATCTTCACCAAATTTGAAGACCAGTATGAGCAACAAACTTTTCTGTTTGACAAGACACCTTAACTTTAAAATAATTTTTATAAAATTTAGAGTATTGCTCAGATCAAAGGTTGTTATGGGCTCTATGACATCTCTCCATTAAATGGACCTAGCCTCGGGGTTACGTTATGTTAGGTTTCGTTTTGAGTCATGACAGTCACCCTGGAAACAACAGAACTAACTGTTAGCCGAACAGAGGAGTTAGATGGGTTTTATTGGTACTGAGTCATTTTTCAGTGTCCCTGTAGAACACCAAAGGGCGATGATAAGAGTACTTACAAATCTATTAATCGAGCACTGTGGTTCGAAATCGCATAGTTTAGCAAATGCTGAGTATAATCGGTGTATATTCTTCACAATTTATATACAGACATTTGGATGTGGTAAGCATATGGAGCTCTTTAGGGCTGCAGTGCGTTTTGACATTGATCAACATATTTTGCTCTAAATATAAGATACTAGCTCAAACCCGGTGTGCTTCACTATCCTCATCTTTATTATCTTTTTCTATCTCTTTTGCTCCATATTGTCCTCCTCCGATCCAAATCCAAACATTTGAGATAGCCCATAGTTTCTTCCAGAAAGACACTTTAGAATCTATCGTTCAGCTGTATACAGTCTTCAAACAAACACACATTCATTTTTGTATATTAGATACATACATATGTAGATAGCTTTCATCCAGTGTGCCTTCTAGAATACTCGCTTTTTGGCTTATGTAAATAGATAACTCGGCTTTAATTGTTGCCGTTCTCAACATATATATAAGTATCTAATTCACCCAGTTACAGGCTGATGATATGTATTGTTCACGAATTTGTTTGAACCTAATTAAGAAATTTCCATCTAATCCAAGCCATTTGGGACAAATTCTCAAACTTTAGCTTTAACCGTTATCAGAATATAATGAAGTCAGTATTAAGTTTGTATAAGAGGCACTACACCCACTTGTCCAATTCCTCCGCATTTTTGACTGTATTGACTTTGAATTTAATCAGACCAAATTCTGAAACTTTAGCTGAAACCATTCTCAAGAAATACTAAAATCAATATTTAATTTGTATGGAGATACTACGCACTCTTACCCAATTCCGTCCACTGTTTTACTGCTGATTTCTATTGACTATGAACCTATTTGCGACAAATTTAAAACTTTCTGCTACCATTTTTAAGATATAGAAAACTAAATGCTTTCTTTGTAAGGGCGTGGCACCGCCCTTCGGCTCAGCCGTTTAGTTGTCCATAAGGCAAACTCATAAACATGCATACAAACACACATTTCATTTTAATATATAAGATAAACCTATTTTTAGAAGGGTTATGAATCGAATTTCAACAAGTTTGATATTATTATTAAATTTCGTTCGTTTAATAGGCACCCGTGGCACAGCTCATTCACGTCCACAGTCATATCTAAATCCTACAACTTTTGGCCACCTTTTTTCAATTTTCATGTTAATTTAATAAAAACATCGATCTGGCAAGAAATGGTTTTTGTCATGGAATCTTTTCTGACAAAACCAGAATAGTCGTTAGCCTTTAAATGCTGGAAAATAGCACAGAAAGTGTTTAATTGACTCGTCTTCATCTTCACGTTTAAAGCTACTGATGTAATCATTATATGGGATTACTACTCTTTGGGCATGTTTTTCAAAAATCCAGTAGCCTAATATGATGCTGACAAGATTCCTTTATGAGTTCTTAGCAATTTCAGCACTCCATCTAAATGTTAACAGATTTTAATCAAATTAAATAAAATCCATTTTAACCACTGTGCCTTCTTATTCTTTAGACAACTGAATTAGGTCTGCAAAGAAATGTGTTCAGTCAGTTAACAAAATACTGAAGTAAAATGCAGTCACAAATACTTTTAATATTCTTCGCTTTAAATTATTTGAATTCAATGCAAAGCAATATTTCCCATACAAAGGCACTCCAAAATTATCAAACTAATAATGATGATGTAGATAATACACCCAGTCCAGAATGGATAAGATATCAACAGGAAAGATTTCAGCACATTGCACAACAAAAATCTCTAAAAGAGAACCCACAACAAAAAACAGAGCCACAGACTAAAATTCGAACAAGCCAAGAACGTAAAATAAAACCAGAAGAAACAACTGCCAGGCATGAAATGAATAATTACCAGCAAAAAGAAGAAGCAGGGAAAGAAAAAGGTGGTTTTGAAGAAGAAAGGAAAGAATCTGAAAAGATTAATAATAAAATTACCGGCAATCCTATAGAATTTCCATCTATGCGGGGTTTTATTGAATTCATTAAGTCCATTAAACAGACTTGGATGAAGAATTCGTTGCTGCGTATTGACGATAAAATTAAGATGTTGCAAAGGCTTAAGGATTCACTATTGAAAACAATTGGTAAGAGAATTAAAGAAACTCCAAGGAAACTCAATTACAACCATTAATCTTTGCAGAAAAACAATTTATGATTTTGTGGCAAGATGATGACGACGACGATGAGGATGATGCATATATTGAACATGATCTAGAAAGTACTACTGTCGAAGCCAGGAATATCGATCATAACACACGTAATACTCATTTACGGCGTAAACGTGGCATTTTAGATGAGTCCAGCATTAATTTTCCTCCCGAGGCAGCCTTAATGAGTATTAATTTTTTAACATTTTCAGTATTTTTAATTAAATTAGTATTGGTAAGTAACCCAACAAGATACGTTTTAAGACATTTTTCACAAATTTTACCTTTTAATCTTTATTTGTAGCAGGTGGTCAATATTATTAAAAGCAAACATTATCAATTGTCCACAATCAATATGGATATGGATGCCATACGAAATGGCTAAATTACGTGGATTAATCGTTAACAATTTTGTAATAAAATTTATATAAAAAAAAAAAAATAATTTATAATAAAACCGAAATTTTTTGAATCGAAAATGTCTTCCATGTTTTAACATATAAATAATTAAAAAAAATAAACTACAAAAATCACAGTATTGACCCTCATAAGGTGTTCGGGTTAAATTTGATCTATTTTTGGAGAGAAATAGTTTTTTTTTTTTTAATAAGTAGTTTATATACTTGATAAGCTTTGACATTTATTTTTTCTCAAGCCTGAACAGAAAAATTTGGTTTTTGTAAAAATACATATGCAAAGAAATTAGTTATAAAAATCGTGAATTTCTGTTATTCTGAGCAGCACAATTAGCAACAATTCGAGAGTAATAAGTCTAGAAAGAGATTTAGTCTTGAGTGGAGCAACTGTGGACTTAGCCGTAAGTAGTCTCGAGACAATTCTGTTTGACTCGAAGCTTTGAATATAAATGCAACAACCATAAGCTCGAATTGAAGCATCACAAAATCCATGAATCTTAATTTTCGAAATGGAATCTTGGAATTGTGATTGAATCAACTTCCAGTAAATTAGATTTTAAAGTTTCCCATGAAGTATTGAAACTCAGACTAATTGCTTCATCCCAGTGAAGCTTTCGAATCCAAAGTTCCTGCAATAAGATTTTGGATTTAATGACAATTGGGCATAACAGTCCGAGAGGATCGAATAAACGAAAAGAAACTGAGTATTGGTGGTATTTATAGGTAGATGCCTGATCTGACTATACATTACTTCAAAACCAGCTAAATATGACATACAAAAATTTTGAGCGCTTTGCAAATTTGCTAGTAGTTACACCTAACATATATAGACAAAGATATATGAACTGTGGCTGAAAAAAACCAAAGTAGGTTTGTAGTTCTCGATCTTGCAGTTATTCTGAAATGTCGCAATGAGATGTTTCTCTGTACATTAATTGAGACAAAAATTTTTAGAAAATCAAATTAATACAGTAGGAATTGCACTTAAAAATAAGACTGCATTATCACCACAGATATTGCCAATAAAAGGCATATCTGTATTTTCTCAATTTTTATTTACACCATATTTTAAAAAAAAAAGAAAAAATAGTATGTGATTCTTCTCGGAACTTTCTATCATAATCCAGAAATTAGTAATTGCGAGGACATAAAACCTTAGATACTTAGTATTAGATTACAATAAAGCAAAGGAGTGGTTCATACGCAAGACAAAGTTGCGTCATGTTGTACTTGCAAAAAAAAGACTAATTGGCTGTCATAAGTGATATTTAGTAATACTCTATGATAGATATATCTGCTTACAATGGTTTTATATTATTTACATTGGCTAATCACGGCTGGAACGAAAATAGTTTGCCAAACGTCATTCCTTCGAAAATTTAGGTTTGCACACAGAAAAAACAAAATGTGTTAAACAAAATATTTAAAAACCTAATGCTTGTAGGCATATTTACTACGCATATTTACTACGCTAGAGTTGCGTTCGAAATTTTAAATACCGAACGCATATTTGGTTTTTGAATATAAGCGATCAGCAGTTAAATATGAATTTGAAATTCTACTGAACGAAAGAAGTATGCTTCTCCATATGTGAACTAAATGTTTTGTTCAGATTATTTTTCAGGTTTTCCAAACCTTTGTTCTGAAATTTCATTCAGAAAAACAGAATGAAATATTTAGTCAATTTTTTCATATAAAATGTAAAATGTTTCGTTTGGCATTAGGATTTAAAAAACAAAAAACAAAAATAAGAATCTGAACATCCAGTTTAAAAAAACTAAATGCATCATCGTAAAACTACATATTATTAAATGTATGTATTCTTTTAACCCAGTAACACAGACCTCAGAAGATACCCACTTTACAGGTGGTGTAATCTGAAATAATATATAGATTTACATGAACATACACTTATTGTATAACACTTTCTTCTTCAGACAAAAATTGTTTGAAGTTATTGCTTTAGACGAAAAAGAATAAATATATCGATATTGTACGCAAATGCACATATTTATATAGCCAATAAAGTGGGTGATACATTGTCAAACAAGGCCTTAATTGCTCGCACTCTGAGTGACTGAAAGGATACGTATTTTCATTTTTTAATGGAAATGGTTTTTTATATAACATTTGTCATCCTTTAAAATATGTCTCTATTATATTAACGCGTGTAACATTAATTTTATAGACTGTTTCTAATGCTATCGACAGGTAGAAAAGCAAAAGTACCCCCAATAAAATTATTAACAGAATTTCCACATTACATATGTATGGACAGCTAGAAATGCATCAAAATTATGAACTGAATGAAATTTTAAAAAATTTGTTAAAAAATATTTGCAATAAAATGTTATAGTTTATTTGGTCAATGCAAAGACAACATACACAGCATTTTTTATCAGTATTACTTAATATTTTTCTTACAAATTAAAAAAAAAAATTTTGTTCATTGAAAAATGCTTATAAATGCATATTTTTCCAGGCGGCAAATACCTTCCGCCATCTTTAAAACCACTTAAAAATGAAGTTTTATTATTTGCAAATAAGCGCATACATACACAATGTTTGCACAAACATGTTTGCCAGTGTATCAGCCCTTTAACGTAAATAATAGAAATTAGGCTGCATTCACTACTATGTCTGAGAAGAAATCAGCACCAATAAGTTTGAAGCTCATATTATATGTTTATCAATGAATTACGACCCATTTCATCATCTGGAGCAGATAAAATGACAACAGAAGTTGCACCATTACCAACCAGTTATCCATATCAAAACTTTAGCAGCAGGATGAATACAATAGTCCTCAATTAGAGCAAGTGGTGGAATAAAATGGAAATTAATATGTATGTACATATTGGTATATAACATAAATACGATTGTATTATACAGATACATACGTATTTTATATTGGTCCGATTGCTAGACCAGGGCTTCTTCAGTGTTCTAGGTGTTTGGAACGTACGTAAAATGTACAAGCAGACTCAGGTGTATTTCATTATAAATGTCATGTGTTTTTTTTATTTTACACCTAATCTGTATTTACGTCATTTTTTGCACGATATCGTTTGGAATTTATTTAGGGTGTAAGAATAGGATTAGGTGTACTTTATTTAAAATATAATTTATTTTAATTTTTTTTACATTAAAAATTCACAAAAAAAGCAACAAATATGTGTTTTGTGTGTATTGCTCAGTACCGCGTATATAATCTGCACACAAAAGTATAATTGTTTCCGGGCATTAGTAAAAAAAAAAAAAAGGAAAACGTAGAATTAAAAAGGTAACATTTATTTATATTTTTGCAAGCACTGTTGTATGTTTAAACATACTATTTAATTGTATTTAATTGTAATTTAACGGTATTGATTAGATTTTAACGATTTTGTTTAACAAGAGCTTTAAAAATTAAAAATAGAAAATTACGCTCTTTAACACGATTAATACATAATTTTCCCAACTTAATTAATGAGAAGAATATTCAAAATTTAGATGACGAGTTTAAAGAGCTTCGCCTTGTCAACTTTAAAAATAATTTTGCAACTCTAGATAATCTGAATTTAGGTCAAGTCTCAACAATTACTGATGCTGACAGAGACTTAGATTTCCATCATTTTCAAAATTTGTCCAAAATGGAATGAGTATTCATATTTCTTCGAAAAAGTTGAACGAATATTCTCAAAAGTCAATTAAAATATAACAAAATATTTATCGAAATATGTAGATTGGAAAATTTGCAAAAGTAAAATGTTTGTTTGGGGCGATAAATTAATACATCTAATTTACTTTTTAAAGATTAATTTAAGTAAGTGATGCCAGCGGCTACGCAGTAGGCATACATTTTCCAGTAATTTGGGCAATGGCAGCTCTAATGTGTTTTACTACTGGAATTGTGGCTGGCTTGTCAGTGTACACCAGAGACTTCACGTATCTCCACAAAAAGTAGTCTACTCGGACAAAATCGCATAATCTTGCCGGCCAATAGACTGCTCCAAAAACACGGTCAAATGATGCTGCCTGTTTCCAAATCGTCTTCTTATTTTGGCTACTCTGCACATCAAATTCGGCAATTCTGTTTGTTGATGTACCCATTGAGATAAAGCTTAGCTTTGTTGCCGAAGATAATTTTTCTTTAGAAACACATTTCTCACACAGCACGGATTTTGATTATTAAATTCAATGATTTGCAAGCATTGTTCGTTTGTTAACAATATGAGCAAATTTGGCGTTGGCACATGTCACGAATCTATTCTTCGCACTGATGAAAGTGATGATTTTGTTTTTTTGCCAAACGATGATTTTCTATCCAATGCATCTGGCAACGCTGACCACTGTTAAAAAAAATCCAGCACCACAAATATTTTACACATAAAAAAGCAAAAAAAAATTTAATTATTAACTTTCTCACTTTGAAAACTTTGCTGGCCCATGCAAATTTGTTGGAAAGCTGTAATTTTGTTTTATTTTGTGATCAAAATAATTTTGTTAAGGTATTCCTCTTCTAAGCTAATTTATTATATCTTTAATTTTTTCATTAGAACATTATAATTAATTGTTTAAAATGCTACTATTTTTGTCTCCTTTTTTTGTTTAAATTTTGATCCTTGTAATAATTGTAAATAAATAAGGACTTTAAGTTCGTTTTCCTTGCATGTGTTTTCCCCTCTCTGTATAAATGTTATCAAAGTGCTATAAAAAAGAAATACCAAAATAAGCAACCGTTTTGTTTGACAATTCTTTGTCTTCTTCTTCCTAATGTTTTGATTCTGTTATTGTTTTTCATTTCACGTGGTGGCGATTTTTAATAATTTTCTTGTTATTCTGTGACTTTCTTTTCACATTTTATTTTAAACAAAATCTAAACAAATTTATTAAAAAATTATGAAAGAAAAAGTAGAAATTGAAAAGGTCTATACACGCAAAAAAAATGGTGTTGCGCCTATATTAAGTATGTGCATTTAGAAGTAATTTTTATTTACAACTTGGAAAAATTTAAAGAATAAATCTTATTTCTTCTTTCATTTTGTAGTGAAGTTCCAAAATGGAAAATTGTCTGCTTTTACCAAAGAAAATACGCACTTTTACCCTTTACGCAGCCGTCAGGACAAAAATGTTTTAGGAGCTTTACTTATAGCTAAAGGCAACACATACCAGGGTTTAATAAATGATACAGAAGCCAATGAACTGACAGACACATACATTTGTGTGCGCAACAAAGTGACGAATAAGGTAAGTGAGACTATGGTTAATCCTACATGTTCCTTGCGTTTATTACAAACCAAGAAAAAGAAAACGCTTTAAAGATTTTTTTGTTTATTTTTTTAGTCAGTATCAGAAGGGAATAGGACAAGTACGGGTTATCTAGCAGTTACTATTCATAATGGATGAGTGAGACTCTGTCTTCGCTGTTTCTGATTATGCGATAGCAAACAGATTTATTGGATTGATGAATTTACATTTTTCTTCAATCAAAGATCGGTTTACAAAATAATTCAGATATTCAAGCGCTGCGAATATTAAATTTTAGAACCCAGCAAAACTGAACAATTATGTTTTTAATTATATCCAATAAATAGATCAGCAGTGATTCAAATTTCAAACTGAAAAAGTAATTCTAAAACCTTTATATGAATCTAACAAAAATGCCACAATGCAACGTCTTATTGACAAAGATCTGAATTTTTTGAAATTCCTTGAAGTCCTTGATCCGATTTTTAACAGTTATTCTTTAGGCGAAACTTCTGATAGAGATTGTAGACTAAAAAAAGTATTCCGATGCAAATGTTTGTAACGCTTGTATTAACTGGTACATATAAGTTGGGTGTACCTACAAAATTGTCTCTAAGCTTTCATTAAGTGCTATGTGGCACCCGATGCCGTTACAAGGCTTCATTCGACGTGATAAATGTATTTTTCACGATGTCTGAAGGTCATACTATATGTATTGCTGTCTAAGCTGTAGAACTGAAAACGTATTTTCAAACTTTATAAATTTCAATATCGATATACTACTTCTGAATATTTGTTAGCATTTTCTAAATGGCGACCACAATTATTACTCTTTTCTTGCATTCTTACAGATGACTATAATACCCATTGATCAAGTGACACTAAAAAATACCATTTACCAAGATGTAGATCGTGCTCAAAGACAAGCTTTATCGGAGAAAGTCAGTAAAATGACGTTGTTGAAAAAGTATGGTGGTCGTAAGGCGTCACGTTTTATTAACGATCAAGAAAAAATGCGCATGGATATAACCATTGTACAAGAGGAACTACAAGCCACCGTTGATGATTCTAGTATGATAGAAAATGAAGCAGAGGAAAAAGTAGATAATACAGCCTACTTTGACAAGATACGGCCACCTATGAATACAGAGGCTGAAAACCTTAGTGATGTTTATCAAATTGGTGATGTGATACCCACAGATCTACTAAATCGTTTAGATGAAGAAGCTAAAACTATTTATCAAACACAAATTGATCAGATACCGTAAGTTCTCAAAGCTTTTTAGTAAAGAAAGAAATTTATTTTTTAAAAATTGTTTAAATTTTTCAGCATTAAATCGGAATATTTAAAGAAACATATAGAAACTATACAAAAATCTTCTGCTAGCACAGAGTCGTTATTGCGTCTCAAAATTATAATTTATATGGATTGTTTACTAAATTTAATCAAGTCTCGTGCCAGGTCATTGAAAAAAGCCGAATTATCTGACATTTCTGAAAAGTTGGAAAATAATATTCGTGACCGATTTGCTGATCCAAATGCAAGTTTTAGGTGAGTTTTTATTACATACATTTTAAAATAAATTTAGAAAAAATTATAATTTTTGTATCTCTCGTTTAGTGGTTCCCGCACATCTTTCTCTACTGAGAAGGCTTTATGCCACTTCATAGTTTTAGCCTTATTGCTCGAAGATAAATATCAAGTTGATGGCGCCATATTATCACAAGAGTTAAACGCACCTCGTGCTAAGGTCAACAAATATGCTCATATTGTTCAAGCAATGCCAAAATCAAAAACTTCAATTTTAGCATTAAAACTACCTAAGGATGTGCCACCATTGCCAACCAGTTATAGAAGAAAAAAGAACTAAACTAAACATCTAAATTAAGTTTATTTTAGTTATGGGGTAAAAGTCTTAAGATAAAAAGGGAATTAATTTGATAACTTGAGTAAATAATTGAAAATTACCAATTGCTATAGAAATTTTAAATAGCATTTTAGATATTTTACTTTATAAATTGGACAAATAAAATAAATATCCACTTTAAAATTACGATTTAATTTTCACAATCCTTTTTGGCAAAAAAGCATTTGAAGTCGAAGACGTCTTTTGTGTTTCTTTTCAAGTTTGAATAAATATAAAAGTACGTTCATCTTTGTTCCGTGAAATTTCGTACCATCATTTTTGCTTTTTCTTCCATTGTTTTCTTTAGTCTACCATTAGGTTCTTACTTTTATCTTTTACATAACAGATTTTGTACACTGTTAGGAACTTCTAAAGCTCTTCGCTATTTCTCAAAATGACTCCATTGTTTCTCATGATTTGAAAATTCAACATAAAAACTGTGCCACGAATTCTGTTTTTTTTTTTTTGACCAGAAGTGCCACCGCATCATAAGCATCGCCTAGAAAATCTTAAACCACGACAACAATAATTCTGATTTAGACAAACGTCAAATAAAGACTGACGAATCACATCAACACAGTTAAAACTCTGAAACCAAAGCCTTAACCATAATAATGAAAAGAGATTACTTTAATGTTAAGAGGAACTATGGATGGAACATAAATTATGGTCCGGTTCTTGACTCAGTTCGAATTGGTAATGAGTACAATCATTAAAGCTAAATTTCTATTGCTACTTGATCAGGCTACGTAAAGAATGTGTATGACAGTTATACTTTACAGTGGTTAAACTAGAAATAGTGGTAGTTAATTTTAAACTTATTCTCTGTAATAGGGATCAGTGGCCAAATTACGGCTTTCGATCTCGAAAAAATTTTCTATGCTAATTGTTTTGAAATTGTATAAAATTTCATTCGATATTGAAGCCCAATTTGCCCCAAAATGCAATTTAAAATCGAACATTTTCGACATTTATCAATGTTTGTTTTAAGATACTGTTGACCTAATACGAAGTAGAGCGAAAACATTTTCAAATTAATCCCATCAACCAATGAAATTTTTTCCCTCGCTGGCTAGACTTAATTAGCATAATAATAGAATTAGTTTTAAGATTTGAATACAAATTGTTATTTCATGTTACCAGTGAACGTTGTTAAACGTTTTTTCTATTCTATATACATATACATATGTATATTAAAATGAGCATGCAATCTACATATCGTCACCTTAAATGCAAACGGACTTAACTACACAAAATTTCGAAAAAGAGTTTATGATTGACTGGTTAGTTTTGCCAAACTTTAAAAAAAAAGAGATTATTAAAGATATTTAAACGAACGTAACTACAATTGCATCTATTTTTGAATGCAAAAAGACGTAACTACACTGTTGAATGAAAAACTTACTGTTGGAAATACAATAATTCTCGCTACATCTCAAGTGGAACAAGGGGGACTTTTCTTAATCAATGAGCCGTACTAGATTCTATTTTTAGACTCATTGAAAACGACCTACTGTTTAACGCCGGCTCTAAATTGCAGATACATTAGTTAAGGAAGTTTTTCATAGCATAGGGTTGGCAAAATCATTTTGTAAGCATTACAATGATGGCGAAGTATTATATGATATTTTAACAAAACCGTTAGGGAAAACGCCAAAAACCGTGGTATTAAATACGACTTCGTATTCTACCAGGACAAGAATTTCAAGAATAAGTCTAGATTGCACGAATTTGGCTTCCACAAAGTGCCCAAAAGTAATGGAGGAGTCTCCTCTGTCTTGAGACATAAATGTTATCGAACATTTGTGGGTAGAATTAAAAAAGGAAAAAACCAAACAAAGGTCAAAAAGGATTTTCGCCCTGAAGGAAGTCGTAGTAGAAGAATAGTACAGTTGGATATGTTCTGTATACCGAAAACGAGTGAAATTGAAATCGTGTGAATTTTCAAATACAAATAAAACTTAGATGCGCCAATTATTTTAAACTTAAATAATCAAGAAATTATTTGAAAGGTAATTAAGTGAATTAATAAGAAAAAATATCAAAAATCTTGTGTGGTTTGTAAATAATTCGATTTCGGTATACAGAACATACTCGTATATTGAAACCGAAGCTTGAAAAACCTTGTTTAAAAGTGTACTACAGTGTCTTCAAGCTGTGATTACAAACAATGAAAATAAATAAATAAAAATTGTTAAATTTAACCAAACTTTCTATGTATTTGGCGATCTAAATTATGATCTTAAATGTGAGTAAACGTAAGAATTAAAAAAATATATACGTCTTTTTGCATTTATGGTGTCGATATACTTTTTATTTATTTTAGAGCTTTCTGACTGACTATTCCTACTTCCTGTTGAAATGTTATAAATACCGGCGCATTAAATAAATATTGGTTTTTATAGTAAGAAAAAATGTTTATTTACCTCGTAATGGGTTAAATAATAATGCAGAAATTGTCATATGACAACCACACAATACATTTAAGCCATTTGAATACTACGTATTGATGGAATTGCAATACACGAGTTGCTAAGAAACTATTCGTACGACACTAAATGGAAGTCAAGGTCAGCCATAAACTATACGGGTATTGAGTGAGTTGAAAAAGCACATGCACTTGGATTAAATTTGAATACACACGTTTGGTTCTAATTTTGTGTTTTTATTTTTCATTGATTGATAATTAAAAAAAAATTTAATTGTTTTATTTTAATTTACTTAAGTATGTAGGTATTTGCTTAATACTTAAACTTTATATTAATTTAAACGCAAAACAAATCAAAGCAAATGAAAAAAATACGAGTTTGGTGGAAATAAGATACGTTATTAATTTATTTTGCTACTTTTGTTAATTTAATTATAAAAATATTGTTGCATTCATTTTAGATTTTTACAATGTTTGTTTTTTATTAAGTGTAATTTTATTTCATAAAATACTATTGAAAACACTTCTTGATCACTCTTTTAGCTGTAGAAATAAGCCACTACTAAAAAGAATTTGGAAAAAATTTCTTCCAATGTTACTTTTTGAGTAAATAACAGTAAATTTGTATGCAATTGTTTTTGTAATTTTATAGTAATTGTTTTGCTTTTGTTATTTTTTCAATGTTCATCTTTCAGTTTTTTTTACTAAGTTCTGCTCAAGAATGGCATTGATATCTTTTCTATTTTATTATTTTTAACAGTAAATTTTTATTTGTAAACTGGAATACTAATCAAGAGTCTTCTCCTTTCCCTCCCCTTTTGAAAAATTAGCACAAAAAAAAAACCAAAAATACTTCTGTCGTTTTCACAAAAAAAAAACAAAATGAAAAATTTTAACAATTATGGTAAAACAGCTGCCTAGCTTTTTTTCATTTTTGTTTTTGTTTACGATTTCTTCAAAATGCCAACTATTGATTTTTTTGTTTTCTATAACAAATGCCTCAAATTAAGGTTTAATTTTATTATAAATAAAAAATAAAAATAGTATTGTTAATATAAACTACAGCACATCCAAACATTTGGACTCCCTTCTCTCTTACTCTCGTCGCCGTCTTTTCATCATTTTCAAAAGGTCCAGCTGCTTACAACTTATACGGCCAAACCAAATACCGAAACAATACAATACATCGTCTTGTTCTCCCAACGCACTGTACAACTGCCATCTGTATCATTGTTCCAATAACAAGAGGAGGCCGTATGCAGGCCGGCACCGTTCTTTTGCATGATCATTGAGGTCACTATGTATTTGTAGGGTTTTTGTTCCTTTGTCAACATACTAAGACAATTCTCCACAACTTGGCCTGTCCAGTTATTTACTTTGTCGTGTTGGTAGGCGTTGCCACCAATGGTGGTCTCGATGGCTTCCTTTATAATTTTGCTTACATCATCTACAATAAATTGATTCTCTTCGCGTGAATCATCCATATTTGTTTTTTATTTTAACACTAATTAATCACAATTTACAAATCACTTCAATAAATTATTGCGTTTGTTTTCTAAATTTCGTTTGCAATTGTTAATGCAAAAAAATTTTAGCAACAGAAAATTCCGGAATACGTATTTGTAGGTAAAATTTTTTTGTAATTTCTTTGCTTGTTTGCTGCTGCCGTTAAATATTTTCGCTTCTTCTTGTCAGTCTTGTTTTTTTTCAAATTTATAGCAACATGTCAATATTATAGCATTGGTAAGGGTTGTATTTTTTTGGACTAAAACTAAAACAGAAGTGTTAAACAAAGGAAGTAAATACATATTTTAAAATAAAACAGTATTCATAAAAAATATTTGTGATTTAATCAGGTTTCACAGTAATAAATTTGTCTATTGTCTGTGAGAAAAGAATAGAATAGCATACATGCTTTCGTGTACTCTGAATTCTCGTTTGTTTCTTTATTCATAATGTCAAACAATAACAATATTGTTACAGTAAGCAGGTAAAAATCTTAAATTTCATTAAAATAAATTCGTTGTGTGGACGCGAATGAAAGTTAAAAAGAGAATTAGAGAAAATTTATTGAAGAAAAATTTCAATTTTGGAGAATATTTTTTTCAAAAATTTTTAGTTTTTACATTTTTTATAACATTTGTTTCATAAACTTTTGACGTTAATATTAAGATTATCTTAATCAAAATATATAGGTACACGTTCCAACGAATTTTTACACTTTTACAATTAAAAACAACGGTCTTATTAACAATATTTTAAGGTGACCCAAACGAATTTTTACACTTTTACAATTAAAAACAACGGTCTTATTAACAATATTTTAAGGTGACCCAAACGGTTTATTTTCCCTTTTAGAACGTTTTTTTTTCTTCTGCAAAATTTTTGATATGTAACTTAGGGCTTTCTGAATTTCACATGACGATATGTATGTATTTACGTACCAACCAAACTAATTCTTAGGGATTGACACGTTCCAGACATTTTTTAACTTTGTGTGTCTTGAATAGCGGACACTAAAGGAATATGTCAAAAGTACAACGTTCATCAGGAACTGAAGAAGATAAGTTTGTTTTTTCTTTAATGGATTGAATAGCGAACACATATGATACCTAACTCTGGCCCTGGTGATTTGCGGACATGGAACTGTGTAACAATGTAATGTAGTGTAGTACTTTTTTCGCTATACTTTCATACTTATTTCAATTATTAAAGCCCTTTTGAATTGCAAAGGACTTCTTAGCACTTAGTAGTAATATCTACGTGTGTGATGAATTGCAAAGACGAATAGATAAAAAATTGCTATTTTGAGATACTAATTCGATGTCTGAGCTGGATAAGATCTGAGCGACAGAAAGTCGGTTCTGCGGTTTTATGGCATACAGAGCTCTGACTTATCGATATTGCCTAGCCCTGGTGATAGTAAGTCGGTTATCTAACACACATTGAATTTGAGCCACCAAAAGGATTATTGGAATTGAGATTTAGATAACCACATTTAAGATATTCACAATTCAAAGTCAGTCACCCATATCATGAATAATTTTCCCTCGAAATGCTTTCCCATTTCCCACAATTGCAATCATGAATAATATTTTCTGGTTATTCAGTGGGAATGATAGCCCTGTAAGAATTCCCTTGATCGTGAATAGTATTTTCCCTCGAAATTTGTTCGCTTTTCCCATTGATTTGTTCACATCATTTTTGCTGGGGAGTTGGAATTTATCATTTAAGTATTTATTCCTTTTATTGAATAATTAAAGTTTTTGTTAACTTATTTTAGGGCTAGAAGAAGTGTTACTAAAATGTAAAGCAATATAATTCACTATAAAATACGGAGTAAATTATATCTTGTACTTAATTTACAGTTTATGTGAAAAACTTTTCACAAAATAAATTTACAAAAACCGTTTTACTTAAATATTCTACAGATATCCTACGCCAAAAAACTTAAACAAGCACCCCTATTCTGAGTTTCGATTACGTCTCCGCATTTAGTTACGTTTCGATCGAAAACTAGTATTCAAAAAAAAAAAAAAAAAAAAAAAAAACGGAATAGAAAAAAGAAAACAATAATGTTCTTAAAAGCAAAGGCACGTATGAAATAGAAACAGAAAAATAAGCATAGTTTAGTGAAAACTCAAAATGCAGTGCACTCAATTTTTGTTTGTCTTTTTCATGCAAATGGAAAAGTAAGTTAGAAGCTTAACGTGAGTATCGCCACGCTGGAATACCCCACGGTGCCCAAAGCACGAGTGAATACAATGCGTCCACCAACGCTCACACATATGATAAAAATCACATGTGGGTACTAAATTCGAAGGCATGTTATTTCGACATGAATTCCACTTTAGTAACATTTGGGTATAAACCACATCCACCATGTTGCTCATCAAGGGGGCCCCACCATAGTTGGACAGGGACTTAGGTCCCTAGGACTCTAAATGCTAATACCAGCCTAAGTCCCAAATGACTCCGGACTGATGGCTATTAAAAGCAAAATGGAATACCAAAACAACACAACAAAGAAGCGTAGAAATACTACTGAAACACTTGCCAGTGACAAGTGACGAGAAGTTCGAGAATGTCAGTCTAGTCCGAAATTCTTTTTCTTTATGTATTCCACAAGCTGTAAATTGGAATTTCGATATTTTGTAATAATTTGCACACGCTTCGCAAACGTGAAACAATGCATGAATGTTCAATGTACTCCGAATTCCTCTACATGTAGCAATTTATTACGAAATTAATTGTAAAATAAAAAGAATGAAAGCAAATTTTAAATTTAATTGTATGTAATACTTTTTTATTGAGATTTTTGTAGTTTTGTTTTTAACTTTTTTTTTCATTTTTTTAATATTTTATATCACACATAAAAGAAATGTTAGGAAATAAATCTTTAAAGTTATCTTATTTTGTAAAAAAGATAAATTAGAAAGAAATTAACTATTTCAGTAAATGAAACAAATTTTAATTTAAAAATAAAAAAGGGTTTAAGGGAAAATGTTACACATTATATAAACAGAGATTTTTAAGTTTTGAAGAGAAGTATGTATATTAAATATAATTAAACTATTATTTTCTAATATATTGTATATTACTTATTATCGTTATATATATATTTTTTTTTAATTACAAATAATTTCACAAAGAAAAATTTTAAAAGAAAAACTTTTATGATAATTGAGAAAGAGAGAATGAATGATACAAGGCAAAATCAAAAACCTCTTATAAATGATGAAAGGTATTCACATAAAATATATGAATTCTTAATTTATAAAAATACGCAGGATGAAATAAAATAGGTTGATAATGGATTTTAACAGGGTATTGAATTTTGGTTTTTCGTTTCTTACGAACAAAAACTGCTTAAATAACTGCCTTAATGATTAAATAACAAGGAAATGATTTTTTATTTGGTGGGTGTGTGTTTTGGTATAAGAGTCATCCATATCTTCTCTAGTTAAATACGCAAAAAATAGTATTTGTTTTGTTGGTTTTTAAAATTAAAAACATTTTGAACAAAAAAATCACACTTAAGTTTAATAAAACATAGGCATTTGTACAAAACTGAAGAATTTCATTCATGTTTCATAAACGTTACACAATAAAAACGTTAAATTTACAAAAATTAATAATATTTTAAAATAAAATACAAATAATCAACAAAAAAAAAAAAAAAAAAACCTAAAGCAAAACACACACCAACGTTTTATTTTTAAGGACAGCAAAGTTAAGCATTAAAAAAACAAAAAAACTTAAACAGACAGGACGCATACATATTCTTCTTCTTGAAATATTAATTTTAAAGCGCTAAAATATCGTATTTTTTTATATATTTCTATCATATAAGATTTTAACTTTTTTTTTATAATTTTTATAGCTTTAATTTTTTTTCTTTTTGTATTATTTTTTACTAAGTTTAGTTAGTTTATATTTTCGATGAGTTTTATTTTTTTGGTTTTGTAAGTCTCTTCTTAACTTGTTGTCATTTTTCAATTTTATAAATTTAATTTTTTTTAATAATAATATTTAAAGAATTAAAAATGAAAATAATCAGCAATAAACATGAATAGTAGAGTAGTAGTAGTTGCTTGGCAACAAGTAATAAAATTTCTTACAATATTTTGTTAAATTTTTTAATTTTTTTTCTTTTTTCCTTTCTTTTTTTAATGGTTGTTGTGTAATGCTTTTCCATTTAAGAAAATCCGGAGATCGTTTTCACTAAATGTGAGAATAATTATTCATTTTTTTTTTTGTTCATCATGTAAGTTATGTTTTCTTAATGCAGTTGTTGTTTTGGTGCGCGCTGTATTTTGTATTTTATGATGTACCCAAATCGATAACCAAACGACTTTGTGGAACAAATTCAGCTGCCAAGGGATTTAGCAATGAATCGCTAACATTACATTCACTTACTGCCAAACTGGAAAGAGCCGCTCTCAGTTCTTCATTTTTAGCTTTATCCCATTCATTTATTTGTTCCTCCAGTTCGTCTTCAAGCATTGCATCAATGCATTCTTTCATCAATTCCTCATCTTCAAGACGTTGCAATTCCTGTAAGTGTAGTTATTTTTTATTTTAATTAGAATAAGTTTAACAATTTTACAAAAGTTTTTGTAAAGCAGGTTCTACTAAAACCATTACTGAACAGAAATAGTAGTTTTTCAATTTTAGATTTGATATTTGTGGTAATGTCTTATACATTTTATATGATTGGATACGGATATTCTTTAAGCATTAAAGTACTTTACCGATTCATAAAGCTTTAAATAATTGATTAATTATCTTAATAAATACTATGGTATATGTATCCCTATAAATGTTGAATTTTGGTATTAGTCGTCTAATTACACGGTGCAAAAAAAATACCTTGCAGGTGATACTATTTTTCTGATAGGCGCTGTCAAGCAAAACAAGGGTCTGTCTTTGAAATTTTTGAAACACCTTCAAAATCTGGAATAACGGGTAACCGGTTTTCCGGACTTTTATGCACCTATAAGCTAATAGCTTAGCTGAATATTACTCGATATTAAGTTACTTTTCGGATTAAAAAGAGAAACAGATATTTTAAATGATGTATATGTTGTTTAAGTAGCCTTGAAGAATCTGAATGTATTTCTCAAGTAAACACATTTTTTATCCAATTTTTCCAACATGTTTCAAGTTTAGATGCGTTTTTGCGCACTATTTTATATAGGAACCGTACTATTGATGAATTAACTAAGAAATTATATTAAGTTATGAATAAAATGAGACTAAGGGTTTAGAAATCCATTGTAAATTGACGGAGTTAAGTTTTTTTAGTATAGCAACTCATTAAACTTTTTTTTGATACGAGAATAAAAACGACTAAATTATAGGATTTTGGTATATTTTGTGTCAATTAAATCTACCCAGAGATGATTTAATTGACACAATCTTACATGTTTAAAATTAACGCATAGAGGATATGAGATCATTTGAGACATTTCAGGAACTTTCAAAACTGTAGGCAATAAGTATATAAGGAAACTGCTTTGCCTACGTAGTTCAGTTATCATTTTGCTGTCATAAGATAAAGATGTGTTTAAGCGGAAATAAAAGTGTTGTGTAAAGGAATATTAAGTTGTTGTACAAACAGTATAAAAGATATAGTAGAATAAAGACGTTAAAACAACTAAATAAAGCTGTATTTATTTTATTTTAACACAATTTAAACGAACTCAAACGTTTTTAAAAAGATAAAACGTAACATTTTAAAAAATACAGTTTTAAAGTAATAAAAAAAACACCAGTTTGCTGAAAATTTTATGATTTTTTCATGAGTTGCGTTACGTTTAATGAATAGAACTATATTTATTTTATATGGGAAAACACCTGAATACCTTTTAGAACGAACAATGTATAAATGACTAAGAGATTCAGAAAATGTTAAGGTTCAACATGCTTCTTGTAACAGCGATGAAATTATTATACCTGTCGCCGCCAAATGTGACTTAGACATACTCTCCTGCGGTTGCTCTCAGGGTTCCGTTCAATTGTGTTTCTGGTTATGTAGGATTGTGGTCTTCGTAAGCCATGTCCAATCCAACTTAATTTTCGCCTGGGGTTCGTCCAGTCTGTCATCAGAGTTGAGCATTGTTAATTGTGTTTGGCCAGAAGATTTTTATAATTCGAACAAGGCATCTATTAATAAAATAGACTTGTAACGTCCTTCTTCGAGTCTCCGGATGATGTTATTATACAACCCAGATATCAAAATAAGTGGATGTCTCCGCTCTTACTGTTGCAGTGCAACTGCTTTTACTTGTCGCAATAATTCTCATTGATATGTTGCATATCTCAAAATTTGTGCGACAACAGACATATGTATGTCTTCCGCGTAATGAAAGTATTCGGGACGGTCAGACAGACTTATACGATGTTTCTTGCCGTTGATGCTACTTTCGCCATGATACAATCAATAACCACATAAAACAGTAAAGACGATAGTTGACATTCTTGGCGAACTCCTTCGTTTATATTTATGCGACTACTCGTAACATCTTAGTGTTCTATTCGGTATGTGGCATTTGTGTACATGGCCTTAATGACAGATATCTTGGTATTCGTTTGCAGCGAATTGGCAAACGCCTTTTTAAGTCTACAAATATAAGATATAAGGATGATCGCCATATCACTGATTGTTCCGTGATTATTCTTAGGATATTAATATGATTGACATCGAAAACCAACTCGCTCGCTACGGATGTTAAGGTGGCAAAGGGCTATCAATCGTTTGTTACCCAAAAGAGTACGTTTAAAATTTGTTAAAAGTAAATTATATTCTGTGATTTAAATCACTGCATTACAAAGCACATTGAATAATAATATAAAATAAAATATCTTAGTAAGACTGAATTTGTGTGGTTTAAAAAGTACAAGAGGCCATGAAAATGAGGGAGACTAGACAGTTGCATTGACTACAGTGATAAATAATGCATTGCTGAAAGAGTTTAAGGCCCCTATTACAGTTTACAACTCCACTCAGTTGAATGGAAATTTCAGTTCTAATTTTACAATTTGGTATTAACGATAACAACTTAATCTTATAAAAACACAAAAAATTACAATTCATCAATAGTAGTAAAATTTCAACTCAACTTAGTCGAATTGTAAACCGTAATAGGCTATACCAAAAGTGGTTTCAAGTTTGAAAAAGGTGCAGATATATTATGTCGGTATTTATAAAGCAGGTACTAATGAATAATTTTCACAAATCAGATTATTGTTTTTGCCTTGCATTCAAAGACCTTACATTTTCACTAAAGGAAAATTTTAAGCATAAATCATTATGACTGATTGAAATTTTGATATTTTGAATGTTTATTCGATTATGAGTACAATGATTTTAGCCTTTTATTTCAACACTTTCTTACATTCAAAAATTATTATTGAAATAGCCCTACAATGATCTTTCTCTATTCAAACACTTGACTATACCAGTGTACATATATAATATATAAATAAACATATAATATATAGGTATATAGCTATGGCTTTCATGAAATTTATTTATAATTTAAACCCATAAACGGTTCCATTTCACTTTTTAAATGTTCGTGTGTTAAATAGTATATAATACTTTTCCGCTACTGTAATACAATTTTATAAATATTCAATACAATTATTAATTCTATTGCATTAAACAAAAAGTTCATTGTCCGTGTATTGTGTCTGTTAGTTGGCATGCTTTTTAACATTTGGCAGGAGATGAAAATTCAATACGAGTTTAATAATGTTGCTATTGCTACTTACAATCTTGTCAAACTCTTCTTCATTCTCCATCCATAAATATTCGGAGAAGTCTTGATCCAATTCATCCAATTCATTATCGGATTCTTCTTCAATTACATATTGTTCGAATTGATCCGACCAGTCACTTGAGGGTACTTTCATTATCATTGTCTACTATTGCTTTTTTACAATTAAAAATGTTTGTTCTCTAAGAAACTGTAATAAGAAAAAAATAAATAAAATAAAAAGAAATCGATTAAATTGTTTGTATACATATATTGTAAAAATACAAAACGAAAAAATGTTATGTGTAACAATCAACCGGTTTAAGTCTACAAGATAATATATTTTTTTCTTCTTTTTTATATATTTTTTGATGACAACGACGCAAAATTCGATATCAGTCTGGGCACAAAAACACAAACAAAAAATTATACCTACACACTCATACACACACCTAATTTAATAATTTTCGCTTGAATTTTTTTATTTTTGTTGCATATTTCGGTGAATGTTTTTTGCTTTATTAGTTTGTCTACCTTTACACCAATTTGTTGGTTGTTGAATTGTGCTATTTATTATTGCTGTAGAAATGTAAAAAAGAAAAAAAACCTTAAATTTGTTTTTCTTTTAAAGCATTATAAAGCAAAATAAAAACAACAACAGAAAAGAAATCTATTTTTAAATGTTTTCTTTTAAGACGACCTGCGCATACATACGTATGTAAACAAAACGGTATCGGATATGAGTTTCAAAGTAATAACAGAGTTGTACATTGGTTTAAAATGTACTTTGGTACTGTTTAGGACTACAAAAATGCAGTATTGGTCATCGTTAGCTATGATCTTTACCAATTTTTTTTAGGCAGTATAAGAAATGCGCGCGAAAATAACTGTTAGTTTTTTCAGGCTTAGTAGAGTGTGAGTAGTCTCATCAGATCGAAACAAGTGCTAGTGTCAGCCGGGAAAAGGTCTCCATACATATTCGGCTGGATATTCTGGATGGTTTTACATACGATTTCTTACGCTTCGGTTTGACGTAATGGATTTATTTTTCATCGCCAGTAATAATGATTCGTTGTAAACATGTTTTTTTTTTTCAAACACGTAAAACCTTCCACAGGCTATAACTAGTGGTAGCCAATTTGCTCGCTTTTGAACAATGATTTTGTAAGTTCTTTTCAGTTTAACAGCAATCTTTATAAAGAAATGACTCCATTTCATCATTTTCGAAGTTTGGATGGTCATTGTCTTCGGTCTAAATGTCATCACTTAAGAACCTGACAAATAGATAATCCCTAAAATTGATAGAACATATTCATAAGCAAACGATGTGCTTCATTCGCAATTATTCAAATTGTACGTATAAGTAAAGAAAAAAGTTGTAGGTACTATTTAATTTAATGACTTACTGAGAATTAAGAATGCCTCAAAAATGGCATATACCTAAATGAATAAAACACAAACCAAGTGTAAAAGATGTTGAAATCTCTATAAAACCCCTGGTAGAAAATAAAATTTTATTTTGTGGATACCTTTTATAATTTCAGTATTTCTATCAAACAAAGAAAACAACACAGTAGAAATTTATGAGGCCATACCTTTCAAATAAAGTGTAAATTTTTTTTGAAAATGTAACGTGAAAGTACTTTGGTACAATTTCGTTAAAAAGGTACAATTTTCATTGGCAGTTGCAATAAAATTGTTAAAATTTCAAAGCTATAATGAAATGGAATAAAAGAGAACAAATAAATGAAAACAATGACTAAGAAAAATGCAATAAAAACATAAACAAAAAATAAAAATGTATACATATAGACAATTAAAACAAAATCTGATTTCATTATATACGTATCAATCTTTTTTGTTGTTTAAATTTGTTTATAAACAAATAAAATATTAAAAGAGAATTGATAATAATTTCAATCGAATTTACGCAATTTCTTTTTATAAGAAACAGACCATTATATTAGCATAGCATAGCATATACTACAGGCAAAATAAAAACAAAACAATTATTAAAAAACAAAATATTAAATAAATATTATTAATTTATGGTATATAGGTATACGGGTTTAAACGATATTATGACGTTTTTATTAATAAGGTGATATCATATTTACAACTAAATTTTAAAAAAGAAACAACAGACATATTTTTATTAATGTTGAAGCCGGACCTACAACAACACTTTTCTTAGTGCACCTTGGACGAATGGAGAATAAAAGTGCATGAGGTAGCTAAGACTGTCGACTAATCGAGTGGTAACGTCATGTTTTGCGTGAATCTTAAAGTTTTAAACCTAACCATAAACGTACTCTAAAAGAGTATTTGGCCATGGTCAGTTGAAATCAAAACGACCGCACCAAAGACTAACGGTGTGATCGGTACTGCAGGTTGGATCGGATTGACATAATAAATCAATGTATTAAATATACAGTATGTCAAGAATGAGTCTACACATTTAAAATTAATAAGCTTTTTTAATTTTGTCGGCAATAAAACGTCATGGTTTGTTATTTCATACATATTTTATTTTGTTGTACACAATTTATGCAGTTCCTTCAAAGGATCATGACAAAAAATTAAGAGAAAAATACAACAAAAACATATATTACTTAATTTTTTTTTTAATGTCAAATAACTCTTCACGCACCTTTTGTTTTTTACTCAGTTTCGAATTTATTTGAAGGTCAAATGTGCTTTACCGTTATATTTGGAGTTGGTTATTGTATTCTGACATTTTATAACAAGTTGGTGATAATTTTTTGAAAAGCAAATATCATTTAGTCCAATATTACACAATTTAAAAGATGTCTGCAAATAATTTATTTTACAATGTCATTCAGTTGATTGACTACAATGACCATTTGGAAGAGAGTGTGGTCGAGTTATCAGAAATGTTTTCAGTGACAAAATCAAGCTAAAACAGGGAAGATTAGGGTTGAAGAAGGGAATTGACCCTAAGACCACAATAAGTAAACATGCAGAGCGTATAATTTTTACAAAAATCGCGAAAAGCTTTCAAATTCCTACACTTGCGAGAGAGCTTGAAGAGAAATGTGATGTTATTGTCATTAAATGGTTTAGCAGACAGTTTTAAAATATGTGTACTTGAGAGTAGCCCAAAAGTAATCATTAATACCTGCAGCAAACTTGGCAAAGCGTTTTCCCTTTGCCATTATAATAGTTTAACAACCGGCTGACTGTTGAGATAACGTTATATTTTTTGCTGAAACGAAAATAATGTAGTATAAGAAGGATGGGTATACAAGCGTATGGAGAAACCCCTCAACATCGGTAGAAAAGAACAAAATTAACTCAAATGTTAAATTTGATAAAATGTCAGTAGTATTAGTTTGGGGGTGCGAAGAAAAAAAGTAGCTAAACACCAACCAATAAACATTAAAGCACCTAAATGGCGCTAAAGGTAGCAGAAAATACCGATAGATTATGGCCTAAAAAGTGCAATAAATGCAAAAGGAAGTCATACCAAATAGGTATCTATTTATAGTTTGAAATTTGAGTAAAATTTGTTTTGAATTGAATGTGTGCTATTTTTTGCTTAAAATTTTAAAAGATATGTAAATTATTATAATTAACAAAAAAAAAAAAAAAAAAAAAAAAAAAAAAAAAAAAAAAAAACGTGTTAAACATTATTAATATCAATGCGTAAACTCATTCTTGACACACTGTACATACATATCAAAAAGTAAATCAGGAGTTTAATAATTTCCAAAAAAAAAACAAAAAAAAAATAGTATTTCTCAATAACAGAAACAAACCTTAACAGCTGCAGTTTTTTTTTTTTGCATTTATGAAGGTGTCTTGCTAGACATTTGTTAAAACAAAAGGAAACCTTAAGGCATAGATCAATGATCTGTAAAGAACTGTTAACTGCTTTTAAAATTGCTTTTAAGAATATAGTATATAAAAATAAAAGTAAAATTTAAGAAATCGAAAAAAATTTATTTATTCACGAATATTTTAGGTTAATTGGTAAAAAAAAGAAATTAACACAAAAATATATAAATATTTTTATGCAAATAAAACAAATAGGTACGTGATATATTTTGTTAATTAAAAATAAAAATTAAACAAATAAATAATAATAATGAGAACAGTCGAAATAAAACAAAAACAAAGCATAATGTACTTTAGAAACCTTGAAGTAGTGCGTTGTATATACATGCATACATGTTGCTCGAATCAAGGTGATACTACTCTTTATATGTATAAAAATTATTGAAATTATAGGTAAGAAAAGATAGCTATTTAAATGTGTATAAGTTTAAGTAAAATTAATGGCAAACTAGGGTTTTAAAACGATATCCAAAAACATAATTATTATTAGAAGACAAATTGACATCTTTTTAAAATTTATGTGTCATAAGTATGTGACAAAAAAGCATTTTAACTTAATTTTTAGTTTTATTTACATTACAAAGAAACGTATTTTACATTATGCGGAAATAAACCGTTTAATTTGCTAAATGTGTGTGGTGATACATTTTATTTCCGGTATTTCGTATTAAAAAAGTTAAAGTAAATAAACATGTTTCTGTTCTATATTTACTTTTTATAATTAATTAAAATTTATAAGATAAAATCCACTAATAATTAAAAGATATAAAACAAACTCCTGGGCAGTTGCAGAATATTGAGTACCTATGTTAGTACCAACGCTTTTAAATGTCTTACAAATACCTATAAAACCATCTTCTGCAATATATTGTGAATATTGGAGGATTCAGGGGGTAAATCTTATTCGTAGAAATATAAAAATAAAAGGTTTGTAATTTTTTTTTGAATAAGGGGATTAAAGTGAATAAGGAGATTAAAGTGCTGCGGTATATTCTTGTCTATTTGCTAGAGAGAAAAGAGAAAAACCATTTTCTTAAAGATGGTCCAGAGAGATTATCCTATAACAAAATTTATGTTATTTAAGCAGATACAATAATTAAGTGTTCGCCAAACAATGCAAAAATATTACACAACGGTATTAACGGATTTTATTCCTTTAAAATGATAAAGAAATCACCGTTTCCTTCTGTTGATAGACTTTCTGTGTCCAGAGGTATACAAAATTAATACATAGTCATATGAAAACCTCTCAAAATACATGTTCCCAAAAATATTTACACTTCTACAATTGAAAACAGCGTTTTTATCAACGTTATTCTACGCTAAATTTTAATGGTTTAAATTACACTTTGAAAAGATTTTCGCTTCCCATGTAAAATGTTTGAAATGTAACTTAGGGCTTTTTGGATTTCACATGACGATATGTATGTATATGAGTCGTGGTTTCGTAAGTAAACTTCAGAGGAAAGTTTGGACTAGTGACACCATGGAACAAATATCTAAGGTTTACTTTCAACAAGTTGTATTAACGAAAACTTTACTATAAAAACAGGTAAATATTAAAAAAATTTAGTATTGCAAACTGCTAACGGATGCGTGTGATCTCGCTTTTTGACTCTTAAATCCACTCCCGAGTGTGTTACCAAAGTTAATATTTTCATTGCCTTAAAAGGAACAAAAAAGGACAGACAAAGGTGACACTTTTTGCATTTAAAAAATGTTTCTTAAAAGATTTTTTCCAAATAAAATCTCTTATCAAGTATGATAACGGAGGAAGGTAAAGAACAGTTTTTCTGAAAGAAAAAATTATTATTTTTTACTTACCGTTAATCGCTGCTTCTATTTCACCTTCAAATTTGTCTAAAATTTTCTGTATTTGTTCAGCTAAAAATTTCTCTATAAGTATTAATGTATTTCGCGGCTCTCCAGTAATAAAAAAAAAACACGTAAAATTTTTAAAAAAGTCCAAATATTTTAAAATTAACAAAATATTCACTTTAATAATTTAACACACTTAAAAAATTTTCATTTCCAATTGAAAATTCAATGAAATTTAAACGACAATAGGAAAAATAATTTCTCTTTTCTTAAAACGACAAGTGTCGGCAAAGGCAAAACAACAACGAATGAACTGCCAAATGAAGAAACTGCTAAAATTACAAAAACACGAAAAATAAAAATACCGTATTTTTTAATAAAGGAGAATGAAGAAGAAAGAGAAAAAACACAATAGTGTTAAAGATGCCAGACTCTTAAAGTTCCTAGTGCAGCTAATTGGGAAAAATTTGCAAAAAAAAATAGTACTTTTTTATTGTGTAGTATAGGTGCTGCCATATGTTTTTTTAAATCCCTTGATTGTTTTAATTTATTGCATGGTGTCTGTATATTATTATGCAAATAGTAGTTCTTTGGTGCCAATGTTAAACTATTTCTCTTTTCTTCTTTTTTAGTTAGTGATATTCTCACATTGTATAAATCAAATAAAAGATATTTACAAACACGTAAATATTGATTGCTGAAATTAAGACCGAACAAAATTGAAAGCAAACCGAGTTATAATATTTTGTTCACCGTATATATAGCAAAGAAAAATTATTTCTATGTATTTTATTGTATTGTTACGAAAATAAAAATGCAACACATCAGCGCTTTAAAACTGTAATGTGGAATTTTAGTTTATTTTGTGTCACCCTGTCAATTTGGCAGCACTGCCAAATTGACCATCTTTACGTTACATTTGAATTAACGGATGTGAAAATAGAAGATGGTCGATATTTCCGAAACCTCCTGAATGTAATTAATTAGGTATATAAAAGGGGCTGATTTATCTACAAGTTGGTTAGTTATCGTGTGGCTGTCAATAAATAAAGTAGTGTTAAAGCTGAAATAAAAGTGTTGTATAAACGAATATTAAGTGTTGTATTAAGACAACAGTATAAAAGTTATAGTGCAGTAATAAAAAACTGTAAAACAACAAAATAATGCGGTGTTTATTTTTAACGCAATTTAAACGAACTCAAACGTTTTAAAAATGTTAAAACGTAACAGTATGAATACATTTCTCACAAACGGTTTGTAACTGTAAATAGGAAATAAAACTAATTTTTTTGAATAATTTCTGATGCAACCTTGTGTTGTACTTTGTTATACAGCTCTGTTATATTAACGTTGCTGTTTATAACGTTACTTGTTAAATAAAAAATAATAATAAAATAAAAAGTAAAGTATTAAGTGTGAAATTAAAAAAGAAATTTAAAAATTTTCTGTTTAACTTCAAGAAAAGTTGTTGGCTGTTATAAGTAAATTCATAATACATATTAAAATGCAAAGCAACAACATATAGTAACAAAAGTGGTGCCATACGTGGACAACATCTTACAAAGATAATGTTAGGTTTGTGACTTTGCTTCCTGAATAAAACAGTTCCTTGGACTTATCAACAGATTATTTTTATTTATGTGTGTTTGATATAATACTTTTACACCGGTAGGAAGTAATATCGAATGTTGACTTTAACTTAAAGCTATAATAACGTACACATGACTTCCCTTTCTCAGTTTCTTGTAAAACTTGCATAAAAATCAATGTAAACCATCTCCACCAATTTTGCGTCATCTTCCATTATAGTTATACTAATACATCAGTACTTATAAAACATCCATCTGTTTAATGACGGGTGATTTTTTAACCGTTTGGTTTTGATAATTGATAAATTTAGTGGGATAAATGGATACCAGCTATTTACTTTTTAAAGATTATTTCATGTCAATGTTGCCCGCGACTACACCATAGGTACTCCATCTGTGAGCTCCAATTTTGGCATACTTTTTTAGCATTTCGGCCAGTATCTCGCTAATGGTACCTGTAGTATTGTCTTGCATGGCTTTAATTGTGGCTGAATTGTGGTTTGTCCCTGTACATGAGAGACTTCACGTATCCCCACAAAAAAATAGTCTAATAGGGTTAAATCGCATGATTTTTGCGGCCAATGGACTGTTCATGCATTTGTTGCAAAAAAAGTCGGTACATATCATACAAGATTATCTGGAAACGCCAGAAACTGACTGAAATGATATTTTTTTCAATACTTGTTAAAATTTGTGAAATTGATATTAGGAGTCATACAAATTTTTACCGTATTATTAAAAAAATCATTGAACTCATTTATAGTCAATCAGTTTAAGGCCGACTGTGATAAAATGTGGCATGGACAAATTGTTTGTACCCTCTTACCACTACAGTTACAAATTTTATGGAGGAAGTAGTTTTATAACTGGCTCTTGTTTAATCATTTTGAATTTAATGGTTCTGATAGAACTACAAGGATTGATAGAATTCAATGATTTGTGTGATTGCATGATTTCAATGGTAGATAAATTAAGTATCATGCTGCGGTTGGCATCTGCATGAATATCTTAATATAGTTTTTGCTGTCATTGTAAGAAAATTTCATGTCATTATTGTAAGTTTAAAAATTTGAATACTAACTTGGAAATTACTGAAATTATTTAAAAGATCAAAAGCGAAGATAATGGAAATATTAATGTTCTTATTTTTCGAACTTTTGAAAAGTATTTAAATTAATAGGTGACAAACTCTTAGTGGATAAACCTTTTAAAATTTTTGGTATCGATTGATGAAACTGTAAACTTTTTTCTTCTTTTTTAACTTGTCATAGCCAATTTGCTGAGATTGACTATAATATTGTTACGAAAATAAAAATTCCTAAAAAGAAAATACACCACATCAGTGCCTATAGAACTGTAGGATTTGGGTATATTTGGTATTAATGAGTCACCCTGTCAATGCCGTACTTATTTGTTTATTCAACCATCTTTGGGTAACACAATCTTACATGTTTAAAATTAAGGGATAGAGGATATGAGAGCGTTTGAGACATTTCCACAACTTTTCAAACTGTTGGCAATTAGGTATATAAGGAGGCTACTTTACCTACATCAAATAGTTATCGTTTTGTTGTCATAAAATAAAGGCGTAAATAAAGGCGTATAAAAGAATATCAAGTGCAAGTTAATAAGTCGCGGTAGTAAGATAAACTGTATAAAGATAAAGTGGGAAAATAAAAACTGTAAAACAACAACAAAGTGGTGTTTCTTTTATTTTTGGCACTATTTAAAAGAACTCAAACGTTTTAAAAAAGGTTAAAACGTAACATTGGTGTCAGAAGTGTGATTGCATATATAAAACAATATAAATAAAAATAAAATAAATAGAACGGAATAAACTTAAATTCCAAGAATCAAAAGTGGACAGGCTCAAACGAGAGTTAAATAAATTAGAGCTGTCAACAACTTGTAACAAAACCGAATTACAAAAAAGGTCTGTTAGAGGAATTTCAGAGACGCGGTATAGACATCGATACTCACGAATTTGATAATGCGAATGGTCCTAAGATAAGTGCCCCTACAATAACAACTAGTATTGACGTTAATTCGCTGCTATAATGGAAAAAATGCAGGTTCAAGTGAAAGACTTTTGGCACAGGTAGAAGAAACTTTTAGAGCTGAAAACCAGAATTTTCTGACAAAAATTAAAATGAAACGTGAGGAAACTTCTATTGAGCTACCAGAAACTTGTAGAGCCGAAATACGAGAAACTCCTAGAGTCGATAATCAAAAGCTTTTGGCTGAAGTACGTGAAACTTCCAAAGCAAGAACTGATAAGTTACAGGAAATATATACAACGGTATGCAAGAAGGTAGATGCAGTGTAGAACAGAATGTCAAGTCTAGAAAAATCATATGAGGTAATTGAGCAGAAAATCGACAGTCTCCAGTGCCAAAAGCCGCAATAAGTGCATATCGTACCAAAAGCTTCTATCAGAATAAAAACATCTTGCTATGATGGTAGTACTCCTTTGGCGGTATTCAAATTTCAGTTCGATACTGTAGCCAGCAGAAACGGATGGGACAATGAAGAGAAGGCTCTCGAACTAATTTTTGCGTTAAAAGGTGCTGCAGCAGAGTTTCTAGAAACCAAGCCACTGAGCTGCAGAAACAACTACAATGACTTGATAGTGGCGCTACTGCGTAAATTAGGCGACGAGCACAAACGGCTAATGAGTCGCTTCAAGCCTTTGCAATGGAAGTTGAGAGGTTGGTGCAGCTTACTTATTCAGGGGAAAATCACCCACTAGTTGATCATCTCAAGACCGAAGCCTTCGTCAATGGCATACGAGACCCTGATGTTAACTGGATGTGTGTGCAACATAAAAGACAACGTTTGCAGATACTGTGGCGTTCGCATTAGCGCAGGAGACCGCTCGCTCGATATCAAACCTAAAAATACACAAGCTGCATAATATAGAAGTTGTGGCAGAGAAAGATGATGAAATCAACAAAATAGAGGAGGTGATAAAGCGGCTCCTAGCTGAGCAGAAGCCAGACTTAAAATGTTTTAATTATGGAAAAAGTGTCACTTCCAGAGAAATTGTAAAGCAAACAACAAAAGAGTCCCCGTCAAACTAAAACGAACCAACACTGAGGGGCAAGATCTAGCTTTCACAAGCGAAGGCCCACCAATCTCCATATCAGTGATGCAGAAAAATAACAGCAACCTTACAGCGTGCGGGTACATTAATGTCAGACAACACACCTTCACTACAGACGCTGGTGCGACACAGTCTATCATCAGACACGATTTAGTGACATAATAATATCAGAATACGAACAGCTACTGGGAAATCTGCCACCGTCTACGGAAAAATAGAAGTGAAGGTGACTATAGCCAACATCAGTGTAAACCATGTTTTTATTGTTGCCGATATTGTAGACGAGGTTATCATTGGAGTCGATTTTATGATAGTCAGAAGAATAGTTGCTGTCAAACAACAAAAACTACCACCTCAGACTGACTCATTGATATTGGCGCTTATGTTAGGAGATTGTGAGGATAACCGCTTGTGGGTAATAGAATCAGGAGAAATTAAGACAGATTTGTTATCAGCAAAGGCCCTCGTTAAATCCACCAAACAAGGAGTAGTCCCTGTGAGAGTGTTTAATCTATAAGGCCACGAAAAATTAATTTGTGAAAACTCCGAGGTAGGCCAATGTGCTCCAGTAGAGGCGGTAATAAACAATGAACAATTGCCGGAACCTGCCAATATGTCAGCCAAGGATCAACAGGTGTTTGACCAAAATGTAGAGAAATGGGTAGCGGGTCTAGCAGCTTCAGATAGAAATAAGTTCAAAAAGGTGCTAAGGAGGTACGCCTGCGTATTCGCCACGAAAAATGCAAGTCAAGGTAGAACAGCCATAGTCAAATATGAAATTAATATTGGCGAAGCGAGACCGATAAAACAGGCACCCAGAAGTATACCTCTGGCTAAGCATAATGCGGTTAAGGCGCTGGTCAATTAAATGGAGAAGAGAGGTGTAATTGAACCATCATCGAGTCCTTGAAGCTCACCTGTAGTACAAGCTTCTGCGTAGAAGTAAAGGATTGGCCTCGTCCCCAGAATCTTCATGAATTACTTAGCTTTTTGGGGTTCTGCATATATTACAGACGCTTTGTGCCCAAATTTGCGAGCGTGGCAGTAAGCTTGCATGAGGCTCACGAAGAAATTTAAGGCGTACCATTGGGGTGAGTCACAAGAAAAGGCGTTTCAGACATTAAAAAACCTATTGTGTGCAGCACCGGTTTTGGCGTATACAGTCCCAGGTGAAAAATTTATCCTTGACAGTGATGCTAGTGGATATGGTATTGGTGGTATACTTTCACAGGTGGTCAATGGGACGGAGAAAGTCGTAGGCTACTATGGCCGCACGCTATCAAAACCTGAACGGAATTATTGTGTTACTCGACGTGTATTACTGGCAGTTCTTGAATGCATAAAACATTACCATACGTATCTATATGGTCAACATTTTCTAGTTAAAAGGTTAATCGATTAATGGTTAATGGTATATAGAATGCAGAAGAACAATAGCCTGCAATCAAAAATGAAGGTGGTACATCTAAAGCGACTGGCGAGCTATGGGAAGAAAGATATGAGCCTATTCGGGACGAGCAGGCTTAAGTGGGAGGCTGTGTTGCGAAAATAAAAAGAAAATACGCCACATCAGGGATTGACTGTGTTGGGAGATTTTAGCTATAAACTTTATTGGTTTGTATCAAGGCTTCATAATTGCCATAATTGTCTGTACTATTAAGAGTGCTACCATCTGCATGTTTAACAGTGTTGTTAGTTCGATTTCTTTTTGTGTATTATAATTTTTCACCATTTGCCGTAGATAAATCAAAATTTGTAGTAACTACAAATTCGAAATTGATAATGAAATACTATAAAAGATGGCGCATTGCGTTTGGTAAGAATAGTTATCGTTTGGCTGTCATAAAGTAAATTCGTGTTTAGGCGTAAATAAAAAGTGTTGTATAAACGAATCTTAAGTTGCTGTATTAAGACAAACTGTATAAAGTGAGAAAATAAAAACTGTAAAACAACAACAACAACAAGTGGTGTTGATTTTATTTTAACGCAATTAAAAAGAACTCAAACGTTTTAAGAAGGTTAAAACGTAACAATATAGATTTATATATATATATATATATATATATATATATATACATATATATATACAATATAGATTTATATATATATATATATATATATATATATATATATATATATATATATATATATATATATACATATATATACAATATAGATTTATATATATATATATATATATATATATATATATATATATAAAAGGGGTTACCTTTATAAATATATTATATCGGTAACCCCTTTTATGTATTTGTCAATTTACATCCAGCAACTGTCAAAAAATCTCTTGCATGAAAAAATCGTTGATAGCTGACAGAATTTGAATGTGTTAGTAAAAAATTGTGAATGTATTGCAACTTTCATGAAACTACTTTCATGTAAACCAACCAACCCTGTGCAAATCAGTTAAATATATGTCACCTCTTAATAACAAATAGATATCGTCCACAAACGGCATCGGTCTACACAATTAAACGATCGATAATGCAAGCCACTTTTGAGTTCACTGCCTTCACTCCCATAAGCTGTTTCAAACTAAAAATGACCGAATAAATCAATTTGCATGAAGTAGATGAAAAGTCAAAGTGTGAAGGCAGTTTATTCACCAACACATTGTAATTCACCGTTGCCTTTGATACTGCAATATTAATGTTGCGAATATTCTCTTTCAGTGATAAGAGCAGTGACGAGGCTGAGAACCATCCATATGATTAAGAATCAGGTGCTTAAGGTTCGTCTCAGAAATTTTTTATTTGTGCTGAATAACAAAAAAAAGTTGTGGCTGCTTACATCACAGTCTACAGGTATCAGAGAAAGCGCAACACATATTTTGTGAATGCACGGTGCTTGATAGGTTTAGGTGGAAATGTGTGTTCTGCAATAGTGCCTGACCGATATGATATGATGATAATGATTAAAAAACGGATTTTTTGATTTACTTTTTTGAATATTTTTTTATTAATTCATAATGATTTTATTATTAACTAACAAATAACAGGAAAGCAACTAGACTTGGCAATTTATTATGGAAAAATAATCAGTAAACCGACGTGTTTTAATCGTAAAAACATTTTATCAAAATAAATCATCGATTTTCATGAAAAAATCATAATGAGCGACGAGACACATTTTCATTTGAATAATTATGTGAATAAACAGAATAGTCGGTTCTGCACAATGGAAAATCCTCCAATTATTTATCAGTCACCTTTGCATCCACTAAAAGTGACCTTACGTCGAGAAATAAAAGAAAGTCAAAAATTTTGTTGTCAAGAAAATGTTCTTACGAGACTTTAAAATACCTCACAATAGAACAGTGTCGGATGTAAATTAGTTGGTTTGCTATAGTCACCCGGTCGGGAAAACGGTTCAAGCATTATCTGAAATATTTTCAATAGGAAGACAAACTATGTCAAAAGTTTTAGACGCGCTAAAAACGAAAATTGGCTATCATTAATACATTCACCACAGCTCCCACGTGATAATTAGAAGAAAACAGAACGTGTGTTACGAAGGAAAGTGGATAAAAATCCATTGGTATCCACAAGAACAATTTTTGATGAGTTCAGAGAAGAACGTTGCGTGACAGTTTCCCACTCAACGGTAAGGCAAGACGTGAAAAAGAACGACTGTTTTATATAGAATAGCGTTAAGAAACCACTGCTTACTATTGAACACAAAGAAAGGCTAGTGTCTTTTGCTCTATCGTTTATTTTCAAACTTGACGATTACTGGAATCAAATTATATTTTGTGACGGGATAATAAAAGCGTTCCTTTATAATGACGGCCCTAATTACGTACGTAAGAAACGTTGGAAAGCGTTGGAAAGTCGAAACACAATTCAAATTGTAAAATATGAAGAACTTTCGGTAACGGGTTGGGCTTGCATATCTAGTAAGGTAGTAGGAGAAAATTGTTTCGTTGAGAACAATACTGATGCGTTTAGTTAACAGTGTGAAAAAATTAGACTTTATACTAATAGAAAGCCGAAGATTAAGTTTTATCAGGATAATAGCCCAAAACAATAGACTCTTTTCTTAAAAACTTGGCTTCTATATAACTGTCGCAAAGTACTGGACATTTATGCTCATAGTCCAGATTTAAACCCAATTGAAAATTTATAGCCTTATCTTAAAAGAAATACTGTCGAGAGACGTTTCAAAAAACAAGGTGAATTAGGGGCTGTAATTGTTGAAGAATGAGATAAAATTCTTACTGAATATGTGCAATAAATTATTTCTTCCCCGAAAAGGAAAATACAAAATATTGATTATCTTGCAACTTAATATTTTCATCCCATTTTTTTATTTTATTCTATAGGGTGTCTGCCGGGAAGCTATACTACTTTGTTTTGCCACCATTTTGGTAAACATTAGTCTTGATAGTTCATATTTGGCAGCCGTGAAGTAGAGACGTGTCAAATTTATTATGGATAAATATTCAGTAAACCAAAGTGTTTTAATCGTTAAAACATTTTATCAAAATCAATCATCGATTACTGTGACGATGAGAAAGTTATGTGAAATTTTTGGCAGAAACAACGTGCCAAAAAGACGCACTATTTATCGTGTAGTGAATGATTTCGAAGAAAGACCAGAACATACTGCAATATCGGCTGAAAACATTACTACTGTTCAAGTAAGTGCTCAAAAGAATCCATCAACCTCAACTTTGGTCACAATTTTGCACAAAGATTTGCATTTGTTTCCATTTAAGATTCAGAAGACCATTTACGCCACCGTACAGCCAATGTTTCAGCTCGCCCATGACAACAACAACAACAACAACAACAACAACAACAACAACAACAACAACAAAATATATATATTTGTAGGACGAAGTAGGAAAAGTTATTTGCAGTTCCTGGTTATATAGAGTTGCTACAAGTAGATTAAAAAGTAAAGCAGCACTTATTTTTATAGGATTTGTTTTTTTCATCGAAATTGTCAATTTCTGAAGTTTTTCATTTGATAATATTATACTCGTATATTAAAAATCACTTAAATATATATCAAATTACATATTTTCTAAAATCTTTAAATTCTATTTATTTACTCAAATGTTATTTATAATAGAAAACTCCACTACGCTTATTTTAATCAAAATACAACTTTTTTAAAATTATATGTTTAAGAGAACCCAAAAGGAATTGAACGAAACATGATTTTCTTTGAAAAATATCTCAATTTTGAAGTGCCACAGCGTAGCTAATACTGAGTCTTTCGTCTAAATATTTTGTTTTTATTTTATTGATGATATTACCTGTCGATTGATATCAATATTGTTAGGTTTCGGGTCACAAATAATTTTGACTTTTGTCCACGGGTCAACGCAGTGTGCGGCCATTGAATTTCTCCCGCAAAAGAGCCATTGTTTCGTTGGCTGAGTGGCAAGTGGCTTCACTCTGTTGGAATCACATATCGTCCAGATCCATGTCCTCAATTTCTGGCCATGAGAAGTGTGTTATCATTGCGCGATGGCAAACACTATTGACGTCTCTTCTGCCACACTATGTTTTCCGCAGAACGAATTGGGCAAGCATGCACAGGTGATTCCACGTTTCTTATAGACCCGGTTTGCTGATATTTGTTCGTTGGTCGATTATGCTGTCCAAAAAAATCACGAAGTGTACGAAATGCATTTTGACTTGAACTAATTTTCGTAAAAGGCTTCAACAATCTTAACGCGTTGCTCAATTTTGTACCTCTCCATGGAAACAAACTAATATCAAATTAAGTTGAGCAAAAAACTTGACGTTGAAGCATGACTCCCAATTAACATTGTGCATACTAATTGAACAACCATTTATATTTGAGGTATTCCATGTATTTTCTTTGGTTGTTATATTGCTATTCCCGTTATTCTCTTTTTTAACATAAGCTTATTTTGATATACTGGACATTCTCTGCTAAATGTTACGTGATTTTCATTTAGTCCTAGATTAAGTCTTTTATTCTCCTTCATACGATTTATACACTTTGCCTATTAATTTTCTTTTTACAATCTTTTTTTCTTTTTACAATCTTTCATTTTTACACTTCGATGAATTGTGGTTATAACCTTGGCATTTAAAACACTGCAACACAGTAGTACCATCGAAAGCTCGTCATCTATCCCATCCTATATTGAGCTTTAATCCGAAAATAACCTTTGGATATACGCTATTGACAACTAATTAGAAACGCTTTAAAATTATAGTAAAAGTTTAATTGTTATTTTTTGTTGCCATTCATTTAAAATCTTTTAATATATACATTTACAAACCATTAACAAGGAACAAAAAAAAAAAAAAAAAAAACTGAAAAAAAACATTTATTTTTAAATATTTTATCCAATTAGTTTACCTTCTTCAAAATGTGACTGCGACACCTAATTAGAAACGTTTACATACCATTACAAAAAAAGGTCTGATTTTAAGTTTACGTTCTTACTTATTTTTAATATTTTGTTGCAAAACCCTTTTGCTTTAATACAGCTTCACATCGACTGCTCATTGATATTATAAGGCTACGACACAGCTTCACTGTTATTGCCTCTCATGTCATTTTCACTTTATCAAAAAGAACTGCAGTATTTTCAATATTTATCAAACTTATAGGTCTTTTGACATCACCCCAGAGGTGTTCGATAGGGTTTAGGTCTGCACTTGATGAGGAACGTGATAACAGGCAAATTCTCCTCAGCCCCCACGTTGTTTAATATATCAACATATTTTTCTTTGCTTAAAATTCCATCAATCTGATGGATTGACCAAACACCGTTCCAAGAAAAGCTTTACTGTGCGTGAAACATAGCGAGGATTACATTGCTGTTTAATTGGTCGCCTAATTAATCTCCGACCATCAGGACCAAGGCGATGAAACATTGTTTTATCGCTCCAAAGCACATATTTCCACTGATTTGCAGTCCAATTCCAATAGGACTTCGCAAATTCTATACGACGTTTTCTATGAATTTTATTTTTACTAAGAAGTGTCTTCTTGCGTCCTGCTCTATCATGTATCCTAGCTTCAATCGAACGTAGTGAAATAGTCCTCTTAGATATCGTGATGTTTAACTTTTCACAAAGGTTACCCTGGATATCAGCGGGCGACTTTTTCGGTTTTGCTTTGGAGATTCGCCTTATTATGCGATCAGTATACTCTGATGTTTTTCGGGGCCTTTTATGGTGTCATATTTTTGTATATGCTTTAGGGCGTTAAAAATCATCTTTTTCGAACACTGGAGTTGCTCTGATATTTCTCCATATGATATCCCAGCCTTACGCAGTTCGAAAATGGAGCTCCGTTTCTCAGGAGTGCATCTTTTACATTTTCCCTAATTAATTCTTAAAAGTAATGGCTTTAATTTATTAAAGTATATTAAATAAAAGAATATATTTACCGATCTTTGTCTTACTTGCGCTTGTCAAAAAAAAGAAAAAATATTTAATAATTATAGATCGTTTCTAATTATGTGTCGCTCTTTTCTTGAACTCTACTAAGTAAATGAATACAAGTTTGCAAATTTTTAACGGTACTTGAAATGTGTAATAAAGTAAAAGTTTTGAATGATAAGCAATTAGTAATAAACAAAATAAAATTGTTTAACAGAAAATGCAACGGTTTATTTTCCAAAAAGTTAATAATTTTCCTGACTTAGCACTAAAGTAAAAAGAGCGTTTCCAATTAGTTGTCAATAGCGTATTACTACTACTAATCTCGATATTACTGTCTTTCAATATTTCATTTTTTATTTCAATTTGTCTATTAGCGCTTTCTCTTGCATTTTAAAATTCATATCCGTTATTTTGGCTTTTCAATTAAAATTAGTATTAGTATTAGTAAATTAGTTAAATTAACTTCATGCACAGGGCATATCAACCGTCAATAATTGAAGGTGATTTGATAAGTGAGCGTGGCAGCTTCCATTCATGCCAAATATGGATGTATAGATAAGGTAACAGTTAAAGCTTCGTTATCTATCCACATCAGCCAAAATGCGGAAGAGATTGGATGAGCGGGTATTGAACAAAGAACAGGGTAAAAGCTTTTTATATATGTATGTATTCTTATTTATATACATATTTTGTGCGCTTTTCCCATATATGATAAAATATGTACATTCCTTTCAATTTTTCGTTTGAGATACACATTTTGTAGGTATACAACACAAATGTTCACAGCAACGCGGGAATAGAGCTGCAAAACAATCGATAGTACTATCGATAGTATCGATACTTTAGTTTTTTGCTGATCATCAATAGTTTTTTTTTTCACTATCGAAACAATCGTTAAATTCTAAGAGTAAATATGGAGGTTACTAAATGTACATAGTCAAAGTCACATTTGCAAAAATTTGTTTGACGCAGGTTGTTAGCCGTCTGTAAATTTTTATAGTTACATAGGGACACAGTTTAACAGTTTCTTAAATTTCTATTTATTAAACTCAAATAAAGCATGCGTTGTAACTAAAATATGTTCGTACATACGATTTTGCATTTGACCCACACAAATGAATCTTCATTTCGTCAAAGCATAGCATGTTGTTCTAACTATTACGGTGCAGGTGTTGCTTCCGTTTGCTGAGAAATTATACATTTCGAAGACTCTTATTCATAAGTCTAGCTTCCATAAATTTTTTTTATTATGCGACCTGAATCAGGAGAATAAGTACATTTTTGGGGCTTTTTGATGACTTGAAGGGATTAGTTTTTGAAGTACGAATTAAAAGTTTATCAAAACTTACAATTGTTCTACCCTTTCTACCCATAGCCTCTGCAGTTTTCTTTCACTGGATCTTATCAATTACTTTAGTTTTGGAGCACTTCATGGTCTGAACAATTTTCGCTATATATAAGGATTACTCTTCCATAAAAATCTTCAATATATATAATTTTATGACATACTGTACAAAAATGAAGTGTCCCTACTATTTGTTTCAACACTGTATATTTATTACTATTATTTCCCTTTCACTTAAATTCTAATATTGTTGCGACAAGTAGTACTTCAAAGAATCCGATAGTATCGATAGTTTCGATAGTTTGCAAAAAAAAAACTATCAAATGGCCCCAGAGAAAGTAATCCAGCGGCGTTAAATCGTAAGAACGAGGCGGCCAATTGACATATTTTTCATGCAATAACTGAATTGTTTAACTGACTGTGTGGTTTGTGGCGCCGTTCTGCTGGCCACAAAAAATTGGTTATCATAGTTTGGTATCGCAAAGAATTGATGGTGACGGCACTTCCTTGCTCATTTTCGCCCAATATGCGACAATTTTGTTTGTTTACATAACCGCCTAATTGAAAATGGGCCTCATCACTAAAGATGTTTATGTTGAAAAATGCGTTGTTTTCGCTCAGTTTTTCAAACAGACAATTATCACAATTAAAATTCTTTGTTCAAGAGTGTAGTGGCCCATAGTCAATAAGTGTATCTAGTTTTGAAAAAAAATCTTTTTTGCTGTAATTGCTGAAAATTCCACTGAGTGTATGAGTGATCTTCCTGAATTTTGAAAAAAATATCGCTTATACGACACCCATTTACATACAATCATAACAACAAAATTTAATTTTAAAAATTAGGTACTTTCACTTTATTGGGGATAAAATATGTATTTACCAATTGATTTTCATGAATTATGGTTTATTTTATACAGCTTTATAAATAAGTAGTGAAACTGGTATATATTTGCTGTTTTATATTTTTTTGTGAATTTAAAAAATCAAAAATATCATAATTAAAAAAAGAAATTAAAGAATAACTTAAAACTGGTATAATTTGGAATTTTCTAACATACGGTTTAACGAAATCGAATGAGTAATTTGAAAATTATCGTAAGATGTATGAAGCAGCCTCTTCAAATATCTCGTATTTTGGAAAAATAAATCTAAAAAAACTTATCCATAGAATCTGAAATTCTGATGGCCTTTGAAGTGAGGCGGTTTAAATTTTAAGGTTCACAAATCAAAGTCTAATAATTGATCACTGCTAACCAGTGGCATATCAACAACTCAAATATACACACATACTTCAGCACACCGCTTGGCATGCAGAAACGTATATAAAAATGCTCAATTTTCATTAAAATTTTTTAACCTGTGGTATCCTAAGTTGTAGAGATTATACTAAATTTAAAGAAAGGGACGAGAAACATAGACTCCAAATAAAGCTGCGTCAAATCTTTTTTAGACTCGAGAGATGAGTTTCTCTATACACAGTCTTTAACCAAACCAAAACTCTGTCAAACTATAAAAAACTTTGGATCGTAAACTGTTGGAATTTCAGAATTTTTTTTCATACTTATTAAAACTCTATCACTTATAAAAGGCCCCTTGTTCTTATGTAGACTCTATTTCTTTACCGATTATAATAAAAATGTAACGGTTGATAACGAATATGTGTCACTTGTTGTCTTGTTTATTTTTTCTTTTGTCATTCACCCACTCCCTTACGTTCTCATTTCATATGTCAAGGGGTTATTTGTTGAGACAGTCCAACTGCCTGTCTATTGTTGGTTGGTGTGTCAGTTTTCTTTCTGTAACTTTTTCTAAAAATAGTTTTCATGTAAAAACTAACATATGGTTGATAATATTTACAATGTTTTTTTTATTGTATTTATTTGAAGTCTTTTTGTTTTATTATATTGGTTTTTATAAAAATATAAAATGAAATTTTATTGTATGGCAAGTATAGGGTGGACAATTTAAAAGTTAAATTTAAGAATGCAATAAAACAAAAACGGTTTGAAATTTTGCTAAATTTATTTTTTGTTGTGAAGTACAATTGTTCCGGTTAGAAATGAAATATTATTTCATTCAATGGCTACCGCTGCTGGCCTCACAGTATCCCATTCGATTGGACCAATTTTCGAGAACTTTTTCGGGTGTATGGGTTTGTCTCTGGTTTGTCGGCATAACACTTATATTTAACGGCGCTCTACAGAAAATAGTCCAACGGTGTCAAATCGCAGCTTCTTGGCGGCCAACTGACATCACAATTTTGGCAAATTAAACGGTCATCAAACGTTTGACGCAATAAATTGATTGTGTCACGGGATGTGTGGCAAGTTGCACTATACTGTTGAAACCAAACATCGTTCACATTCACACCATGAAGAGCGGGCACAAAAAAATCAGTTATCATGGTGCGATAGGTGTCTCCATAGACTGTAATTGTTGCGTCGTCCTCATTTTCAAAGAAATATGGGCCTATCATGCCTCCGCATTCACAAGCCACACCAAACAGTCACTCGTAATGGGTGCATTAGCTTCTGTAAGCCACAAATACGGCAATTAGGCTTATTAACGTACCCACTAATATGAAAATGAGCTTCATCCGAAATAATAATTTAATAAATTTCCAATAAATCTCAATGTTGCTCAAGCGTAAATTGATTCATTTCGTTTAGTGGAGATGATAAACTGAATTTTGTCACAGAATAGAATGACATAAGTATTGTCAGATTTGAAATAACTGCCGGTTCACATTTAAACCGATAGATGGTCTACCCGATACATGTTTCTTCCTTTTTAAAATATTCTTTTTTGGTTTTTAATATATCTTTTCATGTACATATGTGTTAATTACTTATAAATAACCTGATACTACATACATACACACATATAAATCATTTATATAAATGAAGAATGTTCTCAAAATTTCTTTAACACCTGGTTGATGAAGGATTGAAAGAGGAATTAAAAAAAAAAAAACTTTAAGTGAATTATAAAATTGATGCAGGCTACGCATAAATATTTGCTATTATATACATACATATTTTCATATACATAATAGTTCATAATTCAAATAGCCTTCTAGCAGTGAATTAAACCATCAATCCGACTCCGTCCAATATGTGGGGTTTTATTACAAAACAAAAAGCGTCGAATTTTAACCTCTAGCTGACCCAAAAATTTTAGTTTGTTAGTGGAGACTAAGGCCTTGGAATAGTTCAAAAGAAAACAAAAGATAAATAGAAATTATATTATATATTAATTCCCATAACATTCCATGAAGGAACATGGGAACTTCTCTCAGTCAATAAATTGCACCCGATTCTATTTTTAAGCTCACTGAAAGGGACCTACAGTTTAACGCCGGCTCCGAACGGCAAATGAATTTAGAGAAGTTTTCAATAGTATTTATACTCATAACCAGCTACTAGCTAATGTTATGAGGTGATATCGCTGTCGAAAAACTTTGTTCTTTTTTTTAAGATGGTCTGGCCTGGTATTGAACCGACGACATTTTGGTTGGTAGGCGGATGTCTTACCTACCATACTACAGCGGCACTCAAATAAAAATTAACTGAATGTTCGGTGTGTGCTTACTTGCCAAATTGTTTCCCTAAACGTTCACTATTACGTTGCCTATGTGCCACTATTGGAACAACTTTTCGCTCAGAAAATCCAGAAATTCTACACTGATGTAATATAGACTTTAACCCCAAAAATGGCAAAAATCAAGTTGATCAAAGCGGCACATGTTTGGTTGTAATTTGTAAACGAACTTTTTCGAACAACTAATATTATCATTGTTCTAAGGAAAAACGAATTTGTGTTTATTGGTCCATATGGTTTTCGCATCAACCTTACTGTTGCTCATTGACGGTGACCAGTTAAAAGTTAGATGGTCTCAGAGGTAGTAATCCTGAGAAATTAGTTGCCGTAAGAAGTTTACAAGTTCCCTTTGGAGAGTTAGTGTACGTTCTAGTAGAACATTTCAGCGTACAGAGACTATTGGTATAATCCATAGGCAATGCTCTTTGTAGATCAACTGCTTCAGGAAAATTGTTGATTTTTAGCAATGATTTCGGAATGTTGACTTATTAGACTATCTAATTTCCTTGTTATATTTTGTAAGTGTAGCTTTGTATATTGCCCAATCCACCTGTTTTCATTGCCTTTTTTATGAAAGGGTTGTATTAGCCTCTAGTTTCTCTAGTCCATTGTTCCGCCAAGCATTAATGGATATTATCAAGGAAATGATATTGGAAAATCGGAAGATAAAAGAGTGTTTGGTGGCAAAACTGTAACTGGTACGTTACATTAAGAATGTGGTGTGAAGTACCAATACACAATCATAAGCATAACGAAGAGTTTTTTTACTGTTTTGTAATGGTGGAAGGCTTAAGGCTGAGTGGTAAGAGATTTGATTGGAACAGAGGGGTCATTTTGAAACAGTCATTTATTTGATGGAATTATAAAGCTACCCTCGTACTTATAAGACGAATGTTAAAAATAAAAATAATGATTATTTATGTTATTTTTCATTTTATTTTTTTATTTTTATACTTTGCAATTGACCAATTGAACTGTTTTGAGGTAATTTTTTAACTTAAAACCCATTTGTGTTTAGCCACTAGTCCGCCAGTCAATCGGTCGTTTTTAATCTATTGAATTTTTAATTCATTTTTTATTTTATTTTGTTTTTTTTTCTGAGCTATTTTACTACATATGTATGTACCTTTTATATGGGTATGTATATTGTGAAGGGGTGGGTCTGTCTGTTTTAAAGTTACTTTAAGGATATGAGGTTAATTTAGATATCTGCTCTAATATCTGCTTAAATTAACCTCATGTCCATTTTAATTCGAGAAAATTTTCGAATGCTAATTGAGTGCTTTTATAGAAAAATAGATTTACAAAATCTATGAGAAGTATTGATACAAGTAAACATTTTGTATTAAATCGTGACAACTTTCTCAAAAATCGTAAATTTATTTTGACCATTTTATCAGCTGGAAATACAATACTTTTTAAAATTTTTTTGTATATTTTTTTGTATATATAAAATTGCACATGTTGTTTCCTGATCTGTTCCTTCTTGGAGGCTCCGAACACACTTTCGCTATCCATCAGAGGCTATCGTTGCCGACTTGCGCAATAAAGTCGCCAAGAAGGATGATGATATCGCCCCTGTTAATTCTGAGAAGTACTGCTGTAAGACTGTAGTCGAAATTCTTTTTCTGGCCGAATTCGTCAACATTAGTTGGTGGATTGTGATATTTTTTGCTCTTGTTTGCGGTCTTGCTTAGGCGATTGATGTGGGCTTTCCGTTCTATAGGCGCCTTATATGCTTCCTTTAATAACAATATGCCAACTATGATTTCTCTTCTTTGATCGGTTGGTCTTCCACAAAAAGTAGTTTGAACAAAGAATTCTAAAAAGTGGGGCCATCGAACTTCCGCAATGGCCAACAGTAATAATTTTAATGCACAGAAATCTTTACATAATTCAGCCAGTCGAGATATTTCGCTAAATGTACGTAAGATCCATGTTCCAATTTTTGAACCATGTTTTATACTAAGAAGGTCGTCATCAATTTATTGGTCCGCTTACTTGATTTAGTTCTGATTTCGTCGATCATTTAAAATTAAAATTAATAGATGCTTGGTGTATTGTATCCTATTCTGGAACTGTGGCTGCCAGTTTGTAGATTTTTAAGTCGGCACTTAGCCTGAGAAACAGAAGCACAACAGGAACTACGTATTATGTGTATTGTATCCTATTCTGGAACTGTGGCTGCTAGTTTGTAGATTTGTAAGGCGGCACTTAGCCTGAGAAACAGAAGCACAACAGGAACTACGTATTATGTGTATTGTATCCTATTCTGGAACTGTGTCTGCCAGTTTGTAGATTTGTAAGGCGGCACTTAGCCTGAGAAACAGAAGCACAACAGGAACTACGTATTATGTGTATTGTATCCTATTCTGGAACTGTGGCTGCCAGTTTGTAGATTTGTAAGGCGGCACTTAACCTGAGGAACAGAAGCACACCAGGAACCACGTATTATGCGGCAGACATTTTTTAAATTTTAGATTGAAGTTTATTTTGGTCCGCGGGTTATATTTGATTTTCCACCCACCTGCTATGTATGTCTGCAAGTCATTCTCCTGAAGTTCTTTCTCTTAGTGGCCTATTCATCTTTGAACTTCAAATATTGAGACAAATAAAGGCTTAAAATCCGTAGGAAGATCTTCGAGGCATGACCAAAAATCTAATTCTGTTATTATGAACACCAGAAAACTTAATTTCCTTCACATTGCTGCCTTTCACAAAATTCTTGTGATGGCTGTTGTTTGAGCCTTGCATGCAGACAGAGAGTCTATTGACATGATGTGAAATTGCTTTGCAATGAATATTCTCAATAGTGCAATGGAGATTTAAATATTCCTGTTTTCAGCGATTTGCAGTTGGCGAAATAAATTACTCAAATAACTTTTTTCTTCGAAGGACTAGAAAATCCTTATATCAGATCTCGTATGTAAAGAACAATTAAATAATATTATAAATTAAAAACATTTTACTGCCTACATCAAATCACTTTACGAGAAATTGTTGAAGACGTTGGCATAAAACATAAATGAGCAGCCGAACAGTACCATGCTCGAAAGTCTCATAACTGATAAGAAATCAAGGGCATATGGTTGTGAATTTGAAACTAAAGTTGTTGCAATAAACAAAACAACCTTAAAACACATGGTCGTATTATCAAAAAGAACCCTAAAGCGCTGTTTGCTAGAAGCAATACAAAACAAATAACACGTCCAAATGTGTAAAAACTATTTGTTATCCAGTGTAAAATGTCCCAAAAGATTAATAACAATGATATACAACAGTTGTTTTAAAATGAGTATACGAAAAAATAAAATAAAATGAAAACAAAAGAAGTTTTAAAAAAAATTAAAAACAACAATCAGTCATCCAGATGTCAGTAATGATTTGACCAGCTGTCATATTCATATTTTACGTCCAGCAAAAATACACACAAAAAACAAAGAAGTAAATAAACATACATACACATTTTTAAGAGAGTAGCACAATTTGTCCTTTGGGTATTGATATTTATTAAGGATAAGTTAACTGACTATGTGCTTTCCTTAGGTCCTCTAATACTCGCCTATAACTTTATAGGTGGTGTAGTTTAATACACCTGTGTGTGTGTGTGTGTAGAGTTACTCACTGCCGATATTGTAACCCAACAAACCATTCCACAAGCAAAATGTAAATGAATTGTAAAATAAGCTTATCATAAGAAATTTCCTACAACTTTTGTAAGCATACTTATTATAAGTTTATTTAAATATATAAGTTGAACGGTTTTCAAATGCTGTATCCACATGACAATACCTTTTACAACAATACTTGCAATACACTTAGCTTAGATAACAATTTAGCAAATATGATTGTATGTGGCTTATTCTCGCTATAGTTTTATAAGTGTTTTTGAAAATATTTTTTGTTTACAATATTAAATAAATATTTATCCAATATTTTTTTTGTAGAAATTTTGATCTTTTTTAGAATTTGTATTATATTCGTTCCCATAGTTCAAACATGTTCCCCGAAAAAAAAAAAAAATTTTTTTCCAGGCATTTTTTTGTTACAGAAAATTCTCCATTGGAACGGAATTAGGGTTTTATGTTGGAAAATCAATCGCTCGAATTTGTGTTGTGACATTAATTCTTTATACATACGAGTATCAGAAGTGTTGTATTTTGAATTATTGAGTACTTTTTTTTTAGAAACAAGTTAATGCGACATACACTAGTCAGAAAAAGTCTGCGTACAAAACTATTTTGTCCAAGATAATACAAAAGTTACACAACAACAGCTCTTAAGAATATAAAAAACATTTATTAAATCTTGTTGCATAGTTTTAATAAATAATAAAATCCAGCAAATAAAATTAACTTTATAGGATCCGCCAAATAATTTTTTTTTAAATGCTATAAAAAAAACTACTGAATATTTTCTCAAATTTCTTTTTTTATTTGAAAATACAATCCTTCCGGTTAATAATGGAAAATAATTTCATTCAAATGGCTGCCTCGGCTGGCCATGCAGTAGCCTACACGATCGGTCCAATTATGAAGCACATTATCGATTATGTGCAGCTGTATTTCACCAATGGCTTCACGAATATTGTCCTTTAAAGCGTCAATTGTCTCTGGCTTGTTTGGCAGCAGCTCCGGGGTCGCCAAACGACATCAGCTCTGCGGCTGATAATGTGATCTTCAAAAACGGGGCGCAAAACATCGAGTGTAGCTACGGCTGTGTGGCACGTAGCGCAGTCCTGTTGAAATCAAATGTTGCTAATATCCTCCTCTTCAAAAATTCATTTTCGAAGAAAAATGGCCCAATTATGCCTCTGGACCAAAATCCGCACCAAGCAGTGACTCGTCTTGGGTGTATCAGCTTTTCAATATATGCATGCGGGCTTTCTGTGCCCAAAATTCGACAATTTTGCTTGTTTACATACGCGCCAAGATCAAAATGAGCTTCATCTGAAAAGACGATTTTTTTTTTTGGCAAAATCGGCATCTTCTGTAAGTCGATCGCAGGCCCGATTCCCAGCGTTGTTCAAGCGTATACCCAACCATATTCGTTCAGCGGAAGGATAAAACTAATTATCTGTCAAATCAAACTTGAGCTAAGTGTTACCATTCACAAAATAAGTACCAGTTAAAAAAACGTAAGATTGCGTACCCTATATACAAATTCATTACAAAAAAGTAAGATTGTGGTAAAAAAATTTGCAGAAAAAGTCGGCGTACAAAAGTGTATGCACTTTCTTCAAATCTTATTTTTGGATATTTATAAAAGCATTAACAATAAACTAGTGTTTAGTTGGATGGTCTAGTCTTTTCGGAACCACAGCCTATCTTTTTTGCATGGAATAAACCAGTTTTGTGGTGACTTCCAGTAATATTTTCTTCTATGCAGTTGACAAAAATATAATTTTTGATATTATAACATGATGGAGAATTTTCTGCTGCAACAGATTCCATAAATAATCAATGGGATTGAGATCTGGAGACTGTGGTGGCACACGCAACATATGCGTTTTGGAACATTATAAAGCATCTTAAGCTTTATCGGCTGCGTTCTTAGAATCGTTACCTTCTTCAAATAAAACATTGCTACCGAAACCCAGTTTCATTAAATTTTGCTTGCAGTTGATCTTTAGAATGTCTAGCTAAGCTCTCTTGGTCGAAGTGGACTCAATAACCTGCAAATTGTATACACCATTAGCCGGCATATACCCAATAACCACTACACCTTCATCACAGTGTGTGACAAACGAATTTTTTTCACACGAATTGACGACTTACTCTCATCCAAAAATATAACTTTTTCCCAGAATCCTAATGGTTTATTTATCAGCTGTCTATTGAACAACATTCTTCTTGGACCCTTTTTGATGAAAGAGTCACTTAACACTCCTCTTCAATTTTAAATTAATGCTTTCTTTCAGCCCTTTTTGAGGCTATTATTTTGGGATCTGGCTGCACAAAGTTGTTAAAGTTGATGGTTTTATAGATAGATGAACGCGTTTTCTTTACCTTTTCTGCAACTCCTTCGAACATTTTTTCTTGCTTTCTGAGAAAAAAAAAAAAAAAAACGTTTTCTTTGCAAAAAAAAACGTTATTTCACAATTTGAAATTTATTTTCTTACAGCAAATACATAAATTTAACTTAAAATGCAAGGAAATTAACAGATTTTTCCTTTTTTTAAATCACTTTCTTTTCAAACACAAATTTTGGTTATAATATATTACAGGGATCTAAGACATATTACAAAACAAAAAAGTTTAAGTTGCTAATTCTTAGAAATACAGAGTCCTGAATGAAATAGGAAGTTCTGCACGCTAACTTTTCTGACTAGTGTGTAACGGGAAATTCTAGACATGTGGTAATGCTAAAAAAAGCTTAGAAATGTTGGCCATTTCGCCATAAATAGACTTACAAATGAATAACGCTTGCAAATCATGGAATTTTATTATTAACATCCGTGCAACGACGAAAATCGCAACGTTACAGTCAATGGAGCAAAGTAACATGCGATGATTACCGATTTTTTTTGTCCATATGCCACACGTCACGCGATACCATGAACCTATTGAAAGGAAAAATTGGTGAGCAATTAATCTCGCTTGGCAGCATCCCATTCGCCACCAAAAAGCTGGAAAAAGTATAAAAGACATATATTTATTACGCCAAATAATTATTTAATTTTTTCAATTTTAAAAACCCAAGTTTTAAAAACTTAAATCACCCTTTCTTTACAAGACTTCATAAACATTATACATATTTCGATAACTCGATGACTTTTTGACTTTGGTATAGTTTATAATTTAGAGAATGCTATCATTAACTATACTGTCTATACGTATAATTTTTTTTGTAAGCTTTCAAAGCTGCTGACTAAAACTGAATGATTCCATAAAGTTTAACACATCGGTTTTTTCAATTCATTAAAATTAACAAGATTTCTCACAGCTCACAAAATATACTTCAGTTTTAAGGTTCTTCGTTTAAGCATAACCTCTTGACACTAAAACTTGCAATGTGCAAAAAGCTACAATGGATTACAAGAGCATTTGTGCATCGTCTTATCGTCACAAGTTACAACTAAACAAGTTGCAACTAAATATTGAAAAACACTTATTTGAATCAGTCAAGTCCGGCGACCCACCCAGAGACCAAATAGAGGTCCATTGTGGAAGCCTTTATAGAGAAAAAGTAAGAAAGAGCGATAGACAAAAAGAAAATTTGAAGAAAAGACAGGACACTGAGAAGAAGATATGGTTGCTGAATATAGAAGAAGACACTCGTCTGTAAGTTTGTAGGATAGTCTTGTATCACCATCCACGATAAAGACCTCCCACCAGTGCCTTCCTCGGTCTTAGAGCAATCTGTGAAATTCGCGTGGCCATTCTACCACCTATCAACTCCTTGCCAAGACTCTCTCCGTGAGTCCCGGACGAGTCACCTCATGCTCACCACAATCTAGTCTCCTCATGATGGTAGAATGTCCATAATCAACAATTTTAGTCAAACCTGCATCCAATATCTTCCTGACAGCTATCCTCTACATCGCAACCACCAAAGAAGTCAAGCCAAGAATAATGTCCAGCGACGATTGAGGTATTATTGAAAAATAGCGCCCAAAAACATTCTATGGATTTGATCGACTATTTCTGTGCTGATGAACTTTTTTGTGCTGCAATGAAACCTAGTTAACCGCTTTTTAATAATTGTCATTGATGGTGCAGAGGCTCCGTGCTATGTTGCAAGCATTTCTTTGGTTCCGACTAATGCTACTCGTGTGTTAAGTCAAATAAGTACTAGTAAAATACTTAATCAGCTCACGAGGTTTGATTTTTTCCTAACAAAGACGCAGTTATTAAGAATTGGACAGAATTTTAATAATATTCCAGACGGGACAGAGGCATTGTAATTGCTCAAGAAATATTGTCTCAATCTTTTAAAATTGCTTTGCATTTATCAAATTCACAGAGGCGGCTTTGTAGATTTGATTTTTGTGGGGTTTTTATTGACAATATCTACCAACAACTGGCAGACTTATTTAAAAAACAAGTAATTTGCACAATGCTTACGGCCTTGACTGATATTAAAAGCATTCAACGATAACAGAAGCCAAAAATTTTTGACTTTTACAAATACTTTGACATCGATTTCTGTATTACCTTATTATGAAAATTGTCCCTTTTGGCCTTTAATTGGTATGTTTCATGATATTCGTTTTTTAGAGCCTTAAAATTGTCTAATAGGCAATATCATTTTCAATCTAATAGACAATTAGTTATGCTTTTTCATTTATAAAAAAATTTTCTTGTTGAAACATCACTAAAGTAACGAGTATTTGCAAACGCAATTATTTAATTATTCCCTCGTTAATAAGAAAATTATCTTTAGGGGTGTATCGTTGATATTGTCTGTCTGTCACGTTTCTTTAACTTTATTTTACTGCTTGCATGTGGTGACTTTTAAATTGGGTCAAAAGTGGAAAAAACTCCTAAAATGTTTCGATTTTTTATGTTTTCTTTTTCTCTCTTTTTTACCTTAAAGAAGTAGCAAAAATGAAAGAATATGAGGAAAATAACGACATTGAATAGTGAATAGTATGTGGCAGGTGGGCACTTAAAATAAGAATAAGAAAACAAAAGTGCAATTTGATAATTTTGTTATTTTCTAAATAAATCGTCAAATATTCTTTTGCTGCAGTGTAATATTAGACAAAACTAACGATTAAGCGGTACTATAACTAGCATAAGAAATCTGTTACTAAGACGATTTATCAATATGTTAAGTGGCCTTATATAGGGTCCGCCGTCTAACGTTTTTTTTAGCTAGTGCTTATTTCGTGAATGGTAACACTTAGCTCATGTCTGATTTGACAGATAATTAGTTTTATCTTTCCACTGAACGAATATGGTTGTGTACACGCTTGAGCAACGCTGGGAATCTGGACCTGTGATCGACTTACACAAGATGGCGGTTTTGCCAAAAAAATCATCTTTTCAGATGAAGCTCGAAAACGAGCAAGGAGTGGCCGTTACAGTCAATGGCGATCGTTATCGGGCCAGGTTAAACGAATTTCTGTTCACAAAAATTGAAGAGGAGGATATTAGCAACATTTGGTTTCACCAGGACGGCGCTACGTGCCAAACAGCCGAAGCTATACTCGATGTTTTGCGCCCTGTTTTTGAAGATCGCATTATCAGCCACAGAGCTGATGTCGTTTGGCCACATCGGAGCTGCGATTTGACACCGTTGGACTATTATTTGTGGGGTGCCGTCAAAGATAAGTGTTACGCCAACAAGCCAGAGACAATTGACGTTTTAAAGGACAATATTCGTGAAGCCATTGGTGAAATACAGCTGCACACAATCGATAATGTGCTAAAAATTGGACCGATCGTGTAAGCTACTGCATGGTCAGCCGAGGCAGCCATTTGAATGAAATTATTTTCCATTATTAACCGGAAAGATTGTACTTTCAAATATAAAAAGAACTTTGGGAAAATATTCAGTAGTTTTTTATAGCATTTTCGAAAAAAAAAAATTATTTGCCGGACCCTTTATTGTAGTAAGCTATACTTATCCAAGGTTTAGGGGTTATTGCCACTATAATACACAGCTACATATCAAAACATATGTATGTATGTCAGACTGATTTAAATAGGCTTTTCGTTTTCGATTGTCTTATATGTATATTGAAATTTATGATTCCATTCAAAAGTTTGTAAAGCCTTGAACATTAAACACATAATCGACAGCAAGCAGCAGACAGTAAAATGTCAAAATTAGAATAGATACGTTTATACGAAAGCAATTATTTTAAAGGCAGCATAGCAAAAGCCTAGACAACAACCTTTGCTGCTGCTGCTAAACATAAAATAATTTCTATTTTTTAGGCAGCAAAACAAAAAAGTGATACCAATACAATATAAAATTTTAAATAAAAAAAAACGTGAAAATAGTTTTTTTTTTATCAGAAAAGAACAGTATAAAATAAAAATATTGTATCAGACAATATTTAATGTTGATAATTGAATTATGTTAATAATTAAAAAGTTTTAAACACACTTTGAGCATACCATTAGTTTTTATATTTTGGAGTAATATTTTAAAAAAGCGATTTTATTTTGGTGGATTTGAAAAGCTTAAGTGTCACCACTGAAAAATATTTTTTTATAACAAATATTCTTATGACAAATACAACAGATTACAATGAAACTTAATTTTATTGCCGCTGCTTCTTTCAAAATATTTATGAAGTCGATAGAATAGCAGCAAATGCTGCCAACAACAACTTGGTGCTTGTTTTCATGCTGCTTGCTGTCGTCTATGTATATAAAGCATTAAGTGTATTTCTGTGAACTTGAGAAAAACTGTTCTCAACGGAACTCTAAATTATATACACTACTCGCCACTTGAATAGCACACCCTAGGTAGGCAGGTAGGTAAAAGTGGCTGCCATCAAAAGAAGGTTACACGTAGGCACACCAAGACCCGTTATGATACCACAATGGATCGTCATTCCCTATACCCGGAACCATCCCGAATTCACAATAAAACTGCTAATCCTACAAAACCCTAGGTGCCTCTTTCTGGGCATGTGCACAGTAGGTGAATAAGTGTTTCCTCTTCCTCCTCATCTCTATAGTTTCTGCAGAATTATTTAACTTCCATTCAATAAATGGAATGGAAACTCTATTGGCCAGGTGACCAATATCTCCTGGCATGAGTGCCAATTGTACAATGCTCAGTAATGACATCGACAACAATGCTGAGTGTGCTCCTTTGGAGATCTTTTGTGCGTTTGAGATTCATCTTTAGCCAGATTTGCTGCGCTATATGGTCCATCTCGGAAGCTGCTCATGCGGTGTTGACGCAGTCTATTACCTCATTGTGAATCATGGTATTCCCAACGTGGAAAATTCGTTCGCGAGTTCGATAGGTGTGCCATGCCTGGCCAATTCATCAGCCCTACAGTTCCCCGGAATGTCACTGTGACCTGGAACCTATAGTACATTGCACACCCTAAGTAGTTGCAAAAAAATCGTGTTATATCTCTGAAAATATAACTGCGATAAAGTTGTTATCATATATGTAAACATGCGCCACAGGAATAAAACATCTCATGAAAACTTAGCTATCATTTGGTATTTTGCAGTTAAGGCTAATAAGTTAGCTAAATGCTTGAAAATAAGGCGCTTAACGCTTAAGAGCCAATGGATCTATCGGTTGCTAATATATCAAGAAAATATAAATCGGAAGGAAACAACATTATTATTGTCTAACGGGTACACGTATTAAAAAACATTAAGGTTCATTCACTTGGTGGGTTTTTTAATGGGGACAAGAGACTTTACTTAAGAAAAACTTCTAAATCACAGGACTTAATACTGAAAACAATACAAAAAACAAGAGTGAAAGCAGGCTTAACAATTATAAGGCGTTTTATTTTAAAAGCTGAGGATATAAGGCAAATGTAACTAAGGAAAAAACAACCTTTAAAACATCCCGCTGCGAAAAATGTATAAGTGTATGCTGCACTGAGTGACGCCATATGGTTTTCTCAGATGAAGGAAAGTTCAATTGGGAAGGCCCTGCTAGGTATAGCTATTACTTCGTAAGGAACCGTATTATATGAATCGTCTAAATAGTCGAAAAGGGGGTGTTATGGTATGGAGGACAATTTCATATTGCAGCATTTACTACATTAATTTATTAAACGCGACGATAAAAGCTTAATGCGTTATGCGGCTTTCCCGGCACTTTCACAAATTTCTTTGGACTCTTTCCTAGGATTCTTCAAAACTTATAAATGCTGTAAGCTTAGAGACTCAATATATTGGAATTTTAATTTTTCTGGTTTAAATATAATCGAAAATGTATGAGGATGATTACGCGAAAAAACTAATGAAAGTATTCCAGAGTTTATTCAAGCCATTGAACTTAATCGCTATTAAGTAGCCTACTTATGTATATCGTTGTAAGCTTAGATTTTTCCCTTTTTAACCACCGGTAGTGCTTTTCCACACCTCAGATTACATTATTTTTTATAAAAGCAAACCCATTTAGCGATGTTATAACACTTAATGATAAAATACTGACTGATAACCAGGTAAATCAGAAATATGCTCTTTAAAAGTGTTTTATGCACATAAAATATGCAGTAAAAATTCGAAAAAATGATCTAAAAATTTAAAGATATACAAAAAACAATACAACGGAATAAAAATCAAAAAATGTACTTGAATTTCTGAAGAGATCTGAATAGATAACTTAAAATGGTAAATGGTTGGTAAAACAACAAAACATTAACTTAAATTATGAAATGTAAAGCGTTGTTCAATTAATCTAAACAATCTTATATGTGCATTGAAAATGTCAATGGATGTGGTACTGATGTAATGGGGGCATATTTAAGGAAAACAATTTTTTAAGATCATATTTTAATATTTGGTTTGAAGAAGACGCCTTAAGATAATTTGTAAGATGTTGACATACAAATTTTACTACATCATTTGCTATAATCTGTTTTAGCTTGGTTTTAATAATCAGTTTTGTATAACAATTATTCATCTTGCCAATATTCTGAACCGTCTCAGTTAATATGGCATACTGCTCAACTAAAGCAATTGGCTTGCAGTTTTTAAGTAACTTTTCAATGAAACCGAAAATTACAGCAATAAAATTTCATTTTACTTTTTATATTTATATTTTTTAGTTAATCTTTGCGCATTGTTTAATATGCTAAGAACTCCTAAGATCTTTTCACAATTTTAAACGTAGTAATTGATAGACGTAAGCCAAGTTTTCCGGCGAGTTATAGCCTTTATCTAATCTCCAGAAAGTTGTGTAATTGTGAAGTTGAAAACCATAAATATTGGTCTTACATGCGTTTGCGTATGTCATCTAAGCATTTTTGGTAAATATATTTGAAAATACAAACATATTCTGAACGTTAAACGCTTTTTGATTGCAGTATATAGTTTGTATATTCTTCCAAAAATGATTTAATCGGTTTTAAATTAAAGTGAGATCTAGATGCCGCAAAAATTTTAATTGACTGATAATTAAAAAAAGACATGACGCGGTCAGAACTTAAATCAAAAATTTTGCTTTTGCTGTAAAAATATTTTAGAGCACATAAAATCCAAATATGCGCTAAAAACGTTTAAAATGCTCTTTATATACGAAAAAATTTCGAAAACATGCTTTTAAAACTAAAATATGCAAAAATATGCACTAAAAAATTGAAGCCAAAATTTATAAAAATTCATGAAACGCATGAGAAAAACATGCAATGGCATATTTCTGGTTTCCCTGCTGATAACTAAGTTTTAACACTATGTTCCATTTAAGCGGGGCATTATTTTAATGGTAATTTGTAAGTAAAAAAACTATATATCAAAAAAAATGTATATAACGGTACATATTTTTGTAATAATTTTGTTATCGAAAAAAAAATTCATGAAAGACCATATATTATAATAGCTGTACCTCTGTTATAATTTTTAAGATATAAAATGATTTTTTGAAACTATAAAGGCTGTACTTTTTAAATGGTGAGTAGTGTAATTCTCTTTATGTGTATCGGTAAGCCTCACCAGTAAAAAAAAATATACAGAAAAAGGGGAATTTTAACATAAAACTTTAATCATCCATAGAATACGTGTCATTGTCCCAATTTCCTGTAAACTGTTGTTTTTGTGCGTAATCAGGTTGTTTTCTTTTTCACCAAAATAGCAATTAAAATGAGGATTTTGCTGTCTTCTGTGGTATTAAACAGAAACTACATACATTGTGGTCAGCACAAAGGAAGACGTGGTCAGCACAAAAGAAGTAAAAAAGTAACATTTTTGCTCTCTTTTGTAGTATTTCTAAGGAGCTCTAATATGCATGCGTGTTGTTTTAAGAGCACTACTAGTAAGTAAGAATTAAGCAGTAAGTAAGAATTGTGGCCTTATTGTTAACAAAAAATAACCACTATCTCTGACCAAAGTAGACAAAGACGTGGTTAAGCGAAATATCGAACTAATTAGACGTGGGTTGGCATTTCTGATATTCCATAATGTTACTCACAGAGTTAATGGTAAAAGTGCTAAGATCCCATACCACGAACGTAAATAAGACAACTTCATCGAGGTAACAGCTTGTGATGCTAAACAGATAAACTCTTAACTTAAGGTACCTAAACATACGGTTCTAAGTCTAAATCTAACTGAAGATTTTTTCCTAACTGCTGACTACTAAAGGGTGCTTTTTTATCTCGTATAATCTTTCGACAGGTAACACTTAACCATATGTAATTTGATTTCACGTTAGTTTTCGTAAACGATATTTCGCTCCAAAAATGTCTTCAATTTATGGAAATTTGTTCCGAAATGAGAAATGAGTAGTTCAAAAAACTCATAAAGCAAAGTCTTGTCAACCAAAGTCTTGTCGAATATGGACAAGAGAATTAATGAGACATCATTGCACCCACAAAAATCGATTTTTTGACATGGATTAGGTGCTGCTTGAGGTAGGTGCTATCGTAACATATAAACGTATATGCAATGAATTCTTATTTCTAAGTGAGATAAACATTTCACGAAATTATTCCTAATTTGTTCAGTATTAATATTACTCTGTCTATTAACCAATAGGGCTTGGGTTTAATCCCAGGCCATATAATCAGAAAATTTTTCAACAATGGCATCACCTCAAAGCTATAGGCTGGCCATAGCGAAGAACTTCTCTAACTAATGTGTCTGTTATTCAGAGCCGTCGTTAAACTGTAAGTTCCTTTCAATGAATCTAATAATAGATTCAGTTGCAGAACTTTGATCGAGGGAAGTCTCCAGCTTATTCCTGTTAGGATGCTGCGGAAATTATGAATGTATGCAAATATGTGTATACTGAAATGAATCAGTTTCATAGTTTCCAAAGTTGCTTATTCATAAAGGCTTTCTTTCCCTTTCGACGGCAAACTTACATTTGGTATTCACAATAGTTCTGCCTGGTTAGGTCTTTTGTGCAATGAGGTTCAATAGATTCAGATATAAACGAACTGATTAATGGAAGCGATTAAAGCCTTCTATATTAAGTACACAGACAGAAATATCTAAGAATTAGTGTTAGAATTATTAAATCTTTTAATATATAGATTATAAGCCATTGCAAGTCAGCAATTATGGTTTTTAAGTATGTCTATACGACATTATACAGGGTGGCTGATGAAACGCGTTGCCAATATAATACGTAATAACTTTTTTCTTATTGAGTGAAATTTTATTTTTCAGTAAATAATTGAATGATGAAATTCGTATTTGGAATGAGCGCCTTTATCAAGCACTAAAGTCAATGATTTCCGCCCAATGAGAGTTTCGGCGCACTTGCGGAGGCACGACTCTCACAACAGGTGGGCAATAATGATTTTTCTTAACTCTTGACTTTAATCCACAAATTCTTCAATTGAGAGAATTGCACCCAGTTCGAAGTTTAATCAATCCGTGTTGTTGGAACATATTTTTTTCAAGAAGACGGTCGCACTATAAATGTAACTGCAGATCGTTGTTTTAAAATGGACATTTTTCCTGAATTGCTCAAAAAGATAATTTCTTTCAGTTTTGTGTGGTTATAACAAGATGGGGCAAGTCCACAAATTGTCAGGCCCGTAATGGCTCAGTTACACCGAAAATTTTAAAATAAAATTATTTAAAAAATTCAACAATTCTGTGGCTTTCCTGGTCTCCACATTTAAAGTGCAGAAGATTTTTTCTCGTGGGGTTACTGTAAACAGAAAGTATTGTTACGAAAATCAAGTTTGGAAACAACTGTCGTTTATTACATCGCTAAAATAAATAAACAAATGCTGCAAAAACAATTTTACGTGCTATGTATAAATAACCAGAATCGACAACAACAAACATTAGCAGAGATAAAACAAATAAAAATAACACAGCAACAACGAAAACTAACAGCAAAGAAAACAAGTAACGGAAAATAAACAAGCAACAACAAATACTAAAAGCTGAAAGAGGTAGATGTTTACATACGCATGGCTACAAAAGAACTAAAAAGAAATTAAAAGACATAAATGGAATCTACCTGAAATATCGAGAGGCTTGAGAGCTTTCGATGTATCGTTTACTCAGCAATATAAAAAGCACATCGATGCGAACAACAACCAGTTTAAGTAAAGTTAACACAGCGAACAGATCTTGTTGGTTTGAAGTCAGCATAAAGAGAGTTTAAAGTGGTTAATCTCTGGTCGAAGTGAATTTAAGTTGTGATCGAACCAAAGTTATAACCACGATCGGGTTGGAAGAGCTTTATGTAGAAAAATCTGTCGAGTAATTGTTGATGTTTACAAACTTTTAAACAGAAAAAGTAATTAAGAATAAAAATTGTTATTGCCTGTGGAAAGATTACAAACAGTGGTGCCCATAACTGTGTAAATAAAGTATTTTAATTAAAAACAAAACACAAGATTTATTTTATTTTAACTAAAATCTACAAACTCATACATACACGTTTTTAAAAAGGTAAAAACGTAACAGTTATTAATCAAAAACATCAAATTTATATTATTAAAAACATTTGATTCAATTGATAACTGAAGCGATTATAACATCAAATCTAAGGCAGTTATGAACAGCTTCTTGTTAAGATATTACACATGCGTCTCTCAACGTGGATGCCATTTAAAATAAATTAGTTTTAAAACCTATTAAAATATTTTATAAAATAAAACTATATATCTATCAAATAGAATAAAAATTATTACATTTATATTAATTATAAAAAAAGTTATCTGAGTTTCTTTATGTAGCAAAATTCATCAGCCAACCTGTATTTACCAATTGGTCGAAAAGTAGTTCACAATTGTCAACCTTTTGTTAATTGTACGAACGAAATTTCTAGTTTGGTCGGTATTTAAATGAATGAACGTCAAATTGGTTTGAGTAGAATTAAACTTAATTGTACGATGTCTTCCTTTTACTTTCTTAGTGACGGTAACGTTTTAAGAAAACCAGCTTTGTATATCCACTTGCAATTACATCTTCGTTTTTCAGTCAGTTTTAGTTTCATAGATAAGTTTGTAATTTTAAACATAACTTCAAGACTTTGTACCCCTATTACAAATAAAAATATTTATTTACCTAAAACTGGGATCAGACGATAGTTGCACTGCTTCATTTATTGTTACAATCGTGTGACCGCCAAATAGGTAATAATGAAGCAACATAAATGTCGAAAATGCGCCAATATTTATTGTGTTTTTTGTGACAATACAAGTTGGCAATACGTACGAATATTAAAATTTTAAAATGTTTTTCGCTGAATAAATTGAGATAATTTTGATATTTTAAACCAATAAAGTATAATTGAAATTGTGTCATATTGGTACATTTAGGACAACCGTGTGATCCTAGCTTTATGTCTTCAATAAAATTTACTTAATGTCTTTCATAAGTTCAAACTGACTTAAGTTTTATTTAAAATTCAGTTCAGTTGAGAAAATTAATATTCATTCATTGAGAACAAACAACTACTTTTGCCTGAGGTAGACAGTTTTGGACTGGTTAAGTAACTAGTTGAAAGTGGCGTTTACATTAAATAAAAAGAGAAACTTATTTAATATCTGGCGAATAGTTAACGCAATAACGATAACAACGATAATATAATAGAAATAAAATCAACAACCACAACTAATTCTGAAAAAAAACATCTTCTCGTATACCCCAATCCTTCACACACACATACGCATTTATTTTCAATGTTGGAATGTATTGCTGGTTTCCTTCTCAATTGTTGAATAATGAGAAAAAGAAAACCGAAAACGAGTAAAAAGTTAGATAAAAAAGAAAAACAGAGAGAAAAGAAAACAGCCTGTTGTTAGTGTTGAATTTGATTATAAGCACTTTATGCGAGTAAGGCAACTACAACAACAATGATTATAACATCTACGAGTAAAAACACTCAAAACTACTCACTAAAGTGAAACCAAAACAAACAAAAAAACTTTGAATAGACATTTTAAGAACCGCTAGACGGTAAGACCGTAGTGGTTGTACTGGGGCACACATCAGAAAATATTGCAATATTTAGTTAATAATTTAGGTATTAATCAGCATAAAATCAATTTTTATAATCTCTTACTGCGGGGGTCTAAATACATATAATGAACATTAGTTCAAATGAACCTTAACGGTCTCGAAACGGTTTTACTAAAATTCAAAAAAGTTTCGTAAACCCCTCGAAAAGCAAACTCAATAAAATTAAATTTAAATAAATTTTAATTTCAGTTAGTTTTTCATAACTTCCCATTTCTGCTTTAGATTTCGAAACAACGATTCTTGTGATAAAAATTAAACTGTTTCGAAACATAATTCGAAATTCGAACCAAAGGAGGTGGTATTGCAATTTATGTTATTAGATATGGTATTAACTGTATTGTTAAGCTTAAGTCGATAGCCGGTAGTGAAATTAATTTTTATTGATGGAGATGAGTGCGGAATGGAAACGAAAAATTCTAGTAGAAAGTGTTTATAGACCTCATATGGACATTTCAGTCGGTTCTATTGTTGACATTTTCGAAAACATTTCTATTCTACATAATGACATTGTCATTCAGACAGTCGAACAGTTTAATAGATATTGAATATGTGACCAATAAATGTAGGGTACTTCTATAAGACCAAATCTATGTGTCTGTTTTTTCCAATCATAACTTATTGTTTGTGACATATGATCTTTGTGCAACTGGACAACCTGTTCATTACGCATATCGGGGTAAACATAACCTGGCTCGTATTCTCCTTAATCAATATTTGGAAAACATTGACTGGCATTAGATTTATTATCTTAATGACGTAAGCTATCAACTACGGTTTTTACACGATGAACAATTTGTATGTAGAGTGTGTACTCTTGAAGACCTCTGGAATAGAGATATTGTTCAGGATTCGTAATGCTGTTTCCTCTAGATGGAAAAGGTTTGGGTCCGTTGAAAATAATAGAGAATTTCAGTCTCGTAAGAAAGATGTTGTTTGGATTATTAGACGAAAGGCCTGTACTACAAAAAAAAAAAAAAAAAAAAAATATTCTCTGCCAGTGATAGTAAGTTGAAAAGGAAGGAGATTCGTAAAATTGGGACTTAACTTAATATTAATGTCAATAGTGATGATTTAAATTTTAATTTTCGGAACGTGAATATTCCTTAAATGAGAAACAATATTCATACTATACATGAAGATTGTTGGTCAGTCTCTATGGAGAAGAAATTTAGCTTTCGTGAGATCTTTAAATGTTTATATTTATCGTTTAGTGCAACCGGATTAGATAGCTAAGACCTTTAATTTCTTGAAGTTTTACTGCAGAAAATGTTGGCGTTTATAACCCAGGCTTGCAAAATCCGTAATTGATATGGTATCGTATCTATTGTACAGTTTTTAAATATTTTTTATGGTTTATGTACCTTTTACTTAAAATTTTATAGAATTTCCTTTGATTCCCTGTTTATCGATAGCAGAAAATTGTCATATGCAAATAAAAAGTATAGCTTATTAATATATAGCTTATTAATTAATTATTTAATAATGTTGTTTTTATGAAAAAGAAGGTACAACATCATCTCAGTTACGTTTTTTTGACAGTATACACTTGATATGTTATGATGAGTGTGCCAATAGAAGTCACCTTATATTCTGAACAAACGTTGCACAGTGGTTTATATTCTTAAAAACCGTGACAAAAATACAAAATTTTGTAAAATGAATGAATAAATTGTATGAAATCGTGAATCAAAAAAAGCGGTTTTCTTAATTGGATACAAATTATGGGTGGTAGAGCTGTAGTTTTCTTCTCTTTTTTATTTATATTTTCTTAATACTTTTATTTTGCTCCTTATAAAAATAATCATAGTATATGAAAGAGACTTTATTCAGTATCATCGGGCTTACGACTATCATTGCCATCAATATCATCAGTAACATCATCATTATTGTCGTCACCATCATCACTATATTGAAGATTTTCTGGATATTGGTCAAATGTTAATAAGCTCAGCGTTTCTTGTCGAAAATTACTACCTTGTTTTTCTTTTAATTTTCTCATATTGGAAATAATAGGATCGGAAGTCACTAGAAGTCTTAAAAATATATTCTCATTAGATTTTTCTCTTGAAAATTTTCGCGAAGAGTTCTCTTTAAAATTTTTTAAGTCTCTATTTCGAGCTTCTTGAGCCTCTTCAGACAACTGCCATATCGATAATAAGGCATCACTTATTTATGGCCCATGAATTAAATGTTTGTGAATATTTGGAGGCATATTATACCAAGGATACATTTTCACAAAATATTTAGCGGTTTAAAACAAACTTGTAAGACACCGGGTCCCAACGGACACAAGGTCCACAAATGCCTACGTTGTTCATAAAAATATTCTCTTATAATTTACAGCAAGTAGTTTTAATTCATGTATCAATAATAGGGAGATCGACCGGTTTTAGCCGGTTTTTTGGTTTTGTCGAATACGGTTTTGTCAAAATCTTCATATAATGAATACCGAATTAACTGGTTAATTTAACACGAATAACCGGTTAATTTCAATAAGTACAATTTTCAAACGTTTGTATATTTTCTTATTGGAAATATGCACATCGTTTAACGAGAAAACCAAGGTAGATCGAAAAAGATATGCACTCTTGAGCAAAAATTACCTCTTCTCATCTTCGATATATAAATATTGATTTTAATATATGAGAATTATCAATTAGACTCATTGAAAGCAACCCACAAACGCCGGCTCCGAACGGCATATATATTAGTTAGTGAAGTATACACATAATCAGCCGCTAGTAATGCTGTGAGGTGATATCACTGTTGAAAATTGTCAGACGTTGTTGCCTGGGATTAAACCGACGACTTCTTGGTTGGAAGGTGGGTTCTTATCTAACATACCACAGTAACACACACACTATTAAATACGTGGAGCATACATTTACATACAGGGTTGCTCGAAATCTAAGCAAAGTTTCTTGTCGAGGCATTTAAGGACTCGTATATTACTAATCGATTTATTCAAAGTAAAACATTTAGTTTTTGTTATGTTAGACACTTAAATTATAACTATAATAACAAACCTTTAATTCCATTTTCTACCAAGTAATACAACAACAAAAACTAAATTAGCTCCTTGAGTAGCTCTTCGAAACTTTAGCAACTTTCAATACTTTGTATATTAAACTTTATTTTTTATGGTCTCCGCACACCGTTTCGGCATAGTTTTTATGAGATTTGACAAAATTATTGTTAGTATTGAGCGCCACCTTAATTTTAAGCTCTCCATCAACTTCTGCTTATTTTTAAAACGACGTGGTCCAGCTCTGCGCTTCAAGAATTATGAACTATTTTATTTAAATAAAAGAACCGGTTTACCGGTTATTTGAATTTTTATTAACCGAAAACCGGTTTTTTTAAATTGCTATTTTTCAAATTATTCGAAAACCGGTTTTTAAAAATAGTCGAATAATCGATCTCCCTAATCAATAAACATAAATCAATCTATTTTTAAAAGGAGCAAATATAAGCAAAATTTTTTCACCAGTAGTCGCTAGAATGTTTGTATTTTTAGTTCGTGTAACTTTGCTGAACTCACTACTTTAAGTCCACATATTTTCCCAGAGCTTTAGCCTCTATTTCAAACAACATTGAAAATGTATACATTGACCAAAAAAAAAAAAAACCCAAAAATAATCTCACTAGTTAATAGTTCCATTATAACTTTTTACATTATTCTTAAAAAAACTAGAAATTTCACTTTGAAAAGTAAAAAAATCTGTGTTTTGACTTTTATTAGAAAAAGTACAAAATACTTTGTAAGAACGTAACAGCATAACGGAAAATAATACCAAAAATATTTTTATTTTATTTTTTTTTGTGATGCAGAATTTTATCTACTTTAACGTGACATACAATTTGCTACTGTTTTCTGAAATTTTTTTAAAATATTAATTTCCACTTTCGGTAGGATGTTTAAATCATGAATTCTACATTTTTGTTTTTGTATATTATTTGCTTATTTTACTATGTATGGGCGATGACACGCTCACTCATCCAATTCCGCCTACTTTTTGACTGATGAAGCTAAGTGGACTAAGTTTTGAGACGCTTACTTGTACTATTCTTAAGATATACAAAAAGCATTATTTAGTTTGCATGGGAGGTACCATACCTATTCGTCCAATTCCATGTATTTATATGATGACTTGTATTTACTATGAAGTTGTTTAGACCGAATTTGAAAACTTACACTTTAACGGTTTTTAAGATATACAAAAATCATTATTTACTTTGTTCCTTCCAGACAAATAGAGAGATACTGTAAAATTTTCAAGAAAATCGGTTCATCTGTTTAGCTGTCTATAAATTTCAAAAGTACATACTAACATACATACGTACATACATATATACAAACACACATTGATTTTTTAATAACTACAGTTATTACTTAATTACATAATATAAATTATCTTAAACTTAAGTATTAAAAACCTAAAAATGTGTATTAGCGATACAAAAAAAAAAAAAAAAAAATTGTTTTGTATAAAATAAACATCTAAAATGTATACCGGAAAAATTATCCGCGTCTGACTGGAAATTTTGGAGATCCCTATCCCTCTAGCAGCAATTTAAGGCCTAAGCCATTCCCTTTTAAGACCCTTTTAAATTTTAAAATATCTTAATTATTTCAAAAGTTACGATTTTTGCAACGAAAAAAATATAACTGAGCCACTGTGCATCGTATGTGAAAGATCAGGGGAAAAAAGTTTGTAGTCAATACAATTTTCTTTAAGACAGTAAATATTAAATGTTACAGGTTTTTTGGCGTATTAAACAAAAGTACCAGTAATATAAAAGTGGGTCCAACTTGTAATTAAAGCAAAAATTTTTAGTTCTTAAGTTATCTTAATATTTTTTATTATGATAGAAGAATTTAGGACAATTATGTTTAAAACAAACGCGATATACAAAATATAGAGGTATACTGGTGGCAAACTTCTATTCATCGGTCCATATTTTCAATGACTCTGAGACATAATTGAGGTTTAGTAGCATTATTGTGCCGAATTATTATCTTTGTCTTTTAAATGTCCCCAAAGAAAGAAGTGCAACAGTTTCAATGTTCGTCGCTGCCAATTGACATCACCACGGCGTGAGATAACTCGACCATTCAATTTCTCATTGGTTGTGTGGCAAGAAGTGCGTTATCACCTCGCGTTAGCGAACACCATTCACGGTAACTGCTTGGTCGACCTCATTTTCGAAGAGTACGAACCGATGACGCCACCGTTTGGCTAAATGCGGCAATTCTGCTTGTTAACAAATCTACTGAAGTGAAAGTGTGTCTCGTCGGTGAAGATGATTTTCTTTTCTAAGTCACCATTCACTTCTGTCTGTTCAATTAACCACGTATGCTTCATTTCTTGAGTCAATTGAATCTTGTAAGCGTGTATATTCAAATCTATATTCACAATTTGTTTCGGTGATGTTCGTAAGATATTCATGAACGACGAGTGGAGGTTGACGGCTCTTCTGCCACACTATCGTGAACAACAGTCATGTTTTCCGCAGAACAGACTGGGCTAGCACAATTTTCCCGATTGTGTACACATTTGGTCGATTATGCTGACCAGAAAAAAAATCACGAAGAGCACGAAATGCATTTTGATTTCAATGCCCATTTTCGTAAAATGCTTCAGCAATCTTAACGCACTGCTCAATTGTGTACGTCTCCATTTGTTAAACACTGATACAAAGAAATGTCAAATTAAGTTGGGCAAAAAACTTGACGTTAAGGTGTGACTCACAATTGACATCGTGCATTGTGCATATACATGAATGCATGCCTATATATTGTTTAGATTTTTAATGTGCTTAAGGTTGTACAGCTCTTTTTTCAATACGAAAATTTACAATATACCTGTGTACCCTTATGTTTTTAGTGAAGTCGTACGCCAGAGTACTTCTATGTTAGTTAAAAGCAAAAATTGTTGCTTATTTTCTTTACATTGAAACTATACACAGGAATATCTAAAAACACACACATATTCTTACTTATGCACTTATAGGTACAACAATGTAGTGTTTTGTACACGAAGAGTATACACGAAAGTCCAAATACGCGCATACGAGTATGAGTGTACATATTTTGATGTGGTATAAAAACAAACACACACAAGTAAACAAACATACATATTTGCCATATAAACAAAAGCAATTTCACTGCATATTTATAAAAAAAACAATAACAATAACAATAATAAACAACTAGTATTTGTAGAGAAAATAATAGAAATACGAGTAGTAAAGATATAACGATATTAAAAAGTAACAAAAGCAACAATGGGAATATGGAAGAAAATAAAAATAAAAAGTAAAAAACACATTGTAAACATGGTTGCCAGATTTGAAGATTTATCGTCATTTTGACGATTTTGGCTCACCAAAATAGCATATTGACAATTGTAGTCCTTATTTTGACGATTTTTACGAATTAACAATTTAGAACATTTTCTTTATTTTAGTACTTTAAAGTAACTTCAAAATTAATACAAAAACTTGCAGCTATTGCTTTTGCAAACTTAGATTAGTATATAGCAAGAAGTAAAAGAGATTGTTATAGCATATTATTAAATTATGTACATACAGCCAGCAGAAGAGTAAGAGTTCCGGCCTTCAAATTCTAATATATCCTTAACCCCTGAATATTGTAAGCTAACCACTGAAAATTTAAGTAAAAGAAATTTAAAGGCAAATTAATCAGATTTGTATAAAAAACTTTTATTTAATCTAACACTTTCTCTTTCCAAATTCTTTTTTTAAATAGGCCCTGGAGAAAATATAGTACAGACTCTTTTTTTAGAGTTTCATAACTTTGATTTGCAGCTGAATTACTATGGCCTCATATCGCATTAGCATGGGAGGAAGGGAGGCTGCCATCAACTTGGAAGAAAGGCATCATTATGAAACTACCTGAAAGTGGCGATTTGAAAGATTGCAATAACTGGAGAGGAATTACTCTGCTTAACACCATATACAAGATTCTAGCAGTCATAATACAGGGAAGGCTTCAGAGCAAACTGGAGAGCAAATTGCGTGACGAACAGGCAGGCTTCCGGACAGATAGAAGCTGCATAGAGCTAGTCAAAACCCTACGCATCATGATGGAACAGTCTCTAGAATGGCGTATACCTCTATACCTACTCTTCGTCGACTTTAAGAAAGCTTTCGATACCATCAAAAGGACTGCTATATGGAAAGCATTGAGAAGAAAAGGAGTACCCCAGAAAATAATACGAATAATACGGGCAATGTACGAGAATGCAGAACTCTCGGTTCTTCACAACTGGAGCATCAGCCAACCATTCCATACTGACGCTAGAGGAAGGCAAGGATGTCCCCTCTCACCTCTACTATTCACCATCGTACTCGATGAGATCATGAGCGAAGTCTGTTCACAAAGGAGAGGTATAATATGGAGTCTCTCAGGACAACTCGAGGACCTGGATTATGCGGATGATATTTGTCTTCTCTCACACAAGATTTCCAACATGCAGTCAAAATTAAATGACCTGGAAAAACTGGCTCGCAATGTTGGCCTTGATATAAATATTAAGAAAACTAAAGCTATGAGAATTGGCAACAATAGCACAGAAAACATCATACCACAGGGCTGGTCAATAGAGTATTTAGATAGCTTCTCTTATCTTGGAAGCATAATGGCAACAAACGGCGGTGCAGAAATGGACGTTAACAACAGGCTCAACAAAGCAAAGTTGACATTCGGACGATTACAGTCAGTATGGAGAAGCTCATATCCAGGCGATTCAAGCTCAGAATATTCAAAGCATGTCTCAGGTCAATTCTGTTGTACGGCAGTGAAACCTTGCTTGTGTCTAACAGCTAACGCAAAAGCCTTAGAATCACATGCAAGATATTCTGGCCTAACACCATGGGCACCATAGATCTATGGAATTTAACAAACGAAGAGCCCATACTGAAGCATACAAAGGAAGTGGAGATGGATCGGCCATACCTTAAGGAAAAATCACGTTAGTATTACAAGGATGGCACTTAAGTGGAATCCTCAAGGATCATGGAACCGCGGTCGATCAAGAAATACCTGGCGACGCACAATTATCCAAGAACTGAGGCAAAACAATCTTACATGGGAAGAGGCAAAGACAACAGCAGCAAATCGTGTAAGATGGAAATGCTTTGTGGAAGCCCTATGCTTCCAAGAGGCGTAAAGGAAAAAAGAAAAACTTTGAGTTGACAACAGTACTGTATTTGATAAACGATTTAAGGGCTGGTAGTTGCTAGACTGACACCAGAGTAACGCTTGCAAAACGTTGCCCTTTACTTAAAAAAATTTTTAGTTGAATGCGTAGGTAAATAAGTAGAATTGTCGCATTTGTATCGAATATAGTCCACAATCTTTTGTCGAAACCCCATTACATCTACAGAAAAGTACTGTTCGAAGTGCTTTATGGGCTGGCGGAGTCGTCGGTCCATACGATGATGGTGAGAACGTTGCTGTTAATGGTGAACGCTATAGGGATATGTTTAGAAATATTTTTGTATCTCAATTATCTGGCATTAATCTTGTTGATATTTGGTTCCAATAGGACAGAAACACATGCGCCCGCTACAATTGATTTACACAAAGAAACTTTTGATGAAGAAGTAATTTGACGTAATGGTCCACCAAGATCATATGATTTAAGGCCATTGGATTATTTTCTTTGAGGTTATGTGAAGTCACTTGTTTACGCCGATAAACCAGAGACAATTGAACACCTGGAAATCAACATTCCAAGAGTTATTGGCGAAATATGGCCGTATATGCTGTGAAAAGCTTGTGAAAATTGGTGTTCTAGATGGCGTCTTGTACCTGGCGGCCACATGGCCGAAATCATATGTAAGCAATTATTTCACGAAATTTCTATCCATCAAAGCCCGTTTCGTTGATATCAAAAATATAGGGTGGACAATTTAAAAGGTTAAATTTATGAATGTAATAAAGCAAAATCGTTTTGAAATATTGGCAAATATATTGTGTTGTTGTGAAGTATAATAATAATAAATATGATGATAAATAATGTAATAAAGTATAATAATAATATAATATGATGATAATTTATTTTCAATAAATCCTAACGTTGCTGAAGCGTAAATCGATTCATTTCGTTCAGTATACTGAATTTTATGACAGAATAGAATGACTGGTTTAAATTTGAACTTTTAAATTGCCCATCCTATATATTTCTTTGTTTTGTTATGATTTAAACTTCTGAAATTATAAAAAAGCACGACAGGATACAACAATTTAGTTTTGACGACAATTTTGAGGTAAATATTACTTTTAAGTTGACTCTCGGGTAACTGGGTCTTCATATATGACCACAAATACTCTATACGATTAAGGTCAGAAAGCAAATTATTTTTTTTTAACATTATATAGAAATAATTACTTTGCTATTATTTGCTATTATCCTGAAACAAGCGATGATTAATTTCGTTATATAATCATATTCATGTCCTTTCTCTAAAAACATGGCTTTCGACTCTATTTATCGCCACACTATGAGATGTCATCAGTCATGCTTAACAGTTTGCTCAAATTTGTGTGTTTAAGGTGTTTATCATTCTGATGACTTTTGGTACACGGTGATTTTCACTAATAAATCCAAATCACCATGTGGTTACAAATTTAATAACTTCGTTTCGTTTATATATTTTTTTCCTTTTTTCCCAGATTTCTATACATACACCTGGAGAATAAATAAGGAAGATATTCACAACTAAACAAAAAACCAGGATCATAGAATTTTATTAAATTTATTTATTTATTTATTTTTAACGCAAAGAACATATCGTCTATATTTTAAAATTAGAATTTCGCTTTTTGAAGCTCAGTTGAGTGATTCGTTGCCTAGTTTATCGTCACCACCAACAAGACATCGTAAGAGATATGCCTGGCATCAGTAGATCACGTTTAATTCGCTCTGTGGAAAATGTTGAACGTGTAGAGCAAAGTGTTAACATCTACCAGAAGGAGTTCTGCTAAGCTAGGTATAGCTCGTACGCCACTGCGGCGTATTTAAAAAAAGATTTACTGTTATTCCCATATGAGATGCAATTGGTGCAAGAATTAAAACCCGCAGATCAACGGCAACGTCTAAGTTTTGAAAAGCAAATAATTTCCAGAAATTTGGAAATGAATTGGCTATCGTGCACTCGACTATTTTCTTTGGGGTTATTTGAAGGAACTAAGTAGTATATAGTATGTGAAGAAGCTAGAGACAATCCTTGAACTGAAGGCCAACATTGTTGCAGAAATCCGAACGCTACAGCCACAAATTTTGGAAGATGTTATGGAAAATGCTCTAAAGAGCCCATCATTGCAAAGCTAGAAGCGTGGGATATTTAAGTGACATTATTTTCCATCTTGTATGTTTTATAATCTGAAAAAAAATACAAAAAATATTGTTACGAAAATAAAAAAATGGCTAAATTTTTGTATATTTGATAGTTATGTGTCACCCTGTCAATGCAGAACTTATTTGCGTATTTGTCAGAACTGTTAAATCGACCAACTTTACGTTACATTTAAATTAACCGATATGAAAGTAGACGATGATCGATATTTCAGGAACATTCCAAACTGTAGGCAATTAGGTATATAAAGGGGCTGCTTTACCTACAAGTTATCTTTTGTTATCGTTTTGCTGTCATAAGGTAAAGACGTGGTTAAGCGGAAATAAAAGTGTTGTATAAGCGAATACTAAGTTGTTGTATTAAGATAAACTGTATAGACGTTATAGTGTAGTAAATAAATAAAACTGCAACAACAACAAAGTGGTTTAATTTTATTTTTAATGCAATTTAAACGAACTCAAACGTTTTTAAAAGGTTAAAACGTGAAAATATATAAACGAAAAAGTAAGTACATCTTTAAGCCACATGGTGACTTTTGACACACCCTGTACTTGAATCTGACGATCGTTGTTTTTTGTGTCCAAAAGAAGGCCAAATCTGATACAAATATTTTGCATACATAGCATATATGTATATGTATGTACATAAACTAGTAACTTAAGTTTCTTCTTATATTTGAAAAACTTGTTGAATTTTTTGTTTATGTTTGATTTTTTAGCTGCTTATTTAATTAATTAATTTAAATTGATTTTTTTATGGTTTATTACAATAAAAATAAAATATTGCAATATTATATACATTTTTTTTTCTGACAACTTTTTGACGATTTTTTCTTAATATTTGACGATTTTATCTGGCAGCTTTGATTGTAGAGCAAAAAAGAAGAAGTATTTAAATGTCTAAAATAAGGAAAGAGCATATGATAGAGAGATGTATTTGTGTGCGTGTGTGAATATCGTGCCGTTTAGTTAATACAGAAGTGATTGTATATTTTCTTTTCCGTTTTTTAAAGAGGGAGACATAAAATTGTAGTAAAAATGGTAGTGAGTGAAATGTAGTGGTTGTTCGTTTATAGTGTGGAATACCTTGATAGCGACGAATAATGTTTGGCGATATATCAGTCGCTCTTAATGGCTTTTTCGAAAAGGATGGAAATTTTCAAATAAAATTATTGAAAGTGCGCGCGATTGAAAAACCATAAAATATTCTTAATAATATTAAAATCTAAAGAATAGAAACAATTTAATAAATTATAATAAAAAAATAATAAATAAAAAGCAATAAAATTTGTGAAAATTTATCTTAAAATATTTTAAAGATACAAAAAAAAAATTATATTAAAACCATTACAAAAAAAATAAAAAAAAAATATTTAAAAAAAATGTCCTTTCAATTCAATAAATTTCATTTTTAATATCTTTTTTTTGGAAATTTTAATGAGTATCGATTGAATACAATAACGACAACAACAACAGTTATAATAATAATAAAAATTTCATATCTACATATATATTTTTATTACAATAAAAACAAATTAACGTACGACTATAGCACTAATAACGTCTATTAACGGTAAAGAACGAATGCAAGTGATTGTGCTTATGTGTGTCTGTGCAGGTGTCGGTGAGCAATTAAGTTACTGAGTTAACAGTGAGTAGTAGTCGAGTGTATAAAGAATAGCCATAAAAAAGAAAATAAAGAAAACGGAAGTGTAGATATTTTAACGTAACAAATACATTTAAATTTTTGAATTTTTTCTTTTTAAGGCAAAAAACAAAAAAATTATGTAAATTTGTATGGTAAAACATCTTGGGACTTAAAATATTTTAATATTTCCTCTAAAAGTATAAAAGTGAAATACATAAAAGAAAAATTAAATTTAAAATAAAATAATTTCATCCAAAATGAACAATACCAACAACTTTTTTTTTACTTTTCTATATATATTAAAAAAAAATTGTATTGATGTTTAAAATTATTAAATTATAGTACTAGAAGAAAGCCTTAAGAGGCTTAATAAAAAAACAAAAGAATTAAGAAATTTTATGTTTAAAAGTTGAATTAAAAATTATATGCGTAATACATAAATTGAAAAAATAATAGATAAAAAATATTTTTTAAAATATAAATAAATGTAATACGTGCTAGTGGAAAATACATATGTTTTATCTTAGTAAAAAGAATATGTAATTATAATAATCAGGAAAACTAGAAATATGTTTTATACGCATAAAATATCCACTAAAAAACTGAAAATATGCTCTAAAAATTTTAAAAATATGCTCTATACAAAAAATTTCTTCCTCGTTAAAAAATGGTCCGCCGTATAACGTTTTTTTTTTATTTGACAGATAATTAGTTTTATCCTTTCGCTGAACGAATATCTTTGTGTATACGCTTCGCTAAGTGGGCCTGCGATCGACTTACAAAAGATGCCGATTTTGCCAAAAAAAATCATCTTTTCAGATGAAGCTCATTTTGATCTTGGCGGGTATGTAAACAAGCAAAATTGTCGCATTTGGGGAACAGAAAACCCACACGCATACATTGAAAAGCCGATACACCCAAGACGAGTCGCTGTTTCGTGCGGATTTTGGTCCAGAGGCATAATTGGCCATTTTTCTTCGAAAATGAGCAAGGAGTGGCCGTTACAGTCAATGGCGATCGTTATCGGGCCATGTTGAACGAATTTTTGTTCACAAAAATTGAAGAGGAGGATATTAGCAACATTTGGTTTCAACAAGACGGCGCTACGTGCCACACAGCCGAAGCTACACTCGATGTTTTGCGCCCTGTTTTTGAAGATCGCATTATCATTCGCAGAGCTGATGTCGTTTGGCCACCTCGGAACTGCGATTTGACACCGTTGGACTATTATTTGTGGGGTGCCGTCAAAGATAAGTGTTAGCCAACAAACCAGAGACAATTGACGCTTTAAAGGACAATATTCGTGAAGACATTGGTGAAATACAGCAGCACACAATCGATAATGTGCTTAAAAATTGGACCGATCGTGTAGGCTACTGCATGGCCAGCCGATGCAGCCTTTTGAATGAGATTATTTTCCATTATTAACCGGAAGGATTGTACTTAAAAAAAAGAAATTTGAGAAAATATTCAGTAGTTTTTTTATAGCATTTTCAAAAAAAAAAATTTATTTGGCGGACCCTTTAAAAAAAAAGTTTCATTTTACAATTCAATATCGTTGAAATATGAAATCCGAAAAGCCTTAATTTACAAAAAATTCAAAATCGATTTTTTAATTCTTATGGGAATACAATGTTCTGTTGATAAGAACTGCTTAAGCTTAACCCAAATGTTTTTTTTTTAATTTTATAAAGTTTTTCTAGATGTAATTTGTCTGACCAAGGACTTTATTTACGTTTTTGTATTGATCTTCTAATACGTTTGCATAAACGATGTAGTTCATGAGCAACACATGCAATTTGTGTTTACTTAGATTGAAACATTATTATGGCGTCTGTCACTAATAGCAAAATTCAGTTTTTATATAATACATCCCTATCTTTAACGAATCGTGTAAAAGTAGTGCAATTTTTTATTCTGAAATATGGGAAAAAAACAAAAATTTTGCTTACGATGTAAAAATATTTAAAAGGCTTAAAGTGCTTTTAAAATTTAATTATGTAAAAAATGCTGTTATGAGCAGAATATGCAGAAATATTTGCTAAAAAATCGATGCCAAAATTCATAAAAACTCATGAAACGGATAAATATCCTACATCCGACTTCATTGGTTGCGTGAGAAAAAATATGAACTTGCATATTATTAATAAAGAGTCCCATTTCAAGATCGACTTAAATTTAATTTGAAATAAAACAACAAAAACATAAAAAATAAAATGAAGCTTTTATTTCATGTTGTTTAAGATTTCAAAATGATCATAGCGGTTAGATGTTACGGTTCTTATGGCGATCACCCGTTTTTATGCACTGCTGCATTTAATTAAGTTAGCTAATGCAAGCACTCGACCTACAGGAATACAGATAGAACCGTGTCAATAGTCCATATGTCTCTTATATGGACTATGATCACTATTTATATTATGAGCTGAAGCTGAATCTGAAGCTAATATCTGGAACTCTATTAGAAAGATATTTAAAATCGTGTTACACATTTAGGTCTGGAAACAAAGTTTTAAGTTTTTTGTCTATAAAGCATATCTTATAACTTATTTTCTTTTAAATTTCTTTATAACTAAGCAATAAATAAATAAGTTAAAAAAGTGCCTTTTTATTACTAGTTTTGAGCACCCTGGTAGGAAAACACAATTCAAAAGATGGGTAGTGATTAAGGAAACAGGTCGAAACATAGTAATAGATAACTTTTTTACAACACTGGAGCTAGGTTTTAACGCTAGCCGGAACTCGAGCTTCGTAACAAGATCATAAGTACGGTAATGTCATTGAAAAGTTATTTTCTGAGTAAACCACAAAGTGAGCCACAAAACTTTGGCCATTGGCATTATTTTTTAATATACTGTACATAGTGCACTGATCGCCTTTGAGCAGCAAAATGATACTAAAAGTACTAGCTTGATCCCGGCGCGCTTTGCTACACCTTACCTAAACTAAATAAAATGCTTAATGCCTCAAGAACTTCTGGTCTTATGAGTTATGTTGATATGAATTATGATCACCATCAACTACTCAAGACTTGTTGAGTTTTTAGCTAACAGCTGGACTTAACAAAATTAAAAATATTCATCATTCAAATATTGGTTTTTTAATGTTTGCAATTGCACGAAATAATTTTTTGTCTTGCGCTGATAAAAACTGGTCTTTTTCTTACAACTCTACTCTCTCTACTCTGGAGATTGTTATCAGATTGTTTCTTTTTTTAAAGCTGTAATTACTATTAACCGATTGTTGTCTTATCCTTCCCAAAGGAATTGATGTGAATGATAGTAAGTGCATAGAGAAAATATGCATCTGGTTTGGTTTTTTAACATGTCGAGGAATGGTTAGGTAATTCAAAAGCAAGAGTTTTCGCTAGCCAGCTCAATCGCTTGACTTTAAGCATATTAGAAGTCTATAAAACATCATAGATCGCAAAAAAATGAGTTCTAAGAAGAACAATCACCCTCTTTTTGATTCGGATTCAGAAGGCTTAGTTTACCATGTATAAAACTAAAATTAATGGAATTATTGATGCAATACCCCATCGATGTGCTTACTTACTTACTTACGTAGTAAGTATATGGCTATATCATAGCCCTGAATCAGAATTGAGTTCCAAGGGTTTTTACCTTGTGCGTTTTTCTCCAAATTCTCACACCAATTTTTGAAAGATCAGCTTCAACCTGATCCATGCGTCGGAGTTTTGATCTTCCTCTTCTGCACCGTACCTTAGGTACATAATCAAAATCTTTTCGCCGGAGCACTCTCACATATATGCACGATGTGGCTCACCTTAACGCGCTTAACTACATCAATGTCGGCGTAACACTCATACAGCTCATAAAGCTCATGATGCATTCGGTGCCTGTACTCACTGCCAGCGTAGGCAGGCAGGCAGTGAAAACATCAAGAATAGCTTCATCTGCTTGTGTAAGTACCCATGTATCTGAGCTATCAGCTATATCAGCGTCTATTATAATATTACTTCCATCTGCCGAGAGAGAGCTGTGCAGACCAAACTGATGTTATTAGTTCTGCTCATGGCGGTTCCAAGATAGATAAATTCTTCCCTGTTCATTGAATCCAACAACTTGGTTTTATCCTTGTTAACTGCCAGACACACTTTCCTCGATGCTTTTCAATATTCTCAAAAGCAGCAGTTATATCCCGCAATGTTTTGCCCATAATATTGTTACGAAAATAAACAATGCCTTAAGAAGATATCAAAACATCAGTGCATTTAAAACTGTATTGTGTGATTTTAGTCTATTGGTTTGTGTCAAAGCTGTGAATATGCCACCCTGGTAGTGCCATACTTAATTTGTGGTATTAACGGTGTTACCAATGGCATATTAAACGGTGTTACCGTACCGATTTTGGGTGTTACATTTGAATTAACGAAAATGAATCGATTGTTGTAGTAAGAACAAGAACATTCGGAAGTAATGTCAATTGTATATAAAAGGCGGTGCATTATGCATAGTTCAGTTATACTTTGGCAGTCATTGTGTAAAGTTGTAATTTAATAGTCAGTAAGTAAAGTCGTGTTAAGGCGTAGTTAAAAGTGTTGAGTAAATTTGTGTTTTAAGTGAAAGATAAATAAGTTGGATACTATGCAAATATAAATAAAGGACTGTATAAGTAAAACATTAAATTCGCTATTTTTATTTTGTTTTACGCAATTTAAAAGAACTTAAAAAGGTTAAAACGTAAAAATATCAATATCATAAGCATATGCGGTGTAGGCTGTGGTTTGTGCAAAACGTGGCGGTATCGTGTAAGATCTCTTCTAAAATATGTTTAAATGATAATGAGATAAGCTGGAACTCTGTCTGAAACCCCGTCAAATATTGAATGCTTTGTAAAGTTCTTTTCCTATTTTAACTGCTGATCTTGTCATTTGACCAGGAATACCAAAGTCAGACATGGCTTTGTACCCATTTGTGCGTAGGGGACTGTCGAAGCGGTTCTGTAATCGACGAGTAGGTGATATGTGTGGATTTGTTTTTCGTGTGGCTTTTTGAGAATTTGGTGTAGTGTAAATATCTGATCGGTTGTAGATTCACAAGATCTAAAGCCACACTGGTGTGGTCCAATTATTTCGTTTACTTTTGTTTTCATTCTTTCACACAACACATTGGATAATCTTTTATACACGAGTGAAAGGAGACCTATATCTCTATAATTGACCACACAGTTCTGCTTGCTTCCTTATGTACAGTACATAGAACACTGAAGTTCCAGTCGTAGACTCTTTGTTCCTTTAACAAAATACTGCTAATAAGTTGATGCATGCACCCTATCAACTCATCGCCTCCAGTCTTGAACAACTCAGCAGACTTGTTATTCTTCAATCCAGATATTCCTAAATGTGCTGCCATTATTAAGAATAAAGATAACGCTACAACTAATAATTTTATTTCTAAGTTCCTTTACAGAAATACAAATTATTTTGATAACAAAATATCTTTTAGAAAAGTAAACGATAAAATCTTTTTATTTATAATTTTGTGAATAGATTGTTAATATAGAAACAGACAAATTTTCCGTCTTAGTTGTTTTTAAGACGTTATATTTGCTATAACGTCGCTGCTTTAGTCATGGCCAGCAGTGTATCTGCTCAGTTGATATTTCTACAGCTTCAGTCATCTTTCGCACAATATCATTTTGTGAATTTTTTCCACTATTTCTAGCGTGACGATATCGATTTAACATATGGCGTTATTTTTCGATATAATACACTGTTGAAACGCTGAAATAGATGGTGTGGAGTAATAATAGTGTATCTTACTACGGCCAATGGCTTTTTTATTTTACTAAATTCCAAAAATGGCTTTCAAAGGCTAACAAAACTGATAGTCGGAGCTTTCCGGAAATTCTAGAGAAGTCCAATAATATAGAAATCACAGAATTATCAAACTGTTTTTGTATTTTAGCCACTATAATTTGTGTTAACATATTATATCCATCTAAAATTGCTTAATTTTTAGGTATTGATTTTAAGATTGTCGGTATTAATAATTATTTTCGTAAGGGTTTATTATACTCGTAAGGGCTTAAGCATTTGGACCCCGAATTTCTGCTGGAAGTACAGGTGGATTGTATTGATCGCTTCGTTCTCTCAGCCAGCTTAGACTTAATAGGCACCTAGTCCCGTTTTTATTTTTCGAGGGTTATTGTAGTATGCGGCATCATAATGAGCCGTTTTGTGTTGGCCTTAGCAACGGCTGCCGGTTTAACCTAACCTTTCCTAACCTTAACACTTTTAAGTTTTAATTCTGAAAGGATTATCATTAAATTTCGTAAAGTTTCTACAAATATATACAGTTACGAACAAAATAATGGGGTCACTTAAAAATTATTTATAAAAAGCGGAAACGGAAGAAAATGACAATGGTTCTTTATGAATATTTATTTAATTTTTTTGCAATATTTAACTGTCCTTCAAATATATACTAAAACCTACAAAAAATTTCACCTATAGAGCTTAAAATATTTAAAATAAGAAAGCCCTACGGGCAAAAGTATAGCATCATTAACAAAAATGATTTAAAAAAATTTAAATTCGCTTTAAAAAATGGATAAAATATACAATATTTTATACTTTTTGAATTTTCTCCCTCAATTCCTGCTTAGTTTTTGCTTTTTGTCATCCAATATTATTCTTTACGAATTTCCATAATTTTTTTAACTTATTTAAGTCCGGAGATTGTGCAGGCTATAGCAATACGTTTGCGCTGTTATCAAGAAATCAATTTTTGGCAATTACCGAAGTGTGTTTCAGATAATTATCCTCCTGAAATTGCCATTTTAAAATGGTAGCTTCACTTCCTTTAATATGGTACAATATTTTTGTCCATATTTTCCTTAATCCAGTATATTGTGCCCACGGCATGCCATGAAAAGCATCCATAAACCCAATTAAAATATTTCTTCCTTTACGCTTAATTTTTTTTTGTGTACCAAATACATAATTTCTTATTTTTAGAACTTCTACCCCACTTTTCTTTATCGCTTATAATCAAATTAATTTGACCGCCTTTTTAACCGTAACTGTATTAGTATGTGAGCCAAGCTTAGAGTTTTATATGCAACAAGATTAACCCTTCTCTCCCTAACCCGTTGCTGGCAGTCTTTCTGTAGTATACCTATAAAATGCATTTCTCATAAAAAAACCACCATCACAAAAGGACAACTTATTTCTGTATGCATATATGGTATAAACAGCTTTTACCCGGTGAGCTTTGTGCAATACCTGCTTATCCAGTCTTTCCCGGTTTTTGGTTGATATGAATAGATAACGATGCTTTAACTGTTACCATTCTTCTTACACGAAATATTTCACATTTAATATGAGGGTAAGCTGCCCAATTTCGCACAGTTATTGACTGATAATGTGTCATGTTCAATAAGTTATTTAAACCAAATTGAGAAACTTACTATTACTGTTTTCAAGATATACAAAAGTTAGTAGTTACTATGTACGGGAGATGCTACGCCAACTCATCCAATTTCGCCTACTTTAAAACTGATGATTTGTATTGAATGCCAAGTCATTTAGATTAAATTCTGTAACTTCAACTTTAAGCTTTCTCAAGATATATAAAAACCAATATTTAGTTTGTATGGGAGGTACCATGCCCACTTATCACATTCCGGCCACTTTCTAACTGATGGTTTGTACTATCTAAACTAATTTCAGAGTCTTCCATTCTAATCGTGCTCTATATATACAAAAATCAATATTTAATTTGTATGTGAGGTGCCACACTCACTTGTTCTATTTCGCCTATATTTCGACTGATGATGTGTATTAACTACTAAGTTATTTAGGTCAAATTCAGAACCTTCTACTATTACCGTTACAAAGATATACAAAAATCAATATCTACTTTGTACGGGAGGTGCTACTCCCACTTATCCAATTCGCCAAATTTTTAACTGATGATTTGTATTGAGCACAAAGTTATTTTGACCAAATTTAGAGACTCTTACTATTACCGTTTTAAAGACAAATTCTATATGGGCGTGGCACCGCCCAGTTGCACAATAATGAAGCCACACAAAAAATGAAAGCTTCCTACATATGATTTTTATATATTATACTAATACTGGTATTAACACAGCAGCACACGCTTTTTATATACAAGGTTTTAAAAATATTTCCTAACTCACATCAAGTTTAAATGCTGTAAGAAATTTCGTTTTCAAGTAAAACTTATACATTACAAAGTGGTTCGCTCTGACGTTAATAACTCGCGAACCAATGGACCTACAAAAATTACATGTACATAAAAACCTTGGTATTAACTTCACCTTTCAGGGCTTACAAAATAAAACCAGTGTCGCATTTCAGAGAACATCAATTACAACGCATATTATAGTCCTCTTTTATATAAATAAAGATAAAGATGACGATTAGTGATAGTTTTGTAAAAAATGCACTCAAAATAATGAATTAATTTTAATCAAAAACTATCATCCTACTGCACATTATTGATTAAATTTTTTACAGATGAAGGGGCGAATAGTCTTTATGAACCTCAAAAAGTAATTCGTAATCTATCGGCTTAACAAAAGGTGAATTTAGGAATAATGTTACATAGAAAGTGTTAGCAGCATTAGAATATACAAAATATATGCAGTAGTGTAGTGTATCTAATAGAGGAGGGTAAAAGCTATATAAGTGTACTTATTTCTTTAACCGCCAGTGTAAAAATGAAATGATAAACTTTAACGTTCTCCCTCCGTTAGCAATTTTGTTTGTGTTAGTGAGGAGTGATTCATGTCAATTATTTATTTATCCTTAAATATTAAGAGCATTAGTTTAAAAACAACAAATAATTGCATGCAATTATGTAACTAAAACTGGTAAAAATAGCTAAAAATAAATAAAAAATAGAAAAGACTATTAACAAAAGAGAAAACCATAAAATTGTTGAAATATAGAGTGAAATAAAATTAAAGAAATTTAAAAAAATATTCATACAATAAAAAGCCGCATCTATCCCATAATTTAAGGATTAAACCAAAAATACAATTTTATTTGGATCTAAAAATAGTAAGTATTGGAATTTTATTTTTCGTTTCATTTTCTAAATCAAATTAATAACTTAATTGCTATATATTCAGCATAAGGTCAAAAAATACCCTTTTATTTCATAGTCACCTTAAAGTTGAAAATATTTAGTGCATTTATAGTTATTTTATTCCATTTAAATAATATGGTTTTGCACGACCACCATAAGAATTAACTTTCATTTAAACCTTTTAAAAATCAGTCTTTTTCAAATTTGAATTTGTAAACAATAAATAATGTTAAGGTACTAAGTCTAGAGTACATGCTGGATTATCTATGATGAATAAATATGTTTCTAACTTTCTTTATAAAACTACACCTTGAGATCATTTTGCTACAAACAATAATTAGAAAAATAATTTTTATCAGATGTCGTTTTACCATTTTTTGTAAAGCGCAGACGATTGTAGTGAACTGCATCGCATCGCAACAGTTGCATCGTTTCAAGTAAACATCTATGGGGAAATAGAACGGAATAGAATATTTGAACATCTATCGGCTTAAATTTTAACCAGCGGTTATTTCGAATCGGGCAACACTTATGTCATACTATTATGTCACAAAATTCAGTATATTATCTCCACAGAATAAAATGAATCGATTTACGCTTGAGCAACGTTGGGATTTATTGGAAATTTATTTCCAAGGCAAAGACAATTGGTCGAAAATTGCACGAAAATATCGTACAAAATTTGCTCGCAGAGAGGCAGCAACAATGTCCGGTACGCGCAAGTTTATTGCAAAAGTTCGTGAAACTGATTTCAATGTTGATGCGCCAAGACGTAAGCGTGCTCGTACAGTGCATCGTACAGAATCCATCAACATAAACTCGTCATCGATCTCAAGAATTGAACATTTCACGCATCAGTTTATGTCGAATTTTGCGAAAAGATCTCGATATGAGGCCTTAAAAAATTCAATTGGTTCAAGAGTTGAAGCCGCGTGATCATCCGCTTCGTTTTTGCTTCGCTAGATAGGCCAACGAGAGACTGCACGATGATTTTTGATTTTGGAGGATTTTGTCAAAAAAATCATCTTTCGGATGAAGCAAAATTACCGTATTTGGGGTTCAGGAAAACCAAACGTGATTTACAGAAGCCAGTGCATCCATTATGAGTGACTGTTTAGTGAGGCTTGTGGAGCGGAGGTATCATTGGCCCATATTTCTTTGCAGGTGTGGACGTCGCATTCATTACGGTCAATGGAGACACCTATCATACCATGAGAACCGATTTTTTTGTGTCCGCTCTTCATGGTATTGATATGAACGATGTTTGGTTTCAACAGGATGGTGCAACTTGCCACACATCTTATGCCACAATCAATTTATTGAGTCAAACGTTTGTTGACTGCTTAATTATCCGAAATGATGATGTCAGTTGGCCGCCAAGAAGCTGCGATTTGACACCGTTCAACTATTTTCTGTGGACCTCCGTTAAAGACAAGTGTTATGCCGACAAACCAGAGATAATCGAACATTTGAAGGCAAACATTCGTAACGCCATTGCCAACAGACGACCGCTTACACTTGAAAAAGTTCTCGAAAATTGTCCGATATAATGAGGTACTCTGTGGCCAGCCGCGGCAGCCCTGCATGTATGAAATAATATTTAATTTCTAACCGGTATAATTCTACTTTACAAAAAAAAAAAAAAAATATTGCATAATTTCAAACCGTTTTTGTTTTATGGCATTTTTAAATTTAAACTTTGAAATGGCCCACCATGTATGTATACTAGAGGAAGACTTTCCGCGTTGCTGAGAACTTTTGTGTTGTATACCTACAAAGTGTATTTTTCATAAGAAAAATTTAAAGGAATGCACAGATTTTATATGGAAAAACAAGCCATCACGAAAGTGTGCGCATAACGCATATTCGTTTAAGTTTTGTTTTTGAAACCATCAGTATAAGTTGAATGGTTCTCGAGTTATAAAACGACAAACGTAGGACAACTTATTTTTGTATATATTGATAAGAATACATGTATAAATAGCTTTGACCAGACGTGCTTTGAGCACGATTATAATCTTCAATCATAAACTGCCACTTTTCTTCACACATGAAAAATTTAATATAAATGGAGGTGCCACACCCACTTATCGAATTCTGCCCACTTTTCATTTGATGGTTTTATTAACTGCCAAGTCATTTAGATCAAATTAAGAACTTCATTAATTCATTAAAGCCGAGAGTTGCGTATACTCAATGTTCATTTTACCGTGTCTCACGCTTACACCAGTGAATTTTTTTTTTAGTCAAAGTATTAAGCAAAATTTAAAACGCATCCATACACAATTTTATTTATGTATATTTGTATGACATTTTTATTTTCTCACAAATTAATTCTCAAGTGTTTTTCAATCTTCTTAAAAAATTGTATACTATTTGTAAGAAATCCTGTTAAATTAGTTGTATAATTTTATTCTGTCATCAGCAGTAAAAGGCGTAAACTACATACTACAAATTCTATATCGTTAAGGCTATATCGGCTCCTTCGCGTCAGTTTCTTTTAAATTTCATTTTAATCCTAATTATGTCAATGTAATTGATTCCTGGATCTAGCTCAACGGGATCATTATCATTATTATTATTATTATTATCATCATCTTTACATGGCACTATTGCAGGACACTGCGACCCATAGGGTCTATTGTGCCCATTCTGGTCTACAGCTTATTCAACAGATATGCTGCCTTCCTAATAAACAGCAGCAGATCTAAAACAATAATAGTGGATATGCCACGCAATGACATAAAAATTTTCATTTAAGCCTATCATGAACCGCACTTTCACACAATATGTGTTTCGCTGTCTCTGATCCATGCACCTTCCTCTTAAGATAAGCTCCTAGTCTACAGTGGCAAGTAAGAAACTTCGTTAGGGGTTTCAAAACCGGCCTGCCATACTTGAGAACCTCAAAGCTACTCCAAAATTGTGAACTGATTGTCGCTCTAGAGTGGCAAATTCCTCTTTGAGCGTTCCAGTGTTCCAAGCATCTGACAATTTCCCAATTCTTGATTAGATTGGGGATGGTAGTAAGTGGTGCTGCACAATAAGGTTATGGAACGATAAAGGGTCTCATGGAACCTTTTCTAGTCAATGCATGTGTTGTTTCATTACCATCTATCCCACGGTGTCTCGTGCCCAAAAAAACTGGACTTTAAATCTAGGCGAACTCATGTAATACGCCAGACTAGATATAACACGTTTCCTAAGACAGCTTAGCTGTCAGAGGATATTGTTACGTTTTTACCTTTTTTAAAACGCGTATTTATGAAATAAAATAAAATAAATCTTGTGTTTAGTTTTTACTTAAAATCCTTTATTTTCACAGTTATGTGCACCACTGCTTGTAATCTTTTTACAGGCAATAACAATTTTTATTCTTAATTACTCTTTCTGTTTACAACTTTTTGAACAACAACAATTACTCCACAGACCTTTTTCCTTAAAGATCTTCCAACCCGATCGTAGATACAACTTAGGTTCCATCACAAACTCTTCAACTAGAGTTTAACCACACTTAGCTCTCTTTACACTGAGTTCAAACCAATAATACGTTCGCTGAGTTTACATCAAATAAACTCTACTCGCTGAGTCTGCCACACTGATTGTTGTTCGCACCGACGTGCTTTTTATATGGCTAAGTAAACAACACTTCGAAAGCTGTCGAACCTCTCGATATTCCATTTCTTTTTTTACTCTCTTTTTATTTCTTATAGAACCATGCGAATGTGAATATCTACTTTTTCAGTTCTTGTTGTCTGTTGTTGTTTGTTTTTGTCTGTTACTAATTTTTTTCTGCCTGTTTTTGTTGTTGCCGTTTATTTTTATTTACTACATTTCCGCTAATGTTATTGTTGTCGATTTGGTTATTTGTAAACAGCACGTATAGTTGTCTTTGCGGCTTTTGTTGATTCTTTTTAGCAATGTAATAAACGCAGGAGTGTCAAACCTGATTTTTGTAACAATATATTAAAGGACTTTCCCTTGATTCCACTGTTGTTGATTTCCGCACATATGGCAATGGGCATGATCTCAGCCTAAAAGGTACTCAGCGATCTCTTCAATGGGATCGACAAGTCTCGGCTAAGTACATGAACACTATCGTAGACACAGTCATTAGTTTTAAAGCTATCGATATACCAGTTTAGTTCAAACTAAAGCTCCATTAGACAAGTAATCCCGGTCCAGGAATTCAACTCTGAGTCTTCTGGCAAAGGGCAGATTCGAAGGCATGACATTCAGAACCAAAGATGGTTCTTCGACCACCCTGCATAAAATGGGCAAATTTTTAGATGAATTTCGGGACCCAAATAAATGGATGTCAAATGAATGGATGTCAATTGAACATGTTCTCATTGCCCCTGTTATACCGAGGTAGGCGGGTCTCTGTACTCTTCCTAATTTATTCATGGTGGTAGCTTCCACCATATATAATACGCTTCACTACAGGTTTGTTGCCTTGAATGCGATAATAGAGACAATCTCGTGGAGTCAGTCACTTACTTGTTTCGCTAGACAAGACAGACCGCGTAGAACCCTTAAACATTTGGCAACAACGGAATCGTACCCTTGGCCTTAATGCGTTAAACGTTCTCAAGATATACAAAAATCAATATTTACTTTGTACGGAAGGTACGATTTTAAACTTATCAGATTCCGACCACTTGTTGACTTACGATTTGTATTGGCTATGAACTTATCCAGTCATTCAATAAGTCCGTATGATGATACATAGATGGCGTTACTATAATTTTTTCCATATGATTTTTATTTAGTACTAACCTTCAAACGATACTTTAATAAATTTGACAGCAATCTGACTATTCATTCGTGAGTCATAGCATTTTGTGTAAAGCTACTGTTGTTATTGAAAAAAAAAAAATGGAAAAAGTAACCTTCGAGTTTTGATAAAGCATTAGTTTTTACTGAAAAAAAAAATACAGTGGAAACCAAACAATGGCTTGATAACATTATCCGAACTCTACTCTATCGAGACAAATGGTAGAGAAGTGGTTTAATCAATTTAAACGTGATTGTACCAGCACAAATTATGCAGAGCGCTGTGGACGCCCAAATGAGGCTGTTATTCCAGAACCCATAAAAACAAATGTTAAAACATAAAAACAAATGGTTATGAACAATCGCGAATTGAAGTTGCACGAGCTAGCTGACATTGCAAAGATATCAGATGGTAGTGTTTTTAACATATTACGCGACTATTTGGGTATGCGAAAGCTCTGTTCAAGGTGGGTGCTGTGTGAGCTTACAAATCGTGTCCCAAATCGATGAAAACGATGGTAAAATTAAATGAATTGGGCTTCGAATTGTTTACGCACCAACTGTATTCTCCAGATTTGTCCCCCGGCAGCATTTTTCTGCTTTTACATTTTAAGAGAATGCTTGCTGGAAAGATATTTAAGTCCAGTGATGAAGTAATCGCTGAAGCTGAGGCCGAGAGAGAAAGAGCTGATGAGAAAGAGAAATTGTGCTATAAAAGTGGTATCGAAAAGTTGAAAAATCGGTATACTCGTTGTATCGGCTTCGAAGGCAACTACGTTGAATAATAAAATCGAGTTTTGTCAAAATTTTGTTATTTTCTTACGTATCCTAAGGACTTATTGAATGACCTGTTATTTGGACTAAATTTCGAGACTCCTACCGGTATTTTTGTAGAAGACAAATCAAATTTTGTCACCGCTATGAGAGAAAGTAAGTAAGAAAGTGTTTCGGGTCTCGCATGCATGCCACAAAGTGGGTTTCACATTTGTATTGAATATTCTCATACTCCCATACTGGTTTAACCCCATTTCTGATTGGCTTTATTCTTGCGAACAGAAATTTTAACTCCAAAACCGCCACTCATGTGCAGTATGTCATCCATAGCAGAAACAGTCTACTCCTTCTGATTTGAATTTAATCGGACTGTCCTCCTTGCACCGATATTAATTTTCAAGCCGACTCTTAACGCAGTTTTCGGATAATTATCAATTTAGCTATCCGTTAAAGTGTAAGTGAACAAGCAGATATCGTCAACATAGTCGAAGACCCCAGGTAATTACCATTTTATTATGAAGTGGAATACACTGTTAAAAAGAAGAGTAAATAATACGCAACCTTGCCATACACTGAAACAAAAATCAATTTTTTTCGCTTGGCTGTCGTTTATGGCGAATTCGGCAGGCAGTGTTCGCGTATAGACTTTCGGTTAGTTCTATAATCTCGGGATGTACGCCTTTACGTTCCAGTATGGTTCATATGGCGGAGTGGCTTAAGGTATTTATCAATTTACAACGAAAAAATAGGTTAATCCAACTAAAAAAAATATATAGCAATACGGACTACTTATGCGTGAAGCGACAAGTTAATAAAGTAATAGATAAAAATTCACATTTCTATTCATGCAAACGTGATGTATCCACCAGGTTGAGATATTTATATTTCCAGCAAATCCACCTTTGTTTTTTTATCATTACGTATCTTTTCACTTTTAAGAGACTGGGAATTCAATAAATGATGCAAAGTCCTCATATTATTTATCAACTGCCATATGCAAAAAAATCTAAAAGTAGACTTGTATTGCACGTTAGTTACCACACACTTTAATCTTAACAAACATTTATTAAAAAAACGTATGGAAAAACTCTACATTAGCTAATGCTTGCTTTACTAAGTTTTTAAGTTTTCAGGCTGGCAACACCATAATTTTATGTGTCAGCTATACAAAATAAACGAATGCCACACATACGTAGTCGACCAAAGAAGCTATATTTTCACTAATTTTATATAAAATTATGTGTGCCGCAGTGGTATGGTAGGTAAGACACCCGCCTACCAACCAGAAGGTCGTCGGTTCAATACCAGGAAAGACCATCTTAAAAAAAAGAAAAAAGTTTTTCGACAGCCTCATAACATTAGCGCTAGTAAGTAACTGGTTATAAGTATAAATATTATTGAAAACTTCTCTAAATGCATTTGCCGTTCGGAGCCGGTGATAAACTGTAGGTCGCTTTCAATGAGTTTAAAAATAGAATCGGGTGCATCTCATTGATTGAGAGAAGTCCCCAGTTTCAGTTTTCATCATGTTTTGATATTTAGTAAAAAAATTCTTTAAAATCCAAAAAAATTAAAACAATTAATTTTATTAGTCGAATATTAAAAACCCGAATAACGAGCTTTGTGTATTTGTTTTCATTTTATGTTCATCACTAAAGAAAAAATGTTTTTATTGTGCTTAAATGAAAAAATTGATTAGAAAAAAGTGGGTGTAAAAATTTATATACATACTGTGAGGTGTAAAACCAAATGCATGTTTTGAAGTTGGACAGGAAAATTCGTATTAAAACTTAAATACTCAATCAAATAAAACAAAGCTTCACACATTTATTTAAAACATTCAAACACTGGAATGAGGGATACAAAAGCATCTGCATGCACTTAGTTTTGTACTTTTTGCTTAAATAGAGAGGAACATATATTTTTTAACACTTTTTTTTGTGTCGTTTTTAAAGAATTTAGACATACTGTCTACAAAATCACAAAAAACCGTAAGAGAAATCTGGTCCCATTCATATTATATTCTTTGCTATATTTTCAACATGTTCAACGAAGTCCAATTATATATTTCCAGGCCTTTTTTACCATTGTCCAAAAATTTTCTATTGGATTGGAGTTAGGGCTTAACGGTGATCACTAATTTACCTAATACGGCGCCAAAACATGCTGTTTTTATTTTTATGTTAAATATTCATAACATAAATATCACTTTAAAGTACTCTTAAAGTAGGTAGCGTCCTATTAACGTAGGTTTAACAATGGGGTATTACACTAATAATCGTTTTTGCATACAACATTAAGGAAATTTGCTTAACAAAGGTTTAATAAGCTTTGTTAATTTTTTTTTTTTTTGCATATGGCCGTAAGCCTTTTTTGGTGATGATATTCTTTACGCAGCTTCCTCAACATTCGACTTTAATCTAATTAAAGCTAACAGTTAACGATAATATTGTTGCATTGAATATTACTCCTCTGGAAATGCAAAAAATTCACGGAATTATCAAACTGTCATGGCCGTCATTGTTTATTTTAAATGTCTAATTAAAAAGGAATTTTTAATGCATGCGGATGCGAAACATCGATATGGCAAGCACTTTTTACAAATAAACAAACAAAAGTCCGCTTATTAAATGCGGAAGCAACGAAAGCCTCTGGAGTTTTAGCGAAGAAGTCAAAAAAACAATCAAAGTGGAAGTGACCAGGATGGACTTGAAAGAGAATGAACAATAAAGTAGACAATGTGAAGACCGGAATGTTCTTGAAGCAGAGCGGTAGGAAAATAGAGGCTATAATCTACAAATCACGGGTTTAAACAGACTCATTAACAAACAATATATTGTTGAAGCTATATATTACCTCGAGAAATAAATAAAGAAAACTGTATTTCACATGTTTAACGAGTTTAGGTGAATATTTTGTTAGGCATTTACGCTACAAAGTGCTTTACTTCTTTTTTATTTGGTGGACATAAGACAAACAAAATGTTGAAAGTACATAAGTCTAAAAAAAGCAAAAAAGATAATAATATACATAATACATATTAATTATAATTATAATGATGAGCATTTCAGGTATTTATGCCACCACTGCAGTAAAAGACTATAATTTGGTTTTTATATATCCTCCAAACCCCCTCCATCTTTTCATTCTATTGAATTCTTTAATTTATTAATTGTGTATAGGAGTAGGCATGTAGGTACATATGTCTAAGCATAAATCGTGAAGGTTGAGAACGTGTAATTATCTTTATTGGAAATTCAAATTATTAGGGCTTTATGCTGAGTATCATCTTTCCATTGTCTTAATTCCTGGTGACGTAGATACTGAAATTCTACTAAGGTCATCTGTCAACTTTTATCCGTTAAGCTTAAAATATTAACGATCTTGCTAACAACGACTTCTTTCTTCAAATATTTCCAAAATTTAAATATCTTTACCATTTGACTTCTCTGATAGTAATGATGGAATATAGACAAAAACTTATATTTAACTCAACATTTTCGCTTATAGTATATAAACTATTCACTTTAGCAGTACAAGTGCGATATGTAAATACAACTAAAAAAAACCAGCGCATCATATTGTTACGTTTTAACCTTTTTAAACTTTTGAGTTCGTTTAAATTGCGTTAAAATAAAACAAACACCGCCTTATTTTTGTTACAGTTTTATTTGTTTTTACTACACAACAACTTATATACTATTTGTCTTAATACAAAACTTAATATTCGTTTATACAACACTTTTATTTCCGATTTAACACGTCTTTGTCTTACGACAGCCAAACGATAACTAGCTCACGTGTAGGTAAAACAGCGCCTTATATACCTAATGGCCTACATTGTGAAAGGTTCAGAAAATATCGACCATCTTCCATATCCGTTATTTCAAGTGTAACGTAAAGATGGTCGATGTGGCAGTGCTGCCAAATTGACAGGGTGACACAAAATATACCAAAATCTCACAATGCAGTGTTGTATTTTTATTTTCGTAACAATATGATTGGTGTCTAGGATGAGATTGTGTGGTAAAGATATATTTTTTGTTGTAATCTTTTTTTGCTGTATAGGACAAATTCTTAGCGCAACATTTCAAAATCTTCTATGGAAACACGAATTTCTTCTCATAACTCAGATCCCATATTCTCAATTTTATCTTCTTCATTTGATTTTACGAGGGGTAATATTTATATTATTGTTTTTCAAAATATTCCTGTTGATGATCAATACACTTTTGCATTCGTTCAAACCATTTCTCAAAGCAGTTTTTCCATTTCTCTTGAAAAACCTCTAAAGCATGATTTTTGAACGCTTCAACTGCTTCTTTGGGGCCAGTATATCGTTGACCATGCAGGTTACCTTTGATATTCGGGAACAAGAAGAAGTCATTGGGTGTCAAATCAGGACCGTTCGGAAGATGATACATTAATTTGATGTGTTGACTGCTCAAAGATTTTCCTGTGATGGAGAACGATTCGTCTTCAGCGGTTGATTTTACGAATATCTCCGAAGACTTCCGGCAAATAAATGGTCGTGTATCACTCAAAATTGACCGTCCTACGTTGCTTAAGCTGAACAGTGGTCACATGATCCATTCAACAGAAGAAACAGGCGACCATTTACTTCGCTGTGCTTTTTTTACGAACAACTTTTGTTGGATTTTTTTCGTCTTGAAATACCTACACGGTCGATTGCTGTTTTGCTTCCGGCTCATACGCTTATATTCATGATTCGTCATCTGTCACGATTTTATACACGTCTTTTGAAGTACCACGTTCGAACTTTTCAATCATTTCCTTACACCAAGCGACGCGGATTTTTTTTTGAGCGATTGATAAATTATGGGGTATCCAACAAGAAAAATTTGTTTTACAACTAACTGTTCATGCAAAAGCGTATATATTGAATTGGAACTAATGTGAAAGGATGTCTCTATCTAACAATATGTCCCATGGCGATCTTGCATTATAAGTTCACGCACTGCATCGATGTTTTGTGGCACAACAACCGATTTCGCACTACCTTCACTGAATTCGTATGCGACCGAACTACGACCACGATTGAATTCACTATACCAGCGATATACTGCGGTTTTTGATGGTGCTTTATCGCCATACATAGAACTGAGTTCATTGACACATTCTTGTTAAAATAATCCCAGTCGAAAGATGTGAAAAATAATCCACCGAAAACCCTTTCTTGAAATTTTTGAATTGATTCTTAACTGACTGTTAACAAAAAAAAAAAAAAAAAAAAAAAAAAAAAAAAAAAAAACATATCAAAACGTTGGGAATACGTTTATGCTAAAAAATGTCAAACTTTATTATGGTGCTGCCAGATTTTAGCTATTGACATTAGTGTTGCCAGTTCCCGAAATATAAATAGTACCCCTCGTACCTCATCATCACAAACATTATAGCTTTTTGAATTTTCAAATCCATACAAGCGTTAAGTGAATGTCTAGAATAATTAAATAAATCTTAGTTCAATGGTATTGTTTAGTTCAAAATATATTGTTTGTTTATTTTGTCTTATATCTATTCTAGTCTTAATAACATCTCCTTAGCAATATATGTTTTTTGTTGTGGCTAAAATTTTTATACAAATGAAGCGTCGCTTCAGCTTCTATAACTAGGATATTACAAAGTTGGAATAGAAATTCAAAATAAATATTTTCAACTAAATTTATGGACCATAATTCCTCCAAACTCTATGTACCTTATTCAGTATTTCAAAATGATTATTGTCTCTAACATTTAAAAGTTCAAATTTAAAAATACAATAAAGCAAATGTATTTATTTTTTGTGAAGTACAATTGTTCCGGTTAGAAATGAAATATTATTTCATTCATATGGCTACCGCGGCTGGCCTCACAGTACTCCATTCGATGGGGCGAATTTTCGAGAACTTTTTCGAGTGTATGGGGTTGTATCTCGGCAATGGCAGCACGAATGTTGGCCTTCAAATGCTCAATTGTCTCTGGTTTATTAGCATAATACTTGGCTTTAACGGCGCCCCACAGAAAATAGTCCAACGGTGTCATATTGCAGCTTCTTGGCGGCCAACTAATATCACCATTTTGGCTAATTAAACGGCCATCAAAAGTTTGACGCAATAAATCGATTGTGGCAATCATTCTCTTGAAACCAAACATCGTTCACATCAATACAAAGAAGAGCGCACACAAAAAAGTCGGTTATGATGGTGAGATAGATGTCTCCATTGATCGTAATTGTTGCGCAGTCCTCATTTTCAAAGATATATGGACAATTACTCGTAAGGGATTCATTGGCTTCTGTAAGACTACGATTGAGTTTTTTGACCCAAGATGAAACAAAGCTTCATCCGAAAAGATGGTTTTTGCATTTTTTTTAGCTTTTGCACTTTCCGACTAATTGTCTTTGTTTTGGAAATAAATTTTCAATAAATCCCAACGTTGCTCAAGCGTAAATCGATCCATTTCGTTCAGTGGAGATAATATACTGAAGAGTAGGCTTTTATATAAAATTGGACTTGGGGTAGACCAAAAGACGAAAGTGGTAATGATATATCACCGAAGAAACAGGGCCCAAAAAACATTTCACTCTTTGAACAAAGTATGGCGTGCAAACAAATTTTTGATAGTAAACTTCCTTATAATTGTACCACCTGCAGATTTACCCGAAATTGTGGAAGAATGCTACAAACGTTAAACAAAAAATGCTTGAAGCAAATTCTTTGTATAGAATGACATGGATTGGTCATACATTGAGAAGGCCGTCTCTTAACATGACATGGACTCAAGTAAAGATTTTAGCATTTCACTGAATAAAGTGGAGTTAATTCGTTTACTCTCTTTGATCAGCATGAAAATTTAATTTTTTGTTTGTTTGGTTTTTCTTTCAATATGCAAAAGAAATAGAAGAAAACAAAAATAAATTTCAAAGAAAATAGTCATTGCATCACTGATTGCAACGCATTTTCTAAGAGTTAGGTCAGAACTACAACCACTACGGATATATACCGAAGTAGTGCTCTTAGTGTATCAATATCAGACTTAAATGGCATGCTCCATACAACTCAGCAATCAGTTTTAAATAAATTGTTATGATTTAAACGGCCTGTAATAATAAGAGGTGTGATAATAGTTTTTTTCCAGTAATTAAAATAATTGATTATAAAAAGCATTAAATTGTTAAAAAAAAGTCAGAAACAGATTTTACTTGGAACCTATTTTATATATTTTGATATTGTATTTTTACTTAATTGTGAAATACATATGAACAGCTAACACTAACTGTCAACAACGGATATCATTTAAAGCCATTTTATTTTCGAATTATTTTATGTGTTTCGTATTTGTTGTGGAATATAATATAAAAGTGGAAAATAATCGCGTGCTTTACTACATATTACCTACATTATATAAACTTTATATATATTGTATTGTATGTATATATGTGTATATTTATTCTATATAGTATATGTATACCTTCACGCATGTTAAAATTAACCACCCATTATATTGTATACACACCTCTATAGTATATGACTGTAGTATACGTTTGTATTTACATTCACATATCTTTTCAAACACGCATAGTAAATATTTCTAAAAAATATTTGTTGGAAAGGTTTGTTTGTCTTTCTTCTCCGTTGGAATTGTAAGAAGAAAATATTTGAAAAAGGAAAAAAGAAGAAAATTTTTTTGTTAAAGAAATTGACCTCTTTTTGTATTCTAAAGAAGACATTTAGAAATTTAAAGTTTTCTTTCTGTGAAACGTCAATTTTTTTACAATTTAATATACGTATGTCTGTGGTTTGGTGCTAAAAGAGCCAACGTCAATATTTTGATGTTTTGAGTTAGTTGTTGCATTAGGTTTCTTTTCTTACTTTTATTTGTTCTGTTAAAGCAGCCAATGTCTTATTTAATCCAGAACAGCTTTATAAGGGTTTTGCTAACTAATGTTATTATGAACTCATATACATTCTATATATGTATATAAAAAGAAGTGTACACTTTGATGTCGCCACTAACTGCGGAAACGGTATGACCAATTTCAACCAAAGTTTCTGGGTACATTGGGTATGGTCTGTAGATGATTTATGTGAAGTGCACGAAATCGGTCCGGTGTTCCAGAAGTATGATATTTAGATTTTTTTATATTCCCATACAAGTATCCACATATGATTTTTTATTGTCACTTGAAAAGTTACCTAACCACATATCGTAAAGCCTTATGTGTACAATGACATTCGGTAATATTGATTTTTGTATATCTTGAAAGCGATTAGAATGGAAGGTTCTGAATTTGTTCTAAATGACGTCTTAGATAATAAAAACCATCAGTAAAAAAGTTAGCGGAATTGGATAAGTGAGTATGGTACCTTCACCAGAAATTCAATATTGATATTTGTATATTTTGAAAATGTTTAGCATTGAAGTTTCTCGATAACTTGGCAGTCAATTCAAGCCATCAGTTTTAATAAAATATGGAATTCGGCATGTGTGGAGAACGGTAACTGTTAAAACTTCTTTATCTATCTACATCAGCCAAAAAGCAAGTACAGGCAGGCTCCCAGCAACGCGGTTACTCTAGTATACATATAAAATAAGAACTTAAATTACAATTTTCTCAAGACCAAATATTTTGACATTGGCACCAAGCCCCAGATGTATGTATGTATGTATTTGTAAACGTGAAATAAAACAAAGCTATTTACATAAATTTTGTTTCTACATACAAACATTTAAATGGGGTCCTAATTTTTCACATAAAATATTATTATTAATTTGTGCCGTTGCATTTCTAGATCGGTTTTTTATGTTATTTATATAAAACTTGACCAAAACAATTTCATAATTTATGCTGCCGTCTATGACAACATTTTGTCCAAAGAAGTTTGTTAAAAAAGGAATAATGGCAGTACACAAAAACAAAAAAACTTAAGTATTATTCGCAAGCGAACTTTAGCTTAAAATTCCTATTTTAAATGAATATTAAATAAACAAATTTTAAAGCTGATACGACCGTACTTTAAAGCTTTTTTAGAAACATTATTGTGAAAAAAAACATAAAATCTAAAGTTTAACGAAATTTTTAAAACAATGGACATACTTTATTGATCAAATAATTGGTCTGAACAATTTCAAAATGTAATAAAGTATTTTTTAAAGGAAAATTTCATAGCATCAAAGAACGAAAGCTTAAAAAATACCAGATAAAAATTCTCAACAATAATAGCTGCAATACGATGCTGGAGACCTACAAGTTCTTGCATGGTAAACGGAGTTTGTTCAAAATTTGCTCTTGTTTTCCTGGACACTGTGGATTAGATGGTAATGAGATAACGAATGCATTGGCTAGAAAAGGCTCCCTGACACCTCATATATATTGGCCCGGAATCTTAATGTGCAGCAGCACTGACTACCATTCTCAATCTAGTCGAAGATTATGAAAATGCAAGATGCTTGGAACACTGGTATGTTCAAGGGGGACTTCGCCACTCTAGATCAGCGATCAGACCGTTCTAAGGGAATCGTTCTAAGGTTCTTAAATTTCGCAGGATGGATTTAAAACTCTTAAGGGTGTTTCTTACATACCACTGTGAACTAAAAACGTATCTGAAGAGGATGGCGGTAACAGATGTGGATGTTTGTGGACTGTGCTCAAAAGCATCAGAGACGGAATAACACATATTGTGCGGTACTTGACATGCTTAGATAGAAATGTTTAGATAGACACTCGCTGGGTGACATATTCATCATTATGGTTTCAGATCGGCTTGTGCATTAGGAAGGCAGCAAATCAACTGGGTCGCAGTGTCCTGCAATAGTGCCTGATCGGTATAGACAAAGAAAATAATAATGGCAATAACGCTCTTATTTTGACTTAATATCTGTTGAAGAAAAAGTAAAAAAGTCAAAACAGTTTAAACGTAACCTACTTTAAAATTAAAAAACTGAAAGTGACCTAGCGAAATACTATTCAAAAAAAAAAAGGAATATATTCGCAAATTAAATGTTTATTTGTTTAGTTATGCAGGTGGATTACAAGGGCTAAAAGTATATATAGTGGCAAGATGGAGTGCAGTACCCTCTACTGATTCATCTACTTTTGAAAAAAATAAAGAATTTAAAGAGCGATTGCTTGGTGACGCAGGCTAGAAATTAAAGCCATATTATTTTCTCCGTTGTAACGATATCAAGAAGATGTATATATTACATCATTTTGTTGCTTTATAAATAGAAAATTTTCTCAATTATGACAAATTTTTAAATTTTTTCCTTATCATAATTTACAGTATGCCAAATCAAAATTCATACAAATTTTCAGAAAGTATGTTTTTTAAAGCCCCTTTTTTATCAAAATAAATAACGAAAATAATCTTTTTTTATGATTTTGAATCAAAAAAGTTTTCATAAATTTCATAAATTTAAAATTTTCAGTTTGTATGAATTTATATTCTTCATATTGTAAATGAGAAATAAAATAAATATAGTATTGCTAGATTCGAATATGAAAAAACTTAAAGTGTACTTTAGTTAAAAAACTGATTTTGAATAATTTCGAAAAAAAAGTTTAGGTGTATTTTAACTAATTTATATTTGATACTCAAAATTAAAATTTTTTGTGAATATACTCGTAGTCGTAAGAGTATATACTTGGGAGATCGATAAATAGGCTTTCAAAAACCGTTTTTTTAATAATTCGACAAGTTAAAATTTTTAGAAAACCAACTTTCGGCTAAAAATTAATTAAATAACCGATTAATCGGTTTTTCTATTAAAATAAATTTCTTCTCAATTCTTGTTGCATTAGCAAATGAAGTTGATAAATTATTGTTCCCTGTTGTAATTTCTAGCAAGTAAGTATGCTAGAACAACGTTCGGCTTTTTTAGGGCCTTAACGTACATTTATTCCTCCTCATATTTCATCCAGTGATTCATTTTTTACATCGCGTTTTGTAAGAGTTTTTATTTGTCAGAGTCTAAAGACTACTTGGTATGGAACCAAGTTTTTCTTGCTGCACAATAATATCAATCTTACTGATATATTTAAGGTGATTAATAATTCCTGGTGTCGAAGAGCTTTTTAAGCTCAGTATTTAAGGACACTCAACATATCTAGACTTATCCTTTCCATCGATTTTAAAATATGTTCACACTTCAGAGGATATCTGTAGAAACAAAGGCATGCACCACGTATTTAATAGTGTGTGCTACTGTGATATGTTAGATAAAACACCCGCCTACCGACCAAGTTGTCTTCGGTCATATCATCTGACAATTTTTAACAGCAGTATGTATCACAACATTACTAGCGACCGGCTGTGAAAATTTTGCTGGGAAAAACTTCACTTCCGTTCGAAGCTAGCGTTTGTCAGTTCCTTTCAATAAGTCTGGTTGATCATCATTTTCCATATATAAAATAATTAATACTTATTTACAAAAAATTAGAAAAGGTTATTGCTGCTCAAGTGTGCATATCTTTTTTGATCTACCATGGTGATCACGTTCTTTGTGAGAAGTGCAAGGTTGTTGCATATATAAAAACAAGACGCTATATATTAAATTTAGAAAAATACTAAAAGATGGGCATATTTGTACTAAAAACGTATTAAAATTAAAAATATTTATATCAACCGGTTATTCGTGTTAAAATAACCGGCTTATTCGGTATTCGAAAAATTCACATTTTGCAAAACCGTAGCCCGCAAAACCAAAAAAATCGGTTGAGTAATAACTAGGGAGATGGATTATTCGACTTTTTTCAAAAACCGGTTTTCAAATAATTCGAAAAGTAGCAATTTAAAAGAAACGGTTTTCGCTTAATAATTATTCAAATAACCGGTTAACCGGTTCTTTAATTTAAATAAAATTGCTCTTATTTATTGAAGCACAGAGCTGGGCCACGTCGTTTTAAAAATAAGCAGAAGCTGACGGAGAGTTTAAAATTAAAGTGACAATCAATACTAACAATAATTTCATTAAATCACATAAAAACTATGCCAAAAAGGTGTGTGGAGGCTATAAAAAACTATATTTATTACACAAAGCACTCAAAATTGCTTAAGTTTTGAACAGCTACTAAAGGAACTTATTTCGTTTTTGTTGTTGTATTTCTTGGTAGAGAATGGGATTACAAGTTTGTTAGTATAGTTATAATTTAGGTGCCTAAGATATCAAAAATTAAATGTTTTACTTTGAATAAATCTATTAGTAATATACGAGTCCTTAATTGCCTCGACAAGAAAAGTTGCTTAAGTTTCGAACAGCACTGTATGTAAATTCATGCACTACGTCGTTAATAGTGTTGGTGTCACTGTGGTATGTTAGGTAAGATACCCACTTTCCAACCAAGAAGTCGTCGGTTTAATTCAAGGCCACACCATCTGATAATTTTCAACTGCGATATCACTGTACAACATTAGCGACTAGTTATGTGTATTTACGCTATGAAAAACTTAACTAACTAATATGTCTGCCGTTCGGAGCCGGCTTTTGTGGGTCGCTTTCAATGAGTCTAGTTGATTATTCTCCATATATAAAAATCAATATTTATTAACAGAAGATGAGATAATATTATTGTTACTCAAATGTGCATATCTTTTTCGATCTGCCTTGGTTTTGGAGTTCTTTGTGAGACGTTCAAGGCTGTCATATATACAAAAACAAAAATTATACTTATTTAAATTAACCGGTTATTCGTGTTAAATTAACCGGTTATTCGTGTTAAGTTAACCGGTTTATTTGGTATTCGAAAAATGAAGATTTTGAAAAAACCGTATTCGACAAAACCAAAAAAACCGGTTAAAACCGATTAAAATTAAATAACCGTTCGTTCCCCCTAGTATCTACAACTTTTTTGAATTGGTTCTATATCACTTCCATTACCAGAGGAAACAATGTATTCTCATAATTTTGATTACCATTTTCATCACCAGGAATTTTCTTATTGTTATTGTAACGAATGTTCAGGAGCCTCATCTTTTTCTTCTTGTGCAAAAAAATTTGTCATCGGATTTTGTGAGATTGAACTTTTTAGTAGTTTATACAGCTTCTGATATCAAGAAAGTATATAGTCAAATCCACGTTGGAGGTTTATTTCTTCTTTGGTATCTGAATCCGAGTTCAAAATTTCGTTATGTACAGTATTAACTTTGTGAAGAACTTCACGCGTTTTTCTCTTTTGAAGTAAGTGGTCAACTATTTCTTCACAATCACTTTCGCTACGATTGTCTTCAACATTATTTACTACTTAATAGTTACTAAATAGCTAAATTCAGAAATAAAATGATAACAATTGTATTAAAGGATTAGAAAATATAAGCAAGTACTGATCTGGCGTTACTATATGTTTTGGTGGAAATGCCCATATGTAGGCTGATATAGTGTTTCTGTTTCAATTCGAGTGTTATCCACATAGAGATAGTTCATGCTGGTGTTGTTGTCAACATTTTAAGCTTGAATTTAAGTGCTTAAATGTAAGAGTTTCATTCTAGAAAATTTTGTGTAACTTTTAGAAAAAAAAAAATTGCTCTAATTTCGCGCGAAAAAATTATTTTTCACAACTATGTTATGAATATCTCTGAAACTGTTGAAAATAAAAAAAATTTTATTCTGGTGATATATAGGAAATTCTGTCCCTAAACATTTGCTGGTAACTTGCATTAAATTCGGTCAAGTCGTTTTCAAGTTATGATGAAAAATTTGCCACGCCCACAAAAAAAAATTTTGCCCGATGGAAAAACACTAAAAATGGAGTTGAGTGTAATTTAAAGGACAGAAAATTTTTTGTTTTTTGTAGACCAGCGTAATTAATGCAAAGATTAGTATACCATATATTGTAAAATTTTTTGTTTGGTGCTGTTTTTTTTTAATTCTTTGATAATCAAATAAGAATGCCGAGAAACGTAACAATTCATTTAAAGACAAAAATGTTAAAATTTGTTATTGTTTTTGATTTTTGTTTTATAATTTTATTAAATGAGAAATTGGACAGGTGTCTAAATCAAATAAAAATAAAATTAAATGAATAATAACAATGATATCGAATTTACTATATCAAAATTGAATACAACACATTAATAACTTTGAAAATCTTTATTTATTTTATTTTTTTTTTGATATTGTTGCCTACTTTAATTTAATAAAAATCCACCAATTTTTTTTTTTTTTTTTTTTAATAGTAAGAAATTAAAAGTTGTTCAATCTCGAATCCTTGGTGGCCCTACACCACAAATAAACTTTTTTAATCAGTAGCAATATAATACCATGTTCAGACATAGATTTTAATTGAGTCAATTAATTAGTATAGAGCTATTAAGTTTACACAATTAGTATTTGGCAGCTGAAAATGCTAAGACAGATTTTGTTCGTAGAAACTTAATTTCTAAATTTGACATAAAACAAAATAAATAATAAAACTCTGTCTTTAAAAACGTGTAAAATTTAAAGAAAAATCTCACATTCAGTATACAAAATTTTTGTTTACTGCTTTCATTTTGATATTACTTCATACTACCTAAAACACGGTGCACAGTGCGTCGTTCCCATAGAGCAAATCAGCAGAAATAGAAGAAGTCGTCGAAGATAAATGAAATGTTGTGCAGATATTTATTAAGGCTTAATTTAAAAATATGCGAAATTTTGACAAAATAGGACAACGGACACGCCCACCGGCCATATACATATATTTAAAACAAAAAAATGTACTTTACGGTAGTTTTTTATATTTAAATTTAAAAAAAGGGTCTTTGTAGCACAGAGTTGTGTTAATTACTGATACAAATAAGGAAAAACAAATTTTTGACCCATTGAATTTTGTGGACTTTGAAAAAAAAATAAATTAAATTTATTGCAAGCTGTCGAAAATTCGATAATTTTAATTATTTCTTGGTTAATACGTATGTATATTATATTTTAAATGATAACCCAAATTATTTTTAATGTTTCATTTACTTCAATTTGGTAAAATTTACGAAAAACTCTAAATATTATATATTTGTAAAATTTCAACTTTTTTTAATTTGTTGGTTAAAGTTGGTTCTATTTTTTTAAAATCGATAGCACATATTATTCAATTTCAAAAACAAAAATAAAAAATATATATTATTGTATATCAAGATATAATATATCTTGCGACAATATAGAGAAACAGTCGAAAAAAAATTGTTTAGTATTATATTCAGCCGAAAATTAGCTTTCAAAAAAATATATATTTGATTAAAATCTGTGATTGTGATTTTTGATTATTGTCTATGGACATGCTTCGCTACCCCTATATTAATTATAATTATAATTTTAACTATTATCTTAGTTATAATTTTTTAAAATTTTTCTCCATTTTATCCCTTTCCGATTTAAATTCAAACGGTTAAGAATGATATATAGACAGTTTTTATCATGTGTGCTTTGTTTAATACCCGCTTATCAAATCTTTTGGAGCTTTAATTGTTGTTCTCCATATTTAACCAAAAAAAAACATATTTAGTACGAATGGAAGGCGCCACGCTCACTTATTATTGACTGATAATGTGTATCATATTTCCCACGGCGTTGTTTGAACCAAATTTAGAAACTTTTAATATTACTGTTCTCAAGATACACAAAAATCAATGTTTTCTAAGTATAGGTGATGCCACGCCTACTTATACAATTTGTTTTAACTGGTATCAAAATAAAAAAAATCAATATTTATTTTATATGTGAGGTACCATACCCACTTGTGAAAATCCGACCACTTTTTGGCTAATGATTTATATTGACTTTGAAATCATTTAGACCAAATTCAGAAACTTTATCTTTAACCGTTCTCTATATATACAAAAATCAATATATAGTTTGTATGGGAGGTACCATACCCATTTGTCTTATTCAGCCGACTTTTTGACTGATGATTTGTATGGACTGTAAAGTCATTAAGACCAAATTCAGAAACTTTATTTTTAACTGTTCTGAAGATAAACAAAAAATCAATATATACTTTGTATGGGAGGTGCCATGCCCACTTACCCGATTGACTATGGCACTTTTCGGACAAAATTTAGATACTCTTACTTTTACCATTTTGAAGATATAGACAAATAAATATTTGTATGAACGTGGCACCGTCCAGTTGGAATTTTTGAAATTTATATGCCCTATAATTCCTTCCAGACATACAGGGAGATACTGTAACCATTTCACGAAAATCAGTTCAGTCGTTTAGCTGTCTATAAGGCATAAAGAAACAATCTAATCTAATTAAATCCACCTGCGTTTTATTGGGTATCATATTTAAAAAAACCCGGTATAATTAACGTATTAGGGGTACAAATTCATTCGGTCCGTTTTTTAACTCAAAACTCAAACTTGTTTGAAAACTTCTGCGAAGTAAGGTCGAGGGTTTTCATGCAAAAGAAAAACTTAAACATGTCTATCTTTATACTCCGGCCGTTTTTCTCATAATGAATGGTTTAAATGAAATAATTGCAGTCTGCTTCGATCATCGAGTTTTAGCAGTTAATAGTGCACAATGCCGTCTCGATACGACCAAGAGTGTAAAATTGCGTTATAAATAGTAAAACAATGGAATTTTACGAATAAGTAAAAGAATATTGTCGATTTAAATGAAATTCGGAAGCAGTTATAAAACCCAATAAAACGCAGTGGGTTGGGCTTTCTAAAACAACCTGGGTTTTTGCCAACCCTGAAACAAACATACATAAATATATAAAAAAACGCATTCATTTATACATATATCAGATAACATTCGATTTCATACAAACCCAAAAATTTATTTTGCTTGAATTTCATCACTTTTCTAAAAAATCATTATGATTCAAGCTCCGTTTTTGATTGTTTTATGTAATAGACTACATAATTTATATAAAATCGTAAAAAATTGTATTTTTTAATATTTATTTTGTTAAAAATAAATGATTTAAAAAAATGTTATTAAAATTTTTTATGAATATGGATTTTTCATGCTGTAAATACCATAATTGTCACTTCTCACTGAATATGCCAGTGGTGAACGTCATAGTAACTCATCGTAACAAACGTGGACAATGGTAAAGCATCCATAACTGACGATGAATTGTCTTTGGTGTCAGACATTAGTTATTAAAGTGATTGTTCAAATTGTCATAGATGATAGAAGTTGATTTTGTCATGCTGACGCCCGTTTATCCTTTAATGGGGAGTTGTAGCAGACAAAATCCTTCGTCGTTCAGCATGCAGTGGACTTATAACAGACAATGTTGCTAAATTTCAGCTTTTTTTAGTATGGTGACATTCAATGACGTTGTTAGACATAACTCATTTTGTTTGTGTCATTCCTACAAGGATTCATTAATGGAGTTTTTCATTTGGATTGATATTGTGATGATGATTCATTGATGAAAGTATCATAGTGACAATGTAGCTTAAGTTCACCATTTGAGTACTTCATACACAGTTGCCACTCTTCATTTTACATATTTTACACAGAGCTACGTTTCAAATTAGACTCATTTAATTGTACAATTAAGTACTAATTAATTGTGCTCTTGTATAGTAAGTTGAGCTCAATTAAGGCCTTAATTGAGTAAAATTCCTTAATTGGTAATTGAAGCTTATGTGTGAACATGATATTAGGTATCTTGGTAAATAATTAACTTCATCAAAGTGTAATTTTTAATAATCGCTTGTATATATGTGTGTAATTGAATTCCATTCAATGATATAGAGAACATTATTATTAACGTGATTGGTAAAGACTCCTACTCATCTAAACTAAATGTTTAAAATAAAAAGATTTCACCTATTAGTACAAAATACCCGGAATTATTTATACCTTTTTGGTGGAAATGATCTATTTACAATAAATCCATAAATATATGTAAGAGACATCGTTTCGAGCAAAGTAGTTTTTTTACTGTTTTATTCTTCGAGAAAACATGGCAATTCAACAAGATATCTACAACTTAATCCATTTGTTTGCTGATGATTTTCCTTAATCCCATGATTTGTTACTTATAGCTGCATAGCTCCTTTTTTACAGTTATTCGCCAAGGGTTTTTTGATCTTCCCCTTATCTATATCCTTATGGGTCATCTTCGGTACGGTTATAATTGTCTTTCTAAGTATACTACCTTGATCAAAAAGTTTCCGGAATAACCTCCGTGTGGCGGTCATATCATTCTGATTTGAGTTTTTTTTTCAAGTGTCCAGATTATGCGATCTATTCTCAGCCTTCTGAAGAAAAAGTCTGAAGATACTTAGTTTGATAAACACAACTGGATTTGTGACTGAAACTGCGTTGGTGATATTTAAAGCTGATTCCATTCTAACTAACCTATCTGTCCTTTCATTACCATAGTGGTTACTAAGTGCTAAGATACAAAAGTTATGTTCGAAAAGTGACCCAGTGTAGAGAGCTCATTCTTACATTGTCTGATCTACAGAGTACGAATCCAACGACAGAAGCGCTACTTGACTGTCAACAAAAATTTCAATATTGCCAAGGTTTCTTTTATCATACAGTACCCTCCGGGTGTCATTACCACAAATATCTCATACTGAAAAACGCTTCAGTTATCCGTAACACGATGAGGGATATCCATCTCAAGTCTAGCAAGTAAAAAAACCAAATTCAACACCGCAGTTCATTTTTGAATCATTCTGGTGTTATACTCGTCTATTATATTACCCATCACTATTCGCTCCTAGAGAGAAACATACATAGGCTTATAAATGGTTCTAAACCGAGCAGAGGTTTCATGTGTTACATGTATCAACACAAACTCAATATACCCTACCATCTACTGTATAACAACGATAAGAACTCAAACCAAAAACAATGTTTCTAATCGATAATGATCCATGCCAGCTGTATAAAATTATTTACCGATAACCACGATTTTTTTAGGTTTAAAGATAAGATTTGATTAGAGAAGATAAAATAAAAAGAATTGAGAAAAAATGTTTCATTCAAATGTTTTAAATTAACCATTTTGCCATCAATCACAATCAGTTGCAATTCAAATATTGTGTAGATTTGTTTGTTACTCATTAAAGTGAAAAAAGCAGGTGAAATTAAACAAAATAAAACAAATAATTGGAAATAAATTTCACATATATGATGAATATTTTAAATACTTTGACATTTGCATGTCTTCTGGTAACAGGTACAAGGAAAAAAGCAATTTTAGTTAAAATAAATTTTAATATTTTAGAACCAAAAATATGTTTATTTTCAAAGGACAGTGGAAATATAGAGTGTTCTTCTACCAGCTTTTTTTTAATTGAAAAAAGTGTGTGAATTTTTAATTAATAGACCACTGCAGGTCTAAGAACTTTTAGTTGTAAACCATTGACTAAAATAATGGAAGAGGAAAAAACAAGTAGACCTTATACACAATAACTAAATATAAAATAAAATTTTAGAACGAAGAAAAATTAAAAACGAGGTCTGTGGCTTTCTAAATATTTTTTTTTTTTTGAAAAAATTAACTAACTTTTTAACATGGTTTAGTCAAGTGTTTTTCTTGTTTTTTTTTATTAATTCTAAATAAAAAGCTTCATAAAATCTCTTTAACATACATAAGTGTTTCTTTCATTGATTACTTCTTCCTTTGATCCAGATACCTTACCTCTGAGTTATTTTTTAAATTTGAAAACCAGTGTTGCCACTATTAGTTGTATTCCACCAAAGTCGATAGAACATTTCTCTTTTGGTAGGATGGTAGACTAAATAAATTTTTAGTAGATTTTAGCAGAAGTTTAAAAATTGCAAAATCATTATATTATTAAAATTCATTAATAGCTCGCAATCCTATTTGTTTGCTAACATATAAACGAAAAGCAGACAAACAGAAGAGTCTACACAATTAGTTGCAAGCTATAGTTATAAAAAACTTAACAGTAACAGCAAAACAACAAGAATAAATTTACTGTGAGTGCCATAATAAAGTGAACACCTCGATTTTCTACAATTTAGTTTTAATTTTGCCGCCGTGATATGGTAGGTAAGACACCCGCCTATCAACCAATAGATCCTCGGTTCAATCCAAGGCCAGACCAACTGAAAAATATAAAATTTCCGACTTCTCTATTGCATTTGCCGTTCGGAGCCGTCATTAAACTGGTTCGTTTTAATTACTCATGGAATGTGTTCCTTCAGGGAATGTTATGGGAATTATTATTATCAAAATAAGATAAATTTAAACATTTTATGTTTCTTTAAAACTATCTAAGGCTTTACAAAATTTAAAAATACAACACAATTCTTGCAATAAGGGAGATCGAACTGTTATTATTCGACCAGTTTTAACCGAATTTTTTTGGTTTTGTCGATTATCGAATAAACCAGTTATTTTAACACGAATAACCGGTTGGCTTAAATATGTATAATTTTTATAAGTTTATATATTTTTTGATGCAAATATGAGCGTCGTTTAAATATTTAAATTTAATATTCCTATAACGTCTTATTGTATATTATTATTGTACATTACAACCTTGCAAGTCTCACAGATAACGTAAAATAACTACAATAACTTTTTCTAATTTTTTGTATATGTATAAATATTAATCTTTTATATATGGAGAATGTTGATCAACTACGCTCAATAAAAGGGACCTACAAACGCCGGTTTTGAACGGCAGATGTTATAGTTAGTAAATTTCTTCAAGTGAAAATACCCATAACCAATCTCTAGCAATGTTTTGAGATAATAAAGCTAAAAAAAATTGTCAGATGGTGTGCTGGTTATTGAACCACGGCTTCTTGGTCTTACCAAACATACCACAATGGCACTATAAATACGTGGTGCATGGCATTTAATTTCTAAAAACTACATGAGACAAAAATTAGACAATTTTATGTGCTAATGCAACAAGAATATAGAACAATTTTATTTTAATAAAAGAACCGGTTAACCGGTTATTTGATAAATTTATAACCGAAAACCGTTTTCTAAGAAATTGAAAATTTTCGAATTATTCGTAAGCCGGTTTTTAAAAAAGTTTAATAATCGATCTCCCTAATAACTATAGTTAGGCTACGGAATTTACTCTAGATTTTAGGCATCAAAAAGTGTACTGCATTAATTTGACGTTTTCATATAAAAAAACTTTTGTTGTATTTTATTACTCTTATTATCTTTGTATTATTTCTGATTAATACTATTAACTTATTGGCTTAAATTGTAGAATTTTCCGTAAGGTAAATACAATGTGTAAACTACTTCGTAACCTTCTAATAAAATTTAATGGTAAAACTTTGTAAAAGACTTTCAAAACTGTGAAAAAGAAAAAACACAAAAAATTTCGGTTAACTAGAAAATTTACCGGCCAAAAATTTAAATTATACGGCCTATTGTACTCTATGTAAAGAAAAATGCATCAAAAAGTTATGTTATAATATTAGGCGATATTTTAGCTACATCAGATTCTAGTGTTAAGGTCAGTAGTACATGCAAATCATTTCTATGCTACATTTCACATAAAGAAGCCTTTGATACCAACAGTAATTTTGAAGTGTCTTCTTGATTATGCAAAAAATATAAAACCAAAGATGTTTCTTTCTGGAACAATGTCCTGTTAAGCGATGAATCAAATATTATGTGTTTTGGCAGAAAAAAAAATATCATAAACATATGGAGAACCATAAGAGAAGAACTTTCAGAACAATATTGTATATTTACGGTGAGGCCTGGTGAGATTTTGGTAATAACGTGGGAATGCTTGATATAAGTCTGATTTTCATACAGAGTACTATGAATGAAATAAATTGTTTAAACATATCCCAAAAATAATTTGAAGAAATTAGACGTGCACAGATCTTGATTTCTTTAACAAAACAATCATTTTAATCACACTGCACGGTTGGTTCCACTTTCGCACTTCTAACTAACGGCAGTATTCTTCCTAATATTCGAATTTAATCCCAGTCGAGCGGGATTAAATTTTATTTTGATCATAAAATTCAAAAAAAAGGTCAATTTGTAGCAACAACAGAGGAATGTCTTAAAATCTTATCTTAATTTCCAAAAAACCTAGTGAAATCTATTTCTCGAAGGAACCGGATACTAAATATTCTCTCCTTAAAGAATTGTTATGTTGTTTGTTGTTATTGTTATGCACTTTTTAACGCGTTAAATATGGTGCACCTTTTATTTTTTTGCGTAAATTTTGTTGTAGTAAAACATATTTTGCTGTTTATCAAGAAATGTTTAAATTTATCGTATTTCAAAAAACTGATATAAAAACTAAATTGTAGAAAATGAGGGTGTATATTTTGTATTGCCGCTCACAGTATATCAACACACGTAAAAATATTGGTAAAAATTGTTATTCATATCAAAATATGTATGTTTTGAATGGTTTTTGAAAGTCGGTAGATTTCCATCGAGATTCTGGTTTTCGGCTCTTAAACTCTCTCGAATTTCAGCTCTACAGGTTTCTAGTAGCTCAGTACAAATTCTCTCAAGTTTCGTTTCAATTTTTGCTCTAGAAGTTTCTTGTGCATTTGCAAATTATCTTTATCAGTTCTAGAAGATTCTTTTACCTGCGCCAACAGAAGTTTTTCGTACCTCAGCAAAAGGCATTTTGGTCTGTACCTGCAAATTTTCCATCATAGCACCCAACAGTGAGTTAACGTCTATACTACTTGTTATTGTAGGGGCACTCATCTCAGACTCATTCTTGTTATCAAATTCGTGATTATCGATGTCTATACCGAGTCTCTGAAATTCTTCTAACAGACTTTTTTGTAATTCGGTTTTGTTACAGGTTGTTGAAAGCTCTAATTTATTTAATTCGAGTTTGAGCCTGTCCACTTTTAAATCTTGGGTCTTCATTTTACTCTGTTTTATTTATTTTATTTTCAATTATTTTATTTTTGCAATCAAAGTTATGAACTTCTAAAAAACACCCGATATTATACAAAAACAAAAAATTTTGGAATATTTGTAAAAGAGAAATTAGATATTTCAAAGTGCTTGAATTAAGCTTTTAAAGCTGAGTTATTTCAATCTTATTAACAATATAAATGAAATACTAAAACATTTTTAAGCAGATGCCCAACTGGACGTTTTTTATTACTTTTCATTTCTATTTAATGCTACACTTTAAATTTCCTTTTCTTAGAATTAAAAAATTCTAAACCTTAAACGAACAGAATTCTACCTGTTTTTAGAATACATTGTATTATTATCAATGCAATGATTAGATTGATTAGATTATCAAAGTATTGATAAAAATCACATTTCATAAACATTTCGAAGAAGCAGTTAAAAAGTGCTTATAAAGCATAAACATTATTTATAATTTTATTAAGACTTTAATTATAACTTAAAAACATGGGATTCACAACAGATTCACAACCACAGATAAGAAGAGAATACCTATAATTAATTAATTTCAGCCTTAAGCATGCAAACAAAACCTCTAGAGCAAGATACATTAAAACTACTAGGACTTAAAATATCAAACTTGTTACGATAGAAATCATTGCAAATTGTTATATGTATATAAGGAATTCAAAATATGAAAATAATCAAATATAACACTGTGCTCGAATGTGGCTTTTTTTAAGCCGACAACCGGGGCACATGGAGGATAAATCTAATTCAAGTACGGTGAATCCAGTCGTACCAACTGTTTTCATAGGTTAGCTCTTGTTTCCGTTTATTCGAAAGTGAAGGTAGTTGGACAACATATATTCGAGTAACTCAAAAACGGTTTTGTTTATTGTATAAACTAAAAAACAAATTCCGCAACAATATTTTCTTTAAGTAAGACTAAAGGTTGTTTTAATCTGCTCAGTCATTTTAGAAATATAAATTTTTTTGGCAAAAAAAAAAACAGTGGGATTATCTTACTACGTCTGAAAGATATTTATGCTTCACTAATAAAATATCACTCATACGTTCGTCCTTACGTGAAATGTGATAACCACAGAAAACAGAAATATGTAAATTGTATATTTTTCCTCATGCAAACAATGAACTCGGAGGTAAGATATTTATCCGTTTAGTGAATTTATATGCATTTGTGCAACAATTTGTTAGCACATATTTTTGCAAATTTTGCTCATAACAGTATTTTTTGCATATTTCAGTTTTAAGAGCATGTTTTCGAAATTTTTTTTAGTATTTAAGAGAATTTAAAACCTTTTTAGCGCATATTTAGATTTTTGTGCTAAATACTGCTCAAGCCATGGCGTTTAAAAATAAAAAATTATTACGCCATCTTGATATCAAATAAGCATGTCACCCTGGAACCAATCAATAATATTGAATAAAATAACAAGAATTTGTTTTCTTCCTTTACTCTTCTTGGGAGCATAGGGCTTCCACAAAGCATTTCCATCTTACACGATTTGCTGCTGTTGTACTTGCCTCTTCCCATGTAAGATTGTTTCGCCTTAGTTCGTGGATAATTGTGCGTCGCTAGGTGTTTCTTGATCCTTGACCAGAATACCTTGTATATGATTCTAAGGCACTTGTTAGTGAATACCTGTAGCTTTGCGCGATGGCGGTAGACACAAGTCACAAATAACAAGAATAGAATAACTATATTAAACTGCGATTATGTATCTGAATTTTACTACACAACACTGTGCTCAAGGTGTCGCCAGATAAAACCTAGTACGATTATTACTGTCGTTCGGAAACATCTAGAGCAATATCTAGGACACCGATAACTAACAAAAAGTAACAAATTTAACCAAATTAAACCAATAAAATTAGTATTTAAACGAACAATATGCAAACTTTCAAAGTTCACAATATATAGGGAGGGCCATTTAAAAGTGAAATGATTGCGAAATATGACATATGGGTCAATGATGCCTCCGTTTCACAAGCCGTACTCTCGTAATTTCTGTAAGACCACGTTTGGGTTGTCTGAGCCACAAATATGGCAACTTTGCTTATTAACGTACCCACCGAGATAACAAAGAGTTTGTTTTTGTTTTGGAAATAAATTTCCAATAAGTCTCAACGTTGCTCAAGCGTAAATCGATTCATTTCGTTCAGTGGACATAATATACTGAATTTTGTGACAGAATAGAATGACATCAGTACTGGTGGATTTTGAATAACCACTGGTTCAAATTTTAACCGACAGATGGCCCACTCGATATTAGTATTTTTGTACGTCACTATTATGGTGAAGTCTCCGTCTGTCGAGTGCAAAAAAATCGCAAATAATGTACTCCTAGCTTTTAGTATCCCTTTCACAATATCGACAGACACTGGTATTGGAGAGATAAATTTCGTTCAAGCGATACCTTATACTGCAACGACTTAGCGAAAGCAGCTTATTCTGAAATTTTCCTGTTAGGGATTAGGAATCGTTTGTTCTGACGCTAGCCAGCACATTTATGCCAATCAGTAACAAACTCTTTTTCCTCTTAGCTTTTAGGGATTTCATTATGTAGGGTTTTTGTAAGTTCACAGAATGCCTTGAGCTCAATTACGAGCAAATTTCCCCTCGTTTCGCCAGATAGTCTGCCATTTTATTACCTTTATAAACATCATGTTCAGGAACCCAGCACAATGCAACGACGTTAAAGTTTTCTAAAGCTTTGAGAAGGTCTAAGCACTCACAATGCATTTTTGGAGATAATCATGATTGATTGAAGGGTCTTAAGACTATTACCTAATCGAAAGTATAACGATAAGATGGGCTGCTGCTATGAAAACAGTTCTCAGCACATCTCCTGATGGCATAGATTTCCGCTTGGAAAATAATTGGAATCGATATTCCAAATATGGGTTGAAAACTGGAAACTGAATATTAGTATATTAATATTAACCTTTTACCATAGACATACAATGTTACGTTTACAAAAAAAAAAAATCTAAAACTTTTCCAACTTGCTTTGAACGGAGGAAGGTAATTTGCAAATTTTTACAAATTATTTTTTTAAATGCGATTTAGTTCTTAGAATAAAACATTCATTAGATTTAAAAGGTAATTCCAAATCAAATTGTATAAATACATGTTGAGAGAGAAAGCGCTCCTTAATGAGTTAAATAAAATATAATTTATTTAATCACCCGTGATATAAGAAATAGAAGGTAGTTCCACTCAAAATTGTTTGACAATAAACGAGATTCTTGAAGTTTGTTTTATATGTAAACATTTAAAAAGGCGTTGCCACATGCAGAAAAAGGATTAATATTCCCAGGAATTTTTCACAATTTTGTGTAATTTAATCAAGATTTTAAATTTAGAATATTATTTAGAATATTGCAGCATAAGTACTAACGTTAATTTTGAATATATAAAATGTATGTATGTTTTTCAACACAGGCTATTTCAGAATAAGTACTAAAAGATATGTATTGAAATGGAAAATTTGAAGGTTTTATTAAAGATTTATTTTAAGTTCTTTACTTTTTTTTTTGTTTGCACATTAAACATTTTGTTTTGCCTTATATTATGGTTTAATAATCGAATTCGAAAAAAAAATTATCTGAAAAATGGGATTTTGTGAGCAGGGCATGGTAGCACAAATTTCAACAAAAATGTCAGTTCGCCTTTATTGTCAAATTGTAACGTGTCAGAAAATATGAGAGAGTGGCACTACCTTATATTTTCTTATATCATGTGTGATTAAATAAATTATATTAATAAATTATAAAGGGTCCGCCATCTAACGTTTTTTTTCAAGTAATGCTTATTTCGTGAATGGTAACACTTAGTTCATATCTGATTTGACAGATAATTAGTTTCATCCTTCCGCTGAACGAATATGGTTGTGTATACGCTTGAACAACGCTGGGAAATATTGCGACATTACTTTGAAAATCATGGTAATGTTGCAGAATGTGTGTTCATCTTTTCAGATTAAGCTCATATTGATCTTGGCGGGTATGTAAACAAGCAATATTGTCGCATTTGGGGCACAGAAAATCCGCACGCATACATTGAAAAGCCGATACACCCAAGACGAGTCACTGTTTGGTGCAGAGGCATAATTGAGCCATTTTTCTTCGAAAATGAGCAAGGAGTGGCCGTTATAGTCAATGGTGATCATTATCGGGCCAGGTTGAACGAATTTTTGTTCACAAAAATTGAAGAGAAGGATATTAGCAACATTTGGTTTCAACAGGACTGCGCTACGTGCCACACAGCCGAAGCTACACTCGATGTTTTGAGCCCTGTTTTTGAAAATCGCATTATCAGCCGCAAAGCTGATGTCGTTTGGCCACCTCGGAGCTCTGATTTGACACCGTTGGACTATTATTTGTGGGGTGCCGTCAAAGATAAGTGTTACGCCAACAAGCCAGAGACAATTGACGCTTTAAAGGACAATATTCGTGAAGCCATTGGTGAAATACAGCTGCCCACAATCGATAATGTGCTTAAAATTTGGACCGATCGTGTAGGCTACTGCATGGCCAGACGAGGCAGCCATTTGAATGAAATTATTTTCAGTTATTAGCCGGAAGGATTGTACTTTCAAATAAAAAAAGAAATTTGAGAAAATATTCAGTAGGTTTTTTTATAGCATTTTCAAAAAAAAAAAAAAAAAATTATTTGGCGGACCCTTTATTATTAAATATATTATATTATATTACAAATTGGGTTAATATGTTACAAATACCGGGAGTAGTTTGGGCATTAAAGAGACAATGAAACAAATCGAAAATATTGAAAATATTAAAGAAATAAACTGAAACATTTTGTAACAACTAAATATACAAAGACATAGTTGATCAATGAAAAATAAGAACAAAATTCAAGAGGAGAGCTTGGTAGAAACAAGAAAAACAAAAACAAAAAAATTATAAAAACAAAATTAAAAATATTTAAGGACTTGACCTTGATAAATAATAATTTGTTGTAGTAATAAAGTTTGTTCTCATATTTTTGTTTATTACTTTTTTGTTGTTGTGGTTATTGTGGTATATGAGTAAATATTTGTGTTTTCGAAATAATCGAAAATAGACATACAATTGCTGTCCGTTTTGTATGTGCCACAGTTTAAGTGTCATTGTTTTTAACGTGTTAATATCCGAGTATTGTAAGTACCACTACATTAATAATATATAATGCGATTATAGTAGTATTAGTGGGGTAGTATGAGTGTAGTAACAGTATATACATATAACAATATGTAGTAGTGGTGTAAGTAATAAAGCGTATTTTTTCTTGTGGCTTAAATTAAAGCAATAAAATTTACTTTGCCCACTTACCTTACCCACTTCTCAAAATACCTTAAAGTAGACTTCAATAATTTTTTATTTTTATTTTTTATTTGTTTAAGAATAAGTTCGCATTGAGTACGAATTAATATTATCTATTATTTATTATACTTTTTTTTTCTTTTTGCAAAATAATTATTTGTAAGTAATTTATCACGGTTTCAACGCCATAATGATAAATTAATAAAATAATTGGTATACTTTAATGGTTATACTTTAGTAATTTTATACAGCATTGTTTTAGGAGGTTTTCTTAAATTGGCTGAATTTTTATATATCTGTGAAAAGTAATTATGTTACATAACATAAGAGAAAATAAAACATAATTAGTATTACTTGCAAAGCACCATTCTGGCTATTTTTCATATGGTTTATCGCTAAATTGAGCCAAATTGGTATGTACTGTTGTCTTGCTTCTGGTACTGTTTATAAACGAATTGCATGACTTGTAATCAATTAAACCAAGTATAAAACTGCTCCCGATCTAAAATTGTAACTGAATTGTTTTGTTAATGTACGAAATTTAAACAAGAATGAAACATCCAAATGCTTGATATAATTATTCTTAATCTTAAGAACCAGAGAAAGAGACAACTCGAATATATTTATTGCAATTCTCTGATTCTAACAATGACAATATTATAGTGTAAGTTTATCACAGTTAACTGTATCAAGCAAATAGAAAGACTGTCCGACATCCACCTTAACTATGTAATTAAAGTAAGTCTCTGAATCTTAAGCTATGTTCTCTCGACAACGTTTTTCGTAATTAGCTTTCTCATTCATAATTCGATCCCCAATTATGAGCCTAATTACATAATTCCCCCATACAAACATTTTTGAAATCGAGTAACCAAACTTGTAAGTCAATTTCAATTACGTTGTAAATTACATATTACATATGATCATGTAGACATCGCCAGCTATCAAGCATAAAAAACAAATAAAAAAGTGCACAAAGAAAACAATGCTCGCTCTTTACTTTGATTTCATTTTCTTCATTTTTCATTTTATATTAATTTATTCGTTACAAAGAGTGTCCAAAATTGAGATATCGTTTTAATTTTAACAAAAACAAAACTGTTTTTCAGTTATTAAAAATATTTTCATTTCAGCATATTACAAATAGGTTCCAGTTAAAAATGAAAAATTATGTCGGTTAGGTGACCTTCTATCAGTTCGGCAGGCTTCCAATCTTTTACCAAAATTATTAATCTCGTTTTTTAATAAACTGTTGTCAATGGTTGATATCTGCTCGATAATGTTGGTTTTAAGCTCTTGAACTATTGCTGGATACTTTCGATTTCAAAAAACCCCACAAGAAAATGTAAAGGTGTTAAATAGCACGATCTTGCTATGATTTTCGAACTTTTCTTTCAAAAGATCCATTGGTTGTGTGACAAATGGTACCATCCCGCTGAAACCACATATTCTCTACGTCTAAATCATCAATTTTCCGTCACAAAAAGCTTCAGATTATCTCCCTGTAGAGATTTCCACTGACCGTCATTTCATTTTCATTTTCTTTTCCAAAAAAAAAAAAAAAAAAATGGTCCAATGATTCCTCCGGACCACAAACCACATCAAACTGTAACGTTTTATGGATGTAATGGTTACTGTAAGATAACTCCTGGATTCTCTTTACCGCAAACATGGCAATCATGCTTGTTGACGTAGCTATTAAGCTGAAAACGGGCTTCGTCGGTGAAGATTATTTTGTTAACAAATTCAATTTTGTTCTTGTTTTTCGATGGCCTAAGAAATGAATTGCGGACGTAATGAGTAGTCAGCTAGTTTTAATTCTTGGGTCAGATGGATCTTATAAGCTTTTAATTGGAGAACACGATGCAAAATGGGGAATAATATAGATCGTTTGATGTTTAATTGCTGTGAACGATGACGCATGTATGATTTGGGATTATCTTCAATACTTCTGCTCACAGCTGCTATATTCTCGGTTCAATGACCATTACGTTGATAAATTCAGTTTCTGTTATCAGGAATGGATCCAGTTTCTTCAAATTTCTTAACCGTCAGCTTGATGGCACGATTTGTTAGAGCATTTTCTCCACCGAATTTTATTCTAAATTTCCCATTTATATTTGGAGAACTCTTGACATTTTCAAAAAATGTTTTAATAATAAAAACATACTATTCCTTAGTGTAACATTCCATATTAACTAACTGGAATATATTCAGAATCTGAAAATTCAAACTTAGAATAAAAATTACAAATAGAAAAAAAAAATGGCAGCGAAATTAAAAAGATATCTCAATTTTGGTGAAATGAAATGAAATCTTATTGTAACAAAATTTGAAGAAATACAAAAAGATCTGTTAAAACTAAAGTTTTTTATCCAAACTACGTAGTTTATATGGCAATACTACAGTAATAAAAAAAGTAGTATTTTCTTAGATTTTAATAAAATATTATGTAATGTTTATTAATTTTCAAAAATATTTAGATTTCGTTGTTTTCCCATCTTACTTCATTCTAACTTCGTTATACAGAAGCTTTTGAATGAATACTTCCTTATATACTTAGATGTCTTATAGCTCAGAATTTTTTTGTCATAGCTATAGTGCATTTCTGTATGAAAAACTTTGCAATAAAGTAATTTTAGGAAGGGTCTCAGAAAAAATTCGTTATATTGAGTTCTTCGTTAAAACGAAGTTAGTTATATCAAAGTATCACTGTATTTCTATATTTCTCTAAAATAATTGTATTTACTTACTTTTTTAGATTCTTTGCACGCAATTTACAAAATATAACAGTTAACAAACAAACTGCAAAAATGCGAAAAGATCAAAACCAATTGGAAAGGTGTCGTGTGAACATGGTAATTCATATAAGTAATTCAAACAGAGAGTGAAATAATTCAAAATCTTGTGCGAACATAGCTTTAAAAGCAACACAACATTCAAACCTATACATGTACCTTTATCCGAAAAATGTTTTCCCTTAAAAGTTAATTGTATAATTGTATTTACTTACTTTTTTAGATTCTTTGCACGCAATTTACAAAATATAACAGTTAACAAACAAACTGCAAAAATGCGAAAAGATCAAAACCAATTGGAAAGGTGTCGTGTGAACATGGTAATTCATATAAGTAATTCAAACAGAGAGTGAAATAATTCAAAATCTTGTGCGAACATAGCTTTAAAAACAACACAACATTCAAACCTATACATGTACCTTTATCCGAAAAATGTTTTCCCTTAAAAGTTAATTAAAACAGAAGTAATTTTCTTATTGTGTCTAATTAAAATTAAATTTTACCAAAATTTAACCATGATTGACATTAGCTATCACGTTAATCTTTTCTTATCGTTCTTCAATTAAAAAACTTGATTAGATTAAATTAAGATGAAATTTGCAATGTGAAAATTTCGCATAATGACTTTCCGAGCTAAGGATTTTGTAGACCTACAACTCTGTAAAAATGAAGAAAGTCTTAAAAATACCAGCGATACATTAATACAAATTATTTTCTTAACTCTCTATGCACATTTTAATATATACATACATATGTACATATGTATGTATGTATAACATAATTTTTAATATTTTATCTCTTATTTAAACTACAATATTAAACTAAAACCCAATACTGATAAGAGACTTCAATTTCGTGTCAGCTTTAATAAAATATCGGTCGATATTTCTCAGCTTAATAACCCCCTGCTACTAAATTTCCTCGTAATGTATTCTATTTTTAGAACTTAAAACATATTCATTAAAATTGTGTACTCGTATTAAATATGCATTTGAAAACAAAAAAGTAAAAAAAAATATTGTCATGTATAGAGGATATAAAAAGTAAGTTAGAAATGAAGTAAAAGTCTGATAAATACAAAAAAAATTTTCTGTGATACCCTACACTGCACTATGTTCAAGAGAACATTTTGTTTTATTTTTGATTTTTAGATAAGTTATAATTTCAGACTTTATTAATTTAAAACAAAAATTGTATGTAATAGACAAGGCGGAATGGGAAAACCCTATTCAGTACTGCAATTAATACTGATTCAATAACCAGGTATATTCGTTTATAGCCTGAATATATTATAGATATTCTACACCATGGTGAAATTATATGAGGTAGTGGCAGCTTGCAACCAATTAAAAAATATAAATAAACGAGAAGAAAAACACAAGAAAACATACAAATAAAAAATTAAATTTTAATTTTTATTGAAACAAAAAAGTTAAATAATAATAAAAAATATTTGAAATAATGATTATGACTCGTCTACCACGTCAAAAAACATACCCTTCAATTTGGCGATGCTTTTCTTAAAAATTATGTATAAATGCGCCAATCGTTGGTGTTTTACTTAGCGGCAGCATATTAGAGGAAAATTTCGGTATTTATTTATTTATTATTTATTACTGTACTTAAAAAACACAAGAATTCAGTAACAAAAACAAAGAAATTTACAAATTTGCGCAATTCGACCATCTTTGGGTAATACAATCTTACATATTTAAAATTAACGGACATAAAATTAAAGATTTGAGAGCATTTGAGAAATTTCAGGAACTTTTCAAGCTGTAGGCAGTTAGGTATATAAGGAGGTTGCTTTGATTACGTCGATATAGTTATTGTTTTACCGTCTTAAGATAAAGTCGTGTTTAGGCATAAATAAAAGTGTTGTATAAGCGAATATTAAGTGCAAGATAAATAAGTTGCTGTATTAAGATAAAGTGTATAAAGTAAAAGTGGGGATATAAAAGCTACAAAATATAACGTGATATTTATTTTATTTTGACTCAAACGTTTTAAAAAGGTTAAAACGTAGCAATATAAACAAACACATAAATCAAAACAAAACCGTTGACAGCTATAGAATAACCAAAAAAAACCAGCTGGATCTTAAACACCACCTTATACTAATTTCATCAGTACTTCTTAAAATAATTAGTTTCTTGTATAAAATCAAAAGGCTATAATAGACTAACTAAGTTCATTAATCACTGTCATTTTTGTCAACTTAAAAATATATGTATATACATACAGTGGGGAGCAAACCAGGTACATGTTCTAAAGTTGAACTGAAAAATTCCTATAAAAATTTTAAATACTCAATCAAATAACGCAAAACTTCACACAATTACTCATTGTTAAGTCCTTTCAAAAAGAACATAACATACATCCTTTCAAAAAAAAAAAAAAAAATCTTAATAAGGAACTAAAGAGGTTGACTTGTTTTTACGAAAAACCTATAAGGAGATCAGATCAAAATTTTTTTAAGTAGATTGAAATTTATATACTTTTTAGTGATTTATTATCGAAAAAATTAACAAAACAGTAGTTCTGAAATCAAGGCTTATTAGAATGAAATAATTAATTAATTAATCATAAGGGAGATTAAAGGCGATTAAAACACTTGTACTCCAAATTTCTGATTTTTTTATTTCTAGTGCAATTACTACCCATGCAACTCTGCCCTATTAACTGTTAGAAAACTGTTTAACTTTGAGAAGGCTGCGTTTATCAGTTAGCACCTAACAGCCTCAAATAACATTTATTTAAACGAATGTGGAGAGAGCAATTTTTGTATGCTGATTAAAGGTCCAATTAAACGTGACTTAACATAACGCCATAACCGTAACCATAGTCGAGACAATCAACATCGTATTGGTCGGTAATGGCCTTATGGTATATCACCACTAATCGAAGACATTGTTGTTCTAATCGTCATCAAAACAAAATAAAATTTTAAGTATTATTAGAAATCAGTAGCATCTATTTCTATGATTAAAAAGTGGTTGACTGATTTTTTAATTTCCGAAGTTATAGACATTAATTGAGCAGACTTAGCTCTCAAGCACTATTTCTTGCTGCATAGTTAAAATAGAATCACCTCAATGTTAGTAGAATTATTAAACCATTCTCGAATTCTCACAAAATTATGTACAATAATGAAAAATTAAAGGTTTTTGGAGTCATATTATTATATTGTAATAATTTGCAAGGCAATTTGATTAGACTGACTTGCATCAGATTTAGTGCATTTTTTATATAAAGTTTTTTTAAATCTACAGAACTTAAAATGTTGATACAATAGAGAACACATTGTTGGAACAAATTTTTTTCAAGATCTGGTAGATAGTTTAATGGCATTCATTCTTGAAATGTGATTTCCAGCATATCTTTGTCGTGGTCTATTCGATCAGTCCATTTTTACTACTTTATCCAATAAATTTAGACATATGTCATCAATGATGGCTTGAATATTGACTTTAAATAAAGCAATGACTTAACGTAGCCACAATAAAGAGGCAATCAATCGCATGATCGAGGGTGCCAGTGAACAGGCCCATTTCGGGAAAAAAATTGTCACCAAATTGATTTGGAAATAAAGCGATTGTTAAGCGCACTGTATAGGAAATTGAACTGTCTTATTAGAATTAAATGTCGTTGATGATAGCGATAGCGCTCGCCAATAACCGTAATGGCAGCTCGTTGTTCATTTCGAAAAAAATAAACACCGATGATTCCGTCACGGCTTAAAAATTGTCTTCGTTTCATATACGGGAATTTAGCTTTTTGATGTAGCCATTTAACCAGAAATGAGCTGGACGAAGTAATCTATGAACTACGCGTATAATTTTTTTGTTTTTTTTTTTCAAAGTAAATTTCTAAAATTTGGAAGCGTTGTTCTGCAGTTAAACGATTCATGATGATTCATGATGACTTACCAAATCTTTCTGACATTCTCAGTTATCTATATCGATAGTTCTCATACAGCTACAAAAATACAATTTTTCGTTGTATTTCGCATAATGATTTGCTGCATATGATGCACTAATTATTGAAATTAGAATTGTAGCAGCTGTATGGTCCTCGTTTTCTAAGATGTCATTTTTGGCATACCGCTTGTAGATGCTGCACAATGAAACTTAGGTAGCAGTTTCGTTAAAAGCGAATAATGAACTGTTTAAGGAAACTTTTTTGAAATTAACCACTTTAGTAGAAATAAATGTATTACTTTGTCGAACTCAACCGAAGTATGTCAGTTTCCGTTCCACAAACTTTTTTCCAAATTCAAAAGATGAATAAAATCATCGGCAGTAATACTTTGTCCATTCAAGCCTTCAAAGATATCCAGAACAATATACCCCAACAAATTCTTTTAGGCGGCTAATTTTTGGCTTTTACAATGTATGGTTAGACTTTCCACACATATCTCAATTTTGAATCAACAACCAGCCAAAATATTAGACCTTACTTCGCATACTTTGAGAGCATATCTTACGTAAAAAACAACGATCTCAACTGCTCATCAATAACAAGATCTCCGTCATAGTTGCAAAACATGGAAAGAATAACTTCGCAGCGAACCCACATATTTGGAAAAGGAGTGAAATTATTATTGTTTCATAGCGAGGATCACTTGAAATTATGCAAGAAATAGTTCTCGCATATAATTACTCGGAAAATAAAGCGAATAAAACTTGCAGAAAAAAACCATGCAAATCTTCATCTTTTCCAGGATAAAGACTTGCAAAAACTGGTACAGAAATGCATGAGCGCAAAGTAGATGTTTCTAAATATAACACTTAACACAAATTAACTGTGTCAAATACATTTGTTGTGAAAAATTAAGTAATGGAGAATCATTTTGACATATAGTTAAATATCAGCTGTTACTTACGTTGCATATCACGGTGACCTGGCATGAATTCGCCTCGGATAGAACAAAAAGTAAAATTACACACAAAGCTAATTACACGCAGGCTACACACACAATGAAAAATTACACACAATATGTGTATTTACACACAAGCTGGCAACACTGGTATAAAATTAAAATATATCAAACAACATTTATGTTTTAAAAACACAATTCCATTAGTTTTTATATTTTTGAGTAATATTTTAAAAAACCGATTTTATTTTGGCGGATTTGAAAAGCATGGGTGTCACCACTGAAAAATATTTTTCTGTAACAAATATTTTTATGGCAAATAAAACAGATGACAATGAAACCTAATTTTATTGCTGCTGCTGCTTTCAAAATATTTATGATATATATTATATATATTAGTTAGTAAAGTTTTTCACAGCGTAAATACACATAACCAGTCGCTAGAAATGGTGTGAGGTAATATCGCTATTGAAAATTGTCAGATAGTGTGGCCTAGGATTGAATCGACGACTTCTTGGTTGGAAGGTGGGTTCTTATCTAACATACCACAGTAACACACACACTATTAAATACGTGGTGCATAAATTTACATACAGTGCTACTCGAAATCTAAACATATTTTCTTGTCGAGGCAATTAAGGACTCGTATATAACTAATAGATTTATTCAAAGTAAAACAATTTTTGTTATTTTAGGCACACAAATAATAACTATACAAACCTTTAACTCCTTCATTAACTTAAGTATTTTTCAGTACTTTGTTTTTTATTTTTATGGCCTCCGCACACTGTTTTGGCATAGTTTTTATGAGATTATTGTTAATATTGATTGCCACCTCAATTTTAAGCTCTCCATCAGCTTCTGCTTATTTTTAAAATAACGTATTCCAGCTCTGCGCTTCAAGAATTAGGGATAACTTTATTTAAATAAAAGAACCGGTTAACCGGTTATTTGAATTATTATGAACCGAAAACTGGTTTTTTTCAAAGTGCTACTCTTCGAATTATTCGAAAACCGGTTTTTGAAAAAAGTCGAATAATCGATAATCATTCCTTTCTGGATGCCTTGATATATTGCGTTCTGTTTTGTTACTTTTCCTTCAATACTAGAAAACTAATAGTTAAAGAGAAAAACAAGAATGGGAGAGAAATATTCGACAAAAAAACTGTAAGGAAAAGAAGATGTATATATTATTTTGACACAACGCTAAAGTATTTTTACGGTGTTGTACACGTTTTAAAAATAAATCCACCTCGTTAAATTCGGCTTGGTTCTGCCGATTTGTAAGTATTGTCATATGATATTTGACATACGAATTTTCTTCTATAGCGAACAAACCCAATTTAATCATAAAAATACAACAACTGCCGCTAAGCATGGAGGATAATTTGGGTCTACATATTGAATGCAGCTGACTAAAAATCTAATTTTTTCATGGCTTAGTGAACAAATTTTCCTAATGTTTGAAAATAAAATACATATACTATAAAACAAAGTGCAGAGAAAGGAGTTAATACAAGATTTTTCTCATTCTGCCAAGACAGCGATCCCAAACAAACATCGAGTCATGCAAAAGCTTAACACACTTACACAGAAACCTGCGCAGAGTTTATATGAAAAAATTAAACACCCTAGTTTAGCTTAAGATGACATTATTAAAAATGAATTCCAAGGTACTTACTGAATATTCTGAATCATGTAAACTATTACTAATTGTTCGATTAATACATTTTAAGCACTCATACTTTGCTTTGGTTATTTGGTTTGGAGTTATTTTTATGTTTCTAATGAAACTTACAGTTATTATTGGATAAAATGCTGGTTTTCTTATTATTTACAAGGGTTCATGTTTGATGTATAATTAATACCTCGAAAAATTTATACATTTATTTTTATCTTTAGAGAACTTTGCTATGACAAAAACTTTGGTCCAATTATCCAGAGTATAATTGTATGTATATTGCTGTATGTATATAATATTCATAAAAACAGAATTTTGTGTGTAATTTTTCTTCATATGTGTAATTTTGATGCCGGTTGTGTGTAATTCATAATGTTGTTGGTGGCAACACTGTTTTATACTGTTATTATCAGATCTTTTTACTTAAATATTTATATTGTTTTGGTATCACAAATTTTTGTTTTGCTGCCTAAAAAATATAAATTATTTTTGTTTAGCAGCAGCAGCAGGCTTTTGCTGTGCTGTCTTCGAAATAATTGTTTTCATATAAACGTACTCGTATGTATTCTAATTTTGACATTTTGCTGTCTGCTGCTTGCTGTCGATTATGTGTTTAATTCTTAAGAAGGCAATTTGCTATATTTAATTGAATTGTCTTTTAAATTTCACATGTTTTAATTTACAAAGCAATCAGTGTCCTCTCAATACAATTCTACAAACAGTAAGAGAAATACAATACTTCTTAACCACCTATTGTGGTGTAGGGTACATACTTAGTTTACACAAATAACCGACCAACTTCTAACTTAATACTCTCCGTATGCGTGCAGAGGTTAAAAAAAAATTATTTTCCTATCACTCCCATTCCACTGATAATCGCTTTAACACAACAATAACAACAATGAATATACTGGATAATTAAACACCTGGCCTAAAATAAGAAAAACAATAAATTAAAATGAAAATTACAATTGCTACTGATACTACAGTTAACATTTAACATTAAATAATAAGTGATAAAAAAAGAAACAGAACGAACAAATAAATTAAAGCAATTAAACCTTAACAATTAAAATAAAAACAAATAATCAACGCCAACATTAATTAAAATTGCATTTTTATATTAAAATATTATTTTATTATTTTAAATTTAATTACTGCAAATTAAAAAAAAAAAACAATTTAATAATTATTAAAATATTATATATATTTACAGGCACTACTGCCGTTTATTGGCCCTGTGAGACACATGCCGATTGTACGGCCAAAAACTCATCGTGTTCGTCGAATTCCGGTTCATGTCAATGCACAGATTTCGATATTGTATTTTCGAGTGATTTCACAACATGTCTGAAGACGTCATTGATTGGTGACGAATGTGTAGACGACGTTCAATGCAATCTTATGCCAACGGGAGCCAAATGTAAATCGGGGGTCTGTGATTGTGCCGATGGAGAAACATATGTACGTGGACGCTGTCGGCCATTGAACGGTCTCAGTCAACGTTGTGATACAGATTTTGACTGTTATTTTGGTTATGATCGCGAATCGGTCCAATGTAAAGATAATATTTGTACATGCGCCAATGGATATTATAACAGACATGGCAACATATGCCGACGTAAATCAATGGGTAAGTTTTGATATTACTTTATACTCGTATATGTATGTATATATATATATATATATATATATATATATATATATATATATATATATATATTACTAGCTAAAACCCGACAAAGGAATGCATTAATACTAATAATTTGTACTGACTACCAAGTCATTTAGACTAAGTTCAGGAACTGCCATTCTAACCGTTCTCCAGATTAAAAAATCAATATTAACGTCGTATGGGAGGTGCCACAACCACTAATTCAGTTTCGCCCATATATCGACTAATGATTGATATTGACCACGAAGTTATTTGGACCAAATTTAGAAAGTTTCACTATTACCGTTCTCGAGATATACAAAAATCAATATTTACTTTGTATGTGAGGTGCCACACTCACTTATTCAGTTTAAAACATATTTCGGTTGAAGACGTAGATTGACCACAAAGTTCTTTAGACCAAATTCAGAACATTCCATTACTAGCGCTCCATATATATGTAAAAATTGATATTTTCTTTGTACGAAAGGTTCCACTCCTACTTATCCAATTCCGCCCACTTTTTGAATGATAATTAGTATTTACCCCAAAGTAATTTGTGCCGTCTTTAGAAACTCTTACTGTTACCGTCTTAAAGATGTAGACATATAAATAAAAATCTTATATGGGCGTGGCACCGCCCAGTTGAATAAAAACCATTAGAGAAAGCACACTTTTCCAACGCATGTATTGACTTGCAAAGCGGCTGAGTGGCTCTCAAGTTATAAAAGAACGAACATAGGACAACTTATTTTTATATGTCTAGATCTGTTCATAGATAGCTTTTACCCGGTGTGTTTTATGCAATACCCGCTTATAAAACGTTTTGGTTTTTTGGCTGATGTGAACAGATAACAAAGTTTCAATTGATGTTCTTTACATATAAAAAAAATATGTATGTATATTATGAATGGAAGGCGCCACGCCAACTTATCTAATATTGCACTGTTCACGACGTGGTTTGAATTAAATTTATAAACGTCTACTAACATACTACCGTCTTCAAGATATAAAAAAATAATGTTTACTATGTATGGGTGATGCCACGCTCACTTATCCAATTCCGAACATTTTTTGACTGATAATTTGTATTTGGACCAAATGTATGACTCTTACTTTACCATTTTAAAGATATAGGCGAAGAAATATGCACTACGTATGGGCGTGGCACCGCCCAGCTGGAACGCTAAAATTCATATAGCCTGTAGTTCCTCCAAGACATACAGAGAGACTGTTAAAAAATTTCAAGAAAATCAGTTCAAACATTTAACTGTCTATAGACTTCAAACAAACACATTTACGTACAAACATACTCGTACATATATATTGTACAAACACACATTCATTTTATATATAAGATATGTAAGTCTGTGTCGGTATGAAAGAATAGCTTAAAATTTTAAAAATTTGTTAAATAAGTTTAAGCGCTTTGACTTCTATTAAGCTTCTAGTGTAATAATTCAATTTGACGCTGATAAATCTTGGGCAGAGGGTGATTCTTGCTTTATCGCTAAACTCACCTGGCCAAGATTGGATTGTAGGCGTACCAATCAACTTTTTAAATTGGATCGCAGGAGCATCTCCTCTGTATTGTGTATCCTCTCGGGGCAATGCAATATGGGTAGACACGCGCAAAGGCTGCGTCTACCGGCTAATGATTTCTGTCGAGGTTGTAGATCGATCGAGGAAGAGGAGGATGTGGCCCATTTCATTTGCTAATGTCCGTCTCTAGCTAGACATAGACTGATCACACTTAGCTCGCCCTTTCTCGATAGTTTATCGGAGCTATCGATCATTGATGTCAGGCTGGTTTCCGACTTGATTTCCGGGAATGTGCTTCTATGTGGGACCTCTGGCTGGTGGTCAAGACCGGTTAATTGGGACTTGGTGGTCGATACGTGGATCTCGCTTTATTTGTAGTATCCCAACGGGCCGCTATGTGTGCTCAAGTGTGCCTTGTCTCAGCGAGGCTGCAACTTCCTCCTAACCTAACCTAACAACTTAATTTATGCTTATGTAGCCTCAAGCTACTCTTCCATATGAACACAGAATTTTTCCGTATTTTAATTATATTCGTATTTTTCTAATTTTTTTTATTTTAGAAATTGGTGATGCCTGTGTCGTTGACACTGATTGCGATAATTTAGGTAATAATGTCAAGTGTCTTAGTTTAAAGTGTCAATATGTGGATGAAATTAAACCAAATATTAACAAGAACAACAACAACAACAACAACATAAAATTAATAAGCAAAACAGACAGCAGCAGTAATAACAATAATATAAATACAAGAACAAAAAGACAAACTTCCACACCAACCGAAACCAATTCAAATTTCTCTAAGTCTTCACCTACGGAAAGTGAAGACTTTAATGTTGTTACGAAATTGGTTAATGGTGTTAGTAATACAGCCAGCTTGAAAACAAATAGCAACAACACCTTTAATAACAACAACACCTTAAGTGATACGGATCCAGACGATTTAAATACGGCTTCAAAAGACGATATTTCTTCAGCTACCACGAATAAAGAAGCCCAGAAAAGTCGTGAAATTGCTGTACAGACTAGTATCGATGGTTATGAATTGAAAGCTTTAACACCGCAAGTAAGAAATGTTGGCACGATTACGAACACAGCATCGACCAGTTCAAGCAGTCGTAGACCCTCCAAACAAAGACATCGTGCAACAACCAGATTTCGTTTTGACGATGATGAAAAAACTATATCGACTGTGTCGAACACTGATGACGATATTGAACGTCAACGTCAACTGCAACGGCAGCAGCAGCAGCTACAATGTAAATGATACAATCTTTTTAAAAACAAAAACAAAAGAATATTTAATTTAATGCCCTTCTTTACAGATGGTTTCCAATGTCCCTATAATGGAGAATCCTGTACCGGCCTACCCCACTCTATATGTTCCAATAATGTTTGCTTGTGTCGTCCGGGTTATTATCATAAAGACGGAAAGTGTTTTGCTGGTAAGTTTGTGGAAAAAATACAAATAAATTGGATTTAAAATTATTTTATTTTAGTGGTAGCTTAGGTTACACACTAGCCGTTTACTACAAGTTATTTCTGTGAACATTTTTTTTTAGATTATACGTTCTATAACCCGTCATTGTATTTAGACAAATTTTTTTCGGGATTATCTAAAATTCTCTCGAAAGGTACAATATTTCAGGTTCATTTACGTTTTTTTTTACATATTTATAGCAACATATGATACATCACACCAGCACACAGCATTATCTTTTTTAATACCGATCTAGTTTTTGCTACCATCAGCGAAGCATCAGCTTGTTTTGTCATTTTTGATCTTTTTCTCACGTTTTCAGTTTTCATCGACCATAATTGTTAGCTTCAGAAATGGTTCGATTTTGTTTCGTTTTAACAGTTGTTCACCGTCAATAACAACTACCTGGTGACGAACGTCGTAGTGAATCATCGTGCCAAATGCTGACAATGATACACACGATGAATTTTCTTTGGTGTCATACAATACTTTTTGAATAATTGTCAACATTTTCATAGATGACAAAAGTTGATTTTATCTTGCAGGCTTGGTGAGTCCTAACAGACAATATAACTGAGAATCATTAGTGCTTTAATCGTTAACAGGGTAGCAGACAAATTTGTACATCATTAAGCATCGAATAAATAGTCGGATAAATGGAAAAAAACAAGCAAAATAAAAAAATTGCGAATATATGAGAAAAATACCAATATTTTTTTGCTAAATATCCAAAGAAAGCAGCACGCTTTGGAGCTGAAAGAAATATAGACAACTATAGTTTCGAAATAGTTGACAGTTTTATATACATATGTAGGCACATACATATGTAACCTTTGCGTACGATTGTACTGCCAACATAAATGAGCAAATAAGATCAGCAACCGGCCTGATATCACACATGACTGGGAAGCGTGGACACTGAAAAAAGTGAAAATAATATTGCTGAGAGAACATTTCTCAAAAGATGACTTGGGTCCGGTTAATTAGCAGCGATTCAGTATAGAATTCGAAGCAACGATGAACTAGTGAATACATTAAACATTTTACTGCTATCAGCTACGTCAGTTTAAGAAGAATAAGATGTGCAGGCCAAATAGCCATATGACATCCGAACTAAATAACTAAGAAAATATATTTCGGGAATCCAGAAGGCAACAGATCTTAATAGAAGAAATAATGTCCGGTCTAAAAGAATAATCGTACGTACAGAAGTTTGGACAAAAGCTACGATAGACAAAGAAGACATTGAAAGGCCAAGGCTGAGCCTTTTTATTAACTGTTAGGCCATTTTCATTTCCAATGGAGAATTTTGTCACTGATTTTCACCAAAAAAATTATTTTAAACGGATTTCTTTGAAATTATAAATCGATTAAAGTAAAAGCTACTATTTATGGCATAGAATCCGGTCCATAATTTCTCACTTCCCATACGGAGCTCACCTGGAAAATCTGCTAAAGTTTAGAGAAGAAAACACAAATAAACAAATTTTTACCAAAACAAAATCAAAATTTATTAGCCGTCTAAGCGGTTAATAGTATTAAATAGGCTCTTTATTGTAAAAAGAAAACTTTTTTTGTTTTGTAATTAATTTGCAAACTGCCAAGCCTTGTTTTTATGAGTTAAAATAAGTATATCGCACATTAAACCATGCACAGTAACAACTCAAAATTTTTTTCTCATAAATCAATTTACAGATCAAATCTCTAACGACCACGAGAATTTCGTTTGCATCACTATCTTCCTTACATGAGAATATATTATGTCTGTTTTTATGCTACAAGCGTCACAACTTGTACATTACAGGGTTGACAAAAAACTGAGTTTTTTTAGAAACACATCCCACCGGGTTTTACAGGGTTTTTTGATGTTTTTTTTTTTTTTTTTTTTGTTGGGCTTTGTTGGGTTTTTATAACTGCTTCCAAATTGCGTTCAAGTCGACAATATTTTTTGTTTGTTAATACAATTACTTTGTTTTACTATTTATACTCTTGGTGGTAGCTATGAGCTGCTAAAATTCGGGGATTAGAGCAAACTGCAATTACTTCGTTTGAACCATGCATTGTAACAAAAAACGGACGGAATACAAAGACGGACATAATTAAACTATTATTTTGCATGACAACGCTTGGCCTCACGTTGCAAAACATTCAAAACAATTATTAGAAACGATCAAATACTTTATTCGAACATTGCTTACGGCATTGCGCTAAAACTGTCTGTTTGAATTACGAAACACATTCACTTTACGGCGCAAATTACCTCGTTCTAGGGCTAAAAAACCTTTACACAAAAAGTGTAAAGGAAGCAAACGTAACACATACGAGTATTCATCTCTTTTCACGGTCTATATTTTCAGAACCTACCTGGGCCATATAAAACAGTATGAGTTTATCTGCAAGCATGTCACCTATTCACTTCCTTTGAAGAAATATAAAATCGGCTTGAAAGTCGCGGTGCCTTAAAGACGAGAAGTTTTTCTGAGGCGGGATTGGGTAATTGGATCAGAGGCGGGGAAGAGATCTAAGCAGTGATTTGATAAATTATTATTTTGACAAATTTGCTATTTCATTTGCTTTTTTTTTAGCTAAAAATAACTGATCGAATTAATTCGTAGTTACAGTACAAAGCTACGAAAACCTTTAAATTAATAAACCCACCCTGTTTTTTTTTAATATATAATTACCCAGTGGGTTGCCAACCTTGGTACATTATCAACTAAAGAGCGCTATTTTTAGTTGTGACAGTGGGATTATGAGCAATTGCGTGGTTTTATTTCACAAAAATATCATTATTTCGAGTTGTGGCGCTATTAATGAAAAAAGTGTTTTCAACAAAACATATTATATTTGATTACAACTTAAAATTATTGCACAAAATTAAACAAAAATTAAGTAAACTGTCCTTTTAGGCAATCTACTCCAATGTGAAACTCAATTTGACTGTATAATAAACAACCACGTTGTTTACCTCTCCTGAACATTTACAAATTTTGAGTTGTGATTGTTCATGATTAAGTGTGAGATCACTTTAGGCCGTCATAATGAGGATTTTTAATTTCAATGGATTTACGCGTACATATCACCACTCAAGAGCAATATTGTAGCCGCAGTTCTTATTTATAAATATATATGTCGGAAGAATATTGTGTCCACGGGACGTTAAAGTTGGCTTTCTCGGTTACGAAAATGAATTCGATAGTGTACACAATACTTGTCCATACTAAACTAAAACCACTTATTGAATGAAATGGGTTACCAAACGCGCATGGAAAGCTTCATAACTCAGTTAGAATCCAATGAGATATCATGGTTCGTCAAATCTTTGGTAGTAAAAACAATACAGCACTATAACTGTACTAAAGGCTGCGGTAATGGCTTTTTGAGTATCAAATGCAGAACAAGTCCGCTTAAATCTTTTGCACAGTATGCCTCGACAAATTTTTGCTCTTATTTTTAACAATGAAGTGTCAGCAAAAAAAAAAAAAAAAATTGTAACAAAAAATTTGATCATAAAGTAATTTACTTCAATTTTGGATTTATTGAAGTGCAACTATAATTGTCATTATTATTTATTTGATCAATTCAATACAACAAGAATATTTTTTATATTACAGTATTGGTTAGAGAACTTGTTATATCTATGAATATATTTAAAAATACAACAAAGTAATGAATGAACTAATTGACAAAAAAATTAATAAAAAGTTAACTAAATTTAATATTAATTATCTGAACAAAAATAATGATTCGAGTTTACATATCAAAAACAATTATCAGTATTGCAGAAAATAACTAAGAAAAGTGCATTGGTTATAATTTGTGTCCGAGGAGGAAAGAAATAAAGAAGTGTTGCTCAGATATGTCTCTATTATATTTTAAAGCATTTATTCTGTTTCCCCTATTTGACCTTGAGAAATGTATTTTCCGATATAGATAGGGTGGATGCTGACTATACATGATCTTATATAGGCTCGGCACTTCAGCAGATTGTCAAATGTGACACCGTTATTACGGCTCCTGGCCTTACTAATACCAAGTACATATCAAGCAAACAGTTCACAACCATACAAACGGGTTAGCAATATATATGTTTTCGCCAGTAGCATTCGATTATGAGTAGGTGTCAAATATTGCGACATCCAGAGATTCCGAAGCATACCAAAAGTTTTTCCACAGTTAATTTTAATATGGTCTGATCAATTTAGCTCCTTATTCAAGACAACACCAAGTATCCTTGCGGAATTGACAAAGTTAATATTCGTTCCATTAATATGTATGGGTGGTAAATACGAAATTAAGTTTTCCGCTGGTCCTATAACTAAATCTGGTGTAAATCCTGGCTTATCAAATGTATACAGTTAGACGCATCAGAAACTCCGCAAGCTAATATATAACTGTACATCTTCAGCATACATTTGTGTCTGGCAATGATTTATTTGCAATGGAAGATCATTTGCATAAATAGAATATAACAATGGACCAAGTATGAAGCCCTGCGGCACTCCCGTTGGCATTGAACAGTTTTTGGAAATATTCAAATTATGGTAAACACTCTGATTTCTGTCGCTCAGATAGGATGAGAGCAGTTTTAATGCAGTTGGGAAAAAATTGCATTAGTATTTAAATTTATAGATCAAAATGAAATGATGCATTGTTTCGCTTATTAATTTGGCATATAATTTCCTCGATTACATCAACCAAAGCACTAAGGCAGCTATGTTTGGGTCTAAATCCAGATTGCCTTTCAGTTAACAACGAGTTGGTTTATAAATAACGGCTAATTTGTAAATGTATCAATTTCCCAAAGACCTTAGATAAATACGGCAATATAGCAATAGGTCGACAACCTTTTTGAATAAAACTAAGATATTTTTTTTCTCTGAAACCTACCAAATTTTTATTGTTTTAATACTGCCTTATATCTGCTATAATATAGCTCTTAAGTGTATATATACAATATTTCTCTAAGTAGTTCATTTAGGGTTCCTCAATATTTTCCCATAGACCTTTATTAAATATAAATATTTAACTTTAGTGATTTAATTGTATTTTTGTTTCAGAATTGGGCGAGATAGCAGAAAGCTCTGATGAATGCGAAAATCGATATGATCCGATAACTAAAAAATGCAATTGCCAAAAGAATTTCTATTATGACTTTAATTTAAGAGGATGTCGTAAACGTATGTTATAAACCTTACAGCCATTTCAAGTGAACCCGTTTTGAATTCTGAAACTCTTTTTACAGCTATAACCTATAAATTAGCATGTGTCGCTGATAATCAATGCAGTCCATTTGGTGCCGCCTATTGTCATTCCGAAATACCAAGACGTTGTACATGTAAAGAATATGCTGAATACGATGAGCTTTTACAAATGTGTGTCTTTAATAAAGGTTTGGGTTCTGAGTGTGAAACGGATGATGGTTGTTCTGTAGAACATGCCATGTGTTCAAATCGGATATGTGTCTGCAAAGAGAACTTTTTAAGAAGGGATGACATATGTTTGCCGGGTAAGATACAACTAAACTATTAAAATTTAACAAAATAATCACTGTAAAAGTAATAATAAATGATTTAAAAATTGAATATAACAGGCATTGGTGCTGAATGTTTAGAAGATGATGAGTGTCAGGCGGAGAATTCACTATGTGCCACCACCACCGCTTCCAATGGCACACAGGACCAATCCAAGACCTGTCAGTGTCGCAAAGGCTTTGTACACTTTAAGGATGAGTGTATTAAGGAGGGTAAGAGTGTTACTTTAAAAGTAAAACATTTCAAATATTTTGAAATTTGTTATTAAAACTTTAGCCGAGGATATCGAAGAAGAATGCGTTGACAATGAACAGTGTAAGCCACTGCTGGCCTCATGTGTTGAAAACAAATGCTCCTGCGGCGACAAACAAACGTTTCAAAATGGTCGCTGTGAAAATAGAAAAGGTTGCTACTTTTTTTCTTTTTAACGAATCTTTGTTTTCAAATTCACTTCTCTTTCCAGCTCTTAATGAAGTCTGCTCTACGGCTAGTGAATGTTATGTAGAAAAGGGTGCTGAAAATGTTGAATGTCGTAATTCCGTGTGCCAGTGTAAATTTGGTTACAGAAGTGATTCTGAGCATCGTTCTTGTGTTGCGACAAATAAGAAAAGTAAGTGTCGTTAAAAGTTTTTAATTTTTAAATATTATTTTTAAAGATAAAAAGTGGTTCACTCAATTTCGTTGTGGCCGTACAAGCATAGAAGATGCCTAACGTTCTGGATGTCCAGATAGGTCTCTACACCCGAAATAACTATAAAAATTCATGTTATGGTGTTGGCCGTTCAGAGATTGAAAGTTCGAGTGTTTGTGGAAGCTATAGACATCTTACATGGCTCAGTTGTTTGAATTTTGAATAATAATTTGGGTATGAGGATGCTTTTCGCAATATGAGTGCTGCGTTTGTTTACAATCAACTACAAACACAATCGTATGAAGAGCTATGGAGCCGTTTCGTAACTGTTAAAACAATGGCTTTAAGCGGTGATTTGACGCTAAACGGCCAATGTGAGTTTGTGTACCAATAAAGTGATGACGACCGTTTTTTGGAATGTACGTGGTACAATTGACATTGACTACCTGCAAAAAGGTAAAACAAACAATGGAAAATTACTTCTTTTTTCCGTTTTTTTTTTCATGCAGTGAATTGTATTGTACTAGGAAAATAGATTGTTGGAAAGAAGATCGAGGGAGTAGTGTTTATGGAACTATCAGGAAAAATTTTCAACGGAAGATCATTCCACAGATGAACAGTGCGTTTAAAAGCGAATATCCTCTATAATGCGTTGTGTGATTTATTGAACTGCAAAAGGATGCGCTTTAGGAAAAGAAAACTAGTACTAAATGAAAATGTGCGATTATTGGAAAACAATAGAACAATGAAACACACGCAATGTGACGATGCGAATCGATAGAATTGGCTACATGGCCAATGGTCACAGATGAGACCACCACGTCTGTGTGACAAAAACAACATAGTGGCTTGCGCACAAATTTACCAAATCACTTCTGAATGTGTCATTTATATTCCCTTCTACAATGAAAGAAATATGAATGACAGATGTTCCTGTCATCCGCGAAAGGGTAGATAGGCTTGGAAGTGAGAAGAAAAAAATGGTTAAGAAATATTAGAAATAGAGTGGGAGAAAGAACTCTGAATTAATCTTGAACTCGCCAGTTGAGAAGCCAAATATAAGCACTCTTATATATCATCTCGTAAACAACGGCCCATTTTATAACCTCAACAGCTACATTTTTTGAAAGAAATACAAAAATTTCTTAAAGGAGACCATGCTGATTGACTTTTTATTCAAAAAACCTGTGTTTCATCAAAAAATTAACGGACTTATTGACCCGCCCTCGTAATTAATCTATTTATTTAATACTCATAAATGTATTTAAGTCATAGTTGAACAGATAAGCTCTTTTGAACCTTAGCTGACTGAGAATTATCTACAGCGTATATGTATAGAACCGAACGCAAATGAGCAGATAATAACAATATAATAAATAAAGCAATAAATATCATTTAGTTGTGGAATAGATGTTACCGTGTGTTGTTGTTGTTGGGTGATGGTATGTTGCGGCTCATCAATGTCATATTAAGGCTAGACCGGATGATAAAATCCATATTTTTTTGAATTTTTTTAGGATAGTGTTGAAAAGGCATTATATTCTGATTTATTTTCTATTTTTGTTTGTTTTAGGTTCTTCCGGAAGGCCAAGTGCTCTTAAAATAATAACATTTATGCTGATTGGATCAGCTTTTCTCATAACCAGTGCCGCTATAAAACAAGCCTATTATTAGTTCTCAAGTCCAGCATACAAAATCTTTAATACAAAAGCAAGGATATAGCAACATTAACAAACAACACCAAACATAAGGGAAATAGTGCAATCGAAAAACTTTTAAACTTTCAAAGCAGAATATCATCAGTAAAAAAAACAGCCTGTAATTAGTAGCCTTAGAAAACGAATTTTAGTAAAAATTGTTTATTAATTAGTTAAAGAAAATAAAAATTACAAATTTAAGCACTCTTAAGAATTTATTAAAAATTTTAACACACTGAGAAAAAAAAGCCACAATCATATTTTCGCATAATTAATTAGAAAACAAAATCCATTATTTATTGTAGAAAATTTTCTTATTCTATATTTTATTGAAAAAAAAAACAACAACAACAAAACAATGGGAGTACATATAAAATTAAAGCAATATTTATTGTAACTAAAAGATAATTATTTTATTAATTATTTGTTAGTATATTTCACACTTACATACCTATGTTTATATGTAGATACTGAAATGAATAAAAGTGTACAAAAATAATTAACTAAAAAGAGAAAATATAACTTTAAAAAAAAAATTATGAAACTGATGTTTAATAATAATTTTAAAAAATTCTAATTTAATTTAAAAAAAACAAATTATTACAAAATTTTATCAAAGGAATTATAGCAACTTAATTAATTTATTGACTTATATAAAATATAGGGGAGTGGCGTGGTGTAGTGGTTAGAGCGCGCGCATAACAACACAAACAACCCAGGTTCGAACCCTAGCAGAGCACATGACGAAGAAAAAATTTAATTGCGGTTTCGAATGTTTGATAATAAAAAGAGGCTTTAACTCCATCTAAAAAAAAGAAAAAAGCCCCCCTGACCCTTCTCGTCGCATACCTCTGGCGATGATGACAAGCATCAGACGAATGGTCAGGAAAAACACGCCACCTACTAGGAAAAAGTTACAATGCTAAAGTAAAGATCACCACCAATTAGCAAGGATATTCACCACTACACAAAAAAAATCATATGGAGGAAGCTACAGCGGATTGATCGTCTTCTTAGCTTGACATATCAAATTGACTAAAGAAACTGAAACAAAGCAATAGATGCTTTTTGGAAAGCCAATATGCTCCCTAGAGGAGTGAGGGAAAAAAAATATATATATATAAAATATAATTATAATTGCTTAGATGTTAAGATTTTAGTTAAACAATATTTAATAATAATTTCTTTTCCGAAACTATATTAAAAATAATTTTATCAAAACCAAATTTTGTTTTCTTTTTTTAATCAAAATCTGTTATCAGCTCATCAAAGCTCATCATCATTAAAGTTTAATTTAAGACTTTGGGAAATACGATATAAAAATTACCTACTGCTTGGTATGGTCATCTTATAATCAAATAAATATCAATCGTAATATATCAATATATAGCCTGCTTTTGAAGAGCTTCAAAACTTAAAATGATAATACACGACAGAAATATTCTTAGAATGAAACTTTATTACTTATATCTATCTGGTAGATCATATCATGGTATTTATTGTTTGAGTATGATTTCCGGCATACAGTGACGTGCAAAAGTGTAACATGGCCTAATACTTCACATTTTAACACACTGTATATTATTAAGTTTAAATGAACTGAGTACTTTTGTTGTATGGTATTACAGGTACAAATGTCCTCTTCCTCCAACAGCAACAACGAGAATAATAGCAATAAAAAGTGTAAATAGAAACAAACGTTACAATTTGCACTGTTGATTTTATAATATATCGCAATCCAAAACTATCATGTAAAACAGAAAATAAATCATACTGGTCGCTTCATAATAGCTTAGTGCTGTATTTCGAAAACTGGTGTAGATTCATTAGTAAACAGATATGGTACCATGCGTAAGAAATAGTACCTGGCCATTCTGTAACAAAATCTGCCAGGTGTAGTAGATTGACAGAAAATTGCAAGACAATGACCCAAAACATACTGTACATATTGTTAAAAACCGGCTTAAAAAGACAGTGATGGCTTATATGAAATGACCTCCACAATATCCGAATATGATTTCGATTGAGAATTTGTGGATTCATGTCAAATCACAGCTCGCTAAGTATTCAAGTCCGATCAAAATAATGTACGAGTTGTGAATGCAAGGAAAGGACGTCTGGTAAGATATACCAGTAGAATTTGAAAAAAAAACACAAAAAAGGATACTGGATATCCTATTGATTATAATACGTATTTTTATAAATATTGAAAATAGAATCAATGGTGCAAATTGTAACATTTGTTTTTATTTACACTTTTTGCTGCTACTGCTGTCTTTGTTGTTGTATTGTCATCAAACTAGTTATGGAGGAAGAAGACATGTGTACTCATACGAGTAATACCATACAACAAAATAACTTAGTTCATTTAAAATTAATAAAGTTCATGGTGTAAAAGGGGAAAGTTTTAAATCATGTAACACTTTTGCACGTCACTGTATGTATGTCCGCCGCGATGCAAGTCCAATTTTTTACAACTTTTTTCAATTAATCTAATATGGCGGCAACGGTGGCTTGAATGTTGTCTTCTATTGCTACAAGTGTTGCTGATTTGTTGACATAAAGCAATGAGTTAACATATTTCCATGCCCAATGGGTCTTTCTATTAGACACAGAACTCTTAAGGAAGTTGAATTAGAAATATCCAAACTAAGCAAAAAAAAATCCAGGCTGTGATAAGCGCTAAACATATTAAATTATTTTCCAAAAGAGGTATAATTTTTCTTACTCCAATTTATAACTCGATTATGAGACTATAACACTTTCCATTACAGTTAAAATGTGCGGAAATTGTAATGGTGCCAATACCAAATAAGCCTGAAAATATTATAACGTCTTATAGGCCGATAAGCTTACTGTCTTCTCTTTCTAAAATATTTGAAAACCTTTTTTTTAAATTGCAAAAAATATTGGATAACAAAAAAATAGTACCTGAATATCAGTTTGGTTTTCGACAAAAACACGGGATGCCTGAGCGTTGTCATCGTATTATTAAAGTTATAAGAAATGCTCTGGAAACGAAACTTTTTGAATGTTAAGAAAGCTTTTGACAGAGTATGGCACCCGCGTCTATTATATACATTAAAACAACTTCTTCCATCACCTTTTTATTTTGTGCTTCTGTCGTCTACAAAGGTCGCTTCTTTTATGTTCAAATAAATAACAATCTGTGAAAAAAAACGGGTATACCTCCGGGCAGTTTACTGGGACCTTTTCTTTATATAATTTACACCTCAGATATGCCAGTAAATGAGTTTACAACTATTGCTACGTACGCCGACAATACTGCGCTAATTGTTTGCAACAATAACCCCACAAAAGCTTCAAGAGAGTCGCGTTGACGTTGTTTCAAGTTAGTTTAATAAATGGAACATAAATACATATGTGTAAATAGAGAGAAATAATTTCATATCACATTTACACTAAGAAGAGGTGATTGTTCAGCTATATATTATATTATTGATAGGTAACAAATTTCCAATTCGAGTTGTGTGAAATATCTTGGAATGCATTTAGACAGGCGCCTAACATGGAAAGAACACATAAAGGCTAAGAAAGAACACCTTAATATTAAAACAAAATTGTTACACTAGTTGCTGCGGGTAGTAACTCGGAATTAAGTTTGGAGAACTAAGTTCTATTTTATAAAACAATATAAAAACCTGTATGGACATAGGTATCGATATTTTGTAATATTATCGATCTAAAACTTTTCAACTGATAGTCAAGGCTTCCTGGTTTGTCACCAATGAAAACATTTATAAAGATTTGTCTATACTTAAAGTCAAACAGGAAATTAATAGATACAACTCAAACTATCTTTAAAGACTTAGTTAGTTATCATTCAAACGTTCTTGCAATAAACTTACTAGATGATAGTGATGAGGTTAATAGACCCTGCTTTTAAGTCGACGAATAGGTGGTGCGTGTTGATATTCTTCTTATGGGTCTTATGCAGGATTTGAAGTATTGTAAAAATCTGTTCGAGAGTGAATTTACTGTGCCTACAGCCGCACTAATAGGGTGAAATCAGCTTGTTGATGATGGGCTTCAGTCTTTCGCACAATACGTTTGATAAGACTATGTATTAATCAAACTAATCAAGCGGTAGTTTTCGCAGATGGAAGGATCACACGTCTTATAAGCTGTGCAATGTATAATGTAATGTCTCAATATTACCGCTCCCACCATTCAGTAACTGCAAAAGTGATTTATCCAATATCCAAGCATGACCTGGATATCTGTCACTAAATTGCCATTTTCATACCTATAGGAACCTGCATCAGTCCTGAAACCTTACGTCTGACGCTTGATTTTCGGGAAGAATTTTTGGGTCAAGTTCCTGATGTTCTGATTTATGGAGCAATCGGTCGTTCTCGTCATTTAAAGAATTTTTTCGAATCAATTGCAGATAAATCATGTTAATTTTATACCCATACAGTCGGTTTAATTTTAGCAAAGCATAATGAGTATAAATCAGAAGAATGGCAACTATTTAGATTTACTAACTATTTAACTTTAACTATTTAGATTATTTTAATTCCAATCGCATTAAGTACTAACACAAGAGAAACTTATTCGTCATTGAAACAAATTCTCGATGTCGTGTGAAACCTGACACTGTGGTGATCAGTATAGAAGGCAGGACCGGATAAAATGAAAAATTGAATAAGTTTTAAAAATAATTCAACCTTCGAAAAAATTTGCATTTTGTATTTATACTAAAATATAAGTAATAAATTAATTAAATTAATAATTATTAAATTATTTTAATTCGTTTACTCTTCATCATCATCATTTGACTCGTGCTCATCATGTGATGAATTCGAACATTCAGATTGTGTTTCTTCGCAATGTAAATTTTTTAAGCGTAAATATTTCAGACCTATTAAATAGTTTTTTTCATTGGCATCCTGTACAGCGTTATTTAACTCAGCATTCTTCTGCATGGCCTCGTCCTTAAATAAATTTCAACTTTTAATTGTTATTCTATACAAAAATCTCGTGTTAATTTTAGCTTTATTACCAACTGTTTCGTACGTGTATTGAGTAATACCTTCACATCGTGCAACTCCCTTATCATAGCATTACGTTCCATTGCATGATAATCCCTTTGCAGCCGGCATTCTTCTTCGAGTTCATGATTAATGCGCTTCAAATGATACATTTCTGTTAGCATGACATTTTGTTTGTCCATTAATGTCTTCACCAGACTCTCTAGATTTTCTATTGTTATGCGAGCCTCATTAAGATTCTTACTTAAAAGCCAGATTTCGGCACGTGCTGCAGCCAATTCGGTGGCAGACACATCAGTTCGATTAAGAGTTTCAGGGCTATAACAAACAAAACGAAAAAGTGTAGAAAATGGTATTTTTTCTTTTAAACTATTAGATCCTACACTTACTCATCCTCTTCATTATTAGCTGAAGCTTCTTTTTGTGTATTTCCAGGATCTGCATTTGGATCAGTACCAATGGTGAGACAATCCTTAGAATGCACAAAATATTGACAAATGCAAGACATTTTCAAAAGACTTTGATAAAAAATAATTTTCAACTGACTTTTATATTTAAATTTTAGTAGTATTGGCAGAATGAAGATAAAAAGGGAGAACTAAAAAGGAAAGAGAGGTGTCATTAGAGCACCCTTTTGGCAAATAAAAAATTAAAAATAATTTAAACGTTTTAAAAATCGTAGACAGTACGATATATCAAAATGATCTGTCACGATTTGCAAATCAATACATGCGTCGGAAAGGTGTAGTTTCACTGATTGTTTAGCTTTAACTGGTCGGTGCCACGCCCATATAAATTTTTTTTTTATATGTTTATATCTTCAAAACGGTAATAGTAAGAGTTTCTAAACTTGGCCCAAATAACTTTGTGGTCAATACAAATAATCAGTCAAAAAGTGGGCGGAATTGGATAGGTGGGAGTGCCATCTCCCATACAAAGTAATTATCGATTTTTATATATCGTGAGAACGGTAGTAGTGAACGTTTCTGAATTTGGTCCAAAAAACTTTGTGGTCACTATACTATATATCATCACTCAAAAAGTGAGCGAAATTGAAAAAGTATGTAAAAGTGGCACCTCCCATACAAATAAAATATTGATTATTATATACATACTCGTATCTCGAGAACAGTTAGAATAGCAGTTACTTAGCTTAGTCTAAACGATTTGATAGTCAATACAATTGATTAGTTGAAAAATGGGCGAAATTGGATAAGCGGGTATGATACCTCCCATACAATGTGAATGTTGATTTTGTATATCCTGGAAACATTTAAAGTGGAAGTTTCTAAATTTCATCTAAATGACTCGGTAATTAATAGAAATCATCAGTCAAAAAGTGGGAGGAATTTTATAAGTGGATGTGGAGTCCCATACATATTAACTATTAATTTTTATATATCATGTGAACGGTAATAGAAAAAATTTCTAAATTTAGTTTAAACAACTTTTTGGCCAGGACACATCATCAGTCGATAACTGGACGAGATTGAATAAGTGGGCATGGTAGCTCCCATTCATATTAAACATGGAATTTTGCATGAGTGGAAAACGGTAACTGTTAAAGTTTCGTGAACTATCCATATCAGTCAAAAATTGGGAGAGTTTGGAACAGCGGTTATTGCACAAAGCACACCAGGTAAAAGCTGTTTATATACGTATTCTAATCTGTATAACATATATAAAAATAAGTTGTCCTGAGAAATACATTCTATAGGTATACAACACAAAGCCTCCCAGCAACGTGGGAAGTGTTACTCTAGTAAAATATGAATGCTTTTAGATAAAATCAGAGAATCCATAATTTACTTGCGAACACGTTCAGAAATAAATTCCGAATCAGTCACGATGATACACTTAGTAATACCTTCTGTGACTCCTACAGAAATTCATATTGTCTCAGTTCCTATTCAACAGTGGACATAAGATGGAGACGTAACTAACAATCGAAGAATTTGGAAATCGCCAACGATATTTGCTTCTTAACACAGCTATCGTCCCATGTATAAAAAAACTTTAATCTCTAGAAATTGAAGCTACAAAAACTCTACTATGGCTCAACATTGATAGATGTAAGGTAATGCGCTGCAACGCTCTTAACAACTCCAAATCATGATACTCAATATCGAGTTAGAAACGGTTAGTGATTTCTGCTACCTTGGTAGCATTTTAAACAAAACTCGTGGCTGTAGCGATGATATAATGTTTCGGATCTCTAAAGCCCATCAATCTTTCGCTATTTTGCGACTGCTATCACGAAACGGAAAAAGATTAACATACTGTATTCCACTCTTACCTACAACCAGTCATACTCTATGAATGCGAGTATTGCAATACAACATCACGCTTTGTCTACGCTATTCAGGCATTCATCAATTGATGTCTTCGGAGGATATTGGAAATAGTTTGGCTAAGCACCAATACTAATTTGTAGGAATAATCAAACCAACTTCCAATTCACATGTAAATTGTTCATTGCATATGGCGCTGTATTGGTCAAACGCTTCGAGGACCACATTAAGACATACCAAGTACTGGGTCAAATGACCCCTATCCGTCTTTCCAGGTAGTTGTGCCACTTATTTGCGTTTGGAACACTTTAATAAAAGAGGAATATTTGTAGACTCAGTTTAATCCAATTTTAAGTAAAGTCATGAAAAAGTGAATTCAGAAAAATTGTAAATAATAAATATATTTTTAATCAAATATAAGAATGGGTCAAATGGGTGAAACCTCAACATGAAGTGAATATGATAACGGTTTATTTTTTATATATCGTTTTTAAAAATTAAATTTTCCAATTCTCAAAATATTTATTTTGAGATAACTTTGGTAGAAATGTCATCTGTTGATAGTTTTAGAAACTCTAGAGTCTACACTAAGAAATACAACTCCAGCATGTACCCAATAATGTCACTACGTGTGACAAATAATGATAATTTAAAATACACATACATATGTGTACTCGTGATCTCAAAAGGTTACAGCCTTTGGTGTGTAGGTTGTTTTTGACGTCTGTATCAACTTATGAATAGTCTATTCAGCTCTACTTTACGTTTAATGTCGTCTATAGTGCTCAAATATTTACAAGTGTTAAAATGTTTTTGGCTTAAAATTTCGCCTTCTAAAGTGTGGGTCTTCGTCGCAAATTAACTATGATTTAATGAAACGTATTTATCGAGGCACTAAAAGAAAAAATAGTTACAACTTGCGACAAAAAAATACCTGGAAAGTGATGCTATTTTTCTGATAAACGCTATTGAATTCAACAAGATTCACTGATAAAAGGGCAATTCACGAACGAAATTGGACCATTCGAAACCAAGAAAGGTAATGCTTTGTATTTGGTCGGATTGGAAAGTACTATGATTATGCGTTTCTACAACCTGATCAAACAATTGATTCCGAGATTAATTGAAATTAACGAGATTAAAGCAGCAATTCAATTTAAACAGCTAGAATTGATCCACAAAGAAGGTGTTGTGTTCCATCGCGACTCACATCTTTGATGAACCGGCAGATACTGAGAGAGCTTGGCAACAAAGTTAGCAGCCCACTGCCTAATAGGCAGAGGAACCAATGTTCTAAAAATACGGCGGGTGCGGCATTTGATCGTTTTTGACAATCGTTTGGCAACTTTTGCGGCATGAAGACGAACGTTGTCATGCAAAAAAATAACTTAATCTTGTCTGTCTTTGTATTCTGGCTGTTTTTCTCATAATGCACAGATTAATTATGAGCAGTGCAGCAATTTCAGTCTGCTTTAGCAGCCCATAGTACACAACGCCGCCTTGATCCGACCAAGAGTGCAAAATTGCATTATAAACACTAAAACAACGCAAGTTTACTAACAACCTAACACATTTGTCTAATTAAACGAAATTAGAAAGCAGTTTTAAAACCCAATAAAACGCAAGAAAAAACCATCAAATAACCCAATAAATCCGTTATGTTGGGTTATTTTTTAAACACGGATGTTTTGCCAACCCTGCTTGGCAAAAACATTTTTGTTCAATTTTTTCTAAAATTTTTTAGTTTGAACTGTTTTTATCTAATATTTTATATATAGGGTGGACGTTCAAATTTGAAACAGCGATTATTTCGAATTTGGCAATACTTATGTCATTCTATTCTGTCACAAACTTAATTATATTATTTCCACTGAACGAAATGAATCGATTTACGCTTGAGCAACGTTGGGATTTATTGGAAGTTTATCATCATTTAAAATCATCTTTTCAGATTAAGGTCATTTTCATCTTAGTGGGTACGTTAATAAGCAACACTGCCGTATTTGTGGCTCAGAAAACCCAAACGTGATCTTACAAAAGCACCCATTACGAGTGACTGTTTGGTGCGCCTTGTGGAGCGGAGGCATCATTGACTCATATTTCTTTGAAAATAAGGACGGCGCAACCGAAACACCTATCACACCATGATAAACAATTTTTTTGTGCCCGCTCTTGATGTTCGGTTGCAACAGGATGTTGCAACTTGCAACGTATCTCATGCCACAATCGATTTATTTCGTCAAACGTTTGATGGCCCTTTACTTAGCATAAAATGGTGATGTCAGTTGGGCGCCAAGAAGCTGCGATCTGACACCGTTGGACTATTTTTTGTGTGGCGCCGTTAAAGATAAGTGTTATGCCGGAAAACCAGAGACAATTGAGCATTTGAAGTCCAACATTCGTAATGCCATTACCGAGCTACGACCCTACGAAAAAGTTCTTGAAAATTGGTTCGATCCAATGGTGTACTGTGGGGCCATATGAATGATCTAATATTTCATTTCTATCCGGAACAATTATACTTCATAACAAAAAAATAAATTTGGCAAAATTTCAAACCGTTTTTGTTTTATTGTATTTTTAAATTTGATCTTTTAAATTGCCCATCCTATAGAAACCATACCACTTGTAAACATATACTCTTAAGCTTGATGGCATAGAATGTACCAATGATTTAGTATCTGGTGTTCTTAACGATTACACGAGTTTAAATCAAAATCATAGAAAATCTTATAATATTAATGTTTAAATATGATTTCGGCCATGTGGCCGCCAAAGCGCAATCTGCAGCATACATTTTCACAAACTTTTCGCAAAATATGCTGCAGTATTTTGCCAATAACTCTTCAAATCTTGATTTTCAGGTATTCCACTGTCGACGTAGACAAGTGACTTTGCATAACCCCAAAGTAAATAAGCCTAAGGAATAAATCGCATGATCTTGGTGACCAATTAATATAAGTTCTTTGAGTAAATCAATTGTAGCGCAAGATTAATGCCAGCTTATTAGTGTAAGTCCACCCATAATGAAATGTCAAACCTAATTAAACAAAAAGTAAATCGGTTATCAAATAAAGCAGTGTTGTCAACTCGAAGCTATAAACCTTTAAAAAACACACAAGATAGTATGTTTAGATACTATGTTCCATTAATAGTTGAGGCATTGAAAAATGTCACAGTATTTTGTTACATTCATAGTTTCATCGGTTTTCGTCAATGGGCCAATTCCATTCTGAGAGAATGAACCTAAACAACCTTTTCGTTCCTGGCGTGCAACTGGCAAGAAAGTTTTTAACTATATTTTTTTAAAAGTTGTAAGAATTTTTTTTTCCAATGTATGACCATTTGTGCAAGCAGCTGAAAACGTCGTTTTGCTAAATCATTAGTCAATTTTCAGCTATAAGACAGATCAAAATCGCTACTTCAAGGTTTCTCATCAGCTGCTTACAAATTCGGCTTTTGAGTACTAGCTTGTAAAAGGGTGCATTTTTTTGAATTGATTCTTATCTTTAATTCTTTTCGTCTGGTTAAATAGACTTATGTCCTGAGTTTTCATATAAAGTGAAGCATTCGATGCAAAGAGTACCCTGTCCAGCCGGTTGCTACATGCTATATCCCGTACGGACAAAAAAACATTTGACTAATTTTTCTAAACTGAATGCTGCCAGATGATGAAAATAGGGTTTTTCGAGTTTTTCTTTAAGAGAACGCTTTCGCGACCGAAGCATAACATAATAGATGCTGCTTACCACAAGCTATTATGGATACCCTAACATGTAGGTAGCTGATACCACCAGAGCTCTAAAAGATTGTAAGCGATTTAATTGCAATCACATGATTTTGCATTAATGATTGTTAATTTTTCATTACATTTTAAATCGTAATTCGAGTTTATGACGTCAATTTGAAACCAATTTACTGGATTCATTTGCAATCAAAATGAAATACGAATAAAAATCTTCGTTATCTTTAAATTAAAATCCGTCTTGAAATGAAGTTGACTGCCAACACTGTAAATTGTTGTTTACAAGAATTATGTTTCAAGTGTAAAATATTTCGTTGAACTTTAATCTAATGATTTCAATATAAAAGTGATTGAAATCGAATTGCCTGCAATTTTAAAAGATTGATTTTAAAGTGTTTGCAATCACGAAATGTTAAATTTTTGAAAAGGATTTTATTTGGAATTCGAACTGGTTTCATTACCAGTTTAATCAGAATTATTTTGTTTTCAATCATTATTTATTGCAGCTTTTTACAGGTCTGGTATGTATGAATGAAATAAATTAACTCTATATAACAGTCGTCTTTAAAAATAGCCGTTTTGAGCATTTTAGCTGTGATTGACAAACAAAATATTTGCAGAATTTTTAAGAAATCTTTAGCTCCGCTTGACAATCAACACTCTCTTTCACCTGCCACGAAAAAAAGTTATTCTTATAAAATCGAAACACGCAATTAAACATGAATGGAAAATGTGGCATGGCACACGTAACATATAACATATAATCCTGCGAATAAACTTTAACGACGTCAGTATAAAATGGCAAAATTTCTTAAAGAACAACAACAACAATAGCAGTGTTTCAGAAACGACATCGAAATGTGAAGGATGAGTTCTTGGACAAACATTGAGCCATTACATGCCTATAAAGACAACAAAAAAAAATAATAATTCTAAAGAAAAAATCACAACGATTTTGTAAATGTCAGATGGTCATCTAAGCGGCTTTTTACGTCATAGTTATTGTAGCCATAAAAATGTGGCGTCATATTTTAATGTTGATAGAATGGCGAAAAACAATTCTCCCGATTTATTAAAAAAAAAAAAAAAATACTGCAGTTGTTGCTGTTTGTTGTATTCAATTACGTTTATTAATCATCAACTTCTTAGACATCTACCAACACTATGATTAATAACAAGAATTGTGGCCTATGTTTTTAAAGTGGTTGTGTGTTCGATGGCTTTTATTTTCTCTTGAACTTTAAGCAAAAATTAATTGAAAGTGGAAGTACTGCTGCCAGCTATTCATTTTGGGTACATGCAATATAAAAAAAAAGTAAAAGTTTTGAGGAGACAAAAAGCTTATAAGGACATTCTTAAACACACAAAATGAAAGCTATGACTTGCAAAGCACTGAAAATGATATTTATTAAAATAACCGACTACATTAGTAAAGTGCCGTAAAATTTTAAGCGAATTTCCTATTTTCATTAAATAGTTTGCCTTTGATCAACATCTTAACACTTATTTTAATAGCAAAAGGTTTATTATTTGAGCTTGAAAGTTGTTTATTTTGCTTAAACACATCACAAAAATTTTAAGAAAATAAATAAATTACATCGGAACCATCTACAACAGTGATAGAAAAGTTGATACGATCATACTCTTTTAGATACTTTTTATATTTTAAAAAAAATACCGTCCTACTCCCCAATCGGACTTGATACTTTCATAAATATCTCCGTACATTTCTACATTTTTTGCATTCCTTTGTTTCAGAATTTTTCGAGTTTTATTTATTTTTAATACTAATGGCAACTAAATTACACTATGGCACACAAATTAATGAAATTGAAACACGTGGGGTACAACAAGAATCCATTTTTGTAATATTTAACACGTTGACTGCCACCATGTAAAACAGAAAGCCAACAAAAATCAATGTGAGAATTCGAATCGTTTGAACAAAGTCTTAAAAAATTGTTTTCAGTAAAAATAATGATGAAAAAATTAAATAATTTTACAAATATGTGACACACCGGTGGTACATATTGTTAAAAATGTGACATTTGTCATCCAAAGACAATTTTGTTGCCCTTTAGTGTCATCTGTCTGACAGAAAGCAAATTAACAGCCATTTCAGAAACATATTCAACATCTCTAAAGAATGCTTTAGTTTTCTTCTTGACTGAATGTAAAACAACATTTACATCCCCAATAGATTTTATTATTATTGGCAGCTACTACATGCTTATCACTTATTTTCTTCGGGCTGCGCAGAATGCTTTTTGTATTTGTCATATATAACGTAGCTCCAAAGTCTATAACCCATTCTTAAATGTTCCTGTTGTTCTTTGTGTGAGGTACGGAAGACGATGATAGTAAGGATACTGCTAACGATGTTTTTTTCATCCAAATTTTTCTTTTTATTTGTATTTGACTTTGCTTTTTGGGTACAATTTTTAGCAATATGCCCCTTTCAGCGACATCATGATCATTTGACTTATATATTCTTTTACAGAATCAAAATCAGATAACTTAAACTGAATCAAACGCTTAAAAAGTTCGACCTTTCTGATCAGACCTGTATCCTTAAAGGCATTTAACAGTGCGTCCCATGCTTCTTTTGCAATGTGCGCCGTCGCTATATGAGCAAAATTAACCGGCTATATCATTAATGTTATTTCAGCAAGTGCAAGTATTATTTAGCAAGTGCCAAATACGATTTGGCATTGTGTTTCCAAACATCAAAGTTTTCACGCCCTCGTAGTTTGTCAAACGGAAAAGACAAATTATTTGAAGCCATAGTTGGCAATTACAATTATTAAAAAAAAAACACGAACAAAAAAAAAATATTTTAATTCGCCGAAACCGTTTTTTTATATTTAACGTACAATGCGGCCTATAACCTATTGTTTAGAAAGATATAAAAGAACAGAATTTATTCAATATAAAAGTGTATAAAATTACTAGTCTTCTTTGTATAGTTTGTTCAAATATTCACAACAACATGGCAGTCAATGTGTTAAAACACATCATGGGTAAAAAACCTGGTTTTCTTCCCTTCATGTACTTATAAGCTAATAACTTAGCCTATATTAAGTTTTTAGCTTATAAGTTGAATTTTAACCGATTTTTAGTTTCTAATATGAAAAGAGGAACAACAGAACTACAGCCACTCGGTTGTCAGATATTAAGCGATATTAAAAATATCTGTATTTAAATAAGATCTCTGGAGAGTGTGCATAACATGTCGGAAATTGTTCATGAATCACGCTGATGTATCTGGACAACATAGCGAGGCATTTGACGGTTGCCATTACATTTGAGTTCTTGGACATGAGGACATTGAAGATAACTGCATTGCGGATGTACTTAAGCAAGATACCAATTTGGATCCGAGCGATTAGATAGGAAGCATCGGTGCTACTCTTAGACGGAATAGACGGCTGATGTTACGGAAATTTCGCCAAGTGGCGAATAAACAGTGGAGAAATTAACCACCTTCTATGAGACCAGAAGAATCTGGCAGCTGTTGAGGCTGCCTGGAGCACATGTGACGAACCTTGTATGGGTTATTATTAACCGTTGACTGTTGGCAGACACCTCAAAGGATGCAATGATGAAGAAGAGAAGAAGTCTACGAAACACCTTCTTTGTCACTGCCCAGAAATCGACGATTTGAGTAGTTTTGACAATAAGGACTTCTTCCTTGAGCGACTGAATAAATAACTGTTACCAGACGGGAGCTGCGAGGACTATTATGTGGTAAAGGACACATGACAATACAACGTAACCTACAACTTGCGCCAAAGTGAGCCGATGGTAGCCATATTAACCTAACCTAACCAATGTTTAGTTAAGAATAAAAACGTACTTTGCTTTTGAAAATCCTTTGGAAATTGATGGAGTTAAGTTTTCTAGTAAAACAATTAATGAAAAAATTATTTTGATGCCGAACGAAAATCCCAGTTCCCATATCTGATTTACAATGTGGTAGATACGTTTCAAAAAAGTTATGTATTGTGAGAAATTGCCTTGCATCACGTAAAAAGATGAACTATTGTCTTTAAGATAAAATAGATTCATGATTAAATAGTATACACGGTCACAAACAAATGCTGAGTCAGTCATGATGATAATAGCTTCTGGGTGTCAACTTCAGTCCGACTGGAATGCGTATTATATCTACGCCTTTCAATATACAATGGGAAGCAGAACCAAGTGGATGTTTTGAAGTTGAACGGGAAAGTTCCTATAAAAATTTAAATCTCATTCCAGTAATGGAATATCATACGTTTCGTTAAAGTTTTTTTTAAAGAACTTAACAATAAATAAATGTTGTTTTGTTTTATTTTAATGAGTATTTATATATTTATAGGAACTTCCGTTCAATTTCAAAACATCCACTTTGTTTTGCTCCCCACTGTAGTTCTTAATTTGATTAAGAATTTATTTATTTGGCTTAAATCTCTGGAAAGTGAAGATACAACGGCTGGACTGAGGCTTAACATTGACAGATATATATCAATCGTTGCCTTCGACGGATATTTGAAATATTATGGCCAAAAACCATCTCGAATAGGTAACAATTGAACCAATGTTCAATTCACCTATAGATTCTGGACTACAAATGTCGTTGGATTGGTCATACGAATCGAAGATCAAATACAGACGTAGCAATAAATGCTATAGTTTGGAATCCAAATACTATATGCAATCCGTCCTATTTGCTTATCTCAAAATTCGAAAAGAAAATCAATATAACAATCCAACGAACACATCGGGTGTCGCAAAGCTTTAGTTGATCCGTAATTGTTTCGAAAACTTTGCCTTGTTCGATTATGTGTTGAGTTTAAGTACCTGAGATATTTTTGTTTTTGTACTGAAACTTACAGTTATTATTTTATTAAGTGCTAGTTGGAGTCTCTGTATATCATGATTATAAGGCCAATTATAACCTATGGTTCATTGTATGGCTAGCTAGAGCAACTTTAAACAAATGTTGGTGAAATACAGAGTTTGGCGTGCGTTGGCATAACTGGATAGTTCAAGAAAACTCTACGACTGAGTAAGAAAAGTGAATGGAGCGGCTTGGAACTCCTTTGGTCTTACGAATGGGCCAAAGACTGTAGGTGGTACGGAAGAGGGGATATGTGGTTATAGAATAAAAACGTGCCGTAACCGCCAAAAGAACTTAACCAACAAAAATAATTTTTTTTTTTAATATTATCATGAAATTTAGTATGTAAATGTTATTTTTCCCGATATATATAATACAGCTAATATTGCTCACATTTTAGTATAATGATGGTAATTCTTGTATCTTAAGCTTTTTTCGCTGTAATTCTGAACTCATGATATACATATGTGTCAGTTAAGCTTAAAAACATTTTTTAAAGAAATAAATGTGTATTATCTATGTTTATAAATATGTGAAGGTCCTCGGTTCAATACCAGGCCAGACCATCTTAAAAAAGGGCAAAAGTTTTTCGACAGCGGCATCACTTCATAACATTAGCTAGTAACTGGTTATGAGTATTACTTAGTATTGCAAACTTCTCTAATGCATTTGCCGTTCAGAGCCGGCGTTAAACTGTAGGTCCCTTTCAATAGGTTTAAAAATAGAATCGAGTGCAGCTCATTGACTGAGAGAAGTCGCCATGTTCCTTAATAAAATGTTATGGGCATTAATCTATGTTTATATATGTAGGTATATACGGTGGTGGACATTCGATTAGCACATTATCTAAGTGTACATTTTCAAATCAAAAAAATTTTTACGTGTTTATTATTTTAATAATTTCTATGACTTAATGTATCACTCGTGGTCCAAGGAATACATATCATTAGTTTACTTTAGTTTTGTTCGTTTCAATTCATTTATTTTGTTTTAAAATAGAGACAAATCCAAAAAAGGCCGGGCAGTAATTTAGCACAAATTAAAAAAAAAAATTATTTTCAGTAAAAAAAAATCTACTTATTTATTTTATTTAAAACTAAGTACCTGGAAAGATAATCCTGTTTCTTAATAACATCACATCTCCTTTGCATACTGTCTCTGAGTCCCACGCAAAGTTCCTTTAGTATTGCTAGCATTTCTTTCTAATTTCTGTCCATAAATCACTAAAATTTGTAGGTTTAACATCAATAATGTGCCGCTCTATATCATGGGTTCACTACAGGACTAAGATCTGGTGATTAAGTTGGCCAATTAAAAATTTCAATTCTAGTTTGCTCTAAGCAACACTTCACTCTACGTAAAATTTGTTTTAGATAATTATTATACATAAAATGCCATAAAAGTGGCATGTTTGTCACTCCAGAGGAAATTTTTCCAAAAGAGCGGTTGCTTTACTGTATTCTCAAGACAAATAAGATTCGGAACTTCAGTTTTTTCTTTTGATACCTGTACTTTGTACAATGCAATCAAGCAATTTATTTCAAGTTTCCTTGAAAATTCCCTTTGAATTGGAGTTAAGGGTTTAAACGTACGCCTTTAAATTTATGTTTTGACAATTTAAAATCGACATTGAAACATCTTGATCTTGCGGTTGTTGTCTTTCGTAATAAACTAATTCAAAAAACCAACATTTGTATGTTGAATTCAATGTTGAACATTTTCAAATTAACAAAAACATTTGTTTTTGAAATGAACACGTTAATTAAATATGTAAAAACTATTTTTAAAATTGTTCACTGTTGAATTACCGTAAAATAAATTCAAGTTGCAAAATTTTTAATTCAACAACGATTCACTTCGATTTTAAAATGTGATTTTTCTCTCTGTGTAGAAAGCTAGCACTAGTGGCACCAACCGATATCCTGAAGTTCGTTAGGGCATCGAGGTTGGGAGGAATATTATAGGAACATACTGTTCTAGACGAGGGCTGTAAAAAGATCAACGGGTCGCAGTACTTCAGCACCTCTTAGCAATAATAATAATAATAATAATAGTATAAGAGATTATCCTTAATTTTCCCACGAATGTGTTTTTTAGTTGCTAAAAAATATTTTCTAGCCAGTAGAAAATGTAGATGCTGGTAATTTTTCATATTTTACTAGATATAGAGTTTAGATCAGTGGTCGGCACATGTTGGCCCGGTTTCTTTTAGGTTTATCTTTTTACATCACTAAATTTTTGTAACAAGTTTGGTATTTATCTTGGTTCTAAGACTTTTGCATACATTTTTCTGATAGGTTCTCGTTACAAATTAATTTTTAAAAATATTTAATTTTGATACTTTGGAAAAATACGTCTGAAGCTCCCTATCTATGAAACCCATAAATTTTGCTTTGATTCCTAACTTATTTTTAATTTGTTCCAGTATTGTGCGTATGTACATATAAGTTCTGTACGGGTACTTACTTTCATATTTTATTTAGAATCTAAAGAGTGGAATAACTTGATAATTAAAAAAGAATTTTTTTTTGTAATATACGGAGTTTTTATTAAAAATTTAAAAGGTATGAAATATATTTGTTTAAAATATTATAAATTAATCACAATAATTAATATGCATGTACTTATAGGTTTATTTTTCTAGAAATTAAATATTTAATTTGCATTCGCATGGTATGTTAATAAGTGAGACTATATGTTGTACAATAGATTGTAAGTGTGAATGAGTGTTTTATTTATAAATTTAATTAATAAATGTTTTATATATATTTTAATTTAATAAATTATTTCGCTTATTTTTTAATTTAATCTTTTGCAATATGAAAACACTCCAACAAATATTTTTTGAAGTCTGTATGTATGTATGTATGTATGTATGTATGTATGTATGTATTTTAAATATTTAAATTCTAAATTTTATTTACTTATTTATGTATTGCATTCTTTTTAACAAAATTATATTTTTAAATAATATCTTATTATTCTAACGTCTTACTTATTTATATAATTCTATTTATTGCTGCTTTTTTGCTATTATTATTGCATGTATTTATTTAGTTTTAAAACTATTGTTCATAAATTTTCTATATTTTTATATTTTAATTTAAAATATTTTTTTTACTTATATATCGTCGTTTTACATACTAATGCCTATACACAGGGTAGCAAATATTTTTTTCTTTAGCAATATAATAATTTGTTTATAAGGGTTAATCTTAAAAATCAGAGTCACTTTAAATGATCTAATTTATACTCTGTTTCAATATTATGTATTTTAATATTTATATTTGAAAATTTCCTGAAGAGAGGTATGTTATATACTTTTTTTTTGTTTGTGTACAAATACTAATTCAGAAGTATAAAGATTAACAATTTTTTAAGCTGGGATCATACGATTGTCTTAGCTTAAGTCCAACTTTTCCATTTAACACATTTTTACTAAGTGGCATTCATGTTAACTACCCGCTGAACACTTAGTGTGCCGAAAAAGAATCAGGATTTCGTCGGAGCATCCATGCCGCTACTTAATAAGTCTGTCATTGTAATTGATTTATTTTTTAAAAAGTTTTAATTTGCAAAGACCTCCAGAAAATAAAAACTAATAGTATGATTCGTTCTTATGACAGGATTAATGGATCTGTAAGTAGACCCACGTTACAAATATTATGTACAAATGATGGTCAACAGAACTGCTGTAGAAACAACTGAACTTATTTTTCTATATTCACTTTTTGATACATATTGTATACGCAATTTATAGAAGTGTTGTGTTGCTAAACCCTGCTGTTAGATTAGAATCATTTAGTTAATTTTTTTAATTACTTTGACTTTTCAACGGTTTTATATATAAAGATATACGAGTAAAAACAAATTTTATATATAAATTTCTTGGTCAAAGTTAGGTACCTGCATCATCAAAAGCCAACCGATAATATGATTTAAACCTTATTTTATTCTCAACATTTTAAGCTTTAATCTAAGTGCTTAACATCTAAAATTTTTGTTCTAAACAATTTTTTATGACTTTTGAAAATAAAAAAACTGATCTAATTTTGCGCAATTTTTTTTTTTTTTTTTTTGCAGCTAAGTTGTAAATAACTCCGAAGCTGAAAATACAAAAAAATGAGGTTCAGGTGATTTATAGGAAGTTTGGTTTGTAATTCCGTTTGGTGATAATTCCATTAAAATCGGTCAAGTCGTTTGCGAGCTATGATGAAACTAAACATAGCTGCCATATTTTGGGCGAAAAATTTGCCACGCCCAATAAAAAAAATTTGAACCTGATGGAAAAAAACTATAAACGGATTTGAATTCAAAATTCAAGATCATTATATTCCATATAGTTTTATTTAAAGGCGTTTTTTGCTGTAGACAAGTGTTATTAATTATATTAACAACCGAGCCAGTTCACGTAACTGAAGTGGGAATCTACGAAGGGCCCAATTTATCTCTTTTTGAAAGTATTGGAAAATAATTATATGATAGGTAAATTACTCTTTGCGCGATTTTAGATATCGACAATGCTGGATTTAAATCTATTACTTTGGAAATGAAAAGGAGTGCAGGAGTTAATTATAGCTTTGATTAGTTTCATGCTTAGAGGCAGGATCATCGGCTTATATCTCGATGGATTACTATCTTCACTGCTATTAAGTAAACAAGTGTCGGCGTAATTGGTAACACTGACAATCACGTTGTAACGGCCCAAGGAAAATATGAGAGTTTTTTATGCTGCCTCATGAGGAATACTTTAAGCGAGGCGTCCGATTAGTGCTCTTCTTCAAAGACGGTTATTGTACCTTTTACAAAAACATACAAGTTATTATTTAAAAAAGGAAATAAATACACCTTTTTTATGGAGGTTAAGTATCTAATAGTCATTCAGGGCAAGAAGTTTAGTTGGCACTCACACCTCGGTGCTGTCCAGACTAAAGCACCAAGGGCCCTTGAGTAAGTTGCTCTTGCTATAGAAAGACATGGTGTCTTACTTCGCTATGGATATACATCGGAATTATTTGGCCCATTACTGATGCGAAGATAGCTTGGTACGAAAAGGCTAATGAAAGTACCACCATGAACAAATTAGGCAAGGTACTGAGACTTGTCTGCCGTGTTACCGCGGCATTGAGAACAAGTCTAACAGCGGCTTTTGAGGCCTTGATTAGTATAATACTAATTCACAATCATGTGATAAGCTTGGCTGCGTGCATGACGCCAAAATTTTCTCTGAAACTCTCCGGAAAGAGTTAGAGAGTTTGTCCACTCTATGCAGGAGATTGCCTAATTGGAGCTTTGTTCAAGATGAGTTTAATCTAAACTGGTACACTGATGGATAGTTCCTAAAGGTAGCAGTGTTCTACTAATAATAATTGTAATAATTGTATTAAAAACCCATTAGTATACAAAACACTCCTTAATTTTTAATTAAACATTTACTTTAGATCAAATTGTCTCTTAATCTAAGACTTGCATATATGCAAGCCTTATTTAAAAGATGTCTTATAATTCCTTACTAAGAGCAAAAGATTCAAATTTAAAACAATCGACTCTTTCTGACTTTTCTTGACAAGTACGTTTAGCTCATTGCTAACATTTTGACTCACTTAAACAGATATCATATATCACGACTTTAATTGAATTTATCTTAGTGTAGTACTATTGCTTTAATTGAACATAATTAAGACATGCAATATTTAATGTTCTGTGTGCTTGGTAATTATTTCGGAAATGAATATTTTTTACTGTTATTATTTTAATTGTAATATCACTAACAGTGCTATAATTTATCATTGTGTGCTTGATATGTTTATTTGTAATTCATTTTTCTATTACTCTTCTAATATCAATGAATAATATCTTGAACTTAAATTTAGTTGAACAATCAAAACGTACACCATAATTTACGGTGATTCTATTTAAAATTTTAGTACCCAACACTTTTACTAAATAATTAATAAATACTATGTAATTAATTAGTTTATGTTTAATGCTTAACATAAACTATAGATTGCATTAGAATGAAATTTACATGTAATTATTTCTTTATAATACAAGTGAGTACAGGATAATAAATCTAATCGAATTATACCGACCAATAAATGCTTAATATAACTATATTTTGTTTAAAAAGAAAAGGATTTAAATTTTAAGCTAATTCTCATGCTAAAAGATTATTCTTTAATTACTATGAAGAGTATTAAATTTATAAGCAAATAGAAAAAATTTTTACAATAAAATTATTTTTTTGTATTTTATGAACGTACTATTGCTAGAAAAAAAAAAAAAAAAATAATTTTTAATAATCTATGCTCATGAATTAATTGACGAAAAATGTACTTAAAGATCTACTTTCATTTCATTTTGTATAATTTTTTATGTTTTTTATTTATTAATTTGTTTTTTTATTTATTTATTTTTTTTTTTTTTGTATAAGAAAAAATTGGTGCGTTTTAATAATCTACACTACCACTATCATTTAAAAACAATTAAAAACGGAATTAAACAAAAAAATTGTAAATAAAATTTCAAAAATACAATAATATAACGCTCGTAATCATCTTAGAAATAATCTTTCAAATTCGAATAAACAACAAAAGGCAACACAGCTGTCAACAGTGAAAGAGCAATATTGGCCGCTAAAACGTATTAATTACCAAAAATTTATTTGATTATTTGAATTCATTAATGTAAGAATACTTTTATCACTTACCACCACTGCAAATATCATGCACTAAATCCTCAAAATATCCGTTTTCATTATCGCATAAACATATTTTAGTTTTGGTCGACATAAATTTGGCCACACCAATGGTACGATTCGAATTTTCATACTGACACACCAAACCGTCCTCACAGTCATTGCTGCTGACGCATTTGTGACGAAGGCCTGAAACAAAATCAGAAACACGTAAGTTAATCAAATATGTCGTAATGTATACAATTCAAACTGATTCGCTTTGTTTATAAACTTTTTAAATGAAATTAATGGTAAAAAACGATATATAGCCATCAAAAAAAGCCATCCTGGACATTTTACATAACATAGGTAACGTTGAATTTTAAACATAGGTAACGTTGTTTAAACATAGGTAAACGTTGTTTAAAATTCAACTTTACCTATGTTATGTAAAATGTCCAGGATGGCTTTTTTTAATGGCTATCTATCGTTTTTTACCATTCATTTCATTTAAAAATATAAACTCCTTTAAGAAAAAATATTCCGCCACCATATATCAATTAAATGATATATGGCCGCTAGCTATCACTATTGACTAACAACTAACTAACTGTGGACTGACAAAACTTTACTCAAGTAAAGCTTAAACAAAAATTGTCATTCATGTTCAATATTGCGTACCGCTGTGGTGTGGTAGGTAAAACAACCGCCTACCAATCAAAAGGTCCTCTGTTCAATACCAGTCCAGACCATCTGAAAAAAAGAAAAAGTTTTCCAACAGTGGTATCACCTCATAACATTAGCTAGTAACTGGTAATGAGTATTACTGAAATTATATTATTGAAAACTTCTCTAAAGCATTTGCCGTTCGAGCCAGTGTTAAAGCAAACAGATGTTATCTGTACCGACTTCAGTAAAGCATTTGGTTGGCTTAATTCGTATATTTCTGGCAGAACTCAACAAGTAAAGTTTAAATATTCCATTTCTAAGGTCATTGACATCCCTTCTGGAGTGCCACAAGGCAGTCATTTGTGTTCTGTATTGTTTACATTATTTATCAACAACCTACCATCTGTAATTTGTATATCAAATGTTCTTATGTATGCTGATGACGTCAAACTTCTTAACTCCTTTAATAATATTTCAGGTCAGTCATACCTGCAGACTGACATCGAATATTTTTCTCATTGGTATGATATCAATTTATTGGACTTAAATATCAGTAAATGTAAACATATGTCATTTTATCGTTCACAAAAGCTTGATACTTCTAACCACTTTAAAGGAACTACTCTGAAAAGAGTTTCTGTTATAAATGATCTTGGAATTTTGTTGGATCATAAATTAACATTTTTTAATGGTTAATAAAGGTAATGGCGTATTAGGATTTCTGAAGCGTTGGCCAAAAGAATTTTCTGATCCATATATCACGAAGCAGTTATATACATCTTTGGTTCGACCGATTCTAGAATATACTCGTAGATATTGAATCTGTGCAGAAAGAGTTTCTTCTTTTTTTGTCTGAGAGGTCGTGGATGGAACTCATATATACTTCTTTCATATGAAAACAGACTTGCTCCAATTAAGCTACCTACTTTAAAAAGCCGGAGGACAATCAATAAGTCTAAAAATGGAATTGGGTGCAAGTCATTCTCTGAGAGAAGCCTCCGTGTTCCTTCACGGAATGCTATGGGAGTTAATTAATCTTCACAAACACCTGTAATTTTTGCATGTGACGGTTGGTAAAGTTCCATGTTTCGCAGTCGTAAAAAAGGGGAAGATTTTATCGGTGATTTCAAAGTTCTTAGATTCTTGTGGATATAATACTTCCAAGATAGCTGAAGCTTACTTTTGGCTCAATATAGACATCAATGAACATAATTGCCGAGTTTGGTGTGAAGAGCAGCCAGAGGCAGTTCAAGAGCTGTTAATGCACTGTTTCAAAGCGGTATGTAGGCCGCCGGCATCATTTGATCGTACTTCTTCAAGAAAGATAAAAATTGCAACGCTCAATGGCGGAAGGTACCGTGGGATGACTATCGACTTTTGCTCAAAATTAAAGAATTAGTCTTGATTAGACTTGCGACTGTACCACATTCCACAGGGCACGTGATACTATCAACCTATTGAGAGGCATGTTTGGTGGACACTTAATCTGACGTTTTGGAGCAGTCCATTTCCTTCCAAGATCATGCGATTGAACCTAATAGACTATTCATTTACTATTGTAAATTATCGGTGTTTTTTTTTTCAATGCTTTTTCAAAAACCGATGGGGTTAAATATCAACCGATATTTGAGAACAAAGCTGATTTTAATTTACTTGAAGAAAACTTAACACGCTTAAAATAATTGAATTTAGTCCATTGTTAAATTTTTAACTTAACAATTATAATTTTCAAATGAAAATATTATTGTACAAAAAGAACTATTTTTTTTGTGAGTGTAGTGTTAAAAATGCAAATAAGCGTTTCTTTCAAAAGAGCATATTTAATTTGTCATTTAAGTTTTGTGATTTTATAATAAGAACGACATTCATTGAAGTGTTAAATAAATACAATCGTTAAAATTCTCATCAACAACATCGTTATCTTAATCAAAAACATCATTATAAGCATTTAGCATCTTAGGCTTTTTTTAACTGTTGCAAATAGTTTTGCTCTTAGCTGCTGACGTCATACGCTAAATAAATATTAACATTCTTGCCAATGTAAAAGGTAAGGCTAAAAAGTACGCATGTGCATTTTACAAAATAAAAGAGAAAATATATGCATTTTACCTTTTAAAAGATCTGCACAATAACCATTGTTGGGCGGTGTATCATCTCCGCATAAACAACGCAGTTTTAAATCATCCGGATCTTTAACGCAACTCGATCGTTCTATCGCTGCACAATCATCGTGTGTATTGCATTCACGGCCTTTAACTGAAAATAAATTTAAAATTGACTTAATTGTCGTAAATTTTCAATAAAGAATATTGTTTTAGAATGATAATTAAAGTATATTAGAGCTATAGGCTATAGGCAGTAAAGGACCAACTATAATTCAACCACAAAAGTTGTCCAAACACTTTATTATTAAATTTGTTTTATCAATAACACTGCTTCACACAAGATTTGTTTCCTTTAATTTTTTTCTGTTGTTAGGTATTTCTATTGCCTTGACTATGAAGTGGCTATGAATGGCTTTCGGTAGATCTCGTTGCAAGCTCTAGAAGTAGTCTGCCATCATATGTGTGTCCCACCTTCCCTGATAACGCTCTTTCATAGTTTGAAGATCCTGATGAAATCTTTCACCTTGCTCCTCGCTAAAATCACCTCGATTTTGTGGAAATCGGTCTAAATTCGAGTGCATAAAGTTGACTTTTACGCTCGTGTTGCTCCCTAGATTATGCAAACTCGATAGCATGTACTCAACAGGCTCGACATGGTTGTCAAATTTATATTTGCCTAAGAAATTACTCACAACCAAAAATAATGAATTTCTAGCTTTTTATTCGACTTCAGTCAGTGATTTGACAAAATTAGGATCTTTCATGAGCTGCTTAATCTGTGCCTCATCAGAAATACCCATGGCTTGTCCTGATTACGCAATATAATTTGTTGCATTATAAATATTTTTGTACATATACATAAGGCCGGATTTAATTTCAGGGAAACCTGAAATATGCGATTGCTTGTTTTCTTTATGCAACTAAAATATTTATCCGTTTCATGAATTTTTATGAACTTTGGTATCGATTTGTTAGTGCATATTTTTGCATATTTTGCTCAGCATTATTTTGGCATATTTCAGTTTCCAGAGTATATTTTTGTCATTTTTCATATTTAAAAAGCATTTTAAAACTTTTCAACACGTATTGGAAGTTTTTTGCTCTAAAACAATCAATTTTTTGCGTCATCTAGATATCAATTAAGCTTATTACCCGCCTGTATGTGCTGTAAACCCAATATGAGTGAAATTGATATTTTTAAGTTTTAATAATCAAAGAAGTTATCTTAAACAAATTAAAAAAGAAAAAATTTCATAATCTTTTCAAATTTGGAAATTACAGCAACTTCACTTGATCTATTCTATGATCTATGTATGAGGATGCAGAACTTTCAGTTCTTCACAACGGAAACATCAGCTAACCATTCCACACCAATGCTGGAGTTAAACAAGGAAGTCTGTTCGAAAAGAAAAGGGATCACATGGAGTCTCTCACGCCAACTCGAAGACTTGGACTATGCGGATGACATTTGTCCACTCTCGCGTAAGATATCCGATATGCAGTCGAAACTGGGGGACCTGGAAAGATTGGCTCGTAGTGTTGGGCTTGCGATAAATATCAAGGCCATGAGAATAAACAATACAAGCACGGAAAACATCATGCTACAGGGTCAGACATTCGAGTATGCAGATAGCTTCTGCTATGTAGGAAGTAAAATGACTACAAACGGTGACGCATAAACAGAAGTAGATAACAGGCTACAGGTCAGATAACAGGTCAGTATGAAGAAGGTCACATATATCCAGGCGAACTAAGCTCAGAATCTCATGTGTTAAATCGGTACTGCTGTATGGCAGTGAAACCTGGCTTGTATCGAATAACATCACACAGAAACTCCAGGTATTCATTAATAAGTGCCTCTGACTCATATGCAGAATATTCTGGCCTAACACCATAAGTAACACAGAACTGTGGAGCATGACTAATGAGGAACCCATACTGAAACAGATAAGGAAAAGAAAGTGGGGAAGGATTCGAGTGGAATCCTCAAGGCTCAAGAAATCGTGGTCGATCAAAAACACCTGGAGACGCACAATTATCCAAGAACTGAGACAGGACAACCTAACATGGGAAGAGGCAAAGTCAACAGCTGTAAACCGTCTTACATGGAATTGCTTTGTGGAAGCCATATGCTCCCAAGAGGAGAAACGGAAAAAAAACTTGATCTATTCTACCCTATTCTGCATTGTGACAATCGTACAATTTTTAACGAAAAAAAAAACTTGATCTATTCTACCCTATTCTGCATTGTGACAATCGTACAATTTTTAAAGATATTGGATGTAAATTTAAATTTGATTTTGCTTTTTGTGACAGACGTAGCCATAAAAGTGTTTGACACTAAACTAACAACTAACGCACGTTGCATGCATTGCTTATATACTGCAACGCTTAAGCGGAAGTATTGGAGATCAACTCGAAAATGTAAACAAGGCTGTTACAAATGTAGAGAAAGTGTCGTAGAAAGCTCCAAATATAGTTGAAATTTTTAAAGAAATGTATCCAGGCCTTCCATTGCCGCCCGAACCAATTATCACTCAATTGCGTAAGCTAAGTTCCACAATGTTTAAAATTGTGAAAGTTTTTAGCACATTAAGTAGTGCATAAATGGCAATAGATGAACTAAAAAATGTAGATATAAAAATTAAGCTCTTTCTGATTGATGCAAACTTCAGTTTAATTGAAAAGTTACTTAGAAAACTGCAAAATTGCCTATAATATTTGATAAGCCGTTTGTATGAGACGGTTGAGTATACTGACAAGATGGAAGATTGTAATACAATACTGAATATTATTAAAACTAAGCCAAAACAGATTATGCACAAAAAACTTATGTAGTAAAATTTATATGCCAATATCTACGAGTAATAAATGATATTATGGCATATTCTTTAAATTTAGTTTCAAAATATGAACTTAGGGAATTGTTATTCTTCAAATATTATTCAAATATCTCCTAAGAAATGAAATAAAATTATTTCTAGGTACTAGGGAAATAGATTGTGGGAAAGAGGATGGATAAAGTAGTGTCTATGAACGTTCGATTTAAATTTGTTCATGTCGTAAGTGGCAGGAAACATATTCGCAGCAAGATTGTTCGACAAACGAACAGTGCGACCAAAGAACGAACTCTCCCTCTAATGCGTTGTGCGATTCACTGGATAATCAGCTACAAAGGGATGAGCTCTACGAGAAATACGAGTACTACGTAAAAATATATGATTAACAGGAATTAGTTCCTCAATTTCGTTAGAACACATTCCGTTATAGTACCGATAGAACAATGAAACACACGCCACATTGCGACGATGCTTTAATGAATCGATAGAGTTGACTACCCTACCGTCATTAATAAGAACCTTCGCCCTCTCCTGTACGCGGTCAAGAAGCTCCAAAATAGACTTTGAAGCACCGGCCCATACATAAGAGTTGTATTCCAATTTGGGTCGGATATAGGTCTTGCAAATATTAAGGAAATCAGATAAAGTGAAGTAATACGTCTTAAAAAGTGGAGGCACTTGAATGCCAACTAACGTCACAGTGAATTCTAATGCCCAGAATATCAAGAGCATCTGATTGCTCAATATCTGCATTACCCATAGATACAGATGACGACACACCACCACGTATGTGTGTTAGAAAACAACATTGGGTTTTGCGCGCGTGAAAGTCGACCCTGTTCGCGCAACCCCACTCAGAGATTGTCGCTATGTCGCTTGTAAGCGTGTCGTTTATATTCTGCTTTTTCGCCCCAATATGCAAAAGTCTCGGACTACGATCAAAAGAATATGAATGACAAATTTTGCTGTCATCTGTAAAAGAGTAAATAGGATTGGAAGTGAGAATAAAAAAGTCGTTAAGAAATATTAGAAATAGAGTTGGAGAAAGAACACAGCCCTGAATTTATGCTGAACTCGTCGGAAGAGATCACATCTATAACCACTCTTATAGTGCGATTTCTGAGAAAGCTCGATATGAGTCGAGAAAAGTGACTACCCACACCAAAAGCAATAAGTTTGGATATGAGAGCCTCATACCAGACTCTGTCAAACGCCTTGGGAATATCCATGGTCACTTTACTTTACTCTCACCAAAGCCATGAATGGACCTCTTCCACCTTTCAGAAAATAGCGCCAGCAGATCACCAGTAGAGCGACCCTTACGGAAACCGTATTGACGATCGCTCAGCAAATTGTTGGACACTAAATATTTCACAAGGTGATGATTAATCATACCCTCCATAACTTTGGAAAGTGCCGAACAAACTGCTATTGGGCGGTAGTTTTCAGGGTTACTAGCCTCATCCTTTTTGGGGATTGGCGTTACATTGGCAATCTTTCAGCAAGATGGAAAAATACCCGCACGATAAGACGCACTGAAAAGATTAGCCAATGGACCAACGCTGGAATGCCATCCGGCCAGGAGACTTATTAACGTCGAGATTTGCAAGATTTTATTTTGTTGTACATATTGCTTTTAGTATTGTTAAGATATGGTACTGAAGTGTTAAATAAACCTTTTTTTCTTATTATTAATGAAGAAATTGTTGGTTTTTTATACCATATTTTTACATTTTTAGATGATATTTTATGCACATCACTTTTTTAAGAGCAGATTTCTGGTTTCCCTGATAATTACATAAAACGATATAATCTACGAAATAAAAGTCTTCACTACGACATTGGATTTTACTCCCTTAGATAAAGGAGATCTTGAAGGCTTTGTCGATAAAGGGGGTTTATTGGTATATTTTTTTCATGTGGACGGCCATGGGCGAAATGTCAAATTGGTGCCATCAGAAAGGGCTCTAGGTAAATCGCTCAAAAACGATTGTTGCACCTTTTATAAAGATATACAAGTTATCATAGAACTGCATTTTTTATGGGTATTACTATCAACTTTTCTAAGAAGGTAAAGAATCTCGGTATCATTCTGGATAGGAGGCTTAGTTGAAATTCGCAACGAGGTGAAGTCCACAAGTCGTTCCTCCTACGGTCTTTCGTAGAAAATGACGTTATTTTGGACCATTATCACTTATGTAGCGATAGCTTGGTTGAGTAAGACTAAGAAAGCTACCACTATGAATAAGTTATGCAAGGTATAACTGGTGCAATGAGAACATGTCCATTAGCGGAGGCGGTATTTCCAGCGGCAACGTTTTTCGCCTAGGGGTTCCTAAATGCGTTGGGAAGTTTGCCTATTCTACGCATGGTGATCGGAGAACCATCTTCGGTGCTGGATGTCATGCCTTTGAATCTATGCTTTGGCAGGAGATTCAGAATTGAATTCCCGTACTGATATTGTTGGTCTAATAGAACCTTAGTTCGTAGTGAGTTTGATCTTATCTGGTATACTGATGGCTTCAAAATGAATGATTGTGTCGGTGCTGGTGTTCGGGAACCCAACCGAGACTTATCGATCCCACTGAGAAGATCGCTGTCTTTCAGGCTGATATCATGACCATTGCTATATATGCGGAGATTAAACTGGTCAGTGGCCTTACTTGGAAATAAGGTCCAGTTGTTTTGAATACCTGGACACTGTGAGAGTGTTGTCTTACCATCTAGACTGGTCAAATATGGCTACGATATGGTGTAAAGGTTTTCGCTTAGTAACAACGTATACTTTTTGGGTTTCTGGACACTGTGATATAGTAATGTAACAGAGGCTGCATTGGCTAGAAAAGGCTTTGTGACACCATATATTGGTCCGGAATCTTACTGTACTGCACCACATGCTTGGAACACTGGAATACACAGAGGGGACTTCGCCGCTCTAGGTCTGTGATTAATTTGGGCATCGCTCTGAGGTTCTCCAGCATCTAGACATAAGGTCTCACTGGGTGTTACATCCACCATTATGGTTTCAGATCTACTACTGTTCATTAGAAAGACAGCAGACCTGCTGAACAATCTACTGACCGAAAGCGACACAAGATATCCCATGGGTCGCAGTGCCCTGCAATAGCGCCTTTACTTACAGCTGTTATAATGTAAATATCTGTTAAATTCGAACGACAATTTGAGGTGTTTGAAAATTTATTGCAGGCCGTCTATAAAATATTGTATTATCTTTTTATGCATACTTATTGGCGAAAAGCTGGTCATACTTTTAGGCATGACATTGTTTGAGTCTGACATATTTACAGTATGAAGTTTTATTTTGTTAAATAAGTGGTTTGTCAACAATATGGGGGGACACGGCTGAGTTGATGTAGCATTTAATTATAAGCTGCTTTTTTATTTGTTTTGATTTTAATCAACATTCACAGTCATAACGTGTGATTTTTTCAACGTTTGGATTTTAATTTTTAATCGAAAAAAAAAACGCAAAAAAATTGCAAAATTGAATGAAACACATATAAATTTTTAATTGGGGTCATAAAAAAAACGCCTACAATTTACTTTTTAGAGATTATTTCATGTAAATATTAATTACAGCTATTCATGGTGAAACGGCATACCTTACTGAACATTTTTGACATCTAATAAGCTCTATTCGGTCACAGAATGGAATAATCTCAGGCATAAACTACAAACTCTACCTGATAATACAATCATCCCAAGAAGTAGTTGGAAAATAATATTAAATCGATTGAAAATAAAGGAAAGAGAAGAATAAATATCGTCTGTATCTAGTTAACGATCTTTATTCACAATTACACTTTAATGTTACACCCATTTTGGTAGGAGACAACTCTCCACGGTGCACTAGCCGTATAATAAAAGCTAGAGATGGCTTACTAGATTTAAACTCAAGAGCATTTCGGAACAATTTAGTTAGTATATGCACAGTATGCAATTTCAACGTTTCCGAAAATACATTCCACTTTATTGGTGTATGCCCTATGTATAATTCATAAAGATTAGGGTATTTTGGAAAAGACTGCCTTGAGAAAGATGAAGTTATACATACATATGTATATTAAATGTCTGAAATTTTAACCTGCTATATAAATATATCGAAATAAGTGTAAAATATTTAGTAAGCGAACTTGATACACAACTCATATAATTGATTTTCGGTCTTATGAACTTTTGAATTGAATTTATGTTTCAAAATTAAATTACTACAGTTTATATTAAGAATTATATTTAGTAAAGTGCCAATCTGGCGCACAACAATACTGTTATGATATACATACAGTGCTGTTCAAAAAAATAGATTCACCATGACCTAAAGTCTTTGAAACCAATAAAACATTAAAAACGCGATTACTAATTTTTATTTTTTTATTTTAGTAGAATTATAACATAAATAACATAAAAAAGATATAACTTCAAAACTAATATCGAAACCAAAAAAAAAAAAACTATGTATTCACCAATATTGTTTAAATCAGCAATATTATCCTGTTCAAAAGAATAGACTCATTAGATTTGTTGTTCTAAAAAAAAATATTTTTAGTAAATAAACAATAAATAATTCTTTTTAATTAGATCTTATTTACCTCAGTACTTGGTGGAATAACCCATGTTTTTAATGACTGCTTAGCACCGTTTTGGCATAGAGTCAACAAGTCTCTTATAAGTTTCTATTGGAATATTTATCCACGCTTCTTTCACTAACTCCCTGATATGAAAACACAAACCTGTTTATTTTTTTATAAAAAAATAAAGGATGTTTTCATTTGATAAAATTCTATACGAAACTGTTTTTATGATACCAAATAAAATACATACATTTAACTTAAAATATTTTCATAGCCAACTAGATTATTATATTATAAGCATAACAAAGTAGTCTTAGAACATGTTATAACATTCCCACAGACTTAATAGGGTTTTCTTTTAATTCGAGTTGAGCGACGTAAAGTAAAACTTCCAAAAGTTGTATTACTTCTTTCTTCATTTGGTGTTACATTGTTTTCAGTTTGTGTTGGTTGCGCAGTAGCTGAAGTTTCTTCTACATCTGGTATATTAGTCGCAGAAGTTTCATTTTCTTCGGTATTCGATATTGACTTTTATATTGGACTGAATGTTTCTTTAAGGCATATTTAATGAATATCTTTTTTAGTTTGATTTTGATGTCTTCTTATATTTTTGCAAAGTTGCATTTTACAGCGTACATGCAATTACCATTAACTTCGACAACAATGCCTTCGAACCATTTTTTCCCCTGCTGAAATTTGTGACATAAACTAAGTCATTATATTTAAATTTCGCTTCATGTTCCTCTTTTGTATGTTTAGAAGGAAATAAAGCTGGAGGAAATGTGCGGGGTTGACGCCCATGAAGGAGTTCAGATGGTGATTTACCTGTTACTGTATTTGGGGTGGTCCTGTAATGTATCCATTTTAAAACTGCTCCATTTTTGTTCTAATTATCACGCATATTTTGCTTAAGAGATTTCTTAAAGGTACGAACTGTTCGTTCTGCTAATCCATTTGAAAATAAATGAAATGGCGCCGTGGTTTTATGTTTAATAGCATTTCCTTAGCAAAACTCACTAAATTCTTTAGAAATAAATTGGCTTCCGTTACCGCTTACAATTGTGTTTGGCAGTCCTTCAATCGAAACTATTTCCTGTAAAACTTGAATAGTTGTAGTTGAAGTTGCGATTGACATTTCAGTTACATAAGGGAAAAGAGAAAAAAAATCAACGACTATAAACCAAATTTTTGAAAAGAAAGGGCCTGCAAAATCTATATGAATTCGTTCCCAAGCTTGAGTAGATTGAAACCAAGATAAAAACTCACATTTCAAGTTACTGCTAGATTATTGACAAATAGAAAATGCGTTAGAAAATTTTTCTATGCCTTACGCCGCATTGGAAATGCCGCTTCGATGGGTGTATATATATCTATATATCTATATATATATATATATATATATATATATATATATATATATATATATATATATATATCTTGTATATAGATATATATATATATATATATATATATATACAAGATATATATATCTTGAATCATCTATATGAATTCGTTCCCAAGCTTGAGTAGCTTGAAACCAAGATAAAAACTCACATTTCAAGTTACTGCTAGCTTCGATGGGTGTTTCAACAAGATATATATATATATATATATATATATATATATATATATATATATGAATTCGTTCCCAAGCTTGAGTAGCTTGAAACCAAGATAAAAACTCACATTTCAAGTTACTGCTAGCTTCGATGGGTGTTTCAACAAGATATATATATATATATATATATATATATATATATATATCTTGTTGAAACACCCATCGAAGCTAGCAGTAACTTGAAATGTGAGTTTTTATCTTGGTTTCAAGCTACTCAAGCTTGGGAACGAATTCATATAGATGATTCAAGATATATATATCTTGTTGAAACACCCATCGAAGCGGCATTTCCAATGCGGCGTAAGGCATCATGACGTCGTTTAGTATATTGGTCTAATGAATGGCATCCATTTTTCCTTCTATTCTGAATGGAAAAATACCCTGTGTCATGCTACGTAGAACATCCCCATACCAATATACATACTTTTTCCACCAAGTTCAGTGTTCGGGTGTCTTTTTACATCAAACTACTTCTGCCAGAGTTAACCCTTTATGATGAAATAACTATCACTTCTTTTATAGAATAGTGCCTTTGACATAATTTAAGCTCAAAAAAAATTTTAATAATTTTGCAAACCTGGAATGAATATAAAATAGTCCTGGTACTCAGAGTTATCTTGATTTTATTTAACATTTTTAGAGACGAAATGTATATATAGCGTTTGTATATGTGGCGTTTTTCTATGCATTAAAATAAAAAATAAAATCCACACTTTTTCAATTTTAAACAATATTTCAATTTAAGTGAAAACTCGAAATCCAAGAACACCTCTGAACACTAGAACTGTTGAAGGTTAACTGATCTTATAAGCAACAGAAGTAAAAACGGAATAGGCTTTTGTTTGCTATTGGCAAAAAATACGGTACTCTTAAGTGCCGTCGGGCAATAAAGGGTTAAACAAATTAACCTTAGTTTCGTCTGACCATAAAATATTTATCCACTTATGCACATGCCAATTTATATGCTGTTTTGTAGGTGAATATATTTTTGTGAACAGCGCTGTAGATGTTAATGTTTGTTAAATACCCGAATATGTTCAAAAATTTGTTTTTATATCTTTTAGTAAATAAACAAATAAAAAATAACAACATACCCACAAGTCATGAATCTTTTTTTTTACACTAAAAAACTAAATAGCAAAAAAATTACCCATTAGAAGCATTTCCTCTATTTAAACTAAACCATCACTCTGTAGCATACGGGGGACGAACAACAAACAAGAGATTAAATAAATTCATTTACGAGTAAATACTTGTAATGAATGAATGAATCAGATTTATTTCGCTTGTTTTTTCTTTTAATAATTATACAAAGAATTTAGACTAGAAAATCATTTTTAGTATACATACTAATAAGATATTTACTTAATTTTAAAATTATAATAAATAAATAATAAAATAAAATTTTCTAAACCATTTTTTTTGCATTTCAAAAAAGCAGAATAATAAATTGGCAAATTTCTTAAAAAAAAAAAACTTTTTAATTTTTGTATGAAGCTAATTGAAACTCAATATCTAAAAACACTAAATTACACTTTTTGTTAACATTTTACTGAGGTACTAAACACAAACTGAGTGTATGCTATACTCGCTGCGGCAGCATTTTCTGTATTTAAATTAAAGACAACAAATTATTCTTGAGTTCGAATTGTGGTGCTAAGGAGCAACGGATATATTTGAAATTGGTTTGATTTTACAGATAAACTTCTGAAAAATTAAATTGAGTGTTTCTTTAACACTTGTATAGTTGGACAAGGATTATAAACCTTAAAGCAATATGACACACAGTCACCAAAAAATCGTTTCAATGTTAGCCAGTGTTAACAAATATAAGTACAACAACAAACTTAAAGATCCAATCATTATGATTTTTGATTTAGTTGCTTGTTGGACTTTTATTTACAACTATAATTCAATACCTTTGTTTTAATATGTACCGTTATCGAAAAATAAGCAAAACGTATATCAGTGTTTCGAATTAACTTTATTTAATAATTTCATAACGTTTTTAAGGCTTAGTATTTTGTATAACCTCTTTTGGAAGTAAAAACTGCCTCTATATGGCGCAGCATACTGTCCGCCAAAGTTGTGCAATTTTCTTGATTGACCACTCCAATCACCCGATCTTAACCTTAACGTTCACCTCTACGGTATGCCTGGAAATTTAGTAGAACTGTGGATACATGTGCGACCAGCGTCGAAATGGATTGATCCCAATAAGTGCTATAGCTTAGTAAACAGTACACCGCATCGTACAGAGGCAGGTTTTACCACCAAAAGAGACTATACATAATATTAAGTTTTAGTCTCATCAACAACATCATATAGAGAATTTTTTTTTTTGGAAATAGTGTGGTTTAAATTGCAATAATATTTAAGAAAAGGCAACCAGAAAAGAAATTAATTAAATGAATTAAGGCATTTGAAAAATATTAAAAACTCGTGAGTTTAAATATCAAAGCTTCATTCTGGTCGTTCAGCGCTCTGAACGCAGAAGATGAGAGAATGAAAACCCCACACTAGCAGCATCAAAAACTGCTCAAAACATAAACACACAATTTGATAAACAAATTACCAAAGATTCTAATTACAGAAGCCATATACCACGGAAGAAGCCACAAGTCTAACAAGTCGATGGAGAGATGCGAATTTTTTTCCTGAGGAACACATAAATACGCCTCCAGAGCTCTGAAAAAAGCCTCTATTTAAAGATAAGCTTCTTTAGCGAAGCCTTGATAACTCTGAGTGATAAAAACTTAAACCAATAGTTTAACATACTAATAGAAAAGTGATGATACTCGTATGGGGCTATGTGGCATGTAAAGTCATAGAAAATGTGAAACAAAACATATTGCACACAATACCAAGGATTAGATTGTTGTATATTGTAAAAAACATTTGAAAATTCCACTGCACTTACAGACCTTAAGTCCCATGGAACAAATATGGGATTGAGTAGTAAGGAGAATATGATGCCAGCATATTTAGTCAATTTTTTGAAATGGTATGGGATAGCAGAATTTGACCAAAGCTACGTTGACTTATTAATGTCGATTTATGGCTCTATCACAACGAGTATACCCTCTTCCTTAGCCTTTAATTGAATTTTGTTTTTATCAATTTTCATGTAAGTGCTGCAAAAGGTTTTGTTTTAAACACAAAGGATTTCTAAACTTGTTCGGCACGCATAAGTAGGTTCATTTGTTGTTTATTTTAGCTTGACCGAAGTAGTGTATCGTTAGCAGCGCCAATCCAGGACTGGACCCAAATATTAACCAGTCTCAACCAAATTCAGTTCAATGACAGATGAAGTAAATATATAGAATCGTACAGTGAATCACTAAATTAAGTAAACACCTATTCAAACTAAATAATTTAATTCAAACAAAAATTGCTTATTAATTTTGTAGAGTTAAGGGTTCAAATTATGAACAAAAGTCATTGACAAAATTTATACAACACAGTTTGCTTTTGTTTGCGCAGTTAAAACTTTAACAATACATTTATTAATAGGTGTCTTTGTAAATGTTAGCATGGTTTCGTTTAGGAATGCGTGACATTGCTCGATTGCTAAGACCAACTTCCATGTGTAAATGCTGTGTGAACTAAAAATTTTAGTGTACGTATGTATGTATATACCTACTTACATACTTTATTATTACTTCAAAGATATTATGACAATAATGAGCTAGGTTGATGCCCTGACTTGACTTTTGCTTTAACTTTACTACATTGATATTAAAAATTGTGCGAAGATTGTTCCATTTTCCTTCGCAGTCGTTAAAACTCACATTGCGACCCCCTGCTATATTACAAAATCAATTTTAAAACATTTTCATCATACTATGAAACTGCAACCTTTTTTCGGTAAGATTTCTGCTTCACTTGTTTTGATGAAACAAATGATCCAATATTTTCCCACCATCAAAATCTTCATGCGAGTCATGATCTCTGTCTATTCTTTATATTTTTCAATAAAAAATTGATTTAAGTTTATAGTACGTGTTTTTTCTTCTTCTTCTACTTTATTTGATGTACAAGTGTGTGCGTATTGTTTTTTAAATGACAATGATGTCCTTATCAGATGCTAGAAGTCAACCATCTGATAACATAAAACGCACTGACAACGAAATATGTTAACACGATTGTCAGTTGGCTGGCAATATTATTATAAAGTGGCAGTCTGAGAAACTTTGTTAAGATATTTTCTGTACATTTTTCTAACAATATTGGTAGACCTGACAACCGTCTTCAGAGAACTTTAATAGTTTTTGTTTCTACGCAAAAGTAATATGTATAAAAACCTGGTCTATAGCAAAAAAGCCTTTAAATAAAACTATATGGAATATAGTATGTTGTCTATAGAAAACAAGCTAACTTCAGACCGAATAGAAGCTGCGTAGATCAGGCCTACACTTTACGAATAATCATTGAACAGTCCATAGAATGGCGTACACCCCTGTATCTACTATTCATCGATTTCAAGAAAGCGTTTGATACCATCAGGCGAAGGGCTATATGGAAAGCACTAAGAACCAAAGGAGTACCCCAGAAGATAATTCGAATAATTAGAGCGATATATGAGGATGCAGAACTTTCAGTTCTTCACAACGGAAACATCAGCCAACCATTCCACACTAATGCTGGAGTTAAACAAGGATGCCCACTTTCACCTCATCTATTTACCATCGTGCTGGATGACATAATGAGCAAAGTTTTTTCGAAAAAAAGAGGGATCACATGAAGTCTCTCACGCCAACTCGAAGACTTGGACTATGCGGATGATATTTGTCTATGCAGTCGAAACTGGAGGACCTGGAAAGATTGGCTCGTAGTGCTGGGCTTGAGATAAACATCAAGAAAACCACGGCCATGAGAATAAACAATACGAGAACGGAAAATATCATGCTACATGGTGAGCCAGTCGTGTATGTAGATAGCTTCTGCTATCTAGGAAGCACAATGACATTACAGGCTCAACAAAGCGAGAGCGGCATTTGGACAATTGCACTCAGTATGGAGAAGCTCACATATATCCAGATGAACTAAGCTCAGAGTATTCAACTCATGTGTTAAATCGGTACTGCTGTATGGCAGTGAAACCTGGCTTGTATCGAATAACATCACACAGAAACTCCAGGTATTCATTAACAAGTGCCTCAGAATCATATGCAAAAATTCTGGCCTAACACCATAAGTAACACAGAACTGTGGAGCATGGCTAATGAGGAACCCATACTGAAACAGATAAGGAATAGAAAGTGGGGATGGATCGGTCACACCATCCGAAAAAGTGCAGAAAGTATCACTAGAATGTCACTCGAGGGGAATCCTCAAGGCTCAAGAAATCGTGGTCGACGAAAAAACACCTGGAGATGCACAATTATACAAGAACTGAGACAGAACAACCTAACATGGGATGAGGCAAACTCAACAGCTGTAAACCATGTTAGATGAAAATGCTTTGTGGAAGCCATAGAAGCCAAGAGCAGTAACTAGAAAAAAATATGGAATATAATGATTTTAATTGGCTGAATTCAAATCCGAACTCAAATGTTTTTTTTTGGGCGTGGCAAATTTTTTATGTCAATATATTTTATCATAACTTGAAAACGACTTGACCGATTTTAATGCGAGTACCAGCAAATGTTTAAAAAAAATTTTCTATAAATCAACTGAATAAAATTTTTTTGTATTTTCAACAGCTTCGGAGTTATTCATAAATTTTCGCGCAAAATTAGAGCAATTTTTTTTCCAAAAGTCAAAAAAATTTTTTCAGAATGTAAATTTTGCATGTTAAGCACTCGAAATATATTGAGAATAAAATAAGCTACACGTCATGAAAATCGGTTGGCTATTGCTGATTTTATTCAAAATTAAATGCAGGTACTTAAGTTTGACAAATATTAGCGAACAAATTTTTTCTTGCAAAATTAGTGGAAATTTGTTTTTCTTTTATTTCTAAAAAGTCATATATTTTAAGCATTTAAATGAAAGCCAGATATGTTGCAAGTAAAGTAATCCGGGTGAGCAAAAACCCGGGTTTTTTTAAACCCAACCCACCGGGTTTTATTGGGGTTTTTGATGAGTTTTTGGGTTTTATTGGGTTTTATAAATGCTTCCAAATTTCTTTCAAGTCGACAATATTTTTTGCTTGTTTATACAATTACGTTATTTTAGTATTTATGATGCAATTTTGCACTCTTGATGGGATCAAGGCGTCATTGTGTACCATGAGCTGCTAAACCTGGGTGTTCGAAGCAGACTGCAATTACTTCGCTTGAATGGTGCTTTATGAGATAAATGGTCTGAATATAAAGACAGACATGATTAAGTTAGTTATTCACACCCGACCTCATGTCGCAAAAGTATCAAAACAATTATTAGAAACGATCAGATGCCGCAGCCGCCGTATTCTCCGAACATTGCTCCGTCGGCTGTCGCGACTAATACAATAAACTCACACCCCTTTATACTTTCTTTACATGGTATTTCGCTATAACGACCTGTTTGTATTATGGAACACATTCTGAATTAATACATTGGTGAATTCTCCGTTTTTTTAAAAAAAGTGTAAGGGAAGCAAACGCAACATATATTCATCTCGTTTAAAGGCCGATAATCGAAATATCGGCCTAAATTTTCAGAAACTATCTAGGATGTATAAGAAGAAGAAATACAAAAATCAGCTTCAAAATTGGAGCGCCTTAAAAAATTAGAAGTTTTTCTGAGACGGGACTTGGAAATTATCTCAAAAGTGGAGAAAAGATGTAAGCAGTGATTTGATAAAGTTGCATTATTGTATTATCTGTTTAAGGTCAAAAACGGAACGAATAAATTTGTAGTCCCAATACGTAAATTACACCCATTTTTGTTGTAAATAAACTACGAAAACATTTAAATAAAAAGACCCACCCGGGTTGGTTTTATTGGGTTACCCCAGTGGGTTGCCAACCCTGAAAAAAATCCATAAAGGCAGGTCAAGTCGTTTTTAAGTTATGATAAAATATATTGACATATATAACTACCATATTTTTGGCGAAAAATTGCCACGCCCATAAAAAAAATTTGAGACCGATGGAAAAAAACTGAAAACGGATTTGAATTCAGCGCAGCCAAATTATTATATTCCATATAGTTTTATTTAAAGGCCAGAAAATTTTGTGTCTTTTGTAGGCCAGTGTATTTTATGAACATATTTATTTTATGAATTGTGACTTTTAGTTCAATTGCAATATATATCAGCTAGCTATGGTGGTTTAAGTTGTAACAACAAAATATAAACCCTAAAAGAAAGATCTAAGCTTACTAATATCACATATTTGGAATACGAGTTTTTAATTCATATCACAAAATTATAATTGACTACAAATCAAATATAATAAATAGATTGACTTTAATATTATTTATTAATCACATGAATTATTTACAATAGAAATAATTCAACATTTTCGATACTCCATAAATTATTATAAATGATAGGGTAACTGGTGACTCTCAATAAATTTCATTGAATTTCATTCAAAAAATTCATTGTAAGAAAGGAAATTAACGAGTTTTAAATTAAGAATTTCAGGTGTCGACTACTAAAAGTGAAATTCTCTCACGTTAATCAAATACGAGAACTTTGAATGCCTAATATTATGAATTTACAAACGCAGTACTTGTCAATTATTATTGACATTTGTGTTTATCAATTATTCTAATAACAAAACAAATATGTGTATGTACACTGTAATCAAATACAAATCAAATATAAAAATACTATGAATAGCTTTACAAATACATATGGTTATAAAATTATTATACGAATTTTTGAGTTGAAAACAAAGAAAAAAATCACACGAAAATAATTTAACTTATAAAATATTTGAGAATATTTTTGGTATTGTTTGTAAAAAGATGAATGAATTAATTATTAATTATTTGTTTTATTATAAATTAATTATTAGAATTAAATTATCATACATTTTACTTAAGTAGGGGCGGGTATTGATTTAAAGCGGAAGTTGATTTAATTCACAATAAATATAACAAACAATTGGATTTTGTTTTTTATTTGAATAGAAGTGTTATCATTTGAAAATAAATTTCCAGTTAATTCCCTGATTCAGAAAACAACCAGGTACAGACTTTGACGAAGATTTATCGGAGTGATGATACGCATAATAACCATAGATTGTATATGTTAGGTTTCTGTCTATAGTTGTAATACCTTTAATAACAATAATTGAATGTTTCTATAGCCAGTACTCTAAAACTTAAATACAGGATCTTCCAATAACAGGTTTCGTTTTGGTATACATATATAAAAAGTTTTATTTTTAACGAAAACATCATATGAGTGTTTATTTAATTGTGAAGAGGAGAGTACGCCACGGTTGTGCTTGCTGAACTATAATCTTTTAGTGAAAATGTCCATCACTTAGTCGCACATTTGTGACTGTATATCGATGACAAATTCACAACATCCACCTTTGAATTCTTGAATCAATTGTGGGCCAATGGCATAAGTCTTATGAATCACGTAGCCGCAAAGAAAAAAGTCTAAAGGCTTTAAATCACAATACACGTCTTGTCGTTTTAATCAATATCATCAAATTCTAGCCGCACAAAATTATTACTTATCGCTTGAAAGCGCAATTCATTTATCGTAACAGTTGTTCTAGCCCCATTTTCGAAAAATAAAGTTCCACCAGACCAAAAACCACAACAAACAGTTATACTTTGAGAATTAAGAGGCTTCTCAATAATAATTCTTGGCTTTTCCAAGCTCTAAATGTAACAATTCTGCTTGTCGTCTCCGTTTTTTTTTTTTTTTTTTTTTTTAATCCGGATCAGTTTGAAGTATTTAAAGGACCCATTCAGCACGAAAGTCATCAAACTGTTTATGACCGATAAACGTAAATTCTTGTGTTAACTAAACTTTAAAAATCTTAAAAACTTTAAATCTTTTATGCAAAATACTAAGCAATAGAAGAGAAATGGCAAACCTGGCTAGGCAGCTTACAACTGCTGGCCGAGAAGATGCTTCACAACGACCCAAAAATGTTTTAGCTTTGCAAACTGTATCCGTTAAATTTACACAATTTCATTACGCTCTTGAAGCGTATATAGTTATAATTTTATAAGTGATGTTGGTTTTTCTTTGGATGTCAAGCTGTTACGCGTTGACTCAAAACAACTGTTTAAATGGTTTGCTATTTAAAAAGAAACGTCTTATTGGAATACCATATGTATATATTTAAGCTGTAGTTTTACCTATATGACAGTAGATGATTATGAGACTTGATGCAGCCACATTATTTTTTCTATAACTAGGTTCCGAGGTAAGCATGTATATTAGATCGATCCACCAAAAAAAATTAATTTTAATGCACTAATAATAATAATTGTTGGATTTAGCGAAAAATTCTACACTTCTTAGAGATAATGAAATGGATAGCTCAAAAGGGCAAAGTCATGGCCTTTCAATAATATCGAAAATCAATTTAAAAGTCCTTTACAATCTATTGATCTCAGTTTTTGGCGTTGTCAATGACGTTTCGATTATCAGTTGTAAAAAAGGTTCAAAGAGGACATAAATATTAAAATAAGTTTAAGTTTTTAACCCTCTCATGCATAAAACTTTGTTAGAGCTGCTATATTTTTTTTCACTTTTTTTAACTAGATTAGGGTCAAATACAATAAAAAACAAACAAAAGTTCAACTTACACTCGAAGCGTAGTTTTTGGTAAATGTTGTTTATATAATTCCCATAACATTTCATGAAGAAACATGTGGACTTCTCTCAGTCAATGAGCTGCACCCGATTCTATTTTTAGACTCATTGAAAGGGGCCTACAGTTTAACGCCGGCTCCGAACGGCAAATGCATTTAGAAAAGTTTTCAATAGTAGTAATGCTCATAACCACCACTGATACCGCTGTTGAAAAAACTTTTTCTTTTTTTTAGATGGTGTGGCCTGGTATTGAACCGAGGACCTTCAGGTTCGTAGGCGGGTGTCTTACCTACCATACCACAGCTGTACCGGCGACCAGTCCGGGGCTGTTATGGGGCCGTAACTGGAGGCGGCATGTGTTTGTATTTACACTCACGTGTCACTAAGCCTGACCAGAGCTATTGTGGTGCAACGGAAATTGGGAGCCAAAGGAATTCCGATCTCTGCCAGATTGTTTGGTAGGCCCCCTTGTGGGAGCTTCGTGGTGGCTGTGGTTTAGATCTAAAGCGCAGGCAGGGCGCGAGTGCAGTGTAGTGTTGCATCTCCTCAACCGGGTGCTGTGACCCATATCACAGCGGCAGTGTAGATAGTCTCCGACTCTCGACCAAGCTGTGAAGATTAAAGTGTGCCAACAACACACCATTAAATTTGGTACTCACTTGTGGTATTCATTGGGGGCGTTGGTGCACGCATTGTATTCACTCGTGTCATTGGGGCACCGTAAGGTATGCCGCACGGCAAAGCCTCACGCATACCCAGATGACATCTACAAAACCACAGCGGCACACACAACATGGTGCATAAACGGAATAAAAAAGCCAATTTTATTTATTACAAGAAAATAATAGATTTATGGTATAACTTGTTAATTATATCTATTGTATTTTGAAATATTTCATAGGGTTTATACTTCTCTATCATCTTCCATAAGATTATTTCATAGTTTTCTACATTTTATATTTTTTAAGTGCACTTTTTGGCACTCCACCTTAATTCTAGAATCCTCAGAAATTGTATAGTATATTTCCTTCAGCTGTAAACCCTAATTTTCTAATTCATCGGGCAGCTCAACTATCTTCACAAATATTACTAGAAAAGTTTGCTTCGTCAGCATAAATTTTTATCAATAACAATTTAGATTTTGCCTTAGCATCAGAGTCATCGTAGTCAAACTCAAGAATTTGTTGCAATTCTCTTGCTGTTAAACACTTTTATCATTTCATAATTGACTAAATGTACAAAATAAAGTAAATAAATGTTGGGAAAATAGTGCACAAGTAAAGAAAATTGCAATAAAAAATATTAAAGGAAATACCCTGGTTATGCGCCATATATATATATATATATATATATATATATATATATATATATATCTATATATAAATTATATATAGATACATATAAATTAAATAAATTAAATAGTCCCAAAATGTCATCTGATTAAAATGTTACAATTTTTTTGTTATAAATATTTCATTTGTGTATGAACTATTGTAAGTGGAAAAAAATTTTTACTGAATTATCTTAGGTTTTTTTTTCAAAGTTGGGCTCTTAATTTTTCACAAAATAAATATCAAAAAATCAGCAGATTTGACCGAACGAAAATTATATTAAAAAACACAAAAGTTGTTTTGCTTCAGCGAAATTGGTAAAAAAAATTACTTCGTTAAAAAATAAAATATGTCTAGATGTGAGAAATGTGCTATCAAATAAGTAGTTATGTTGTATATACACAACAAATGCATGAAATGGTTAATTTATATATTTTATACCATGTTCATACATTCGTTTTAATTGAGCCAATTAATTTTTAAATTGCGCTATTGTATTTAGCGTTCACACATATCGCAATTAACATTTCACAATTAGCAGTTGACAGCTGAAAATGCCAAGACATACTTTGCTCATAAAACTTAAATTTTCGAGTTTGGAATATGGAACTTTAAATTAATATAGATTTAGCGTTAGAAAGAATATAAAATTTAATAAAAAAGAGTAGAAAATTCTATCGATTCATTAGAGCATCGTCACAATGTAGCGTGTGCTTTATTGTTCTATCGATACTACAACGGAACGTGTTCTCACGAAATAAAGGAATTAATTCCCAATGATCAAATATTTTTACATAGTAATCGCATTTGTCATAAAGCGCATCCCTTTGTAGTTGATTGTTCAGCGTTTGTAGAACGATCTTCACGCCAAAGTCTTTCCTGCCACTTACTACGTGAATAAATTTAAATCGAACGCCCATAAGCACTACTCCCTCTTTTCTCGTTTCCACAACCTATTTTCCTAGTACAGGTGCCTTAGAATCATATGCAAGATGGGGCAAAGAAAGTGGAAATGGGTCGGCCATACTTTAGGAAAAAATACCAATAGTATTGCAAGTATGGCTCTTGAGTGGAAGTCTCAAGGATCAAGTAACCTAGGACTACCAGGAAATACTTGGCGACGCACTATTATCCAAGAACTAAGGCAAAATAATCTTACATGAGAAGAGGCAATGACAACGGCAGCAGACTGTGTAAGATGGAAATGCTTTGCGGAAGCCCTATGCTCCCAAGAGGTGTAAAGGAACAAAGTAGAATATGGCTTTATCCTCGTGTTTAAAAAATGAATGACGTAAATGCCGTAATATGAAACTGCTCTGCCCGCGAGGCTATGTAGGTGATCCATATAATGCAGTTTCTTTCGAAGATCATAAAAGTACTAGCAGGACTATCACTCAACAAGTTTAGGTCATGAGAGTACAGCAAAAGTTATGCATTTTTTCTTTGCGAAATATATAAACGGATTTTTTTTCCTTAGTTTTATTCTCTTTATATCATCAGCACCTTAAATTACAAGCCTTAAAATAACAGGTTAGTTAAGCCTGCTTCAACTCTTCTTTTTTGTATTATTTTCACTGTTGAGTTCTGTAAATTAGAAGATTCTCTTAAAAAAGTGCAAAATTATTTATTGTTAAATTATTTAAATTATTGTTACGCTCACCGCTCTTTCAGAATGTAATCTAATAATTATGATTTGGTGGCGATGTAAAGCAGCGTGCCGACCAGCCAACTTGAGATCATTTACGAGCCTCTTAATAAGCTTATCAACCTCTATCAGAGCCCTAAGCGTTACGGTCAATGGAGATCGATTTTTTAAGTATGGATGACATTTATCCGTGCAAGGTGTAGTTTTAACAATATGGCGATTTATTGAAATCAGAATTTAGCGAAAAGACTCGATTTCTAAAAATGTCATGGGATTTAACATTTCTCTATTATTTTTTGCGTGGCCACGTGAAGTCACTGATTTATGCTGATAAATCAGCAAATTTTTTTCCTTTTTTTTTGTCGAACGGTCCCACCACTCACTTACCCGCCCTCACCCGACCGCGGAGGGCTCGTCTCCATGGCGTGAACACACGTACACACTACAGACCGAAATTAGTGGATAAGTTATGGCAACGAGGATACGGATCAGCTACAGAACTTAATCACAAGCTGTTATATACAAATACTTAAAGCTACTAAAAATGTAACATAAATAAATTAATTAAGAAAATACATATTACAAAATTTACAAATTAATATTAGAGAGCAAACTACGTTTAATATTACTAAAGTCACAGTTATAATCAATAAACTCGTAATGCAAAGTGTAATCATTGCACAATCTACAAAAGGGAAACGAATTCGCATAATTCATCCTGTAGAAGTCCTGTGCACGAGGACGATAACGACGGGACTATCTAGCAGGGATTCTGAAATGCAGGTTCAAAAATAAAAATTCAGAATCAATATCACCCGCAATAAGGTTCCTAACAAAACAAATACCCAGAACTGCCCTCCCAAACTCTAATGTAGAAAGTTTAATTAGAAATCCATCAACACAATTCCACCGAAAGCCACGTAAACAGGATAATAAAACCTGCCTCTGCACTGGCTCAATTGAATCCATATGGCACTGATAATAAGGATTCCAAACAACCGAGGCATACTATAAAATTGGTCTAACAAGTGAAATGTATAACTGTCTCGTAATATAAGGATCATTATATTAACATTAGCACAGCACTTCAAGACACAGGCAGAAACCCCATCAGGTCCTGGCAAGTATGTAGATTTCAGCCCAGACAAAGACACAAAAACAGTTCCAACACTAAATTCATGAATATCAGAAATTGGCACACTTCCCACAGAATACGAATATGAAAAATTTCCCCCGAATCCACGACCGGGTCAAATCGCCTACACATAGAATGAAAGAAGTCGGCAAATTTATTTGCAATGTTCAGATAATCGGAATAAGAGCCTTCCTCGTAGAACATTTCAGTGAGAAACGCAGATAATTTACGTCTAACACGGACAAAATCGTAAAAGGATTTCGGGTTAATACTAAAATTAGACTTGACTCTACCCAAATACTACATATAACAGTAATGATTCAACCTATAAAAATCAATACGCGCTCTCGAGTAGTACTTGACGCCTATAAGACCAATATTGCCCATGTATTCGTAACATACGATCAGCAATGCTCGAAAATGACTTGTATTGAATCTTTCGAAATAAAAATGGTATTTTTACACATAAATAAGAAAACATCAGTCCACAAATAAGCCCAGTAGTCACACAAATTTTTACCCAAGAGTCGATGTGAACTTTTCTCTGACATTTCCCATATTCACAAAAGAAAATTATTTTTTTATTTTTTTAATACCCCATACAAAAGACCTTACCTCGTATTAATAAGAAAATTATTATAATGAAGATTCCTGCTGCGCGCATTTCATCATGTCACCAACTAATAAAAAGGCTGAAAACAATGGTGTTGGCAAGTTGTCGAAATGACAAATGTTGTGGTAGCTCAGAGTTTCTTATCACAAACTCATAAGACGAATTATGTTGCCCCTGTCAACATATTTACAGAATTTGAAATGTCAAAATTGTTAGATTCTTAAAACGGAGATTCATAAAATGACAGAAGTAGGTGACGAATATAAATTGAACTTATGAAGACGTAAATACTTACTTTTGATATTTTTCAGATCTATTGCTACTGCATTCTTTTAAGACAACTAATTGCAATTTTTAGCAAATACATTACATTTTAAAAATATGTTAATCAGGGTCTAGAAATGTCCAAATTTAGACTCATTTAAATTGAATTCAATTCTATGTTATCAGCCATCAACAAGGACTTGAATGTACAGAAATGTATATAATGGTATATAAACAAGCCATAAAATAATTTTAACCATTGACTTAAATATACATATGTATGTACATATATATGTACATATATGTATATAAATTGATATTGATTAATTAATTAATAATATCTAATTAACATAGTTGTACATTCCTGCTCGAGAATATGACTGTTTTACGTTCGAACTATTATCTGGGGGTCATTTGTTTAAGATGTTCCCATCTTAAACATCTCTGCTCAAAGTTTAAGTTTTACACTTACATTACCATGTATAGTAGTTAGTGTAGCGTATAAAAATCGTAAGAGCAAATTTCTAATTTTATGGCTATTTTTTAAAATTTCGTTTAATCATGTTTTTGAGCCTAATTATACTTACATACATACATATGTATACATATATGTAAGTAGTTACCTCTATGCAACAAAAACGTAAAAAGAAGTCATTGTGCGAATTGTACTAAAGGATTAAATAAACAAAAGCAAATCCGTAAAATTTAATTTTATAGCATAACACGCAGTTTTTTTTTTTTTTTTTTGTTTTTCTTTAACACCCAAACGAATGAGAATTACTTACCAATTGGGCCAGGTGTGGGTGGTGGATTATTGCTTGATTTTCCAAATGTGGTTAAAGCTGTGGAACTGACCCCAAATAAGATGATGAAAACAGCAAATAACATCGTCAAACTGCCACATTGTGTAAAACGTTTAAGGGGTTGCATTTTAAATTCAAAGCTTAAAAATTTTATTTAAAAAAATTTATTTTTTAAAATATGAGATCACTTGTAAAAATGTGTTTGGTGAAACACTTTGTAAATTAATCTTTTTTAAAGCTATTTTTATACGCTCTTAGTGTATTTTTTGTTTAAGCTGATCAATTTATTTATTTATGTGTTTTTGGAAAGTTTTGTATTTATTTTTCAGATTAATAAATTTGAATGATAACTTTTGTATTGCTTTTCTTAATGCATTGAATTTATTTTATTTTTAATTTTATTTATTTCTAATTGTGTGATAATTCTTTTTTTTATTTTCTTAACTACAACGACCTTCTTGCTTGAACGCTCTAATTGTAAGTGAATAATATTCGAATCATTTCAAAGCTTAAGTTTAGGTTTTTCTTTTCCCTCTTCTGCTTTTGACCTCCTCATCGTTTTGACTTTTTTCTCTGCGCGAAAATTGTTCATTCTTTTTTATTCAGCCGTTATTTCTTCTCATTTTTAATGATGGGTCCCTTTTAACACAAAAATACAACAACAAAAACAATAGCAACAAATAAAACTTAGAGCCTAAATGTATGCAAAAAAGTAAGCACTAACAACTATAATTAATGTGGACAATGAAGCGTTTTTTTTTTCAAACTTACTAATAAAAACTTCCACAGTCACGTTTTACCAAGCCCATCGTAAAATAATCATTTTTAAGCTCTAACAGGTATATCACTGGAATTACTTGTCTTCCTTTCTAAGACGAAAAATGTGTTAATTTATTAGGTGATATACACGTCAAAGGAGCATAGATTAGGTTATGTTACCGTCACCGGTAGAGGTAGTAGAAAACAAGTGGATCGCATAAGAGGATATAAATAGAGAGAGAAAGAGAGAGAAGTCATAAGGACAATCGAGAAGATGCGGTCAGTCAAGCAAGAGAAGAGAAAACTTTCCCCGAGCTCTGGTTAATTCTCAGGCCACTTAAAGCCATTAGCAATTTGGAAAATAGTGGTAATGTTTGAAAGAGGATTAAAGCCTTCTACTAAAAGCTTAGGAATAGATATTAAAAAAAAATCGGTATTGCTATTTTCCCATTTACATACAAGTTATTGAACTTATGCTTTAGAGGCCTGCAGTGACGACCGTAGCCAGTTTTATCTCCAGCTTTCTCGTAGAAAGTATGGAAGAGGTTCTTTGATCAGCGATTACCTATCAGATGGACCTTGAAACCTTATAATATGGTTCATTACACCAGAATTGCTAATTTTCCTTTCGAAGAGCAGTGGCCCCAACTGCTCTCTATCATACTTTGAATTAATTATATTCCCTTCCAAAGGTATAAGGTTCCAACATTGTCAGTGACTGTCAAGCTAAGGAATTTTAAATAAATATTTTTATCTAAAGGATGCTACATTTGTGAATGATTTACAGAGACATCTTGATTCCAAGCTTCCATTTATCAAAAAAAGCATAATTTTTATTATTAAAAAAGTTCCTATTAAATAAATAAATAAAGAGCTATGCAATAATACAAAATAACATTTCGGAGTACTTCAGCACTGTAGGAAAGCTAAGTTACATTAGAATCTGAAAGCAGAGAAGCTACGGGCTACAAATATCTAATTGGCGTCAAAAATATTCCATTCAGGCTTAGATAGTGAAATTAAAGAAAGCCAGCAAGTATCAATATATACTGAAGTTTTATATGCCTGAAAATTATTTCTATAATGTAAAGGATAATTTTAAAATTTAGAATTTGCGCGCTGCTAAGAAACTAGAGATAAACACTTATGGGCAACCGTTTATTGGATGTACTTGCTACCCTGATAAGTCACTAAAAATTTCATGGCACAAATATTAAAATTAAAAATTTTAGTTTTCTGCCAATAAATAGTAGAAAAGGGCATCAGTTTGCGATAAAAGTAAAAAGAACTTGGCTTAAACCATATTATAAATACGTTACACAGTTGCAGTAGCAATTACGTACATAAGAAGTCAAAAAAAAACAGAATCTATGCTTAACTTAAAATCAATCTTCTAGTCTAGGTCAAATGAAAAAATTTTAAATAAATTAAATTCATTTTAAAGAATAAAATATATTTTAATTTCAAATCCAATGAAAATATACCGCAAAGAAAATGTTTATGTATATACTCGTATATTTTCAATTGCATACAGTTGACAACACTGCATACTAGTTTCAAGTCAAGTATGAGAGTGACTGTGTGAGAGTTAAATAAATATGAAACGTATAAGAGTAAAATCAAACATTCAAAATAAACACCTTGTGCTGCCTAATAATAATAACAAAAATAGGCAACAACAACAACTACAATACAATACTCACCATCTATACAAAAGCCCATCTAAGAAACCTGTGCATGTCCACTTTAATGGCGATTTTTTCTTCTACTCACACACCAACACAAATAAAAAATGTTCTATAAACTTACCTCTTCTTTAGGTACTAAAAATATTATAGTTAAATATTTTAAGACCTTAACTATGTCCTCGTTTTTCTTATATTTTATTGTTGATTTTTTCAGTTTCTTTTCAACTTATTTTTGCTTTTACTTTTTACTCAAAACCATATAATTTTTAAGGTTGAAACGTAAACTATGACGAAAGCAAGAATAAATGAATCTCAAACTCTCTCTCTCTCTCTCTTACTCGAGCACATATACATACTTATGTGAAATCGCTCTCATTTATTTTAAATACTAACTCTCTTGTTGATTTAAAAAAAATAAATAAATAAAAATGAGAGTTAGAGTAAGGAGCTTAATATTTAGGCTAATTTAAACGATGTTTTTTTAGAACTATGCTAACATTACTAACAATAACAAAAACAACAAACCTTTAAGCTAAAGTAGAAGTTGTAGTAGTAGCGTAGGAAGCAGAAGCCTGTATAAAAACGTTAACAAAACATTCGAGACACAACTATAGCTTAAGTGGTTTCAATGTTTTGCTAGTGTTACTTTTATTTAGCAACTTTGTTGTTATTGTTGATTTTTTCTGAAATTTTTTTTTACATCCTTTTCAGCAAAAGAAAATAACAACAATCGTGTTGTTGAACAATCACTTGTTTTTGGTAATAATAGTTGTATATACATATGTAATAATGTATATGTATAGTAATGTGTGTGTATGTTTACATGTTTGCTAAGTTGTGTTAGTTAAATAGCAGCTAATCAACATGCAATTTCAAAATCATTCATTTAAACTTACACAAAATTAATTTTCTTTGATGAATATCTCTCTTTTCCTTCCCTTCCGCTTAATTTGACTTTTGACTTTGTCTCTCTGCGCTTTCCTTTTTTCATTTTGTTTCGCTCTAAGGTAATTTGTTTTAAAATTAGAGGTTATTTTCAAATAATTTCAGAAAGTGTGACAATTAAAAATCACTTTATGTGTAGTTTTATAATAATATAACATTTTATGAGTTATGAAAAGGTGTTGGGTCAAAAATAATAGCTTTTATTGGATAAGCAATTACAATGACTTTTCAAAAAACAAAAATAGTTAAACACATTTATAAGTTTTTAAAATGATCGCGACATTTGCATTTTACACATGAACATATATCGGGTCCGCCATCTAACGTTTTTTTTTTCAACTAGTGCTTATTTCGTGAATGGTAACACTTAGCTCATGTCTGATTTGACAGATAATTAGTTTTATCCTGGGAAATATTGCGACATTACTTTGAAAATCATGGTAATGTTGCAGAACGTGTGCGAAAATTGCGTACGGATTTTGGAAGAAGAGAAGCACCGTCAGCTCCGTATGTTCGTTATCTTGTGAAAAAAGTGAAAGAAACTGGCATCCTCATCGATAAACCAAAGCGTGAAAAGCCAAAAACAGTGCGTACACCCGAGAATATTGCAGGTGTGGCAGAAAGTGTGCGTGAAGCGCCATCAACATCAATTCACCGTCGTTCTCAACAATTGAACATTTTGGAGACATCATTGAGACGAATTTTGAATAAAGACCTTGGTATGACGCCATACAATATCCAATTGGTTTAGGAGTTGAAGCCAGCTGACCATCATGGTGCGGATTTTGGTCCAGAGGCATAATTAGGCAATTTTTCTTCGAAAATCAGCAAGGAGTGGCCGTTACAGTCAATGGCGATCGTTATCGGGCCATGTTGAACGAATTTTTGTTCACAAAAAATTGAAGAGGAGGATATTAGCAATATTTGGTTTCAATAGGACGGCGCTACGTGCCACACAGCCGAACCTACACTCGATGTTTTGCGCCCTGTTTTTGAAGATCGCATTATCAGCCGCAGAGCTGATGTCGTTTGACCACCTCGGAGCTGCGATTTGACACCGTTGGACTATTATTTGTGGTGTGCCGTCAAAGATAAGTGTTAGCCAACAAGCCAGAGACAATTGACGCTTTAAAGGACAATATTCGTGAAGCCATTGGTGAAATACAGCTGCACACAATCCATAATGTGCTTAAAAATTGGACCGATCGTGTAGGCTACTGTATGGCTAGCCGAGGCAGCTATTTGAATGAAATTATTTTCAATTATTAACCGGAAGGATTGTACTTTCAAATAAAAAAAGAAATTTAAGAAAATATTCAGTAGCTTTTTTTATAGCATTTTCAAAAAAAAAATTATTTGGCGGACCCTTTACATACATATTTGAGCAAAATTACCAACTCTGTTATTTATCGCTTAAAATTTATTACGTTACATTATATCGAACATCATCCATATTATTATACTTAGAGCTTAAAACCGGCGTGCTTTGATACCGCTATCTTGAAAAACCCGACAAGCGTGGCACTGAAAATACCGAAATTCCGCAATAAAATTCCCTTAAATAAGGCTTAAGCCATTTTTTAATCTGCACAGTCGTTTTACAAGTGTGATAACATACGTAAGTACGTACGTATATGTGATATTATTACTGTTCTTTTGCTAAAAAACATTTATACATATTTCTAAAACGATTGCGCAGATTTAAAAATTTTTTATCCCTCCTTTAAGGAGGGATTTAATTTTATTGCAGAATTGCGGTTTTTTATTTTATTCAATAATCTTAACCGTTTTTGAGTTACGCGAATATATGTTGTGCAACCTCTTCCATTTTCGAATTAAAGTTATATCTCATAAATCAGACCTAACCTAAAAAAGCTGTTAGCACCGGTGGATTCAGCGTACTTAAATTAAGTTTACACTCCAGGTGGACTGCTTGTCGGAGAAAAAGTGTCAAATTCGAGCACAGTGTTATCATTTTAGTTATAATTTTTTATGATTAACCATAGATTGATCCTAAAATAAATTTAGGAATTCCAACCTTTAGAACATTTTTGTTCCATTTGTAAATTTTAGATCAAAATATGTCTTTTTCCGAAATAAAATTCCCTTAAGTAAGGCTTAAGCCATTTTTTAATCTGCACAGTCGTTTTACAAGTGTGATAACATACGTAAGTATGTACGTATGAGTGATATTATTACTGTTCTTTGCTAAAAAAAAAACATTTATACATATTTCTAAAACGATTGCGCAGATTTAAAAATTTTTTATCCCTCCTTTAAGGTAATTTTATTGCAGAATTTCGGTTTTTTATTTTATTCAATAATCTTAACCGTTTTTGAGTTACGCGAATATATGTTGTGCAACCTCTTCCATTTTCGAATTAAAGTTATATCTCATAAATCAGACCTAACCTAAAAAAGCTGTTAGCACCACTGGATTCAGCGTACTTAATTTAAATTTACCCTCCAGGTGGAGTGCTTGTCGGAGTAAAAGTGTAAAATTCTAGCACAGTGTTATCATTTTAGTTATAATTTTTTATGATTAACCATAGATTGATCCTAAAATAAATTTAGGAATTCCAACCTTTAGAACATTTTTGTTCCATTTGTAAATTTTTAGATCAAAATATGTCTTTTTCTTTATAGAGTTTTTCAGTACAATAAAAAATACATTTTAATCATCTTATTTCTTTAATATATTGGATCATAAATGCAGTAGTCCTTTCATTCTTGTTCTAACCTGAATGATGGCCCAGGAATATTATCTCCAATTATATTGTCATCGTTTCTTCTGATTGATGGCAGAAGCGATACTGAAGAACTACTTCTTGGTGCATGAGTTCGCTTATTCATATGCATAAGCATAGGATAATGTAATACCTAGCCATAAGCATTCAAAGCAGAAATATCTAAAATATTTGATAGAATCGCCATAGGGTACCGATTCGTTTTACGATTACGGCTGTACGAGTAACAGCTAAGCATTTTATCAACCAACTTTTGCTGAGTTGTAAAATGAAATTATCTCGGATAACTTTATTTTATAATTACCGATAAAAGGTTAGCTATGCACAGTACTCTTTATAATCGTACATATATTTTTATGACTAGCGTACGACACAAGTGTTATATTTGTCGTAAAAGTGAACGTTTCTTTCTAAAAGATTTTGTCCAAATTATGAGATGAAAAGAATTTCCATTGTAACATAATGACTTTTTAGACTTTCTATCAAGTCGAGAACCACACTCTCTTCTTGATTTCGATTTAGGATTCCACTTATTCCTTTTTGCAAATACGGCTGAATTCGCCATATATAATATGTTTCAGCTGAAACAATAAGTCAAAATTTGATGCCATATTTTTCGGTTTAAGAAGTCATATATTGTCGAAATTTATCTTTATATCCTTAACTCGATTCGTCGCATAAAACAAATGCTTATTCCTACCGGCACGTGATTTAATTACATTGAATGCACGTAAACGACTACTCGGGCAAGGCATTGTCCTCAGTTTCTTCATTTGAAATACTTTCAATTCCACTCTCATTTTAAAGGGAAGAGTCTGTTCTTACATCGCTGCCTTCTAATTTCTCATTTCCACTATCTTCTTGAATACTTTTGTTTTCTTCTCCCATCAAATGGTGGAACTGCGAGTCCAGCTGATAACTTGCTATCAACAACGTCTATAGCACAATACCCACTATGTTAATGCATTAAACATACTCCAAATAATAGTATATTAGCAGAAGCTCTCCTGGCTTGGATAACATCGCTCCAGAGCAACTTAAGGTAGATTGTAAGATCACTGCTCATAGCACCATTCTGGGAATCTGCATCCCACAAATCTTTAACAAAAGACAGTCTACACCAAATTTACCGACATTAAAATGCGAGCAAGCCAGCTCCTGCATTGATCATGTAAACTGTCTCACCATCATTGTAGAACAGTTAGTGTAATGGACGTTACTACTTTTTCTAGGATTCATCTATTTTTAGAAGGCCTTTGACACACTTAACCACTCGGCGATTTGGAATGAATAGGTGTCTCCTCAAAGCCTATATGAAAACCAGCTTAGCAACAGCAGGCAGTCGAAAACGGAGTTCGTCCAGGATGTGTACTGTCAACTCTGGGGTATCAACAACTGGGTTCTTGATGTAGCACTGTCGAAAGCTATGTGATTATATTTTCCTGTTAAGTCACACATTCTCCGAAATACAGGCAAAGCTATATGCCGTACAGCAAACTACACTAGTGGCTATGTTAAGAATATATATAAACAAAACCACTGTAGATCACTGCGGATCAAATGCAACATAGAGTGTGAATTCGTTATCCAGTGCCATGTACCTTCATTCTGCTATCTAGGCAAACTCATCACCATATCAGATGGGTTATTATTTTATATATCCCATCGGATCAAGAGGGTATAGAACACGTTTGCACATCTAAAATCTGTTTGTCTTCAACAAACATATCGCAGAAGACTAAACTCAGATTATTCAATTTTAGCATAAGATCTACTCTGTTATATGGATCCGAAGCATGGAACATAGCACTGCGTGACGCAAGCAGACTTGATGTCTTCATCAAAAAATGCCTGCGAATAATCCTACAAATATTCTGACCGACAATAGTATCAAACACCGAATTGAGGAGAAAAGCCAACAGGCAGTCAACTGAAGTTAAAATAAATATACTTAAGTGGAATTAAAATGGTCGTACACTTAGAAAGGCAGAATATGATATCTATTTGTATCATATTCTGCATTTGAGTGGAATCCACAGGATAGCAAGAGGGCAGAAAGACCTGCACACACTTGAAAACGCCAACTAGTGAAAGAGTTATTGAATGCACGTTCGAACAAAGTTAAATACCGCGCAGACGATTGGAATTTTAAAAAACCTTGTTAGGAGCCAAGCCGGTGGAAATTTCAAAATAAACAGCTTTTTGACTGAAGTGGAGCTTTTTGTTATCATTATTTAGGCATATGACCGCGGTGTTTGTTCGTGACGAAGAGCTTTCTGGACGTCCAATTTGCCACTTTTTCGAACATTACTGGCCGCATGTTACGAATAATAAACAAGTGACTCCACGTTGCCCCACAAGAAATAATCGAGTAGTGTCAAGTCGAATGACATTGGAGTCCAATCGACAGGCTCATTCTTGAAATCAACTTACCGCCTAATTTTGGTATCAATGGGTATGCTCGCATTGTGGTAACGATCTATATTGACCGTAGAACGAGATTCGGCTTCATTTTTAAAGGAATAAGATCAAATGACGCCACCAAAACGTAAAAAACACATCAAGCTTGGCATTTCTCTGCCTCATCCTCATCGCTGACGCAGTTTTGTTTTGTGTAAATTGGGCGAATTGATGACTATTTTTTAAAGAAAATCTGAACACTTTGGTAGCGCATTGTAATTTGCCATAATATACTGATCATATATGTCAAAGAGTTTGAAAATTCGTTTTACAGTAACTTCTTTCATAAGTTTTATTGGGTTTAAAAAATAAAATATAAGAGAGTCGAATATCATTATCATCATTCAGACCAGACTCTATTGCAGAGCACTGCAACCCATGGAATATGTTCTACCCATTTCAGTCTATAGTTTATTCAGCAGATTTGCTGCTTTCTTAATAAACACCAGCAGATCTTAAACCATAATGGTGGACATATCTGCCAATGAGGCCCAATTTCTACCTAATCATTCCATTTAAACCTATCAAGAATACCCACATTCACACAATATGTTTTTTCTGATGCCTGTGAGCACAGCCTACAACACCCACATCTGTGACCGTCATCCCCCTCAGATGCGTTCTCAGTCCACAATGGTTCGTAAGAAATTCCGTTAGGACTTTCAAGTCCAGCCTTCCATACTTAAGAACCACAGAGCAATGCCCAAATTGCTGACTGGTCGCCGCCTTAGAGCGGCGAAGTCACTTTTGAGCATTGCTGTGTTCCAAGCATTGGCAATTTCCTAATCCTGAACTAGATTGAGGATGGTGGCAAGTGGTGTTGCACAGCAAGGTTCCGGAACGATATTGGGTGTCATGGAACTCTTTCTCTCCAATGCATCCTCCATTTCATTACCATATATACCACAGTGTTCAGGTATCCAAAACAACTGGACCTTATATCCCAGTGGAACCGACAAGTCTCGGTTGGGTCCATGAGTACCTGCATCTGCATTTTGGAACCATCGCTATACTGGCTTAGATCAAACTCACCCCGAACTTAGACCAAGCGTCCCATCTGGGAAATCAACCCTGAATCTTTTTCCAAAGCGCAGATCCAAAGGCATAACATCTCGGATCGAAAATGGTTCTCCGACCACCCTGCGTAGAATGGACCGACTTCCAGATGCGTTGAGGGATCCCTTGGCGAAAAACTTTGCCGCCGAACATACCGCCTCCCTTATCACATAGATGAGAGTTGGGTATTATTATTATTATTAATTCTCATAACATTCCATGAAGGAACATGGGGACTTCCCTCAATCAATGAATTTAATGCCGGCTCCGAACGGCATTTAGAGAAGTTCAATAGTATTTATAATCATAACCAGTTACTAGCTAATGTTATGAGGCGATACCGCTGCCGAAAAACTTTTTGTTTTTTAATGGCCTGGCCTGGTATTGAATCGACGACCTTCTGGTTGTCAGGCGGGTGTCTTACCTACCATACCACAGCGGCACGAGATTTGGGTATGATCGACTGTAACTTTTTAACTTAAACTCAATTTCGACCTGATACCTTCTGCAGCCATGTCGCGTCTAAAGGTAAATGCTCTACGTTTTCCCACTTTAGTACACAAAAATTTAAAACAAAACGAATTTCTATACTAAAATTAGGCAAAAAAATATTAAACGATCTCTCGTGTAATTAACCATTTACAGAAAAATAAAATCGCAAAATGAATACAAACAAACAAAGTGAGGTGACCAAAAACTTAATGAAAATTTATGCAGAAATAGTGTGCGTGAAAACAATTAATTATTGCAAAAAGAATAAAATGGTAAAAAGCGAAGACTCCACAATATGAAAATTAAAAGGTATGCAAAAATATATATTTATTGTATTAATAATAAAATAAAAAACGTACCTACATAAGTGCTGAACTGCTGTTGATTTGTTAGAATTTGCAGTAAAATACTTAAATGGAATGTGTAAATTTGAAAACATTTTAATGGGTTCACAAATGGTATTTAATGAAATGAATGAATAAATAAATTAATAAACGCATGAATATTTATTTAAATGGAGTTCATTTAAGGTTTTTGTATAGTTCAATTATTCAGATTGAATCTTTTTTTTTGTTTTTGTTTTCTTTTGTTTTGGTATGAAATTTATTTTTAATCATAGTTATTTAACTCTTTATAATTATAGAGAAATAGTTAAAGTTTTATTTGAATATAAATTATAAAGGGTGGTCCAATCATAATGCACGATTTTAATTGTGAGCCACAGCCTAACATCAAGTTTTTTGCCCAACATAATTTGCCATTTCTTTGTTTTCTGTGTTTGACAAATTCAACCAAGGAGAGGTACACAATGGAGCATCACGTTAAGATTGTTGAAACCTTTTACGAAAATCGTGCAATTCGTTTTTTTTTTTTTGGTCAATATAATCGACCAAATGTGTCCACAATCGGAAGAATTATGCGCAAATTTTGTAAACCGGGTCCAAGAGAAATATGGAAACACTTATTCATGCGCGACCATTGCTGTTGTTCCCGAGATGATAACGGACTTATTTTGGACAGAAATTGAGGATATGGACCTGGACCATATGCGGTTCCAACAAGATAGTGCCACTTGCCACGGAGACAACGAAACAATGGCTCTTTTGCCCGAGAAATTCAATGGCCGTGTTATCTCATGTCGTGGCTATATTGATTAGCCGCCACGATCGTGTGATTTGATACTGTTGAACTTCTTTTCTTGAGGGTATTTGAAAGAATAAAAAATACATCAATGAGCCAAGAACAATTCGAGAGCTAAACGATGAGATAATTCAGCACTTTAACGACATTGAACCTCAATTATGACTCAGAGTCATTGAAAATATGGACCGACGGATAGTGGTATGCCACCGAAGCCGTGGCGAGCATTTAGCCGATATTTTGTTTCACACATACATATTTGTCATAGATTCTTCTATCATAGTAAAAAATATTAAGATAATTTGCTGAAAACTTTTTGCTTTATTTACAATTAACATCGTGCGTTTGGGTTGAACCATCCTTTATATTTTATATTCACATAAAATTTTAACTATTTCTCTATAATTTTAGGTGTCCAATATATAGGTATCATTATAATTTTAATAAAAAAAAGGACTTTTTTTCAGATATTAAAAATATTTTTATTTCAGTTTATTACAAATAGGTTCCGGTTAAAAATGAAAAATTATTAAGTTAGCCCCCCTTACTGGCTCGGCAGGCACCCAACCTTTTACCAAAATTACACTATGCAACAAGCAAAAATACCTTTGATAACCACTATATTTTTTGATGCGCTATGGTAGCCTAACTTCAAAAATCATCAGCATTTCAGATTATATGGATAAGTTTTTCTTCAATTTTTTTTTTTTTTTTTTTCTAAAATGTGACATTTTTGAAGAGGCTGCCTCACACATCTTATGACAACTTTGATACGACTTATTCGAGCTCATTAAACCAAGTATTGAAAAATTTCAAATTATACCAGCTTCAAATCATTCTAACATTTTTTAATATAACCAATATTTTTGGAGTTATTAAAAAACAAATTATAAAAATAAAACTTTTTTTTAAATAACGAAATTTTTAATTTCTAAAAATCCACAAAAAATAGAAAGCAGCAAATATTTACCAGTTTTACTATCTATACATAAAGCTGCATATAATAGAAATAAAGCAAACCATTATTCATGAAAATCGATGGGTAAATATTTATTTTATTCTCAATAAAGTGAAAGTACCTAGTTTTTTAGCTGTAATTGCCGAACAACGGTTCTTTCTTCTACAGACAAAGCTTTACAATCAGTCAGAGCTAAATGATCTTATCAGAGATCTCGAACTAACAAAAGAGAAATCAGAGCTCCTAGCGCTAAGCTTAAGAGACCGAAATTTCTTAGAAAATGATGTTAAGACAACAGAGTATCGGATTCGGCATAAGCCATACGCCAATTTTTATACACCGAAAGACAATATGTACGAGGGCGGATTGATATTGAAGCTACCTAAGTAGGAAAAAAACATTTTTTTTTCAAAAACCATTCATTTCTCAACATAGTCTCCTTTTAGCTTAATACACTTAGTAAGACGATTTTCCAACTTTTTTATACCATCTGAATAATACGATTTTGGGAACTCCTCAAAATACGCATTAATTTCGGTAATCACTTCTTCGTTTGAGATCTTTTGATCTTTTTCCTTCAAGTTTGGAAACAGGAAAAAGTCACTAGGGACTAAATCTGGGACTAAATCAACCAATTCGAAGTGGATTTCTCGTAGTTTTAGCATCGTATCTAATGTTGTGTGAACCGGTACGTTGTCTTGAAGAAAGAGCACTTTTTTCTTGTTTAAATAATTGCATCAACCAATTGATAATATAATGCACGATAATACTCTCCTGTGATTGTGGATCCCTTTTCAAGATAATCGATCCACCAGCTTCCACCCATTGCTTCGATTGATTTTTGGTTTCAGGTGTGTAGTGGTGGACCCACGTCTCATCAACAGTCATTAATCTACGCCAAAAATCAGTAGGGTTATGCTTTATCATGGCCAAACACCGCTGTGAAGTGATCTGTCGAACTCTTGCCGATAGCTTTTTCATATGCAAATGTTCATGCAAAATGTTAAACACACGTTCATATGATATGTTTACCATTTCCGCAATCTCACGGATTTTGACCCGGCGATCATTCATAACGATATCGAGGATTTTCTTGATATTTTCTTCAGTAACCACCTCTTTTGGCCTTCCTGTCGATGGTGTTGTTGAATTTGGCTAAAATTTTAACAGCTGACGTTTGAAAAAATCGTAATTTCTAAGAAAGAAAAAGTTTTTGCGTTAGTGCTGCCATCTAGCGCTAGATAGCTTCAATGTCAATCTAAGATCTAAGTAGTCTTTTTGAGGAGCTCGGCCAAAAATATATCGCAAGTGAGTGGCGACTATTCGTTGATAGTAGTAAGGAAAGCTTGAAGGCCGCTTTACTTCACAACGGCAACAATAAGCCATCTATGTATACCTATCGCACATGTCGTAAATATGAAACAAACATATGAAGCTATGGCCAGTTGATTAAAAAAATGTTAATTATGAAAAGCACAGTTGGAAAGTGTGTTGCGATTTTAAAGTTCTTGCTATTTAAACGCGCCTCCAAGGTGGCTATACAAAATATTGCTGTTTTCTCTGCCTCTGGAAAAGCCAAGATCGAAAAAATCACTATGTAAAAAAGAACTGGCCGACATGATCCGAAAGTACACCAGGATTACACAATGTAAAATCAAGATCAAAAAGGTTACCACCGTTACTATCTTCGTCTAGAGCCTTAAGACTAGGCCAAGATAGTAGAGCCTTTGCTTATTTAAAAACAATATTTTCAAATCGTTTAACTGCAAAAATTCTGAAGGCATTTTTGATGGTTCTCAAATCTGAAAACTACTCCTAAGTCCCACATTTGAAAAGTTATTATCAACAGATGTGAAAGCTGTCTGGAATTCATTTCGTCAAATAGTTTTCAATTCTCTTTTTTCTTTTTTCTGTCTTTCCGATTCCATATCGAGTATGCTTGCGGATCATCCGAGCAGTGAAATTGTTGTTGCTGGTGATTTCAATCTTAATAATTTGCCTTAGCTACACCATTCAAGCCGCACAACTCCAGAAAGCCAATACGTGAAGCTATTTGCCGCGCACAACCACCTTGTGCAATTAGTGAATGAACCTACTCACATATCGTGTGTAGATGGATAACAAAATAACACCCTCGGCCTTTTCCTCACTACACACCCTGTAGGTAAAAAAAACTATGCAGTTGTGTTCTCGTTGGACTAACCTTAATGATTTCTTCGGGCATTTCAATTTAAAACTTTGTTTCCTTAATTCTAATGTGAATGCCATGGCCAATATGGTTGTTAATATAATAAAGCTAGGGATAGGATAATTTCAACCCATCCAGAAGGCTTCCAATTTTATTCAAGAAATAAATAATGGTTTAATCAGACGTGCAAACTTGCAGTCAGGTCCAGAAAGGAAGCATTCAGAAATTGGCGTAATGACAAATGCGCTCGTACTGATTCGCTACGCAAACAGGCAAGATCTTCGTGTGCCGAAGGCGTGAAAAGGCCTTTTACGAGCAACACCTACGTGCTAAATGAGCAAATTTAAATAAAACGTCCACAGACACTACTCTATCTATCCTCTTTCCCACAACCTATTTTCCTAGCACCAGCACAATGCACTGCTTGAATAGGGGTTATCCCCTGAGTGCTGGTCTCAAGGGAAAAAAAACTTTCTAGGAAATAGCAGAAGTTTAAATTATAAAGGAATCATTCGTGAATTGCTTGAAAACTGTTCAAAAATAGGCAAATATTAATGAAATATATTAAAAAAATTATTTACTCAATGCTTATTTTTGGTGTAAAAATGTCACTCAAAATACATTTCACACACTAATGTTTGGACTTCTTTCCGGAAACCCTGGGTTCCGTAAGCGACGAGCATGGTGGACGCTTTCATTAACAACTTAAGACCAATGAGCATCGTCATCAGGGAGTATGGAATGAAAATATGACAGGAGATTTTATTTGGTTCCTTATAAGAGACTCAAACTCATAATATCATAGAAAACAAAACAAAAGTTTAAATCATATTTAGATCATACTTTTTCGCACTCTTTCTGCATGCTACTCAGATGAACCGTTGTTGGAATTTTCAGCAATTGCAGCAAAAAGTTTTTTTTTTCAAAACTAACTACTTTGACTTTATTGGGAATAAAATAAATATTTACCCATCGATTTTCATGAAACATGACTATTTTACTTCTATTATATACAGCTTTATGAGTAAAGAGTAAAACTTTGTTGTGAATTTTTGGGAAATCAAAAATTTCATAATATAAAAAAAAATTATAATTTGTTTCTCAGTAACTCCAAAAATATTGGTTATACTAAGAAATGATATTGGAATTACTTAAAGCTGGTTTAATTTGAAATTTTTTATCACATGGCTTAACAAAGTCGAATAAGTCATTTCAATGTTATTATAAGATGTGTGAGGCAGTCTCTTCAAAAATATCACATTTTAGAAAAAAAAATTCTAAAAAAACATCTATATTATCTGAAATGCTGATGCTTTTTTAAGTAACGCGACCATAGCGCATCCAAAAAATATATTGGTTATCCAAGGTCAGAAAATTTGTTTCCAATTGTTGCATAGCTGTTGTCAATGGTTAATATCTGCTCGATAATGTTGATTTTAAGTTCTTGAACTGTTGTGGTTTCAAAAACCCCACAAAAAAAGTCTAAAGGTGTCAAAACGCACAATCTTAGTAGCCAATTTACTCCTCTTTTAAGAGATATAATGCAAATTTCGAACTTTTCTTTCAAAAAATCCATTGTGTCTCTTGCTGTGTGATAAGTAACACCATCCTATTGAAACAATATATTTTCTACCTCTAAATCATCAATTTTCTGCCATAAAAAGCTTCGAATCCCTGTAGCGGCTTCCATTGATGGTAATTGCATTTCCATTTTCGTTTTCAATAAAATATGGCCGTAACTTTTTGTGAATGTAATCGTTGCTACTGGTTATTGGATTTTATTCACCTCGAATGTGGCAATTCTGCTTGTTGACGTAGCCATTGAGCTGCAAATGGGCTTCGTCGGTGAAGATTATTTTGTTAAAAAAAAATCATTTTCTGCATGTTTTTCGATGGCCTAAGAAACGAATTGCCTACGTAATGCGTGGTCAGCTGGTTTGAATTCTTGGGTCAGCTGGATCTTATAAGCCTATAAATGGAGATAACAATGCAAAATGTTGAATAATGTGGATCGTATAATGTGTAATTCTTCAACACTTCAGCTTACAGCTGCTATATTCTTGATTAAACGACCTCTACGTAGATAAATTCTGTGTCTGTTAACATAAACGGATCCAATTTCTTCAAATATCTCAACCACCAGCTTGATGGCACGATTTGTTGTTGTTTCTCTACCGTTTGTTCTAAATTTCGTAATTACATTTTGAAAACTTTTCCATTTTCAAAAAATGTTTTAATAAAAAACGTTATTCCTTCGAGTGTGTGCCGCTGTGGTATGATAGGTAAGACACATGCCTACCAACCAAGAGATCTTCGGTTCAATATCAGACCAGACCAGACTATCAGATAATTTTCAGCAGTGGTATCACCTCATAGCACCAATAGCGACTGGTTATGAGTATTTACACTATGAAAAACTTTTGTAACTAATGCATATGCCATATTAACCAACCGAAATGTATTCAGAATCTAAAAATAAAAATTTAGAATAAGAATTATAAGTAGAAACAAAATGACTGCAAAATTAAAATAATACCTCAATTGTGTACACCCTTTATAAAGCTATACTTACCTGATGCAATTAATATTACGAGAGAGTCATTTACCGGCAATTTTTAATATTACAGTGACATTTTGATATATTGGTTTTAAGCTTTTGTTGTCTTATTGTGTTTTTTTAAGACTTGATAGTGGAACTTTTCAAAAAAGGTCTTGGGAATCGTTAATAAAAGAGTATGTTTTTAGAAGCGAAAACTGTGGTTAATAAATTTAATATTAAACAAAATATTAACATAAATTATTTTTTCTTTATTAAATTATTAAATAATTTTTTAAAAAATATTAAAATTTTTTTATATTTTATTACTAATAATAAAATTTTCAAATTTGTCCTTTTAATTTGTCCACTTATAGTACCACGAATTTTTTTGCAAACATTTAGCACTAAGCGTAATATAAATAATACGAGGAATTAATATAAATAGTACGAGTATACAGTTTTAAAAGTGTCTAGTGTAAACTCAAATTATTTGATGACGTTTCGTATGAACCAAAAAGCATATACGTGGATATTTTAGCATATATGTGGATATTTATTAACTACAAAAATAAAACAAGGAATAACTTAAAAGCCTCAAAACGTTCAAATTGATTTTATTATTGTTTTCAGCTTAAAAACAATCAGAAGTAGTATAAGTGATTTTTTTTTTCTCAGGTAAAACTATTTTTATAAAATAATTTTTTTTTTGTGGTTTTGGCAAAATGTCCAAATTACATGTTTATTGTTAATATTTAAGGCCAAAAAATTTCGTTATAAAATATATTGACAAACACATAGGCATACACACATACGACTGTTCAGATATATGTAGTATAACCATAGATGACCTCTTGTTGTTTTTCTCATTAGTGCCCCTAGAATGTCTCGAACAGTATTGCGGAAATATTGCATAAATTATTGTCTTGCCATCAGAATCAAAAAAAGCAAAAAATAAAAAATAAAACGTTGGTAATTTATCAATTTGTTTAGTTATTCTCAAACACGGACATGGACACACATTTACTGTTGCAGGTACACTCTTATGAAGAGGACTGTACATGCAACATTTTGTTTTAAGAAACTACAATGGTCAGTATAAATGCAGTGCTTTTCTTTTGTCCAAAATATTGAAGGAAGAAATTTTAGAATATTTTTTAATTTATTATTTTTGTGTGACAAACATTTGAAATGTAATGTTTGATTTTAGGAAAATTGGCAACCCAATGCAGTCGTATTTATAAGGAGAACATAAAAAAATTTTGTCATTTATTGATTTTAAAACAATATAAAGCTGTGATCACACGATTGCCTCACATACACCAATCTGATACAATTTTTACTGTGATTAGCGTGTGAATTAGCGCACAATAACAAAATTTTCCCAATTTAAAATTCTGTTTTCACACGGTTGTCTTATGTTATACAAAATTTATTGTCACAAGATGGTGCGAAACGATGTATTGTCAATAATTGTTCCAACGCTGTCACACGATTGTTCTAGTTTGCAGCAACTCTGTGAATCAGATGTTTTGGTAAATTAAGTTAGTCTTTTTTTTTTGGTGTTCAAAATGAATCGTTCCTTAAAAAAATTTTGTGAACAAATAAATACAAAAAATACAAAAAAAGAATAGAAGAAGTGTGTGGGTCAGAGATGGGCTCAAAAAAGGGCCAATTAAGAAGGGCGCAATGATATGAGAAAACTTTTCATTAATCAAAAAAAAAATTATTCACTAAAATATTTATTTATCTCAATTGGAATATAATTACGAATTATATATAATCCTCTAAAGTAAAGATGATTTGTTCTCTAAAAAAAGTAAAAACAGCATCGATTTTGATTATCGTGTGTCCGCTTGATAAAAAATAGTAAAATAGGAGGGAAAATGGTGGAAGTTGGGGATGCAATTTAAAAAATACATATTTTAAGGCATGACAATTATAAACACCGTACAAACACGTGTTTTTTCAGAAAGAAATCAATTAAAAAATAAAAATTAGTGAGTATTGTCTTCTTCAATTGCCTCATAAGAATACAATAAATATTGGTATATTTTTGGCATTTACATTGGTGCATGATAGCCTTTAAAACTTTCACACTATTGTCGCACCAGGGGTGCATAATAATCACACGAAATTGTATAATCACACGATTGGCATATAAAACAGACTAATTATTGGTGCATTACGTCAATCGTATGATCATACCTTAACGTATAATTTTTTAACCGTTTGGGTTTTGAAAACTGAAGAAAACCCAGAAAATTGGCAAAAGTGATTGAGAAATGAATGTCTGCTATTTAATTTTTAAAAATTGTGATAATCTTGATAGCCGATCAATAGTTTCGCCGGCTTGTTGAACCACATGTCAACCAAGTTAAATTCTTTCATTTTGAATAAAAAACCGGCAATCATCGCACGGTATCTTGCACCATTGATTGTAACGACTTGACATATCGTCGCAGAATTCATTAACACTGTCCGATACAGCAGCAATATTATTCTCGGCACGCACTCTTCGCTTAGGTGTTGGTGGATTAATGTCTAACAAAGTGAATGGGTTGATTATGACGAACACAAAATGGACGTAATTTATGAAACACGTTTCTCACATAGCACGAATTTTTGTAATAAAATTTAATGGTTAACAAGCGCTCATTGTTTGTTAGTCTTAGTTCATAGTTCATGGTAAAATGATTGATTTTCCTAGCCACTGGGAAGAAATATTTCTGTTTTTATATCCGATTTCGGATGGTTTTATGTGATACGCTTCACCATAATCAAATTCCACTTGACAAACTAGATCTCTGGTGCTGGATTGGGGCTCATAGTGCATTGTTTTTCGTACTTTGATTAAAATTCTCAGTGTCAATTATTTTTTTCTGCCTGGTGGCTTTAGAACTTTATTCTTCATACTTTTACAGCGCAGGATCTGATCTTGTACACGGCCCTGAAAACAAATCAGGATATTTTCTAGTTGATTTGCTTTTAAAACAATGGGTATACTCCAAATATTTTGAGGCCCTTATTACCGGAATGGAATGTTTTCATTTGCACGTTTATACAATTTCTAAACACTATGTGCCATCTTTTATATACGATAACATTCATAAAAAACCCAAACTTTTTCATTAAAAAACCCAATTTCCAAAAAATTCGAATAATTTGTTATTTTTAAAAACATTTATTTTACGGCAAAGAAATCAGGTAAAATTTATTTGTTAGTGCTGTAATATGTTGGTCTATTTTAAAACTTTAAACGTTTCGAAGTCCTTAAGAAGTACACTTAAACATAAAACATAAATCAAAATAAATTACAAATAAAATTCACCATACGTTATCTTTGTTTTGACGGCCGGCGTACATAATTTACGCCATCAAAGCAGGGTTGGCAAAAACTCAACACACCGATTTTTTTTTGGTTTTTTGATGGTTTTCTTCGGGTTTTATTTAGTTTCATAAATGCTACCAAATATCGTTCAAGTCGACAATATTTTTTGTTTTTTTTTTTTTTTTTGCTTATAAAACACGTTGTTTTACTATTTATAAAGCAATATTACACTCTTGGTGGGTTCAAGGCATCATTGTGTACTATGAGCTGCTAGAACTGCGTGATTGAAGCAGACTGCAATTACTTCATCTGAACCATGCATTTTGAGAAAAACGATGGGATATAAGGACAGACATGAAGAAATTATTCTTTGGCATGGTAACACCCGACCACATGTCGCAAAAGTTTCAAAACAATTATTAAAACCGATCAAATCTGCTGGGCTTTCTTTACATGGCATTTCGCTATAACGGCCTGTTTGTATTATGGAACACATTCGCTTTAAACGGAAATTACCTCGTTCTACGGTTAAAAAACGTAGATTCTCCGTTTAAAAAAAATGTAAGGGAAGCAAATGCAACACATATTCATCTCGTTTAAAGGCATTTCGATTTACGGCCTACATTTTTAGAAACTATCTAGGCCGTATAATAAGGTATGAGATTTTCTTTTAACATATCACCATGATGCAATTAGAAGGTGGTGTTATTTTACTAAAACAGTAACGGCTGATACAAAACTGTATGTACTCTAATGTCAAAAAGTTTTTTTTTCTTTTCGTTTGACAATTTGAATGTTTATTGCAATTTGAATGTGATTTTCTTTATAACGTTATTTCGCGTTGGTGGTTGATGGATTTGAAAATTGGCTCAGGGATGGAGAAAAAATGTAAGCAGTGATTTGATAAATTTGTTATTTCATTATCTTTTTCAAGTTAAAAAACGGAACAAATAAATTTTTAGTCCCAATACGTAAATTACACCTATTTTTGTTGAAAATAAACTACAAAAACCTTTAAATAAAAAAACCGGGGTGGGTTTAGTTGGGTTACCCAATGGGTTGCCAACCCTGCATCAAAGCCAAATCAATTAAATTTCGATTTGTCGCTCCACAATACCTTAGCTCTTTGCTCCTTTGACAACTGGAGACTTATTTTTTTCCGTTACTCTTATGTTCGTTATAAGTGTACCATTACAATCAATTACTGTTTGATTCCTATTAAACTTTCTATTTGTGAGCTAAATAATCGTCTGGTGTAGTTTTCTCATATTAATCCGGGCAGCTAGTTTTTCTGCTACCGTTGCTAGCTATTCCAGGAACCTTTTTCTGTCTCTTCTTGCAGCTTTCTTTACTTGTTACGCCAGCTGATGGAATTGCTGCATCATAGTCCCATTGTCATTTAACTGCAGTTTTAGCTCCCTTCTTTTAGAATTCAAGTGTCATCAGTGTCCTCCTAGATTTCCTGATTACACTACACCAAGTGTTTCTTCTGCGACTTGTTTATATGTTGCTGTGTTTTCTACCCATGAGTGATGTTAGTTTGTTGGTAGCCGTTCGTGAATTGTCCTGTTTAATGTGTGGTATGTAATAAAATAAAAATTAGCAAAAAATTTGGCATAAATAAGCTTTTACATTCCTCTACTTTTGTATTGAAAATTGTGTTGATGATTGTTCCAATTCTATAACTACTTAATTCGGTGGCCTTAATGAGAGCAACGTAAGTTGGAAAAGACTGTAACACCTACTCAATGTAGCCAAATTAAGTCAGTTAGTAATTACCCATACCAATCATACAAGTGTAGGCTATTAAATGGATCAATTTTTTACAGTATAGACTTTGCTTTATATCTGTACAAATTACACTGGTCTACAGCAAAAAAAAGGCCTTTAAATAAAACTATGTACTCGTATATGAAATATAATGATTTTGATGCGCTGAATTCAAATCCGTTTTCAGTTTTTTTTCCATCGGGCTCAAATTTGTCTTATGGGCGTGGCAAGTTTTTCGGCCAAAATATGGTAGTTATGTCAATATATTATTATTGAATTCAGCACATCAAAATCATTATATTTCATATACACAGTTTTATTTAAAGGCCAGAAAATTATTTGTATTTTGTAAACTAGTGCTATCAAAACGAAACGTTTTTCATGCCTCTAAATAATTTTTATCATTATTTTTACCAAAGCATCTGTTCGTTCTTAGAATATTAGCTTTAAAGAGAAATAATTTCTTTACCATTGCTTACAACTAAGCAAGAAGTGAATGCAGAGGTTAACTTGTAGATGAGAAAAACGAAATAACGAAAAAACACAAAAATCAAATAGAATTACCAACAACACCAATAAATAATTATCACAAATTCTCACGACATTTAATAGTATGATTTTAGCCATTTCCTGCTCTACTGCTTTCACAAAAACCAAATTATTTTTTGCAGTTTTAGTTTTTCTCTCTTGTTTTATTTTTATTTCACTTGTATTTTCAACAATTTCACAAAGTATTTGTAATTGTTTGCCGAAAAAAAATATATGTAAAAAATTACCTCTCTTGACCATATTTTTTGATTAATTAGGTCTGCAGTAATAATTAAAGGTTTGGATGAGGAATATAAATAGGAATTTATATAATATTTAGACATGAACGAGTAATTAAATGAAATTCGCTTTGTAGTGTTCCGAATATTTTTAAAGTTTCATCTCACTCTCGCTCTTAATAGAAACTTTCCAAAACAATTAAAAAGCAACGACAATAAATTAAACATCCACTAAACCGAGTGAACAGATATATGTATGTATGTTTACAAATGAAATTATAATTGGTTGCCCCCAAATACTGAAAAACTGTTGGATATTTTCCTGTTTTTCATATTTTGTTCGTGTACTTATCTTAGAAGTTTTGGCCGTTTTTATACCCTACAAGTGAGTATGTATTTATACATATGTATGTAGCGCGTAAAAAATTATGTTGCAACAAACACTATCGGAAAATTATTCGCAAATTATAACTTATCGTCACAATTACATAGATGTGACTATCGAGATTCTTTAGTAAAAATTCATTTTTGTGGTTATCGGGACATGTTAGGCAATAGCACCAATTTACAATTGCAGCACATAGTAAAGGTAAAAATTATGTCTAATTTTGCCTCTTTAAAGCTATTGATTAATCAGTTTTATGAAAATCTCTATGTATTCATGTTGGACCATATCATGGTTTTATAGCGCAGAGAATTCACGGTGACGGCGTTTCCTTGCTCATTTTCGAAAAAATGCCGTCCGTTGATGCCGCCTAATCACAAACCGCACCATACGGTCAGTTGCTTTAGATATAATGGTTCTTCGAGGACTGTTTGTGGATTTTGAGAGCCCCATATGCAACAATTTTGTTTGTTTACATAACCGCCTAATTGAAAACGGGCCTCATCACTAAAGATGATTTTGTTGAAAAATGTGGTTCAAAATTTTGTGAAAGAACGTATGCCGACGCGCTAGAGGTGGATATTTGCCCGACATCATATTCCATTATTATTTCCTGTATTTCTATTTTATGGGTATGAATAAAACTGAATTTGTCAAAAAAAATGTGTTTTTAAGCCAATTTGCTTCCTAACCAACCTCAATCCTAACCAGCTTCCTAACCAGCTTCATCCGTAAAGATGATTTTAAATGATGACAAATTTCCAATAAATCCCAAAGTTGCTCAAACATAAGTAAATCGATTAATTTCATTCAATGGAGATAATATACTGAATTTTGTCACAGAATAGAATGACATATGTATTGCCAGATTCGAAATAACCGCTGGTTCACATTTAAACTTTTAAATTGCCCACCCTATATATACCGCTGACCTGGTTTTTAATATAAACAGATTCATAAGATTCGACAGATTCGACCTTACATAGCTAAAAGACGTACATTCCACTTTAACACAGCTGATTGGCGAGGATTTACGACAGTCTGAAATTCGCGCAAAAAAGTCATATATTGAGTGTTTTTAAGAGATTCATAACTCTAAGTTGGCAACATTGCTTTATTGACAATCGATTTAACAGCTGGTGGTTGCTTTTTGTTTAGTTTGGTTTGATATTTCATTTTGGATAGTCTAAAACCAAAGCAACGCTTGTAAATTGTTGAAATTTGTTATAAAAATAGAGGTTATGTTCGTCAAGCTACAACATTCAAAATGTTGTTCTCCGATGAAGCCCATTTTTGATTGAATAGATGTAAATCAGTAGAATTATCATATTTAGAGTGAGGATAATCTACAAACTTTTGTCGAAACACCATTACATCCACAGAAAACTACTGGTTGGAGCGTTTTATGGGCTGGCGGAGTTATTGATCTATATCTCTTCAAAAACGATGATGGTCAGAATATTACTGTCAATTGTGAACGGTATAGGGACCTCAATTAGCTGCCACAAATCTTACTGACATATGATTTCAACTGAATGGAGTCACATGCCACACAACGCGCTGCAATTTATATATTGAAAGGAAATTTTGATGAAAGAGTAATTTCACGTTAAAGTCCAATTAATTGGACACCTTTGGGGTTGTGTAAAATCGTTTGTCTACGTCGATAAATCAGAGACAATTGAATCCCTGAAAAGCAACATTCGAAGAGTTATTGGCAAAATACGGCCGCATATGCTGCACAAAGTTTTTGAAAATTCGTGTTCCAGATGGCGCCTTGCATGCTCCAACTGTGGCGGCCTCAAGCCCGAAATCTTATTTAAACATTAATTTCGTAAAATTTCTACCCAGAAAAGTCCTTTTCACTGATATTAAAAATATATTTCTTTGTTTTATTATGATTTAAGCTTGTGTAACTGTTAAGAACACCAGATATAACAGGTCATTCAATAAGTCCGTAGGATAAGTAAGAAAAACAAAATTTTGACAAAACTCGATTTTATTATTCAACATAGTTGCCTTCGAGGCGATACAGAGAGTATAGCGATTTTCCAACTTTTCGATACCACTTTTATAGTACGATTTCCCTTTCGTGTCAGCGTCAGCCTCAATATCAGCGGTTTCTTCATCATTGGACTTAAATTTCCTTCCAACAAGCATTCCCTTGAGATCTGAAAACAGGAAAAGTCGCTGAGGGCTAAATCTGAAGATTTTCAATTTTTCCATCGTTTTCATCGATATGTGACACGGCTTGTGAGCTCACGCGGCACCCACTTTGAACAGCGCTTTCACACACCCAAATGTTCGCGTAAAATGCTGAAAACATTACCACGTGATATCTTTACAACGTCAGCTAGCCCGCGCAACTTCAATTTGCGATCGTTCATAACCAATTGGTAGATTTTTTTAATGTTTTTTTGAATAACAGCCTCTTTTGGGTGTCCACTACGCTCTGCATCATTTGTGCTGGTACGACCATGTTTAAATTCAGCAAATCACTTCTCTACCATTTGTCTCAATGGAGACAAATAAAATAATCTTCGGATAATGTTTATCAAGCCATTGTTTGGTTTCCACTGTATTTTTTTTTTAACGCAATGCTTTATCAAAACTAGAAATTCACTTTTTTCTATTTTATTTTTCAATAACAAAAGTTGCTTAACATAAAATGTTATAACTCACGAATCAATAGTCAGATTGCTGTCAAATTTATACACGTATCGCTTGAAGGTTAGCACTATATAAAAATCATATGAACAAATTTTAGTAACGCCATCTATGTGTTATCCTACAGACTTATTGAATGACCTGTTCTGCTATATACATATGTTTATGCTCTGATGATTTAGTTCTCTCTGCACAGATTCTGCACATTAGATTAGAAATTACTTCTATTCAATTCAAATGTTGACTGAGTTTTAAATGCACGGTCAAACGGCCGGTTATTATTCTCAGACCTTTCTGGGATAGTATAATACAAAAAAAAGTTTGCCGTGCAAAAATTTTAGTTGAGTATACTTCATTATCTTCCTTTTACTAAGCAGGCTCTTCCAAATCCCTTTTCTTACATCATTGAAAGGTTTTAGCCCCATCAATGGCATTGAAGTTCTCTTCCTGGCCAGCTTATATACCTGTTAATTTCGACGAATTCCCTCATGACTTGGGAATTAGCAAGATCTGGCCGTGTACTCTCTGCTCAATTGATTCATTTTACCCATACAAACTTTGAGTCAATTTTAAAAAAGGTAAGTGCTCAAACGGTGGTCTGACTATCAGATAGTATGGTTTTAGTATGTCCTACCTCTTAACTTTCAGTCCAAGTTGAATTTTGCACATCTTTCGGTGAAGTGAACCTCCGCTTAGATTTTGTTCGCGAGTTTTCCAATGGGCTTTCAATATTTTATTTTAGGATTAAACACTCCCGCTTCTGCACCACTTTTGTTCTTTCATCCATTCGTGTATCCATAATGATCTGTTTTCTAAAGGAGTATGTAGCATCAAGATTGCACCATTCACACCTATTACTCAGTTTCGTCACAAAGCGTTTTAAGTTGATAGTTAGTCTTAACACCTATTCAATCGTTAAGTACAAACTTTATCTTGAAACTTAAATAGGTAAGGCTGTTTTATGATTTGATGACATAATGTAGGGTATCAAAAACTCAAATTGGATGTTTAAAATTACTTTTTTATATTTCAAATAGCACGTGGATGAATGGATTCGTGTTCGAGTTTGTAGGTATAAGTATAAGGATGCGAATGTGGATGTTAAGGTCTAATTACTTCCTTGCACTTGTGATGAGCTTTAAAAACGACATCCACTCTATTAGGGGACGATAAAAAAATTTACTTGTTTCGTCATGCAAACAGCAAGATTATATAGGCACGAAAAATTTTTCGTGAAACTTATACCAAAAATTTAAAATATTTTGTGTTTTTTTCTACTGTCGAACTTTTTTTAAAGTACTTTTTGTAAAACCAGAACTGTAAAAGACTTTCTTCTTTCACAGAAAACTAATGTATATAATAAATGTTTCTGAATATTTAATGTATGTATTACGTGAACAGAGTCTATTATTCTTTTTAACTACAGAAAGTTTATTCGAGTTCTAACATCAGTAAAGAAATACAATTCAGAGACCATTCAGAGAACGTTCAAGAGATTCGGAAGCATAGAAATGTTCTATTTGAAAATATCGAAAATATCACAAATTAACGAAAAAATAAACGCAAAACCAAACTTCAAAAAGAGCAAGCTGTAAGCTTTACATCCTCATCATAAAAAAGCATCTTGGCTTATAATATTTAGTGTGGGTTGAATTAATTAATAGAAGAATTTCCTAAATAATTACTTGACAATTAAGACTAACCTGTAGCTAAACCTGTTTGTAATGAATTAAGTCCTTCACATCTCATGCTTTAAATCTGGATTTTTTATGACTTTTTTTTAACAAAACCTTTTAATTCAAGTGCAGTTTCACGTAACTTTAAAAGAATCTTGTTTTCTTTCTTGTCATGGAATATTCCACCTTGTAAGAAACACCCTTGATTTTTAATCTTTCATGTTGGCTATTTCTTATTATTTTTTTTTAAAGTTCAATGCAATTGGATAAATAAAATTTTATCCAATTATACTGAATGCATTTTTCTATTAGGCTTAATTAAGCTGAGTGTTATACAAAAAATAGGGTTCTTTTAGGATGTTTTAATTCAGGAAAAACCATTAAAAAATAAAATTAAATAACCAATTTCACTTAAATATTTAAAAATAAGGCAGTTAAAAATTGCAAATGTAATTATGAGAAATAATGTAAGCAAAGAATAAACATTCTGAGGTACACCCATCAAGGCATACAGCAACTCATACGTAAAATGGAGCACAGAAAATCTGTCAAAACTATACTTTAGATTGCCAAATACACTAAACGCTCGGTTATATTTATTAACTTAACTAGGATATAAAAAAAAATCAAACAGTTCCGAAAAAAAATATCAAAATTAGACATTTTATAATATGGAACTTGGAACACTTTCCATTACTTACGTGGTACACTTTCAAACAAGATTATACAAACTTCGGTTTCAATATAGTACCATTCTTCTGCTACGATTTCCTTTAGTGGAAAAATTCTTAATGACCTTCGTTTGGTTACTTTCATTTAATTTTTTGTTCACAAATGTTCGATGACAGTTAAGTCTGGAGACTGAGGAGGATTGTTATTTACTTTTGGCCACTTTATAGCAGCTAATTTCGTGCAATCTAAGACTTATGCTTGTTCTGGTAGAATATAAAGTCGTCCTTGTTTCAAAGATTTTTGGCATTTTAGATTATCAATATAATACTTTGCATTCATTATTTCATCTACAAAATGTATTTTTCCAACCCCAGATGTAAACTTACAGCGATATACATAAGGGAACAGCCATAGTATTTTAATAGGCTCTGTTTTGATCCTTCATATTGAATATATTCTGTTAGTATAGCGAAATTGTTGATATTCCTTTAGCTTAGGATATGAAAATATATCATTTTGTACCGAAAGTTTGCTTGATTCGTGCTCAAATTAAAAGAATGAATGATTGAAGTATATTTTTAAGATATGTTATGTTTGTCCCACTTTACGTGTGAGTAGCTGTATATGAGATTCTCCTAAGAATACGACAGAAATTCTTAAGAAACTTAAAAATCTCTTAATTGATTCAAATTAATTTTAAAGCGAAATTAAAGTCTAATTTGAAATAAGTCTCTAATTTTGCGCGAAAAAAATTTTTTTCGCAACTAATTTATGAATATCTCCGAAACTGTTGAAAATACAAAAAAAAATGTTATTCAGTTGATTTATAGAATATTTTTGTTTCTAACATTTTTTAATACTGCATTAAAATCGGTCAAATAGTTGTCAAGTTATGCCCGATGGAAAAAAACTGAAAACGGATTTGAAATCAGCGCATCAAGATCATTACAGTCCATATAGTTTTATTTTTTTTAAAAAGCTTTTTTTGCTGTAGACCAGTGTTATTCTTCAAAAAGTGGGCGAAATTGGATAAGTGGGGGTGGCATCTCCCATACAAAGTTCATATCGATTTTTGTATATTTTGAGAAACAAAAAGCAAAAGTTTGCAATTTAAGTCCAAACGACTTCGTAGCCAATTCTAAATATTAGTCAAAAAGTAAACGAAATTCTATAAGTGTGTGCGCTACATCTCACATACGCAATAAATATTAAGAAAAAGTCTAAACAATTTTAACGTCAATATGAATCAAAAAGTAGGCATTAAGTCTTTTATTTAATTAAGGCAGGCTGTAGAAAAGTACGCTGCGTTGGAGCTAGTATTGTATATACGAGAACTAATCTGATGATTTTATGATGATTTTCGGATTTAGCCGACCAAAAAAATTATAATAAATTATTTTTTAGCTCGAAATAGTATTGGTGTTGCCTAGTGTAATCATTCAACGTCATCATATTCCTTTGGATGCATTTTTTTATAAAATTGAGGTCCGTTAATATTTGATCATTTTCTTTGAAACTAACGAGCAATTCAATGTCTATATAACTTATTCCATCGATTAAATAATACCAAAAAAGTTATGGAAAATATGTTTAAAACACTGTGCTCGAATGTTACACTTTTTACCGTTTTTTTTTTTTACCTACCCGACTGGTAAAACTATGTCCGCCGCGTTTACGAGTTACATGGTCTATTCGATCATCCAATTTTTGAGAACTTCTGCCTTATGGCGTCAATGGTGGCTTTAATATTGGTTTCTAATGCTCCAAAAGTTGCTGGTTTGTCGACATAAGCAAAAGACTTAACATAGCCTCACAATAACTAAGCGCGTTGTATTGCAAGTTCCTCCATTTTTTTGGAACCATACCATATGTCGTTGATGTTTCGCTGATTAATTTTTTGAAACAAAAATTCAATCAAAATGGCTCGATAGAATACAACATTTACCGTAGCGACAGCTCCTTGTTAATTTAGAAAGAAGTAAGGCCTCAGATATTTAAAATGAATAATGGTCTTCGACAGGGAACTGTTAATACCCCAATTTATTTAGTTTATATTTACATGATCTTCTATTGAAAATTGAAAATATAATTCGTTTTGCGGACGATATTATAATTTATCACTCGCACAACAAAATAGTGGAAATTAACAAAAATCTTCAGAACTCTTATAATGTAGTGGAACAGTATGCTTCTGACTAGAATATGAGGATTAATGTTGATAAATGTGAATCTATTCTTTTTCGTCCGCCAGTCGGCAAATATAATTATAATGGTCGAACTAATTGGAGAAAATTTTTAAAAATTTGACAAATAGAGAAAGCAAGAAAGGCTTTTCAAATCTATAAATCTATATTTTGTTCAAAATATGTACAAAAAGATGTTAAAATGTTGTTATATAAGACATTGATTCGACCTATCATAACATACGGATGTGAGATTTGATTTAATATCTCACCCTCGTTTATGGAGAGAATTAGAAAATTCGAAAGAAAATCTCTAAGAGCATGTACTTCACTTAATAAATCCTCTCAAACTAACTACACTAAATTTATCTCTAATAAAAAATTATATAACTCGGTAAACATTAGCAGAATATATAATCTTATTATTAAACTCATAAGAAATCATGTCATAAAATATATGGAATGCACTACTAACAACTTAATATATGCCCCCTATTATACTGACGACTCATATTTATCAAATACACTAATATCTGGTTATGTACCTCCTGGAGCATTTATATACTTAGATAAAATTGGTTGCATACAAAACAAAGAAGGAATTCCAATATTCTATCACTTACAATAACAATGAATTAAAATATAATACTAGCATAGCTGAATTGGACAGTAGGGAGCGTAATAAGAGCAGATATTTGTGGATTTCAATCTAAAATTAGTTTCTTTTTAATTTTTGTATTGACTATTTTATTTTAATAATTTGAATATATTTGAGCAATGTTTTTCCACCTTTTTCATTGTAACCGAATATTGGCTTGTAATTCTTATTACATCTTATTTTAATAAGTTCAAAAATGAATTAAATTTATTATTAAGTATGCTAGAGAGTTCAACTACGGACTACGGGTGTAATTGTATGTAAAAAAATGTAGTTAAACTTTGTTATTGATTGATCTATTAAAAAAACTTACAAAAAAAAGGAATAAGGCCCGATGATGCCACCATCGTATCAACCGCACCAAACAGTCAATGTAAACGGATGTAATGGTAATTCGTTAACGGCTCGATGATTGTCATTGCTCCAAGCTTGATAATTTTGCTTATTGACGTATACATATCTACGAAGTACTCTTTGAACTTTGTGAAGAAATTTATTTTTTCAAAGTAAATTTCCCCAAACTGGAAGCATTGTTCTGGCATATATCGTTAAACCGATATAAAGTAAGTTGGTCGTTTAGTTGTGAGAAAAAAGTAAGAGATAAAAATGTTTATTTTTAAAGTTAAAAAAAACCTCTTATTTGCTACATTCCAACAAAATATACTTTGTTTTATTCAAAGTTAAGACGCGCCTGTTTACAAAGGTCATGTAACATTAGTATCTTTACTGATAAAATAAATAAATAAATAAATTGATGTACTAGGTGTACTATTTATAATTCGGGAACTGGCAACAGTACTGTCAATAGCTAAAATCTGGCAATACCACAATAAAGTTTGACATTTCTTAGCATAAAAGTACTCACAACGTTTTGATGTACAAGTTATGTTTGTTTTATTTACAGTGAGTTAAGAATATCAATTTGGACAAAAAATTACTATATAAGTTACAAGATAAGGTTATCATTCGATTATTTTTGACAACTTTTGACGTTGATTATCTCAACAAGAATGTGTCGATGAACTCAGTTCTTTGTATGGCGTTAAAGCACCATCAAAAACCACAGGATATCGCTGGTATAGTAAATTTAATCGTGGTCGTAGTTCAGTCGCCGACGAATTCAGTGAAGGTCGTACAAAATCGGTTGTTGTGCCACAAAACATCGATGCAGTGCGTGAACTGATAATGCAAGACCGTCATGTGACATATTGTGAGATATAGGCATCCTTGCCTATTAGTTTCACTTCAATACATACGATTTTGCACGAAAACTTAGTTATAAAAAAATTTTTTCTCGTTGGATATCCTATAATTTCGACCGTGGTGCTTCAAAAGATGTGTATAAATTAGTGACAGGTAACGAATCATGGATATATGCGTATGAGCCGGAAACAAAGCAATTAACTGTGTGGGTATTCTAAGACGAGCTAAATCCAACAAAAGTTATTCATGTAAAAAGTACAGCGAAGCAAACGATCGCCTGTTCTTCTGTTGAATGGGTCATGTAGCAAATGTTCCGCTTGAGCAACGTAGGGCGGTCAATTCTCAGTGGTACGCCACCGTTAATTTGGCTGAAGTTTTCGGAGAAATTTGTAAAACCAATCGCCGACGGCGAATCATTCTCTATCATGACAATACGAGCTCTCCCACATCTCGTCAAACAGGTGAATTTTGAGCAGTCAAAACATCGAATTGATGTCTCATCCTCCCTACAGTCCTTAATTGTCACTCACTGACTTCATCTTTTACCTGAATATTAAAGGTAATTAGCGTGGTCAACGACTTACGAGCGCGAAGAAGCAGTTAAAGCTCTCAAAAACCATGTTTTAGTGGTTTCTCAAGAGGAATGGAATAACTGCTTTGATAAATTATTTGAATGAATGTAAAAGTGTATTAGTCATTAAGAAGAATATTTCGAAAAAAAAATAAAGCCATTTTCATTTAAAATTATTTGTTATTATTAGCTATTCCCGAAATATAAAAAGTACTTTTCATAAGATATATGCCGATGACAGTGATGAAACAGTATGATGTGTAATAAAACTGATTGTAAAACAAAAACCGCTCAAAAAGAACTGTTAAGCTTTTATCTAATGTTATAATATGGTAACACATATCCTCAGTGATTTATTTAATAAATGGCGAAAATATATTTGATTTTAAAATAAACTTAAAGAAAGTTGAAAGAGGGAGAAGGTTAAAGAAAGTTTGTTATTATATTTGCTCGCCAAAACACCTATAATCTCGGTTGCTGTGAAGTTTATTAAGGAAGGGGAAAAAAAGAAAAATTTTCTTAATCTTTTCTATTATAAATAGTATAAAATGTATAGAGATAATTAACTTAAAGGGGATATCAAAATGCAAACGAAAGGTAAAATTTCGTTTTATTGTTTTCAAATTTACAATTTTTTATATTTTTTTTTCTTAATATCTTATTGAGAAAAAATAAAACAATAAAAATCAGATTAATACCACAAATTAAAGGTATTTCTTCAAAGACTTTAAAACAATAATAAAAAATTATATTTATCTACGAGATAAGGCGTACGTAGGTAACAACTCTTTAAACCACGCATAGACTTTTGAACACGTCTTTTTTTACCAATTTTTTCATAGCCTTATTCTACTTGAAGTACATATATTTTGTGCTTTTGATTACATTGGACATTTTTCGAAGTCTTAATTTTAATTTGGTCCGAAATTTTTTTATCGGATGAAGTTCGAGGCAGTTTCATGGATTACTCTTTTTCAACAAATCTTACGTTATTTTTTCTAAGCGCTACCACTGTTCCGTTGGAGTAATGGATTATTAACAAATCAGGCCAGAATATTGAGGGCATAGCGTAAACTTTGCACAAAGGTACAAATGCCTTCTTAGAAGCATTCTTTTACGAACATCTGTCAGCTCGATGTTCCTTTTACGTCTAATATATTGGTGAATTGCTTACAACTGAACTTTTCTCCAAATTTATCTACCCTTTTATACTAAAATATTTTTGTTACATCTTCTTCCATGAATATTGTGTAGTATTGAGACCAAGAAATATTAAGGTTTCGAGCAGTTACTCTAAACTTTTCGGTTAACCCCCGGATAGTTGCGAAAGAGGCATGTGGGTATGAAAAAAAATTGTCCAAGAAATTTTTAACATTGCTTTTCTAACTTTGATGTTAGTTAACCCCATAACCTTTTCCTTTAAACTAAAATTTTGAATGGTATTTTATATTTCACAAGTTAAGTAATTAATATATTCTTTCATTACCTCTTTTGTTTTGATCGTAATATTCGCGTTTAAATTTCTAAAAAAAAAATATTTCGTTTACATGCTTTAGATTGCAAGTAAAGTAAAAATTTTTAATAGTAAATGAATAATAAGGCGACTTCCATATAAGTGAAGCTTAATACTTTTAAAAGATAAAAAGAAACAATGGTTTTCTTAGCGATATTTGAGATTAATTTTTAAGTTAAAATTTGTTCTTGATTTTCTAAGTTCTACTTTAAAATTAGAATACTAATTCAGCGTTTATTTATAAAAAAAAATTAATAAAAACGCTGATATATTTAAAAATTACAAATTTTTTGTTATTGTCCACAGAAGTAACTTTGGACAAAATCAATTTATTTAAATGAAGACCTCATTCCATCGTTACCACAAATTGTCAACTGAAAAATGTTTATTTCGATATAATGATGCATCTCTCATATCAATTCAAATATGGCTACAAAAAAAAATTAATTTAATATTAATAGAGCGCTCACTTTTAAGCTAAGACATTATCTGTTTTGAAAAACTATAGGTTTTCATGAAAAGAAAGCTGCGAAATAACCCACAACTTACTTTGGATGATTCAACTGAAAAAAAATCTGAATATCTGGAACTCTATGGAATTTAAGGAGTGTAACATAATATGTGTCTCTAAATAAAGCATCGGGTGCAGCTGATTTATTACATCACTTCTACCTTCAGAAAGATACTTGAAGTATAACCACAAATAGTTAGGAGAAAATAGACCAAATATGTATACATATGTGACCATGTTTAAGATTTTTAAAGAATATGAGAATCGAAACCGAATCAAATTATTTTTGCATAATTTGTAAGAGTCTTTAACTCAAACAAAATTAATTCCGCAAAATTCTGTTTAACTGAATCATACAATTATCGATTAAATTTATACCAAAAAGAAAATAACAAGAAAAAGCTGAAAACATATATTCATGTATATGTATATACCATATATAGTTGGCCCAAATTTAACAAAACAAAACCAAAAATTTTGTATGAAAATGTAAATAAATTAAAATAAATATAAATTCCAGCAAATCTAGACGTAAAAGGTAATGATTTTTTTGGTGGAATCATTTGTAAAACTATATTTAAGCAACAACAACAACAGCCGTACAACATTTATAAATTATATTTCCAGTCCAAAATATATGTTTTCAGAGTCAACCCAAACCAATCATCTACAAGTATCGTAGTTGGCAAATGAGGTCTTAGAGGTCATTTTGGAAAACCATGAATTTGCAAATGAATTTAAATGTTATGAAAACAACAAAATCAACAGTAAAATCATTTGAATCAAAGAAAAAAAATCAACAGTAACAATAACAACTCCTTGAAAAAATTCGTGACGATTTTTAAACACGCAATCGATGACTTCATCAACAACACTCGTTTATTCTTCAAGTTTTTGTTATTGTTTTTCTTTCCTTTTGCGCTCTTTCTTTTTATTCTACTTTATTTACTTTCAGTTTCTTTTCTAATAACCCCCAAACTCTGCCTCTCTGTATAACAGTTTTAATGTATGTAAATCGCGGCGTTAACTGAATAAAATTTACTCCGTTTTTGGCGCTAAGTATTTACAAACATAAACAAAATTCGCTCCATATTGTAAATATGTACTCTTATATCTTTCAATATTTACATATGTATATGTAAATGTTTGTTTTAAAAAGGCATAGAATAAAACCGCTAAAAAAAATTTTAGAATTATGATTTTAGTTAAAAGAAAAAACACAGCAAAACACAAACAACAGAAAGAAAAATAACACAACTAACAACTGGCCATTAAAAGTAAACAATCAACAATTAAGTTAATGTCCAAAAATAAAAACTACAATCTGTTTTTGTTTAATCACACTAATAAAAGCTTATTTAAGTAAAACTGAGCATGAGCATACAATTTTAGTCATTTAATTAGAATTTTTAATTTAAAAACGATTGTAGCATTTACTTAAGCAAAGTTAATAAGCAAAGACCAGGTCCGAGCCAAAAAAAATCATTTTTCGACTACCATGACAAACATGATTATTACTGAACGAGATGCTAATTCATTATCAATTAGATAGAAGTCAAACACTTTTTGCACAAATTTATTGTAATCTTACGTATTCAAATAAAGAGGTTTTTTATTTCAGAAATATGTGTCAAATTATATAGTTACTAGATGGCATGTGCGAATTTTTCGCACCCCTATTGTAATTATTATAACATAAGCATAAGCATATTTATTTATAAAAAAAAGTAACAAAGTCAATGATATTAATTCACATTTCCTATTAAAAAAATTTTATATGTCTTTAAAAACAATCTTTGAGCTTAAGACGTGATTATTGTTTACTTTAACAGAAACAAAAATACCTTTAAACGCACGTGTTCGTGAAAATATTTGTATAACTGTCCGTTAGAAAAAACATGCTCGGGTAAATGCAATCCTTCCTTTTGAAAAGTTCTGATCTTATGACTCGGAAAATTTTTACATATCATCCCAAAAAGCACAGTTGGATCAGAAGGTATAAAGTTGATTCGGGGTTTGAGTACAGTTTTATTGAAATGAATAATTTTTGCAGTGATGATGTACTCACCAAAGTATGTTAGGATGAACTTTGTATCATTTATTAATCGCTTTTTAGCATTAAGATTTTTAATTAAAATTATAAATGCATTATTCTAAGCCGAAAGGATTTAATGTACTTAAAATTTCTGTTGAGCCTATGTCAAGGTTATTACACCTTACATTCATAGATTTTAAGAAGGTTTCCGATGCGATATATCGTAAACCATAGGTCAGCAAAAAGAAGTAGGGGTGTACCACCGAAAATAATAAATTCGATTAAAGCGCACTATGACGAGTCCATTTGAAAGGTTTTTCTTTCGTCCATATTATTTGTCAATACACTGGATACAATACTTGTTAAAATTAAGAGATGGCTTCGCTAACGATATTGTTCCTTTCGCGTCTAGCAAATAACACATGCAAGAGGAAGTCAATGACCTTGTCTCAATAGCTGCGAAAATTGCTCTATACAGGAGTATAAATTCAATTCCCTCTTCAACATCAACAAATGTTGTTATTTGTGCAGTATTATAACGCCTAACGAAGGCGCTCTTTCCCCAAGTAGCAAAACACATGAATAAAAAACACAGGTGTTAAATCTATCTTACTGTATAGATCGGAGACATGGAAATTAGATGCCGGCTTAGAACCTTACCAACAGATGCTCGCGAAATATTCTGAGAATATGGTGACCTCCCACAGTTATGAACGATGTATTGCTCTAACTTGTACATCAAAATAACTTTAATTCCCAAGGACGAATCCAAAAGCTAACATTATTAGGTGATTCCATAAGAAATAATACTATAAAATATGCCATGCAACATTTGAGTTTAACCGACGAGACACCCAAAGCGCGGTCGACCAACAACTACGAGTACATGGAGGCGGACAAACCAGAGTGAAATCGGTAAATCCTTCAATAAATTACGATAGCTAGCGAGTAACAGAAAACAAAGAAGATTCTTTGTAAACAATCTATGTTCCTTGTAGAATATGACACAATAAAATATACACATACATACGTATTTATCAAGCACTGTAGTAAAGGTCGACTCGCATTACAATTTCGAAACTTTTGTTTTCTGAACTCTATTTCCGCTTACAAACCTTTCTAAATGCATGTAGCTTTTCAGTGTATGACTATGACCATGTATTGCATTCCCAAACTCATCCTTTTCCTAGCTGATGCGTAAGCAATGCAACAAAAGCATTTAAAAAAATCGTAATGCTTTTTATTAACAATGGAGGAAAGAAATACTTTAGAATTTCAGTTCAAATAAAAATTTTATTTAAAAAATTGAAGTTTTACAAAGTTTGAAATGACAATTCATTTGATTTGCAGTGTCGCAAAGTCTTACTGCTTGTTTCAAAAACTGCTTTGACATCGTAAAGAGACGCTTAGGAAGGCAGCCGATATCTCAATATCGTATCTCAATTTCGTTCTCTGCTCTTAAAAAATTAAATTCTTCTTGCGAAATAAACCCTGAGTCAATAAAATAATCCTTTTCTATACTTAATTTTATTGCGAAATTGTTTTTTACAAATCCTTTTGCCAATATTAGAAACTTTCTTTTTTTATTGTTTTTTTTACATCACAAAAATTTGAAAATGCTTTTTTATTATCAAATAAATATATTGTTATTATATTTTTATTATTTGATCAACTTATTTCAAAAAAACACTTTTCTTGACCTGTTTTATTAAAACTTTCTTACGAATTACATATTTTAAGTATTTTTTACCTTTACCTTCAAAATACAAGTTATTTATTTATTTAGGAAATATAATATTTTTATGAGAAATTCTACGTACCTTTTAAATAGTACCCTTTTTGTTTTGTACATCGCTATGCAAACACTATTTTGTGTGACCGCGCTAAATAAAACTCTGTGTTACAATTTAATGCGTGTACATTTCATTCAAATGTTGTTTATTATTATGATATCTGCTAATTATTGGCCACACAAGCACTCACACAAATACACATGAGTTTTTTTCTCATTCTCAAATTTACTCTCTTTACTTCAACGTAGTTAAATTCTCAGGTGAAATATAAATGTATAACATTTAAAACGATTAAGAGCTGTTATTAAATACAAACAATAAATATTTGCTCAGTGCCTAAGTGTGTATATGTGTAGGTGAAATGGTAAATATTTTCTTGTTTACAATGTACATGGTGTAGTGGTAGAAAATGAATAATATTCAATTATTTTATGAATTCGTTAAAAAAAAAAGTCATTTTAAATTGTAGCTTTTCGTATTTTTAAATTCATTTCTTTATTATAAAATCACTGCATTGATGTATTGTAAGTGCTTTTTCGTTTATTAATAAAAGGTTCAAAGAGTAAACGTTATTGTCTTGTTTGATAGCATTTCTAATTTACTTACCAGGGACATTTTAGTGAGTGACATAATTCTAAACTGAAAATTAATTGAAAAATACATATTGTATTTCGTATATATATTTTTTAAGACTTTACATACGTATATTATTGTATTTGTAAGAATTAAGTAAGTATATAGAATGTCGTACGAACGCAAAAAAAAACTTATTTATAGAATTTGATTAGCAAATATATTCAGTTGCTTTTTAATTGAAAATCAAACATCCATGCAAGTTATTGGTTTAAAAACAAATATACCGGGACGTATGACTGTTATTTATATATAAAGCGATTAATTGTTACTCATACGTTGCAATATATTTCTATAAATCATTAGTTAGTTGCTCTTTGAAATTTTTTGCCATTATAAAATCATATACACCCATGTTCTGAAAAACGCATATCGCTTTAAATTTGCGTTTTCGATTTGAAAACGCCAAATAGGTGTTTTGGCAAACGAAAACGTTAGAAATCTGGCGTCTGAAGAAAATAAATCGATGTAAAATTAAAATTTAATAATTTGATCTTCGAAAAAAATTTAGCGCTAGTGGTGTTAACTTTAAAATTACTTACACTTTTCAGACTTATAATAATATTATTTGAAATTTTTTATGTTCACATATTTTAATTAAAAAGTAGTAAACAACCCTTTATAAAAATTCGAAAATAATTTAAAAACTACAAGCATTTACGAGAGATAAAAAAATTATTCAAGATCCTATTTGTAACCGGCTACCCGTGATGAAACTCACCAATTATTCGCAAATGTTTATATGTAACATCTCTAAATAAAAAAAGAAGCATTTGCGGCCATTGCACTGATATTTTAAAAATAATTAAATAAAAAAGCTGCCTGTTTTTAATAAAAAATAGTCGGTTTAATTTCAAATTTATTCAAACAAAATTTATTTTTATGAATAGTTTTTTCTATGTTTATGTTTTGTTATTATAAAACATATGTTTTTTATTTGTTCGAACACAACTTCGAAAAAGGCTAAACGCCAGCAAATCGCTTCGTTTTCAGAACATGCTTAAATGCGTTTTGCGTTTTAAAAACGATTTGCGATTTGAAAACGCAGCGTTTTCAATTTATAATATTCAAGAATTTTATTTCTAACAATAAAACTTTTTTTAGCAAAAAATATTAGTTTATTATTATTATTATATTAGTTATCAAAGCTTAATAAAGAAAAGCCAATGAGGCTACAAAAACTTATTCCCGAATGGAATGACCTTTTGTTTTTAATACTATGCAGACAATAAACAAAATTATGTTTCTAAATGATTTAAATTGCACAAATATAAATCTTTTTTAATGTAAATGTACATACATACATACGCGCATACATATGTACAATATAAAGAGAGACTTTCAAACATAAGTCTCCACTTTGTTCGAACATTTACATGTGTGAACAACAAAAGCATTGGTATTTGATCGTATGTATGAATGCCTATATGTATGTAAATATGTATAATAAATTGAACTGTTGTAGTTATTAAGCAAAAATAAAGAATATCAATTTTAAACAATTTAAAGCAAAGTATTAAAAAATAACTGATGTTAAGCAGAGATGTATCTGAATTTAACTCTCTTTATATTTCAATAGGCAAATATAAGAACTTAATTATCTAACATTATCTAAAAACAGAGACTAAAGTGGAGTGGTAGAAACAACTGAAGTAAACATGATAGCGCAAGTGGCACCATATAACTGCTATAAAATGACCATTAACATCAACTATTCACTAAGCCCAATGGCTAAAACAGTTACTTTTTGGCAACAAAAACATAACTTTATTTCCATCTGATTAACATTGCTATCCATTTGAGCCTAGAAACCATAAAGTTATAGAAATGCTGACATTAACGAGTTTTGTTTGAAGTTCGCATTACATTTGACAGATCAAAATAAATTACAGACAGTTAGATGGCTTGTAATACTTGGAGGGTATCTGTATAAACAAATAAATTATAGTTTGTGGACATAATGATAATGAGCCATCGTTCCAGATATAGACAGAGCTGTTATGGTTAAGTTAAGGCCGGTTCAAGGCATTTAATTTTTAATTTGCTGTGAAAAATAAATCTATAGTGTAGACTTAAGATGGTAAAATAAGCAAAATTAGAGGCAAAGAAAATTATTGTGGATAATCGAATTTTACATATGTATAATCTGGTAATTGTAATCAATGGACTCGCACCATTTTCTTTAATAGCAACCAAAGTAGGATTTTTAACTTTGTACCATCTGAGAGATTTTAAACAAATGTCGTTATTTTATTTTTTAAAATGGGATAATATTCAGTTATTATCTTATAAGTGCATGAAGATCCGAAAAACCGGTTTTTTACCGTTACTCATGATTTTGGAGGTGTTTCAAATATTTCCAAAAACAGACCCTTATTCTACTTGATAGCACCTATCAGAAAATTTTAATTTTTTCTGTTATTTGCAACGCTTGTATTATGTATAAATAAAAATTGCTAATGAAATGTTGGAATTGTTGTTGATAAGGTACTTAGAGCGCTAGTAACACGAAACGTTTCTGTGAAGAAAAAGTGTAAAGTTTTGATAGGATACAAGCAACACTGTAAAAATATTTTTTTAAATCAAACTTTTTCGGAAAAGAAAGCGGCATAAGTCAGAACATGTTTGGCTGTATTTGTATAACTCAAAAATACTTGTAAACATGATTCAAAATCTAAAATAACAATAGTTTTAAATATGTTTTATTCCATAATAAGTTAATATTACTAAGCAAATTCTGTTAAAATTATTTTTAAGCAAAAAAATATTTTATTGCTATTAGTCTACTATATTTCTATGATATTAGTATGAAAAAAAAACACATGTGCGTAGTATCATATTGAATAATTTTATCAATATGACACCAAATTATAATTATTAAAAAAATATATTGAATATTGATTTTAAGAATTTTCAAAATTTCCGGATTAGAAAACCTATGGATAGAATTACAAGAAAATAAAGAAATTTATTTACTTAAGGTTGTCTTATCGAGTCATAAATAATTTCAATTGTCAAATCTTATAATATTTTATGTTTACAAAATAATTTCTGATTGGCTTTAAATGACCAGCAACCGAATGAAATGAACGAATGATTTCTAGAATTGTAAAAACAATAATTACCCCAATTTTTTTTATTATTATAATTTAAGCGTATTTAATAACAAACGAATTGATTCTAATGGGTTTTTGTGGTGAAAACGAAAAACATCCTTCTTAAATGAAAATAATAATCACACAAATTATAGCACGCGTGTTAACCATACCCGCTTGACCTGAGCTTCGCAATAAGCGATTGTTCGCTATTAGCGAAGAATTTTCGAAACAAAAATATTTGTTTTTGCCGCAAAAAAATTTTTAAAGGAGCATAGAACATTGCTATTTATTTCATAACACTTTTTTTCCTTCTTAATTCATTTATATTCTTATGCTCTTGCTTTTAGTCGTCACCGAAACAGCGACAAATTAACACGTGTATCGGGTATGTGCTGATATTTTTTTATTTTTTTTTTTTTTTCTTGGTCTGTAAAGAAACAAGTAAACTTTTCTCGTTTTTAGCATTGAGCGGCAAAAAATATGTAAAAACAAAAGTAACGGCAAGACAGAAGAGAGCAAAGCAAAGTAATTTGCTTTAGATAAATGTTCACTACCGGTTTGCTGTTAATATTGCAGGCAAGCGTTCGAGATTAAAAGATTTGTTGCCACAAACTGAGCGACGGATAAACTCTATGAATTATTTTTCGTTTCGCTTCCAATAGTCGTTTTCGAATGTTTTGTCAGAGAAATGTTTACCAAACGTTCGAAGGTGATGTTATTATCGAATGTAGTGGTCAAGCGGGTAAAAGCAATTGATTAAAAAAAAGGAAGCAAGTAAGAAAGTTTTAGTCTGCAAATACTGAATGTATGAGAGTTTTTTTTTATTACCTACTGGAGTACTATATATACATATATCAGCCAAAAAAAACATAACAATCCCCATATCAATTATTATATATTTTTTTCTCATAAAACTTAATAATAATTAAGATATGTACTAAACTTTTAGTGAAAGTAGTAATCACGATGATGAACGCGAAACTATACTTATTGGTACAGTATTTGTGAATTGTCTCGCTTGTTGAAAATGTTAAGCATTAAGGCAGCGATGTGCGAAAGTAAGTAGTAGTAGTAGTTGTGTTAGTAAGAACATGAAAATTATTCTCTCAGAGAGAATAAAGTTGATGTTTTAAAAAAATTTAAAAAAATCAGCATACATCCGCTGCACATGTGCACTTTTCGCTATTTCAGTGACAACTAAAAACAAAAACGTAAGAAACTTTTTAATTAAATTTTTCTATGCCTTGCAAAAATTTGCGTACATTCACCATGCATGTGCATTCGTCTCTGTCTCATTGACGACTAAAAGCAAGACCGTAAGAATGCGTGTGAGTTGATCGTGGACAAAAGTTCCATGAAAAGCTCATGACTGCATTAAAGTTATAATTGTTAAAACAAGTTAAATCAGTTAAATGATAATAAAAAATTACAAAAGATGGGGATGAAAGTAAAAATTATAATAGTGATAGAGATGAAGTGTGTCAAAATTCAAATAGAACTAATAACTATGACCGGATTTACAGTCGAAATGAATATCATAAATCTCGAAATAAAATTGTAATCATTGATGCAACGATTAACAGTAACGAAAATGTAGTGTCATAATGCGACAACACCAGAATGTAGACCAAAATAGAGTTTGTAAATGCAAATGTAACTGAAATGAAGAAAATTGACACTTTCCTTTATTAGAAGCAAAGACAATATACAATGAAAAGTTTATCAACATAGGGGTCCGAAAGGATAGTAAAGGGACATGTAGATTTAAATAAGAAAGACAAAGTTAGCTGTGACTATTGGTATCAAAGAAAGAAAGGTTGGTCATTATAAAAATGTTTGCAGAAAGCCGAATTACAATAAATTGTTTTTATAAGAAACGTAATAACAATAAATATACTCAAAAGTAGAAAATAGTTTAAGTTGTAGTGAGAGTATATGATGATGAACACCTATTGACATGTATTACGGTATTCAATTTAAGATATTGTTACGTTTTAACCTTTTTAAAATTAAAAATAAAATAAATTTAAAAATAAAATAAATGCAGCGAATTTATGTTTTACTTTATAGTCTTTTATTTTATATCCACACTTTATTTGTATACAGCAACTTCTTTAACTTCCACTTAATACACAATTACACAACACTTTTACGAACGCCTTAACACGGCTTTATAACATTTAATTACAACTTTACACAATGTCTGCCAAACTATAACTAACTGACATAGACAAAGCAGCGTTCCTTGTATACAGTGTTATCATATTTTTTCTAAATAAAAATCTTTCAATTTGAAAAAAAAAATATTTTTTTGGCTAAAAACAACTATTTTTTTAATCAGATAAAAAATATTAAAACTGCATGTATTCTATAGTTAAATTTATTTAAAAACGTAAACAAAGAACATATATGTCATTGATATGTATTTAAGACATATAAAAATTAAGTTCATTTATTCATTACGTAAATTACGTGTTTATGTACAGTGATGAACATAATTATTGGACAGGAAAGCTCTTTCAACTTTCGGGGTAATTTAATGTTCTTATTAAACAGATTTTTGATAAACTAATATATTTACTAGATAGAATAATAAAATTCTTACAAAGTTCACCATGTTTCATTCATTTTGTATTAATTATTAATAAAGAAAAAAAAATACTTCGGTGAACATAAAGATCGAAAATTAATATTAAATTGTTAATCCTTCTTGTTTTATAACTGCATTTTGGTTCAAACGTATTTTGGTGGCCGCTGTCTCGATATTGTACACGTTATACTACTACAAATACCTACTTCATCTCATAATTTTGGTTATTGCCGGATTTTTTACTCACCTATCCAAATCTTGCCACAAGTTCTTGATCGGATTTAGATCTGGCGATTGTGGCAGATGTGCTAAAACGTTTAAAACGTTTTAAATAGCCCCATACGCCTAACATGCTTTGCCGAACCATTGTCTTTAGTCAATATTAACTATTAATAAAATAAATTTCCGAAAATACATAAATTTATCTAAGCTACGTAGAATTTGAAAAACCTTTTTTAGAAAAAAAACTCAAAAACTTTTCTGCATCTTAAAAAACTAGCAAATCAAGATAAACCTTGCAATATGACAACACTGCTTGTATACTTAAATGCTTACAGTTTAGAAAGTTCTGGAAGAGTCTTAAACCCTCTCAGTCGTCTGTTAATTTTAAAAATATAAGATCGTGTTACCCAAAGATGGTCGAATTGGCAATGCTGTCAAATACACAAATAAGTATGGCATTGCAAGGGTGACACTTTGACAGCCTTGACACAAACCAATAGACTTGAATCACACAATACAGTTTTAATGCACTGATGTTTTTGTATCTTCTTTAGGTTTTGTTTATTTTCGTAACAATATGTTAGAAAGCCTTCGTATGTGAGTTATTGCGCTGTGGTAAAATATTTTGATGAACACTGTTTTCAGCCTGTGAAAACCGAATTTTTTCAGGAATGTTTACCAATAGTAAACATGGTTAACAAGATATAAAAGGCTTAATTCTAGGACTTATGCATTTAACTCTAAGAGCATGCTAAAAAATCCAATATCATTAACTGTGTAATTGATATAAATATTGCAAATATTATTACTCCTCAGGAACAGTAAAAAGAAATATTGGAGAAATATCCAAGCCTTTTTCGGGAGTTAGGTAAGCTTCGAGACAAAGTTGTATTAAGAAAAAGGAATAAACCATTTTTGTAGTTCGTTCTAAGAAACATTGCGATTATCTTGGTTATTCGAGTTAAATGGCAAATTCGATTGCTATCTTAAACTATATATTATAAGTCATGTGCATCAAAATCTAAAAAGGAGATACGTTTTTGAGTAGCCTATACGAAACTGAATTAGAAAAAGTTTCGATCAATTTTGATCGAATTAAGTAAACATAATATTTCTCGAAAATTGGTTGCAATAAACGCGATGTTCATTTGGTAGTTTTGTATTTAAAATACAACCGATAACACAATATTTATTGGAATCTTGTAGATGATAATGACTACGTATTTCAGTACCAAGCTTTTGTCAGGTATTGCAACGTTTATCGATTGAGAACATCACCAGTAAGAGAATTTGCATAATTGGGCCACATGTTCTCTGATCCAAAAAGAATTGAAGCTAAAATTTTTTTGGCTAAAAAAGCAAAAGTCCAAACATTTCTTTCTTATCTTATCTGTTAAAATGCAATCCTCGGTGTTGAACCTCTCAATAGTATAAGAAAAATAGTTTATTGATACAAAAAAAACAACAAAATATACGACGTTGTCGTATTTTAACTCTGGAAAAGAAATAACTATAAGTTGCGATGTGTCAAGTTGTACTGAGATTTCAAAATAATGGCACAGTGAATTTAATTGATCCATCTTAAAAGCCTACTACTGGCTTTAATATAGACAGACGATAAGTTCCCAGAATATTATAAAATGTAAAGAAAGAGTAGTAGCTAATTTATTTCAAAATAAAATAAATAATTCATGGAATTGAATAATTACTTTCTAAACTCATAATGGCACGAAAAATAAATACTCATTTGCCTCCGTTACCTAAACTACTCAAAATGAATAGTAAAACAGACGTCACAAACTCGTAGAATTTTTAAAGCTAAGAAAAGGTTGGAAAGTCTAATGGAATTTTTATGAAATATTCTCGTTGGTATTGATTATATTCTCTACTCGAGAGCTCGTGCTGATTTTGGTAGGATGAACCATTATAGTTATATGGAGTATTTGAACAGAGTCAAGGCTAAGTTTAGTAGTAAACCGAGATCCTTTTATGATTTCGTTCGTGTTAAACGCAAATCATCTGTATTTCACACTGAAATATTCCACGTGAAAAAGTCGTCTTCTGATTATCTGAAATATATATTTTCCGACTTCAAATATATTTTCCGACTTCTTTGAGGCGACATATAGGCAATTGGACTCGACCTTGGATTCGGGGGTCGATTTTTCATACCCGTATTTTGTAAGAAGTGTGTCGATTTCTAATATTCCTTAATTGGTGTTGAGTCTGTTCTTGAGTCTTTTTCTGGGCTAAAATCTACGCACTTGTCAGGGCTTGTGTCTTGAGATACTGTGCTGGTGTTTTGATTGGTCCCTTGACGTTTATCTTTAACAAACTTTTAGAAATAGGTAATTTTCCTAGTGGAAGGGCTCCTTTATTGTTCCGATGCATAAGTCGGGCAGTAGTTCAAATATATCGAATTGTAGGGGTATTGCTAACTCAGTGCTATTCGTGAACTAATGAAGAAGTTGGTGACTGATTATCTCTCTTTTTAGACGAAGTCTCTAATGTCACTCTTTCAGCACGGTTTTTTAAAGGGTAGGTCGACAGTGACTAGCCTTCTTGAATTTACTGTGAGGGGCTTTGTTATGGGTGCTCAAGCTGACTTTAGTAAGGCCTTTGATAGGGTGGATCATAGGATTTTGCTTCGCAAACTTGCACTGATTGGTATTCCTGATGGACTTCTCCATTGGATAGACTCTTCCTTTCCTTGTGGACTAAAAAAGCTTGGTTTCGAAATGTATTATCTTGTTCTTGTTATTCCTTAATGACCTTCCCGATTTATTTTCTGACTGTAGCGTTCTTATGTATGCTGATGATGTTAAATTATTTTATACTTCTAATGATATATATGGTCAAATTCATCTGCAGCAAGGTATTGATGTTTTTGTGAATTAGAGCCGAATTAATTAGATTGATCTCAACCTCAGGAAATTTAAATATATGGTCTTCTCTCGTAGATGTAAAATACCGTTCGAGCTTGCGATTGATTCTTGCCCGTTAGAAACCGTTACAACCTTTCTTGATCTAGGTGTATTATTAGATAGGAAGCTATCATTTCTTGATCAAATTAGTATGACGACTAGTAAGGCTTGGGCTGTTCTTGGCTTTGCGAAAAGATAATCCAGGGAATTCTCTGATCCTTATATTATGAGACAGTTATACATTTTACTTGTTAGGCCAACTCTAGAGTATACCTCGGTTGGAATCCTTATTATCATATTGATTTAATTTTACATATATAATTTATTCGGCATGATATAGTGGTTATCACAAATTTCAAGGAGGCATAAAATTATAATTTTCAGTAGCATGTGTTGAACACAATTTTTGACTTCAGGTGAAGTCGGTATTGCTGTACTAATGCGAGACATAGAAGTTGAGCAGTTCCATAGCGGAAAGGCTACAAGTGTTTGTAAATAAATGTCTAAGACGTATTCTGGCCAACTATGAATAACTGTCTACTTGTGATATAGATCCAATTGTTGTTGAAATTCGGCGAAGGAAATTGGGCAAGATTGTTCATATCCTTTCAAGGACATGTTCCACTGAACTCGATCAATATTTTAATAATTAAAATAGGCTTCAACTTCCCTTCAGACAACTCCTTCTAAAAATAATAAAGTAAAAAGCTCCCCTGACCATCCCGCATACATCTGCCGATGGTGACAAACATCAGTCGAGTGATCAGAAACACACGCCACCTACTGGGAAAATATTGCAATGCTATAGAAAAGATCACCACAAATTAGGAATTACTTTCACCATTACAAAAAAATAAATAAAATCATATAGAGGAAGCTACAGCGGATTAATCATCTACTTAGCTTGAAAATATCAAATTGATTAAAGAAACTGAAACAAAGCAATAGATGCTTTGTGGCAAGCCAATATGCTCCCTAGAGGAGTAACGGAGAAAAAAAAATATCTTCACACAGAAAAGCCCCTAAAATGTTTGTATATACATATCATATTTTAAGAAACAAGAATAGTTTTTATAATTTCAAAGTAGTTTTTAGCAGATTTTTTTTATTTTGTATTTTTAGTTGTAGCATATGCATATAATTATAATCGTAGGTTTTCGTTTTAATTTATGGTTCACGAATTACTGTTATGGAAAAGTGAAAGATTGCAGGTAATTTTATTTTTTTATAATTAAGCAATATTTTTAAATATAAGCAAATGGATACAATGTATTATAATGATTAAGGTCGACTGTAGATTCCCTTATTTGTTATCAAGGATATCAAATGGCATCTACAAAGTAGAAGGATATCATCTTCTATACTGTTAAAGCTTTAAAAAATTGAAAGGAAAAAATTAACTTCATTAGCAAAACAAATTCTATTTTTTATATTAAATCATTAATTTATTTATCAAGCAAAACAACAAATATTCAAATTTCGTAATGTCTATAAATCTTAAAAAAAAAATTAATATTTACGTATTTAAATATACAGTGTCAGTCGAAAATAACCTAACAAATCTTACTTACCACACGATAAGACAAATTAAACAAAACTGGTTAATGGCAAAACAAATAGACAAATTTCCGTGACACGTACATACAATTTATTTTAAAAAATTTTCTTACAGATCTACAACATTATGCAAAAACGTTGGAGAAATTTGATTTCATTCGTATTATATCCCTTGCCATAGTGCCAATATCTTTCCCTAAGCCCTATGACAATTTTCCACCTTATTTTTTATTATTTTCGAAAATTTTTCTATTGGACTGAGTTCAGGGATTTGTGCGTCTTATTAATCAACTGAAGCTTTTGCTGAGACAGCTATTCTCTGACAATGAAGGCGGTGTATCAAAGATCACGGTCTTATTTAAAGTTGTCTTATTTTTTTGGGCATAGACTTACATACATACATACATATATACATACATAATTGCCACAAAATTTCAGCTGGACAAGAGGGACTTCTCTCAATCAATGAATTGTACCCGATTCTATTTTTAGGCTCATTAAAAGAGACCTGCATGCAGTTCGACGCCGGTTTCGAACGACACAAGAATTAGTTGAAAAAATGTTTGATGTTTCTGGGTTCAATCCCAGGACCTCTTGTTTGGTAGGCGAGTGTTTTACAGTTTTACCAAACTGTCCTGTAATTCATTTGAATAGAATTCTTTTTCATAATACTGGTAATTTTAACGAGTAGGCTTCCACATAATCAAACCAAAAAACAAGTCAAGTGATTGGTTTGTCATTAACCAGTTTGTTTTGTCGGATGGTAAGTAAGATTTGATCAGTTAGTTTTGACCGACACTGTATGTATGTAGCTATTAAAATAAATGTCTAATTTCTTTTTTTATCATGCTCCAATAATAATAATGTCTGCTCGATAGTGTGGTGAATAAAAAAATGTGACGTTACGCATAGTAGGTTTTCTTTTGTCGTATAACCAATATTATTTTAAATTTATTTTTTAGTTTTCAATATTATTACAGTAAAACCTTGATTATCTGAATAATTGATTGTGGACCGAACAAAAAAAACAAAAACAAAAACAAGTGTACATTTTATAAAAAAGTAATAACATGTTTAATTTTTACAAGTCATGAAAATAGCAATAAACTCTTTAAACTGGCAAAATAGTTTGTTTTTGCAGTAAATAAAAGAAAAATATATGTTTTTGGAGTAGCAATTACAGCTTGAATGCAATCCGGACTATAAGGTTGCAATCAATCCGGATTATAGACTACAAAATGGAATGAATTAGCGAGGTTCAGACTATCAAGGAGTTACTGTATTTTAAGAACGACTATAGATGACGTCAGCAAAAACAAATATGGCAGCAGTCCTGTCGCGACTGAGCACACATTATAATTTTTTTCACCATTGTCTTTTATATTGAATTTAACCTAGTCTAGCATCTATCATACACTGTAGATGCTTTTTAATTAAATTAAGCAGCCTTCTCAGGTCACAATTGGTTGATACATTCTGTCACTCCTTCAATAATGCGGTATTAAGTGTTGTTCTATTGTTGTGACTATTCTCTTCAAACAGGCTCACAAATTTGTAATGAAGTTAAGGCCGGGACCTTGGACTTTTTCACAATTATAAAGACTGTTGGATCGTTTTCATTACAACTTGTTATCTATTATAAACCAGAATTAAATTACTAAAACTACGTAGTATGGATCTTACACGATTAGTCGAGCTAAACAGGCACTCAAAGGCAATTTTCTGGTGTTTCATGAATAAATAGGTTAGGGTATGACATCTCGTGGCTACTGATGGATGGATGGATTTTCACTATAATGACAGCTTTAACAACAGCAACCTCTAAAGATTACCTAACTAAACAACAATGACAGTATCTATCAAGAGATTCATTGAATTTATGTTTACTACGTAGTGGCTATGCAGGTAAACTGAGATACATCATTTCTATTAACTCTTTTCTGGAAGTTGAGAAATTGTGCAGTATTCACTTTAGAGCCGCTGTATTTGTATGTACATATAAAGACAATTTTAATTAACAAAATTGGCATTAGCATTGGGGCTTCTTAGTAGAAAAGATGGAATTGAGTATATCCTTGATTAGACTTAATTTTGTCTATTAGATGAAAAGTTAAAAAACCATAATTTAATTTTTGTACATAATATGTACATTAATATACTTTCCTTAAACGAAATTAGATTCTAATATAAGTACATATAAGATATTACTGCCTGAAAGCATTACTTTCCCACCTATTTATAGAAAACATTTTTATGTCTATGCCTCTCGTAGCGTACCCTTAATGTGCATTCCTTAGCTTATTTTTAAGGGTGTGCATATAAAGTCGTTTTTTAACAATTGTACGACATGTTCAATTATAATTTAAAAGAAAAACAAAGATTAATGAATCACGGAATGGGAATATGGAATCTCTTGTTGTATTTCGCGTTGAAATGTTTTCTTTATGAATTTTTATTTCCTTAAGCTTTTATTCAACTTCTTTTAAATACTCGTACATACATACATACATACATAGTTGGAAAGGAATTTCCTTTTTCCATAACGACAGCTTTACGATTGCGTTTGTAATCTTATTTCGAATTAAGAAATAAAAAGAAAAGCAATTGCATGATTGTCACAATTACTTTTTACTATTTCCGGATTACAGAACAAAACGAAAGAAACAGAATTCATAATCAAAAACTACCGTACGCACATGTATGGTATTCAAAATATAAAATATTCAAAATTCGCAACACGTTTAAAAAAAAACTAATTCTTTACTTGAATTAGTTATTTATTATTATTTAATATTATTATTTGCAATTTTTAAAGCATATTTTTTTTGTAAATGATACTACTTACATACTATACATATTCAAATTTCTAATGAGCTAAGCTAATTTTAGAATATCAGTGGTTATCAAGTTCCAAATCTAAAGACACTCTAAAATCGAAAAAATTGTTTTATTTCAAGTCTAGTCTAGACACCAAAATGTAAACTCCGTAAAAAATCTATAAACAGTTATCCAACCAAGAAAGAAAACCCAATTTAATGTATTGGTTGGTTATTTAATTCAGTATTTAGAAAACAAATTAAAACACGTCCAGAAAAATTGCAAAATAAATAATTTTGAAATTGTTATACATATGTATGTATATATAGTATGTGCAATTATTTTATTTTAGTAAAAAAAGAATTATAAAATATTTTTATGTTAATGAATAAACATCAAAAATCAAATGCAGATTGCATTTAGTGAGAACAAAATTGTACTTCACCTTACTTGTTAATGCTATTTAAAGGTTTTCGCCGAAGTGGTCTTATATGCCAATATAAAAATGAATCCACTTCCTTTAAAACATATTAATTCTTTATAAGTTCCGTGTAGATAAGTTTATTTAGATTTATCAAATTAATTCTACGAGAGTACAACATCTACTTTCATCGTAACAAACAATGGCTTCCAATATATGTGGCGCATGTGGACAACGCATCCTCGCAAGACATAAGCGCTAAAATTTTTAAAGAATAGCTGTTGTAACAAAAAATTCTGATGATGGATTGACCAGCATGTAGACAATAACCAAAAATTGCCATTGAACTTCGGGGAAATGTTGGAACTATAACAACGAAACATATTAATGGGTCGATTATGGATGGCAACAGAACTTCAGTTGCGTTGCCGAACCGCAACTAGAAATTTGTAGTTGAGTAAATAAATATTGGAATTAATAGAATTTTAGTTGCCAGTTGCCATACGTGCGCAATTTTCGGCAACTTGCAACGCAAATAAAGTTTTGTTGCCATCCATAATCGACCCATAAGAATGGAACCTAAGTCCATTAAAAGCATCACAAAAAGTAAGGAGCTCTAAAAAGAATATTAAAAACTTAAGATCTTCTAAATTTAGGCGAAACCTGCAAAACTGAACATATAAGGATTCTTTTATATAATTTCTTTCATTTCTCGAACACCGCTTTGAGAATTGCCACAAACACTTGAAACACCACACAACGTCGGGAATATCTCACACCCACTCCGTCAGGTTGAGATATCTAAGGAGATCACTTAGTCCGAGACCGGTTCATTTATATTTTACAAGAACTTTTCAGCCCAACTTCTAAACATACACATAAAAAAAAATTAATTATCGATGGCAATTTAGCATGGGCATTTCAATTATAATTTACAAACGCCGGTGAAATATTTTTTTTTTCTAAAAGTAAAAAAAATCTGAAATATTTGAAATCAATAAACATTGGTCTCTCATTAATGAAGAAAACGTCGTCTTAGATAAAGCTTTTCTCTATTCGATACTGTACAAAAATTTTTGCTAAGGTTTTTTGATCTACTAGAAATAATCGGTCAGCGTATAATAGAATGACACAATGTATTTGATCCTTTTGGATGTTATAATTAAATAATTGATGTGTGATTTGGAAAAAAAAAACTCAATATATCAGCAGTATTCTGGTATGCCCCATTCTTAACAGAATTTTGTAATTACAAGAATTATCCGCATCAGAATAATTTTCTTTAATCTAAAGAAACGATTAGCATTTTTAATAAATTAAGAATATTTAAATAAAAACAAAATATGTAGAATGCTAAAAGAGCAAACGATTAACTCATTTTTTGTTATTACTATTTTGATTATAAAAAAACGAATAAAACTAAACGCTACACAAAAGAATTCCTTATCAACGTGTAATTATAGTTTAGGTTCATTCAGTTTTTCTTTTATTATAAAACAAAAAATCTCAAGGCGCAGATGAGATACGCCGATTTACTATTCATTGAAACGGTTTTCAACCAAGACACACAAACAAGAATCTTAATTGGGGTAGTTTTTTTTTTTCTTAAAGTGGAATTAAATATTTATAAGAGATAAGAAATAAAAACAAAGCAATACATTTAAAGTGTACGCTGTTCTGATTGCTGACCACTACCAGTTGAAGCATCATCATTTATACAAGTCCATTGATTTTCATTATTCTCCTTCCATAGGGTTACCTTGTTATCACCACCGGTAACAGCCAATATATTACCGGTCATAGACCAACTGACAGACCAGACAACATCGTCAAATGTGTGTAGAATAGTGGGTGACCAAGTAGTAAAATCAGTGCTATTCCAAATAATAACATGACGATCTTGTGAAGCAGAGGCTATTTGGGAACGTGGTAAGCCGATAGAAGGAGCCCAGGCTACATCCCGCACCCAATCCGAGTGGGCTTCCAAACGATTTTCTTCTATCCAACGGTCATTCTCCTCACGCCAAATTTTAACGCAGTTATCGCAACCACCACTCGACAAACGTTTTATGCCCGAACTCCGAGTTGAAGATTTCTGGTCAAAGGCAGGTTCTGGCACTGTAGAAGGACACCAAGACACAGCATTACAACCTATAGTATGCGCATTAGGTATTTTCTTGCAATCCCAAACACCGTACTCCGTATTGCAAGTTAAAACTGATATAGAACCATCTGAGCTGCCACAGGCCAACATCAAACCATACTCGGCTGGGGCAAAGGACACAGAGTTTACTGAAGAATCATGATTACTGTACTCATAACTAACGAAATAAATAAAGCACAATGACATCATTTTCTTATGTTTGACATTATTGCTCTACTTACATTTTAGTCCAGTCATTGGCACCGCCTTCTTTCCAAACAATTACTTTGCGATCGTACGAACAAGATGCCAATATATTACCAAACTTTGGATGGGCCCATGCTACCTGCCATACTGGACCCTGGTGACCCTTAAGATCAGCTACCAGCACTTGATTGCCATTTTTAACATCAAATATTTTTACAGAACCATCCGAAGAACAAGTGGCCAAATGTAAACCATAATAATCAAGTATTGCATTGTGTATCATATCCTCATGACCGGTATCAATGGTATTGATAAGGCTCACCATTTTGTTTTAGTTATTTATAACAAATTACCAATATTTTCTCAAATTAAAATTTAAAAAACAAAATTACTAGCGGCTTTACAAAACCTCTCTTCATATATATTTTTACACTTTAGTTTGACGTGGAGCTATAGAACTGTCAGAGAAACTATCAGCTCAGTGCAGACAACCTTAAAACTGTGTTTAATATGCTTTGGAATGGAGTGAAATGAAACATAAAAATACGTTTTTTAAAGATAATTTGTATAAAAGAAAAACTTTATATTTGGAAAAAGTTTTATAATGTGGATTATATAATACAATGTTACATATAAAAAAAGTTTTATTCAAACAAAATACTTAGTAAATTATGATTGTTCCTTTTCATCAAACTTTGAATGTTAAGGTTTATAAGCATTCAATTTTTTGTTTTGATTATCAGTGCTATTTACCTACACTTTTATTTTTAAATATAGCATCTTTACAATTTTTGTAGCTTTAAATTAATGATGTTTGACCCGTTTCGCAATACAAAATTTTTTTTCCAGAAGTCCAAATTTATTGGTGAGAGGGGAAAAAGAATGGAATGGCATACATGCGGGCTTTCTTATACTCTGATATTATCTTGTTTTTTAATACGTAATGTCAAACAACAACAATGGTATTATATTAAACATGTGAAAATCCTGAATTGTATTAAAAAAATGTCCAAGTGTGAACGCAGATAAAAGTGTAAGAGAGAGAATTAGAGACAATTTCACAGTGTAAAAATGTAATTAAAAAATGTACAGATTATCTTGTATGTTCCTCTTATTTTTCTGTTTACCGCTTTTGTCATTCGGAGCAAGCGTTAAACTGTAGGTCTCTTTCAATGAGTCTAAAAATATAATCGAGAGCATAACATTGACTGAGAGAACTGCCCGTGTTCCACCTTGGAATGTTATGGAAATTATAAATTCCAGATTAAAAACGCAATCATCAACAATGGAATGTAAAGAAACGTTAATTAGTATAAAACAGTAATATTGTTGTCTACACTGTATTCCACCATCAAATAATCAGCTGGCTAACAGATTTATTCCAAATTGCATTGCGGTTCTTTACAGTAGTTGTTACTTTTACGTTTGCTCAATCGTTTGCGTCATATGTGTCTTTTTTCAGAAACATTTGGGGTCAGCGTTTTATTTTTCGTTGCGTTTTATACATATTTTAAGATTTTCAATTACGAATTCATAGAGTTAACAAAGATTATGTACATAAAAAAGTGACAACAATAAAAATTCTAAAGGGACTTTTTGATAAAATCATTAAAATTCTAAATAAGAATATATTTTTTGTAATTTGTGCTGTCGTAATTGCTGCTGTCGCTGCTTTGTTTATAACGCACAACAACAAAGGCATGGAAATGAGTGTAAGTAGTAAAGCATATGTAGTCAAAACAAGAAAGTTTTTGACGGTCGAGGTAGATTCTGTGATACCCTGCCTTATAGTGCAGTTTTTTTTTTTTAATTTTGTTGGACAACGTTATTCTCCCATAAATTTGAATATTTTAGTCCTACATTAATGTATTCCCTGATGGGTAAAGATAGTTACATTTGTTTCATGAATCAAATACTACAGAGAAACCGTTACTTTTTTCTCTCAACGAGAGTGTGCCTGACGGCATGCGGGACTTTTTTGTTTTATGTTTAAGAAAAATAGTAATACTAAAAATGAAAAAAAAATTCAATAAAATTAAAAAAATATATATAAGAAAAACATAAAAAAATAAGATATATAAGAAAAACATTAAAAAAAATAATATAAGTATAAAAATATGAGGATTGATATAATTTTAACTTTTTAAATTACTTTTTTCCTTATATTTTCCTACTATACAAAGAGCTAAATGTCGAAAGTTATTGGTCAAAAGTTTTTAAAATAGAGTTTTGCTGGTGAAGCCTTTTTATCAAATTTGAAAAGTGTGTTAGAACTACTTCTCAAATTAACATTTTCTAACTTTGCCGTGGATAGAATTTTTGTTTTAAACACTACTAAATAAATTATTAATTAATACAATTTCACCTATAATTTTTACCAAAGAAAGTAGTGAAAGCACATTTTGAACCTACTAATGAAATGCTTAGAAGAGATTGGAAACATTTTTAAAAATACGTATGTACTATTTACTTATAATGAATAATTGTATTTACTTATTTACGTTTTTGAATAAATATATTTAATGACTTTTAATATATGAAAATGTATTTATAATCTATGTATAAATGTGAATTGCTTAAATATACACACGCTTTACATGTCCGTTTTAATGTACAAATAACTTGTTATTTTCTTATGAATATTAATTAAATAAATATATTGGAAATAAAAAGAATCTATTACAATAGTTTTTTTTCACTATTGCACTTGGTTTTTTAATATTTTTGGCCTTTCGTATATTTTATTTTATTATTTGCAACACTGATATAAGCTGACTCTATAACTTTTGTCTGCAACGGAAATCTCAAATTGCTGAAAGTATGGAATTTTCGTAGTTAGAAATCGATTAAAGTGTGGAATGAAAAAAAGATAATAACAGTTCTCTCGCGAAAAAGGCAATAATGACCCGTGCTATAAAAATTTCGCAGAGTCTTTGGTGAGTATCGAACCCAAGACTCATATAATCAGACTAGAACGCTGCACACTAGTCTATAGTCATGGTATTGTAATAAAAATAAATAATTTAAAGACCTCTTATATGGATAAAAGTTGAAGATGATCTTAATTGATTAAAAAATATTAAGGCGTTACAAACTTATAAACCTTTATTTGTATTGCTACATTATGTAGGGTAAAGCAACAAATACCGCCACAATAAAGATCTTAAAAGTGTTTTTTTTTTTTTGTTTATTACTATTGACGAGTGTTTTTTTTTTTTTTTTTTTTTTTTTTTTTTTTTTTTTTTGTCTTAGCTTATTGGTTCGTTTTTGAGTGGCTTAGTCTTCTTCAGCATTTCAAAGCTTACCGCGAAAACTTTGTTAAACCAGTTTCAAGTCATAAATTCGTTAGTTAAGAGCTCATGAACTCTCAAAAAACACATTTCGCTAACCACGAGAGAGTATTTAGTGAAAGTTTTTCTTTGTAAAGCGTTAATTATAAAATTTTTGTATCAAAACATATATTTTCTTTAACTTTTTTACTTATTTTAAAGGCTGCTATGTTCGCCCGTGTTTCCTTTTATCCCACTCTGCTTTACAATGTTTTGATGGAAAAAGCTACTGCACGGAATTGGTATGATCGCATTGATGAAAATGTAATATTGGGTGCTTTACCATTTCGTTCACAGGCCAATGATGTAAGTCTATTTTATTTATTTATATTTTTAATTTGAGTAGAAATTCCCCACATTTTTTTCAATAGCTCATTAAAAACGAGAACATGAAGGCTGTAGTATCCATGAATGAAGACTATGAATTGACTGTGTTTTCAAATAATGCCACCAAATGGAATTTACTGGGTGTAGAGTTCCTACAGTTGGCAACCACAGATATTTTTGAATCGCCTTGCCAGGAGAAGTTATTTAAAGGTGTTGAATTTATGAATAAATTTTTACCAGTTCAAAAACGTATACAGGGTTTAAGCACCACTTCAAGTCCGGAAAATGTTGGCACTGTTTATGTACACTGTAAGGCGGGACGCACGCGTAGTGCCACTTTAGTTGGTTGTTATTTAATGATGGTGAGTAATAATATAAATGCTTTGCTTTTTTGGATTGAGATAAAAAGTACTTGGAGATATTCTAATAAGTGATAAAAATGTAAACACAAACATTTATTTATTTAATAATTTATTACTTAAAAAACCTTGAAATTTGTTTATAAAAACGTTTACCTCTTTTACCGAAAAGTTATTTCATTTGCTTAATTTAGGAGTCCATTCATGAGAAGGCGTAATGCCGCAAATTTGTTTATCAAATCTTAAAAAAAAAAAAAATACTTTTTGGTTTCTCTATAGCTATAAGTAACGCTGACTTCAAAAACGTTAGTAGCTTTATATTTGCACAAAGTATAATACTCTAATACGCCAAAATATAAAACAATAATATATTTATATTGTTTTGAAACGTAACTGGCTAGTATTTATTAGAAATGCAGCAAAAGAGTAATTATGGCAACAGTTTTACAATTGATGCGTTTTCACTATTGATAAACAAAAATTTAACAAAATAAACGCTATAATATATTGTTACAACAGACAAAACAGCAAAAAAAAAATTTATAAAAAATCTGAAAAAGATGTTCTATTCTCTTTAAAAAAATAGTTATAATCTACTCTTAAGGCAAAAAAATTACTCAATTAGTTTTTTAATCATATTTCGTAATATGGTTGACATTATTAGTAAAGTATGAAAACTAATTTTTCATTTGAGGGTCATCAAGATTGCTTCAAAAAGATCAATTTCCACCTAACTTTGTTTTACACATTCTCTGATCATGCGAGTATTGGCCCTAGCTCTTCGATCATCGAATATTCATATACGTCCACAAAAATGATTATTATTTGAACGGTAGTGTTGTATTTAGTTTAATATTTTTATAACGTTTATTAAACTGCCATGGTGTCATTGTTTTTTTTTACTGGTTTGGCACGAGGACAAATATTTTGCTTTTAATTATACGAATTTTTAGAAATTTTAATCTCATGTTTAAAAATATTTAACTAATTACTGTATATTATTTTTTTAAGGCTATCAAGTACGTCCTGGAAATAATTTTTTGTCAAAGTGATTTAAAATCACCGAAAAGGTGATTAATCACTCGTTTTCAAATCGGTCAATTTTTTTATTTCGATTTCAAATACTTGCTTATTTTTGCAAACACTGTGTTGTAAAACAAATGCTAAATGATCTTCATAAACAATTTATTATGTTCTTTATACACATCTGTTGGAAAATTGTTTATTTTATAAAAAAAAAAATTAAACAAAAATAGCAATTTTTTTAATACTTTAAATTTTGCATATATTTTTTTTTTTTTTAAGCGGACTCATGATTTATTTTTTATTTTGGCTGTCAGCTGCGGATATTATATTTACTAGAGTAAATTTCATTTTTCTTGTATAAAATTACTTGTAAAAAACTTGTTGTTGTTTTTTATGGATTTTGAAAGTGTTACACTCTTAAAAAAATATAAAATGTTTAATTCATCGTGTTTTAAAAGGCTGAAATAAAGACTTGATTGAATAAGGTTGTACAATTTCTTTTGGCGCTCACAGTACGTATATATGTATTTATGTATTTGAATTAGACTTACACGGAAAATCTCTGTTTAGCTTGATATAGGGTCTCACAAAATTAACGCAAGAATTTAAATTGCCGCCGTTTTTGAAGTAAATTATTTGCAACCCTAAAAAAGCAGCAATTTGACAGTTGAGTAGAAGTGACCATGAACGGGATTCATATAATAGGTTATTGAACATCAGCAAGTGGTTGCTATTTTTTCGAAATAAATATTTTACCTTGATTGAATTGGATGCTATTGATGTGACCAATAGGTGGTTCCAATAAGACGGTGTCCCCTATATCGTGATTTTCACACCATTAAATTTCTTCTATGGGGTTTTTTCAAATCAAAGGTCTATGTCAATGTTCTATCTATGTATACAACAGGAAATTAAACGTTGCACCATTTAAATTTAGCCACAACTATGGGGAAAGGCCATTTGAATTTTGATAGGAGAGTGTGTATGTTCCAGCAGAGGCATGGAGACCATTCGCCCGATGTGTTTTACATAAATAACCCTAATTCTTTGTACTTTATGATTAAATGAAAAAATGCCAATATGAAAATCAAAGATTGTGTTTTCTATTTAATTCAAATTATGCGTTAATTTTAGGGCACACTTTACAAGCAGTTTCTTATTAAATACTTAAATTGAAAATCTATCGATACAACTTCGAAGTCATGCGATGCTACTGAAACAAAAACGACGCATCTTTACAGACATTTTAAAAATACCCCATTTCAGAACACGTCGCAAACCGGAGTGTTGGTGTATGTCGTTTTATAAATTAATTACCCTTATTATTGTTTTCGAATCTAAGTCGTTTTTTTACTCATAATATTCATAATTATACTCATAATACTCATAATAATACTCATAATACTCATAATAATAATAATACTCATAATACTCATAATTATACTCATAATACTCATAATAATACTCATAATGCTCATAATAATACTCATAATACTCATAATAATACTCATAATACTCATAATTATACTCATAATAATAGTAATAATAATAGTAATAATAATTCAAAATTTTTATTCAAGATTAAAAAAACAAACCAAATTTCTCTTTAATATATTACAAAAAAATCGAAAGACGACTTCGACGACTTCCAAGTTTAAAGAAAATACAAAAATTTTTATTTTTTCTATTAAAAAAATGTTGAAAAAATGTTTTTATTTATAGAAAAATGGATGGACACCGGAACAAGCTGTCGAACACATGCGTAGCTGCAGACCTCATATACTGTTGCACACCAAACAATGGGATGCCCTAAGATTATTCTACCAGAAACATTTACAAAAAACATCATGATCTAATTATAATGACGCACTAAGAAATTTATTATGAATTGTGTTGTTAGTGAATCAGTGATGCTTTCTTTTTTATGTTGTTAAATAAAAGAATGTTTTTTATTGTTATTTAAATATCTAATATACACTCTATTCCCAAATAAAAGAAAAACTTCTGCTGATTATTTTTAAGTTGAGAACAAAAATATGCATAATAAAAATTTATTTTTATTTATTATTTTTTTGCTTTTTATCAAGCTTAACATCTTCTACAGGTTTTGGAGGTTCAACATCCTTACCCCTTATTGACCAGAATTTTTTTACCATTACCACAATACCTACATCTTCATAAATTAATTGATAAGTACCAGCCAAAGATGCGATTGATATCAGAACTACAAATAAACGGGCTATAACGGGTAAAATTTTACCAACATTTGCTGAGCGCAAATAATCACTACACATTGACTGACAGCCCCTAGAACGTAAAAAAGCTTTAGAATGATTTACAAGTGGTTTTTAGAAAATAATTACAAGTATGTGTGCAATAATATTGCTGTACCCACACACATTTCCAATCCCTTCGACTCTATTGCAAAAGCCAAAGGTATCATAATGGCTAAACTCCAACCCAATAGCCTTTCCATTTTCCAGATATGTACAAATTTACGACTTGATTTATATTCCTTAGTGACTACGGTATTTGAAGATCTTTTATTAGTGAAGTTAAAAATGTTTGGTAATGTTTGCTGTAATAAAGGACGTTTGCTTGCAGGTGGTAAAATTTTGGCCAATAAATTTAAATTCTTAGTAAATTGATAGCAAGTTATGGCTGCGACAAAATATATTGTTGTCACTAGAAATAAAGACGTTGAGTTCATGTACAACTTACGATAGAATCTTTGTAGACTTTTTCTCAAAAGTGGCAAATACATTTTATTGTATCGTTTTAAATAATTTTATAGATATAATAGATTTTTTTGTTAAAAGAAACTAGAATTATGCAATCTTTAAATGTAAAAAGACACTTCAAAAAACTTTTGACACTTTAATATAACGTCATGGCCATGGTGAAATTAGTGTCAAAGCGTAAGGGCTTACAAATAAAGTATACAATAGGGTGCTCCTTATATATATGGGCAAATTTTTTTTAAGATGTCACAGTTTTATTTAATATGAATTTAACATATCTTGACAGCTTGTGGACAGGTGCGGCACGTCTCCCTTGATGCAGTCTGCTTAAACCTTACTACAATGTATTTTTTGCTACAGAAATACAATATGTCTAAAATTTCCCATAACGCACATCTTTTATTTTTTAAGAGTGTATTTAATTAAGGCTTTACCAAATCCATATAAAACACCAGAACTTCAGTTGCGTTGCCGAACGGCAATTAGTAATTTGTAGTTACCTAAATAACAATTGGAATTAATAGATTTTTAGTTGCCAGTTGCCATACGTAAGTAATGCAATTTTCGGCAACGCAACTAAAGTTCTGTTGTCATCCATAATCGACCACTTACTCCATTTTTTACTAACCAAAATAAAGTTTACAAAAAAAACTGCCACAAAAAGGAATGAAATAGAAATAATTAGGAAGTGATTCCATTTTTAAGGTGCTGTTGAGTACAACAAGAATCACATTTTGGAATTTTCGTAACTAAAAAATCTTGAGTTACGGGTAAAAAACCGGTTTTTTGTACTTTCATCCACTCATGAGCTAATAACTTAGCTAAATATTAACCGATTCTAAAAATTTTGAAGGATTTTGATAAAGAGGATCTATTAAATGGTGTTTAATTTAAGCAAACTTTAGGAGTCTGTGTATATTTCCCAATCAAACGCATTTGTTCAATTCATTCCAAATTTTCCAAGTTTAGAGACATTTTCACACGCTATTTTATATAGAAACTGTACTATTTTTGATTTACTAAAGTAGGATGTTTAGCTATGAACAAAATTATACTTCATTTTTTACAGTTTTTAAAGCACATTTTTTTTAATATTAAACCTAAAAAACAGCAAAAAAAATTACAACAAATGTAATTATTTGGTTTGAAATAAATACAAAATTTTCTTTCAATTTAACAGGAATTTGTTTTTATCCAATGATTGTATTTAGGAGAATTGACAACCGTGAAGAAATATGCAAAACAAACATATGCTTTCCCATATGGGCTTTAGCAAATTCTCTTCCGATTAAAAAAATAAATAATAAGAGTATATCAATTGGGCGAAGCGATATTGCTACTTAACACTACTTGATATTTTGGGCATTATCGTGGTTGGCTTATTTGTTGTTGTAGTTCGATTACAGAAAACAAGCAAAATTTTTCTTTAATCTATTACAAAAACCATGGTAAGTCAGCAAATGACAACCACCAATAATTTACTTATATATTTTTTACATTCGTTTCATTACATTTTATTCTTCTTATTTACTTTTAGAAAAGTTAAACACCATCTATTAGAAAACATCTTTTAACTTAAGAAAAATATGTTTGCATTTACCATAAGTTTTCAGCATTGAAATGAAGCCTACGCTCAGTTATTATTACTACAAATTATTTAACAATGTCTGGCAATTTTGGTAGTGTGTTAAACTTAAACACCTTTAACGGCCCACAACTTCTTTACAGACTTGGCAATACCAATATCATTGTAGATCATATAGAAAAGACCGCCCAATGTGGCCATAGAAATCAGTAATAATGAAACATGAGCAACTTTAGGTAAAACATTACCCAAAACAGCTGGGCGTACATAATCTGTTACCATGGCCTCAATACCCCTAAAAGGAATAAAAATTTTACAAAAATGTAAAAAAATTTTTCTTTATAATTTACCAGTGTGTATGCAAAACCAGTGATACAGCCAATAAGGCATCCATAGTTTGGGATGGCAATAAAAAGGCCGCGGGGATAATAGCTAAAAGAGCTGCAGAAACACCACGTTCAATTGTCCACAATGCAGTATGGCTGCCACCTTCAGCTGACATACGTGGAGCACTCAAGGCAATATTACGTGTTTCAGGCTTTAAAATTAAATTTTTCTTTAGAATTTTATTTTTTCCCAAATCAGCAAACACTTACTGCAACATTCTTAACCAAAGTCAATGGCCTAACCAAAGAATTACGTTGAGCACCAATTCCTGTAGTATATGTTTTTAAAGGAGTCAAACGCACTGACTTCATCAAACTGGCAGCACCTGTAGATAGAGAATTTTGTAGGCATATTTTAATTAACATTTTTCCTAAACATATCACATCCTAAGTTATATAATACACAGATTTTAAAATGAGTACACTTTTAATGTATTTCGACTCTTTTATTACTTACTGTTGAATTTAGTGGCATTACGTAGCAACATATTCAAAGCCATTGTTAATATTTATGGTATATTGGAAATTTCTTAAAAATATATTCAATTTACAAGTAAAGAACCACAAAATAATACGGTCCCGTGTGCCTTAAATTTGGGTAGTATAAAACGAATAAGAAATTAAAAAGAAACTGTCAAAAACAACAGTGATGCCATATGCCTATTCTTTAGTAGAGCTGCTAAGTTTTAGTTTATTAAGCCACGGAACAGAAGATGAAAGTTTTGTATTTAGTGGAAGAAATATTTTTTCGTTTAACTGCTATGTGAGTGACAATAAAAAAAACACTCTAACAAAGAATACCAGGGTACCCATAATGAAATAGTAGCCTTTTCCTTTCATTTCAACAATATTTATTGATTTTTGCACTTATCCTTCTAAAAAACCATTATTCGTAATAAAAAACAGAGAGCATAGTATGGTTTTTATTTGTATTTAAACTGCATATTTTTGGGGTACCAAGAAACCATGTCAGTCTTATAAGGATGCGTAATAAAAATTGTTTAGTTACGCCCTTCGCAAACAACTTAGAGAGTTAAAATAGATTTAATTTTAAAATCAATTGAATTGTAAATGTTCTCAAGAAGTTTTTGCTGCCTAGGTCAATAACTTGTGTAACTAATTCTTATTTAAAAATGTATTGGGTATCCAAGTACCCTGTCTTCCATTAAGGGTTTAAAATAAAAATTACTTAATGGAACACTTCTAAAATAGATTTTATTTTAAAAACAATGGATTTATAGCGGCTCTAAAGTGCCAATTTTTTAAACAGATCCTATTTAAAAATGGTTCGGTACATATCTTTAGATTGTTCTTAAAATACCGCTTACACTGCGTTTACATATTCAAGGTGTGATGTAGGCGACATGCAACTCGAAAGAATTTTTTTGTTTAAGATGTGTTGTCTGAAAAAACCATTACAAATTGTTCATACCGATTGTGATCAGCTGTTTTCTTGGATCAAAATCGAAACATTCGATTGAGAGCAAAATGGTGTGTTAGTACAGAAGTATAACTAATTAAAAATTGAATAGAAAATATTTAGCATGTAGCCCGCGGGTTAAATTAAAACTTTCAATAAAAAAATTAGTAAAGAGATGGCAGCTCTAGCGAATTGTTGTGAAAATACAATTTAAAATAAATACCATCAAAATAGTGATGTAAACAGCGGGTTCGCCGGTAAAACGCTTACTAGAACTGCTAAAATTTTTCTTTAGTTGGGTATGAATAAGAGAGATTACCATTGGAACTATGTGTATATACAAAAACTAAATAAAAAATTTTATGACATGTTATTTTATCGGTATTAAAATATATATTTTTAATACAAATTTTAATCGTTTATGGAAAAATGTCTGTAAAACGACTTAAATATAAAAACACTAATTTAACATCACTGTTTTAGAAACAAAAGTTTAAAAATTTGTTGACAAAACTACTAAAGCAGGATGGTTACTGAGGATGATGAAAATATTAAGAGATTACAAGATTATATCCTATCTCCGGAATTGTCCATACACGATCCACTGCCTGACATAATACCACGCAAATACAATGAAATGCGCCTATTGGACGTGCCACGTGGGCCGGCTAGCACAAAATTGGTTCCCAAACGGGACCTAATGACCGGTAAAATTACAGCCTTTGTGGAAGTTGATCTCGAAGATGTTGGAGCCAATGCAAACAATTCAACGTCTATGAAAAGAGAGCCTGGTTTATTAGACGAAGTCACAAGAGGTTCAGCCATGAATTATCCATTCTGGCCAGGTGGTTTAGATGAACCGGTAAAGGAAATTAAGTCCATGGACACTATAGACTTAGAAATTGATGGAGAGTTATTAATGATACCACCAGGTTTTAAAACTGGTTACGATTTTAAGAGCAGCATGCAGTACAAAGAGGAGCTGTTTAAATCAAAAAAAGAAGAAAATGTTAATTTGCTTAAGAATTTGGAAGAAGACTTAGATGTACAGGAATGGTTGAGGATTGCTCAGAATGTAGATAGTGATCATAATGATGGTAAAACATTTGTAAGTACGCAGTCGGCTGAAGAATTCAAAGACGTTGATGATCATATTATGTCTGCTGAACTTAAGCCAGTTTTGGAAATTTCAACGACTAAAGATACCAGTTTGCGTACAGAGTGGGCTGAAATGTTGGATATTTCCCAGCCAATAACAGACTTCAAAGAAAAAATCCCGTGCCCTGCCATGACGTATCCTTTTGAGTTGGACACGTTTCAAAAGCAGGCTATATTGAAACTAGAGGAACGTCAATACGTATTCGTTGCGGCCCACACATCAGCCGGTAAAACAGTGGTAGCCGAATATGCTATAGCCCTTTCACAAAGAGATTTAACACGCACCATTTACACTTCACCTATAAAAGCTTTGTCGAATCAAAAATATCGCGATTTTAAGAAAACCTTTAAAGATGTTGGCCTTATAACAGGAGATTTACAAATAGAACCTACTGCCACTTGTTTGATAATGACTACAGAAATTTTGAGGTCTTTGCTTTATTGCGGCAGTGATATTACGCGTGATCTGGAGTATGTTATTTTTGATGAAGTTCACTATATTAATGATCCCGACCGTGGCCATGTTTGGGAGGAAGTTATTATACTTTTACCAGAACATGTAAATATTATAATGTTATCCGCTACGGTGCCTAATACTATGGAATTGGCTAATTGGGTAGGCAGCACCAAGAAACGCAAAGTTTATGTTATTAGTACTTTAAAAAGACCAGTGCCTTTAATGCATTACTTGTACACCGGTAGTGGGGGCAAGAGCAAAGACGATATTTTCCTGCTGGTAGATGAACAGGGACGCTTTTTGCAAGAGGGTTACGATAAGGCTGTTGAAAGGAAAGAAACTATGCAAAGTAAAACGAAAAGAATGGGTGGTGGTGGTGGCTCTGGAGCCAGAATTCACAATAACACACCAAAACAGGATCAAAATACTTGGATTGGCTTGATAGATTTCCTTAAGCGCAATGATAAAATGCCTGTAGTAGCATTTACTCTATCTAGAAATCGATGTGATAGAAATGCGTTGGTAAGTGGGATTGACTTTTTTATGTTCTCATGATATTACTAATGGAGTTTTTTAGGCTCTCCAATCGGTTGACTTGAACAATGCTCGTGAGAAGGGTTCTGTTGAAATGTTCTTCCAGCAGTGTTTAGCTAAATTGAAACCACCAGATCGTGTTTTACCACAGGTGTTAACTATGAAAGATTCACTTGGTCGTGGCATAGGTGTACACCACAGTGGTATTTTGCCTATACTTAAGGAAATTGTGGAAATGCTTTTCCAAGCTGGTCTTGTTAAATTGCTTTTTGCCACTGAAACTTTTGCCATGGGTGTAAATATGCCAGCTCGAACTGTAATATTTGATTCTCATCAAAAATTTGATGGTCTTGAAATGCGTAATCTTAAGCCAGGCGAATATATACAAATGGCTGGTCGAGCTGGACGTAGAGGTCACGATAAAAACGGTTGCGTTATATTACTGTGTAAGTCGAAGGTTCCACCTGTACAAGATCTTCGTTCAATGATTTTGGGTAAACCAGAAAAATTGGAATCAAAGTTTATATTGCGTTATGCTGTTATATTGACATGTCTTCGTATCGAAAGTATTAAAGTGGAAGACATAATGAAATACACATTTAAGGAGTTTAATCAAAAACTACAATTACCTGCCCAACAAAAACAGTTGGAAGTTGCTCTGAACAAATTTTCACAAATTCCTGAATTGGGTGATCATTTACAACCTTTAGCCAAATTTTATGATTTAGCTTTGGAATACATAACCGAAAAGAAAAGACTCATGGTAAGCAGACAAATATTTTTTCTTGTAATATTTAATACGAAATCATATATATATGAATGTGTTTTAGAAATTTTTGCTGAATCAACCGAAAATGTTAAAAGAACTGAAAGTTGGCCGTATCGTGTTGGTAACAAAAGGCAAACATTATAATAAATTGGGTGTGCTGTTGTCAATTAAGTCGGTAGTAGGGAAAGATACTCTGTACCGCGTTTTAGTTTTAGATAATCAATTTAAAACAGAAATTAAGGTAAAGCATAAAATACTTATTCAAGTATTACATAGCGTATTTTTCATATATTTCAATTATTTTCAAATCATTTTACACAAGTTACAAAATTATGAACTATCTTCAACAATTAGCTTTGTCGGATATGTAAGCATCAATTATTAAGTTTTTTTTTCTATTAGGAAGAAACACAACGTGGTGATATTTATTATAAAATGGTATCGCTTACACCACAAAACAAATTTTATCATCCTGAAGGCATTGGAGGCTATACAATTATTGATATACAAGCACCCGACGTTGTGGAAATTACCAAATCTTCAATAAAACTTGAAGCAGATATTGTTATACGCAATTGGGAACAGAGACAAATTGAACGTTTTAAAGATTCACCACCATCAGCAACCGTAGTAAAAGTTGTTTCAGAATTACATCAAATTAATGAAAGTTATATACAAAATCCAGATACTTTGAAGTTAGTCAATATGTCGAAGGAAATAAATGTTAATGCAGATACCGAAATGGCTCAGATACGTTATTTAGAACATTTATCACGGCAACTACAAGATATTTTGCCACATACAAATATAGCAGGATTTGAACAGGAGTTTGCCACTGTCTACGAGCGTAAAATATTAGAGCAACGTATTGAAGAATTGAAATTTAAAAATTCTACAAAAAATCTTTCCCTGTATCCGGACTACTGTAACAAATTGGAGGTATTAAGAGCTCTAAAATATATTGATGAATTAGATGAAGGTAATTGTAAAAGGAACAATTTGTGTTTTAGAATATTTATTATTATTATATTTTTATGGTAGTAACTTTAAAGGGTAAAGTGGCGTGTGAAATGGGTCAAAATGAACTACTAATAACCGAACTAATACTATGTAATATGTTTAATGATCTCGAGCCAGCAGAAATTGCGGCTTTGCTTTCCGGTTTGGTATTTCAAGCCAAAATACAAGGTGAACCGGTTATACCAGAGAAATTGAAAAAGGTTATAAATTATTAACAGTAAAAATATATTAAAATATTTTAATATATATTTTTATGTTTATAGTGCGTTAAGGAATTTGAAGAAATCAATGACATTATTTTGGCCGAAGAATTGAGACATCAAACTGTAGCTGAAACTGAAGATCGTTTAAACTTTGGCTTACTCGAAGTAGTTTATGAATGGGCTCATAACAAGGTTAGCTTAATTTAAAAACTAAAGGTGTTTCATATATGTATTTCTTAAAAAACAAAAATTGCTTGATCTTCTAGCCTTTTGCTGAAATCATGAAACTTACCGAAGTTCAAGAAGGTATCATTGTACGTTGTATTCAACAATTGGATGAAACATTGCGCGATGTCAAAACTGCTGCTATACGTATTGGTAATCCCGATCTACAGCATAAAATGGAAGAGGCCTCGAATGCTATTAAACGTGATATTGTATTTACGGCCAGTTTGTATACAACATTTTAAACAAAAAGCGTTGTCTGCAAACGGTGAGTTCATGTCATATATTTTTGCTTATTCAACAATAAAAGGAATGTCTTGTGTAAAAATTTTGTTTTAATTAAATATTAAAGAATGTATATGTATATGTTTATACATTCATAAGCCGTTTGTGCTAAAACGAGAAGTTATGTTAATTATAATAAACTTGACCATAAGATGTTCAAAAAACGGTGTTCTTTAAACTTTTTATCAAATCAAATTAGAGGGATTTTACTCAAAATTTCAAATTTAAGCGTCAATTTTAAGGAGTTATTCTTGCTTAATTTTTTTTTCTTTATTAACTCTGATTCAGGAGAATCTATTCGGGCGTCTTAAAGCTAAGTCAGCATAGGTAGTCAGCTTTATATTAAAACGATGTAGGTTTCTTTCAAGGCAAACAATATTTTACAACTTTATTTAAAAATAATTGCCTAATTCAAAACTTTATTGTAATTAAATAATAAGTTTTAAACCAAATTATGTATTTTAGCTGCGTGAACCAAATTTCGTGGCAATATAGGTATGTCTGATCACTTTATTTATAAAAAGGGCAGTCAATTCTATGCAGTACACAAGATTTCTATTTTAGATTTAACCGAAAAATATTCTTATCCACACAAACAAAAATAGGTAGCATCCAATTAAAATTTCATCGACATTTTTAGATTAAGATAGAGCTTGGCAGATTTATATATTTTTTAGTTAGATATCCATAAATGGCTTATCATCGTCTGTATATTCATGTTCTAAAAAAATTAAGATACGGTTTAAACAAATGTGTATCTCGTTCACCTCCCTAATATTCTTAAAAAAAAATTAATAGCGTGATTGTAAGCTTATATGTAGTATACAATTTTTTCTTAATGATCCATTATGTGATCCATTATACAAAAAATATATATTTTATTTTATTGAAATGCTATCGAATCAAATTTATAGTATGTCGGTGGAAACCTTATTGAAATGTCGTTCTCTCATCTTTTTCCAAAAGATTATTTCAGTTTAATCTTGAACGAACGGTTATTTCGAATCCAGCAATACTTATGTCATTCTACTCTTTCACAAAATTCAGTATATTCTCTCCACTGAACTAAATGAATCGATATTTACGCTTTAGCAACGTTGGGATTAATTGGAAATTTACCATCATTTAAAATCATCTTTTCAGATGAAGCTCATTTTCATCTTGGTGGGTACGTTAATAAGCAAAATTGCCGTATTTGGGGCTAAAAAAACCTAAAAATGGTCTTAAGGAAGCCAATGTAATTCGCAATCATTACTGTCAATGAAGAACCTATCGTACCATGATAACCGATTTTTATGTGCCCGCTTCTCATGGTATTGATGTGAACGATGTTTGGTTTTAACAGGATGGTGCAACTTGCCACACATCTCATACCACAATCGACTTATTGCGTCAAACGTTTGATGGCTGTTTAATTAGCCGAAATGGTACTGCAGTTGGCCGCCAAGAAGCAGCGATTTGACTCCGTTGGACTATTTTCTGTGGGGTGCCGTTAAGACAAGTGTTAAGCCGACAATTGTACTTAACAACAAAAAAATAAATTTGGCAAAATTTCAAACCGTTGTTGTTTTATTGCATTTTTAAATTTCAACTTTTATATGGCCCACCCTACACTAAACAGCCCGTTTATCTATATAATAGACTGAATTTTCAATATCGAACAGAGGTTATAAGTTAAATACAATAAGATATCGGAAACAAGTATCTGAAAGGCATTTTTATATAACAACTATTCGCTTATGGAACCAACTTTCATCAAATATTCAGTAAAAAAGCAATGATATGCGATTTAGATCTACAATTGAATCACATTTTTCGGGGTTCTTATACTGACTATAATTTTACTTATCTGTTTTTATACATGTATGTATATTTAATTTTTTGCTTATTTATCATTAAGGAACGTATATATGTTCGATACCTTACCAGTACTATTAGATAAGATTTAAGCTTGTACTGTACTTAACATGAATTTAGAACACTAAGTCAATTTACCGGTCATTGTTGAAACTGATGAGTGCAAATTCTACACAATGCGCATCTTGACGCGTTATGTGTGAATGACCTGTTATTATTTGTTGTTAATACATTACTATTTCCGCTTAAAGGATTTTTTTGAGAAAGTTATAGTAGCTCTCATACCAAATAAAATAGTTGGCTTTGTTTGGAGCCTCAATCTGCTCAATTTAAGCTGCACAAAGATACTTTAAGTCGAGTTCTCAATCAATTCGAACATTCTCCATTATAATTTTATTTGCTATACAATATTCACAGTTTTATTTAAAAAACAATCTTTACAAAATTTTCACCAAATGGCAGTTAATATGAGTAATTTAAACAAATGAGTAAATGGGTGTTAGTAAATTCAATATTGTCATTCCATTATATGACTATTTTGCAATGCTTTTTCTAGTCACTTATTTGTAATTTTTAAAAGTAAAAAAAAGTACAATTAAGAAATTTTATGGTAAGCAACAATAGCCACATTGTTTCATACATTTTTATGATATTTATTAGACAAAGTTTACTGCACTGTTGAATTATCGGACATTTGATAGTCGCAGTGTTATCGCTGCACTTATAAACGTTATGTGCATACTTACGAAGGGGCCAATATAACTGCGCATCTTTTAAGTATTTGAAGAAATATTTAGGATTTTTTAAATATAAGTAGTTTATATATTATTTTAACACTATTTTTTTAAATACTAAACATGTAAAATAAAATATTTGTAAAAAAGGCGTTGATAGTCTTTTAATCAACTTTTAGGTAAAAAGAATATTAATTTATCGTGTTTCGGGTTTAAATTTTGGTGGCATCATCATTCCGTGCATTCTTTGTTTCTTGGCTTTCTTAGCGGATTTGCCTGATTGAAAGTCATGCCAACTATTAACACGACTCTGACGAGACTCTTCAAAGTTCTTTTGCCACTCTTTGTCAGCTTTACGTTTTTCCTCTTCTTCGATTTCTGCTTCACGCTTACGTTTACGTTCTTCTTGGTCACGTTGATCCAACTGTTGACGTCTACGCTCCATATCGGCAAATAATTTCATGACCATAACATAAATGGCATGTTTATATTTAACAGGATCGTCTTCTGGTATAGCTTCAAAGCATCTGTTTTCTTTTTTAATCTTTTTACGTTTTTCGGCAATCTATAAAGGGTGTTGTAAGAGATGTGGTTATCATTTCAGCTATCAAAAATTAATATGTTGCGTAGTACTTGCCATATGATCTGTGCGTTCTTTAGCCTCCTCATAAACTTCCAGACATTTTTTACGACCCAAATCATTTTCCAATGTTTTCCAAGCTCTGTTAACAATATCGAAGGCTTTTTGAGCGCGTTCCTTATCATCTTGATTCTTATCTGGATGCACTAATATAGACAATTGACGATAACGTTTCTTGATTTGCTCAACTGTGGCTTCCGGTTCAATTTGCAACACCTCGAAGGGATTAAGATTGAAGTACGTTGAACCTGGACGAAGTAAACGATCAATTTGTTGAGTAGATGTTAGTACGGAATCACGTTTTTCAATTTCTTTAACCTGTGAATATGGCAAAATATCTTTTAATTTACAACAAATACAATAATAAACCAAAATATGGTCAAACAATGCGTTATGTGCCTCTTTTTAACTGGCGTTTGTTTGTTTACATATGAATCTTATTAAGGCTCTCTTTACATAAACAACGACATTGAAAAAGAGCTGCGAATTAAATTATTTTTGCAGATTCCACACCATTTACTTACTTCTGTATAGAAATCCTCAAAAGACTCTTTCGATGTACTAGGTTGATTTGAAGCCATTGTGTATCTATTTTTTTGTTCTCTATCAAAATAATAAAAAATGAATAAAACAAAAATTATTTTTATATTATAGTTCTTTTATATTATTTGGGAGTTGAGTAGGTGCTGGTGGCGTTTATTTGTAGATGCTAGCCTTTTGGCATAAAATAATTTATAATATTGTTTATGATTTTTTCTCTTTCTTTATAATCGTTTTTTACACAATTTAAAAATAATTAAACTCAATATTTTGTAAAATACAGAATATTTTTATTTTATTGTAGTAAAATGTCAGGAAGCTAAGTAACAAAGTTGCTTAAAAAAGTATTCGAAATTAAATTGAAAAGGTAGACAGAGTTGCCAGAAATAACTTTGGTCAAGAGTTTTTTAATAATTACACTAAAAGCGTTTAAATTGTAGTATGTATTACCATTAACCAAAGATTCAATAAACTCTGACTATTTGTGGAAAATACATCAAAATTTATTATTTCGGTATCATAGTAGTCAATATAGAATAAAATATATCGTAAGCATTCGATATATCGGTATTTCCAATATGCAGAAAATAAATAAATTTAGAGAAGTTAAAGGGTAATACTATCGATATTCCTTCTATTTAAGGGCAATTGTTGGCAACTCTCTAGTACAAATGTTTTATTTACATATTAAATATTATTGGTGAAGGCACGTGTTACGAAATGAAAAATTGTTAGTTTTTTGGATAACATATCAGAAAATCCTAATGTTTTCTGTATTAAATAAAGCATTTACACTTAATAAAACATTACCTCAAGTCTTACTTAAAAATCTGCCATTAAGATCTTTAAGTACTACATCTTGTGACACACAAAAAATGAATCTGTCTACAGACTTTTGCACTGATATAGTCTGGATGGACCTGGAGATGACTGGTTTGGATGTAATTAAAGATAAAATTTTAGAAGTCTCATGTCTTATAACGGATAAAGATTTGAATGTTTTAGATGAAGGACCCTGCTTTGCTATTAATCATCCATCAAGTGTATTTGAAGAAATGAATGACTGGTGTAAGAAACATCACAACGAATCTGGTCTGGTAGAAAAATGTCTTAATTCACAGATCACAAATGAAAAATGTGAACAATTATTATTGGAATTCTTAAAAAAACACATACCCAAACGTAAATGTCCATTAGCAGGGAATTCAGTTTATATGGACAGGTAAATATGAGATATTATTTTGAATCATTAACTATAAATTGTATTAATACATTCCTGCTTAGGTTATTTTTGCGTCAACACATGCCTGCAGTTGATGAGTATATGCATTATCGTATTATTGATGTTTCAACTGTAAAGGAATTGGCTAGACGTTGGAATCCCACGCTGTTAGATAAGGCTCCTGCGAAAAAGTTGGCTCATCGAAGTTTAGATGATATTTATGATAGTATTGCTGAACTAAAATATTTTAGACAATCATTTTTTAAAACTTAAATGTTTGTATATTTAAACCTTTCACTATAAATGTTGTTAACTTTGACTCTTCTTTTGATAGTAAATAATGACCCTATCATGGTTGGCGTATCTGTATTTCGACATTTTTGTAATAGCAAATTTTATTTTTTGCTTTGATCTAGAACAAAAATGTCGAAAAACGAATCGTCAGCCTTAATAAGGGTCTTACAGACATCAGTATCCTTAACAATTAACACACAAATTCTTAAATGCTACTTAATTTCTCTAGTTTTGTTTCAAAAAACGGCGACCGCAAAAAAGTTTAACAAATATCTTAAACTAAGTTTTTGAAGTATTTTATTTAAGAGGTTTTTAAAATTTGCAAATATTTTTGTTCTAAAAATGTCGCTACTTCTATTTCTATATATACATAAGTTAAAGTTAAGACAATTTTTTTTCTATAAACATTACGCAAAAAAGAAAAAAATGAAGAGTTTAAAACGTTATAGAACAATTTTAAATTAAAACGTAAGAATATAATGACTTAAAATAAAAAAAATTATTATTGTTTTAAATAAAAGCATAAGTTAAGAAACAAGGTTAAAAGAGCCATAAGTAACATCTAAAAAACTATCTAAAATCAAAAAAAGAAACTAAAATTTGTCAAAATATTATAAGGCTAAACTTATACTTAGAATTTTAGAATTATGTTGCTTTTGATTTTCGAGATAAGAAACTTTTTCAAAAATATATATTTTGATAATCCGCAACTCTCACAACCAATCAAAAACTTGATTATACATATTTTTGTAACTTTTGCTTATTCACGGTTATTATGATTGTGGAATCTGTGGAGATTTTCAACATTTTTGTAATGGCTTAAATAAAACTAATTTAGCTTGTTCTCTTTAATTTATTATAAAAATGTCGAAAAATGTTTACCACCCAATTTTAGTGTATCTAATATAATATTTTGTATTATAACATTAATTAATATTTGTAGTTGTAATCCAATTCTATATAAATATTCACCCTTATTCCATTTAGCGTCGTCGTCATCGTCATCAATATAATGTCAATCTCAAATTTTATCGACATCGTCATCAATTCAATACAAAACTAGTATGCCATAAGAGCAGTGTAACGATGTCGATGGCTTATCGATTTTTAAAGCACATCTCTAACAACTTAGACAGCTGGTTTTTTATTTTCAGTTTTTATAAAGTTTTTTTTTGAAGGGTAGCGAAATATTCACAAAAATATACAAAATAAGAAGGATCTACAATTTAATATATACTATGAAATTTGTCTAGTTTTTGTTCAGTCCAACTCTTTTTCCTTCATTAATAATTTAATTTTTTTAATTTTCATTTCGGATTCATGCTGTTCTTTTTTTCTTTCATTTTCCTCCAATAATAACTGATATTTTTTCTTTTCTATTTCTACTAAATCTTTTTGGTATCTACTTAAGTCTTTTAGGGTTCTTTTCATTGATGACATTGAATTATTCATTTCTTTTAACATATGCGCCTGTTCATCACTATGCTTCTGGAGCAGTTCGTAGTGATCATTTGATGATCCTGGTTTCGTCGAGATAGATTTTTCCTTTCTTCTTAAAGGGGTGCAATTTTCAGCGCTCTGTATAGAAGTTGAAGCTGACAGTATTTCACTTTTATTTTGTGGAACCAATTCGTTGCTTTCCACAACTTCTACGAGTATTTCCACATCCTCATGTTCAATAAATTCCACTCCCTGAACAGATCCTTTTGGGTTCAGCTGCTTCTGAAATTGAAGCAGGTTAGCCACTGCTTCTTCCAGCGGGCTAAGTATCAGTTGTTTATAAATTCCTCCCCCAGTCGACGTACACTCTGCTTTATTTGCCAATAATTTTTTCACTTTGAATTTTAAATTCCGCCAAACCTTTAAAATCAATTTTATTATTCGATAATCTTTTTATAACTATTTATCTTACCTTTTGCCAACCATCACCTGCTCTTTTCGGTGGACCAAGAGCATTTAATATCATTACAATTCTTTCCCACTGCTCTTTGAAGTCACTGGGAAGTCTGCCTTTTGGAAACCCTTGGCAAGCGGTGGATTTTTTTCCATCTCCTCCACTAATTTATTAAACTGTATACTGTTTGTAACTTATTTTCTTTTTCCATTTATTTAACTTAAAATTGTACTATTGCAAAATAAAATTCAAAAATACTAAGACTGTTTCGACACAAGCCAGACCGACGATAAAATCAGAGACAATTTAAATCAATGCCGCCGTTAACGTTGCGTACGGCATACGAAAAATGCATCGACGCTTATCGATAAAATTTGATATTGATGATGGGCATACCGATTTACAACAACCGACGCAAAACGACATCGTTTCGTATTGATGACGCTAAATGGAATAAGGGTGATTGTTGACCAAATGTAATTGCATTCGGAGTAATAAGACGACTTTCAAGTAGGTCAGTACTCTATGTTTGTTTTGATTCCATTTTTTTAAGTATTTTTATAACTTTGGTTTTCAATTACTAAAATAAGTTTTTGGCGCACTTCAATTGACACACTAACGTAAATACATATATTTTACTCAAATTCGAGAATTCCCAATACGAATGCATGACATCATATGTGGGTTATTTTTTAAGATAAAATTTAAGTTATTGTTTCGATTTAAACATTCAAATAAAAATCAATCTGTTTTGAAGATTCGAACTCGTGTGTTTCTGTGTTTTATTTTATATTAGATAAAACCCGGTATGCTTCGCTACCACCATTTTAATTATTATCTTATATGTTATCTTAGTTACACTTTTATCCTTTTTCCACATATTGGCTCTTATCGCGGTTGGCGTATTTGTTTTTGTATATCGACATTTTTGTACTAGCTTAAACAAAACAAACCAAATTTTTCTTTAATCTATTACAAAAATGTCGAAAAACGACTTCGACTTGCCAACTACGATAAGGGTCGAAATCCAAAAATTTAAGGTATTATATAGTTCCTTCCAGAAAGACACTATGGAATCGGCTGTTTATCTATATACAATCTCCAAATAAACACACATCTACAATTAATGTTTGCGTTGTATGGGGCTACAAAAATTTGTAAACTGTCGCTATAATAGTTTTTTATATATACGAAAATTAAAATTTTCTTTTTGTGGGGTATACCTCCCCAATGACTATATCCGTCCTACATTTTTCCAATAAATCAGATTCATACGAAAGTAACTGGGTCAAAGTTTTATGACTGGCTGATATAGTTCTTTAGATATGTGATTATTAATATTTAGTTTGTATGGGGAGTACCTCTCCCTCTGACCCTATCGGAAAAAATTATAGTATATGTCTCCTTCCAAGCGTACAGAATGATACAGTGAAAATTTCAAGAAATTCGGTTCAACCTTTAAGCCGTCTATAGACGTCAAACACACATATATACATACATACAAACAAACATAGATTGATTTTTATATAAAAAAAGATAAAACTTTCCACCATGATAAGGGTATTTTATATTAAGCCTTTGTTTTGTACCTGCTTTTTGACTGATGTGGTTAGATAAAGACAGCTTTAACTGCTACCGTTCTCTACACATGCAAAATTCCAATACAAAATAATGGTTTGTATTGAGTGCCAAGTTATTTAAACCGTATTTGGAAACTTCAACTCTAATCATTCTCAAGATATACAAAAATCATTATTTAATTTGTAAGGGAGGTACCATACCCACTTATTCGATTCCGCTCACTTTCTAACTGATGGTTTGTACTATCTAAAAAGTCATTAAGACCAAATTCAGAACCTTCCATTCTTATTGTTCTCTAGAATATTTAATTTGTATGGGATATGTCATACCCACTTCTTTAATATCGCCCGTATGTACCACTATTACTGTTCCAAGGATATACAAAAATTAATATTTACCTTGTATGGGAGGTGCTACTCCCACTTATCCACTTCGGCCCAATTTTCTGCTGATGATTTGTGTTGACCACAAAGTCATTTGGGCCAAATTTAGAGACTCTTACTATTACCGTTTTAAAGATATAGACATATAAACACAAATTTTACATTGGCGTGGCACCGCCCGGTTGAATATTAATGAAGCCACACAACAAATGAAAGCTTTCTACATATGATTCTTATATACACAGTTTTAAAAATATTTTCTAACTCACACAAAGTTTAAATGCTGTAGCAAATTTCGTTTTCAAGTACAGTTTATGCAATACAAAGGGGTTTACTCTAATATCAATAACTCGCGAACCAATGGACCTACAAAATCCGCATATACATAAAATAGGGGCTTACAAAATAAATCGGTTGGCGCATTTCAGAGAATATCAATTACAAAGCATTTTGTAGTCCTCTTTTACATACATATGTATATAATTAATGTTATATATATATGTTATATAACATATATATATATATATATATACATACACACACACACACACACACACACACATATATATATATATATATATATATATATATATATATATATATATATATATATATATATATATATATATATATATATATATATATATATATGGACGCCGTGTATATCTGCATTTGTATGCAATGAGAACGTCTATAGATGTCATTAACGTTAATGACTTTGGATTATAAAGATATAGTTATTGCAAACAAGTAAACGCATCTATTCGCTTATTTGCCTGTACTCTGAAGAATAAGTGGGCCGAAGAAATTTGTTCAAAAACATTAGCTTTGATTTAAAAAATCCAGGACAGTAGTTTTAAACACCATGATGTGTTTGTTTGCGTTTTCCTTAAGAACTTTAGAGAAAAAAGAGCTACAACTGTGAAACGGTACAAAATTTGTTCGTTCAAATAACAATTCTTTACTTCGTCGAAATTCCAGCTGACAATTTATAATATGTTTTTGATAAATATTTTAATATTAAAATAGAGTTGTGTTTTTAACTATTTTGATATAATTGTCCCTATTATTTTTCACGTGACTGTATGCTCACGTTTTGAAAAACCAATTTTTCGCTTTTAAAACGCCAATAAAGTGTTTTGATAAACACATCTTCGAAAAATAGCAATTCGCTTAGTTTTTAGAATATGCTGAAATGCGTTTTTCAAAACGCGATTTGAAAATGCTGCCTTTTTCAAATTACGTTTAATAATACAGACGTAACAGTTAAAGCCAATAAAGTCATAATATATGGCATATAAGTTGTAAACATTGCATAATCTACGGACAGAAAACGAAGTCACATAATTTGTCCTGTAAAAAACCAATGAGAAAGGACGACAATGGCTGGATAATCTGACCGGGGTGCTAAAATTCAAGGTTAGAAGTAGAAATCAGGAGTCAATGTGACCAGCAATAAGATTGGAAACAAAATAAACATCTAAAATTTCCCTTCTACGCTCCAATGTATGGAGCTTTATCAGGCCTACAGACCTAGCCCTATACCAAGGAAATCCATCAACTAAAATCAGTATAAAACTGCCTCTGCACGGACTCAATTGAATTAATATGACTCCGACAATAAGGATTCTAAACAACCGAGGCATTCTTCAAAATCGGTCTAGCGAGCGATATGTATAATCGTCTCGTAAGATAAGGATCATTGAATTTCCTTGACTGTCTTTTCACAAAAACTAAAACAGCCTAATCAATATACGTAGGCTTCCTATTCAACAACACGCCTAGATTAATAAAGGTAGTGACAATCTCTAACGGGTAAGAACCCAAATGGCTATCCAGCGGAACTCCGGAAGAGACATACACGGTCTTAGGCAATATATTCTGAAAAAAAACTTTCTGAGTCCTAAAAGAGTGGTAAGAGTCTATCCAACGAAAAAGTCTTAGAAATACCAATCAGTGCCAATTTATAAAGCAATATCCTATGATCAACTCTATCACAAGCCTTACTAAAATCATTATAAATAACATTAATTCGAGCACCAGCGACAAAGCCTCCAAATCCTTTGTAGCAACCACTAGTTCTCCATTAGCTTGAGAATAACACTGAGTTTAGCACTAACCCTATAATTCGATTTATTCGATCTACTACCGGATTTATACAAAGGAATAATAAAAGACCCCTCCAAATTAGAGGAAAGTGATCTATTTCCAAAAGCTTGTTAAAGATATATGACAAAAAAACTATTCAAAATGACAGAGAAACTCTAGCAGACCCTGGTATGTGTTTAGATTTTAGTCTAGACAAAAACTCAAGAACAGACTCAACACCAAATTCATCAATATTAGAAATTGACACATGAAGGGGTACGAAAAAATTTACATTTACTTTTTACAAATGCTTATAACTCAGTGAATCTATTCAATAATCTAATCAAAGAAAACTGAATTTTTAATGCTTATCACTTTTCGCATACAAATAGCTTTTATAGTACTAGATGAGGTTACATTTAAATTTTATGAGGGAATAGATGTAAATTTTAAATTTGCTGTTAAATGCTATTAAATTTAAATTTAGATTTCACAAAACGGAGTGTAACTACAATGAAGCCGAAATATAGAAGAAAACTGAATTTTTAATGCTTATCACTTTTCGCATACAAATAGCTTTTATAGTACTAGATGAGGTTACATTTAAATTTTATGAGGGAATAGATGTAAATTTTAAATTTGCTGTTAAATGCTATTAAATTTAAATTTAGATTTCACAAAACGGAGTGTAACTACAATGAAGCCGAAATATAGGTTCAAATTAAAAATTGTTGACTTGTTTGCATAGAGAAATAATAAAATGTATATATGATAATAATAATAATAACAATTATAATCGTAATCAATGTTATTTATCTGTTATTTGTTTAATTTATTCTTACTATACTTTTCAAATTTGATCTTTTATATGAGATCAGAAGAAGAGAATTAGGCAGATAATAGAAGTGTTTAAGAGAACAATGAAAACCGATATACATAGTTTGTTTGTATTAATTTTCACTTCTAAATATTTAATTGCAAATTAACCAAAAATTAGGTTATTGACTCAAATAAAAAAGAAGCAAGAAAAAAATTCTTGCATCAGAATTCTAGACTGTGATCAGACAGAAATGAATTGATTTCTTGCCTCTATAATTTTGATAACGCCGTTTACATATTTACATATTGAACTATTCTTTTTTAATTTTCATATTCTTTTAATTCAATTAATATTAATAAAATGCCAATAATAAAATATGTCTATAGCTGATTAAGAAGAGATGTACGAGTGAGTTTATTATAATGGTGCTATAAGAACTTAAGAAAATATCAATACTGCTTAGCAACAAACAAAAGATATTCGAAAAAATAAACAATGAAATACAAAAATATTTTTAAATTTTAATACTCACAAATAATGAATGATTCATTTGTGGGTTAAAGCTTGCATTAAAAAATAAATGAATTAATAATAATAATAATTACAAATTTGTAGACATATTCAATCAATTTGGGAACTCATGAGCCTAGCGTGACCATTGGAAAATTACGTGTTTTTTTACATAAAACCAAAGTACACTCTTCAATAAGAATGATAAGACGATAGTAGGTTTCTTGTTCATATTTTTTTCTCGATTTTATTTTTATTTAAATTTGTAACCATCGTCTAGGCTTCAAATATTCTAAGGTGGCCATTTCACAGTTTCAAATTTTTTCTTAGCCGTTGTTAATTACTTGTATTCTTAAGGGAAGAATTTTTTTCAAACTGATTCATTAATTCATGCTTTTTAGGCAGGGATCTCAGTAAAAACAATAAACAAATTTAGTTTTCATTTATTTGAAAAGCTTAAATATTATTCTTCTTTTTATAATTGCATTAATGTGAACTTTGATTTACTGTTGTATATAGATTTAATAGTTTTAAAAAACTTTTTGTTGTGTATCTCGCTTAATATTATTATGTATTAATATGAACATATGTATGTATTTGCTTTATAAAAAGAATTGTGCAGCATCGTATTTACCATATTTGAAATATAAGTAAGCCGGCTTATTTCTTATCTCTAGAAGTGTCTCAAAGGTCAAGCTTTAATTTTTGTATATTTAAATTGAAAGTATGTACAATTAATAAATACTCTATAGAGATAGGTGGTTCTATAGATTTTTGGTTTAATATTCTCAGCAATATATACAATATCTTTTTTACATTTTTAAAAGAAGAGATATACATAAATAAGCCCTGCGTGGATAGATCCAGAAGATTAGTTATAAAAATAGAATATAAATCCTATTTTTATAACCTGTACCTGCATAATGGCGTTGTCTCAACATTCCATTTGAGCAGACCGCAAAAATATGTTTATATCGTTTCTACTTCACGTAGCTGAGAATGGCGGCTCTGCTGCATTTTTTTCCATATTATTGATCTGCCTTTGTTCAGATCAGATTTGCTTTTGATCTGCTTTGTAGCTCAGAAATGACATTATATGAATATAATTATATATAGAAAAAAGTGGTGCAGAACAGCCATACTCAGCAAAGCGAAGTTAAAGCGATATAAACATACTACTGAACTCCAGATCAAATTGAGCAATTTTGTACCTACTATAAAACTGCACATTTCTTTACTAGGGATATATGGCTGCCGTATTTTAAGAAGTCAGTACATTGACCTTTAAACATAATATTATCCTATATGTCTGATCTACATTTGCCGTTTGGAGCCGGCGTTAAACTGTAGGTCCTTTTAATGAGTCTAAAAATCGCATCAGGTGCATCTCATGGAATGTTATGGAAATTGTTATATGTCTGATTTTACATTTTAGTCGTTACATATCATTGTTGTAAACTGTGTTTCCTTCATATATCACAGTTTATTACTCACGAAATAGCACTTATTTTAAAATTAATAACAGCATTTCTTGTTCTATTTCTTAGACAACCTGTTTATGCTCTTCCCTGTAGTCAGCATAGAACCGAATTTCTCTATGTCAATACTTCTTTTCTAGCGACGACTGTACTAGTTAAAATGTTGACAACTTTCTTTTTATGAGCGAGTAAAGGTACGTTAGAGACAATAGCTCAAATTTATTTCTGAAGACATTTTCAGCGACTGTGTCAATATGATCACTAAAATGGATTTTCAATAATGTTAAATGTCAATAGATAATTATTTTGGCTGGGGTATACCTGGTCAGGACAATGTCACGAGTAGAGCGCAAATATTTTACTATTGGCATTTTCTGCAGGGTTGTATGAGGATTCCTTCTTAAGACGATAGAGGCACGGCAACAGTTATGTTCTCGACATGATCTCAAAACGCATAGTTATCCGTGATAGTAGCAATGATATTACTTACACCCGTCCTGTAAAAAGCCTCAAAATTACTTAATCCACTCCTTATCCATGCAAAGCAAGTAGATTCTTAAAATTGTGTGTAGAGTATATAAAAGATTCCCTATAGCTGGTCTGTATACTCTATATTATCATTGTGATATAATTATTATTAATAATAATATTATTATTTTTTTTTAGGAATTGAGCAGAGCTCATTACAAAGAATGCAACTTTAAGAGTGTGAGCATCACATTGTACTCAGTTCAGATTGTGGGTATACAAATAATTCAGTTTCCGAAAACAAAAACTTTAAAGACAGATCATACAATATTAAGAAATCGTCTATTTAAGACGGAGAATATTATAAAAGAAGTCAACAAAAATTAATTAATTAAGAAGTGATTTTTTTAAAAAGTACGTTTTTAAGTCGATGAGATTTAGTTTTTATACACAATTTGAACGAGAAGGTTTATAAAGCGTGCCGCGTTCAAGCGGATCAATTTGTAGAAAAAAGTGTTTAACAAAAATAAATTTAAAAAAACTAATATTAAAATATAATAGAAATGGGTTAGTAAAAAATAAGATAAATACTTAATGCTAAAGAAAAAGAAATTATTAATAAAATTTGTAATTTTTGTAAAAATATAAAATTCAGCTAATACCCCAAGTCAAAAATTACACTTGGAGACCATCGATCGCATAGGAAGTATACCATTGATCGAAACCAGCATAAAACAGGTTGAGTCTCTATACACCAAAGTGAAGAATAGTAATCGTTTATTGAATTGGTATTTTGAAACGGCTGAAAATACTATACAATCGGCTTATGAATCAGTACAACCAGCTATTAAACTTTTTGAAGTTCCTCTCAAACGTTTGGATACAGTGATGTGTAGAAGTTTGGATATATTAGAGCAGCGAGCTCCCTTGGTCTATTTGCCACCTGAATTGGTAAGTTTGACGGTTTAAGTTTTCAGACTTAAAGCATTTTGATTATTAGACTATTATTATGGGTTTAAAGATGTATTGGAATACTAAGGAATACATGACGGATCATTTGGTTAAACCTGTTTTAATGCGAGCTGACTCCGTAAAACAAATTGGTAATGCTGTATTGGAAAACCCTTTGACTACCTATGCAGCGGAACGTTTAGATGGCGCTTTAACAGCTGGTGATAAATTTGTCGATAAATATTTGGTGCCCATTGATGGTGATGGTAATCAAATTGATGGTAAGTTATATTTTTGTTTATCGTTTTGTCACTTGCTTCTTACTTCATTCTTAATAAAAAAATCGAAAACAAAAAAAAAAACATTCTAGTCTTTAGGTTATCATTAATTCTTTTGTACGAGTACATATTATTTTATTGAGGCAGCGAAAAAAGGCCAAAAAATAAAATCATAAATAAAGTCTTTAATCTTCCATAGAAATAAATTAAAAATAAATATTAACGCAAACTTTGCTACTAAAGTAATGAACATGATCATTATTCATTGACAAAAAAAAAAATAAATAAATAAATAAATTTAAAATATAAGAGCAAATATTTTTGCATTGATAAGACAAAATGCAAGAAATTTAAAAACAAGCATAACAGCTTAAGTCAATTTTAAGAAATCCTACAAGTGAACTAATTTTACTTTTAAATGTTATGCCTGAAAAGGTTTCTTTAAGTTATATACGCGATAAAATTAATCGTATTGTCTTAATGCTATAACATAAAAAATTAATTCGATAGCTCTCCAGACTTGACATAATGGTTCGGTAAGTTATTCTGTTGTTATTTATACTGTCAATGTTTGTAAATTCGTATTCTTGAAATGCAATGCATTAAAACGATGAAGTTATTTATGAAAATAAATAAAACTTGTCATATTTTGTGTCGTGTTGTGACTGTACAATGGAATTTGTTATCGCAAATTGTTAGCGTCTTTTCCATTCTAAATTCATTACAAAAATAGTAGTTTAGATAAAATATTTATTTTAATTACCCCTTCTAAAACATTTTTGACTTAAAAAAAAAGGCAACAATCAAAAATTTTCAATTACACCAACAATATAATTTGCAACTGCTCTACGGTTAGTCATATTGACAGAAGTAGTATTTTATCTAAATTTTCACTGCTTTCAGAGATTGTATTATGCGTCATTTTTTTCATTATTATCAGTTTTTGAACTAATTTAGCGAATATTATCACATTTCCTAATGGATTGATTATACAAACTATACTAAATACCTGTCTAATTTCCACAATATTTGTTCTCTAAAATAGGGGTAGGCTGAATATCCGTTCTTACAATTTTATATCATCTAGAATAATGTATTGCTAGTTTTTAGAAAACAACATTTCCTTCGGGTAGAATTGCTACATCCAAGTTCTTAGAGCAATAATTGTGATTTCCATCTTATCTAATACTAATGCGATAACTGACACGTGACGCAATTTATCTGTACGTAACAGAGAGTAAAAACTCTTTTCTTTAGTAGAAATATGTGTTTTATTCAAATTTTGTCAGCAGTAGGCTTGGTTCTTAGCTGTAATTTGCTTCTCAGACACTTTTTCTCTATGCGCAATAATTTAATTGAAATTTGGATTCAAACAAATTATGGTACTTGTTTACTCTTATTCTTCAGTATTACACAAATCATTTAAACAGTTTTTATGCTGGATTAAAGACTAGAATGCAGCCTATTAAATAACAGAAAAATGATTAGATATCTGCTTTATTAATTAAAAAATGTATTATTATAATTAAAAATAGTTTATGACGGTGGAACGCTCCTAGTCTTAATAATTTGAATTCATTATAGTAATCCTTGATAATCCGGACCTTGCTAATTCGGATTTTTCTGTAATCTGAACATTATTCTTCATTCCATTTTGTAGTCTATAATCCGGATAGATTGCAACTTTATAATCCGTATTGCGTTCAAACTGTTGTTTAATGTTAATCTCTATTATTTGTTACTCCAAGAATATAGGTTTTTCTTTTCTGCTGCAAAATAAACTATTTTGCTAGTTGGTTTAAGAATTTTATTACTATTTTCATGACTTGTAAAAATGAAACATGTCATTACTTTTTTACAGAATATACACATACTCTTGTTCTTTTTTTTGTTCTTCTTAAATGTAATTATTTATTTTAATGATTAATAAATATCTATTATATACTGTTCAGTATGTACTTTAAAAGCGTTTTTAATTCAAAAACAATATTCTAAACTTTTATTCAGTAATTAGGATAATTAATTAGTTCGGATTAGGGTCTGCAATCAATTATCCGAATTATCAAGGTTTTACTGTATATCTTAAAATATTAATGAATATTACATAAATATGTACGTATGATTAAATATACATTCATGCAACTTTAACACAATTTACATAGAAATTTTATTCGATATCGATTGTCGCAATATGTTTTGTAAATTTCAATTAAATAAAATTTAAATTTTCTACTTCTTGTTTCTTTTTCACAGTAAACAAAATCATATATCATGAACAGTACTAGATAGTTGTTATGTACTACATGTGTATGCACATATGTACATATTTACAAATATTTTTTGCATTCATTACTTATATCATTCTCTTTTATTAAAAAACCTGTTTATCTTCATAAACATAATTCTTATTTCGCTAATTTTTCGTTGTGTTTTTTTTTTAAGGTCCAAATGAAGATAACACGGATGAACCGGATGAAAAAAGCGCAATTAAAGCAATTCATCACGGTCAACGATTTTCGCGTAAACTGAAACGTCGCTTGACCCAGAGAACTTTGGCTGAAGCAAGAGCTCTAAAGAAACAAAGTAAAGAAGCCATCCATGTACTAATCTATGCTGTTGAATTGGTAAATTATCTTATCGAATACAGTTATTTTGAAAATTTAATAATTGTTTTTTAATATAAAGATTGCAACTGATCCAAAAATGGCTTTGCAAAAGGCAAAAGAGCTTTGGGGCTATTTAAGTCAAGATGAACCGGAAAATCAAGCCAGGCCAGTTACATTGGAACAATTGATTGTCTTATTGACTAGAGAATCGGCTAGACGTGTAGTACATGTTGCAAATTTTGGTGCTAATGTTGCTGCAAAAATACCTAAGTAAATAATTTTAAAATACTTTATTCTATTATACCAATTATTTTTATTAATCTTTATTCTATTATTCTCTAAAGAACTATGGCTCATACTACCACTGAAATTGTTCACCACATGATTTATTTCAATAACCGTTTGATAAACCTTACAAAATTAGATAAAGTTAAGAACTTATCAAAAGAGGAAGCTGAAACTCTTATTAAACGAATGACCACCTTTTATGGCAGCCTACAAAGTCTATCAAACGCATATTTGGTAACTAATCTTTATTGTAGTACTGATCCACTTTGTTTAGTAATTGTTGCATCGTTTCTTTTTATTTTATTGTACTAACAGGAACGGTTGGCTACTTTTTTATCGGGACGCATTGAAGCCGAAAAGATTAGTGGTAATCGTAGTTCAACCACCTCATCTGCATCATCCACATCGACAAGACGACCTATGGCTGCTCAGGATAATAATGCACCCTCATCTCACAATAATATAAATGGCGTTTACTGAGAAGTAGAGTTTTTTATAGCAGTCGTATTTTTATTTATAATAATCGAATTTTATTTCTGCTTTCATTTTCATACTAACTAAAGTTTTTTCTTTTATTTTTGCAATAATTGCGATTTAAGTTTAAAGAGAAATATTATGCTGATGTTTAAATGATTTCTTTTACGTTTTGTCCCTTAAAATTCCTCTCTTAATATACAATATATTTTATATGTGTTTTTATAATAATAAGAACAGTTGTGATTTTTTATATATGTATATAATAACGATAACGTTGAATGTTGTATATGTACATAAATTATATCAAAAATAAAAATACTTTCAATATTTTTTATATATTAAATGAGCAATGATTTTTTCAATATATGTACATAAATATTCTAACAATCGAGAATCTTTGCGATGAGTATGCATATCGAGCATTAACCGCAAAATAGGCGGAAAACCCAAAAAACAATTTTATGGGAAGAGTTATTAGATATTGTACATATTTACGTATACGTCCTGGGTGATAAATTACCGACATGCCTTTCTGATATCAATGATAACTTGATGCCGATTCCAATGAACAATTACTTTTATTATTATTATAATCTTTAGTGAAATTTCTTTTCTAGAATAATATATTACATTGTCATGAAATTTTACTTAAAGTAACAACAACAAAAACTTAATAGCTAAATAATAAACTACTAAAATCTCAGAAATAAGGAAAAGTTGTCTTAAAAAACATTGTAGAAACTTTAAATATTATAGGAAATTTTTAAAATACTCACTAAATTGACTCTTTTAGTAAAAAAGAGGCTTAGTGACAATTTAGCAAATCCATTATTATAACATATGGAGGTTTTCTCTACTTTTTATTAAATGATAGAGTTAGTTCCCTAGCATTACGTGGTCAAAATTACTGTGCTGTAAATCAGTAAAGTATCTGGGGCTTAGACATGTATTATTCTCAAATTTTTATTCTGAATTACTTGCAATTTCTTTCTATATGTTTCAAAAGCTTTGAAGCAACCTTATTCCTGTAACTAAGTATAGATCTCATGTTGAGTAAAGGATAAAGGGCACGGCCGTACTTTACTGCCTTCTCACAAATATATTCAAAGTGCTGTTGAGATAATAGTTTTGTATCTCAAATTACTCCTAGTTATTTAACATTAGCCCTTAGTGGGACCAGAACTCCCCTAGAATAAATATGTCTGATAGTAATATGTTTTAGCGAGCTATTATGCGGAAATATTATTGCCTGAGTCTTACTATCATTAACCTTTACATTCCATTTGTAAAAATATTTGTGGGTTAGCTTCAAGCTATTCTCCATCCGCTTGACTATGACATTCGATGCTTTTCCACAGCATATAAAAGCACTATCATCAGCGTAAAAAGTCATTTCGTGATTCCTGGAAGCGGCAATATGTGATATGTGAATCGAGTAAAGAGCTGGCGATAATATTGAACCCTGTGGCAGATCAGCAGGTATTTGTCGATTACTAGATAGTATGTTATCGATAGCCACAACAAAAGTGCGTTGATACAAAAAAATCCTTATAATTTTCTGCAGATATTTTGGAAAATTCAAAGCATTAAGCTTAAAAATGAGACCGTCATGCCAAATGGAATCGAAAGCTTTTTCGATATCCAGAAAAATAACGACAGTACTTTTACGATTCCGTTTGTCGCTTTCGAGATAATTAACGACAGTACTTTTACGATTCCGTTTATTGCTTTCGAGATAATTAACGACTCATTTCAATTGATGCATAGTAGTGTTCCTTGCGAAATCCGAATTGTTGCTGATTAATAATATAGTATTAATCTGATTAGAAAAATCCACAATTCTTTTGCTGATTATCTTTTAGAATACCTTGACCAATAACGTTAGAATGCTGATCGGCCTATAGCTAGAAGGTAATTTAGGATCCTAACCCGGCTTAGAAACTGGGACTACTTTAGCCTTATAAAAAACCGTAGAAAAATAATCTACCAATAAACAGGAATTAAAAAGCTTACTTTAAGTTGCAAAAAGGGTATCGGGCGTAGAATTATTCAAAGTTATAGTACGTAAAACAGCGAATACACCCGCCACGGCATTTGCCTTCAGTACCAGTTTTCAAAACCTCACCATTTACGTGAAGATCAGTAAATGATTTCCTGTTACCCTTGTGGACCCTCGCTGTTTCCAAAACTTTTTGGAACCCAGAGGCAAATTTCCAATAAATTTTGAACAAGAGTCATTGTTGTCTCTATCAAAGTGGAAAGCAATTATTTTATTCGGTTGCCCTTGGATGACCAATTAACATTCTACTAACATCAGAAATTTCCCTCTGCCAAAGTATTTTCATAAACGCTTCTTGAATTATAGAAATCCACTTAGCAAAATAAAAATCAAGATCATCAGTGATAGATGAAAGTTGGTCCATGGTCCTATGCCTGATCTTATTCTCCACTCAGAGTCTGATTGCTGATCAGCCAGCACGATGATGCAAAGGAACAATTTGGTACATGGTCTGACTGCAAAATATTTGGAAGTGTTCAAGTTACGAAAACTGAAGACTCATGTTCGACAAAAGAATGTTTAATGTGGACGTCTGGACTGGACAGATGTTTTGACCAAAACGATTATACTCTAACGGGTAATATATGTAGTAGCTTGATTGGAGACAATGGCTTAGAGCTCTTTACTCCTTACAGTTCCAAAATGTGTGCTGCGCATTTAAATTACCAATATAAAGAAGTCGTTAGGGAAGGATGTAAATTTGCCAAAATCTGTCAGTATGGACTGGATTATATGGCGATGTAAATATAACCGGAAGCCTTTCAATCATCACTTACTTTGATATATTCCTAGTAATACTTGTTTTGATTTTTGGTAACGAAGTATGCTCAATATCAGCCTTATCCTTTCTCCTGGGCTATAAATTTAAGGTGCCAAAAACTGATGGTCAACATCAACAGATTTCAGTTTCTGTTTGATGACGAGGAAGAAAAAGTTACTGTTATGGAGAAAATTCGTCCTATTATAGTGGATTCTTCATACAGATTCTCATATGTATTAAGCTTATTGGCAAACAATATAGTTTTAAAAGGATGACTATTGGAACTAAAATTATTTCCAACTCGCTTACATGTTATTATTTTTTTGTTTCTCAAACTTACACGTACACACTACAGTCCGAACTATAGCAGATACAATCAAATAAGTTATGTGCCGATGTGGTATGGTAGGTAAGACACCCGCCTACCAACCAAAAGGTCCTCGGTTCAGTACCAGGCCAGACGATCTGAAAAAAGAAAAAAGTTTTTCAACAGCGGCATCACCTCATAACATTAGCTATAGTAACTGGTTATGAGTATTACTACTATTGAAAATTTCTTTAAATGCATTTGCCGTTCGGAGCCTGCGTTAAACTGTAGGTCCCCTTCAATGAGTCTAAAAATAGAATCAGGTGCAGCTCATTGACTGAGGGAAGTCCTCGTGTTTCTTTATGGAATGTAATGGGAATTATATATATGTATATGTATATGTATATATATATATATATATATATATATATATATATATATATATATATATATTATTATTATTCGTCTTCTTGTTGCCATATATATATATATATATATATATATATATATATATATATATATATATATATGTATATATATACACATTATAAATATTTTTTTTTTTAGTTTAAAGTTTATACTTTGAGGGCCTGCCCTTTGTCAAACGCAAAATAGTTAAACAACTAAGATAAGTGCAACTAATAAGCCCCATCAAAATATTTTCTCAATTATCATTTTTAAAAAGTGACTTTTTTCAAAAAATTTGTTCGGGCTGTTCAAACGTGAGAGAGAAATACGATCGTACTTGGACAACCTCCATTCTAGATACCCTAAAGATACTTGTGGAAACACAATTTTCGGGATGTCGAATACCAAGTACTCCCTTTAAGGAAGATAAGTATAACGCTGCATTTCTAATACCCCTATTGCACATCCACAAATAGGACGGGCAGTAAATAGCTTCCACCTTTTAAACTATCTTGATCAGAATTGAATAGTCCTTGTGGCCCCAAAGACTTAGACAACGTAAAGAATCTTCTTCATACCGAAAAATTTATTTAAAAGTGTATTTCGTATAAATTGACAACCGTCAGAACTTGTTTGTTTTAGAGAAATACCACATTAGTGATTATTTAACAAATTCTTTATTAAATCATATGTAGACATTCCGAACTTTTCATTAAAATAGGGAATCAGTTCCCTCGCAAATGATTAAAATATCATATATATATATATATATATATATATATATATATATATATATATATATATATATATATATATATTATAAATTAATTATATATATATATATTATAAATATTATAAATGGGAGATAAAATCCGCTATGTTCCGATTGTCTCCGTTTTTGTCTTTATAAATAAAATGCTAAGACGACTATTATAACTCCCACTAATATATTTTTTGAGGTGTAAGAGGTGGCAAGTACACTTATTCTGTGGAGTTTATTTTTTAATTTAATGTGCACCTTAGTAATAGAATACCATGTGGAAATTTTGAAGACGCTATATTTTATAGTTTCCAAGACATAATAACAACTTGTTTCGTAGGAATGGACTATAAATCTAATAGTGGTTCCTTCTTCAAAAATGAATGATATATTAAGTCAGTCTAATAAGGAACATAGCGGAGGACATCTCAGCGTGTCAAAGGCAGTTGAAAAATTAAAACAGCAACAACTTCATGTAGCGATGTATACACGACTAGAAATGAGCCGTGATAGATTAAAAGCTGGGTATGATCGAGCAGCAGGTGCTAATGGCTTCCATGAGGGACAACTGGTTCTACTCTACAACCCAAGCTGCAAACTAATTGGGATGGACCTAACAAAGTAGTCAAAAGGTTAAATGATGTGGTATACCGAATCCAGAATGGCAATAGTCCGCGATCGAAAATGAAGGTGGTACATTTAGAACGATTTGCGAGCTATGGGAAGAAGGATAATGAGCCTATTCGGGATGAACAGGCTTAAGCGGGAGGCAGTGTTACGAAAATGAAAATGCTAAAGACAAAATTCACCACGTCATAGCAAAAGCTCATAATAAAAAAATGAATTGGCTTGCGTCAAGGCTTAATAACTTATAAAATTATCCGTACTAATTAAAAGTAATGCCAACGCATTGATCGGTTACTTTTTGTTATTCTAGACCAGTTTGAATTAAGGTAGAAAAATCGAACGTTCGTGTCCGTACTAGAATATTCTAAACTAAGATGAAATACTATAAAAAAGGCAAATCGCGGCTGGTGAGTTAGTTAGTTGTGAATTGGCTGTCAAGAAGTATATATATATATATAGTATATATATATATATATATATATATATATATATATATATATATATATATATATTTATTTATTTATTTATTTATTGCGCTAAAATAAAATAAAACACTATTTTTATTTCAGTTGTTTTACAATCAGTCTCTTTCTTTATTAATTCCACTGTACTTTAATACACCAGATAATTGGCACAGTAAGCTCTTTCAATTTCATGGATGGCTTAATGGTATTTATATTTATATAATATTTTATAATATATATATATATATATATATATATATATATATATATATATATATATATATATATATATATATATATATATATATATATATATATATGAAATATATATGAAATATCCATGAAATTGAAAGAGCTTACTGTGCCAATTATTTAGTTTGTCACTGTAAATTTTTACCTAAAATATTTCCTAGATTTTTGATATTATTCTTTCGTGGGATCAAATCTCCCCTGGAACATAAATGTTACGTAAGAATACGTTTTAGCGACCTGGAAATATAATAGTTTGTGTTTTCCATATCTACTATCATTCATCTGTATTGCGTTCTTGATTAGAATTGTCAAGAAACATGTATGTAAACAACAAAAACACAAACACATGGAAGAACCTTTCGTTTTACACACATATTTTCTGTTGTAAGTGGACGACTTAGTTAATCAAAAGAGCTAAAGAAATCAATTCTATGTGATACCTGAAAGAGTAGAAACTACTCAATGACAATTATACGATATTTACAATTAAACGACGTGTGCTTACTTGAAAGCGGCTGTGTATTATCGTAATTGTTTTATGTGTAAAACTACGAGAATTCAATTAGTATTTAAAAATCCTGATATTATAACGTAATACATAGATAGTTACCTATTCTATTAATTTTTCGGTGGTACTGTTACTTCATTGATGTCAAAAATTTATTTTAAAAACGCGCCACATTGTAATGTTCATACCACTGTACTAACGGTAGTATAATATGTAAAGGTATTTAACTCAAATAATATCGATCCGGTAATACCTTATTAAATCAAGCTCGCGGCGAATTCAGTTCAATAAATTCGCCTTATTTAAGCTGTTGTTTATGACAAAGTTGGCAATGCGATATTCTAAACTCGCATAATTAGTTTTTGTTTTAGATTTGTGCTAGTGATTTGTTATTTACTTCTTTATTAGTTCATTAAAATAGAAGAATTGTTAACGAAATTATGTTCAACTGTTAAATAAAATAGTAGGCAAACAATGAAATTTAATGAATTATTTACCCTTTTGGGTATATTTGCGACAGGTGAAGTTTGTACACAATGAAAGAACAAAAGTATCCAAGTTTAAGCCACACCCCTGGCTTGAAACTCGGCTGTAGCTTTTGTTGATTCATTAATGAGTTGCTACAAAAGTGTTTGTAAAACCAAAAAGAATAATCTATTTTATGTCTATATGATGTAGTTAAAGCACAATATAATCAATTAGAGCAGCTGCACTGTACAATACCGAAAATTTTGCAAGGCTCTTGGTTTTCCTGGGAAAATGGTTTACCCACTCAGACGGTAATAGATGCTAGACAAATGAGTAAAAGGGGTTACTGCATTTCCATGGAAAAACATCATGGGGATGAGTATTCATTTGTATTTGAAGAACGTGGCAAAGGTTGTTATCACTGTGTAAGGACCTTTATAAGGACTCTGAATGTATTTGAGAAATTTGAGAGTAAGTTGTACTTTAGTCTATAACAAGCATTTTTATTAATTTACAAATTGTTTTAGGCCCTTGTGTCACACTACCTGAAGGTGATAAGCCTTCGGTGTACAATGTATGTCGTGGCATTAAGGACGATCAACAGTTGATTACATTATTCAATGAAAACTTTATACCGATTAACTGCCGTAGTTCCCTGGAGGGTGTCTGGCATTTTACTTATCAAAATCGTTTCCGCTTCACAGGTGTTTGTGATAAACCCGATGCCAGAATTCAATCATGTCAAACGGCTGGTACTCAATTCCTGATACAAAATCAAAAATTCAATATTACTTATCAGCAGTGTGAGGGTATGGATGGTACATTTACCGGTATTGTGGAGTACAGTTGCCTAGGTGATTGGTTTGTGGGTAAAAATCACTACTTTGCCGTGGCCAATACAAAAGAATCACGTAAAGATGAGAAGTATCGTTGTTTTCTTAAAAATCGTGACGATGATTTATATGTTGGTGTTTCTATAACAGCCGAGTGTAATACTCTTAAAACACCCGAAAAATCTCCGGAACGTTTAAAACTTACACCCGTTAAGGCGGAATATGTCGAACCTGGTTGTACGCTACCTCAGAATTTCTCTGGTGAATGGGTTAACACAGCCAATATTGATGCTGATGTTACCATAAGCGAAACCCATATAAATGAGACTTATTACCCGGATAAGGCCCGTTATAGACGTACCATTTATGTGTGTCGTGAACGTCGTGGTAATCGTATTATGATGGCGCGTCTTACTGTCGATGGTTGCCAAAAGGATTATGTTTGTTTCGATTTTATGCCTCGCCATCATAATGTTATACGCTATCGCAAAGGCTTGGCTGTTATTAAAGATGACTTTAGTACCGTATGTTCTTGGGTTCAATTTAAAAACGATGAAGCTTGGAAATATGATCTATTCTTGGCGAAAAATCCCGTACCGGTGCGATGTCCTGTAGCTGGTAAATTTAATTTTACACAACGTGGTGAACATCCTTTTAAAACAAGGTATGAAAATGAAGAATATGTTTTAAAGCATTTTAGATGTCGATTTTAGAGTAATTTCATTTATTAACAGAACAAAATGACCGTTTGTATTTTTTGATTTTAATAGAAATTTATTATTCTTTGTAGAGTAATATAAGTTCTTAAAACTCTTTATTCTAGAATATTGGGTGGTGTAACTTTGAGTCCTCGCCCTGATATACATTGCAAACAGAATATTTCAGATTTATCAGTTTGCGATACCGATCAAAAAGCGATGGCTATTGATGAAAACTATTGTTTATCTGTAGATCATTTGGGTAGACCAGTAGATATATACAGTAAGTTTTAATGAAAAACATTTGAGGCCAAAATTTCAAACTAATCTCTTGTGTATAACGTACAAAAGGTGATCCCGATTATCGCATGAAATGCATTGGCTTTTGGAAAGAAAATTTAAAATCGTATCTTATAACGTATGACGATTTGGATCCTTTATCAAAATATAGATGCTGGGTATATCAGCGAGCTGATTTAAATAGAGTTTTAATGTCACAAGGTTAGCTGACATGAAATTAATAGTTTTTGTACATTTTTTAAACTTAATTATTTTTTATTGTTTAGCTGTTGGGGCGTTTTGTAAACTTAATCAAGATGTTACTTCCTGGAATCACAGTGAAGGAGCTGCTGTTGCCATAGATGCCATAGAATATGAACGTGAACGTGATGATTGTCCGATGTACTTTGATGATGGAGAAAATCCCTGGCTTGAGTCCGATGCCTCGAATATTGTTTTCGATTGGGACTTTTATAAGGCCAGTGCAAATCACCTTGAGCCAATATTAAATTTTAAAACCTTATTCACGTTTACATTCGGCTTTGTTCTTCGCGAGATCTTACGCCTTTATGTATAACGTATTATTATCTTAATTATCTAAATAAGACGATATATTTTGAAAGTAAATAAGTTAGTAACAAATTTTTTTTTACCAAAACATATTTTACAAAATTTACATATTCTTATGTAATTGAATCTCTCAAAACAAAATGCGTGTCTTATTAGTTATAAGTTTTTTATGTATGTCATTGCATATTTTAAAACAAATTTGTTATACAATTTTAAACCATCCAATTTAATGATTATAAGTTTTTTATGTATGTCATTGTATATTTTAAAACAAATTTGTTATACAATTTTGAACCATCCAATTTAATGATTTAAGTTGAAAATACATTCCGTCCCTTATTATAACTGGTTTATACAAATTTTATAAATTCATATTGTAATGAAACAAAAAATACACAATTTAAAAAATAATTTTTTTTCTGTCTTGTTAATTTTAATATTTTAATTTTCGGAAAGCTAGTTTTAAAGTCTAATTTTGGGGATACTTTTACTTTGTATATTATATGCTAGGTACACACTTTGGAACATGTTTATGTAACCGGACATTTTTCGTTGCTGCTTGCATAGTGTGTAGTAGCGTTTATGTTTTCATTTCGTGTTGCAATCGAGGTTTCAAAAATGTATTATTTTCTGGTTGCATTTATAAAAATATGCAGCATGAATGATAAACGTGTTGCGTGAACGCGTTACAAATTGTGTACCTAGCATTACTTGTATTTTAATCACTTGCGCATAAAAACATTTTATTATTTTACAAAGTGGTTCCAATTAAGCTCCTTCGCACTGCATTTGGGTTCTGTTAGTACGTTTTGTATATTTGTTTTAATAGAGTTAATTTAGAAAACTTCACAATCACCTTACCCGATTATAGTATTAACCTTGTCTGTTATCGGAATTTAATTCAATCATCTTGCTTTTATTCAAATTTAATAGATACAGTAAAAAGAAATTGCACTTGAAATTTTTGATTTCTTTTTTATTAGCTGGGGAGAAAAAACAATTCAATTTAATGTGTTTTCAGGATAATACCTATTCATTATAATTCATTATGTATATGAATTATAATTTTATCAAAAAATGACAATCAGGAATAAACCTCAAGAAGTAATAATCTGGTCAAAACACCCAAATCCTTGTATAAAGTTTACAGCTGAACTTTTTTCACAAAAGTAAAGTTCGACATTTAAAACTATGAAAGCTATAAAATGGAGCCACTGAAATGGTAATAAAAAGTAAATAACATTGACCTACTATTTGTCAAACTTATTACTTTTCTTTTAATGTGAAAATCTAGAAAAATAATCACATACCGTATAATACAAATTACGAATTGTATAAAATATATTGGAAGGCTCTTAGGCAGACGACTAACGTAAAAAGATAACACAATAGTGTTATGTTGTATTTTTAGAGAATTCTGTTTTGTAAAACTTGTAATTCAAGGAACTGGCCGACGTATATTCCTTTTTTCTTAATTGTTTTACTTTAGCGTTAATCTTATAATAAAATAACTATTTCAAATATTTTAATAAGGAAAATGTTAATGTGTATTTTTGATCAAAGTAAACAATATTCCATTATGGGGAAAATAATAAAAATAATTGTTACGCAAATAGTAAGGTTGTACTGGAAAACTTAACAGCAAATATATGATGTAATATATGTAATTGAAAATACAGTTCTAAAAAAAACTTAATTCTATGAAATATTTAAATGAAACGCGAATTATTATAAAACCTTCTCTTGCCTATTATTCTAACGGCTTATGTGAATGGTTTTTTGGTATAGGCTCTGGCGGATCGATTAGATTACTGTGACGCACGACATCTATATGACCTAAACGTATCATTTGCTCTTCCCACAAAGAAATTTCTTTTCTAAAATCAAAAAGAGTAGAAAGCATTAGTGAAGTATAGAAAAAATTACAATAAAACCTACTTGTATATTTCTAGTTCCTTGCGTGATTCCATTATAAACACATTCTTTTGTTCATCTGTTAGTGTACCCCATTTGGCAGTGGCCTTTTGCTGCCATTCCCGGAACGTTTCGTTTGGTTTCTGTGGCGTATCAATTCTTTCCTTGGCTATAAAACGTATAAACGCTGAAGCAGGTTTCTTAGGACGTCCCAAGTCCTTAATACGTTTTCGAATCATACGCCTTTGTTTAGCTTCCACTATCTCTTGTTTCAACTCTTTTAACTGGGAACGCTGTTCATCGGTAATTTTAGCATCGTATTTTATCATTGTTTCTAAGTACTGTTGCTGTTCTTTTTTGTATTCATCTTGCAAGCGTTGCTTCAATGAAGCATCAGCTGTTTCCCATTCTTTCGAAATTTTCTTAACTATATCAATAACGGATAGTTTAGGATTGGCAGCCATAAGTTTGGGTCTTTGTTCTTTCATAAAACGAAAGTAGGGTGTCAAAGGCTTTTTGGGCTTTGGTGGCATACCAGCTTTCTCCTCTAAAGTTTTTGCAACATTTGTAGGTGCACTCAAACTGAAATTGGCCACGGCAGTAGGTCTATTTGTATCGGTCGGAGATGCAGGCAACGTTATTGTGGCAGTTGTTGATGGCATTGAAGTAATTATAGATGGCGTGGGCATGGGTGTTTTTATAGAAGTAGAGATGTTGGGTTTTATATTAGTTTCTAATTTGTTAACTGGTTTAATTCGTACAACTTGCCTGCATTTATTGATCAAGGAACCCAAAAAGGATGCCTTGGTAAAATGTGAAACAGTCAATAGCATTTTTTAAGGCGTAATAACAAAAACACTTCCACTATGTTGTATAAAAATCTAAACAGAGAAAAAAAGAAAAGAAAGATATGTGATATTAAAAAATAAAAAGAAATTATGAATAAAAAATGCGAGCAAGTACAAAATTTACAATAAATTTTACATAAGAAAACGCGCTACCGGCTGAAATGAATGATTAAATGTCAAAAACACAGTGTATAATCAAAAGAATTGAATAAACAACAACAATACATATTACAATAAGAGATATGTTCAGTGGTGGTTCAAAATAACGTTAAAAATACAATTTACTAATAATTATTTTAAAAATGAGCAATAAAACTAAAAATCAAACATAACAGCGGCAAACTACGAAAATTATTTGAAAAAAATTTAATTTAAACGTAATTTAAATTTATGTTGTCATTTGTTTCCTTTATCGTTTTACTTTCACTGAACATGTACTTGATAGTACTCAAGTCAGCTGTAAGGTTAAGCTAACCTCAAACAAAATAAACAATTAAATTTGATAAAAGAATACTGTTTCATATACCTACTCCTTTGCTATGACCAATAACGAGGCTGCATCATCATCATCCAATAAAAACAAATCTACAGCACCTACTCTGGAAATAAAAGATAAAGTGCGTGTGTTATGTTTGCATGGCTATAGGCAAAATGCCGATAGCTTTAAAAGTAAATTGGGCTCATTTCGGAAAAATGTCAATAAATATGCAGAATTCGTTTTCATTGATGCTCCTCATAAAGCTAAACCAATGGAAGAGGGCGGAGAACCTCAACCGGATCAGCTAAGTTGGTGGTTTAACAAAGAGGATGGCTCTTTTAAGGGCACTAATAAGAATGGTCCTGCATTTGGTTTTCAAGAGAGCTTAAAATTAGTGGAGCAAGCTTGGAAGTCGCATGGACCGTTCCAAGGTTTATTGGGTTTCTCTCAAGGTGCTTGTTTTGTGGGTCTCATATGTGGTTTGGCGAAAAAGAAATGTAAGTAGAAAAGAATCAGCTAAAGTTACACCTATTTAGCGGAATGAATTTCTTAATATTTTAGACCAAACATACAATACTTAAGCTTGAAACAGCAAAGTTTAGACTACAAGAACTAATTTAGCTTTAGTCTTGTTGAATTGCCTTCTGCTTGACCCATTAAAAAATGTAAGACTGGCATCCTGGTTCTACTTTGTAGGCACATTTAATATGAAAATGTATTCCATATTACCCATCAAAAGATTCCACATTACCCCTGAATTTTCTAAAACTTTTCGAGGTATTTCAGATATTTTGTAAATGTACTTATGTACCTATAAAATTTTTTTTTATGAAGACAATTTAATTTTACAATTTATCTTTAAAACTTGGTTTAATGATGTCAAGACATTTTACGTCAACTTGCTCAACTGTCATTGTAAATGTGATGAATTTTATTGCTTAATTAACTAATTATGTTATGTATTTTTTATTTTCTTTTGAATAAAGCATTTACTTATAAGAAATTTAATCTGTCTTTACGTATAAATTAAGCGGCCAAAGCCGGCTAGATTTTATGAGTTATAGCTGAGCTTTTTAGAATTTATGTCATATATATGGTCATAATCATTTGGAAACTACTATAAATTTAAATAATTGTTTTTAAACATAGTAAACCAAAAAATAGCTCATTTATACAAATTTTGTAAAAAATTACATTACATTACGAAAAAAATGAATATTCTCAACAATATTACTTACGATTTAGATTTTTTCTTGTTAAATTACGTTAAAATCATCGTTAAACTAAATTAAAATTTGGTATTGTAAAGCAATTTTTACAATCTAAAAAGTAAACATAAAAACACAGTTTTTAAAATAATTCGATAAATTTTAATATTTTTTCATTTAATGTTTCAAAACTTCATTGATGAGCTTTGGCACTCAAAAATAATAAAATTTATTATTTTTCCTAACAAATTCTCTTTCTTTTTAGTGACATCAATACGGCCAGAATTTGCTATATTATCTTCAGGCTTTTTATCTGGTAGTTTGGTCCATAAGAGTGCTTACGAAGAATCTATTATCATTCCCACTTTACACATATATGGACTGTCCGATGAAATCATACCCAAGGAAATGAGTCAGGAATTGGCGAACCATTTTAAAAATGTCGAAGTTTTAGAACACAATGGCGGTCATTACTTTCCGGCTACATCACAACAGAAACAAACTTATATAAATTTCTTTCAAGATCGTTTGCAAGAGTATTTGGAAAATCTGGAACTACAACAAACTTCGAATGCAGCATTTATAGAGGAGGAGCAGCAGGAAGAAGTACAAACAATATCGGATTCAGAGGATAGTTTATAAAAAGATGAAATATGTTTTTCTTTGTTTGTTGTAAAAAAACTTATTTAAATTTATAAAATTTAATTTTATTATTTTTATTTTAATATATTTTTTTTTATTATTATCATTAATAAAATTAAACCGAAACATAAACATAATAAAAAAATTAAATAGAAAGAAAGAAAAAATAATAATAAAAACTAAAAATGAGAGAAAAATATTTAAGTTTTTAATTTTATAATTTATGTTTTATGTTGTTGTATATTAATAATAATAATAATATGCCTTTATAGAGAAAATCAAGGATATATGTTTTGTTTGTTTTCTGTTTCAATAATTATGAACTAGAAATTGTAGTTTATTTTTTTATAGCTTTAATATTTTATACGGTTTCGTCAATTCAAAAATGTACATTCTTTATTAACGAGATTTTAACAAGGCTTTTAATAATTACTTTCTTTTTAATTTTTTCTTAAATTTGTTTCAACTTTATATTAAATAAAGATTTTTCTTATAGAAAAATCTGTAAATCAGTATTTAAAATATAAATCTATATTAATAGTATTATTAGATTGATTCTTTTTATGTTTGTTTGAGTTGCATACGAATTTATTTAAATTGTTTGTTTTTCTTTTCTGCTAAGCTCAGAATTCTTTTAATCTTTTTAAAACATAAGAAAGTTTTCATCTCATATTATATTTGAAATATTATTTAAGAAACGCAGGAAAAAAATATTAAAAAATAAACCATAAGAATAACAAAAAATTTTTGTTAAAAAGCATAAATATTGAGCCCCCCATTTAATTAAATATATATTTATTTTTTTAAATAAAATTTTCTTAAACAAATACTCTTTTTGAAAAAAGAGTTTCTTTTCTCACTTAAACAGACAACAGTAAATCTTAGCATTATTACAACACTTGTTTTCTTTCGTTTATATTGGCGCTTTTATGATTCTATTCAATTATAGAGAGAGAGAAAAGGAAGCGGAAAATTAAGTTTAGGTGCTTAGCTTGTTTATCTTATAATAGTTCTGTTAAGATGATGTCGGTGTGAGTATATATATATATATATATATGTATCTGTCAATCGATAATTTTAAATAGTATTTGAATTTTTGTGGTCTATTTATTTTCATGTACAATTACCTGTATGTATATTATTTGTAATTCGAATGAAATAGGACTTTTAGTTTAAGTGTGTTAGTTAATTCTCAAATAAAAACTAAAGGATAAAATGTTGATTGATTGATAAAAATGTGTTGATCGTGTGTTGTATAAATTGCTTCCGCTTTAAATTTACTGTAGCCATTCTTATTCTTGTTTTAGTTGTGTCCATTAGGTGTCGTCTATGCTACTTGCTCTTTACCATTTGCTGCCTCTTGATTTTTCATTACCTCTGGTAAATCAGGTGGTGATGAGTATGGCGTAATTTCGAGAGCTTCTATTTCACCGCTTTCCTTTCTGCAAAACATAATTGTAATAATTGCAATTAATACATGATAATGATAAATGTATAAGAGAAAAATCGACAATCCGATTCACATTTAATATAATGAAAAAGAATTAAGAAATATTTACAATAAATTTTCCAAAATGGAATGTGAATAGAATGGAATTGTGCAAACTTAAAAAAAAAAAAACACATTTGGCCATCGTTTACCAATAATTTGCATAAATTCAACTGTGAACAATATTATACATATTATTGCATATAAACTATTACGAGATCTAGACACTACTTTTATAACATAACTATAAGATGGGTACATTATATAAATCTTTAACATAGGAGTACCCAAAAATTTTGTGTTGTTAAAAAAGCTTGTATTTTGTTAAACGAATTACAAACGAGGTTCAAAAGATATACAGCTATTGACAACTAATTAGAAACACTTTATAATTACAACAAAAGCTTATTTTTTTAATTTAAAATTTTTTAATATATACAAACTGTTAACAAGGACCAAAAAAAAAAAAACTGAAAAAAACGGAGGACGAGGTAAACTGCGCTTAAAGCGAATGTATTCCATAATACAAACAGGTCGTTATAGCGAAATGCCATGTAAAGAAAGCCTCTATAAAGAGGTGTGAGTATATTGCATCCATCGCAACAGCCGACGGAACAATGTTCGGAGAATACGGCAGATACGGCATTTGATTTTTTCTAATAATTGTTTTGAAACTTTTGCGACATAAGGTCGGGTGTTATAATGCAAAAGAATAACTTAATCATGTCTGTCTTTATATTTCAGCCGTTTTTCTCATAACGCACCAATCAAACGAATTAATCACTTAGTTTTAGCAGCTCATAGTACACAATGACGCCTTGATCCCACCAAGTTTGCAAAATTGCATTATAAATATTAAAATAACGTGATTGTATAAACAAACAAAAATTTTGTCGACTTAAACGAAATTTGAAAGCATCTATAAAACCCAATAAAGCTAATCAAAAAACCCAATGGGTTGGGTTTAAAAAAACCCGGGTTTTTGCGAACCCTGTGCAAAATCCTTTTGCTTTAACACAGCTTTACATCGGCTGCGCATTAATGTTATAAGGTTATGACACCGCTTCACTGGTACTGCCTCCCATGCCATTTTTACTTTCTCAAAAAGAGCTGCAGTATTTCAGTATTTATCAAACTTATAGCATTCTTGACATCACCCCAGAGCTGTTCGATATGGTTTAGGTTTGGACTTGATGAGGGCCGTGTGCTTTGGGTCGTTGTCCTGTTGAAATTTCCATATAACAGGCAATTCTACTCAGTCCAAGGCAGCATCACATTGTCTAATATGTCAACATATTTTTCTTTGTTTAAAATTCCATTAACTTCATGTATTGGCCAAACACTGTTCCAAGAAAAGCATCCCATAATAGCTCCGCCCCCATGCTTTGCTATGCGTGAAACATAGCGAGGATTAAATTCCTGTTAAATTGGTCGCTTAACAAATCTCCGACCATCAGACCTAAGGCGATTAATCTTTGTTTTATCGCTCCAAAGCACATATTTCTATTGATTTGCTGTCCAATTCCATACGTTCTTCGCAAATTCCATACGTTTTCTTCGAATTTTACTAAAAACTGGCTTCTTGCGTGCTGCTCTACCATGCAGCCCGGCTTCAACTAAACGTCGTGACACAGTCCTCTTGGATATCGTGATGTTTAATTTTTTACAAATGTAACGTTGAATATCAGCGGACGACTTTTTCGGGTCTGCTTTGGAGATTCGCCTTATTATGTGGTCAGTATACTCTGATATTTTGTTGGGGCTTTTATGTTGTGAAACATTAGCTATAGTGTCATATTTTTGTGTATGGTGTAGGGCGTTAAAAATCATCTTTTTCGACCACTGGAGCTACTCTGATGTTTCTATATGATATCACAGCCTTACGCAGTTCGAAAATGGAGTTTCGTTTCACAGGAGTGCAGCTTTTACATTTTCCCATTGTAATTTTAAAAAGCCTAATAGCTTTAATTTATCTAAGTATATTAAATAAAAGAATATATTTACCGATCTTTGCCTAACCTTTGAAAAAGAAATGGAAAAATACAGCGCAAAATGGCCTGTGTAACAGCTCTCAAATTTGTAGCACAATCGTAAAATGCATTAACATATTAGTTTGTCGGACGCTGTAAAAGCAGCGTTTTCAATTAGTTGTCAATAGCTATTCGAGTGTATGGGATCGTATCTCGGCTATGGCATCACGAATATATATATATATATATATATATATATATATATATATATATATATATATATATATATATATATATATATATATATATATATATATACGAGTACATATAAGGGATGCGATACCTCCCTTATTTTTAAGACAATAGAAGGAAATGGGAACTGCATAAACTAAAAATAATTGATTAATGCTTAGTTTAAATAAAAGTTTGGATAAATGAATAACTGACCTTAACATTTTGACGCATTGAATTTTGCACTTATTTACATAAACTTAAATAAACATAATATAACGGTACATCTCTAAGAGCAAAACCGACTTTTTCACTTATTTGCACGTGGAATTTTTTTGAATAAGGTGACCATACATAACATTTTATAGTTTAGACGAATTGAGCACATATTAAGGTGACCTTATCATTTTGAAGCACACCTTATATACATATATTTATGTATACAGCTTTATATAACGAATGACAAACGAGATTCAAAAATAAGTATATATTGGGTGGTGGGCATGAAAATCAACTTCCTGTACTCGCATTTAGACCGATTTCCGCAAAATATTGGAGTTTTTAGTAAGAATCAGGGTGAAAAATTTCATCAGGATCTTCGGACAATGGAAGAAGTAAGGAAATCAAGGAAATCTTATAAAAGAGCATTTGATAGTGTTCGATAGAAATTTTGTTAGTATATGTATTAATTTTTTCTATTTTTTTTTTTTTTTGTCAAAATAATAAAACTGTATAAAAGTAAAGTTGTTATCAATCTCCCAGTGTTTTTTTATAGTCAGGGCCATAGAAATACTCAATATCACAAAAAATAATTAAAGGAAATAATAATTGTGTTGACCAGTGTTATTTTTCCATTATCATAATTATTGTTTTTTATTTTCTTAAAAATTAGTATTTCGTTGTTAGACACTCATGTCATTAATTAAAATTGCTCTGAGTAACACGTTGAGTTTTGATTTTGTTTGAAAGTCAAAAAATCTGTATTTTTTAATGTTAGCATTTTACTTAATCATTATGTTTGTTGTTAAGAGATCTATGTCTGATGTCTCAAAAATAATTAAGAGTTTTGATTGCAAAAAGCATTTTGTTGGTAAAATAAAACAATTTTTTGTGCATCTATTCGACATATTAAACACCCAACAAAATTTTTTTTTTTTATTGATTTTGTTATTTACTAACACTGTCAAAGTAGTTAAACTTAAAATATCGATGGTATTTTAATTAACAATATGATTGCTTTCATTTTATGCTAAAATTTTTAATAATAATTATTTCTAAGAAAATAAAAAAATTGTAAATAAAAAGAAAACAATAATAATAATAATAAATGCATGAAAACATGCTGTTTTTCAAGTCACTCTATCCGAAGGGTATAAAACCAAAAGCATTGATAACCATCGCATCAATTTACATGTTACCAATATTTCGTAATAATATGAGCTTTCGTATCGAATAATCTATCCTTTAATAGGCAAATACGTTTTTTGTAATCTCTTTTACGACCGTACTACTACTGTACAGATTTTGGAAAAATATACATATACATGGGTGTAGAGCTGTTCTTGCACAGATGTGCACATTCTTAATTTAATTTAAACCAGTTCAGTACTTTAGGAGTAAAACGACTATAAAATTATTATTAACGCTAATAAACAAAAAATATATTTTTAGATTACGGCCGAGACACATAGAATCCGTCGTCCCAAAATATTTTATTTTTAAATATATATGAAGAATTATTTGGTAAAGAAAATTTATATATAGTTTGTTAAGAAAATCTTTTTATATTATGAAAAAGTTTTCTTTCTAACTTTTATTATTAAAAAACGGATTTTTTGATTTATTTTTTAGAATATTTTTTTTTTATTAATTCAAAATGATCTGATTATTAACTGATAATTAGCTAAATAACAGTTAAATAACACAAAACTTAAAAATTGGGGTCAATTATAGAAGAATAATAATAGAAGTCCAAAATTTTGTTGTAAAGAAATTTATGTTTTTTTTTTAATCTAGTAGATTTTGCTGTCCAAATATTTTTTTTATTTTGTTTCATTAGCCTAGTAACTATTGAAACGTTTAAATAAAAGTTTTTGTTTTTATTATCAAACAAATGCTGAATATACGAGATTTTAAAATAGAACACTGTCGGATGTAAATTAGTTGGTTTCTATAGTCACTCGGTCTGGAAAACGGTTCAAGCATTAGCAAAAATTTTCTCAACAAGAAGACAAACTATGTCAAAAGTTTAAGATGCGTTAAAAACGAAAAAAGCCAACATTAATACATTCACCATAGATCCCACGTAATAATTAGAAGATAACAGAACGTTTGTTACGAAAAAAGTGGATTAAAACCCATTGGTATCCACAAGAACACTTTCTAGTGAGTTCAGAGAAGAATGTTGCGTGACAGTTTCTCACGAAACGGTAAGGCAAGTTTTGAAAATGAACAACTATTTTATATAGGGTAGCGCTAAGAAAACACTGCGTTCAATTGAATATTAAGATAGGCGAGTGTCGTTTGCTCCATCACTTATTTCTAAACCTGACGACTGCTGGAATCAAATTATATTTTGTGACGTGACCATAAAAGAGCCCTAACGAAGTATGGAAGAAACCCTTAAAAGCATTGTAAAGTCGACATACTATTCAAATTATAAAATACGAAGAGCTTGCACGTTGTTGGAATCGCAAAATATACCCCAAATGCAATGAAAAGCGTATTCACCCGATCAGAATCCAACGGGCTACCATGGTATCCAAATCTTTGGTAATAACAAGCAATACGGCACTATAACTTAACCAAAAGCGGCGGTAATTGCTTTTCGGAAGCCAACTAGAAAGCAATTCCGCTAATTTTTTTGCGCAGGATGCTACAATGAATTTCTGAGCTTATTTCTTTTTATCAGTGAAGAGTCACTGATTATTAGGATATAGAAATTTTAATCATGAAGTGCGGCTTTAATTTAGCACCAAGCAAAAAATTAACTTTTTGTGATACATTTTAATAGTATTGAAATATTTTTGTGTAATCTACCAAAGTTTTATTGTTGTAATACAATTTTAAATTTATCATCATTAGAAATTGTAAATTCACTGCTATAACTTAAAACTGCTAAGCTAGTGCGGCCACAATATTGCTCTTGAGTGTACATATAGTAAAGTCATTACAACTTCAATTTTATCCATAGCTGACTAGAAATACAAGGTTCTTAGAACGACAGATCTATTCACGTATTAGCAAAACAAAGGCATACCGCAATCAGAAAATAAATAGGTAATAAATTATAATCAATAAATGTTAAATAATCTTCACTCGAAAGCTTAACATGATAAACAGGCAATCGCAAGGAGAGAAACTTAAAAACAAAATTAAGTATATTGTATTTGTTGGAGACCTAATTTTTAATCACTGCTAAAGCAATAATAATAAGCAGTAATATTATCGAGAAATAATTTTGTTGTTACGATAAAAATCATATCAAGTATTAAAAACAGTATACTCGTAGTCAATAAGTATATAGCTTTTATGAAATGATAAATAATATTTTGTATAACATCATTAACTAATAATAATTGTAGTTGGAATTTAAAATAATCTGTGGTTAATACCTCTAAAATATTATTTGTTGTATTTTCATAGTTTATCTGTTTCATTATTTTAAATTTGTTGAATTTAATATCGTGTAACGAAGTGAGACTTTAATAATATTTAATCCTTAAGTTTAACAAAACTATTTTTTTGCACTTTTTTACTTAAAGAAATTTTATTTGAAGTATTGCATATCATCTTCAGTCACGAAAGCGTCCTTTTTAAAAACAACTGTCTCAATATCATATTTTTCTGAACTAGCAGCATTCAATGTAAAAAATTAATCAAAGTTGTTCTTGTAAAGTACAGGGTCACGAAGATATGACATGTGCCGTAACATGAAACGGGCTGGACAGGATATAATTTAAATACTTTTTCATCAAGTTGCCAATTTTTTCACCAAATTGCTTACCTTTTTATGAAGGTTCATGACACAAGTCCATTTAATTGCACGTAAACTATTGGTGACAAAAATCACTGGAAATTCAATTTTAATGAGCTTGTACGCAGAAGCCTAATTTTGAAAAAGCCTGTTGAGAAACTCTCAACAAGCCTTTTTGAAGCTACATATAGCTAAAAAATGAGTAAAGGGTTAGAAAAACAAGGATTTCAGCTTCTGCACAAATAATGGTCGTACATTAAACTTCATGCAACTTTCAAATATTACTTTTATAAAATATCCAGCGGGGCGTATGCCAAGACGAGGAGGATATATGTGAATATGTACATAAATCAATTTGAATTATGTAAAATTTTAAAATATTCTAAAGATACGATCGGTCACATTTGTCAAATATTTGACGAAAAAAATGTGGTCACTATTTTATAGAAATATTTGTTCTATTATTATTTTTTTTAAGTTAAATAATATAATAATCGAATATTTTTTGGTACTAAAGGTTGATATAAAAGAAAATGCTTCCATGTTTTTATAAAATAATTAATTGATGGTAGTCTCGAAAGAAATTTCTCAAAAATAATCATTTTTCAAAACAGATTTTTATAAATATTTCGGAAGAAAATGTGAAATTTTGGGTAAAAGTTGTGAATTGATCGAGTAACTTTCTTTAAAACTAAATTAGTAAATTTAAATATAAAGAAACGTGAATTTTAATTAAAGTACCCCCAATAGTTGGATTTGGTTTTAAAACTAAATACACAGCAATTCCTACTTGTGCTTAATCAGAATTTAATTTGAATTATGAAAAGTGAAGTCTGTTTTTAACGTTGAAGTTTTAACATAAATCTCATGTAACGTTTGAGTAACAGTGTTAAATAGGGTATGCTTTTTCGATAGATTTTGTTCAAAGCATTGTTGAATTAAATTTGAATATAAAGGTTTTGATAAGATATACTAAAATTATTATTACGTTAGTTATTTGTATTGCATTTTATTATTCACTGTTTTGTCTGTTTAAGACTTCACCGTCTTAATGTTTGATACGTCATGTCTAAAGGTTAAGAAAATAAAAAACGATTTATACCAAAAGATAAAGATCGAAGAAAAGAAACTTTATTCATACTACTGTTAAGTAATGCTTTTAATAAAGCAATATGTTCATAAGCGGTGCAAGATTATTGTATAATGTGATAAGTGTATGAAAGAATCCGGCTTAACGGACTGCAAAGGTTTTTTACTCTCTTAATTTAAGATTTTTTCCCTTAACTAAGAACTTTGTTCTTGATAACATGCAAGATAATGCGCGTTTTACACGAATTTATTATTTACAAACTCACCTTAAAGCCAAACCTAATTGAGCAGGTGCTTGCGCCTTTGCTGTTGACATTGTGATGCCGTAATCTTGTAAAGTATTTTCGTCTTCCATAATATCATTGTCTTGATTGTAGAGGCGTTGATCCGCAGGTTTTACTTTTAATATGCCTAAAAATAGAATTGACGTTTTGCATTTTTTTGAACACATTAAATTTCGTTGTTTTCAATTTGGTTGAAAATGGAGCAATAAAATTAAAAATGTACATGTTAAAGATGATGGATGTGACACATACCCTCCAGCATACGTTTTAGCTCGCCTACTGAAGTGTTTTCTTTAGCATCCGTAAAGATGGTGGTCTTTTGTCTTCTTATCATAAGGAACACATCCTAAAATAAAAAAAAAAACAAAACAACATTTCATTGAGAATGCTTTAGGCAGTGATTAATAATATTTTAGCTGAGCAATTTTATAATTTTGGTCAAAGTTCAATTTACGGCTGCAATGAAATGAAATTGAAAAATTGCTGGAGGAGTGAAGAGGGGAAATAGTAAATAGCGGCACATTCTAATCTGCTAAAAAAAATTAATGTAGGTGACTAAAGTTGAGCTTAAAACTGCAGCAATTATTTAATGAAGTAATGTTTATGGGTAATATAACAAATCCTTTTTCTTTTTTAGCTCACGAACGGTGGTTCATAACTTACCATGTTGCTTTTGTGTAGTGTTGATCTCTTTTACTTTTCTTGATGACAACGATGACGACCTTGCCAGCTTTTCTTCTACACTTCCCTCTATTGGTTATTCTTTTACGCTAGTTTCCCTAAACTTTCTTTCTATTTGTTCACCCAGCTGAAATGTTTTATCCTTTCGCTGTTAATCCTTTCTTTTGTTAGCACTTTTTATAATTTTTTTTCTCAATCTCTTAGTAAATTTATTTTGTTGTTGTATAAAAATATATAAGCAAAAAATTTTTTCTTCTTATGGCCTATTCTTTTTTATTCTCCTTCTTATGAATCTTTCGCTATCTTCCCTTTGCTGCGCCGTAGTTCTGTTAAAAGCCGAAAATGACAAAACGCTAATTGACAATTCCATACAGGGGTATGTTCAGTGTATGATAACAAGTGTGGAATGTCAAGTGCATGATAACAAAAGCAAAAATTGAATGTGTTTAATATGCATATTCTTAACAGGATGTAGTGAAAAATAATAAAACAGCCTTCAGTTACCGTTATTTTCTAAGGCTTCTTTTGCTATTGAAATTCGTCGAAGGGAAGAATCAAAACAAACGTTAAATTAGCAAAAATGACCGAATTTATGAAATTAATGGCGGTATTGTGAAATTGTAATTGTTGAAATTTAAAGTGCAAATCTTTTTAATTACGAATATTGAAATTCAATAGATTTTGGTTGAGTTGTGTTTGGTTGAAACAAAATTTGTTTTTTAAGTGATAGAAAGAAACAATTGTTGGTAAGTACTAAAGGTTAAAAAAGTTCTGAATTTTTATCACACTTTTTAGTACAAACTTACTATAAAAGTCCGTTTCATTTCTTTAAGATATTGAATGATTCAGGAAGTAATAGATATGCATGTATTAAGAGTTTTATTTTTAAATTTAACTGGATAAGAAGGACAAAAAATAAATTAAAAAGGAAAACAGTTACGATGTTATCAAATTAATTCAGACTTTATTTTTATGCCATTATATGTATATGGAAGAACATACGGCTCAAATGACCAACTCAACTGAGCTGGCAGTGCTTGAAGAGGTCGATTAAAGAGAAGTAGTCAGGGTTTTCAAGCCACAAGATCGTAACAATGTTGTCTAACAAGATTGGTTCTTAATGTATATAATTGACGATAACTATGTCTAGTTCATCATTTTAAAAGAAATAATTTTTAACGATGCTATAAAGTTATAAACTACAATTGTAATTGTAGTTGCAACGATGTTTAGTTGAATACGTGCGGATTTTGTTTGCTAAAATAACGGAAATTTTGTGTGATTTAAAAATGGGTTTCATCAGAAATTATGATTTTTTTTGTGACTTTCTCTATAGTCGAGTAGTTTAAAATCAGAGGAATCTTATATGCATATAATCCCAAATATGACTAAAAAAAACCGATTTTAATCTAGGCCAGATTGATGAGCATGTAAAAGTGCTGTTAGATTGCAAATGTCTTCGTTTTGTAGGCTGGCTATACGGTGAGACACATATTTGCATATTTGATGACGATCCTCTCATTGGGATAAACAATTATATGTTGCCAACTTTGATGCTATGCAGAAGCTGTGGCTCCCTTATACCCGAAAGAAATTTATGGTTGGACAAATCGTGATTCGTTCAATTTTCAAGGCGTGGGTTCACTTCCTTTTCACTTGCGCTAATGAATGTCTGAAAAAAAACGAAGGGTTTGAGTATTTATGTAATTTCGAATAATCAGGCGGCCCTGAGGTCTTCGTCAGCCTGCGTGGTTAGGTCGAAGGTTGTTATAGACTGTATGAAATCTCTCAATGAACTTGTCGTTCACAAGATTCCGTGTCACGAGGGTCATCCTAGGGACGAAAGGGGCGAATGTTGGATGCTATCTATGGTGACTCCAGAAGGTATATTTCATCTCTCATCAAATAGGATTACTGGTTTTATTCGCAGTTCAATCTGATGTGGGCTGTAAGAAAGATCCTTCGGGTCGTAATTGATTGTGGGTTTTTTTAATTCCTTGAAATTATCGTTCGTCTTCGTTTGCTCCATTTAGCATCTATGTGGCTCTTCATGTTAACCGTCGATCGAGATTTGTGACAAAAATATTTAACCTCCGCAGAATTATTTGGTTGTTTATTCTAATAGGTTACGCAATGTGTGTAAGTATATATTTGTTCGTTTACCAAATCAGAGTTGCTTTCTTTGGAATTTCATAGATGTTTAGGATAGCTGTATTATTAGCTAATATCGAGGTTTGGGTACTATTGCATGTTGGCAAATCGGAGGATATATATATATATATATATATATATATGTATATATATATGTATATAAAGATATACTGTACTATATATATATATATATATATATATATATATATATATATATATATAGTACTATATATATATATATATATATATATATATATATATAGTACTATATATATATATATATATATATATATATAGTACTAATCTCTAAATGATACATGTATAAATTTGACAGCAATCTGACTATTGATTCGTGAGTTATAGCATTCTGTGTTGAACAACTTTTGTTATTGGAAAAATAGAAAACTGTTAATTTCGAGTTTTGATAAAGCATTGCTTTTTGATGAAAAAAAAAAAATAATGTGGAAACCAAACAATGGCTTGATAAACATTATTCGAACTCTGCTCCATCGAGACAAATGGTAGAGAAGTGGTTTGCTGAATTTAAACGTGGTCGTACTAGCACAAATGATACAGAGCGCAGTGGACGCCCAAATGAGTCTGTTATTCTAGAAAACGTAAAAAAATCCACAAATTGGTTATGAACGATCGTAAATTGAAGGTGCATGAGCTAGCTAATATTGTAAAGATATCAGATGGTAGTGTTTTTACCATTTTATACGAACATTTGGGTATGCGAAAACTCTGTTCAAAGTGGGTGCTGCGTGAGTTCACAAATCGATAAAAACTATAGCAAAATTGAATAAACTGTGCTTCGAATTTCTAAAACATTCATCGTATTCTTCAGATTTAGCCCCAGCGACTTTTTCCTGTTTTCAGATCTCAAGGGAATGCTTTCTGTAAAGAAATTTAAGTCTAATGATGAAGTAATCGCTTAAACTGAAGCCTATATTGGCGAGAAAGAGAAATCGTACTATAAAAGTGGTATCGAAAAGTTGAAAAATCGCTATACTAGTTGTATCGCCCACGAAAGCAACTGTATGTTGAATAATAAAATCTGACTTATTGAGTGACCTGAGGAATGGTCTCACAGTATTTCGGCCTTGATAGCCTGAGATTCGCTTTCATGATCGCCTTCCTAGTCCTTAAATTTTCATTCAGGTCATTTTCTCTGTAATTGGTTGCAGACATTTGGAGTTCATTTATACTTATGCCAATCCTTCATGCTATACTTTGTCGAACGCCTGTGAAACGCCAATAAAAAAACCGGAGTAATATTTCTTCCTTTAAAAGCCATTCTAATAATATTCACCACTCTATGTGTTTGCTCAATTATACGAAGTTTACTTCTAAGCCCAAGTAAATGATTTGGAATTGATACAGTCGTATTCACTTAATATCGATATCGGTTTTTTTATTAGTCTTCCCAAGTAAACGTTTTTTTGCATATCATTTATTATTAATTACAACAAATATTGAATAAAATTCACTTCTTTCTTAAATTCGAATAATTTAAAAAAATAAACGCTTCCATTATATTTTAACTACGAGTACAAGTACAAACTACTTTTTGTGGTCATAAAATATTACTCATTTTTATTCGCGGACTGATGAGGGGGTACATATGTATTTATGTATATTGTTATTCTTTTTTTTATAAATATTCAAATAATTGCATTGGTTTTTTAAAATTTTTTTTGTTTTATTAGAAATTTTCTAAATTTTACACTCACATCATGATTGTAAGTTGGTGAGTACAAATGTTGCAATTGATAGACATTGTAAATTCCTATTCATTACTTTTACAAGTTGTATATGTGGTATTTCATTGTTATTATAATTACTGATGCTACATTGAGCTGGTTGATGTTAAGTTGGTATATTATTGTTGTTGTAGTTCTCATTGAATTTATGTGCTGCAATTGCGTGTACAAAAAATAACCACAATTATGTTGTATTATACAACTTATGTCGTCAGACAGTCATTTTATCAATGCATTTAACATTGTGGTGAAATATTTGTGAACATATTTGATCCAATCATTTGGATGTCGAATATAATGTTATAACAAAGGAGACACAATTTTTGCCAATGGTCACCGGTATAGAGTGATATTGTTCCATAACACTCTGATGCTGCAATTTTTTTATTTCATTTGAGTCCAGCGCTTAGGGGATGGCCTGAGCACTACAATAAATTATTCTGGTACTAAGAAATAAGTTTGTGAGAAGATGGTAAGAGGGAGTAGTGTTAATGAATGTTGGATTTACATTTATTTATGACATTTATTTTTTTTCGGTAAAATTGCTCCACAAAGAAATGATGCGACTAAAGAGCAAATTCTCCCTAAATTGCGCTGTGCGATTTACTCGAATATCAACCATGAAGAGTGCTGCGTAAGAATATATGATTATTAGGAATAAATTCACCTATCACACATTCCGTTGTAGTATCGGTAGAATAATGAAACACACCCCACATTGTAACGATGCTCTAATTAGTCGATAGAGTTGGCTTACCTATCGTCATTAATGAGCACCTTCGCACTCTCCTCTACGCGGTCGAAAACACCGGTCTATACATTGTATTCCATTTTGGGTCGGATATACGAGTAGGTTTTGTAAATATTGAGAAGTTGAGATGGGGTGAAGTATTTTTCGCACCGTCTTTAAAAACCGACACTTGTAAAATGTGATCCTTTCAGCGGACATTATAATGAATACTCACGCCTGAACATAAGACTACTGCCTCAAAAATACCTACATTATCCATTGTCACAGATGACTCGACAAAAACAACTTTGTTTTCTTTGTTAGTATCGACATTAATTCAGAGATTTTCGCCATGTTGTATGTGAGCGTGTTGTTGATATTCCGCCATTTCGCCACATTCTCCAAGAGAATCGACCTACGATCAAAAGAATATGAATGACAAATATTGCAAGAGTAGATATGATTTGAAGAAAAAAGCAAAGTAAAAATAAAGTTTTTTTTTAAAAAGAAAAAGTTTTTCAACAGCTGTATCACCTCATAATATTAGCTAATAACTGGTTATGCGTATTACTACTATCGAAAACTTCTCTAATGCATTTGCCGTTCGGAGTCGACGTTAAACTGTAGGTCCCTTTTACTGAGTCTAAAAATAGGATCGGATGCAGCTCATTGACTGAGCCATGTTCCTTCCTGGATGCGCAAGCGTCGAGGTGCACTGCTTCAGGATCAGTGCAGTAATGCCATCCGGACTGGAAGATTTGTTTGCGTTGAGATTTAAGTTATCAGAAAAAAATTTGGCAATTAGAGGTATCCTAATTGGTTACGGGTCTTCAAACGTGTCGATAATTTTTTCTTGATCATTTGAGATTCAAATACATATTTATATATATATGATAGATCGCTATGTAGAGTAACAACATTTCTTCTTCTGAAATCTTTTCAGCATATTTATTTACATTAAAATCAGGACAAAGTTAAATTGTGTCTCGGGAACTAAAGTGCCATCATACTAACTTCATGTACCAACGTCTATAGCAGAAATATACTGCCACACGCTAATTCATTTATTGACTGCAAAATCATTTGCGATTATTTTTCATCGTCTTTTAACTTTTTGTCTGTAGATGACGTTGATGGTCGTCGTCGTCGTTGCCATTATGTTGGTCTGCTCTTTATTTGCTGCAACAGCATTATATTGTATAAAATGCGATTTTAGTTGAAATGTTTTTTTATTATTGTTTTTTTTTTGTCATATTTGTATCATTATTTGTTGTTATTGTTATATATTGCAACAAATAATAACAGTAAGTTGATGTTATAGTAGTTGTTGGTTATCATATGACACAATAATTTTTGTATGGTGAGGACAAACCCGCATGATTCTATGAACTTAAGTGTATAGTATGTCTGTATGTTGTGCGGTATTGCATGATGTGGTGTGATAAGTGGTTTGTGGCATATCGCCGTTATTGTTGCTGCTTTTGCTGTTTTTTTTTCTGAAACTGTTGTCCACCATCACCTTCAACTATTTGAACAATATTCGTGTGTGTGTATGTGTAAATATGAGTGGAAGAAAAAGTCAAAAAAAGTATTAAAACTCTAGAAAAAGTTTATCACTAACTCAAGAGTTGAAAGTACTTTAGTAGTAAATTGGTTTTTATGGTTTTATACAATAATTTTGTAATAATACTACCAGTTTCAACATCATTATTACCACCACCACCACCACCACCACCATTGCTGTACTGGTGCTGCCTGTACATACATATATAGGAAAGTAGTAAAAGTTAGACTCAATCTCTGCCACCATATACTAAAGTGTCCTTCCTCCTTGATATATCTAAAACCATGTAGGTTTCAATGAAGTCTAAGTGTTTCACATAAATTGCATACACTCGGAATTTTCACCGATAAAAGTTGTCAAAAAAGTGTAGGAAATTTGGTTTTGGAGGTAAGGTTGAGCGGTTCGGAAATAATGGGCTTAGTTTCAACAATAATAACTGTGGAAAAAGCTAAGGTGGAAAATTTAAATTTAACTACGAAATTGCAAAACAAACATAGGTTCAAAGTCAAGATTGAACAAATTTTTTTCTAAAATTACCCGTACCAATTTTAAATAAACAATTGAGCATTTTTGATTAAAAATCGTGTAATATTTAACTAAAGATAGTCTACCTTATTTCAAAAAAAAGTTCGAAAAAGTTGATTTACAAATTTGATCACAAATAAAATACCTTTTTTTCTATTTGAAACGTGCTTTATTAAACAAAATATGTGCCGTTTCGATCGATAACATTTTCTCTTTTTGATGGGTAAAACCATCATTCCATTAGTGCAGAATTTATAGGTTTCTGAGTCAATAACTGATACAATTGCCTTTTGCAGGCCTCTGTAGAGTTGTTATTTACACCATTAAGTGAGTCTGCAGAAATCGAAACAAATTATAATCAGAAGATACACGGTTCGGGATATATGGTGGATGCATTAAAACTTCTCAGCCAAGCTTTCACGGTTTGTGGCGTGGTTATCATGGAATAAAAACCTTTTGCTGTTGATCAATTCTGTCCATTTTGATCAGGGATGGCAGCCCACTGGGTAATACAATTAAGGCCACCGGGTTCTATTGGGTATTATATTTAAAAAAAACCCGAGTGGATTTTTTTATTTAAAGGTTTTCGTAGTTTATTTACAACAAAAATAAGAAAAACTTCTCGTTTTTTAAGGCGCTCCAACTTTGAAGCCGATTTTGTGTTTCTTCAAAGGAAAATGTAGGCCATAAATCGAAATGCCTTTAAACGAGATAAATATGTGTTGCGTGTGCTTCCCTTACACTTTTAGTTAAAAAATGGAGAATCCACGGATTTTTTTAGCTGTGGAACGAAGTATTTTGCACTTAAATCGAATGTATTCCATAATTCAAACAGGCCGTTATAGCGAAATTCCATGTAAATAAAGCCCGTATAAAGAGGTATGAGCAATGTTCGGAGAATACGGCGGATGCGGCATGTGATCGTTGCTAATATTTGTTCTGAAACTTTTGCGACATGAGGACGGGTGTTGTCATAAAGAATAAACTAATCATATCTCTCTTCATATTTCGGCCATTTTTATCATAATGCATCATATAAATGAAGTAATTGCAGTCCGCTACGATCACCGAGTTTTTACTCATAGTAAATAATGCCGCCCTGATCCCACCAAGAGTGCAAAATTGCACTATAAATACTAAAACAAAGTGATTGTATAAACAAAAAAAAAAAAAAATGTTGTCGACTTGAATGAAATTTGGAAGCAGTTACAAAACCAAATAAAACCCAAAAAAACCCATCAAAAAACCCAATAAAACCCGGTGGGTTGGATTTTTTTAAACCCGGGCTTTTGCCAACCCTGATTTTAATTGAATTGCTTGCTTCAATCACGTTAATTGTTGAGATCAGAGTCATCCGTTTGCCCAGGTAATAGAAGCTCATAATGAACAAGTCCCTTCTAATCCAACCGGACATGCATCATTACTTTTCTTGATGTCAATCCTGGCTTTGCCACCCTCTTCAAAACTTCAAATTGCTTCGTCCTCGATCTTTTACGTACATTATTGTTGTACGTGATCCACTTTTCGTTGTCCGTAATCATATGCTTCAGAAATGGTTCGATTTTGCTCCGTTTTAGCAGCGAGTTCCAAATGTAAATTCGGTTCATTAAATGTTTTACTGTTAGTTTATGTGGCACTTAAATATCGAGCTTCTTTGTGTATCCAGTTTTCTTCAAATGGTTGATAACTGTTTGGTGAACGTTGCTGTTTCCCTAGCAACGCCCACACTGCTTATGTGCCGATATTTCTTAGTTTTTTTTTGCAATGATTTCATTGCCTTATATATTGATTAGTCGACCGATTATCTTCTCCGTAAACTTCACAAATTTTTTCATCAGACTGCGATGCATTCTTACCTTTTCTATTATAAAAAAAAAAAAAAAATATGACGGTACTGTTTCGAATTTTCACCCATTTTTAAACGCAGATAACTTTTCATAGAATAATGCGATTTTAAAGGCCTAATAAGCGGGCAAATATGCTTGACCAACATTTAGTTTGTGTGCGTTAAAAGATAAAAAATTTCACATATAACCTACATTGGTGGCCATAGGGTTAGCACATGTCATGTATGCTGCATTGAAAAGCGTATATTTTTTCTAGGCATCAAAATTGAGTAAAGTATTAACCTACAAGCATTGTCTATGGTGTGATCTGTATGTACTGTAACTTCTTTTTATTTTCTTTCGCGGTATTTATTTTTATGTTTAATTTTTTTCTGAAATATATTTTACAAATTTTGATATTTTGACATTGGTAAATTTTGTAAATGGTTAATTTCAAAAGTTTTAATAAAAATCATAAAACAATAAATAGAAATGGCTGAAGGTAATTTATTTATATATTTGTAGTATTTTCAATACTCTCCTTTTCACATTTATAATTACAAGTTACAAAATCAGAATGTTATTACATTATTTTTCAAAAAATTTACAATTTTCCTGTTAAAAGCATTAATAATTGTTTTTCACTTCATTCGGCAGACTGTTATATAAATTAAGGCTCTTGTAAAATAACGTGTGCTGCCCTGATGTTGTTAATACCTTTTGTGTTCTAAAGTTGTCATAATTACGTAAGTAAAACGGTTGTATTTCCCCAACATATTCCAAGTATTGAGGCGCATTTCCCATTTCCATTTTTTTTTTTATGAAATGAATTATATTTAATTGCAAACATTGCCGTATATATAGCAACTTTAATGCCTTAAACATAAATTGAATTGAAATAGTGCTCAAAAAGAATTATTTTTCTTGACATTGCTTCTTTATTGAAATGCTAAAAAAAGATGGTATACAACGCATTAATTCATATTCAAGCCATTGGAACATACAAAAGTATTACACAGTGCGCCAGGTCTAGAAAAACCATTAGTAAAGAGGACTCCATTATTTATAGAGCCTGAAATTGAAATAAATTTTTTTATTGACATATCCTCGCGAAGAATTAGAAGAAGAAAAAATGAAAAAAAAAATTGCTTGGATGTATTGAACAACATAACGCATATGTATCAAAGAACTTTAAGTCCCGAATTTTATTTTGCTGTGAGCATTCAGAAAAGTCTCCGTTCTTTTAAAAAAATGTTGGACCTGACGGAAATGCTATGTATAACGTTCTTAAAACATGCAACACCAGGTACACTTCAATGACAGTAAAGCATCGTGCCGGAAATATGATGGTTTGGTCGCATTGTCTGGGAACTGTGTTGGTCCTATCAGTGCGTTTATTAGGAATTATTTTTGAACACAATGACCCCATTTGCAGAGGAAACCATGCAACTTAGATGACATTTTATGCATGATAATTATATAAAATACATTTCATGGACACTGAAGTGTTGCTTAGAGCAAAACAGAATCGACAGTTTTAATTGCCCAGCTCTCAATTCTACACTGAACCTAGGAGATGATATGGAACAACACATTACTGATGTTAAACCTAAAAATTTTAGTGACTTCTGGTCAGAAATCCAAAACTAATTGTAAGCAATGCCAAAGGAGCGCTGAGTGGGAATTAAAGACAGTACGCCAAAGAGATGAGCATCTGTTATTATTAAAAGGGTTGTCCTACCATGTACTTAGTTATAAATAAAATAAATAATTAATCTGGTTTTTTTCTTGCTAATTTATTTATTTATTTTTTTAATTTGTGTTAAATTACTGTCCAGTCATTTTTTGGGGGGCTTACGCTATTGTAACAAAAATAAACGAATTGAAACAAACAAAAATATAGTAAAAAAGCAAATATATATATATATATAGAGCTACGTATTTCTTGGACCGCGATACATTAGAACATAGAAATGATTAAAATAATAAACAATAAAAAAATTTTTGGTCCTAAAATTACACATACAGTGGCTAGAAAAAATAAGTTGTCAAGACCAATGTATCTGTAATGGTGTACAGTAAATTTTATTTTTGTGTTAAAATTTTTTTTTCTTAATTTGTGCCATTTACAACTTCTTAGTTTTAAACTAAAATATATTTTATAACTAAAACAAATGTTATTTAAGTTTTGAAAAAGAAACGAAACTATACCATCGAAATTCATGTTGAAAAAATAAGTTGTCAATAAAGTAATATCCGCAATACCCAAAGGTTTGAGTCATAACTTTAACCAGTCTGTGTTTTACGGAGTACTCGAACTTAAAACGCTTATCCAGCAAAAAATTATCGAGTGTCAAAAGATACAATCTTTCATATCTTCTAGTTTTTGAGCCCTATCCTTAAAAATTCGGAATTTTAAACTTTCCCAAGCATTTTTTAGGATAGACAGATCTGTGCTCTGCAGAGTCAACTTTAGAGCATTTATATTTTCTCTTCTCAAACAATATTTAATCATTTTTGCAGTGTTGATTGGAGCATTGTCATGTACAGGTTGACGTTTTTCCATATAAGTCGTCTTCTTTTTGCTTTTTCCTCTATAATTTTTAGGGAGACTGCTTTAATTACTCTCCCTTCCGAAAGAATTTGCCTTTACCACTCGCCGATAAGCATCCCCAAATTATTTGGGCACTTTCTAACGACTTAAAGATGGATAGAGTACACTTGCATGCAAGCTGTTCGCTAGGGTTACGACATACAAACACCATATCGCAAGAATATTTAAGTGTATCTGTCCCAAGCACCCTACGGCAAAAATTTGGAGTCTTTAATATGTGTTCCTTATAAAATATTCAAATTTTCTGTTTGTTTGTCTTGCTTATATAATCAATTTTACCAGTAACCTGACTTTGCTTATAGATTTGACACAATCGAAAACGTATTGTATAGATCTAAGGTACCTTTTAGTCTTCATTTAACAACTGCGAATTGGTCAGCATTGAAAATTAGTAAAATTTGCATATTCATTTTTCCAGAGGCTATTTTATGGAACTCAGGACCCTTTTCTGCAAACTCCGTGTTCCTTAGTGAACTTTGGGATTACCTTTCAGATTACCGTTTGATTTTTATACAAGTTTTTTGCTATATATCTCTGCGTATTGCCGTTTTTATATAAATTAGTAATAACAGTTAGCTCTTTGTCCTTCAATTGTCTAATTTAACCACTTTATCAGTGAGATCTTTTTTATAAAAAAACTGACTAATTTTACTTATAAATAAATTCTTTGAATTTAATCGTATCTATCCATAAAATATTATATACTTGATTTAAGTTTTTCATATAACAACACGTTGAAACTTTAGCTGACAACTAAACAACACCCGCAGCTGTGTCAATAGAATGTAGTACCAATTCCACATTCTTTAACCAAATCGTACCAAAATCCACGTGTTTTTATTTTCATTACGATACTTGAAAAATATGTAAAAACATAACTAAAAGAGAACAAAGGAAGATTCTGAGATCATTTTAAAACCAAGGTTTCCTTTGACAATTTTTTTCCACATACTGTGTTTTATGTAGGTAATGTGCTAAAATCATGTCCACCACTGTATGCGTGTAAGCTTATTTTTGTCTTTGAACGCACACAAGCAAAATGTTGGTCAAGAATTTTACCCGTCTATCGGATCATGAAACCCTCCTGACTATTTTCGTTTTTTGAAACGCATTTGCATCTCAGATCGATGTTAAGGTTCTAGTGGGTAAAATACTTAAGATATATTTACAAATATTGCGAAAATTTTAATATTTAGCACTCTAAACTGAAGTAACACAAGTAACTGAAGTATACTAAGTAATTGCAAAAGTACTGAGAAAATTAGGAAGTTTTCCCTTCTTATTTCAATGTAATCAATAAAAAAGTGATGTGTCGGTCTTACAGACAACGAAAATAGTCAGGAGAGTTAAAAGTGAAGCTTAAAATGTTGTATTTCAGACGAGATATAGTGTTGCCAGATGCAATTAATATTACCAGAGATATTATATTTTAGAGCCATTTACCGACAATTTGTAACCGAAGTTTTTCGAACGTCCAATAATAAATTCTCGTAAATGACATTGATATTCTGTTTGAAAAAAAATTCCATATGATTTATGTTTTATGGAAAACTGTTACCTAATAAATGACAACCACTACTAGCTATTACGAAGCGTGTCCTGTCAGTCTAATTTTTGACCACTTTTTCAACAACTTCTGGTGTAATTACGTTTATCTACCATAGAGTAGCTTGAGAGACTAAACCTTAATTAATTGTTTAAATTATCTAAATTCTATCTATAATTTTTGGCTGTATATTTGGTTGTATTGTCCTTTGGAAAAGTTATTTGTGTTACTCTTTTACTTTTGCTATCAGTGCAGTCAGTGGCTTGTTATACTGTTGCTTTTTCTAAAAATTTCTTCTGCAGTTTTTTTTTACTTTCTCTGTGAAAAATTTATGAGATTATTATCACAAAGTTGTATAGTTTGCGGTCTTCTAATATTTTTTGGATTTGTTTTGTTTTTTTGTTGTTAAATAAGTATCATTCATACTTTCTGGTTCATATTATCTATCAACTCTTATTGCTGCTCTCTTATTTAGTTGTGGGATGCATGTATACAATAAACCGCAGATTTATGCAATTTTTTTTTTGAGAAATAGTTTTAAATCTATAATTAAAAATATATAAAATTACATGCTGCAGTGACCAAATATTAAAATTTTAGTCCGGGTAATTAAAAAATAAAATAATATTTTATCTCATAATGCTTAACTTGAAAGCATTTCTAGAAGAAAACAATTTTTTTAATATGACGTATTATATAAAAATGTTATTAATTAGCTGTCGTTATCCTTCAGGGTTTAAAAATATGATTTATGTTCGATTATTATTTTTTTTTCGCAAAAGTTTAATAAAAAATTCATATTTAAGCTCAAAAATAAGATTGTGTTATGGATTATAGTTTTATAAAAAGGATATTATTTGCTTTGTGATTTTAAAGTAAATATTAATTTGTCTTGAACAATATGCGTCACTTAGCTTATGTTTTGAGTGGAAAATGGAAAACAGTGTTATTCGTGTTCTCATTAAGCATTATTAAAAAAAAAAAAAAAAAAAAACACACACATTAAATCAAAAGTAAAAAAGACGTTTGTTGAAAGTTCTACATCTGAAACAGTTGGAAAATTCGCAATGTGCTTGCCAATCGGAAATTGAATGTGTGAAAGATTGTGGAAGTCCTAGTCATTTCAATTTCAATTTTAAATAATCACTTGGGCATGAGAAAGCTTTCCAGAACGTCGCACACAATCGACTAAAAGTGAAATCGTGTGACAGTTTCGCAAGAGTTTTTAGCGTTATTTAACCGCAATATGGATGAATTTTTGAACCATCAAGGACAAAACAGGGATCAGAACAGTGGGTTTCTCGACTGAATTTGGTTCAGAAAAAGTTATTTTTCATTATGCTTTTGCATGTGTAGTTTCCATGGCAAAAATTCATAATTAGGCTACGAATTGTTCTTTTATCAGCCGATTTCTACGAAATTAAGCCACGAGTGACGATAGTTTTGTTTCCCAACCTGAAAAAATGTAAAAATATGTCTCTGGTTTGAGTTTTCCGACATGATGATGACCCGAAATATTCTTCAAAACTTGTCAGAGAATGGTTGGGTAATTCAAAAGTAAGTGTTCAGTTTAATCGCATGATCTTAACCCTATTGGAAGTCCTTGGAACATCATAGATCGTAAGAAAAGAGGAATTCTAAAGAACAAGCACTCTACTTTTCATCGTATCCAGGAGGCATAATAAAGCAATACTAAAACTTAAATTGAACGACTTATTGAGGCAATGCCCCGCAGATGTGCTGCTATCAATAAAAATAAAGGTAACACTACGCCTATTAATTTTATCTTAAAGTTTTGTTGCAGAAATGTAGAAGTAGCTTTAGTTTTGATTAGGGAGATCGATTATTCGACTTTCCAAATACCGGTTTTCGAATAATATGAAAAACTACAATTTAAAAACAAAACGGTTAACCGGTTCGTTTATTAAAATAAAATTATTTTCAAATCTTGTTGTTTCATCAAATAAAATTGATCAATTTTGCCCAAAATTGATAAGCTTTTTGCAAGAAATGCAGAAATGCAGTTGCTTTAGCTTTGAACATTCGTTTATATGGTGATTTTTTAAAAGCTTTCGGATTTGTTTTAAAAAAACACATTTAGAGATATATATGAAATCTTTACTTGAGTCAATAGAACGATCTATAAAATTCAATGTTTAAAGATGATTTCATGTAAATGTTGACCGAGGCTACTCCTCAAATGGTTCATACGCTGGGTCCAATTTTGGAAAAACATATCGACCGTATCTCACGAATATATTTTTGAAATTTGGCTTCCAGTGCGTCAACCGTTGCGGACTTGTCCCTATAGACATTAGCCTTAACATAGCCCTACAAAAAAGGCGTTAAGTCTTACGATTTAGGCGGCCAATTAACCACTCTGAACGTGAGGCGTGTTCACCGAACTCGCCTCTCAATTGAGCCATTAGTTTGTGTGGCATTTGGTACCGTTTTGTTGAAACCACATGTCAGACAGCTCTTCCATTTTGGCCAAAAAAATTTTTTAATCATTGTACGGTATCGCCATTCACAGTAACGTTCCTGCCTTGGTCGTCTTTGAAAAAATACGGCCCAATGATGCCACTGCTTACAATGCTTCTGGCTGCTCTTCATACCAAATACGACAATTTTGCATATTCACGTATCCATTTAACCAGAAATGAGCTTAGTCGGTAAACACAATTTTCCGATAAAAAAGTGGATCTTCATCCAACTAAATTTTGATGATAAAATTCAATAATATGCAAGAGTTGTTCGTATGTATGTCGATTCATGGTTAAATTATAGGCCAAACTTAACATGCTTGACAGTAACATGTTACAAGAAAACAAAGTGAATAGAGTGAATGGAGTGTTAATATAAAACACAGATAAATTTTCCGCCTAAGTTTTTTTAACTCATTGTATTTGCCATAACGTCCCTGTATAAATCAGTTGCTTTAGTTATTTCCACGAGTGTACATATGTACTTGTGTGTGTTTTAAATCATATCCTTAAACATTTATTCATATGATATCTTAAAATGGTTATTCAATATTTGTTGTCTAAAATCAAATATTAACTTTAACATGTTAATGTCACAGAGAGGCAACTGATTTTTATCTACAGATTTTTAATAATAAGAAATTCTTTTTTAACTTCTCTTTAAAAAGTGTCACCACTTAAAGTAATAAACAAATATTTACCAAAATAAATCGTTTTATTTGCCTGCCAGCCCAAACATTTGGTATTTCATGCGTTGCCACATATTAAATTCTCGAAATATCTTCAACATTTTCATTCACGTATCGTAGCCCCTAACCCTAATTCTAAGTGGAATGAAGAAGAATATCAGTAAAGGATTAATAAAAGTGCGAGCATAACTAATATCAACTCAAAATATTTTGTTTATTTAGGATTTTTATAAATTTATCATTTTTTTCATTTATTATTGCGATTATTCATTTTATAATATGATATATGTAGGTATGTATGTATGTGTATATACATATGTATATGTTTTTATATGCACGTTTGATTCCTTTTTTCCTCCTCAACAGATGAAAAAATAAAAATGACTTAAAATAAAAGAGTGTGGGAAATGAATATTAAAGAAGTTAAATGATGACAGCTAAGGGAACAAAGATGGTTTATTAAAAAATAGTTTTGACATTTACAATAGATTATTTATTTGATATTTTTTTCTTCTTTTTATTGTTTTTCTCAAGAGTATTGTATATAAATCTTAGTTTATACCCTACACTACCACCTTAAGTTTTGACGAACAACTTAAAACCATATTTTATATCAAAATATGCTGCAAACTAAAACGAAATAAGTTTTAGATATAAAAGGCAAGATAACCATGCATTAAGTTCTTAAAGCATAGTTCTCTTAACGTAGGGCAACTAATGTTAGAGCGTCTTTTATCATAAGGTATACTCGAGTTTCAATTTATGGTTACATTGTGTGGCTGTAGAACGCACGAGTTAGGGACTTCTAAAACATCATCTCAACATAAGCGGAATGCAGTACTACTTCGAGTTAAAAGACTTTTACTGTAATTTAAGGCCAGTAAAGTAAAGGATCGGTCCAAAACTTACTCTGATCGTTACATATATTTTTAACAAAAAATTGTTGAATTTAATAAATTCATGTGTTCACCTCTGTGGCATGGTAGATTAGACACCTTAGTTAATATCCATCATCAGAGGTCAGCGTTATCACATAAAACACATTATTTCTACAACATAAATTTTCACGAAAACAAACTCCTAACCATAAACGAAAGATTGTCAAAACAACTAACTACGTAAACTAGAAATAACACTTAGTATAGATAAAGAAATCCAAAATATATTTTTCCCGAAAACAAAATATTCCCATAATACTAAATATAAGCAATTGTATTATAGACTAAGTAAACAAACATATTTGGAATTTTCAACATATTGTTACGTTTTAGCCTTTTTAAAATGTTTGAGTTTTTTTTAATTGCGTCAAAATAAAATAAATACCACCTTGTTGTTGTTTTACAGGTTTCATTTCCTCACTTTGTCTTTATACAGTTTATCTTAATACAGCAATTTATTTATCTTCCACTTTATATTCGTTTATACAACACTTTTATTTACGTCTTAACACGACTTTATTTTATGTCTGCAAAACGATAGCTATAACCAACTTAGTCAAAGCAGCCACCTTATATACCTAATTGCCTACAGTTTGGAAAGTTTCGGAAATGTTTCAAACGCTCTCACATCCTCTATGTTATGTCCGTTAATTTTAAACATGTAAGATGGTGTTACCCAAAGATGGTCGAATTGGCAATGCTGTTAAATACACAAATCAGTACGGCAATGCCGTCAAATACATAACACAGTACGCCAATACCAGGGTAACACATTATCAACCTTGACACAAACCAATAGACAAAAATCTCATAATACAGCCCCTGATGGGATGTATTTTTCTTTAGGCATTTTTATTTTCGTAACAATATTAATTACGGTTAAGGCAAAGAACCTCTTATCTCAAACAAGAAGATACACTCGTAATAAGTCTTAAGAATACATTTGAATAAAGCGTACACTTCAAAAAGGAATATATATTTTTTTGATTCTCTCCTTGAGAATAAAGTTAACTCTCGCCTACCAATCAAGAGGTCCTTGGTTTAATCCGAGGCCAAACCGTCTTAAAAAGAGAAAACATTTTCTACAGCGTTATCATCTTATAACATTAGCTAGTAACTAGTTATGAGTATTACTACTATTGAAAACTTCTCTAATGCATTTGCCGTTCGGAGCCGAATGGTACTGTAGGTACCATTCAATGAGTCTAAAAATAGAATCGAATGCAATTCATTGAGTAAAGAAGTTCCCGTGTTCCTCCCTGGAAAGTTATGGGAATTATTATTAATAAATTTTTAAATTTAGTAAATTCTCCGTTTTATCTCCGTACAACTCTTCAATCACTGTAGAGACACGTAGCTTTCATATAAAGAACTTATTATTTCATAAAGAACATTATACTTTACAGTAGGGTATCATATAGCTTGACTTGACCCATAATACATATTTACATACATGACATCTTACACATTTTTTTACGATATGAAGAAATAGCTCAATAAATACTTTCCCTTTTTCTATATTTTTGTTTTCTTTAGATTTCCTTGTTTTTTCCGCAAACAAATATTTTGTTTACAATTCTTATGCAAAAGCATTTTAAGGAGTCATAGTACTTTCTTCTGTTTGTTTGATACTCTTTATTTAACAAGGACATAACAATGACACACAGAAGAAACTGTCAAATGCCATAGTGTGGCCAAAAAAGAATCCAAGCAAAAAAAATACAATAATATATTAATTCTATACAAAATACTGAGGTTTCCAATGTGTTGGATATTTCGAAAAGTGTAAAAGTGTGGAATTTGTAAGGGATATAACAAATAGGGCCTTAATCTTATATATAAAAATGAATGTTTGTTTCTATGTTTCTTTGTTGGTTTGTTTGTTTGAAGTCTATAGACAGCTAAACGGCTGAACCGATTTTCTTGAAATTTTTACAGTATCTCTCTTTCTGTCTGGGAAGGAATTATAGACTATATAAATACCGCACAAGGTGTATATTGTCTATATCTTCAAGATGGTAACAGTAAGATTGTCTAAATTTGGCCGAAGTAGATTCACAGTCAATGCAAATCATTAGTCAAAAAAGTGGATTTAAACAAGTGGGAGTAAATGTTGATTTTAGTACATCTTGAATTGGTTAAAGCTAAAGTTTCAGAGTTTGGTCTGATTGACTTCATAGTCAATACAAATCATCAGACAAAAAATGAGCGGAATTAGGCAAGTGGGCGTGGTTTGGTGCCCATGCAAACTAAATATTAATTTATGTAAATCTTAAGAACGGTTAAAGCAAAACCTTCTGAATTTTGTTTAAGTGACTTTATGATCCATACAAATTTTCAGACAAAAAATGGGCGGAATTGTACAAGTGGGTGTGGTACCTCCTTTACAAATTAAATATTGATTTTAATATGTCTTGATAACGGTTAAAGCAAAATTTTAAATATTTGGTCTGAATGGCTTCATAGTCAATACAAATCTTTGGGCAAAAAACGGGTGGAATTGTACAAGTGAATGTGGTACCTCCCATACAAAGTAAATATTAATTTTTGTATTGTATATCTTGAAAACGGCGATAGTAGAAGGTACTAATTTAGGTTCAAACAAAGTCGTGAACAATACACATTATTAAATAGTAAATGGCGAGTTTGGATAAATGAGAGTAGCACCTTCCATTCATACTATATATTGGGTTTTATATATGCGGAGAAGGGCAAATATTAAAATTTCGATATCTACCCACATCAACCAAAAAGCGAGAATTGCAGATATTACTCTGGATAAAAGCTATCTTTTTTGATTTCAGAATCAATTCTAGACTCCATACTTAAAGACAAATTAAAACAATAAGGATAAATAAGCAGAAATCTGATCAGATTTTTTGAGCCCTGAATGTTTTCAAAAGTTATTAATTATATTATGTTGTATTTCTTTAAACTGTGCGGGGAATAGATGGTAAGTGTAGGTATACTGTGTTTGTTTTAATGTTTTTACCACCATAGAAACAAGCCTAGCTTTACTTTTAACTATAACCTTCGATTTAGGATCATATCAAAAACTGATATAAGTTTCTGCTTAATTCAGTGCATTTCCTAAAAGGGCTTAAGAGAAGTTGCTTTATATTAAACTAGCTAATCCCGTTGTGCTTCGCTCCCTCTACTCTAATAAAAAAGTATAAATATTTAAAGTTATATAAAAGTATATGTTTATTTCTCACAAAATATACACTCAAAAAACGTCAATCAATGATTCAACTGAATTACGAAACTGAATGTATGTATGTACGCAAAATGTATAATTTTTTAAATATTAGGTAACAAATTTTTGTACATGCCAAAATTTTTCTTGAATGAAAAATTTATGGAATTTAATCTTTAGATATTTCATAATTAATATTTGCTTGGATTTTTTCATTAAATCAGTTTTATAGGAAAGCCATTGGGATAAGGCTTTAGGGCTCTCACTGTAAAATTTCTATAGATATTCTACAATTAATGGTTGCTTTCTATGGGGTTGATTTTTCCCCCATCTTATCCTGCCGAGATATTTTTTTAGGAAGGGGGTTGGCATAAAATTTTACCGCAACAGTCGTAAAATTATTTGAAAATTAATATTTGCTTTGTATGTGGATTAACTCCACCCTGATTATATCTGCTCTAAATTTATTCCATTAAATTAATTTCATTAAAAAGTGATTGGAAATAAATTTGAAGACTATCGCTATAATAGTTTTTAAGATATACGATAATTAAACTTTCGTTTGTATAGCGTATGCCTCTCCCCCTGATTATATCCGCCTTACATTTTTTTCAATAAATCAGTTTCATGCGAAAGTAATTGGGTCAAAGTTTTATGACTCTGGCTGATATAGTTCTTTAGATATTATATATATTATATATATATACATTCCATGAAAGAATATGGGGACTTCTCTCAGTCAATGAGCTGCACTCGATTCTATTTTTAGACTTATTGAAAGGGACCTAGAGTTTAACGCCGGCTCTGAACGGCGAATGCATTAGAGCAGTTTTCAATAGTAGTAATACTCATAACCAGTTACTAGCTAATGTTATGAGTGTTTCTTTTTTTTAGATGTCTGGCTGGGAATTGAACCGACGACCTTCTGGTTGGTAAGCGGTTATCTTACCTACCATACCACAGCGGCAGCTCTTTAGATATGCGTTTGTTAATATTTGGTTTATATGGGGGTGGGAGAGGTACCCTGACCCTATCGAAAAAAATATGGCCCATGTCTCCTTCCAGCCATACAGGATGATACAATGAAAATTTCAAGAAAATCGGTTCAATTGTTTGATCGTCTATAGACTTCAAAAACACAAATATACATACATTCATACTAACAAACACACATTGATTCTTATATTTTGATTTTTCTACGCCTTAATACGGGTATGTGACCTTTTGAATTTCCAGCCTCCTAACTGAAATGGCAGTACTAATCCTACCAACAAGTATCTTCCAATTGATTCCCGTCAACTTTAGAGCAAGCTGCGTCATTTAGTTTGTATTTAACAGCCAGTGATAGCCGACTAATGCGTAATTTCAGAACAAAACGGAAAAAAGTGAATTTCGTCTGATCATTAGTCAAAAACCATCACTATAACCAAGGCTAAATACTGTCCGGAATCTGCACTATCAACCATTTATTCCAACTAAATGCTTAATTTAGAGATTCACTGAATTTGAAGCAGTTCATCGAATTTTTTCGTTTGAACTGTGCTATTAAAGCTCTGTAGGTATCTACTTTGAAATTTATTTATATGGTTAACGATTTCTTAGAGAAATCATTACCAAATTATGTCTTTATCCAATTTCTTTTCAGCAATTTTCCGATAAAAATATCCTTGAGACATTAATGTTGACCATATCCGAAGAGCTCTATATTCTTTTTCTACCCGTTTTAATTTAGTAAACTGTAGTCACTAACTATAGCTATAACTTTAATTTTATTAAGTTTTTATTAAAGTTTATCGCAACAGCCGACTGATATTAATGAATACTGAGAGTTGATCTATCCCGTTGAACCAAAAAAAAAAAAAAAAAAAAAAAATAAATAAAAAAAATTGTTTGCCTGACTGCAAACATGAAGCGAAAAGCACCAACAATGAAATTAGGTTTGATATTTTTTTGGTTTAAACTATTATTTAAAGTGCCTGGGCATGTCGCTCCTCCTACGGAAAGACATATATATACCGTTATTATTCATTGAATTATCACTTAAGAGGCGATAGCTTGGTGGAGAATGGCTGCGGAAGCTACCACCATGAATAAATTAGGCAGGGTACAGAGAGACTCGCTTGCCTCGGTATAACTGGTGCAATGAGAACATGCCCAACATCGGCATGGATTGACACCTTAGCACATCACATCCATGTGATGAGAGTAGCAGCATGTTTTTCGACGAAGGATCCAGAAATGCGTCGGGAAGTTTTTCCATTCTACACACGGTGGTCGGAGAATCGTCTTCGGTCTTGAATGTCATGTGCCTTGGCAGAATATTTGGAGTTGAATTCACGAACCGGGATTGTTGGTCTAATGAAGCCTTAGTTCGTTGTGGATTTTTATAAACTGGTATACCAATGGCCCAAAAAAATGACTGTATTGATGCTGGTAATCATGAACCGAATTGAGACTTGTCGATCACACTGGGGAGATCGCTGTGTTTTCCAGGCTGAGATCATGGCCATTGAAAAACCCACCTGGGTTTTATTGACTTTTATATTTAAAAACAACCGGATGGGTTTTTCTATTTAAATATTTTTGTAGCTCATTTACAACAAGAATAATTACAATTTATGTGTTGGGGGTACACATTATTTCTGTCCGTTTTTTTTTTAACTCAAAATAGTTAATGAGATAACAAATTTATTAAAATAAAAATGTATGAATTCATTGCTTGCATTTCTTATCTACCAGAAAACTACTACTACTTCTCGTCTTTTAAGGCTATCCACTTTGAAGCTGATTTTATATTTCTTTAAAAGAAGTGAATCGGTGACATGAAAAAAAATATTGTATCCGTCGAAACAGCCAATAGTCAGAAGAAGCAATGTTTGGACAATAGGGTGGGTGCTCCATTTTATTGTTTCTAGTAGTTGTTTGGCATTTTTGAGACGTGTGATTGAGTATTCTCATGCAAAAAAGTTGCCTGTTCATCTGTCTTTACATTTCGGCCGTTTTTCTTATAATGTATGGTTCAAACGAAGTAATTGCAGTCTGCTCCGATCACCGAGTTTTAGCAACTCATGGTACACAATGCCGCCTTGATCCCACTAATAGTGCTAAATTGCATTATAATTACCAAAACAACATGATTGCATAAACAAGCAAAAAATATTGTTGAAATGAATGAAATTTTGAAACAGTTATAAAACCAAATAAAACACAAAAAAACCCATCAAAAACCCAATAAAATCCGGTAGGATGGTCATGATCTGAAGAGAATGGCGATCACAGATGTGAATATTTGTAGACTATGCTAACAGACATCAGAGACGGAGGAATACATATTTTTCGAATGTAAAATTCTTGATAGGCTTAGGGCATAGGGTCTCATTGGGTGACATATCAGCCATTATGGTTTCAGATCTGCTGGTGTTCATTAGAAAGCAAGCTGATCTACTGAAGTAACTATAGACCGAAAGGGGCACAATAGATCCAATTGGTCGTATCTCAGAAAACTATCAAAAGGCCTTTTTAGTTCTATCTTTAAACTTAAATGCCCCTTCAATCCTTTTCACTCCTTTCTGTTATACTCGTATTCTGTTTTTCTCTATTTTTGGTGTGTAAATTCCAGTTTGGCTTTGGTGTTAATCTATTTGGAAGTAAAACGAAATGTCGGTACTTTCGTTTATGGATGTGTAAAAACCATAAATAAAAATATTTGTTACTTCCTTTTTACCAAAAAAAAAAAAAATCGTTTTGTAGTTTTTGTTATTCTCCTCGTTTTTTTTTTGTTACATAGGATACATGGAAGAAGTATTAGTATTGGATTCATTCATGGCCATACTCGTTGTGATTATCATCAAAATGGTGTGTTTGTTTGCATGTAAAATTTTTGACAAGGGTTGATAATTCATTGTGTCATGACAGATTTTATTTTCTATAAATCAACATTTAGTAATATTTTTCTGATGATGATAATATTTCTATTCTATTCTATTTTATTTGTCACATACTAATGTTGGTATGTGAATATTTAAGCAGAAGATTTCATATAAAAAATTTACTCTTTTTTATGTGGTTATATTTTATTTAAGAGTAGGATCGGGTCAATCTTTATGGTGATAAATATTTGCCAAAACAACAGATTAAATAATGGTTTTCAAACCATCGCTAAACCAACGGAAAATAAAAAAGGAAGTAAAGTATGAAATGGTACCTTTTAACAAAATCAACATGTCTAAAATTAGGGCAAAATGAAACGATTTCTTTGTCTCTCTATTAAAATGTTTAAATATATGCCATTCTAACACACTTTCATAACCCACATTTAAGTTAAAGTTGATTAATTGTTGTCCTTTTCGTTTTCTTACTCCACCAACTTATTTCATTTGCGTTTGCTGTTTAAACAAATTCCACATGAAAGGAATTTTATGATTGACGACGACTACTTTGCTGAAATGTTAAAATAAATCTTAAAAAAATTAAGTCGTTTTCTATATTGTTGTTGCCCTTTTGTTTTTGTTTATTTCAACTTTATGAACCTTTTACTATTGACCGGTTGCGTAATATTAAAAGAAGGGATTTTAATCTTATTTAAATATGAATAGAATTTAATATGTTTCTCATAAAGAATTTCATAAGATTATATCCCTTAAAATGTGGTTAAAGAGGATTAAAATTACTTGGACAATTTATTTCACAAGTTTATAAAGAAAATTTAATTTTAAATGTGTTTAATTTGTGCTTTAAATACTTAAAGTAATTTTTTTCGGCTTTAGTGAGCAAACTCTAAAGGCACGGTCACAAGGAGCAAATATTTGCTCTAAATGTGTTTGCTAGTATTTGAATAATTTTTTCCTTCAAAATAAAAAATGTTATTTTCTGGTCATACTACTGATAAATATTTGCGTAATTATGTTTGTTCAAATAACTTCTAAAAGGCAAATAAGAAAACATGTTTCCCATGCGGTCACACATAAAAATATTCGCCTGATAAAAATATTTGAACAAACTTTCAAAACAATAAACTCAATTTTTTAAAACAATAAATAAAAACGGAAATGGAAGACTTCGAAGCTGATCGGCTATCGCTGCCTTACAGCAGAAAGAAGAAAAACGTCGCAACACTTTAGTGACACTAAATACCCAAAGAGACTTTGGAACTTCGTCGCCTGTAGAACTTTTAACGATTACTCTTTATTGCCTGGCTACCGAAAACAGTTTCAAATCTATATAATAACTAGCTTTACCCATCTGACGTCGCACGAAAATCTATATATATGTACATATGTATATTAAAAATGGGAGATTAATTCCCTTTTTTCCCAATCCTATGTATATTTTTGCAACCTGCCTGTCTTTATAAAAAAATGCGATGATTTTTGACGTCTCCCGCTGGTATATTTATTGAGATGTACGATATTCATTATATTTTATGGTAGGTGCCACGCCTATTCTTATTAATTAATTTTTTATCGTAATGTGCAACTTGATAGTAGAATGGCATGTGAAAAGTTTATAGTACCGTGATAACTGCTTGTTTCGTAGGAATGGACTCTGAACCCTAAATTCGCTTTTTAGCCTTTATTATCCCCTCAAATTGCAATTTTTTAAAATGTACTTTTGTACAGCAAATTTTAGTGGATGATGAATGTTAGTAAACAAAAAACTTTGTTTTCAGAAGAAAACGTGTGCGTCATATTAAAAGAAAACTAATTATTTTTGATCGTTTTTTCATGATTTTAACGTGCCCGAGATCTAACTTTGAAAAAAATACCTTATTGCACTTTCGTTCGCTGGATCTGTATATCTGTGCTCCAAATTTCAACAAAACAGACTGAATAAACAAAATTATTTCCGCAAATTTCTGGAGTTGTTGAATTTTCAAAATTGTCTCGAATCATATAGTATTGTACTTCAGGCTATTTTTGATGCAACACAAAATTTATTTACATTGATGTAGGATCAAATGGTCAAATATCTGCTGGTGAAGTTTTTTAAAAAAGTTCTTTCAATAAGCTTTAAATAACAGTCTGCCTTCTCCAAAGACAGTACCAATAGGTACATTATCCATATGTTCTATATGCTCTTCTTGCTAATAACATCATTAAGAACTCTTAATATCAATTCAGAGAGTTTTTAATCATCGGCAGCAATTATGTATGTACGTTTCCGAGCTATACATAGCTTAATAAAGTTAGAACCACAAAAATGAAACTATTAACCATTGTTTTGCACAATTTGTTTGCAGCTGTTTGCTCATCAAACAAATTTTTAAACTCCAAATATTTATTTGGCTAAAAACACCTAAGGGAAATATTTGTTGGTAAGTATATACATAATTTCTGCGACCTATCAAGTAGAACAAGAGGGACTTCTCCCAATCAATGACATTGATGGAGCAGTTGATACGCTCGTACTTTTTTTGATACCATTTAAATTAAAAAAAAATACCGTTGTACTCCTCTAAAACACTTGATATCACAGAAACCCGGGTTCTTTAAAAAACCTAGCCAACCGGGTTTTATTGGGTTTTTTGGGTTTTTTGATGGGACGCGGTTTTTTTTTTAAATATAATACCCAATAAAATCCGGGTGGGTTTAATTGGGTTACCCTGTGGGTTGTCAACCCTGATTCGTAAGCTTATTTCAAGATTTCCAATGTTGAGTAATTATTACTTTGGTCTTCAGTTAAGTTGTCTCTCCTGATTAATGCCTCGAAAAAGTAATTTAAAAATTTCATATGATTCGTTAAATTTTTAAGTTTTTTTATTTCTTATTTTTTGGAATTACTTTTAAGGCATTGCCCGTCGTTACCTCCCTAAAATCCCTAATAAACATTAATTATTATTTTATTTAAATTATTATACGAGTAATTTTTAAAATTTAACAATTTTCCATATAATATGTACTTGTTACTCATCAAATCTATTGACAAATGGCAACGAAATTAAAATAAAAAGAATTATTCAATAAGTAACGAAAACTGCTTTTAATCAAAAGTGTGGAAAAAAGGTTGAGGGGAAACAAGAAATGACAAAAAATTATTTAAAATAAAAGCTGTTCTTAAATCCAACCAACATTTTTACAACTTTATTGTCACAATTGTTTTTCTCACAATATTTGTGGTCTTTTAGCACAAAGTGAATGAAAAAAGTAGAGTGAAACTGCTGGCTACTGCCATTGTTCCTGGCAATATTAAATAAGTTGCTGGACCACAAGCAAAAAAGTGAATAAAATAAAATTGAATGGAATGTTACATCAAAAGGACAGGGCTATAAAAACTGTTGGTTGGATTTGAAAAAGGTTAGTCAAAGGCGACTTTTTATGTGGGAAATATAAAAAATTTATAAAAATAAAAATGATAGAAATATAAGGATATAAGAAGACATATACGAGAAGCCAAAGAAGAATATTATTACGTTTTAAACTTTATTAAACGTTTGAGTTATTTTAAATTGCGTAGAAAAAAATACATAAATTCAGCGAATTTGTTGTTTTATACATTTCTTTATTTCAACAATTACCTTTGTACAGTAACTTATTTAACTTCCGCTTCCCAAATTACTTAACACTTTTACTAACGCCTTAGCTCGACTTTATCCTTTGACTGTTAAATTACGACTGACGCACTTTTAAAGTAAATTAACATTAATTGCGAATGTTGAACTCGTAAAAAATCCAAAACCTTCCATTTAGTAACGTTAATTTAAGTGTAAAATCTTGGTAGCACTGTTCAAATAAATACAGCATTGACAGGATTAGCATAGCCTTGTCACAAACCAATAGAATAACTTCCATAATAAAGTTTATAGCTCTAAGTGTACAAATGTTGGCGTATCTTTTCAGGCATTTTCATTTTCGTAACAATATTTTGAATAAAAATTTGCTTAAATTAACATCACTGATTTAAACTTTTTACTCTATTTTTTTGGCGGGGGTATATAACAACATAACGATATATTTAGATGATTGTCAGATCTAGCAATATTGTCAGAAAAATGTACAGAAAATGTCTTACAACCGTGTGAACTTACAATTTTTGTCTTCCAACATTGTCAGATGACAGAATTTTTAACCTCTGACGATAATGTCGTTTTAATTTAAAAAACATACATACATATGTATAGTGGAATTGCCAGACTTTCTGACAAATATCTTGCAACTGTGTGAACTGACAATGCAAATTGCCGAGTCAGTGGTCTTTGTGCCAACCACTGCTTTAGAACTATGTGTTAAAACTATTCTATATTAGATTACGTCATTAGTATTACCTAGAGGCTTACTTTGAAATGTAAAAAGTAACACAAAAAGTTAATTAAATTCAAAAAAATTTTTTTATTCGAAAGATCTTTTCGGCCATATGGCCACCACGGCTGTTTTTAACTAAGCGCATTGTAAACGTCCAACTTTTACTAGCATTGCTGGCCGTTTGTAACAAATAACACGAATAATGTTGGTCACCAAGGCTGGGTTTTTAGCATAAACTAGTGACTTCACGTGGCCACACTGATAACAATCGAAAAGTATCAAATAGCACGGTCTTGGAGTCCAATTGACAACTTCATTTCTCGAAATAAACTTATCGCTAAATTTTGATTTCAATAAGTCGATGTTGATGTTGATTTTGAGGGTGTGGTATAGTTTAGTGGTTAGAGCGCAGGTATAAAATACAAGCGGCCCAAGTTCGAACACCAGCAAAATACAGGTCAAAAAAATTTAATTGCTGCTTCGATTGTTTAATAAAGAGACTTTTACCTCCCTCCCGACAAATTTATCTAAAGAAGCCCCCCTGACCATCCATTACCTTCGGCGATGATGACAAACATCAGACGAATGATCAAGAGAAAACGCCTACTGGGAAAAAGTTACAGTGCTAAGTAGGGATCACCACCACCACTTAGCAAGAATCTTCACGACTACACATTATATGGAAGCGAGCTACAGTAGATTAATCATCTACTTAGCTTGAAAACCAACTTGATTACGGAAACTGAAACAAATCAATGGATGCTTTGTGGAAAGTCAATCTGTCTCTAATGGAGTGACGAAAAATAAATAGTCGATGTTAAAACCAAGTCTTGCCAGGATCAATATCAACAATATTTTCCAACAAAACACATTTATCATGGTGCGGTAACGATCGTTAATGACCATAACGCTGGCTCCGGCTTCATTATTGGAGAAATAAGATCCAATGCTGACAACAGCGCATACACGGCACTAAAAGAAGCATTTTTTGGATATAATGCAGTCTGCAGAGTCTGTTGTGGATTGGTTGTACTCCATAAGCTGCAATTTTGTTTACTAACAAACCCGTTAGGCAAAATATGAGCCTCATTACTAAAAAAATTGTGCGTCTACAAGTTGCTAGAATTGGTGGCTGATTTTCAAAGTAAATCTGGATAATTTAGTAGCCTTGTTAAAGCTTCAATCTACTCATAATGATTTCACAGAGTATTTAAAACATAAATGTCAAAAAGAGAGCTTAGTATAATAGTTTTTTGACAGTTAATCCTTCGATAAGTTCTATCGGGCTTAAAAAAACACCCTCCAGTTCTTTATTTGATTTTGGAAAGTAACATTTTTCCCTCTTTAGCCATATAATTGGTTTAATTTTCTTTTCCACCGCTTTTCTTTTAACCTATTCAATAGGCAGGACTATTCTATGTTAAGTAGTTCATATCGTTTCAATTAACTAGATCATTTAAGAACTTTTTAAACACTATTTTCCAATCGCTCTTCCAATAGAGAAGTTAATGTAACTATTGCAGTTACAAACTCTACGAAGAATTAAAAATTTGTCTGTAAAGTAAATTAAAAAATTTATGTATATCTCTTTATACATACATTCATATATATATATTTGTTGAAAACAGCAGAGGGTAAAAACAACTATAACAACATAAAGACCACAATGCACTGGTTACTCATTGGGTCACCAAATGAATGCACTGGGATTGAAAGCGGGAAATGATAAAGAAACAGTCGATGAATAATAACAACAATAATAGCACAAGCAATAGTAACAGCAGTGTAATAGCGGCAGTGGCAGTGGCAATGGTAGTGGCACGAACGAAAATGACACAACAAAATGTCATTAAATATTCAACAAACACTCGAATTTGGTCATTTGTTTTATTTGCATTTTATTCTTATATTTTTCCCCATTTTCACTACAGCTTTACGTTGCTTTTAATTTAAAAATTTCAAACATATTTTTTACATTTGGTCAAAATGCCACAATTGTAAGTGAGCGGTTGAGAAATAAAAGAACGTTACAGGATAATTGTATGTGCTATTAAATACTGTACTGGATTTATTTTTGAAGGAAAATTTAAGATAAAATATAAAATGATTAAGAAATTTATTGGAATTTGTTGTAAATGAGTTCATAGTCAGTACAAATCATCAGTTAAAAAATAGACGAAATTGGACAAGTGGCCGTGGTACCTCCCATACAAACTAAATATTGATTTTTGATATCTTGAAAACGGTTAAAGCTAAAGTTTCTGAATTTGGTCTGAATGACTTCGTAGGCAATACAAATCATCAGTCAAAATGTGGTGGGAACTGCATAAGTGGGCATTGTACCTCCCATGCAAAGTAAATATTGATTTTTGATTTGATTTGATTCTTGAGAACGATAATAGTAAAAGTTTCTAAATTAGGTTGAAACAGCGCCGTGAACAAACAATACACATCATCAGTCAGTAACTGGGCTAGATTAGATAAGTGGGTTAAAATTTTGTATATGTGGAGAACGTCAACAATTAAAGCTTCGTTGTCTATCCACATCAGTCAAAAAGCGAGTATTGCACAAAGTACAGTGGATAAAAGCTATCTATGTACGTATATTATATAAAAATCAATGTGTGTTTGCGCGATGTAGGCTTTCTCAAATGTTTCTATATGAACCGGAAAGAGCAAAGTAGGAAAAAGAGTAAAAATGTAACTCAGATAATATTTAAGATAATTCTTAAGATGGCGGTAGCGAAGCACTCCTGGTTTTGCATATATAAAAATGAATGTGTGTCTTTATGTATGTACATATGTACATACAGATGAAGTCATTGAAATAGGTGCCACCTTTATCGTATCATTTACGTTTTAAATAAAAGAAGTTAAAAAAACAATAATAGTTATTTGGTAGTGGAGCACAAAAATAGCACTGAAAGAGTTGAATAATCAGTAGCCACTATCTGCAGCATTTTTTAAACACTTTAGCTAATCTGTTAAGCTTGGAAAGTATGATCTTGCGGCAGGTCTCAATGATATTTGTGCGGAAGTATTGAGAATGTCTTTTAATGCAATGATAAATTATTTAGACATACATAATTTACCCCTAATTATGAGCTAAATTAAATAATTCTATGTCATTCAATATTAATTACCCTATGAATTACTAAGAAATAAACATTATCTCTATTTTTTTTGTAGGTTTCTTATCATTGCCATAGGTCATATATAAAAATTAGATTGTATGAGTTTAGAATGTTTTTTAGCTTTAATTGAAATATTTTTATCTTAAATTTAACATTGCACATTAATTAAATTGTATGTAAAGAAAACTATGAAATAATTGTATCTATTCAGTTTATTTATGTGTCAACCAAGTGTAAACTACTAAAAAATGCAGTGTGGACGAGGGTGATTCCTGTAAGTAATTTAAACAGCGAGTAACGTAATTCAAAATATCATGTAAACATGCTGTAGGCTGTTTTTTAGATGCACGAAAACTATCGATAGCGATAATTATGTTGTGACAGCAGGGAATGTCAAACTGTGTTGACATATCTTTTCAGTAAGTTAACACCACAACAACGTGGAAATTTACTTTGCAAAAAAAAATCTGTTCGCAAAAATTATAGAGCATTTTGTCCATCTTATGGTCAACATAATCGGCCTAGTGAGTGCAGTCAATGCTCGTTTTGCGACTAATTTGACTCTTCTCGATTTAAAACCATCAACAAGACAAAGAAATGTGTGTACCGAAAAGTATATTGCTGATGTAACTGTTAACTGAATTTTTGTTTCTAAAAATTAATCAGCTAAACATCAACGATATTTGATTCCAACAAGCGGAGAAACTTGTCATACAGCGCGCTTAACAATCGCTTTATTGCAAAATTAATTTGGCTTATGCCGATATATTCAAGCTACCATTGACGCCATACGACCAGTAGTCAAAAATTGGACTGAACGAATGGACCATATAGCCGCGGCGCAGGTATGTCGGAAATCATATTTGAAAAATAAATAATATACAATTATCTACCAGATTATTGGTATACAAGTCATAACTATCACATATGGTTTGTATCAATAACAACAAATATGGTATTCTGGAGGGTAAGTGTAAACACACATTTATTTAGATCGCTATAATAATGTCGAATTTTGTGCCTAAAAAAGATGTTTTGCGGGGAAGTCTGATAATCTTCTTTCATTTGAAGAAAACGCCTGCTGAAAGTTATCGATTGTTGGTTGGAGCTTACGGTCAATATGCTAAATCAATATGCAAAATCAACGTTGAAGCCGAATATCCAGGTAATGCTCTGCATTTGATGGGATCAGAAGGGTGTTTTGTACTATGAGGTGTTGAAATCAGGTCAGACGATGACAGGGTACCTGTACCGACCACAATTGATTCGTTTGAAGAGAGCAATCAACGAACAATGACCAGAATATTCGACCAGATACGAGGTCATCAATGCAGAACGCCTTTACTAGGATACGCTTCACTTCAGAACAGGGTATCAGAAATTGGCTTGATTCATTCTTTACTTCAAGACCGGAGCAGTTCTTTCAAAAAGATAGGAGAAAGTAGTGTCCAACGATGGACAATACTTTGAATAATGTATCAATACATTTTCTTATTATAATAAATGCATTTTTCAAGCAAAAAAATCGACATTATACCCAATATAATAAAAAGAAAAACTGAATTCCAACAATATTTTTGTCTTGTATTATCATTTAGAGTTCTCATGCTCTTAGAGAACACATTCTGTAAGGGAAAGCTACATTTTCAAACATTTCCGATTTAAAATTTGAAATCCTTTATTATCTTCTTATTTTGGTTTATAATTAGAACATTTCATAATGCAGTTATTCAAAATGAATCTTTCAATATTTACAAATTTCTATTAAGGGAATTAAATTAATCTTCTCTCTAACATAGCACTAATATGTCGTAAAAGTGTCAAATCATTAAAATCTTATTAGAGAACATCGCTTACATCCATCCAACCTCTTCCACCCTTAAATTTTGTATCTTTACATTGGCATTCAACAACCACTTTATCCTTAATTACAGCATATCATCAGCTCTATAGACACTAAGTTTCTCTCTCATTCACAGGATTTAAATGTTATTGTATTCATACTCGTGTGTGTATGTATACAAAAAAGTGTTAAAATCCTTAAAATACAATGAAACAATTGCACCAATACCTACATATGCATACACACTAACACACTTGTATACATTCATACTGTAACAGAAGTAACACTTTAACATCAATTAATAAAAACAGAGAAATTCAATTCAAATTATTGAATAAGTTTTGAAAGGGTCTTCATTAGATATAAAGAGGAAGGAGTAAGTGTTACGGATGAATAAATCAATTCACTCCATTAGTACTGAAATATCCCTTTGAAAGTAATTGGCTTTATTAAATCCAGAAAGTACGAGTATTTTTGAAAATCACTTAATAATGAAATGGCAAAACCTTTCTACTGCCTTTTGTTTAAAATTATTAAAATTAATTAATTAACAATTTCGTTTAAGAAGGAGTAGGATTATTATTTAAAAGAGCTTTACAATTTTATAAAAGTTATGAATGGTATACTAAAAATTTTATTTTTGTTTTACATTCTAGGTTGTGCTCTAAATATATATATTATTTAAGATGCCAAAGACATAACGGTAAGTCACTTCATTAAGTTTTGTAGTGCAATAAAATTAATTATTTTAAATTAAAATTTACAACAAAAGTATGCAATGCCATATGGCTTATCAGTAGAGTAAAAATAATATTAGAAAAAAATTATATAATATCGGGTGTTTTTTTTAGAGTTTCATAACTTTGAGATGGGAACACAACTTTATTTAACCGATTTAACAGCTGATAGTTGCTGTATGTGTAGTTTAGTTTGACAATTCATTATGGATAGAATTACACTGGAGCATCTTTTGCAAATTTGGAAATTTTTTAATCGAAATAATGGTCCTGTTCGCCACACTTCAAAATTCAAATTTTTGTTCTCCGATGAATCCCATTTTTGGGTGAATGGGTACGTAAATAAGCAGAATTGTCGCACTTGAAATGATGATAATCTACAAGCTTTTGTCGAAACACCATTACATTCTTCAAAAACGATGATGATCAGAATGTTACTATCGATGGTGATCGGTATATGGACATGATTAGAAATTTTTTCGTACCTCAATTAGCTGGCATTAATCTTGCAGACATGTGGTTCCAACAGGAAGGGGCCACATGCCACACAGCGCACTTTACAATTGATGTACTCAACGAAACTTTTGTTGAAAGAGTATTTTCAACTAATGATCCAAATAATTGACCAATAAGAACACGTGACTTAACCCCATTGATTTAAATTCTTTGGAGCTATGTAAAGTCACTTGCCTATGTTGACAAACCAGAGACAGTTGAACCCCTGGAAATTAACATTTGAAGAGTTATTAGCGAAATACGGCCACATATGCTGCGAAAAGTCGGTGAAAATAAGTGTTCCAGATTGCGCCTTGTACGCGCCAGCCAAATATAAATAAAATATATTTTTATGCTTTATTATGATTTAAATTTGTGCAACTGTAAAAGAAACATCTGCTATATAGTTTAAAATAACAACATACAGGAAACTCGCGGTTTTGTGAACTAATTACGGGTGATTATTTTGGTATTTGGGTTTGCAGCGTAAAAAAAATTTGTGACATGTGACAATACCAAAATGGTCAGTAGTTTTGACATTTTACCATGAATAGACTAACAAATGATAACGCTTGCAAATCATTAAATTTTATTATCAAAATTCGTACTGTGTTGCTCTATCGAAAAATTATCTTCAGCGACGAAGATCACTTTTGACTGGATTGCCGAATTTTGAGTGAAGAGCATCTAGTGACAGATTAAGAGCTGCTAATGCACCTTGACACATGCACTGCTTAGTGCAATATATGGGTCGGTGGCAACTTCTTTAAGAATGATGAAAATAGCAACATTACGTTCAATGAAGCTTGGTACCGTACTATGATTACCGATTTTTTTTGCCCAAAATAGAAGATTTAGATAGTGCCACACGCTACTATATCAGGAACTAATTGAGAGGCAAGTTTTGTGAGCATGTAATCTTACGTTTATTGACAGCCCAGATCATGCGATTTGACCCTACTAGACTATTTTATGTGAAGATAAGCCAGCAAAAATTCCAGCCATGGAAGACAACATTACGGCTGTCGGTCAGGAACTTGCTGTGCAGCACCACTTACTATCAAGCTCAATCTAATCAAGGATTAGGAAATTGCTAGCTGTTTGGAACACTGGAATGCTAAAAGGGGCTTCGCCACCCGAGGGTGGCGATCGGTCCGCATTTAGGCGTCGCTCGCAAGTATTGCAGACGGACTTTGGCCACTGTAGACTAAGAGTGCATCTGAAGAGGATGGCGGTCACAGATGTGGATGTTAGTAGACTGTGCTTACAGGTATCAGAATCAGCGGAACACAAATTGTGTGAATGTGGGGTTCTTCATAGGTTTAGATGGAAATGTTTAGGTGGACATAGGGTCTCATAGGTTCATTAGAAAAGCAGCAGATTTGATGAACAAACTATAGCTCGGAATGGACACAACAGATTCCATTAGTCGCAGTGTCCTACAATAGTGCCTGGTCGATATGATGAAAATGATGCACAAATTGGAGCTCACATTGGATCTCCTTTGGCGTACAGTGATGTTTTTTTTGTGGCAAAAAAGAAATTTTTTAAAAATCTAATGGTGCTATTCTATAAAGATGTGTATGATTAAGAATAATCCATAATTTGTTTTAGCAAAAAGTATCATTTTGTTATAGAAAAAATCTATTTGTCACGTCAGTTTGTTCAACTAAAACTGATGAAAATTTACGTGCCACAGCTTATGTGTGAAAGATATTTTCACTGATAATATTTTAGTGCTGTTTTAATTGAAATACAACACCTTCTTATTAATCAAAAAAAAAAAAAAATTTAGATTGCATATACATACAGTTTAGTGGATATGGGCGACTTAAAATGATCTTATATAACACTGGTCTACAAAAAACAAAAAATTTTCTAAGCTTTAAATAAAACTATATGGAATATAATGATTTTGATTTTAATGATGCTTTGAATTCAAATCCGTTTCCAGCTTTTTCCATCGGGCTCAAATTTCTTTTTATGGGCGTGGCAAATTTTTCGCCCAGATTATGGTAGTTATGTCAATATATTTCATCATAACTTGAACACGACTTGACCGATTTTAATGCAATTACCAATGCTTATTAACAAAATTTCCTATAAACCAACTGAATAATCTTTTTTTATATTTTCAACAGCTTCGGAGTTATTTGTAACTTACTCGTAGTTGCGAAAAAAAAATTTTTCGCGCAAAATTAGAGAAACTTTTTTTTCAAAGTCATAAAAAATTGTTCAGAATAAAAATTGTACATGCTAAGCACTTAAACTAAAGCTTAAAATGTTGAGCATAAAATAAGCTATAAATCATGACAATCGGTTGGCTATTACTGATTTTATTCAAAATTAAATGCAGGTACCTAACTTTGACCAAAATTAGCGAATAAATTTTTTCTTACAAAGTTAATGGAAATTTTCTTTTTCTAATATTTCCAAAAAGTTATAAAAAAATTCCTAGGATATAAATCTTAAATTTGAAGCATTAAAGTAAGTGTCAGATATATTGAAAGTAAAATAACCAATAAAGGTAGGTGCCTAACTTTGTCAAATATGTGTAGTACATTATTAGGCAACACACAAAAATAATGAAAGGAAATGTCTGGTAGGAAAAAATCAAATCAAATCGATTTGATTGTATGGCAGGTGGGCGTGATTGATTTTGATTAAACTTGGCATGCATCTTTTGTTTGTTTTGGAAATCATACGTGTCAAACTTGAAGACTTTTGCTTTGATAGGACAAATTTTATGCGAAAAAATTGATGTGGATTGTATGGGCGATGGGCGATGAGCTTGGCCAATTCCATTTCCATTTCCATTTTTTTATTTTTCTTAATTAATTCAATAAAATGATTTGTGCCAACTTTCAATGAGATATCACCACTCTTTATATTTTTTGCATCAAAATGTATGTAGAAATGCCACTGTACGGCGTGGTCGCAGGCAACATTTACATTAATAGCGCTAAATACACAATTTATTACAAAAAATAAGATTATTCGAGGTCTGTTTGTTTGTGAAATTATTTAAACGTTGAAATAAAATTTCTTTCCGCAGAGTCGTATCTTTAGGCTTGAAAACAAGAAGTAAACGCTCGAGTTTAAATCTGGAGATTAGAGCTAATGAGGTTGCAATTAGTAACCTAATTCATGGATTATGTGTGCACCTCTGCATTTTTCTGGTGCAAAAGAAATCTTTTGTTAGCCAAATGTGGCCCTTCTGTTTAAATCCTAATTAAATTAAAAAAGTTGGCAATTGAATAATGTTTTACCCTTTTGAAGTTAGTCAATGTGGATTACACCGAAAAACAAAACGATTGCCATGACTGTGTTAGCTGACAAACCCGACTTGGCCTTCTTTGGCGCCGATTTACCCCAAAAAATTCACGGTTGTGTTGTGGTAGATCCAGGTTTCGTCCGTGATCACAAACACTCATACATATTGCGGTTGAACAACGACAAACGCTGCTGTGAAGTTGTGGCATGATTTTGATCGATTGTGAGCAAACACAGCGCTCAGATTTCTCGAAAATAATACAGAGTCACGTGAGATGCCTATGGCTTGCACAATTTCTTGCACTTTTAACCTACACTAATCGTCCAGAACGTTCAGCATTTTCCGTATTGCAAGTTCACACTAAAATTTAGTAAACACTTTTTTACCATTGAAATTGAAGGCGCATAGTTTCTATAGTATTTATCAAGCTTAGACTCAGCTTGATGCTGGCTTTTTCCGCAAAAAATAATGCCTAATGATCACTCGAGATTCACTTTTTTCCGTTTTCTTTTCAAACCACTCGGTACTATGCGATCAATGGCTGTCAAAGGCAAACTAAATGACTCAGTTTGTTCAAATTTTGACAGGAGTCAACTGACAGATGTTTGTTGGAAGGAGCAGTGTTACTCTTTAACTTAAGAGACGGGAAATTCAAAAAGTCACGGGCTTAATGACCCGCACTCGTAATACGAACATTTTGTGCAACTAAAGTTTTACAAGGGCAGTTTGATAATTCCGCGACGTTTTATATATCCAACTTACTAGACTATAGTACTGTTTTTACAGCTAATGAAGACAGAAAACCTCGTTAAAAGGGAGTTACTATCAACTTTAATGGTTAAAAAATGTTTAACTGAGCTCCACTATTGTTAGACAAGCACAAAATATATCAAAAGATAAGGACGCCAAAAGCAGTTCGTCGCGCCAAATATAAGCAATTTATGAAATTATTTATACTGGGCTATTACACTAGGAAACAACAAAGAACGTAGTTCAAATACCAGGAGTACAATTAGAATTTATTTTTTCGAAATACGGATAAAAAACTGGTTTTTCGTACCTTCATGTTCTTATAAACAACTAATCAGCAGAATATTTAAAGCTACTCAATGGATTTGGAAAGTAGGAATATAGGCATTTAAAATGGTATACATATAGCCCATTTAAGTAGTTTCAAGAAAATTGTGTGTATTTAGATAGAAATAAAATGCTACTTTGCTTTTAAAAATCCGTTGGAAATTGACTAACGCCTTTTTTAAAAAGACTTTTAAACAATCTTCTTAAGAAAAAAAGGGCTAGAAAATCGCGGGGCTAAACACATCCAGCTTACAGTAGATTACGTGCTTGCTGAGAAATATTAAAGTGTTTCACCCACAAAAATTTTTTTATCCACGAAATAAAATTTGAAACTCTATGACTTTGGCAAATGCTTCAGGGCAAAACTGAGTAATAGGAGTGAGTGGAAGGGTTTGGAGACTGCATACTGCTGGGTTCCGGGTCATGTGGGAATTCTGGGGAATGAAAGAGCCGATGAACTGGCCAGGAAGAGAGCTTCCACTCCACTTGTGGGGCCAGAACCCTTTCGTGGACTGAGAAGGAGGGATCTGGAAGGGCATACTCAACGGAAATGAGGATAATAAGAGGCAGGACTTTTCTCTTGCCGTATGGGTCTGAGACAGTCTAAGCTTTTGTTGGGTAACTATGACAGGAGAAGATTTCAATCCTGCACAAGGATATCCAGAGACAGCCTGAGGATACTGATTGCAGGCTAAATGGGCATCTGAGTAAAATGGGATTAGTCCCAAGTCCGATGTGCAGATTTTGCGATGAGGAGAGCTATATAGATGGAGGGCTGTACAATAGATCTAAAGGTCGCAGTACTTTTATAACTCGATAATATTGTTATAACAATAATAAGCTAAATTACTGATTCCGTAAAAAAATTCAGATCTCTTAAGGTTGATTTTTCAAACCCAGTTCTTGTGAGAAGAGTATTCCAGCTAGCGCATTCTGAGCCTAGCATAAAAGATCCTATAAAGGGAAACGCCCATCTTTCTTACGGTATTTTTGTAAATATTATTTTTTTTTACCTCACCTAATATCACGATAATAGTCATCAGATAGAACGCCTCATTTCTAAGCAAAAATATATCATTATTACAGGATATAATTAGCGTATATATAGCATGTAAGGGTGTAGGCTATGAAAATACTGCCTATTTTAATTTCAGGTCAACGTTTTAATGAAAACACTTGAAAAGGCCAATTCAAATGTTTTCTTTCATTGGATTACGAGAATTACTTGAGATTGAATTTCTATTTCGATGTCGATTTCAAGTACGTATATACTTCTAGTTGTACTTGTACTTGTTGTTTATAGATTTTTCTTTTGTATTGAAAATTACATTTTCACCTTAAAATGTGTTCAAGTGATAGCGCTGTAAGCGTTTGTTGATTGAATGTTTTTACCTTTACAACTGTACACAACATACACATCCATACAATCTAAATTGTGGCTATCTTGTGGTACACATTCAATGTACGAGTACTTCATTCTCTCTTATTCGACCATAACTTACAGTGGCAGGCCTTCTTTCGAATGTACGAGTATTATTAAAATCAAAGAAAATTACAAAAATAGTATTCTCTCTTATTCTTCTACTGATTCTTTAAGTGGATTTCAAGTGGAAACAACTTGTTTCACAAGTGGTTTACTTTGTGGCTATTTTTCCAATATTGTGTTGTTTATTATGTTATTTTTCCATTTTCTAGTTTTCATTTTCGATTTATTTTCTCTCCACATTTTATTTGTATGTCAACAGGTCTATTGAGCCATGAGAGAAGAATAGGATGAAGGATTCGGAAAATTTTTTAAATCGAATTTTAAATGATACACCGATGTCCAACAAGATTAAGTTGTTCCCCTGGGAAAATGACAAACAAAACGAGACATAATGATTTACAATTAACAGGGTACCATCAAATCAACAGATGGTGTATACTAATGCAGCAATGCGAATAAGAAGGTTAGAAACAATAATTAAATTTAAAAGGGTGGGTTAGGTATGAAGGGCAGATACAATCTAAAATCAAACGATGATAATAATGATAATAAACTACATCTCCACCCGTAGACCACATTCCCTTTGCCATTGTATACCCACGATAAATAAAATCATGTTATCCAATTATAGTTTGGCACATCACTAAGTCCATCGTGAAATCGATTACCTAATCATCTAGATCGTAAGTTTTAGTTCATCCTCTTCCTCATGCATCACACAGAACTCTGGTGTATCGCTGTCCTATAGGAAGTTTCATGATCGTAAAAAAAAAATTCCTTTTATTTTCCAGATGACAATCCTAAGTGTTTTTCTATTCAGCCCTAAAAGTAATTGAGATCCTGATTTGTCCAGTTTGGGCTATAGAGCCCTGGATAGCCTGCAGTCAATAATATTACTCCACGAGATGTAGGGATATACTTCAGATTCATTCCTTTACTGTCTAAAAAGATGACGGTGATTTTACCAATTATTGCACATATAGGGACAGGTTTGCCCAACTATGGCCTGCTAGTTCGTCAGCAAGTTTGTTGTCATTGCCATCATCTAAAGTTTGGTTTACAACAAGCGTAGATCTAACGGTATGCCCCATCACAGCTTTTAGTTTTTCCAGGCCGTCAATACAAATTTAACCTGCTCCCCTCCTGCAATATTGCAAACTATAATCTTATAAAGCTTTTCTACTTTAAGAAAAGCTAAAATTTCACCCTGGAAAACCTGTTATCTACACGAAAGCCGTATACTCTTATTTGGAACATACATTGCTGCTCCGGTGCTCATATCCATCAAACAGCCCAACTATCAAACAGCTTAGCTGATCCTCTTCATTTAACCCAGTCAGCTACTTTAAATTAAATTCAAAACTGGTGGTTTTATAATTACTGGATTTAGGGCATACAGAAAATTGACCACCTACATTGATTTCTGGGCAGAATATACAATTTCCTCGGCTTCTTGACTTAAACGTTGAGTGCAAATGCTTAAAACAAAATACAAGCAATAGCGCTTGTTAGAGTAGTTTAAGGACTTGACTTAGCTCCAGAAGAAATAATCTGGAAGCTTCCAGACATGTTATAGCGGCGACCAGTTAATGGACATTTACCGTAATTTTACCTATACAATTTCGACCGTTGTGTAGTTATATTCTTGAATCTAAAACTCCGTTGTATAGATGTTTTAAGGCCCTGGCTACACTGATAGTAACAGTGTTTTCTATGGAATTTGGAGATAAATAAGACCTAATGATGCCTTAATGTCATGAATCAAACAGTCAGTCCTTTTTATGCAATGATTCAAAATTATGGTCAGATACTTTTGGATCAAGGCCATGAAAAGAAAAGCGTTGATTATACGTAATTGCGCTCTAATTGCTTTAGCGGTTAACTAAAAATGTGCATAACATGTTTAGGGTGTATCATGCTAATGCTAATTATAAGTAAATAAAGTTTTTGGCTAACCTGAGTTTTTAGTCTCTATTTGGTATAAATAAAAAAGGCAAGGATAGAAATAATGATTGCTTCGAAACAAAAGTATATCTTCCCAGCTTTTTATAGAATATTTCCGAAGTACTTGAAGGCGTATTTCATTCATAGGTTGCTGACATCCAATATTGTGCAACTTTTTCGAGTACTGCTGGCCGTAAGTCACAAATAACGAATATTGTGGGCCTCAATTGTTGCTGGTTTATCAGTATAAGCCAATTACTTCACGTAGCCTCACAAACAATAATCCTGTTGAAATGACATCTCGCCGCGATCATGATGCGGTAATGATCTGCTTTGACCGTAAAGTGAGTTCCGACTGGATTTATGAAGAAATAAGGAGCACCAGCTTGTAAAGCGCAACAAACGGTGTATTTTTGTGGATGCAATGAAGTCTTTATGGCTTGTTGTGGATTGATTGTTAAGCACAAAAATGAGCCTCATCGTCTCGTATATATAAGTTGCTTGAATTATTAACTGAATAATCTGAATAATTTGGCAGCGCTGTTAAGCTCAAATATATTCATGGTCATATGCCAGAGTATTGTGATCATAAATGGCAAAACGTAAGCGCAATGACAGTTCGTTTGACTGTTAACCCTTTCGTAAGTTCTAGCAGGCTTAAAAAGTCACCCTATATATTACAGAGTTGTTTTCTTTTGAAAGTATTTTAAATAATGTATAGAAAATTAATTGACTTCCTTTCTAGGCGTATAAAAAGTTAATCCATAATAATATTTTCAGTTATGCGAACTGTAGTTTGATTAAAAGCTTTGTGAGTCGATAGTCGAATAGACGAATGGATGCATAAAACGGTTGCTGATTTGATCGCTCTTAATTAAGTGAATTTTTGTCTGTTATTTTCATGCACTAAAGACTTTAGGAAATACCCAATGTATCCAAAAACTTACGATGATGTCAGTTATAGTTAAGCTTTTGAATTAAGAACATCCACGTTAAGGGATTATACAATGCAGATATTTTATCGATGGAAGGAAGGAAGAAGGGAGAAGATAGATTTTAATAGAGTGCGATTGAGTGTTTTTAACAATTATTGTCAAACAGAAAAAAATCCTTTTTTTTTCTCGCAAACAAAAATTATAAAGCCAATAAACAAATAAGTGTTCGTAGAGAAAAAAAGTATTAAATAGGGATGGAAAATTTGGACAGGGCACAAAATAGAGGCCATAAAAATGGAAGTTTATTGAAGCGAACAACTAATGATAATGGACCGACCATCCAAAAATAAAAAAGGGAGAAAAAAATAACAGCCATTATTTGTGAAAGTACTTTATTTTCATTTAACACATGCGACCTGCTTTCTGCTTTATGCCACTAACAGTTAAGTGGCAAAAACCTTAAAAAAGACGGGGTGTAGAGGGCTTATAAACACACAATTATTTAAACAAAATTTATGATGGTCTTAAAACAACAAACGAAAATCTTCTTTTTTTTAATATAAAAAAACGAAATAAACAAACTTTACAAAAAAAAAATTATATAAAAATGTCAACTAAAGAAAAGAAAGTGTTGTGGGTGTTGCGGTGAAAAATGAGGAAGAATAAGAGGAAGAAGGAAAGGGAGAACGAAAGGAAAGTTTATTTTTTTTTAATACTCTAACACAAATTAAAAATTATAGTCATTTTTGTTTCTTTATTGCGGGTTTTTTTTATTATTATTACTGTCAGTGCCATTATGGTGTTTTGTAGCCAAGAATCTTTCTTTCTTTCTAGTTTGCTTAGTGGAATTCGTATTGCAGAAAGAGACATCAAAATTTAAACCTTTTAAACGACATTTAAGTTTCATTTTCCCCTCTAACTCCTCTACTTTTGTTTCGCTTGTATTTGTACAAGGGCAAGGAAAGAAAGGTCATAAGATAGAGAGTAAGAAGAGTTCAGAAAGTTCCCAAGTGTAATATTAATGTCTCAATATATTTACATTGTATTGTATTATTTTTGCTCTGGTTTCGGATTCTATGTTGTGTTGGATTTGGGTTTGAAATTTAATGTGACATTTTTCGTTTTGTTTTTTTTTTTTTTTTTGTTGTCTTTGTATCCTTTGGTTAAAGCAATAGAGCCATAACTGAAGTTTGTCAAGTAACTTGCGACATCATGAAATATGTCTTAATTCATTATTCATTTTAATCAAATAGTAATTTGTTTATAACTTCTAAAAGGATTTTTAATAAAAAAAAAACATTTACAGACATTTCCGGCGTATTAAAAAATTAACAAAAAATAAATGACATATACATCGGCCATAACGCTCCTTTATGTATATGGCACCCTGCTGTCGCGGCAAATATCAAAGTAAACTCAAAACTTGATTATTTTCTAAGAAAATTATCTTTTATCACAGCATTAAAATTAAAAAACTTCCTTCTTCCTTTTTGTGACTCTGCTGCTAGTAAGTTCGATTCCACCAAGAAATAATAAATCTTAATTTTCCCTTGTTTAAGTTAAAACTCAATAAAGCTAAAATGAAGTAAGATTTGCGTTCTTAAAATGTAGGCCGTAAATCGAAATTCCGTATAACAAAGTAATATATGCTGAATTAAGAAATGCCGTATAGAGAGGTATGTATTGTAAAAATCAACGATCTCCATATGTTTTTTTTCTTCCATTACTTTCCTTAGAAGCTTATGGCTTCCACAAAGCACCTAACATCTTGAGCGTCTACATGATTTTCCATGATTTCTTGAGCCTTGAGGACTCCACTTAAGTGGAATTCTGATAATCTTATCGGAATGGTGTGACCGATCGAACCACATTTTCTTTTCCTTATCTGCTTTGGAATGGGTTCCTCATTAGTCATGTCTCACAGTTATGAGTTACTTAGCTTATTGAGCCTGTTCTCACGTCTGTTTTTACGCCGACATATATAGTCATTGTATTTACTAGATGGCAGAAACTATCTACATATGCGACTGGTTGACCTTGTAACGTGATGTTTTCAATGCTAGTCTTGTTTATTCTCATGGCCTGTGTTTCCTTGATACTAATTTCAAATCCAATATTGCGAGGTCCTCTAGTTTCGAGTGCATATTGGAGATATGGTAGTCCAAATCTTTGAGTTGGCTTGAAAGACTCCATATTTTCCCACTTCTCGTTGAACAGACTTTGTTAATTATGTCACGATGGTGAGGTGGTAATGGGCATTATTGTTTAACTCTAGCATTAGTGTAGAATGGTTGATTGGTGTGCTCATTATGAAGAAATGAAAGTACTGCATTCTCGTGCATTGCTCTAATTATTTGAATTATCGTTTGGGGTACTCCCTTTGCCATCACTGCTTTACATATTGCAGTTCGTCTGATGCTACCAATCGCTTTCTTATAATCGACGTAAAGTAGATTCAGGGGCTACGCCGCATCTATACAGTCTGAAGCCTGCCTGTTTGTCTCAATTGTACTTTACTTTAATGCATTTTTAAATATAAACGTATAAATGGCCCACCCGATACATTGACATTTGCAATGTATTAAAGTTTATTTGGACTTAATACTTGCAACAACAAATAAATACCAATAATACAATTCTGTGCTATTTTTCCAAAAATTTCCAGTTATGTATTCAGAACTTTTTAGAAATTGAAGTACAATTTTTGGTTTTTATCCTGTTATATTATGTTTTGTACTGTTAAGATATTTAATTGTTGAATAAACCGTTTTTTCTGTTAACTAAGAAGAAAATTTTGTTTTTTAAGAGCATATTTTTAAACTTTTAGATCATAATTCGGATTTTTACTGCATATTTTATGCGCATAAAACTCTTTTTTAAGAGCATATTTCTGATTTTCCTGGTGATAGGTATATTCTGCAAATAATCCTCTATATTATTGTACTCGTATGCATTGGTGAAGATCCTTGCTAAGTGGTAGTGATGGCGATCCTTGCTTAGCATTGCCATTTTTCCCAGTAGGTGGAGTTTTCTACTGATCACTCGTCTTATGGTTAGGGTGGGTGGCTTCTTTAGATGGATTTATATGGAGGGAGGTTGAAATCTCTTTATTAAACACTCGAAACCCCAATTTTTTTTTTCGTCATGTCCTGTGGTGGATACGAACCTGGGCGGTCTGTGTTATATGCTGTGCTCTAATCATTACATCACGTCATCCAATTTGTGCGGTAATGTAAGAAAATTTTTATTCTATTTACGAAAACATTGTCAGAAACAAACAAAACTGCGCTTAACGATTGAATTCCTAATTGAAGAAAATTAAGAGAGACCCTTGAGATATAATTAAACCTGGAGTGTTATTTTAATTTTAGCGTCTGAATGTTTTTATAGGGATTTTTAGACTTTGGTTTACTTGTCACAAACATATACCCATTATTCTTCATCACTTTGTCTTCTATGCAAATTAGTCACTTTACTGTTCGCTGAGACATACATATCTCATCTGTAAAAAAATTAAAAAAATAAAAATAGCAGCAGTTAATCACTATAATGGCTTATAGAATGTTGCGTGAGACTTCGAATAACTATGTTCGCTATTTGAATTACTTAGACAAATTACCTCGTAATTCGTTTTGATAGTTCTTTCTCTTTTTCACAGGAAATTTAATAAAAACATAAAGTGTGGACAAACAGAGAATTAAAATTAGGGATCACATTGATTATGTAGTAATTCACAAGGCGATTCCCATTAAAAATTTTTTATATGAATTTTTAAGTAATTCAGCATATAATCATGAAAGAAAGAAAGAATTACGAAAACAGGTTGTCGTATAAACATGGCATCATGGTGTTGGTGTTTTGAGAAATTAGATTAAAATCTGTGGTGGGTATCGAATCCATGACCTATCATACTAAGTATTAACCCACCGGACCACTATGTACATATGTCCAACTACTGTCAAGTTTTTGCATACATTAAATCGAACCTGTACTGTAGAAATATTATAAATTTAACTTTCCAGATCTGTGCCTTTCTAATGAAATCTAATTTTAAATTATAAATTACTCAATATTTTATTTGTAATGTAACAAACATGTCTACACGACCTTTCATATACTTCGCTCTATTTCTGGTATTCATTCAATAAACAGATTTGTTTTCTTTAAAAATATTTTCTTTTTGTTTCTCTGCTTTGGTCAGAATATATACTGGAATAAATAAGACAAAAGGAATTAAGTAACGACAAGAAAAGTATTTCGAAAATAACTAACAACTCTATTCAAAAAGAGTATAAATGTCAGTACCAAAGTAACAAAAAAAAAGATATATAACTTTAAAATGGTTAAGATACTAGCAACTGAAGTTGAAGGTGTCAGATGTCAGTCACTTATATTGCAGTTAAACCATTTATAATAATGGTAGTAAATAGATTTTTTTTTTAAATAATTTAAAATGAATTAAGAAAGTTTAAGTCGATTAGGCTATATGATATCCTCTACCATAGTGTACTTTACTTTTGATGTGATAAGTTTTCGGTTTCTTTAGCTTTTGTTAAATTGTACCGATTTATAGTAAAAGTTTATGCGTTGCTGGATAATTTATTGGCCAACTTCTTAACTCCGGGTATCTAAAGTAGAAAATGTAATGAAATACTGCCTTCATTAAAAAGTCTCCGGAATAACCCCCGTGTGGCGGTCCCATTGTTCCGATTTGAATTTTTTATTTTTTTTGTTATCATGGTACATCTGTTGTTGATATTCCCGTCATAGCTTGATACATGCATTTTTTATATTCAGCTTTCGGTATGACCCTCAGGGCTTCCTGCGATTTTTCCATTATTTTCTCTCGACTGCTGAAACGCGTTCCCCGTAATGTTTTTAAATTCGATTGAATAGAAAGAAGTCATTGGGAGCCAAATGAGGTGAATTCGGTTCAAATATTGTTTAAGTGGTAAGTAGGTAGGTAGGTAGATAGAATAGGTGGTGCCGGAGCATTCGACCCAGATACCATAGAGGTCCATTGTGGAAACCTTTAAATTAAAGAGAAAAATGGATAGAAAGTAAGAAATAAAGAAAAGAGAAAGGAAGGTATTAAAGAAATAAATAAGGAAAAGGTAAAGAAAAAGAGATAAGAAAGAACACCTAAATGGAAACCGGGCTTCACCCGACAAGCCTATACCTGATATATAACCCTACAGGTCACAGATTCTGTCTGGCGCAACCTCACCTAATCCATTGAAAAAGCCTCGGCCCAGCAACCTGAGCCTGCGCCTCTGAAGAGCCGGGCAATTGCAGAGAATATGTTCCACACTCTCTGGCTTCTCCACGTCGCAACAAACTTGGTAGAAAATTTGGATGCTTCCCATAGCTCCACCCTTGCGCTTAGAATAATAGCATGAATATTAACCGATTTTAAGTTTCTGATATGGAAAGAAAAGCAAAAGAAATAAAGCTACGCGGCTTGTACGCTAATGCCGGATATTCATAGATGTATCCCCTTATTTACATAAGAATTTTACTAGAATGCCTAGAATTTTTCATTTGTTACATTTTTCATCAAAAAATTTCGAATAATGATGGCACTGTGCGACGGTGCGTTATAATTTTGCAAAATCCACTTGCCTGATGTTTGGATTGCGTGTCATACTCATAAATCCTATCTCGTCTCCAGCAATGATCCTTTTGATAAATGTGGAATCGGATTCAGCCTCGCAAATCATGTCTTTTGCGACCTCAACACGGTCAAAATTGTAAAAAATCGCCAACACACATAGACATAGATGTACTCTTGGCGACATAGCTTTTGCGGGAATATCAACAACAGATGTACCAACTTAACAAAAGAAAAACTCAAATCCGAAGCTAGTATATGTAACCTAAATCACTGAAAATGATAATGATGGCATTGATTTTAATTGAAATTGCTTTATGAGATAATTATAAATACACAGAATTGATATACTCGTATAATAACAAATAATAAATACTCAAAATTCAGCTGTTTGTGTCAGCCGCATCAAAGCATCTAACATTTATTTTAATTATTTATGTATGTATGTATATGAAGAAGTGTTTTAAAATTAATCCCCATAAATTCAAATTTTATTTAAAATTTGTTTATACAAAATATTCTTTAAATATGTAGATTTCAAATACATTTTATTTATTTTTAGTAAGTAGTAGTAATTTTTTCCAAAAAATCTCATAAAAAAATCAAAAAACAGATTTTTATGTGACAAATAAAACAAATATACATACATACATATAACGGTCTAGAAATAATAAGGTCTGCTTAATAGTGTGGTGAATAAAAAATTTGGCGTCACGCATAGTCGGTTTTGTTTTGTCGTATAAACAACCCCAATTGGATCCAACTATACTAGTACGGGTGGGGTTGGAGTTGTGTAGTGGTTAGAGGGCACGCATAACAATACAAAAGGCCCAGGTTTGAGCCCCAGCAGAGGACAACACGAAGAAAAAATTTAATTGTGGTTTCGAATGTTTAATAACAAAAAGGCTTAAACTTCATCTAAAAAAAATAAAAAAAAGCCCCCCATACCTCTGGCGATGATGACAAAGATCAGACGATTGATTGTGGCAACACTTTGGATATACTACTTATATACAACTACACAGCGTTGTAAAACTCTTGCGTTTTTGTGTTTTTCTGTCAAATTTAAAATTAACGAAAAAACTCTCTTTTGGCGTCAGTGCTGAAGAAACACTTAAATAATAAATAACAAGTTTTCCCCGAACAATTGCGTTTGTTTTTATTAAAACATTATAGTAGACACTATATGGTCAGGAAAACCACGCCACCTACTGGGAAAAAATTACAATGCTAAAGTAAAGATCACCACCAATTAGCAAGGGTCATCACCACTACACAAAAAAAAAATCATATGGAGGAAGCTACAGTGGATTAATTATCTACTTAGCTTGAAATATCAAATTTTTAAAAAAATATTGAAACAGAGCAATAGATGCTTTGTGGAAAGCCAATATGCTCCCTAGAGGAGTGACTGAGAAAAACAAAGTACTAGTACGCGACTAGAACCAATGGTACAAGCAACTTTCCAAGCACACAGCATTCGGATGGTATAGAAAAGCGGTTTATGTACTAGTTAAGTACTGGTTAGGTACTAGCTTAATTTCCGGCAGGGTTAAGGACCATAAATACATATTTTCTTGATTGTTTTTATTTATAGTCACACAAAAAAATGTGTTTTCTTAATATGTGTTAGTAAGAATTTTATAGTCGTATTACTCCCAAAGTACTGAACTGATTTAAATAAAATTTATATTGTGCACATCTATACAGAAACAGCTTTAAAATCTAAATCCATATACATGGTGGACATTGGGTTAGCACATTCCATGTATGCTGCATTGAAAAGCGCATATTTTTTTCTAGGTCTCCCAATCGAGGAAAGTATTTACCTACAAGTGCTGTCTAAGGTGTGATCTAAATGTACCGTAACTTCTTTTTATTTTATTTCACGGTTTTAAATTTTATGTTTAATTTATTTTCAAAAAAAAATATATATATGTTATCAGCGCTAGACAGCAATTTAGCACATTTTACAAATATTGATACTCTTCACAAATTTTTTATTTAAAATCTTAAACTGGTAAATTTTATGAATGTTTTATTTCAAAAATTGTAATAAAAACCATAAAACAATAAATAGAAATGGATCAAGGGTAAGGCATTAAACACATAACCAACAGCAAGCAGCAAGTTGTTCATAAATATTTTGAAAGCAGCAGCAGCAGCAATAAAATTAGGTTTCATTGTCATCTGATTTATTTGTCACAAAAAAATTTGTTATATAAAATATTTCACAGTGGTGACATTCAAGCTTTTCAAGTCCACCAAAATAAAATATTTTTTTAAAATATTACTCAAAAATATAAAAATTAATGCAATCACGTGTTTAAAACTTTTTAATTATTAACATAAATGTTGTTTGATACAATTTTTTAATTTTATACTGTTGCTCTCTGATAAAAACTACTTTTACGTTTTTTTATTTAAAATTTTATATTATATTGGTATCACTAATTTTTGTTTTGATGCCTAAAAAAATAGAAATTATTTTATGTTTAGCAGCAACAGCAAAGGTTGTTGTCTAGGCTTTTGTTGTGCTGCCTTTCAAATAATTATTTCCATATAAACGTATGTATTCGAATTTTGACAGTTTGCTGCCTGCTGCTTGCTGTTAGTTATGTGTTTAATGCTTAAATGTTGTTCAAAGACATAGTGGGAAGTTATTCATCAAAAAAGCTTCAGAGAAATCATCGTTTGTGACACTGCTTTTCTATTAAACTGTTACAAAAAGATGGTATACAATGATTAGTTTATATTCAAGCCTATTGGACATATAAAAGTATTACACAGTGAGCTAGGTCTAGAAAAACAACTTGAAAAAAGAACTCCTTTATTTAAAGAAGGTCGGTTGAAGACCGCTTTAAGTCTTCAACTCAATTTTAAAAGAGTTTTCAACAATATTTGGTATCGACATATTCTCGTGAAAAAGATGAATTGTACAACATAAGATACAAGTATCAAAAAAAAAAAAAAAAAAAAAAAAAAAAAAAAAAAAAAGTCCGAAATTTTATTTTGCTTGAGCATATTGTAAAATAATCGTTTTTTGGAGTGACTAACCCAAATTGTTTCGATTTCGATCTGATGGAAAATGTTATATAGGGTTTTCGTCAAGCATGCAAGCCAATCCCAGGTATACATCAAAGACAGCAGGGCATGGTGCTGGAAATGTGATGGTTTGGATTGCATTTTGTGTGCACGGTGTTGGTCCTGTAATTCAAATATATACGCAAATGGATCAGTGCGTTTAGAAGGAAATTGTTTTGAGCACAATGACTCCACTTGCAGAGTAAAACATGCCACTTAGATGATATATAATGCCTAACATTTATCCAGAATATATTTCACGTACAGAGGAGTGTTGCTTAGAGAACTATAGAATCGACATTTTTAATTGGCCAGCTCAATCACCAGATTTTAGTCCTGTAGCGAGCCCATGGAATGGACAGAAATCTGAAAGAAATGGTAAAGAATATCAAAGGAACGTTGCATGGGACTTGTAGACGGTATGTATGCCAAGGAGATGTGAAGATGATATTATGAAAAAGGGTTATCTTAAATAAGAAGTTTTTTTTTGTTTGCTAAAAATAACTTTAAATTTCTGATAAACTATTGTCGTCATTTTTTTTAGTTTTGCTGCATTTTAACAAAAAATTAATTAATTGAAACGAACAAAACTAAAGTAAACTAATGTTACGTATTCCTTAGACCACGAGTGAGTATTAAGACATACAAATGATTAAAATAATAAACACGTTAATAAATTTTTGATCCTAAGAGGTACACATAGGTGATGTGCTAACCCAATGTCCACCATTATATATTTTTCTAAAATCAGTGCAGTAGAACGGATGTAAAACAGATAGAAAGAAATGTGTTAGTCTATTAATTTTATAGGTAAATATAATTGTAATTAAAATATAATTATGTTTTAATATTAAAAAAAAAATTTAATTTATTGCGCTAATCGCTAATATTCCTTGCGATAACGATTGTGATTGTCTTTGCGATAACGAATGCGATTATCATTGTCATAACTATTGCGATTTTTTGTCATAACTATTGCGATTTCCGTTCTGATTACTTTTAAGATTTCCTTTGTCATAATTGTTGCGATCTTCCTTGTAATAACGGTAACTGTCAATGGGGAGCGATATCGTGATATGATTGAAAACTTTTTAACGCCACAACTGCATGCTTTGGGCTAGACTAACATGTGGTTTCAACAAGACGGTGCCAAATCGCATACAGCCAAGATTTGACGGTCGCCTGATTTGACTGCACCGGACTTCTTGTTGCTGGGATATCTGAAAAGCAAGGTTTATGCAAACAAACCAGAAACGCTGGAGCAACTCAAACTATATATTCATGATGAAATTATTGAAATACCGCGTGAAATGTGTGAGAATGTAATGGAAAATATGCTCAAATGGGCTCGCATTTGTGAGGCAAACAGAGGCGGGCAATTATCTGATATTGTATTACATACATAATTGCCTTATTTAATGTCGGCAATTTATCAACATGATCCATACTCTTTCATATAATCAAAAATTATAAACAAATCAATTATAAACAAATGATCAAAAATTATATAACAGTTTATTCTACGTTTGTGGCTAACCAATTGGTCATCTAGATTGTGTAATTAAACGCCTTTAGACTATTTTGTGGGGCTATGTTAAGGCTCATATCTATAGAGACAATCCTGCAAGAGAGAGAGTGTGAACCAAAATTGGAACCAGCGTATGCACCATTTGAGGTGTAGCCGCATTCAACATATATATTAAATCATCTTTAAACATTGAATTATATATAGGTTGGGGTACCTATCGGTTTAAATTTGAACCAGCGATTATGTCGAATCTGCCAATATTTATGTCAATATATTCTGTCACAAAATTCAATATATTATCTTACTGAATGAAATGAATCGATTTACGCTTGGTTATTGGAAATTTATAATCGTTTAAAATCATCTTTTCGGATGAAGTTCATTTTCATCTTGGTGGGTGGTACGTTCATAAGTAAAATTGCCGTATGTGGGGCTCAGAAAACCCAAACATGGTCTTACAGAAGTTAATGCACCCTTTGCGAGTGACTGTTTGGTGTGGCTTGTGGAGCGGAGGCATTTTTGGCCCATATATTTTTTTTGAAAATGAGGATTGCGCAACTATTACGGTCAATCCAAACACCTATCGCATCATGATAAACTATTATTTTGTACAGTTGACCGCCAAGAAGCTGAACAAGTGTTATGCCGGCAAGCCAGAGATAATTGAGCATTTGACTGCCATCATTCGTGATGCCATTGCCTAGATACGACCACATACAATCGAAAAAGTTTTCGAAAACTGGTCCGATCGAACGGGGTACTGTGAGGCCAGAAGCAGTAACCATTGAATGAAATAATATTTCATTTCGAGCCGGAACAATTTCACTTCGCAACAAAAAAATAAATTTGGCAATATTTCGAACCGTTTTTGTTTTATTGCATTTTTAGATTTAAGCTTTTAAATATGCCACATAGTAGATTGTTTTATCGACTCAAATATTTCATACATTTCTCAAAATTTTACGTATTTTTTAAATCAAATCCGAAAGGTCTTAAAAAATCGCTCGATATAACGATGAACTTTCAATACCGGAGCACTTAATTTATCCAATATTTACACCTGAACGAAATCTAGTCAATTACTTACATAGATTTGGTATTTTGTTACAAATCAAGAGCGTTTACATTACATTTTTGGATATGTAGCGATATTTCAGTTTCGTGTGACTGTAAAACATAACGTAAAAAAAATAGGACAAGGGGAATCTGATTCAATTTTTAGACTCATTTTAGGGACAGCTACAAACGTCAGATTCATTATAGCATCATAGCGTTAATAGTTCATTACCTGTTATGACGTGATGTCGCTATTGCAAATTGTCCGACGGTCTGGCCTGGAATTGAACCGAGGACTTCTTGGTTGGTAAGCCGGTGTCTTACCCACAGTACTACAGCGGCACACGAATAGTACAAGACTTGTGGCAAAACTAACATACCACACTATATGTTCTTATTAAAAAATCGGGTTTATTATGGAGATCGAACAGTTATTATTCGACCGGTTTTAACCGATTTTTTTGGTTTTGTTGAATACGGTTTTTTTAAATATCCATTTCTAATACCGAATAAACTGGTTATATTCAAATGAAAAACCCGTAAATTAAAATATGTATAATTGTTATACGTCTTTATTGCAAATATACTCATCGTCTAAGCATATTTCTAAATATAATATTGTTACGAAAATAAAAATGCCTACTGAAAATTTATACCAATATTAGTACTTTGAGGCTATACAACTTTATGATGGGATTTTAGTCTATTGGTTTGTGTCAAGGCTGTTAATGTATCATCCTGTCAATGCCGTAATTATTTGTGTTATTAACAGTGCTACCACTTGCGTATTGAACGGTGTTACCAATTCAACTTTTGGGTAATGACGTAGCTAAATAAAAGATTTTAGAAGGTTTAAGTCTTCTAGAACATTCGAAAATGATGGCAGTCAGGTATATAGTATTATGGAACGTGAGTGAGTTATAAGATTTTTGTCAAAACAACAGATATGAGTTTAACATATAAAGGTTGTCATTATTAAACAATTTAGAATTTAACGCTCATAGTGTAAAGTCGTACTAAGAGTTGAGTATTGAGTATATAAATGTTTTAAGTAGATATTCAAGAAGTTGGATACTGTATAGTTTTAAAGTGGAAGTTCAATAAACAACTGTATAAATTAAAACTTTAAATTCGCTGAATTTATATTATTCTACGAAACTAAAAAGAACTCAAACGTCTTAAAAAGGTTAAAACCTATGTATATATGACAATCTTGAACGTCTCTCAAAGAGCGTAAAAACTACATATATATATATATATATATATATATATATATATATATATATTTAGGCGACTCGTCTCTCAATTGCGCCATTGTTTCTTGTGCTGTGTGGCATGTGGCACCGTCTATTTGAAACCATATGTCAGCCAAGTCCTCCTCTACCATTTTGTGCAAAAAAAATTGTAATCATCGCCTTCGTAGTCTTTGAAAATGATGCCACCTGTTTCTGGCTGCTGTTCACATCAAATACGGCAATTTTGATTGTTCATTCAACCAGAATTGAGTTTCGTCGCTCAACAGTTTTTGATAATAAAATTCAATAATCTGCAAGCGTTGTTCGCTTGTAAGTCGACTCATTGCTAAATTATAGACCAAACTGAACATGTGTGACAGTAACATGTTACATGAAAACAGCTGAGCTGCTAAAAACAGTGTTGCTAAAAAAAATCACCCTATACAAAAAAGCTCTAAAAGCACTGTGAGAGAGGCAAAAAAACGCTATAAATACCCATTTATTAAAAACGGGTATACTAAAAAATATCCACCAAAAAAATACCTGAAAAACACCAATGTGGCAACACTGCATAATTGTGACATATATTCCCGCATGAGTCAACTCGTTTACCCGATCATTTCCATAAAAGTCCAGTGTGTGAGTTAAGGGCAAGCATAGCCGTCTTATTGTTCACGCATATACTGATGCGTCATCGCGTTCCGCCTGGATAAATGAGTAGTTACCTCGATTGAACAAGTAATGCCAACAGGTCTTACGTAAATTTTTCTGTCCTGTCTTCAACCATATTGTTTAATTCGACAATTTTTGAAAGATGATGTTAAATTTAAATCAAAGCTTTCCTATCCTTTGGAAATATATTATAGGTGCAATTGTAAAATTTCGTAAAGTTACTAATTAGTAACAACTTTGGACTAACTTGTACCAATCAATTATGCTTTAGCTTTTGGTGTTGAGAAATAGACAATAATTTCTTGTTTAGTCGAGCTAAGACACCTTTTAAGAAGAACCTTTTAGCTTTTTGTTGGTATTCTAATTGAAAATGAATTTTCGAAAAGGGCACATCTCGCATATTTTGGCAAAGGCGTTTTTTCTTATCAATGAGTCCCAAATGCATCCATGCACCTACTACGCTTGAAAAACTGACCTCCCTAGCATTATTTCTACTTCAAACGTCATGGCAGGGAGGTCACAACTCTAAGAGATGTGCCCTTTTCGAAATTATTTCTTAAACCAAGAGTACAAGAAAATGAGCAGCATCGCTTTTTTTAACACGCAAAGCCGTTTTTTCTTCTTCTTCCTTTTCGAGCTCATAGAGACAAAGTGCCTATTGGTTATCTGAAAATTGCAGATATTGTAAAACTCAAGCAATATATGCCTGCAGAATTTACAGAATTTTATGACGAAATACTGCAATGGCCAACCACAAGTGAAAAAGAGCTTCCTGAAGAAGATTTTTGTTAAAAGTATATTATTAATTTTTAGTGGAAGTATTGCCTTTAATTTTTTTATACATAAAATAAAATTTTCGGCAAATAAATATAGTTTTTTTCGTTAATTTTTGTATACTCGATATCATAAATTTCGAAAAGGGCATATCTCATTAATTTTAAATATATAAACAATCATATATAATAAAGTCAATATCCAAATTCTTCTGTAATTTCTGGTTACAAATTAGCCACAAAATATAATCCGTATACAATTTTTTGAAGTATTATACTTCATTACAAAATAATTAGTTTTTTTCATTTCCTGTAAAGTTTAAATATTTCGACATGTGCCCTTTTCGAAACTGCACATTTAATTATTAAAGCAAAATTAATGTGTAACCGTTAAAACTTCATCGAATTTCCACAGTTTATAATTGTTTCGTTTCGAACCAGCTGTTTCCGTTTTGTACATGAAAAACATGTAAAGGGTGATCCAACTAAAACGCACGATCTTAATTTTAAATAAAACAAAAAGTTTTCAGAGAATAATCTTAATATTTTTTATTATGATCGAAGGATCTATGACAATTATGTGTGAAATAAGATATCGGTCACAATAAAATGCTCGTCACAGCTTTGGCAGCATACCTTTATCCGTCGGTCCGTATTTTCAATGAATCTGAGACACAGTTGAGGCTCAGTGTAGTTAATGTGCCGAATTATCTCATCCTTTAGCTCTTGAATTCTTCTTGTCTTATTGACGTATACAAGAGCCATTGTTTTGTTGGGTGTGTGGTAATTAGCACTACCCTATTGGAACCACATATCGTCCAGGTCCATATCCTCAATTTCTGGCCACAAGAAGTCCGTTATCATCTCGCGGTAGCGAACACCATTCACGGTTACTGCTTGGACGACCTCATTTTCGAAGAAGTACGGCCCGGTGACTCAAACTGGGCGTGCATGCACAGGTGTTTCTACATTGCCTACAGATTCGGTTTGCCGAAATTTCCACTCAATTCTCCCGATTGTGGACATACTTGGTCAGTTTGGCTGACCAAAAAAATCATGAAGTGCATGAAATGCACTTTGATATGGACGCTTATTTTCGTAAAAGATTTCAACAATCTTAACGCGCTGCTCAATTGTGTACCGCTCTATGGTTGAATTTGTCGAACACTGAAACAAAGAAATGTCAAATTAAGTTGTGCAAAAAACTTGACTTTAAAGTGTGACTTAAAACTAACACTATTTTTATTACATTTTAATGACCATAGGCATAGGAATTTTGGTTTATAAATTTATCCAAGTAATGGAAAGCGCAAACATGTCAAAAACTATTTTTGGAACAAAATTGTTGCAACAAAAATGTAGTAGATGGAAAGTCACTATTTGGCTTCACTCGTTCCCCGCGAGGTCCTAATTTGGCCAAACTATGGTTTTTATATAAAAATAAGACGATAAGAGTCAATAATGTCTTGATTTATCCATTAGCCATCAAAAAATATTGTTTCGTTTTAAAATTTTTAACACGTTTGAGTTCTTTTAAATTGCGTCAAAATAAAATAAACGCCACTTTGTTGTTGTTTAACAGTTTTTATTTTCTCACTTTATCTTTATACAGTTTATCTGAACACAGCAACTTTATATTCGTTTATACAACACTTTTATCTACGCCTAAACACGACTTTATTTTATGATAGCGAAACGATAACTATCTCACTAATGCATAACGCGCCACCTTTTATATACAATTCCTACAACATTCAAATTATTTCCGTTAATTCAAATGTAACACACAAAGATGGTCGAATTGGCCGTTCTGCCAAATACACAAATAAGTACGGCATTAACAGGGTGACACATTAGTAGCAAATATACCAAAATCCCACAATACAGTTTTAAAGGCGCTGATGTGGTGTATTTTCTTTTTAGGCATTTTTATTTTCGTAACAATATGTATAATGGACAAGTATGTGTGGACTCAAGGCAATCTAAAATGTTATGTTTGGTGTTTTCAGGAAAAAACCATTGGTTGGTTTACGCTTGTCCTTTGAATTTTCGAGTAATGTGTGCATAATAGCAATAGTCGCACAAATGTTTTGGGCGTTTAATGGAATGTATTCCTCTCCTCCACAACGTATCGTGATTGCTTAGGAGTCTATCACGAACAACACCAATAATAATACATTTTTGAGATCTATTGTATATAATTGCCAAATACAATGGGGTACTTAGGCCATAGATTGCGAAAGTAAAACAAAAAATTAAATCGTTTAGCCGAAAACGTTCGATCGTCAAAGGGTGAAAATACATAAATTTAAAACTGGTGTACTTAGCAGTTGACATTATCAGCTGCATTCTAGCATCTAATTTTTATTCAAATTATGTATGTACGTATAAGAGAATGACAAAAGTTTGGTTTTGTGTACTTTTAAGGTATTGGTGGCCAAACATGTCTAAGTGTGTAAAGTTTAAAATAAAATTACATCCATACTCAACATATTCAAAGCCAGCGCAATTTAAATAACTACAAGTAGGAGTTGCGTGAAGTGCCTGTGATACTCGCACTTATAAGTGTAAAGTGTTTATGAGCATGGGTATATTTATACTTGGCTGTGTGTATATTTCTACTCGAGTATATACAGAGTATACTTAATAAATATTTGTATGTTTAAGCAAAATTTTTTTTATTGTTTATTCCATTTGACTGTAAAGATATTGCAGTAGGATATAAAAACAATGCTGCTTTATGCAAAATAGTTAAATTTGAACTCCATTTATCCAAGTCCGATATTATTTTAATCTAGAGCCGCGATTTCAGCTTGTTCATTATTTTGAAAATGCAAATCATTTTATTTTATTAAGGGATGAAATAACGAAACATAATGTAGGAGTTTATTAAAAATTATTTCGAAGTCCTTGCAAATCTTTACTAAACCTTGGAAGACAGAATAATTAAAATTTAACATACTTCGCCTTTGAACATTATCGGCAAGAATTCCATTGATCTTTGTGTAATTTTTAAAAATTGACTCAAATATTGCGAAACTCTAATTCCACCTTGTAAGACAATTGCTCTTCAAAGTTGTTTCAGGCACGTGCTGCTTATTTGCCTTGTTAAAGTATTTTACTATTTTTTTTGCAAATATTTAATTCATTTTTAGATTCGAAAGCATCAGTTAGGCTATTAGAAAACAGGTGGGCCATGGAACAGTTGAATTTTGTGAAATCTCTTATTGTAGTTAAAATATTACTTCCGCGGTCTGTTACGAACACCACATTTGATATATTAGTCACATTGAATTCTTCAAAAAGGTTGCTTATTTTTCTTTTATGTTAACTGCTGCATTATTATTCGAAACTCACTTGGAAGTGTAAAGTGGCATACAAGAAATCGTTCCACCACATATCAATTGTAACTCAGCCATCAATTGGGCTTTTCGTTGTGCTGGGAATAAAGCAGTCTAAGTCAACATTTTTACCATACTTTCCACCAAGTTGTAGAAATTTTAAAATTAATTTACGAAAACCGAAACCTTCAACGCTACGGAAAGACGACAGACTTCTATAGCAAAATCCATGAGTGCTTCAAAGCAACCACTTTTCTCTTCGGTATTTATTTGAATTGGTGTACTGTCATGAGGCTGTGAATGAACGCACTTATTCGTAATTAAATTGAATATTTGCTTCTTTACAAATTTAAACATCTTTCGGCTCTCCAGTTTCTCTTAGCACATTGTATACTCCTTCAATTATCTTTTTTAAAATTTCGTCGCAGTTCTCCATTATTAAAATTTGTGTAAGTGTACATACTTCAAATGCTAATGAAAACGTGAAACTTCCGATTGGCTTATTATTTACTGTTTTATTTTGCGGATTTCCTACTTTTTATTGCCCCATTTTTTTTAAAGAAAGTTTTTTGCTTTTGATCTTCCATGTTAGTGGAAGATTCACTTATCTGTCATAAGTGAAAGTTCGTAAATATTGTTACGAAAATAAAAATTCGTCAATTTTGTATATTTGATAGTTATGTGTCACCCTGTAAATGCCATACTTTTTTGTGTATCTGGCAGCACTGCCAATTACATCATCCCCGGATAACACAATCTTACATGCTTAAAATTAACGGATGGAGGACATGTGATCATTTGAGACATTTCTGGAACTTTCCAAACTGTATTAAGTATATAAGGAGACTGCTTTGCCTACGAAGTTAAGTTATCGTTTGGCTGTCAATAAGTAAAGTTGTGTTAATGCGTAAATAAAAGTGTTGTATAAACGAATATTAAGTGTTGTATTAAGACAAACAGTGGCCCCTAATATGAGTTGTTTTCGACGTTCGATTGCCAACGAAAGTGTTTTTCGAAATAATTGTTGTTTGGTATTATAACGCGCATTCGATAGAAAAAAGTGTTATTGTGAATTTTATCTATTGTGAATAGATAATAATAACGACAATAGAAAAGTTTTATTCAAATTACGCTTAAATACGTTTCGTTTGCATCCTTGTTGAAAAACAAAAAAATATGACAACTTCAACGGAGCTGTGGTTTGATGAGTCGTCTGATGAGGATGATAATTTAGTGGAACTAGCTAGATACCGAAAAAAATAAGGGATGCCTCTAATCTTTTGGAAATGAATTCAACGGCATAAGTGTACTCCATTCAAGTGGTGTTTATATACGCATTTATATAATTTGAATAATTTTTTTTTTAGTTTTATAGATAACTTTCGATTTTGCAAGGAAGCTTTTATGTATTTGTTATCCACTACAGATGAGCAACTGCAGCAATGTACAATGTAATTGTTGCCTGGTACTTACGATCTTATTCCTGTATAAAAATAAATTAAAAATGAAGTTCAGTTTCTTTAAATAAAAAAAAAAAAAAAAAAAAAATGGTAAAAGACTTACTTTTTTAATATTTTTATTGCTTTAAATATATTGTTCACAATTTTAAAATACACACTTTAATAATTTTTACACACAAAACATCAGCGTCGAAAGCTAACAACTGTTAGATAAATAAATCGATGCTCAACGAAATATTCGACAGAATTGCCAGCTCATAATATTCGATAGCCAACGAACATCGAAGATCGAATGCAACTCGTAATAGGGGCCAGTATAAAAGTTATAGTGAAGTAAATAAATAAAAAACAATAAATAAAGCGGTGTTTATTTTATTTTAACGTAATTTAAACGAACTCAAACGTTTTAAAAAGATTAAAGCGTAACAATATTCTTATTAAGCGTTTGTATATGCGCCTTTGAACATAAAGTGGTCAAAAAAGCTATTCGACTTCTCATATCATTTTCGTAAATCTTCATCTTTTCGATGCAACCTCATTCTATTTGCTAGCTTGTAACTGTTATTTGATTTACAGTTACAAAATTCATAAACATTGTGCATTTTAGAATCAGAAAAAGTATTCGACAATTATCGTTTTCTTCTTTTATTTTGCTAATAGGTTTTTCAATAGTTTATATTTTTAGTATAATTAGTGCCGTAAAAATTTAGGTTTATAATTCAAAACTCTGCCTATTAAAGTTCATATGATCGTAAAAATGGAACGCAGAGGAAAGGAGACCTCTATCAATATAAGAAATTTAATAATTCATTATTTTAAATTAGCAAAATTTAAAAACTCCATATCAGAAGTAGTAAAAAAATCAAGAACTACTGTTTATTATATAATAAAATAATATAAAAGTTAAAAAAATGTGGTAAACAAGACTAGAAGTGGTCGTCCTCGGAAACTTATAGAAGCAGATGATCGACGTATCGTGCGTGAAGGGAAAAAGAATCGCAAAATTAATGCATCTGCACTAGCCAAAAGTACCGAGGAGAACTTAGGCATTTTAGTAACACCCAATCCAAAAATATATAAAAAAAAATGATTTCCACGCTGGATTTGCCAAGAAGAGACCCCACATTTCAAGGAAAAATAGAAATATTAGATTAGACTTCGCTAAAGGGTACGTGTTGTTTTTTCTGATGAAAGCAAATATAACCTTTTTGTCTGTGTTGGGAAGGTTTTAGTATATCGGAAATATTGCACCAACTGCAAAATACGGCTGAGGCGGTGTTATGATCTGGGGGTGTATGGCTTAGCTTTTATTGATGACATTATGGATCATCACAAATACATTGACCTGCCTAAGCAAAATTTACGACAGATCACTGAAAAATTATGGCTTCTCGGCCGATTTCAGTTCTACCAAGATAATTATCGCAAGCTTTCGGCCATCAACCCAAAGCTTAGACTTTTATGTAATAGCCCAAAAATAATAAAAACTTCGCCATAATTTCCAGAACTAAACCCCATTAATATTTTATTAAGTCACATAGAGAATAGATCACGTGACTGTGCAAATAAAAATCAGCTGAAAAAAAATGCAACAAGAAGAGTATGTCAGAACGTTTAAGAGAAGTTATAAGACGGAAAAGAAGAGCAAATCGTTTTTAAACCAATCCATCGTTTTTTATTTTAAGAAAATTATCCATGTCGTATTTTTTTTGTTAAAATTTTTTTATTTATGATTAAGCATTAAATTTTTTGCATTATTTTCTTTTGTGATCTCAATTTTTTTACTGAATATAGCTTTTGGCTCCTCAATAAAGTTCTTTTTAATTTAGATTTTTTATATTACACATTAGATTGCTTTTGATTGCTATTGATTATTAAATGAATTTGTAAGGTTATGTCGAATAGTTCTTTTGGTCACTGTATATTTTATGTACGACTATGTTTTTCCATGAAATAGGAAAAAATTATTTTTGTTTTAATATTTCGCCCAACTTTTTTAATGACTTTTATAATAGGTAGTGTTATTCAATGGGTTTTCAAAACATTGCAATGCTAACTAAAAAATACAATATTAAACGCAATTAGCCTTTGATTTTTTAATGCTAAGTACCAGGTATTTTTTATAAATGAGTTTTTATTTGCTATATAAAAAATTCTAGGAATTTGCTTAATGTTTAAAATACAATTTTTGGATTGTTGGGATGACAACAGTGATGTAAAAGCATGTCACGGGCATCCAGGACCTTTAGACGACCCGTAATTTTTAATTTTCCACAATTTTCTCTGTTTTTGAGAAAATTTTGCACAACACACAAAGATCGTCCCAGTTTTTTCATCACTCCACGCATACTCAATCCCTGCTCATGTAGTGCCACAATTTGTCCTTGTTCATAAGGTGACAAAGGTTTCCCGCGACCCATACCGCGCAGATATTCTCTAAATTGTAAATTATTACAAAAATAAAAAAATAACAATTGTGATGCCTTGTGATTAGATTAATTGCTTATTAATCACTGACCTTATTTTGACGCATTGAATTTTGTACTTATTTACATAAATTTAAATAAACATAATATAATAATACATCTCTAAAAGCAAAACCCGCCCATTATTCACTTATTTGGACGTAGAATTTTTTAAGAAGGTGACCATATATAATATTTTATAGTCTGGATGAATTGAGCAAATATTAAGGTGACCTTATCATTTTGAAGTATATGAAAAGAATATGTCAATTGCGTGGAGCTGCCATTTTTCTTACACATTAAGTTTTTTACTTTAACTAAAAATTGTAAATATGAAGTATTAGCTTAACAATACTTATATTTCTAGTATATTAATAACAATGATCTACAAAAAGAAAAAAAAAATGTTTTCGGGCCTTTAAATAAAACTATATGGAATATAATGATTTAGATGCGGTAAATTTAAATCCGTATTCAGTTTTTTTCCTTCGGGATCAAATTTTTTTATGGGTGTAGCGAAAGTTGAAAGTAAGAAAATCCATTAAGGCATTGTAAAGATTGCGATTTAGTATATGATGATGCCGCGGGACTATTACGAAAGCTGGGTTGCCCTGAAAAGTCTAAGGAATGGCGACTCTTTATTGATTGCTTGTCTGTGGAACCTTTAGTTCAAAAAGAAAAAATATTACTACCACCTCTTCATATAAAGCTGGGTATAATAAAAGATTTTGTGAAAGTAGTGGATAAGGATTCTGAAGGCTTTTAATATCTTAAAACCAAATTCCTTCGAATCTGTGACGCAAAACTAATAGAAGAAATCTTTGTAGGTCCACAAACAAGAGAACTTATGGAGGACGCAACTTTTAATATGAAGTTGAATGAAGTAGAAAAAAGAACATGTATGGCTTTTGTTAATGTGTGTCACAACCTTTTGGAAAAATTGAAAATGTCGCTTAAACTTCGTCGAAAAGTCGTTTTCGAAACGCTATTGAAGTTCTCTGCATTCATACGCGGTGTAAAAAACTGTAAATCGCAAGTGCCATCGTAGCACTATTGCATTGTAATTTCTTGTGGGAATCATTGTGTGTAATCTCTCCTACAAGAAATTAAAACGCAGTCAGATTCGTTAAATCGTGGATTCAGAGTCAAAAAGCTGACGCCTTTAAATGGCCACCTTATTTGCTGGCCTAAATATAATCAAAAACGTATGGAGATGCGTGGCTAGGAAAGTGTACGAGTTCGGAAGACAAAACAACATAAAAATGGAATTAATGGAAGTAGTTGTACACACTTGGTCCATTATTTCGTTGAAATATATTGAAAAACTTTACAATATAATTTCAAATCGAATTTTAGAGGATATTTCAACAAAGGCGGTATCATGCTTTACTAATTTTCCTTAATACTGTTTAAAATACAGTATTTAAAAATTAAAATGCTGTATAGTTGCTTAAAATACTAATTAAATTAGAATTATAGCTGATGGCGCTACGTACCGCCGCACATTGCCATCATTATTCCAAATTTTTTGACGTAAAATGCAAGAAATACCGTCCAACAGCCATCAAATTCACCTGTTTGGCTCCCTGCAACTTTTTCTGTTCAATCGCGTTAAAAAAATCATTACGGAGAACGCGTTTCAGCAGCCATTTCACATAGAGATGTACTCTTGGCTACGTAGCTTTTGTAAATGTCAAGCTATATCGCTAAGATTTAGCGGGAATATCAACAACAGATGTTTCAACTTAACAAAAAAATACACTCAGATCGGAACGATGGGACTGCCACATGGGGGTTATTCCGAAAACTTTTCGATCAAGGTAGTATGTTGCGAGAAACAAATTTTTCCGCTAATTTTGGTCAAAGTTAGGTACCTGCATTTAATTTAGCAATAGCCAACCAATTTTCATGGCTTATAGCCTATTTTATTCTCAACATTTTAAGCTTTAATTTTAATGCTTAAAATGTAAAATTTTGATTCACAAAAAATTTTTTGACTTGGAAAAGAAATTTTTTTTTGCAACTAAATTATGAATAACTCCAAAACTGTTCAGGTGATTTGTAGAAAATTTTACTCCTAAGCATTTGCTGGTACTTAGATTAAAATCGCTCAAGTCATTTTCAAGTTATGATTAAATATATTGCCATACCTATCATATTTTGAGCAAAAACTTGCCACGCCCATAACAAAAAACTTTGGCCCGATAGAAAAAATTGAAAACGGATTTGAAATCACCACATCAAAATCATTATATTCTATATAGTGAATTTGTGCATATATGCTTTAAATTGTTGGATTGTTATGTTTTTGTTTTTTATCTCATTTTCATAGATACTATTCTATGAAAATATTAAATAAACTTTTTTTTTATTAAAACTTGCAAAAAGAAGTTAAAATTTCAGTACTTAAGTGGTTTTAAGTAAAAGATTACTAATTAAAAACAAATAATTTGTTTTTATTGCTTTCATAGACCAGGATCCCGGGAAATTAAAAAAACCCCGCTTTCAATGGAAAAAACTTACTTCTTATATTAAAGATGAGAAGTGGCCTCTAAAATAGAATACATTGTGCCACTTGCTATAAATTCCATAATATAGAAATCGAAATCACTGAAATAATGATTTTTCTTTATTTTTTTCTTTATAAATTTCTGAATAATTTTATTATCGCTTTATTTTCTATAGAAATTATTTTTAAAAAATTCTCTGTGTTAATTTTATTTTATTGCTTTTGTTTATTTATTTATTTAATTGATTCTCTATTACATCATGAGATAATTACAAATAAATTCACATGTTTTTCATATAATCTTATAAAAACAAAAATAAAAATATAATTATAAATAAAATATAATTATTTATTTTATTAAAAAAAATGCAAATTATTGGACTACCAGTTACATCTGGTACCATCGCTAATATCCCTTGTGATAATGATTGTGGTAACGATTGGGATGATTTACCATATTGCAGTTACGATCTGCGACTCTAAAGCAGCCAGCAAAATGGGAGTATTGATAGCGACAACATTTCCAGCATTCAACAGGGTAGACATAGCGTAGACCTAGAAGTACAGGGTTAAAATTAATGCAATCAAAATAAATCTTTGTTTAGTGAATAGTCCGTAACATTTTTTAACGAAATGATTAATCACTTTACAAAGTATTTTCTAAGCCAGCAAAAAATTAATTAAAATCAAAAATTAATTAAATTAATGTTTTAAATGTTAGTTTTTTTAAATCTTTTAAAATGCGATTAGATGAGTACATTAAAATACCGTGTGTAATTAGTTTTGTTATATTTTTAATTGACGAAATAATATCTAGAGCATATTAAAATTTTGTATATAATCGTTCTTATACAGGATGTTTTCTTGACGTCCGATCTTCTTATAAGGACTACCACTGTATGTTAAACTCCTAACTGTGATTCGGTTTTAAGTTATGTCTTGAAAGTAAACTTTGACAAAAATCTTTTACAATTCAACGAATTACTGAAAGTACAGTGAAAAGAATTCAAGTCAGCTAACGGCATCATATGTTCATATTTATTTCAAAGTGATGTAGAAGCCATCGGTGTAGTATCTAAAATATGCTCAATGAATTTTTGTTCTCAGACATCAGTGAGATCTACATGAACAACTTGTAGTAAGATGGTGCTATGTGCCAGCTCTCAGGAAACCATCGAATTATTAAAACATCATATTGGCTAAATTGACTTATAATACTGTGCAACAAATGGAAAAAAATTTTTTGACCTTGGAAAACCACTCTATTTTTTTATTTTTTTTTTTTTTTTTGATGCGCTATGGTCGCCTAACTTCAAAAATCTTCAGCATTTCAGATTCTATGTATAAGTTTTTTTTTCGAATTTTTTATTTCTAGGACATGAGATTTTTGAAGCTGTTTACGTACATACGTACAGTGCAAATAGATTCGCTCACAACGTAAGAAAATGAAACTGAACGAAACTTGACGAAAAGTTTGTTAATTACATTATGGTTATACGCATTGGATTGTGTGTATTCGCACAGTCCTTGAAGCTAGCCTACGAATATTACGGTTGGGCTTTAATGCAAATAAATCTCAAGATGTTTTTTCATGGGACGAATTGTGAAACACCTAATAGATGATATCAAAACATATATATATAGGGTAGGCTATTTAAAAGCTTAAATTTAAAAATGCAATAAAACAAAAACGATTTAAAGTTTTGCCAAACTTATTTTTTTGTTAGGAAGGTACAATTGTTCCAGTTAGAAATGCTATATTATTTTATTCATATGACTGCTGCGGCTGGCCTCACAATACCCAATTCCATCGGACCAATTTTCGAGAACTTTTTCGAGTGTATGTGGTCGTATCTCGGCAATGGCATCACGAATTTTTTTCCTTCAAATGATCAATTGTCTCTGGTTAGTCGGCATAACACTTGTCTTTAACGGCGCCTCACAGAAAATAGTCCAACGGTGACCAATCGCAGCTTCTTGGCGACTACTGACAACACCATTTCGGCTAATTAAACGGCCATCAAACATTTGACGCAATAAGTCGATTGTGGCATGAGATGTGTGGCAAATTGCACCATACTGTTGAAACCAACATCGTTTACATCAATACCAAGAAGAGTGGGCACAAACAAATCGGGAATCATGGTGCGATAGGTGTTTCGGTTGCGCCGTCCTCATTTTCAAAGAAATATGGGCCAATGATGCCTCCGCTCCACAGGGCGCACCAAACAGTAATTCGTAATGGGTGCATTGGCTTCTGTAAGACCACGTTTGGATTTTCTGAGCCCCAAATACGGCAATTTTGTTTTGAAAATAAATTTCCAATAAATCCAAATGTTGCTCGAGCATATATCGATTTCGTTCAGTGAAGATAATATACTAAATTTTGTGACAGAATAGAATGACATAAGTATTGCCAGATTCTAAATAACCGCTAGTTTAACTATAAACCGATAGATGGCCCCCGTTAGAAGTATTAAAAAACAAAACCATGCAAAATTATACGTGCAGGTACCTTGAATTTATAGAAAGGGTTTGAAAAGCAATAACATAAATAACATCAGAGAAGAATTCTCAAAATTACGTGAAGAGACATTAGAAATGAACATAAACATTGTTACGAAAATAGAAATGCCTAAATTTTGGTATATTTGGTAGTTATGTGTCACTCTGTCAATACCGTACTTATTTGCGTATTTCGCAGCACTGCTTAATCGACCAAATTTATTTGAATTAACGGATAAGAAAAGATACGAGACATTTACGCAACCTTCCAAACTGTAGGCAATTAGGTATATAATGAGGCTGCTTTACCTACACGTCAGTTAGTTATCGTTTTGCTGTCATAAGACGAAGACGTGTTTAAGCGGAAATAAAGGTGTTGTATAAACGAATATTAAGCTGTTGTATTGAGATAAACTGTATAAAAGTTACAGTGCAGTAAATAAAAGAAAACTGTAAAACAACAACAACAAAAGTGGACTTTATTTTATTTTAACGCAATTTAAACCAATTCAAACGTTCTAAAAAGGTTAAAACGTAACAATATTATTTCGGTACGTTTGATATCACGTGCTAAAGCTTATTGCTTCACTATGGACTCTTCTACCACGACTTACAAAAGCAAACTGAAAGGTGAAACAATTTTTTTGTACCTTACCTGCCAAAGTAAGACATGTGAATGTTGTATTTATGTTAATGACAATAAATACACGTGGTCAAGTGGCAAAATACTTGCGAAAAATATTGAAAACTACCCTGTTGAAGTATCCTCTAATGTCACGAACTAAGCAAGAACAATTAATTTTAAAGACTTAACACCATATACAGTAAAATCTTGATAATTTTCGGAGTCTTCAGTAATTCGGATAACGTTTTGCATTCTATTTTGTACTTTATAATTCAGATTAATTGCAGCTTTATAACCCGGATTGCATTAAAACTGTTGTGTAATGTTAATCTCTATAAACTGTTTAACAAAACATATGGGGTATTCAAAAAGTGTGCTATCGTGTCATATTGCCATAAAGTTTTAAAATTTTTAAATGGTTTAAGATTGTTGTTGTTTTTTTTTTTACAATAAAACTTTTTATTTTTTCGTCGTGTTGCCGTACTTAAAAAATAAATAAAATAAATTTTTTTTAATAAAAATATATTTGCGACATGCCCGGATAACGTATTGCTTTTGATCTTATTTGTATTCCCACACTGCTTGTTATGCACCAAAATAGCACCTGTATATTAAAAAGTGTGTTCGCAATAGTCTTATTTTATCATGCTATTATTATAGGATATGAATATGATTTTGTTACGTTTTGTGAATCCCCTAATAGTATTTATTCTCTTTTTTTGCTGCATAAACAAACTATTTTGCGAACGTTAACCCCTCGACGACGATTAATTTTCCAGTGGGAATTTTTTAAATTTTATTGCGGATTCTTCATCAGAAAAGCAACTTTTCACGACTGTGTTGACAAAATTTGAAAATTGTTACTTTTTATATGAAATATATCGTGAGACATATGTGCCCCATTCGTCGTCGAGGGTAAAAATTTGGAAAAAAATTTTGTTGTAAATAAACAATGATCCAATGTCAATGAGCTTATAAGCATACTCGTTATATAAGAGTGGTTAGTTAGGAAGTAAATGTCCAACGGTTCGCGTGCTGTAATTTGTGAGTAATTTCGTTGCGCCTTGAAAACATATTTTCCATTCAATTATTATGATTATATAAGTTATTTTTTTTAAACGAGCAGATTGCTTCGGTTCTTTAAAACTTATAGTGAAATTGTACAGGTTTTGAATGTTTCGGAACTAGACATTGTAGAGAAATAAAATCTATGATATTCTGCAGACCGAAAAACATTCGACGAGTAAAAATTCGAAGACTGATGCGTCAATGACAAAAGATGTTTGTGCACTTAAAGCTGCCAAGGTACTTTCAGTTAATTTTCAAAGGAAAAAAGCTAATCAAATCTACGTTTCTCTAACTTATACCGACCCTGATTTCATATACGGGCAGGTTTTAATTCCAAATTAATTTAATGTCTCTAGGTATATAAAATTTATATACATACATATATATATGTCTTCTTTAAAACGCTTGGGACTTCACATGCAGTTGTCTACACAGTTCATAGACGGTTTTCAAGGAACTATGCGATGAGTGCAACTGCTTACCACTGTTTCACGACGAGTTACAGCAAAGAATAGATATGATATTATGGAAGCTATAATATATATAAAGTCCACCAGATTACCGCGAATGAACATTAAAAAAGTTTGAAAAATCTGATTTAACTTCCTTTCACTAATAGCACTTCTGTTTTATTTGTTTCATTTGTTTGAAATACATTTATTCAGCAACATATTTTGTTTGCATTCATGGCATAAATTCTTAAATTCGTTAGAGAAATACAGGGTGTCCGCCGGGAGGGAATATACTACTTAGTTTTGCCGCCATATTGGTAAACATTAGTTTTGACAGTTCATATTTGGCAGTCGTGAAGTAGAGACGTGGCAAATTTATTATGGAAAAATATTCAGTAAGCCAACGTGTTTTAATCGCCAAAATATTTTATCAAAATCAATCATCGATTACTGTGACGATAGTTACGTGAAATGAGTGACGAGGCACATTTTTATTTGAATGGTTATGTGAATAAACAGAATAGTCGGTTCTGGGCAATGGAAAACACTCAAATTATTCATCAGTCACCTTTGAATCCATTAAAAGTGACAGTGTGGTGTGAAATTTGGTCAGGAGGAATCATTGGACCTTACTTCTTTGAAACTGAAAATGGCGTAACGGTAACTGTCAATGGGGAGCGATATCGTGATATGATTGAAAACTTTTTAACGCCATAACTGCATGCTTTGGGCTTGACTAACATGTGGTTTCAACAAGACTGTGCCACATTGCATACAGCCAGGATTGCAATGTTATTACTGCGAGATCTCTTTCCACAACAAATTATTTCAAGGAAAGGTGATTGATTGGCCTCCTCGGTCGCCTGATTTGACTGCACCGGACTTCTTTTTGTGAGATATCTGAAAAAGGTTTATGCAAACAGACCAGAAACGCTGGAGCAACTCAAACAAAATATTCGTATTGAAATTAATGAAATACCGCGTGAAATGTTTGAGAATGTAATGAAAACTGTTCTCAAAAGGGCTCGCATTTGTGAGGCTAACAGAGGCGCCCATTAATCTGATATTGTATTCCATACATAATTGCCGAAATTAAATAAAACATTTATCATTATGAGATCCATACTCTTTCATATAATCAAAAATTATAAACAAAGTAGTATACCTTCCCGGCGGACACCCTATACAATATTTTATGATCAGTTTGTATTTTTTTAGTGATGTGATAGTGTGTTTTTATACAGCTATACAGTTTATAGAATAATGGAAGCAGAAAACCTTTAGGTCGATTTTAACAAGATAGGATTTACTTTAGACCTATGGTTTCTTCTGGAAAGTTTCTTAGAAATTCGATAAGATTACGTTATTGCTATATGTTTTTTGACAAAAAAAAATTGATCCACTCTAGTATACCTACTATATATTGGTAATCTTTAACAAGTTCCACACAATAATTAAGACGCGTATTTGCAAAAAATTTTGTCTAAATATTGTTACGTTTTTACCTTTTTAAAAGCGTGTTTTTATGAGTTCGTACATTGTAGTTAAAATAAAATAAATTTTGTGTTTGGTTTTAATTAAAAATCCTTTATTCAACACAGTTTTGTGCACCACTGCTTGTAACCTTTTTACAGGCAATAACAATTTTCTATTCTTAATTACTCCGTCTGTTTACAATCTTGTAAACAACAACAACTACTCGACAGATCTTTCTACTTAAAGATTTTCCAACCCGATCGTAGTTACAACTTGTATTTGTTGTTGCTTGTTTATTGTCTGTTACTTGTTTTCTTTGTTTCTTGTTGCTGTTGCTGTGTTATTTTTATTTACTTTATCTCTGCTAATGATGTTTGTTGTTGTCGATTTGGTTATTTGTAAACAGCACGTATGAGTTGTTCTTGTAGCTTTTGTTTATTTATTTTAGCGATGTAATAAACGCTGTGATGCCCAACCTTATTTTCGTAACAATATTAATTAACTTGATTGCTTATCAACAAAAATACAGATTATTTTTTTTAGTTTGCTTAATTTGTAGGGCAGCTGAGTAGGTAAAAAAGATCTGTGTCAAATTTAATTTTAAATCAACTTAACGTGACTGCATACCCAAGATTTTACTTATATATATATTTTTTTTGTACAAATTTATGACAGTTTGGATTAGTTTTGAATCGATATTTACCAAAAGTTCATGGAATACCTATTTGTGACGATTCCAAAACTTTTCAAATATTTCAGACTTTTTCAAATTTTTCAGTGAAATTTGCTATACAAACTGGTCTCATTTACTCAATCAGTCCTACAAAAGTATTGAAAATATGTGGTCTGAATTGGATTTAACGCAGTTGCTGCCGCTTCCGGATATAACTATTATCGACTGGCTCTTAGATAAGACTTTATATCTACGACAAATATATTTTTACTAAATTTGTTATTAAACATTAGAAAAAAGGAATTCTTTGAAGATGTCTCTTTTAAGCTGCAAAGAACTTGGCTGAACTCTTATTAAACAAAGTTATTGGCTTTATGCAAAGTCAGATCTAAAATGGAGAATTTATGGCACTCGATGACTAGCATTATACACTGTATTACAATAATAAAAGTAATTAGGAGGTATACTTTTAATCAAATGGGTGGCGATTTTAACTAGAAATGGGCATAATTTTTATTTAATTTTTATTTATTAGTTAAAATTCTATGCTGTCAAAAGAGATCAGTTTAACCTTTTTGGGTTTTGTAAAGGTATATAACAAAATTAATATAGGTTCCGCCAAATAAATTTTTTTTTTTTAAAGCTGTAAAAAAAAACTAATAAATATTTTCTCAAATTTCTTTTTTTATTTGAAAGTACAATCCTTCCGGTTAATAATGGAAAACAATTTAATTCAAATGGCTGCCTCGGCTGGCCATGCAGTAGCCTACACGATCGGTCCAATTTTTAAGCGCATTATCGATTGTGTGCAGCTGTATTTCACCAATGGCTTCACGAATATTGTCTTTTAAAGCGTCAGTTGTCACTGGCTTGTTGACGTAACACTTATCTTTGACGGAACCCCACAAATAATAGTCCAACGGTGTTAAATCGCAGCTCCGAGGTGGCCAAATGACATCAGCTCTGTGGCTGATAATGCGATCTTCAAAAACAGGGCGCAAAACATCGAGTGTAGCTCCGGTTGTGTGGCACGTAGCGCCGTCCTGTTGAAACCAAATGTTGCTAATATCCTCCTCTTCAATTTTTGTCAACAAAAATTCGTTCAACATGGCCCGATAACCATCTCCATTGACTGTAACGGCCACTCCTTGCTCATTCTCGAAGAAAAATTGCCCAATTATGTCCCTGGACCAAAATCCGCACCAAACAGTGACTCGTCTTGGGTGTATCGGCTTTTCAATGTATGCGTGCGGATTTTCTGTGCCCCAAATGCGACAATTTTGCTTGTTTACATACCCGCCAAGATCAAAATGAGCTTCATCTGAAAAAATGATTTTTGATTCGGCAACATTGCCATGATTTTTAAAGTAATGTCGCAATATTCCCCAGCGTTGTTCAAGCGTATACACAAACATATTCGTTCAGCAGAAGGATAAAACTAATTATCTGTCAAATCAGAAATGAGCTAAGTGTTACCATTCACGAAATAAGCACTAGTTGAAAAAAAAAACGTTAGACAAAAACAAAAAAACTTTTTACAAATTTAAGCGAGAATATTCTGGTTGAAACAAAAAGAGCAATCAAGGAACCCTTACTTATGAAATTTTTTAATTTGTATTAAATAAAATACCATCCAAGTTCTTAGTTAAAGAGAAAGATTATGGGAAGTTTAAAATGAAAGATTATCAAAGTTAGAAAAACGTGCAAAATTTTTGGACAATTGTTTACCATACCCAAATACCTTTTTTGCAAATATCCGGAAACGTTTCGAGTAACTGCATGAAACCTTAATATTTCTTGATTTCATTACTACATGGCATACACCGTCTACCAAAACTATATTAATATAGAAGGGAAGATGAATTTGGAAAAAAGTTGCTTATCTGTCAAGTAATTTTCAGTTGTGAGCAATTCATCAAGCCATTTGACGTTGTAAATGAACAGTAAGGAGTGCTTTGAAATATATTGCTACCTTTGTACAAACTTTACTCTGTGCCGTCAATAGTCTGGCCTGATTTATCATCTTACTCCTACGAAACAGTGGGAATGTACAGAAAAAATAATGGAAGATTTGTTAAAAAAGATGAAAACATTTTGGACTAAAGTAAAATTAAGACTTTGAAAACCAATGTAGCCAAAACCTCAAAATATTCAGGGACTGTAACGGTTATAAGTTATATTAAAAAAGTTATTTTTTTACCGCTATTTTGAGAGTTCTTACAAAAAAAGTTAGTCAAAAACGTTATTTTTCAACAGAAAATAAAAAGTTAAACAAAACGGGCAAGAAGAGAGTTTTATTTTGCGATTTTTATTTTTCCTTCAGAAATAACAGTTATTTTCGGAGTTTTATTTTTCCGTCAGAAAATATAAATATCTAAGAAAAATTTTCGTAATAAACAAATCTAAATTGTTTGTTTTCTAAATAAATATCGTTAATATTTATCTTAACAAACATTATCTTTTCAAGATTTTCTGCGGATAGATTAGATCGTAGATCACGCAACACTAATTTGAGTGCAGAACATAGTGTTTCTGCGCTTGCTTGGGTAACAGTCTTCGCTAGAGCATACAAATAAGGGTAGTCAATTTGTTCTTTCTCTCAAAACTTAAAAAGAGGCTTTTTTGCCCTATTCAAAAATATAAATAGAAAGCTTTTCTCATTCTTTAATTGTATTCATATTTATCGAATTCTTCCCTATCAACATTAAGGTGGGTCAAAAATTGTCCTAAAATCGATGTCTGAGATCGTGAAACCTCAGAAAAATTTTACGATGATTGGAAAAGATCATGTGAAGAAGTATCTCTCATGTATTAAAAAAACATTATTGCAATTTTTTTAACTTACTTGCTTGACTAATGTCAACATTTTAACAATGACCTCTTTAAGGTGAGTTCGAGCCTACATTATTTTCAACGGATCCTTCACTATAACGTACAGATGATGGGGATCCAGAAATAATGCGGAAAGCAATGTTGGATTCTCCAACAGCATTGATTCTCAATGCTTCAATTTTGAAAGCAATTTAGAACTGTTCGGCTTTTTTTCGATCTCCAGCTTCATTTCAAACCTTACAAAAGTCGCTTAGAAAGAGTTGTTGCTCTTGAAGTTTTTGTGTGGCTAAATAAACTGGTAGGGACAATAAGAATTCTACACTTTCCCAATCCGATTGTCTTAAATTAAGGGCAACATTCAAATTTTTTTTTTTGGCAAAATGCTTGGTAGCGGATTAAGCTTTTTACCATAAAAATGTAGAATTCCCTCTAGTCTGCACATCAATTGACATTTGTGGAAAATTTAAATTTATGGTCTGGTTTCTAAAATAATTTCTATTTATCTCTGAACTTTTATCAAATCTGTTATGCATACCAGTAAAACAAACTGAAAAAATGAAGAAAAATTAAAACTTTTAAAATGAGTTGTATTTTTTGATGAAAAAATAAAACTCCAAAAATAACTTTTATTTCTGAAAAAGAGTCCGAAAATGAGTTTTATTTTTTGACCGAAAAATAAAACTTGCTTTTCAACTGCTTCATCTGACCCTTAATTTTTACGTAGGAAAATAACAGTTATAATCGGATTTCGGATCGTTTTTCGAATATCACCGATTCACAGATTCAGAAAGGGCACTTCAAGACGATTCATATGGTATATAACAACATATATGACAGTCGACCCTAACATTATGATGTTTTTAGTTAAATTTTTTATGAATAACTGTTATTTGCGGTCCCTGAAAATATTTGTAGTGGAATAATTGGTCCAAAAGGTGTCCAAAAGTTTAAAGAGTAAAATACCTACGTACACCTTATCTCGTAGAGAAATATAATTCTTTTGTTTGTTTTAAAATCATTGGAGGAATATCGTTAATTTGTGGTATTTATTTGATTTTTATTATTTTTTAACAAGATACTAAAAAATAAAAATGTAAAAACTTTTTCGTTTACATGCTTTACTTTGTGTAACATGAAAGCTAAGGTTACATGAATGCTAAGGATAATGTGCTTTTAAATATTTTTAAAGAAGCACTCTGAAGTGGATTTATTATATAATATTTCTACTCGTATATGTATCTTTATGCAAAAAAGATGCCCAAATTATATCGATAAAAGACACATTCTACCGAAGAAAATAGACTTTAAAGTCAAAATTATTCGATTTTTTTTAATTTGATCTCACGAAAAAACTTTATAAAAAAAAAAAATAACTTACCGTAGCAAGTCCATCTTAGTTGAGCATAACCATATTGTTTTCTGAAATAACATTGCCTGTCATAGGCGGGATAATGAGGATAATGGGGATAAGAGGGATGGCCAGGATATATAGGAGTTGTGCGAGTAGGAGTAAAAGGAGAATCTGTTGTAGGAGTAATGGGTAAATCATTTCCTATTGTCGAATTAGAAGTAGTTGTTGGTGGAGATGTAGTTGTAGTTGTGCTTAATTCGGGAGTAGTTGTTTTTGTAAGTGGTACATCAGTTGTTATTGTTATTGCTTCCGTTGTTGTCGTTGTCGTTGTGGTTGCTTCAGTAGTTGCCGGTTCTTCAGTAGTCATTGGTTCTTCAGTTGTTGTTGTTATACTTATTTCTGTTGTAGTTGTAGCAGTTGTAGTTGTAGCAGTTTCAGTAGTTGTAGTTATTATTTCGGGTGTTGTAGTTTTCGGTTCCTCTGTTGTTGTAGTTGTTAGTGGTATTATTGGCAAATCTGGCGGTGGCATATCTTGAGTTTTTACACTCATTATCAAAAGACTCATAACTATTATGAAATATTTAAACTAAAAAAACTCAATTAATTTTTATTTAACTTTTGTACACTTTTAACACTTTCATTTACCATTTTGCAAATTTTTGTTTGTTTAATATTATTGTTAAAATAATTAAATAATATTTATTGAGATATTTCTTATCAGAATTTTTGCGTTGTGTTTTCTTTGGCGTGTTTCGTTTTCAACTGAAAATGTTTTCATTTGCTAGAGTCTTTAGAAGCCTCTCGCGAATATTCGTTTCAATTTTATTTCCATCATTTCGAATATATGTATTTAAGAGGAATACAAAAATTGTTTGTAGGAGCATTTAAAAGTTGATCAATTTCTGTGTTTATTCGAAGGGAGAATCAAGATGACTTGAGAGCGCTCAATTAAAAAGGGAAATGGTATTGTGAAAAAATTAATAAATAAATAAATAAATAAAAATATGTTTTTATTTTTTAATCTTCATTAAAAATAGAAACTATTATGTACGAGTATGTATTAAATATTAGTAGTATACATATATTACATATACATAGGCTTACAAAAGTTTAAATACGTTTGGTTAACTTTAGTTTTCTTTATAATATAAAAAAGCGTTTGGAATACGGCCAAAAGTACCATAAATTACACACAAATTATCCAATATTTTGGGAACGTGTAATATTCACCGGCGAATGTAAGTTTATGGTTTTTCAAGGTCAAAATCGCCCGATCGAAATGTTATAGAGCATTTATAGGATGTTCTGAAGCATAACCTTAGAAAACATCGTTTCACGTCAGTTGCAACTCTGAAGAAGGCTTTAATAAAGAACTGGGAAAAAAATTACCTCCGAAACAACAAAAAAATTGGCCTAATCCATACCGTCCCTATTAGCAGATGTTATAAAAGCTAAAGAAGGTCACGCAAAATATTAATTTTTTTTACATCTCCATTATTCAGATCGTATGTAAACTTTTGTCAATTTACCACAAAACTAAAACTGCAATTTTTTGTATTATTTGTTTTTACTTATTTATAAAGTGTGGATATTCTTTATTTATTTTTTCTAATTAAATGTAATATGAACAAATAAAAAATATTAGAGCATTTTTTACTAATCTTTTATATAAAAAATCAAATTTTTTTGGGGGTTCGTAAACTTTTGTAGGACAGTGTACATACAGTATGCGGCAAAACACACGCACGATCTTCAATTTGCTATCATATACATATATACATATCTTCATAACATAGAAAATCTCATTCGATTTAATTTATTAATTTATAAGGATAATATACTTTCTTTACTACGAAAAGACAGAAACAAAACAAAACAAATCTGTAACAGTAAAAATTCATGTTAAGCCGCTATTTTGCATGCGTCAAAACAATAGCAGGAAATAGTTAGGTAATTATATTACCAACAACAAAAATCGTTCAATAACAAAAATGATCAAAAATGATCAACATTAAAGGAATAATTAGAGAAAATTTTAACGTCTTTATAATCGTACCGAATCTGTCAGACTCTTTCCCTAGCCAACAATATTTTGCAATATTCTACAACAATAGATAACATTACAATAATTAGCAATTAAAAGAAAAAATAATTGATAATTATAACAGAGATAAATCAGTAACATCAATCGAAAACAAATTTGGCATTTAACACATTATTTTTACCGTATTATAAGACGTTTCCGTTCATTAGGGGCTCACTGACAACCATATACAGAGGTAGTTAGCCTCTTAAAACCAGCAAACGGATTGATCAGGCTATACCCCGTTTATTCAAAAGGTATGCCTTTTTATCAGGAAGGTCTATTACAATTAAATTAAAATTAAATGCTTCGAATGGATGCATTCAATGGATTAGTATTCATTTCGAAGTGCAAAAAGTTCTGCCAAAAACATATTGATCAGAATTGAATTTATGAAGAAGAAAGTAAACTTAGGTATACTTTTAATGGAGGATCATACTCTTCTCAAAAGAATATAAGTTTAATGTGAAACGTTCGTATGGATTTAGCCTGTTAAGCTGAATAAAAAAGACAACGTCTTAATCCTCGGTATACCAAAGAAAGGGTAAAACATAAAGTAGGAAGTGTTTTGGTATAGGAATGCATTTCTGGCCATGGAATTGGGCCAATACACAAAATAAAGGGTGTAATGGATCGATTCGTGTACGAGGATATCATAGAATACATACTGATACCGCATGCAGAGAAAAAAATTACTCTTGATTGGAGATATTAACAGGACAACAGTATAAAATGCACAGATAAATAAGTGAAAGAGTGCATTGTAAGCGAAGAAATCAATGTTTTGAAATGTTTAGCGCAATCGACAGATTTTAATCAAGTGGAAATTGCATTGAACGGAATTTCAGGTGAAACATTATCGAATCTAATAGAGTTCATAACAAAAACACGTAAAGAACTTTCAAAACATAAAGGCTGGGAAACTAAATATAAGTAAAATTAATATTTTAAGTGAATTTATTGAAGACGTCCTTATGTTTTGTCGCATTGCAAAAACTGTGTTCATCGTACAAAATGATTTTTTCTAAGTTAAATAGGAAATTTCTTTATTTTTTTTAAATATTTTTTAGTGAAATTAGATGATTAACTTAAAAAATAAATAAAATAGTTTAAAATACAAAAGTGTTTGTTTTGGTTATTGAGATGTGGTATTCTGTATTAACCAGAAGCTTGTGCATTAGCTTTGTCGCACACTGTTGTCTATATATATATGTATAATGGCAGTTGTTTTGCAATTGGAAATTATGTATTGAAAATTGATTGTCTAATAACTTTTAGGCATTTGGAAAACTTCATTACATTAAGCATCATTGAATAACATTGTTCGTTGTTTGAATTACACTGTCCATATGACAATGAAAGAGTGAATTACGAAAAAACGTTTTCACGTGGATATGGAATTATTTATTTTTAGTGCAATATGTTACAAATAGACAATTGGAATATAGGTGAACGTTAAGAGATAATAATGCTTAAAAGTATTGAATTAATTTAAGAACGAACAAAAAAATTTATAATATACAATATATAGCAACTCTTACTTGCAACTCTTAAGTAATCAGTGGCATCAACGGACTAGAAAGCGCCACGTCATATTTTATAAAATGGCTTCAAAATATTTGGATCCACAACCTTACGTACGCCGAATTGTCTGAAAGACTGTTTATGTTTTCCGAGAAGTAATGTCAATAGGGCCTGCGGACATCTTTGTATCTGTCTTCAACCTTATATTCCAACAATTTTTTGAAAAATGGTATTAAGTCATATCTTTTATATCCTTAGGAAATATATTATAAGGGTAATTACTAAACTTCCTAAAGATACTAATTACCAAACTTGTGTTGAGAAAAATAGACAATAATTTCTTGTTTAGTCGAGTTAAGACACCTTTTACTTTTTTTTTGGGGATTCTGTCTATGAGAGCAAACTGCATTTAATTCGTTCAGTTTATAATTGCTTTAAGATTTCTTTCTTAAGTTAAAAAAGAACTTTAAAAAGCTAACGAATTCAACATAAGAAATTAACCAACATTTTTTGTGCTTTTAATAATAATTAAAAAAATTGCAATATATATCATATATCTTTTGAGGCAGTAATGTTGTGTGTTTTTCTAATCGCAAGATACGATGTGTCCCTTATTTCCCTTTAATATTTATTAATATATCAAGTACAAGTATATTTATTGTTTTTTTTTTTTTAAATTTAATTCGTACATTTTTAGTTGAAAAACCTTTCCATTTTTGTTGTTGTTTCATTTTCTATTCAAGAGATAATTTCTTAGTGTTTTTTTTAAACTTATTTTTTGGATTTCCATTACGGCCTGCAAGGCAATCAAGCAATCATAACACCGTCATCATGATGGTATTTGCAAACACGGCCGTATGTTAATGACGTGAATTTGTAAAATAATTAAAAAATTCGTAACGAAAAAATTTTCAAACTAAAACAATTACACCAACAAATATCAACAAATACAAATAAAAACATTTTAATTATAAATTCCCTGCTGTATTTGTTGATAACCTTTGTACAGGCAGGTTGGCGCATTGTTTATGTTTTAACAGAAACATTGTTTGTTGTCATTACTTCTAATGGCTCTTTTGTAAGAAAAAAACGAAAGTTAAAAATAAATAAAAAGGTTTATATTGAAATATTATAACAGACAAAATTTTCGAAGGTTTAATTAATTGATATGAACATGCAGTGGCCAATAACACTTATTTTAATAGCTTAGAGAAATCCAGAATATGTTGTATTCTATTTATTTAAATATGATGCCAAAAATAAAACGCTATTTTTATCAACGTTTCACAGGCGTTCGATAAAGTTTGAAATGAAGTCTTGGCATATAAACTCGGACAAAATTTACCACCAAATGTCTGGTACCTATTACTCGGGTATCTAATTGTACGTAAGATTAGGGTTAAAAAGGGCAATTACGCAAGAGAATCTCAGTCTACTGAGACTGGAATATCGAAAAAAGTATCTTGAGATCTATCCTATATTTCACATATACCTCCGCTATGACAACATGCTATTGTACCCAAACATCAATATTCGCTGATGAACAATAATGGGAAATGAAATTTTCGTTTCGGTACCAAAAAAAAAATTTTGGAGAGTATTTTTTTGACAACTAGAGTAACAAATTTTATAAAACAAATCTATTTACATGAGATACTTTACTAACAAATTTAATAACTCAAATTGTATATTCAGTTGTGTTACCTTTTGTTCATTATCACACCGTGGTCCTGTCAACTGTTTTCTGACAACAGTTTGCCATTCAGTCGCTTTAAAAAAGGCAAGAATTTTGTAGGTTGGAAGACAGTCCTTATCGTGGAATCTCCTCCTAACAAACACAGAAAGCCTCAAATCATCGAGCCCTTGCAGCTGCTCACCTGTTTGAATAAATAATAAATTGGCGAATACATCTTGTTCGCCTACGTTATCATGCGAACGTAGCATAGCATGGAAGAGCCTTATAAACACTAAGACGAGTCAAATGAAATTAAAGGTGATACAGGTAAATTGGCCCATTAACATAAATTCGGTTCTTATCTTGGACTGAAGGTTCCATTAATTGAATTTTGACATCAATGTGGTGCTATGAAGTGCAGTACAATATAGATTAACATGCCTATAACACATAATCATGACCTGAACATACTCATGGTTATAGAAGAAATCGCGAGGTATACAACTCAAACCCATTAACCCATGCAATATTGAATGATGCTGGCTATTTTCAATTGAGAAGAAGAAGCATTACAGGCATGACACGATAAAGAGTGAGAACAACGTAAAATTATTTCTACGAACCCATAATATTTCGTCCAGCGATGGCCAGATATTTGAGAAGAGGTTGTTAGCAGTGAAGATTAAATTTAATAAATTTGAGAAATTGCCGAAAATTTGCGACATGTGCTTTCGTTTCGATGATTAAAAGGACGGAAAGTAATTCCAACTCATTAGTAAGATTCAAGCGATTAAATTTAATCTCTGCTACTCTATAGTATAGTAAAATGTGACTACACTAGCCGAAAAGGTTTTGGACTGGAGCAACCAAATAATTTGGTGTGCTGAATTCGAATATGTAATTGGTTCTCCTATATCACGTCAGGTTTTCGAGATACAAAAAAATGTTTTTATTCGTTTTTTACACACAAAATCATAAGTTTATTTAAAATACATTTTCAAAAGTGATTGGCATTATTATTATTCGATTTCACGTTTAGAGTCTAGCAGTAGTCTTTCCATCATGCTTTTGTTCATTTTTTAGTGCACTAAATTTTCACTACCACTAAAGTCGCTTCACTTAGTGCACTCAATTTCCTATACCACTAAAATCGTTTCATTTAGTGCACTAAATTTCCAGTACCACTAAATATTAGAGGCGATAATGCGTTATTTTTTCCACTATCACTAAAAGTAGTGGAAAACGAAAACCAATGCAATAAACCCAACTCTGGAAATTGTATTGTACCGTTTTACAGTATTGCCAGCATGCGATAAAAAATTAATGTAGCGCACCCAGATTAGTGAAGAAACATGCTTCGTTTCTGAAGTCAATTTTTTTTCAAAGACCAGTGTTATCGAGCAGATTTTCTTTATTAATATTAAAGGTTTACAATATACCATAAACACATTAAGCCGAAAACATCCTTAAAAATAGTTCAAATCCCTTAGGCCCTGTGAGTTTTTCGTCTTAATCGTCTTGACTAGGAATTCTATGTTAGGATTCGTGTTTAAACCGTGTGGGTTAACGTGAATATTTAATCTTTGCATGTGTTTCCGTGTATTGTTTTCAACAATACTAATAACATTCGGAATATTTAAATCTCTATGTAAGTCTTCATTTCTCACATACGAGTACCACGAAAAATTTTATTTTGAAAACTATGTATTTTTTTAATATGTATTTTTTTTTGCGCAGCACAATTGGAGGCTATAGCTCCATATTGGCTTGATGATTTGTTGGTAACTTTAATTTTATTTCTTATTGACATTGGAGAATGTCTTGATATGAGTCATTGTAAATTTTTATATTTTATATCTAACTCTTGCCATATTTTTGTATGTAATGAGCCCAGGCTAATTCCGATTCCACAGTAATTTCAAAATATTTGACTCAATTCGAATGTGGTACTGTAGCGCTGTAATTGTAATAGAAAAGTCGATATGAACTGCTTTTGAATTACTAATTTTTTTTTTAAATTTCGATGGCCAAAAGAGGTGTTGTCGATTACTAATTGAAGGTGCATAGATGCCTCTGAAGTAATATTTCCCATTGCGATAACAGTAGTATCGGTTGCAAATGTTGCCGTGACAATATTGTCAGAATTCGGAAGATCCTTCTTGTATATAAGATACTCGTACATCATAGGTCCAAGAATGCTAACTTGATGGATACCCTCCTTTACGATATGTCTTTTAACTGAGAATACTCATTTTCATATTTGATCTGGAAAAATCAGCTTTAATATACGATTTTAGTAAATAGTAATAATTTATTTTGGAAAATATTCCTGATTTTTTTCAAAAGGCCTGGAAGCCAAAACATGTCGGAAGCTTCAGCTACAGAAATATAGCCGAACATACCTTTCTGGAGTAGCAAGAGTCTTCAATGAAATTTGTTTTCCCATGCTATTGTTCAACTGTAGAATGTTTTTTTTTTTTTTACATTGCATTGTGCTGATACTACGAAAAAAGGTTGTGGGAAGGAGGACAGAGGGAGTGGTGTTTATGGACGTTTGATTTAAGTTTACTCATGTCGTAAGTGGCAGGGAATACTTTCGCTGGAAGATTGTTCCACAACCGAACAGTGCGACCAAAGAACGAATTCTTCATATAATACGTTGTGCGACTCACTGGACAATCAATTACGTCAATTTATATGATTTTTATGAATTAATTCCTTAATTTCGTCAGAACACATTCCGTTATAATACCGATAGAACAACGAAACACACGCCAAATTGCAACGGTGCTCTAATAAATCGATAGAGTCCTTATGAGCATCTTCCCCCTCTTCTGTACGAGGTCGAGAAGGCTTTGAAGCAACGGCCCATACATGAGAGCTGTGTTCTATTTTGGGTGGGATATAGGTCTTCTAAATATTAAGATGATTAGAGGGAGTGAAATATATTCTGCACCGTCTCATAAAACCAAGGCACTTGAATGCTTCTCTTGGCACTTGAAATATGTGTTCATTCCAACGAACGTTATAGCGAATTCTCATGCCCAGAACATCAAGAGGATCTGATTTCCCAATATCTACATTACCCATGGACACAGATGACAACACACCACCACGTCTGTGTGTTTAAAAACAATATTGAGCCTTGCGTGCATTAAAATCGACCCTATTCGCACGACCCTACTTGGAGATTTTCGCCACGTTACTTGTGAGTGCGTCGTTCATATTGATTCTTCTCGCCCCAAAAGGCTCGGTCTACGACCAAAAGAATATGAGTGACAAATGTTGCTGTCATCAGCAAAAGAGTAGACAGGATTAGAAGTGAGAAAAAGAAAGTCGTCAAAAGAATATGAGTGACAAATGTTGCTCTCGGAGCTCGAAATTATATACTAGGCATAGTTACTGATACTCTTTCAAGTTCGGGCAAGTGAGAATTACTTGCAAACATTCCAGCCAAAAGGTTTGCCTTTTCAATCAGGTTAGTGAATTTTTGGTCATTCCTTACAAGGACAGGAATCGAAGTAGCGCTGTTCCTCAGCTTTTCAAAGAATGACTAAAAGTTTTTACTTCCCTGCGGAAAAGTAAGAATCTTACCACGAAGACACTGCACGTATAGAACCTTTTTGCGTCTAAGTACTGCAGCATATGAAGATCTCGCCTGTTTGCGAAGCAAATCGGTATGGGCACATTTATTATTGCGTCAATTCCTGAACGCTTCCTCTCTGGATCTGACTGCCATTTTACACGTCAGATTAAACCAAGATTTGTTGGATTTTTTTTTGGATGGGATAAAAATATCCATCCCCAGCCTTATTATATTTACTACCATTTCTGCCATGGCATCGATGTTTGAGTCTAGGAAACAAAGTTTCTAATTAAAATGCCTAAAGAAATCGTTGAGCTCAGCCAATCGAGCATTCTCGTAATTAAAAATAGAGCATTCCGTAGCCGTGGAGGGAACCTCAACAAAAGCGGAGGACGAGAATGAGACAGAAATTGTGCAATGATCCGAATTTCCGAGAGGTGCAAGAACCTCAACTACATACTTTTCAGGGTGTGTAGTGAGGAAAAGGTCAAGGGTATTGTTCTGGTGCCCATCTAGACACGATATATGTGTGGGTTCATTCACTAATTGCGCAAGGTGATTGTTTTTGTCGAAATCCGACAAAATTATACTATTGTTTGTTAAGAAAAAGTTTAACCTCTTGAAATATTTTCTCAAATAATTTAGAAACAATAGGTAGAAATAAAAGGAATCAGGTTTATGTGGTCACTTTCTAGGTTTTAAAGTCATAATAATAGTAAAAAAATTACAATTTTCACGCTGCTGTCGGGTAAAGATTTGGAATGATTGTTTGAAATTAAGTCCAATAAATTTTATCCAATAAATTTCATATACCTTATGATCACTTCCAATTTTGTTAGTATCGGCCCATATTTGGGATTAGTTCTCATACCATATTGGTTTTATTTATTTAAATCTGGTCTGCATTTTTACGCTTGGGTTAGATGTGAGATGTAGTGTTTAAATAGTCGGCCTTCAACCACCTTAATTTCTTAATTTGTTTTTCAACGAATTGCGTTCAAAACCACATTATTTTAATTTAAAACCCTCACAATTCCTAAAATAGCCAAAGTAATATGTAAAATATATTTAAAAAAGACCGATAAATTGACTTATAAAATTCGTAACAATTAACATAGGAAGTGCTTACTTTACGGTTTAATTTTGTTTTATTATAATAAGAAAATTAAATTCATCAATTCAAATGCAACGTGACAAACAAAGTCAAGTATTTATAATGAATTGTTTTCTTTATTATTCTTCAGCTATTGATGCGTTTTTCAGGTTCATTTGTCTGATATATTTGGGGTTTTGTTTCGGTTTTTGTCTCGTTATTCAATGCAACCGCATGTACGAGCATGTTTAGATTTCATTTTTAAATATGAATCAACCCAACGCCAATGATTATTTATTGTTTTTTTTTTTATTTTTTATTTATTATTTTGTTATCACATCCTAATAATTGTGTGGAATTTTATTTAGAATTTTTAGTGACTTTTTTTATTATTCATATTCATATTCATTCATCATAATATAATTCAATTCATTTCAATTTACAACTACAATGCAATTGTTTTTAGTAAATGATATTAAATTTTTTGTTATGTTATCTGGTTTATAAAATTAACAACAACTATATCAAAGTGAATTATTAATTTACATTATGATTCATTGTCAACGTGTATTTGCTATTTAGCAAATTAAGTGTGAGAATGTTTAAAATGTTTGATCTATTAAAAAAAAACACCATCTGTTTTAACTATAATTAGAAGATATAGATTTCGTACAGTAGAGTGACGGAAAATAGAAATTTACAACGAAATTAATAAGAAAATTAAGTTCATTGAGTTAATTTTTTTTTCTTTTGATTATGCATACAGTTTGTAAAAAAAGTCTTTTCAAAGCAGAAAAAAATTTAAAATCCTATTTTCATTTGAGAATTTCAATAAAAAATTCTTAAAATGTTTCTTTTTTTGTACACATCCCGTTTCTGTACCTCTTAAGGTTTTGGAGACGTCATAACTTTTAAAATATAACGCTAATAACTAATAAAGATCTTTACCTGATTTCTTTGCTGTAAAAAAAGTGTTTTCAAAAATAAGAAATTATTGAAATTTCTTGGAATTTGAGTCTTTTACATTTTTACCCACTGGGTAACCCAATAAAACCCGGGAGATTACGTATTGGGAGTACAAATTAATCTGGTCCGTTTGTTCAGCTTAAATCGCTGCTTACATCTTTTCCGCACCTCTGAGCTAATGTCCGAATCCCGTCTCAGAAAAACTTCTCGTCCTTTGTGGCGCTCCACTTTGAAGCCAATTTTATATTTCTTAAAAAGAAATGATTCGGTGACATGCTAAACGATATTAAAGCCGTCGATACAGGCAATAGTTAGAAGGATGTTTTGTGCCAAACAATTGTTTGGCATCTTTTGCGTTGTAATGCAAAAGAGTAACTTTATTATAGCTCCTAGTACACAATGCCACTTTGATCCCGCTAAGAGCGCAAAATTGCATTATGAACACTAAAACAACGAAATTGTACTAACAAACAAAAAAATATTTCCGAAATGAAATGAAATTTGGAAGCAGTTATAAAACCCAAAAAAGCCCAAAAAACACATCAAAAAACCCCGGTGGATTGGGGTTCTTTTTAAACACCCGAGTTTTTGCCAACCCTGCTCTTTTATGAAAAATTTTAGGTTTTTTATGAATGTTATCATATATAAAAGACGTTACATAGTGCTTAGCAATAAAAAATTGGATAAACATGCAACAAGTAATTCTATATTTTAATTAAAACATTCATGGAATACGAGTCTCAAGGGATTGTGGTGTATCCATTGTTTTAAAGTCAAACCAGTTAGAAAATTTCCTGATTTGTTTTCAAGGCATATTTGCAATAAAAAATATACAAACGTATACAAATTACTTATTTAAATTAACCGGCTATTCGTGTTAAATAAACCGGTTTATTCGGTATTCGAAAAAATACGATTTTGAAAAAACCGGTTGAAACCGGTCGAATAATAACTGTCCGATTTCCCTAGACTTGAGTAAATTTTAGATATACTAACGGGGCACAGAGGCTTACGGGCACACCTAAATAGTATGCGAGTATAGCCTTTGCCATAGGCTACTACTAGGAGCTACTTGATATTGACATAGTATCTAAATATAGGAGCTAAATGATAGTTTTTTATCCGTATAATTTGTATAAGAAAGTGCACAAGGCACAGTGTGGTAGATCGCAATTAAAACTGGACAAAATTAATAAATTTATTATTATGATTACTTGTAGTTATACATATAAGTATACTAGTATTTAGGTTGAATATAATTAAGATTCATGATTAATAATATTGTTACGACAATAAGGTTGTGCACTCCAGCGTTTATTACATCGCTAAAATAAATAAACAAAAGCTGCAAGAACAACTCTATACCTGCTGTTTACAAATAACCAAATCTACAACTCCAAACATTAGCAGTGATAAAGTAATTAAAAATAACACGGCAACAACAATAATTAAGCAGCAAAGAAAACAAGTAACAGACAATAAACAAGCAACAACAAGTACTAAGAGCTGAAAGAGGTAAATGTTTACATGCGCATGGCTACAAAAGAACTAAAAAGAAATTAAAAGAAAGAAGTATAATCTACCTGAAATATCGAGAGGTTCGAGAGCTTTCGATTTGTTCTTTACTCAGCCATATAAAAAGCACATCGATGCGAACAGCAATCAGTTTATGTGTCGTAAACTCAGCGAGTGCAATTTAAGTAAAGTTAACTCAGCGAATGCGCTATTGGTGTGAGGAGAGTTTATAAGGAGTAAACTCGTGAAGCTAGTAGTGAAGTAAAAACCAGTTTAGTTGGAGCTAACTCAGTAAAGAGCATTAAGTGTGGATAACCTCTGGTTGAAAAGGTTGTGATCGAACCTAAGTTATAACTACGATCGGGTTGAAAGATCTTTAGGAAGAAAGATCTGTCGAGTAATTGTTCTTGTTTACAATGTTGTAAACAGATAGAGTAATTAAGAATAAAAATTGTTATTGCATGTAAAAAGATTTCAAGCAGTGGTGCACAAAACAATGTTGAATAAAGAATTTTTAATTAAAACCAAACACAAAATTTATTTTATTTTAACTACAATGTACGAACTCATAAATACACGTTTTTAAAAAGGTAAAAACGTAACAATATTATTAAGTGAGTTTTTACATAAAGAGTCGGAGATAATCATTTTTAATATTAAAATCATTTTAATATTTTTAATAAATATTTGATAATACAAATTGTTTTCTTTACTTGTTTTTGCTTTATTACATTAATAATTTAGATAACACATACTCGTAAATACACATAGAGATTTAATTTTTTCACTTTCATATGCATCATTTGAAAATTATTCCTTCTCAAAAGCATCAACAGATAATAATGAAAGAACTTTTTTTGTTATCAACTTTGAACTCGAAAGGGAGTGTGACGCTAACTTGCAATAAAAGGATCAGAAGAAATTAAGAGTCGATTGAAAAGATCTGTATATGTGTCTATTCTCGATGTTTATTAATACCGAGTACAAGTTCTTTTTGAGCCAAACCAAGCTTTTCAATAGTATGATTCACTAATGACTATAGTAAACTTCTTACATGCATCTCAGCAAAATCTCTTACTAGTTTGTTTCACTTCCGTACCTTTATTAGATGAAGCTTCCAACAGATCTTTCACAAGTCTGGCTGAAGCTCGCTTTTCCATTTTGCGAAACACTTACTCACTAGCTTTAATAATTTCTCGATGGTCAGTTGAATCTAAAAGATTTTGTATCTTTCTTTTGTTAAATTTTTCGGTTGTAGACTTTGATGCAATACATACGGTTCATCAAACAAACTGAATTTGATGCTACGAAACGGTCGAAACGGATGTTTTCCACTTTTCATCAATTTTTTCGGCTAAGTTAAAACAAATATTATTTATATTTGCCTTAAGACTTGTTTTCACATCTTCTGGTATATTTTGAAGACCATATCTAACCATTATTAATGTCAACAAGTCGTCTTTACGATGTATTTCGGGAATTTTTGCCTATTCTTAAAAAATTTCCTTTCGTGAAAGAGTGGAGGTCATTCTGTAAAAGTGATAAAAATGTATGGTGGTCGCAAAAATGCGCAAGATGTTTTTCATTTACTTTAAAGTGAACACTTGAAAGATTAACCCAAATATAGTTTTACACCGGAACTAACCGGAATAGACAGCTTTAATTCTACTTGAAAAAGGGACATATTTTATTTTGTGCACTTTCTGAACTTTACAAAAAAAAAAATTTGTTTAATACTTACAATGGAAATAATTAAATGAAAATTTTAATATATTTCCTTGAAATAAAACTTAATAATATAAAAATATCCCCGTAGACTTTTTAATCGTAAACCAAAGTCACACAAAAAATACGCTTCTCTTTGAAATCTGAATGCACGTGTTGACAACTGATTTCTTCCTAATCAGAGCTAAAAACAAAACAAAACAAAAAACATGAATTACAGTTACCTATTGTATTGAGAAGATCACTAAATGATCAGAAGGAATGTTGCCAAACATTTATTTTTATTTTTTCCAATTAGATTTGTGATTTACCACAGTGTGCAATATAATATTTTAAACGTTTTGTCTTTTATATACATATGTAATATACAAAAAATAGCACGTCTTCGGGGCTAGTTGGAATATTAATCCAAGAATGATAAAATTGTCCATTAATGTCATTATGCATTCATTCAATATAAATTGGCAAAAAATATTTGCATAAACTCTTAACGACCATTGAAGTAAATGCGAAATCGAAAAAAATTTTAAAATTTGTAGCAGTAGAAAATAAAACAAAAATAATTAATTGTTCTGCTGTTATGTATATCCATAATGATAAATATATTAACAAGTAAATATTATTAGCTAATAGGAACACACGCTGCATGACGCCACATTTCCAAGATGCGCGGGAAGTTTAAATTTTGTTTTCTTAATGGCGTAACCTTTATTTTGGCATTATTGGGCTTATTCAATGTACCGTTAAATTTTCTGAATTTTGCTACTATTATATTGGGTTGGGGAATAAGTTCATAGCATTTTTTATCTTAATTATTTACTTAAGCAAAAATCAATAGTTATAGCAATAAATTAATCAATTTTGTTTTTGCCGCTGTTGTTTATGACCTTCTCTCACCTTTCGACCGATTTGCCTCCAAAAATCGGTTTTAAGGTCCTTTTTATTGTCGATGGGCTATGTAGGGCTTTAGTTTGACCTTGGCATTCCAGCAAAACATTCTAAAACGTATTTACAAGATATTGGATACTATCTAACGATTTTGTTTAACCCTTTTGATAATTTTTGCTTCTTAAATTAGAAATAGTCTTATTCAAATCTGATTTTAGATAGTAAATAGTAAGTTTCTATGAAATTATGTACCAACTCAAATTATAATGTTTTTTTATTATGTTAAGAAAAGGCAATTTTCGTAATTTCAACGTATTAGATGAAAAAAGAAATTGTGAGGCGATAGTAACAATCGTAGACACAAAAGCAATAAACATCAATTAAGCCGCGGTGTAAGGTTTACTACAAATTAGACTTTATAAACGAAACATCAAATATATCCATCCATCCATCGGTTTAAATTTCAACCTACTGTTATATCAAATCTGGCAATACTTATGTCATTCTATTTTGTCTGTTTGAGTAACGTTGGGATTTATTTGAAATTTTTCATCATTTAAAATCATCTTTTCTGGTGAAGCACATTTTCATCTTGGTGGGTACGTTATAAGAAATGTTACCGTATTTTGGGCTCAGTAAACCTAAACGTGGTCTTACAGATGCCAATGCACCCATTACGAATGACGGTTTGTTGCGGCTTGTAGAGCGGAGGCATCATTAGCCCATATTTCTTTGAAAATGAGGTCGGCGCAACCATTACGGTCAATGAACACACCTATCGCACTATGGTAACCGATTTTTGTGCCCGCTCTTCATGGTATTGATATGAACGATATTTGGTTTCAATAGGATAGTGCAACTTCACACATCTCATGCCATAATCGATTTATTGCGTCAAACGTTTGATGGCCGTTTAATTAGCCAAAATGGTGATGTCAGTTGGCAGCCAAGAAGCTGCGATTTGACACCGTTGGACTATTTTCTATGGGAAGCCGTTAGAGACAAGTGTTATGTCGATAAACCGGAGACAATTGAGGATTTGAAGGCCAACACTCGTAATGCCATATCCGAGATATGACCACATATACTTGAAAAAGTTCTCGAAAACTGGTCCGATCGAATAGGGAACTGTGAGGCCAGCAAGGTAGCCAATGAATGAATTATTATTTCATTTCTAACCGGAACAATTATAATTTACAACAAAAAAATTAATTTGGCAAAATTTCAAACCGTTTTCGCATTTTTGAATTCGAAATTGCCCACCCTATGTATATGTATGTAGAGTTTGCCAAATAAATGTTTTCAAAGTAGATAAAATTAAAATCTTACTTTTATATGAGAACTTAAACAACAAATTCGTAACATGTTTATTAATTTTTGAAAACAATTCGTTACTGTACCTCTTAAGGACTATGAAACGTCGAAACTTTCACATTACAACGCCATTTAGAACACAATATCATTACCTGATTTTTATGTTGTCTTCAAAAATACGAAATTATTGGAATTTTTTCGATAACCAGAGGACAGTGTTCTACATATTTGGAACTAAAATCTTCTCAACTCTGTGCTCAAACGATGTCTAATAGTCTTAAAAACCACGTAGCCTCGATAAAATATTAATCAATCTAGAACAACATTAGAACTAAAATTAGTGTAAATCTATTATTATATTATATTGCTACGTTTTTACCTTTTAAAAACGTTCATTTATGAGATCGTAGATTGCAGTTAAAATAAAATAAATCTTGTGTTTGCTTTTTAATTAAAATTCTTTATTTAACACAGTTATGTGTTGACTTCAAACTAATTAGATCCATTCGCTGAGTAACTTCACCTTAAACTGACTGCTGTCTGCATTGATGTGCTTTTTATATAGCTGAGTAAACAACACTTCGAAAGCTCTCGAACTTCTCGATATTTCAGGTAGATTTCATTTCTTTCCTTTACTTTCTTTTTAGTTCTTATCACAGTGTACACAGTGACAACACCAAGACAGCTAATAAAGTCGAAATCAGCTGTTTACAACATTGCTTCTCTTACTACATGGAAATGTCAAATGAAAACAAAGTTCAAATTTGCAACAGAGTGTAACAAAAGAGTGCATACTAAGAAGTAAAATTTCAAAAATTTCTTGTATGTTTGTTGTTATTCTTGTGTATACTGTGGTTCTTATGAAGCCACGCGAATGTAAACATGTACTTCTTCCAGCTCTTGTTTTTTGTTATTGTTTATTATTTGTTTTCGTTTCTGATAAAATGCAATGAGACTTGTTTTTGTAGTTTATGAACTAAAAACGTACAATTATTTATCAGCAATTGTATCTTCTTATCAAATCTCAAAGTGCCACATTAGTGTCTCTATTATTTTTCACATGACTGTATATAAGAGGCCATACAAAATTATAATTTAACTTAAAAATTCTCTTGTAATGCCATTAAGGAGGATAACATTTTACTTTTACGGTTGTGTGTTTATATGTGTCAGATCTGTTGTTTTTGCGATATTTTTTCTTTCTAATTGTTAGTGTAAAGCATACTCTTAGGAATTGAAGGAAATAGTCTAATTAAGACTGAAATTAACATCAATCAGGCATACATTTATGATGAAATTAATCCATTATTTTTTAAATATAATTAAATAAAATCAATAGTTTTTTTAAAGTATGTTTTTAGGAGGTAATTACAACGAAAAAATTAACATGAAATTTACAAACAAAAATAGAACACATTCAACTATACCATAAAATGCAAATAGAGAAGACATAGTAATACAATTTGTGTTGAACCAAACAAATTGTTATTCGCTGGATAAAATATCCTTCTCATCACAACTTTTAAAATGATAAAATATTATTGGAAGTGAGTGTAATAAGAGCATTTAAAAAATTTTGATCAGTATAACTTTATAGTACAGTGTACAAGACAAAATAGTAATAATAATTTTTCGTACTTTAATGCACTTATAAACTAATAACGTAGCTAAATATTAAACGACTTTAAGATTTTTGTCGGATTTGGAAAGAAGAAGAATAGATCTTTCAAATGGTATATACCTTATTTAAGTAAGCTTGAGGAATTTGCCCGTATTTCAAGCTGAGATATGTTCTTACACACTATTTTATACAGGAACTGTACTATTTATGAACTTATTACAGAAGCTTTTAGGGATGCAAGCGATGTTTAGAAAACATGAATCTATCGTTCATTTAACATTTATGCTTTGATGGCCGATACACCAACGTTGAAAAAACATCGAAGTCGTTCTTGGTACACTTTTTTTTTAATTTAGATCTTAGGGCTTTTCAAATTAAGTTAACCCAAGAACTCACGTCTACCGATCATCAACAACATTGTGTCCTTGCTGATTTAGTCATTGAAATGCATCAAACTTATCCGCAATTTCATCGAAAAACATCTTGAGTGATAAGGCTTGCTTGCAGTAAATGGAGTCTCGGATAATATTCCACTTATCATCTACGAGTAAGTCAATCAACTTCGTATAATCTCTGCAGTCGAAGTTAATTGAATGCCAATTATAAGCCCTTAGTTTAGTTGGGTCGTACAGCTGGTAACGATAATGCAGAATTTTTTCTATGGCTCTTTCTCGTACAGTTTTCTTGTCATCAAAAAGCTTTTTTAATAAACTGTTAACGGGACGAGCGATTCCTCGTAGGTTTTGTGGAAAAATTTAGTTCACCACATAAATTTATGAAAAAGTGAGCTGACATATATAACTGAGTTATAGAAATTAACATTAAATTGCTAAAATTATTACATTTTTTGACGGTGCAACGTATAGGCGAGAGTGAGCGAATACAGAGCAGGGTTTAAAAAAATTGGTACAATTGTACAATGTACAAATTGTACAAAAGTACAATGGTACACCAATTACTCATTTGGTACAATTTACGAACTTTCTTAGCTTATTTTTTTCAATGGAATATCCCCAGCTTATTATTTTATTGATTTATTAAAACGAAAGAACGAAATAGGCTTCATATACCTGCAGTTTCCGGTCGTATTTAGACAAATGATTTGTAAAGGTCATAAAATTCTTGCTGCCTTAGTTTTAAAAACAATTTGATCTTATAAATATGTTCAGTCGCTCACATGAAAATCAAAAAGGATATGCAAGAAAATAATAATTTTCATTTTAAAATTAGGTATAAGAGTCTGCCCGACTTTCAAAGTGAGCTCAAATTTGGAGTTTTTACTTTGGTTTGTTTCATAAAATTTTATATTACGGTCAAAAATTTTCTTTTTGTCTGTTTTTCTTCCTTAATTAGCGTTTTATTTAATATAATTTAAAAAAATGAAAAAGTCTACTTTTGTTTTTTTAACGTGCATCTAAAGTTATTTAAATGAGTTGCCCGGCTTTTAATGTTAGTCGCTCACATGTATGTATATCGATATACTTTTTTTTACCTTATTTTACGTTTAAACATGTACTTATAACTTGTGTAGTTTTTTTTGGTACAATTGTGGTCGAAAGAGTACATTATTATGAGCTTCTGAGTACTATTCTGATGTTCTTATGTTGCAATCCTGATGCAGAGTATAAAACTGATTTAACTTCCTTTCACTACTAGCACTTCCGTTCCATTTGTTTCATTTGTTTTAAATACATTTCTAGCAGTCTTTCTTACATTGATTCTAAATTTTGAATTCAGCATTTATTTTGTTTGCATTCATGACATAAAATATTAAATTTGAGAGAAAAATACAAAATTTCTGGGGCTCCAAGCAATAACAGCCGAAAAAATTTACTTTTGAGAAAAATCACTTTTTATATTTAGAGGTGTTTCGGAAAAAGTTGATAAAGTGCATTAGAAAAAAATGTATTCCTTAGTTAAAAACACACGGGCAGTCCTAAGATCAAAAACAGTTATAGAAATATTTTCATAAGTATATTTAGGCGCTAATTATAAATGAATTGGGCTTCATTACGACTTAGATCAAGATTTTTTTATTCATAACTTTTTAAAAAGCATCGTTAGAGAAATGGGGATTTCACGTAAATATAAAGTTTTGTTGGTAAAATATGATAGCATACATAACTCATATTGACTTAAGTCGACTTAGCGGTTCTTAGTATAGCTATACAGTTTATAGAATAATTGGAGTAGAAAATATTTAGGTCGATTTGCCCAGTATAAGATTTAATCTGAGACCTTAGAAATTCACGTGGATTTTTCTATACGACTATTCAGTTTTTTTTGTTCATCCATACAATTTGAACCACCGTAATGGACTTAACCATTTGTTGTCAGATGATTGTTGTCTAAGATGGTACCAAGGCAGCACCAGTGTTGATCACTTGAGGGAGTTCAAAAATATCTTTCTTTACGAACAAACTTTAATAGGCCTTCAAGCAACAATTTCAGAAATATTTGTGATGATGACAAAACAATACTTTTCTCTTTGAAGGCTTTGCGTTTAATTTGGTATGTGTTATTTTGAAAACAGAGGGTGCATTTGAATTAAAAACTTGACAGAGTAGATGCGCAGAAGTAGGCGGCTTCTTGTTTTGTTCAGATGTATAACGATGGGTGTGAAAAAATAAAAAAACTCCTTGTCTGTTATTTTATAATTTTTATTTATAATTTATTTAAGTGAAGCATTTCTTAATTAACATTTATATTTAAAACTAATTTTTGTTTTATGTTTTTTCGAGAATAACCTCTATAATAAATTTAATTTGGATTTTGGCTTATATACTCTTATTAAAATTAGTATATTGTTTTTGTTTGTTTTATAATAAAGCAACGTTTGTTATTTTAGTCTTAAAATCTATTCATAAAATTTACAAATCGTGTGTTTTTTAATATATTATTTCTTGCTTGATTTAAAACTAAATAAGTTTAACAATAAATATAACAATTATTAAAAGAAATTTAATAAAATTATAAATTTTTTGAATTAATAATATTCCTTAATAAATTTCTTTGTTTTTTCTTAAAATATATTGAAAAGATGAAGCTTTTTCGTTATTGATTTCAATATTTTTTTGGTTGAAATTACAATTTTTTGTAGTTTTTTATTATTATTATTTTTTTTAACTTGGCATATGACAAAAAGCAAATAATAGCGAAAATGATGGGATTTTAACATTTTGTTTTTCATAAATCTTTTTTTTCGTTTTCGTTTGTTTTGTTTTTCAAAATTTTAGTTTTTCTTAAAAGAAAAATGAAAATATCAACGCTTAAAAATCATAAGAGTTGGCTTCATCATCGCCTTTGCGTACTTTAAAAACGAATTTATAGATAATGGCAGCCACAATGCCGCCAACAATTGGACCCACCCAATAAACCCAATGATCAGTCCACATATTTTGTACAACAGCTGGGCCAAAGGAACGAGCTGGATTCATGCTGGCACCGGTTAAGTTGATCTGTAAAGTTAAAAACACACATTTTTTATAGAAGAGTTTTCTAACAGAAATTGGTTTGAAGATGTCCACTTACAGCACATAAATGACCAGCTGCAATGGAGAGACCAACAGCCAAGGGTGCTGAGCCTTTAATATCGGTACGACCAGGATCGGAAACAGCTTTAACAACGAATACTAAGATAAAAGTAATCAAAGCTTCGATCAGAACAGCTTGACCATCTGTAATGGTGGCGTTATAGCCAGATACACCCAGATTGGTACTGCCAACTGCCTCAGAAACACCAGCCTGGAAAAGAAAATTGAAATATTGTAATAGAATTTATGATTCAAATTATGCTTTTAAATCATTTTAAGCCTTGATCACTTTTAGGAAAATATTCACAAAATTAGGTTTAGCGTTTGAAGTGTAAAGTTTTACTAATAATCCCTTTTTTATAAAGGGTGACCAGTTATATGAGGTATTAAAATGATTAAGACCTTATTTTAAAGCTATTTTTATTACATTACGTACAGATTTGGAATGTTAGCCTTAATATCATCAAAAGTGGATGGTTTCATATCATTTACTAAGACTTTAAATTAATAGCAGAAAGAATAATTGAGGATTAAAGATCAGCTTAAACTATATTTGTCACCAAATTAATTCTTTACAATATCTTGCACTCTTACGTGATATACTTGTATTAAAATTGTTACTAATGTGACCGTAGCTTTACTCAAATGGCTTTATTATAACTCAACCTTCTTCAGCCTGAGTGATAAGAGAGTTTCCAGCTCTTCGCTTGTGCGTCTTGTTTCTCCGAATGCTCACATCAAGTTTTGAAAGATCAGCTTCAATCTGATCCTTCCATCAGAGTTTCGGTATTCGTATTCTTCTTCCCTCAGCTACATAATCGAAACATCTTTTCGCAGACGTTAAGCCGCCGTAGTCTTTGGACCCTAATGCGTATATCTTCATCGATGTAAGGTCGCAAAGCTCACAAAACTTTTAATTCATTCTGTGTCTGTACCCACTGCCAACGCAAACGATCCATGTATTCCACGGTGTATCTTTATCTCGAAGACATCATGGGTAGCTTCATTCGCCTGTTCAGGCTAATTAATTTTCGAACCATACAACTACAATAGTACTATCAGCAATTTCTTAAGAGTTTTTAGTCTGCCGAGAGTGAGCCTTGCTTTTAAACTGCTTGTTCAGACCAAAATAGCACCTGTTAGTATGGTACTCCGTTTTATATCTGAACTGACGTTCTTAGTTTTGTTTATGGCGGTATCAAGATACGAAATCTTCCGCAATCTCAAAACTGCAGTTACCATCGTTCATCTGCTGAAACAGCCGTGTAGATTCCCTATCTGTTGAAACCAAAAATTTTGCTTAATCGTCATTCACTGCGAGACCCATCTTCTTCGATTTCTGTTCTACATTTGCAAAGGCAGCAATTACATCAATAACATCAATATCATCGGCATACGCGAGCAGCATGTACCTTTTGATGTAAATCTCTAGCAAGATATTAAAAAGATCTTACGACAAACCGTCACCTTGCCTGAAACCACGTTTGGTATGGAATAATAGTTAGTTTCCTATTTTAACCCGGTGATTCCCAGACCATTTTTTGGTCTTATATTTTGTCAAAAAGATGTATAATTGTATATTTCGTCCTCCTGAGCACGAAAGTGAAGACCATTTCTTAATACATTGTTACACTTTTGTGAAAAATTCGAAAAACTAGCAAATCCGTTTAGTAACTATGGGTCGCCTAGAGTACATAATTTTTATGAAAGTGGAAATATTTTTGGACACGTTTTTTAAAAATATGTAAGCATTTCAAAACTAATTTGATAAACTACCAATTAGTGTAATTATTATTAAAATTGATAGAAAAATTAATTTTATATGCGTACAGATACTAACTTTCTATATCGAAAAACTAGAATTTAAAAAAATTTTTTTTCATCACCTCGATTTGACATACTTTAACTTCGCTTATTGAACTTAGAATAGAAAGAGCTTTATATTTTTGGGAAGCCACAAAGGTTTTGCATAAAATAACGTTTTTATTTTCTAATTTTGTTATGTTGCTTTGGCTTTAACCATGTAAATGCAACGGCATTTTTTATATTACCATATGGTAACTGTGGGTTATTTGGAGTTAACTTCTTATCTTATTATCTCACACAGCCACGAACACCTTTGCGCGTATAGGGCTATCGAAGGCGACTCAGGGGTACTTAGCTCTTATTCTTTGATAACTAACCGAACATTTCTGGCTTCAGTAGAAAAATTAAGCGCCCATTCGTTATTTGTGAGTTTTACGTGAAATTGGGCATTGCGGCTTGTATTTTCTGTTTCGTTGAAAGTGACATTTATTTCTTGCTCTCTTACACTATAATGACGATTTAATCTTACTCTCTATATACTTACTAAAATTTAGGTAATATAATGCTAAATTCACATAAGAATTTAAGAGATAAGAATGCAGATTGTGGGACGGAAATTGGGAACTTTTTGCATTTATAAAAAATTATTTAGCCTGTGACATCCACTTCTAGCTGTGGTATGGTAGGTAAGACACCCGCCTACCAACCACAAGGTCGTCGGTTCAATACCAGGCCAAACCATCTTAAAAAAGAATGGTTATGAGTATTACTACTACTGAAAAACTTCTCTAAATGCATTTGCCGTTCGGAGCCGGCGTTAACCTGTAGGTACTTTACCTTTCAATGAGTTTAAAAATAGAATCGGGTGCAGCTCATTGACTGAGAGAAGTCCCCATGTTCCTTAATGGAATGTTACGGGTATTAATAATAATCAAATAATCTACTTCTAGCATAGCAATGTTTCGTACAATGTATTAAGTGCTGATATCTATTGAGCGGTTGGTATTTGTATACCTTCTCTAAAAAACGCATATTTTTAAACTTTTTTTAGTTTATTTTACCTTAATAACGGCTGCACCAGCAATAGCTCCAACCATTTGTACTACTATATAGAGAGCGCTCTTAATTATGCTCATTTCACCGACAATAAGAAAACCAACTGTAACCGCGGGGTTAATATGACAACCAGAAATATGACCAACAGCCTGGAAAAAATTAAAAAAATTATAATTTTAATTTAATTTAAATTTATTTTAATTTGGTTGTAGCTCACTAGAGAAAATATTTTAAATGAACATTTTTTTTGTTTTTTATTGGTAAGATAGATACATATATTCTACCAACTTTAATTGATTACATAATTAATTTCTTAAAAGTAAATAAACAATTTAAGAAATAATAAAAATTCCCAAACAAGTCACGATATGATTAAAATATTTGCATTTTCGATAAACTTTTTAAGGTCAGAGGAGTGATATTTTTCATCAACCGGAGTTACTATAAAAATTTAGAGGATTTTGTAAAACTATCACTGCTATCAATTCACCATATTTCATAGGCATTTATTAAAATTCTTAGCCCATGCTAACACTTTCCACAAGTTTTGAAGATGATTTAAAATTACAATAACTTGATCCACTTTTCTCTTGATAGTCTGCTTTCATAAATCTTTAACTGTCATGGAGTAAATTTTAATGCCACACTTTATGTCCGTCTCCATTATACTTGATATTCCATTTAAAAATATATTTTGTAAAAAAATAAAATCACTTATGAGCCAACATATCGTATGTTCACGTCAATTGTATCGCAAAAAAAGTCACGCTTTTCCAAGAGACTCGTTTTAAGTTTTCAATCGTCTATTGCTGAGTAATTATGTAGATAAGTATTTGAATCCCAAGCGCTAAATATTCTATGAATCCGAAAAACTTTTGTTTTCCGTATCATCATTTTTATAAAGAAATCACGATTTTTGTGTTATGTCACTATTGAAGTAAATGAACGATATGCTAAGACATTTTTGCTTTTTTTTGATTTTTAAATAATTCTTGAAACGCATAAATATTTAACCCAAATTCAACAGGTACTCTCGACTCTACGCTTACACACCATTGCTCATAAGTATGCGTCTGCGAATTGAAATTATTCTCATAAACATTCCGTCATTCATGCGTTTTTTGTTTGTTTTTTTTTTCAAAAGTAATTCATACACTAACGAGTGTATTTGTCTGTCTGTCTGTCTAAGAATATTTTGATTTATAAGCACTTCAACATAAATGAATTCATTTAATATGCAAACAACATTTACTTTAAATAGTAGTATTTAAAATATATTTATAATTTTATGAATTTGCGAATATGATTATTTATACAGTGCATAGAATAAAAGACTTCTACGTTTTTTTCGCAACACTAATCATTTTCTCAGCGTTGTAAAAGTTAATCACTATTGTTAGCTGAGTTACAGGGAGAGCTTAATAATTTCGTTAATATTTGTATCCGTAAGTAATTCGTTTTACATTTTCACACGACAACGTTTTTAGTAATTCGCTCTCTCATTTATAAATCAACCTCCAATTATATGAGTCCTATTACAAAAGTAATCCAATTTTAATTACCCTGTAAAACAACAAAAAAATCAATATGATCTGTAATTTATATCTGGTTTTCGGTCATTACCAGTAGTCAAAGCAAAGATATTGAGTATACCAATTAATAATGTCGATTTATTTGCTTGAAAAATGCATTTATTATAATAACAAAATGAATTGATAGATTATCCAAAGTATTGTCCATCGTTAGCCACTATTCTTTCCATCTTTCTCTTTCTGGCAGCATATGCCAAAAGAACTGCTCCAGTTTTGAGGTAAAGAATGAATAAAGGCAATTTCTGATATCCTATTCTGAAGTGAAGTGTATTCAAGTAATGGCATTCTGCATCGATCAAAACTAATTGTAGTCAGAAGGGGCAAGGTCTGGGATATAAGGCGGGTGAGCCGAAACTTTCCATCCACTGTATTCCAAATAGTTTTGAGCGGACATGCAACATGTGGTCGAGCGTTGTCATGATGGAAGATTATGGCCTCGTATCTGGTCGAATATTCTGGTAATTTTTCGTTGATTGCTCTCTTTAAACGAATCAATTGTGTTCGGTACAGGTTCCCTGTGATCTTCTGAGTTCGTAGTACAAAACACCTTTTGATTCCACCGAATACCTTGGCATCATGGATATTCGGTTTCGGCGTTGATTTGGCTAGTTGGCCGGGCTTTATATATGACTTTTTACGCTTGGGGCTATCGTAATGTATCAATTGTTTATCACCAGTAACAATACGATGCATTTCAACATCTCTCGGCTTTAATTCATATAGGACCCAATTTCTTTGCTTTTGAATGAATCGTAATGCTTTTTAAGGTAGGGAAATGGCTTGTTGTGTGACTTCCATTGATAATGCAAGTTCTTCTTGTGTTTGACGGAGCTAGGCACTCGTCACCAAACAGTTATCAATCATTCGAAGAAAGCTGGATACATAAAGGAGCTCGATGTTTGAGTGCCACATGAACTAAAAGTGAAAAATTTAATGGAATGAATTTCCATTTGCTGTTCACTGCTGCAACGGAACGAAATCGAATACTTTCTGAAGCGAATGATTACGGGCGATGAAAGTTGTGGACTAAGCAAGGTGAAGCTTCGCAGACGGTGGCAAAGCCAGGATTGACACCAAAGGTAATATAATTTTTATTGAAATTTAAGCAAGCATTTTTAAAGATCGGGCAGAAACTTTGGGAACTTTCCTGGAAAGTTTTGATGTTTCCAACATATAGTCATGACCTTGAGCCTCTAGATTTTCATTTGTTTTCGATCTCTGCAGAACTTTCTTAATGGTGTAAATTTAAATTCCGCAGAGGCCTGCAGAACGCATATGGATCAGTTTTTCGCTCAGAAAACCTAGAAATTATATACTCCTACTACTGGCTCTAACCCAAAAATGGTAAAAGATTATCGATTTATATAGGTTTAACAAAGCCCGTCTTAAATATAAAAAGGTGTTTCATTTGTGGTAAAATTTTTATTGAGCTTTTTAGCGAATAAAATATATCAATCTGCTCTTATTGTATATATTCGTGTAAATATATATACATATGTATATGTATCTATGTATGTATTTCATTGTATATATACCTTTTTTTCATTTTAGGATTAAATTTCAGTGGTAAGCACACTTTGTTATGCCACAATCTATGCTACAATTAAATAAACGTTCAATGAACTTGTCACTTTATGGATACCACCAGCACAAAAACAACTTCAATAAAACAAAATTACATTTAACAATACCTGTTTCTATATATGTATGTACATATGTTGTCATAACATACTCATACACATATATACATTAGCATTTTGAAAGTTTACAATGTAATTGATTGACACTGTGTGCCTTATTTTTACACGCACTGTTTGAATTATCGAACGATTTAATACCAGTTTACAAATGTTTACAAAAAAAAAGAAAATATACCAATAACAATAACAACAATAACGTCAATTGGTCTAGAAATCAAAACGAAAAAATTCATTCGTAAATGGAAAATTCGAAAAAAATTAATGATTTTTACCAGACATACGAACGCCAAATATCAAGAAAAAAAGTTGTCTACAAATATACTCTAAGATGTGATAATTAAACATTTAAGAAGCGTTAGATGTAATTTTTGTTACTGAATATATTACATTAGATAATTTAATTGCTAAAAAATTGGTGGTATTCTGCCGACTTTTTTAACATTGATGATATTCTTTTTGAACTGAAACTTAAATTAGGAATCTGATTCGCGAAACCTATCATGTGCTATTCCACCGTAGAGGAGTAGTTTTTACCGTATAGTGAAGTAAACGTTTTGTTCAAAAAATATGGTAAGAAATATGGTTTTATGGGTTTATGGCTTTGCAAACTATCTTTTTGAAGTATTATATATGTATAATGATGTACTGGATTAAGTTTGATATTTCTATATTAGATAGGTCAGTGAATAGTGACTTTAGTTAGCTCCCAATTATAATTTTTACTTTATTTATTTAATAATATAATAATTTTTTCAGTAGTTTTTTTCCATTTGACTCAAATATGTATAACTCATGTGAAGTTTTAAGGTAGAAATACATAACACGCGTAAATTCGTCGACAACTAACGTGCGCGCATGAAATATTGCAAATTACACACACAACACGTGTAAAAAATACATTTTCTGTCAGGTGTTTTTCTTTTGTTTTTCTAATAGTACATTGAAGAATGATATCCGTTTAAATTATTCTTTTATTGTCAGCTGATAACTGTCTAAAATACACAATGCGCTTAAAAGTTCAACGTTAATCAACTTTCTGCCGCCAAGACGTTGAAATGCTTTTCATGTAACTCGTTCTATGCAAATACCATAGTTTAACATCTTTTGACAGAAGCCTAAATCTCACACACGCACTAACGCGTGGTATGTACTACCTTTACGACCCTTCGATTACGCCTTCTATGAATATGCATTAGTACAGTTAAGGCTCCATCGCTTAGGGACAGCTTGGTTTTTTTGTTTGTAAAATTACACTTACTCAGTACTAACAGAAAGACAGCGGAATAAATTGTATAAATAAATAAAACCAGAATGTTCAAGCCCAAAAACAATAGGATATTCAAAAAAAAAAAAAAAAAAAAAACGCCTATTTTACACTTTACGGTTCAGTCGCTTAGTGTAGGCCTTGCAAAATGGGCTTAATATAGCACGTGAGCTATATTCAAGTCTGATAGAAAGTCGTCTATAAGGTTATGTTTAATTGAATCTCAATTCTATGAGAGTTGCGTCACTATTTTGTTCAATATCTATTATTCAGAAATGTTGGAGCTGCTATATTTGGCCTATCTTATATTTAGGTATCAAAAGTATTCAATTAATGTTAAATCAAATGTAAAAGTTAGATGGTAAATACTTATCAAAATTTTAAGGTAAGAATAAAGTATAAAAAAACTATATTTTTGCTCGATGTAATCAGACTAATTCAAAATCTAAAACTAAGGTCACATTTGGCAAATATTTGACGACAAAACGAAACATTTTATGGAAACATTTTTTTATATCATGTTCACACAAAGATTTTAATTGAGTCAATTAATTTTTAAATTGAACTATCACATTTGATGTTCACATACAGTGCAATTAGTTGACTTAATTAGCATTTGACAGATAAAAATGCTAACCCAATTTTATTTGTGAAAACTTAAATTAATGATTTTGAAACAAAATAATAAAAAAATAATTCAACTTTAACTTTAAAAGGAGTGTAAAATTTAATGAAAAAACTCAAATTGAGTTTTCCATTTTAATTATATACATTTCATAAGACATTGTACAGTGTGAGAAATCCGCATTCATACAACCCCAACATTTTATTATTTTTGTAAAAAAAAAAAACGATATAATTCAAGTGCCATTTATTAATTTGTTTTAAGTAGTAAAACTTATTTGCTTAAAACTATGTAAAAAATATTGTTTAATATTTATTAATGATTTAAAAAAATGCTATTGTATGAACACGGATTTTGCATACTGTATATAGTTGTGGACTCAATTAATAATGCAATTAATTATTAATTAATTATTAATTATGCCATTGTATACAAAATCACAACTTATAAATTGCTTAATTAGTACTTTATTGTACAATTAACTGAATAAAATTCAAAATGCAACCCTGTGTGAAGAGTGTAGAATGAGGAATGGCAGCTCTGGGTGAAGTATGTTCAGTGAGGAGTGACAACTATATACAGTAAGAAGAATATATATTCGTACAAATTTTCAAACAGGATTTATTAAAATAAATATTTAAAAATAATAATTTCTATGCGATTTCAAATAAGGTTTTATAACTTAAAACAAACGAAAAACGGCCCTAAAAGCAGTTTGTTTCGTAGAAAAATTTCAGTAAATAATTTTTTTTTTTAAGATTCTATGAATAAGGACTTATCATACTGTACAATGTCATAAGAAATAAAATATTATCAAAATGAAAAAAGTAAACAAAAATTTTTGTACATTGAGTTTAAGTTTTTTCATTAAATTTTACATTCTTTTTAACGCTAAAGTCTTATTAATTCTAAGTTCCATATTCTAATTTCACAAATAGAAGTTTTTCTGAACAATATGCGTCTTAGCATTTTCAGCTGTCAAATGCTAATTGTGTGACTCTAATTGCGCTATGTGTGAACACTAAATACAATAGCGCACTTTAAAAATTAATTGACTCAATTAGAACGTATGTAAGAACATGGTAATTAAAAAAGGTTATTGTTTTAACAATGTAATTAAAAAATAATAATAAATAAATAATAAGAAATAGATATTTCTTTAAAATAGTGGTTATGTGTTTTTCGTCAAATATTTGACAAATGTGACCGCACCTTAAGGCTATACAATTTACAAAATAGGATTTTTTTTCTTCCATCATAATAAGTGAATTAAGTAGGTCTACTTTTGGCTTTATTCAAAGTTTTGTATAGTTAATAATAAAATATTTTAAAACTTATGCGAATAAGATAAGATTCAGGTTTTAAATAAAATACGCGGAAGAAATTTTGCAAGAAAAGAACTTGATTCTATGCATTTGTTTATTAAACATATTCTCGTATAAATTTATGTTTTTTTTTATTTTTGTCTAAATTGAAGATTTGTTCAAAAACACTAAATGAATCAATCTGCTAAATTTATTTATACAGAAAGTATTTACTCTGAATACGCATTTAATGCATAAGTAATAAAAAGTAATAAAAGTTAAAGATAAAGGCTTTTGGAAGTAGATTTTGAAAAAAATGAAACAATGGCTTATAAAAATCAAAAATTCTACTTCTCTTAAAGAATGGGTACACATGCATTGCACATAAATACACTCGTAATTTTTGAAAGTCAGAAGCAAATGGTTAATTACTTTTAAAAATGTGGTATAAAAAGTTAGATATCAAATTTTCTTACTTTTCTTGTGTTGGATGTGTAAATATTTTTAGTAATATTTTTAAGACATTTCCTTTATAATATATTTATTGAACGTATTGTCCTATTTCCAAAAGAAAAGAAAAATATAATTATACTAGACTAACCCCTTCGGCGTTGCTGGAACCCTGCCTGTACACACATATGCACAATTCCATATTTTCTTAAAACTGATGGTTTGAATTGACCTGCAAGTTATTTAGAAACTTCAACTCTAAACATTCTCAAGATATACCAATATCAAGATAGACTTTGTACAGAGATACGATGCCCACTTATTTGATTCAGGCCACTTTTTAACTGATGGTTTTTATTACCTATGAAGTAATTTATAATAAATTCCATTCTAACCGTTCTCAAGATATACAAAACTCAATATTGCCGAATGTCATTGTACACATAAGACATTACGATACATGGTTTGGTAACTTTTCAACTGACTTAAAAAAAAGACAATTATAATAAGGAAATGGAAGGCATTTTGTTAATATTTGTATGGGAATATATAGGAAATTAAAGGGTCCGCCAAATAATTTTTCTTTTTTGAAAATGCTATAAAAAAAACTACTGAATATTTTCTCAAATTTCTTTTTTTATTTAAAAGTACAATCCTTCCGGCTACACGATCGGTCCAATTTTTAAGCACATTATCGATTGTGTGCAGCTGTATTTCACCAATGGCTTCACGAATTTTGTCCTTTAGAGCGTCAATTGTCTCTGGCTTGTTGGCGTAACACTTATCTTTGACGGCACCCCACAAATAATAGTCCAACGGCGTCAAATCGCAGCTCCGAGGTGGCCAAACGACATCAGCTCTTCAGCTGATAATGCGATCTTCAAAAACAGGGCGCAAAACATTGAGTGTAGCTTCGGCTATGTGGCACGTAGCACCGTCCTAATATCCTCCTCTTCCCGATAACGATCGCCATTGACTGTAACGGCCACTTCTTGCTCATTTTCGAAGAAAAATGGCCTAATTATGCCTCTGTACCAAAATCCGCACCAAACAGTGACTCGTCTTGGGTGTATCGGTTTTTCAATGTATGCGTGCGGGTTTTCTGTGCCCCAAATGCGACAATTTTGCTTGTTTACATACCCGCCAAGATCAAAATGAGCTTCATCTGAAAAGATGATTTTTTTTTTTTTTTTGGCAAAATCGGTATCTTCTGTAAGTCGATTGATCAAAGTAATATCGCAATATTTCACAGCGTTGTTCAAACGTATACACAACCATATTTGTTCAGCGGAAGGATAAAACTAATTGTCTGTCAAATCAGACATGAGCTAAGTGTTACCATTCACGAAATAAGCACTAGTTGAAAAAAAACGTTAGATGGCCTTTTTATATATACTTAAAATAATTATCATTTTATTAATTTATCTTTAAATATTAAGACATATTACTAGGATTTATCGCGGGGAATACACATACTGCACGAAACACACTCAACACAATTTAAGCATCATTTTTTTTATCATTTTAGGATAAAATATTTTCATTTCATTATTTAAAGATTCAATTAGATGCGACTGTAAAGTAATAAACCAACCATATGGACAACATTGTATTTGATTAACAGTGATATACCAAAATGCCGTAACAAACCAAAATTTATTAATTATTTTGTTATAGTTATGGTATAATAATAAGTCACATCTAATTAAACCTTTAATTATAAAAACTCTCCTTTTGTCTCTATTCTACTTTGGACCAGTAAGCTTTCATCATACCACTGAAAAATAGACGTCTACACTTTACATGGGTTAATGGTGGGCATCTGCTCAGCAACATTTTAATTTATTTGTTTTGTTGTTGTAAATGCAATGACAATTAAATTAGACCAATGGTGAAGGGTAAAAACAAAATCAAAATAAACAAACAACAACAAATAGTCTTAGCAGTGACGTTGTAACTTGAAATATCCGTAAAAAGAGTATTAACGAATGAATGTAAAAGGCAAACGTAAAAAAGCAACAACAACAATAAAAATTTGGTCTGCCGCCGCGCAGACTCACGAAACCAATATGTTATTTTTTTTCATTTAATTTTTTAAATTGAATTGCGTACTTTTGGTAAAATGCAGTTAAGCTGCCGATACACGGTCAAAATGCTGGACAATAATTTTTGGTTTGTGTGTGTCTAGTAGCTTGAACGCGTTTCAGTGGCTATACATACTGGCATATCAATTTTGTCGTTTTTTTTTTTATTTAAACAACCTGAACTTTATTTTTGGTGCGTAAATGTGAACTTTTATTTAATTTGTATATTCAGTAGGGAGTGCGATTGTATTGAGGTTGTGTGTATATGGTATTGTTACACTACAAAAAAATTTTTCCATACTCAGCTATAATTAAAACCAAACTGATTTTTTATTTATTTTAAATTTTATTTACTTTTGATCTACTATGGTAAGTTGTGATGAATTCATATTTCGTCCACATTTACAAAACGATGCAAAAACTCATATCGATTTTGCCTGAATATTACTCAAACCCTGCTTGGAAGTACAATCCACACGTTTGGGCTTATGTTCAAATGACACTCATGGCAAAAATAGATTTTTTATATTCAAATATACTATATATGCAAAATGTGATGTACCAGCTTGAAGACTTTAGCTTTATTCAATTTACTTTCCTTCTATTTTCAATTTCCGACTATTTTTGGAATGGTTTGTGCGGATACGATTTACCACAACGCTACTCACTAAATACTGATAGTGAGGATTCCCCCAAGGTATTCATTAAGCCTTTTTATGTTGAATAAGTTAATTTTCCATCAAGCTCTCTATTTGCAATGGTTGTCAAAATAATAAACACAGATTGCTTTCGACATTAGTTCAGTAATAGAGAACACTAAAGTAATACATTTATAAAGTCTTGAAAATATTAAACTCTTCTTTTATATTTACTTTGACTCTTAGCTTGATTACAAGGTTTATGTAGACGCTCAGATTAATTCACTTAACTCATGTAATTTAAAATGTGTCTGAATCGATAGTTACAATTGAATGAGTACGTGTTGTTTATAATTACCCAGAAGTGAAAAGGCTTTCATCAGCTAAAGTTATAGTAGTTTTTGTAATGGAACAAAATTTTCTAAATTATGGCAACATTGACTTTGGCCAACATTCTCTTAATTGTTGCGCTTTTGCTGATATGCTGGTTTTTATTGTTTTCATTTCAGCAATCTCTCCAATGATCATGAATTACTATGTTTTTCTTGTATATTCTTTTTCTTATTGTATTTTATTATTTAGTTAGACTTTGTTTCACTTTTGCTTGGTATTGGATGTTGTATTGAATGGAGAGAAATTTTTGAATTAATATATGATATCTAGTAAAATCTAAAAATGTATAAGAAAATTACATATTTTATTATAATTCACATTGTCTTTCATAATTTAACCACTAATTATGTTCCGAATTACATAATTAACCATTAAATATTTAACGAGCGAGTCACCTTATTTATATGTAGCTAGTTCAGTTAGTCAGATTGACTGCGTTGATTGTCTTCGTAGATGTCAAGAAATTGTAGTGTAAACGCACTAGATTTCCTTCTTATGTAAATGTTATACACAAAAATGAATGTTTATTTAGACAGATGAACGGCTGAACCGATTTTCTTGAAACTTTCTGTATGTATGGAAGGTACTAAATATATCTAAAGGATGGGCAAATTTGAGGTTAGGAAGTAAACTCGCTTAAAAGCACATTATTTATTTTTCTATTTTATTCATATCAATATCAAATAGAAATAGAGGAATTAATAATGGAATATGATGTTGGGCAATTGTTCACCTTTAGAACGTGGTAAGACGTCCGCTCTTTTCAGAAAATATTGAACTACATTTTGTAACAAAGATTCGTTTATCTCATCAACGCAGCGTCATGATCCAGCGGCGTTAAATCACAAGAACGAGGCGACCAATCGACATCGCCAAATCGAGAAATTACTTGATCGGGAAATTTCTCACGCAATAACTGAAATTTTTGGCTGGCTGTGTAGCTTGTGGCACCGTCCTGCTAAAACCAAAGGCCACCACAAAAAATTGGTTATCATGGTTTGGTAGCACAGAGAATTCACGGTGACGGCGCTTCCTTGCTCATTTTCGAAAAAATGCATGCCGATGATGCCGCCTAACTACAAATCGCATCATACCATAATGCTTTTTCGAATATTGTTTGTGGATTTTGTGAGCCCCGTATGCGACAATTTTGTTTGATTACATAACCGCCTAATTGAAAATGAGCCTCATCACTAAATATGGTTTTGTTGAATAATGCGTTGTTTTCGTTCATTTTTCCAAGCAGTACATATTCACAATTAAAATTCTTTGTTCAAAAGTGTAGCGTTCCATAGTTAAAATTTTCCCATTTTTTATTAAATAAGTGTCATAGGTTGATAGTTCATTATTTGATAGCCAATTTACTTCCTAACTTCAAATGTGCACATCTTGTACATACATATATAAAAAGAAGTTGTCCTCGAGAACCACTAAGCCGACTTACAAACCAATAAATGCATTGAAAAGGTGTACTTTCACTGATGGTTTTGATTCAACTGGGCGGTGCCACGCTCATATAAAATTTTTATTTATATATATGTATTTTAAAACGATAACAGAAAGAGTTTCCGAATTTGGCCCAAATAACTCTGTGGTCAATATAAATCATTACTCAAAAAGTAGGTGGAATTGAATAAGTGGGATTGGCATCTCCGATACAAAGTAAATATTAATTTTTGTATATCTTTGCTACGGCAATAGTGGGTGATTTTAAATTTGTTCTAAATAACTTCGTAGTCAATCCACACCATCAGCCGAAATATGGTCGAAATTGTATAAGTGGGTGTGGCACCTCCAATACAAAGTAAAATTTGTTTTTAGTATATTTAGAGAGCGGTTAGAATGGCAGCTTCCGAACTTGGTCTATATCAGTTAGTAGTCAATTTTAAATATTATAGGTAAACAACACAATGGCTACCAGCAACGCTGTAATGGATACTCTATTTCTATACAAATTTCAAAAACTCCAACTGGGCGGTGCCATGCTCATGCAAAGCATTTATTTATTTGTCTGTATCTTCAAAATGGTAACAGTAAGAGTCTCTAAATTTAGTCAATACAATAAGTGGGCATAGTATTTCCCATACAAACTAAGTATAGATTTTTGTGTATCTTAAAAGCGTTTAAAGTGAAAGTGTTTGAATTTGGTCTAAATGGTGGTGAAATTGCATAAATGGGCATGGTGGCTGCCATACAAAGTAGATATTGATTTTTGTATATCTTAAGAGCGTTTAAAGTGTAAGTTTCTGAATTTAGTTTAAATGATTTCGTAGTAAATATAAGTCATCTGACAAAAAATAGGCTAGATTGGATAAATGGGCGTGGCACCTTCCATTCATGCAAAGCAGGATTAACACGTGAAAACCAGCAATTAAAGCTTCGCTGTCTATTCAGATCAGCCAAAAAGCGAGAAAGATTGGATAAACTGGTATTGAGCAAGGCACACCGCGTAAAAGGTATCTATATAACATACATATACTATATAAAAATTAATGTGTGTTTATTTGAAGACGGTATATAGCTAAGCAGCAGATTATACTGTGCCTTTATGGTAGGAACTATCTTAAATGTTTGGATTTGAACCGAAAGGGAGTAAAACGGGGAAAAAAGGTAAAAAATATAACTAAAATAGTGTTTAAGATAATAATTAATATGGGGTTTCAGCTAGTTGGGTGTAAACAGCTCTAATCGCCGATTGACTATCTGCAAAAATCCAATGTCACCGCTTAGATTGTCTTATAAATTTGTTTCTTCTCAGTGTACCAATAATTTTTTCTTCAATAATTTGTTTACATTTAGCCAAACAATCATTCATACGCTCATTCATACTCAATTTATAACAGTTTTGTGTGTGTGTATGTGTGTGCGTGTGTTTGAGTGAATGTAAGAGAATAGTCTAGTCGTATGTAAAATGTATACAAATTTACACTCAATATTCATTACGAGAAAATAGGCGATTACAGTTGTTTCATGTTTTTGTAATGTTAGTTAGTAGTTGATGTTGTTGTTAATTGTTGCTTGTTGCTCGTTGTTGCCATTGCCATGGTTTTTGTACCCATTATGTTTGTCTTTTTTTCGCGTTATTTTTTTCTGTGCACTCTTGTATGACTTGTTGTTGTTTTTGATTTTTCCGTTTTGTTTTGGCCATTTATTATTAATGAACTTGTGAGCTCTACTCTTGTTGTGTATACGTTTTCATTTGTTTATTTCTCGTATTATCTAATGTTTACTGTTGCTGTTGTTGTTAATATTGTTATTAATGTTTGTTATTGTCATAACCATTATTGTTATTGTTGTCAAATAACAATGCAATTCCTCTCTGGTACTTTATCTGTAAATGCTGGTTTGTTTGATACACACCATACACTCATATGTAGACGAATAGTAAGTAGTAGAGTAAATTAGAAGACGATGGCCCAATATGTTCGTTTGTTTGTGTGTGTGTGTGTGCGTGTGTGTATTAAATTACTAATCTTACGCATTAGTTTGCTACGCATTGATTAACGAACGCATACAATGTGTTTTAAAAGTTGTATACTGGTTTTGTTTTTTGTTTTTATTTTTTTAATGAATGCATATATAGCTTTATCGTTGTGGTTTTTTTATTTGTTTTAAGTGTTTTAAGTTTTCGATTTCATTTAATTCAATAACAATTTTGTATGACGTACACATGTAGTTGTTGTTATTGTTGTAATTACCATAATTAGCATACGGGCACGCTTTTTTAAGTATTTATTTTAATTTTTTCAATATTTAATGACCACTTATCTGGTTTAGAAACAGCTTAAGGAGTCCAATTACTTTTCAATTCATTCATTTATTTATTTTGACAGTCTCATAAACAAATTGTTTTATACTTGTAGCTTTAGAATTATTTAGTTCTAGATTTTTTATTCTTTTTGGTTAATGTTATTTTAGCCAAAAATCTATGTTACCATAAATATCAAATTTAAAGTTATAATAGGGTAGTTTGTGTTTGATTTTTTTTTACTTTTTTGGCAGAAATCAATGACAAGTTTGTTATTAACGAAAATTGAAATCATTTTACAAATAATTGATAGAATTTTGTATGCAACACTTTTTATACCTCACAACAACGTAGATGGATGGTATAGAATTAATCTATAAATACTTTATTTGAATTATACCTACTGACTCACAATCTTAATGCAGAAAATGAATGCTGTACTGTACTGTACTATGTCAAATAAGTGTATAGAAACGAAACCTACTAATTTGGACTAAAATTTTAACACAAAATCAAGTAAGCAGATTCGAGTTTCATGGAGAAGCTAATAGATGGAGTCTTTTTATGATCGAATTATATTTTAGTTGTAAACAAAGAGAAAAAATTAAAAAATTAAGTATATATAAACTTGGCCTTTTTGTAAGTCTTTGGTTAAATATACATACATGTGTATGTATGTATTTAATATCACTAGCAGTCACATAAATTTTGAGGTTAGCATATGTGTTTTATGCTCTTAACGCTAAGAATTAAAACAGCACATTTACCAACGCCCACTAAGTCTTCAACTGTAAGAGATATAAAAACAAATAATAATCTGAAGGTGTAAACTCCAGGCTGTTTGGTTCCCAGTTGGCGGGTCATCAAAGATGTGTGCAGTCGTCGTTGTTATAATAAATCACAACACGTTTTCTGTTTATCAATTATGGCCGTGTTAATTGAATTGTTTGCTTTAATTTTGATAATTGTTAATCGTAGAGATTAGAATCAATCGTTTGACTAGGTTGTGGAAGCTCATAATGAATAATAATTTCACTCCAATCCCACCAGACATACAAAAGACGGCTTTATCACCGTCTGCGTAACTTCACTTTGCTTCCTTTTTGAACGTTTTCGTATGAGATCGACTTTTCATCGTCCGAAATGATTAGTGCCTAGCAAGTTATAATGTTGCCGGATGCAATTAATATTACCAGAGATATTACATTTTGGAACCAAATACCGACAATTTGTAACAGAAGTTTTTTGAATAGCATTTTTTCAAAATCAAGTTTTTTTTATAAATGTCAAGAATTTTTCATTAATCTATTAACACCAGCTGCAGTGTAACTCCACACTGACTTAATAGTCTATCACTGTGTATGGTCAACTCAAAACTCAATTTTTTTCTTTCCTAATTGTAGGTTGCCCGAGAGTCTTTAGGCCCTATCCATCTTGGAGGCTTAAATCCACATGAAATATTGAAAAGAATCAGTAGTTTCTTTAGTATAAAAAAAGCTATATAAGCGCCATTGTCAATGGACTTGGACAGATGCTTGAAAAGCTTTAAAAAAATATAATCACACACCCAACTAAAAGTATGCCCAATGCATCGAAATCTATTTCGGTTTTGGTTTTAACCGTTTGAATGCTACACAGCGCAAAACGGCAGCGATCGTTCGTATCAAAGATGATGACGCAGCGGATAAGTTACTTTATAAATTGTAATTAAAAAAATATTCATATTCAGAATTAAAATTTTTTTTATAATACAAAAAGAATTATTAAAATTGATTGATATTTGTCTAAACGAGCGCATTTTATTTGACATTATTTTTTCTTAAAACTGTTGAATGAGATTTCTATGTTTGTTAGGTAATTGAATCAAGATGTGCAACTTTGTGGGCATATTAAACAAGATTGTTCTATTTTATGTTTTATGCCATGTTCACACGAACCTGTTTTTTTATAATTAACGCTCTCATTCATAATTTAAGCTCCAATTATCACACTTTAAAGAGCGAAACACCTAAATTGTAAGAAATTCTGTTTTAATTACGCCATCGATTAATATAAAATCCATTTGATATTTAATATTTATGAAATATTTGTTAAATTAAAGAGAACACTGAAACGAATTACAATGGTGTCATATAATCGCATTAATTCGTGTAAATAATTCAAACAGCGAACAAAGTAATTCGAAGTCTAACGCGCGATTATAAATAAAATACACTGACATCTTCACTCTAAATTACTTTATATACGAGCAAAATTAAATTATATATTGAGATTGTCGTCGGGTTGGTTTGTTTGCGTGCAGAAGACATATTCTGCTTACGAATCGAATTAAATTAACGACAATCGAATTAAATATATATATAAAGTTTAATTGGCGTATTTCTTATAATTGCATATGAACATCTGTGCACGCGCAGGATAATTATTTTTACAAACTTTATTTAGATATAAATTAACAACTTCAAGTAGTATGACTGTATTACCAGCGTAAGACCTTACACTGTTAGGTGAAGGGTATATACACACACTTTAAAATTACTCTGATTTATACCGATTAATAGAATAGAATGGAGAAAAAAATTGAAATTAATTTGTATTTTTCTAAACATCATCGCCATCATCATTATCATTAAACAACAAGCAACAAACATCGTATTGTAATTATTATCATTTGTGGATGAATGTTCTTGCTGTTGTTGTTGTTATGTTTAGCTGTTGTTAATTACACCATGATAAACCGGTCCATAACTAAGATTCTGAAAAAACCCAACCAAATTACTTGAATCCAAAACGTTTTCAAACGACACAGAAAAAAACTTCTTACGCATGCCTATAAACGCATTTATGCAATTAGTGCAAATGTTTTTTTTTCAAGATTTTTGTTGTTGTTGTTTTTGTTTTTCAAAATTCTAAAGTAATTTTTTTTAAATTTTTGATTTCGATTTTTTTCTAATTTATTCGATTCATTTACGAGCCTGACAGACATACTACACTTGAATTAAAAAAGAAAAAAATGTATTTTTTAAAGTTTTGTTGTTCTTTTCTAACGATTTGATAGACATAATTTTAACGCTTAATTATGTGTATCCGTTAATTTTTGTTGTTTAGTTATTCTTTATACGTTCAAAACTAAGCGTAAGACATTAAAAATAGATTCTAATCTTAAAGCCAAAGCAGAACAACGCATTTGAAGGCAAAGTTAAGAGCAGTAGCCCAGTCAAGTTAGTCAGTCAGTTCACCAACCGGCTCATTCATTTCGTTTTCATTCACATGTGCATAATTACGCGAATTTGAACAGCAAAAAAATCAAAAAATATAATAAATCGAAAATTACAATATGAAAGTTATAGACGATTAAGACCGTCTATATGACACTCTATAATCGAATAAAATTTTTATGATATCGAAATTCGATGCAGTAATTTGAGCTTTGGTATACACAAGTTTTGCCCTTAATGATAGTGAACTAAATAAAGTTGCCGACAATACTGTAGAAATTAAAATAGGCTTTCGAAATAGTGCCAGCTAGATGATATATAAATCAATGGAGGAATATCTGGGCCTGATATAGGGTTTCGCAATGAGTCTAATGGCCATAAAGTAAACCCACCTGTTATTATTAACTTGTTCAATCTAAATAATTAAATCTCCGGCCTAATAAGACTCCACCTTACTATCTAAACAAGCAGTTGTTTATCCCATTTTAGAGTCTTGGGTAAGCATCTGTATAACATCTGACCAATTTTCAGAACCACCTTCTCGAGTTTACAATCACGAAAAAAGAATTATCTTTTGAGAAAGGAAATTAAGTCCATTGTCACAATTAAAGATGGATCCAAGACTACATTTTTAAAATGTTACAAACATCAGTACCAACACGGTATACCATAACCACTTGCGGATGTTTGTAGCGTAAGAAGAAAAAAATACGAAACGAATTAACGCACATTCTAAAGCAAGCATTTAGAAAAAATGGTTTTAAAATGTTTTAAAAATTATTTAGTCACTTATTTATTGCAGTCACTCACTCATTTACTCACTTGTACAATTTGTGTGATTTTTTTTCTATAGTTTTTCTAAATATTTCTTTTGGGGCGTTTATTAAACGATTTTTTGTTTTCTGCGTAAATCAGTTTCAAGTTTTAATGATCGTTTTTCTTTTTTTTATTTGTCGCGAAGGTCACGTGATTTGGCGTGTGTTTATTTCTTATTTGGAAATATCAAATATGTGGGTTAAAAAGCTTAAGGGCTTTATTTTATTTAATTTTTATACAAAAAAAAGTTCTGTTTAATTAACTTTAAAATTGATTATTAATTTATTTTAATAATTATTTTGATACCAATTAGTTCAATATTATGTCTATAAATTCTAATCTTCTTTTGGGCCATTAAAACTTTGAATAAAAGGTTCATATTGAAAGCCACATAAAATTTAAACGGCAGTACGTGGTCGTAAACTTTTGAAAGGTACGAGTATTTCGCTTGTAGAATTAGCAACGAAATATAGGGCGTTCAGATAGTAAACTCTCTCGATGATGACAAACATCACACGAAGTGTCAATAGAAAACGCCATCTACTGGGAAATAATGACAATGTTAACACAATAACATGGACGCGATATACAGTAGTCTAATTACATACTTAGCTTGAAAATAAACTGATTAATGAAACTGAAACAAATTAATGGAGGCTTTATGGAAACCCATATGCTCCTAAGAGGAGTGACGGGGAAAAACAACTCCAGTTTTCTAATATTATTATTATAATCATATCGACCAGGCATTATTGCAGGACACTGCGACCCATGGGTTCTACTGTGCTCCTTCCGGTCTGTAGTTTGTTCAGCATATTTGCTGCCTTCTTAATGAACACCAGCAGATCTGAAACTATAATGGTGGATACGCACAATATGTGTTCCGCAGTCTATGATGCCTGTCAAGGTCTAGTCTACAAACTTCTATATTTGTGACCGTCATGCTCTTTAGATGTGCTCTTAGTCTACAGTGGCCCGTAAGTCCGGCCTGCCATAGTAGAGAAACTCAGAGCGACGCCCAAATTACAGACTGATGGCTGCCCTAGAGTGGCGGATTCCCCTTTAAGTATTACAGTGTTTCGAGCACCTGACAATTTCCCTGATATCCCAATTTCCATTATTCGATGAGGATGGCAGTCAGTGGTGCTGCACCGCAACGTTCCGGACCATAGAGTGTCATGGAATCCCTTCTGGCCAATGCGTCCGCTATTTCATTACCATCAATTCCACAGTTTCCTGGTACCCAAAACAACTGGACCTGATTTCCACGTGAAAATTTTTGCAACGTATCGTAGCAATATATGACTAGTCTGGGTGTTTTCTAATAACTGTAACCGTAATAACTCCGGCAATTCTCAACGGATTTTAAAAGCAAAGTAGCATTTTATTCTTAAAAACACACAGGCTAGGTGAGCTGGCTAGTTAACCGAAAACATAACCTACAATTAGGACCAGAGTGCTGTTTTGATATCATATCAAAACCATTAGTCATGAACTACCCAAGGAGATACGAAGGAAAATGGAGAAGTTCGAGGCTATCCAGGTCTACACATTGCGCCGAACTATTGCTGAAAGATAACCCTAAGAATCCTAATCGTCTGGCCGCCAGACTCGAACACCTACAAAGAAACTGAAAGATTGTCTTCCTCTCAAAAGTGTCCATGCAGCTTTTGCAGTAATAGTTAAAGGGCAAACTCATCTTTTCTGCATCGGTTCCCATTGTGCAATGATCCGTACATACCGCTATGGGTTTGGAAATAGAGTAGGGGGGGACTTTCCCACAGTGTCATTGAAATAGAACAGAGGGGGATATCACTACTTCCGTTTTATGTCCTCCTACGAAAAAAGCTGCAGATTTTCACCTTGACGATAGCAGATCTTAAAGTAGGAAAGGAATAATACGACATCCATCGAGGCCCTCCTATCAAGTTCATAAGCTCCTTCATTCGAAGCGGTGTTCCCTGGGACCCAAATCAAGAAAATGGTATATGTTTTTAAAGCCGAGTTGCTAATAGGCAACATCAGATCTCTGACAGCGGTTATTGGTTATTGGAGAAAATGCTTACCCTACTTATAGATCACCGATCCCTCAGTATTTTACATGCCTAAAAAACAATAGAGGTCTTCGGTTTTTAATGGATGCTGAAAGTTGGGAGATTCTAAGAAAACGCCAGCCTCTATATTGGAGGCCATTTGGGATTCGTCTGTGGAAACCGGAATAGCAGAAGCCACAGAATTCCTATCCCTTTCCTTCCTTTCCTGGGAAGAATGCTATGACGTACCGTTGCAAACTCTAGTCTGCTGGCTTACAAATTCGTACTCAATCCTCGCAGAGATGGAGTAAGTTGCTCTAAAATGCCACTATGTTCACTTAAAAATTGTCTCAAGAAGACTAGTATTTTCAGCTTGATCGCGCTCTGAGCCAAGACCATAAAAAGTGCAGATAAGTGAGTAACAAGTGCAGAATGACTTTGGAGGTAGCACTGGCACATGTCCTCCAAGCATCCGCTACACTTAAATACGCTGATGATAAGACTATTACCAAGAGCCTCCCGCCGCACAAGGTAGCCATATGTAAGGTTGGAATGAACCACCACGTTATATGTCCAGAGCACTATTTGTGATTTGAGTCCCCATTTTTGATCGAACATAGAAACGCCGGATTAAAAAACAATATGACCTTTTTCACCTGCTCCACAACATGCAGCTTCCAATGAAGTTTTGAGTCCAGTATCACACCTAGATACTTGACCTTTGACAAGAATTTCAGAGATTGATTATTCAATCCGAACATTCTAAACGAGGGTTGTTTGTACCTTCTAGTGAAAAGTACAAGCTCGACCTAATCAGGATTAACACATAAAACCTCATCTATAGGCCGAATTACCGACCTCTGTCCTTAAAGCTACTTAAATATAAATTATTTAAAAAGATTACTTTCTTTTTTCTATATCAGCTGAGAAACTTAAAATCGATTAATATTTAATTATTAAGTTATAAGCATATAAGTGCATGAAAGTATGAAAAACAGTTTTTTACCCGTAACTCAGGATTTTGGAAGTGTTTCAAAAATTTCAAAAGCAGATTATTGTTGTACACCACAGATCCTACTAGAAAAATAATATCGTCTCTAGGTATTTAAACTTTATTTCTTTTTGTCGCATGGGATTATTATGAACTAGCTGACCGAGCAAACGTTGTTTTGCCTTCATGTTGGATGAAGATCAATGGTTTTGCCTTTAACTTTTCTGCTTTGTAACCTGTTAAACAAAATTTGGCACTATAAACGTAAGTTGGGTCTGTAGTACTTCACTACACTAAAAAGATTGAAAATTTCAATTTATTTTAATATTGAAAACGGAGGGCATTTTGTTGGAACCACACAGCCGATTTCGTGTAAACTTCACATAAACCATCTATAGACTGTCTCTAACGTACCCTGAAATTATGGTTGAAATCGGTCGTACCGTTTCCGCAGTTAGTGGTGACATCAAAGTGTACACTTATTTTTATATATACGGGTAGATTTTAATTTTTGTATTTTTTTTATTTTTCATGAAATTATGTATTTGTTTCTATAAATTAAATTAAATTCCATTTGAATATTATTTTAATTTCAGAACAATCATCCATCCTCTTATCGGATGACCTTCATTTATGTAAGTATGTATTCATATAAAACATTCAACTTTTAAATTTTGAATTGGATCGTCAAATCATTTCAAATATGATCGCAATTGTATTATGCTGAGAGAAGAGTTTAACTGAGATGACATTTAAAATTGATTTCATTTTTGTAAAATTTTTTTTCTTTTGCCAATAACGAATCATATTACACGAATAATAAAATAAATGTTGGTCATCATCATAATTTATTATTTATGTACGAGATATTTGTGTTACACACAGTAAACAATATTTTTTTAAATTTTTGAAGAACATAATTTATGAAATGATTGTTGTTTTTAAATCTTTATAAACCAATCAATTGGTTATTGTCATATGCCTTTTTATTATACTCGTAATGACGATAATAATGATTCATTTACCTGTGCCAATGTGGCAACGGTTAAGCCGAAAGTAAAAGCTATTTGTGGCACTGATGGTTTCCATTCTGTGCCGCCAGTGCAACTGCCTACACCAATAACAATTAAAAAGAAGGTACCAACTAATTCAGCCACCAATTGTCGCCAAAGTTTTTTATTCTCTGTAATATCTTTAACACCGACCATGGCTGAAACATCTGGAAGTAGAGAATATAAGGAATAAAAATAAAAATAAAAATAAAAATTAAAATTAATTTAATTAAATAAAATACATACTTAGTTAACACTTAAAGTATTTTTGAATACTAGAATAACATTGAAACCAGGTTAAGTAATAAAAGACGGTTAGGTTTTAAAGTGTGATAGTATAGAATAAATGGTAATTTCTAAGACTTAGGACAGTTGCATTCAAATAGCTATATTTCTACTTTTGAAACACTTAGACACTCTAAATTTGGTTCGAATAGGTTCGTAGTCAGTACAAATCATAAATCAAAAAGTGGGCGGAATCAGATAAGTGAATATGGAATTTCACATAGAATGTAAATACATATTAATTTTTGTATATCTTGGAAACAGTTAAGACAAAAGTCTTTCAATTTGGTCCAGATGTATTGATAGTCGCTGTAAGTCATCAGTTAGAAAATGAGCGGACTTTTCGAATTATTCGATAAATACGAATTGCTTCAACTCATGTACAAGGAAGAATAGAAGAAAGACAAGGTATTTCTAGAAAGCAGTTATCATGGCTGAGAAGTATAAGCAACTGGACTGGTTTAAGAAGTATTGGTGAACTGGTACACAGTGTGAGAAATAGAGATGATTTTCTGCAATTAATTAACAGCGTTTAATGATCTTAATATATTTATAATATTATATTTATTATATATATTATGTTTGCTTACTCGTATATTATATAAGTACGTTATATATTTGTTACATTTATTATAGAATAAACCAGTTTTTGAAAAAAATCGAATAATCGATCTCCCTAGAAAAGATATAAGCAGTGATTTGATATATTTTTATTTTGATAAATTTAATTATTTAATTATTAACTATTTGCTATCTTTCTTAATACCCAATAAAACCCAGGTGGCCTTAGTTGGATTACCCAGTGCATTGCCAACCCTAACAACCGCAAATTAAGTTGGGTCAAGTTTCTGGCCATGCTTAATTGTATGAATAATGATAGAAATACACTTCTAAGTCTTCTTAGATACTAGCCATTAAAACAGTCTGATTTTTTCAACTCTTTCGCGCTGTTAAGAATTGACCGTGCTCCGACCTTAAAACAAAATTTATAACCGTCATTCGAAATAAATACATAATAAAATAATTTAATCTTATGTAATATTTCGGCTGGTGAACGTCATTAATTGCTTTTAGACTTTTTTCAAGTTATATTTTACTGTCTCAAGAAATATATCCACGGTAGTCTAAATACATTCAATTGCTGTTTCTATTGCTCTGATAAAAGTAAAAATAGCCACAATATCATTAAATAAATAAAAATAATTTCAGTTTCACGCAGCTTAAAATAATTAAAAAAACAAATATTTTTTATACAAATTTTTTTAATTTTTATCTTAAGTCAATAACACTTTACTTGCCACTCGACTACACTTAAAGTTAACTACATGTTGAACATTAATATTAACTTTTATCTCGCACTATAAAAACAGATACGAGGACGGGCCGAAAAGTGCGTGGTTTTTTGAAAGAAATACAGGATTTGCATACAAAATCATTTTATTTTTCAACATAGTCTCCTTTGAGCCCTATACACTCTTTCCAACATTAACCAAATTTTTTTATTCCTTCCGAATATTGAGATTTGTCGAGGTCATAAAAATAGGGATTTGTTTGTGAAATTTCAGGTTTAGAAACAACAAATAGTCACTCGGAGCTAAATCTGGAAAATAGGGCGGATGAGGGATTTTTATGGATCATTGCCATGAAAACTTCTTGCATTATCCTGGTGAAAAAGAACTTATTTATTTGCCAAAGGTGGTCATTTTTTTTAAAACCTCATTACATCGATCCAATAAGTTGGCATAATATTTGCCATTGAATAAATATATATTATACCACGTACATTCCAAAAACGTTCGTCATGACTTTTTTTTGGCTGGCAAACCCATCTTGGCCTTCTTTCGCACCAATTCACTTCCAGAAACCCATGTATTTCACTGTTATTTAGACTCTGATGTGTTGTGGTGGATCCACGTTTCGTCCACTAAACACGAAACAGCGCAGAAACTAGTCTATATTACGGTTGAACAAGGCCAAACACTCTTGCGAAGTTTGTACACGATTCCGTTGGTAGTATATTTTGAAAAAACGCGGTCCCCATTTAGTAGTAAGCTTTCCCACGCCCACTAAAATCACTGAGCTATGTGAGATGCCTAAGACTTCCACCATCACTCGCAATTTGAATATCATAATGTGAATTTTATCAATTGGTTCGACTGTAGAGGCCTCAACTTGGCGTCTAGAACGTTCGGTATCTCCTGTGCTTGTACAGCCACAACAAAGCTTAGTAGAGTATTTTTTTACAATAGAAATTGATGTTGCAGAGTTCCCATAGTATTTACCAAGCTTATACTTGGTTTGAGTGATGGTTTTTTTCCGCAAAAATTAATTCACTTTTTTCCATTGTTTCCTTTAATCACGCGGTTGTCTACTATCAATTAAGCAGTTTGTTCAAATATTTTGACAAGCCGTAATTTCAAACAGTTACTAATTTATTGACCCACCCTCGCAGATTTCTTTGTTAAAATGAAATTAATTTATGCTTTTGCTATTTTTATTTCTTTATCTTAATCTCACTCCTTGAGAAAAGTGAAACAATTTCATAATAAGGCCAAATTGATAAAAAAAAAATGGATTAAAAATAACCAATTTGTAGATCAAGTAAAAGAAAATGAACATAAGAAAGACATTCGTATGTGGTATTGAAGTATTAAAGTAAGTATGCCGAATGAAGAGACTTTTGTAGTTTTAAACCTGTAACTTTCAATTAACTGGTTTCGACTGCAAGTGAAAATGTCAAGCTACGAAGCTAAGATTTAGCGGGAATATCAAAAACAGATGTACCAACCTAATAAAAAAAAAAACGGCATTTTTGATCAAGGTGGTATATTTTTTAGTTCTTACTCCTCTCTTGTAATTTATTTACCGAGAAAAACATGTAACCTGCTGGATCATTTGAGCAGCTGTGGTAGATACATGAAGTATCGGTATGTTTAGTGTTAAATATACGTGGTAGCATTCACATCGATTATATTGTAAACGGCAAAACGATTACCGCCAAATATTGTTCGAATTATATATTGATTTGAAGCAATGTAGATCACATTTTGTGAAGACAAAACTGCTATTCATTGCAGAAAATGGACGGACGCATATGTATTTAGTCAGTATGTAACACATTCAATTGGGCTACCAAACTGCTACCCAATTTATCTTACTCTCCTGATTTACTTTATCCTTTTCTACATTTGAGACATCTTATTTTTAGAGACTTTGGACGACACTGCACTAAATGTATCGGGCCTTAAAGGGGACTAGATTGGTCGACTTGTGCGTATTCTAATATAGAATATGTTGTGTAGGGTACAACATCAATAAGATTGATTAACTAATTACTTCAATCTTTAATTTTATTTTTTTGGTTTTATTTGCTCTTTACAAATCGATCAATTTTTTTATTATTGTTGTCGAATTTTGATGTGACAGTTTATTGATAAAGTTAATGAGTGAAAAGATTAATTTTGACATTTTTATTGTGCTTACGAACATTTTGATTATTTCTTAAATTGCTTATTTTTTAAGATTTTTAATTATTTTACGAGCATTAAGAACGAAAGTTTTTAGAAAGTGGGAAAGAGATTTTGTGGCAATTAAATACGTTTGTTTTTGTTTATTTTAAGTACAGCATCGATTTTAATTGAAAGTAAAAAAAAACTAAACAAACACGAAATAGACGATCAAGCCTCACTATTTGATGCCCTATACGCCAAGTTCTTTTGTGAATATTAACTAATTTTCAAGTAAACTCAATGTAACCAGGTTGTAGATCAAATGAATTTTTTAAATAAAAATTTAAATTAATTTCTATGACAGCTTTAATTTTGGCCAAATTGGCAAGTTTTCAGAAGGTAAGAGGGGTACTTGAGAAATATTTATTTTGTCACCTAAAACAACAACGAACTGAATGTTCGATTGTTTGATAAGTACTCTTAATGATTGTTTTGCTCTTTCATTTAGGTTTGGTTTCGATGTTAGAACTTATGCTTATGATTCGTTAGCAGTTATGTTTCTTTTGAGAACAAATAATGATCGTTATTAACTTTACTCAACAGTATTTAAGTTAAAGCTGATGCCATTGGTTTTTTAAGCAAAATTAAGCAAAATTACGCAATTTCGCCTGACATAGCTTAGCACAATACTAAAAAATATTAAAATGCTTTGCATGAAGGAACCGATATACCGTGTTTTAAATAAACACCGTGTTTGGTGAAGTTCTATGTAAATAATGGATTTTTAAATAAGCTATCAAAACGTCAAAAAGTGGAGGTATCCATCCCATTTTATTTATAATTATCGATCAATCGTACTTATATTACTAAGTTTGCATGGACAAACGAACATTCTCATTTAAATTAGAAAATAACTCTTACGAAACATTTATTAAAAACAGTAACAATAACCTTGAAAGGTTGTCATAGGCGCCATCATGTACAACAAGAATCTGTTTTTAAAATAATCGAAACAAATCAAATATCTTGAGTTGCGGCTAAAAAACTGGTTTTTCGTACCTTCATGAACGTATAAGCCAACAACTATTTGAAAAATATCTCATTTTAATATCTCAGAGAAATCGGAAAGAAGAGAAAAAGTAATTTTAAATGAATTAAATCTGAATTGAATTGCTTTAAGGGATATGTGTGCATTCCACAAGCAAACAAATTTTTTATCAAATTTTTTCCACATTTTTCAAGTTTATAGCTCGTTTTGCAAATTATTTTGTATAAGGACCAGACTATTTTAAGGAACTATATTCAGTTATGAATAAAATGAAACTTAAGTTTTAGAAATCCGTTGGAAATGAACGGAGTTATTAAAATTTTTAATAAAAAAACTCAAAAAAATCATGCGATTTGTCGCACCGTGTTATAATTAAAATTGTGTACTTTTTTTGTATTTTCAAACACTATTTTTCTAGTTTTTCAAAACTCCCCTACAAAAGCCACAAAATAATTAGTTGGACTGACACAAGTATTTGTTTATTGTCACACAAAAGTAAAGGACTAACTGACTGACTGACTGATTAAAATCGTGTCAAGCTGTCATCATTAACTTCATGTGACGTTTTTTTGGGATGAGTATCATCATGAATGGCTGCTGCAGTGCAATTTGCGTTTTTAAAACAAAACCCAACATACGAAATTCGTTCTAAACGTAAGGCTTACCAATTTTAAATTTAATTATTTAGTCGCTGCTACTTATTTTAGACAAGTGACTAAAACACACAAGTAAACAAACAATATACATACACACATACTCGTACATTGTGATTTATTATGTGCAATTGTAACACGTATGCAAATTAGTTAATACAGGTTTATTGTTTGTCAGAATTGTATTAACGGTAATATAATTGCAGTGTAGATACAGAGGGCCAGATAAGAGTGTGGAATATTTAAAATTTTTTTTAATTATTAAAAGGCAAAAAAAAAAAAAATTGAAAAATTAAAACAAACGGAATTTATTGTTGTCAAGTTGATGAGAATTTGTTGTCAGTTTGAATAATAATAATAAAATCAACTGAAAAATTCCAGAAACATATATTTTATCTCCAGAACGGAGCGGGAGTTTATATTTCGGATAGGACTGTATATTCCTGACAATTGTATCGTTTTTCAGGCTGAAATTCCGGCTGTTCACAGGGCAACTCAGGTTATAGCTTGGAATAGTGGATTGGAGGAAGAGGAAGGAGGTAACGATTTATATTGACAGCCAGGCAGCACTGAAGTCTCTGGTCATACTGTAATATCAGTGATGATTGGTGATTGTAGGACGGCCCTAAGATCTATTTAGGACTGCAAAGAAATGCATCTGAGATAAGTCCTACTGTTCATGGAGGGATAGGAGTGACTGTAGAAGATTAATCAATTACTCAATTACTCCTGGGGCTAAGTAGGACAACACTCAGAACATTGGCTTTTACGATCAAGAACTTTATTATGGGATAGATTCTGTAGGTTGTATGAGGAGGAGTATGAACTGAAGGGTGTCGAGCATACGGTTTGCCAATGCCCGAGACAAGTAATGTTATGGTTATGCGTGAGTCTCGCCGTGTGGCATACTTCACGGTGACGGAGGCCCGAGTGAATACCATGCGTCCATCAACGCCCGCAACCATGATAACCACTAGTGATAATCACAAGTGAGTACCAAATTCAAAGGCGCGTTGTTAGGACACTAACCTTCATATTTTGGTGAAGTGTTGGAGACCATCTAAATTCCTGCCGTGATATGGGTTACAGCACCAAGTTGAGAGATGCAATACCACACCAAGCCTCATGCTCTGCCTACGTTTTAGGTTTAAACCACATCCATCACATAGCTCCCACTAAGGGGCCTACCCAAACAGTTGGTTAGATATCGGAGTCCCTGGGCATTCCGACTCTCGTGGCACCTCTAGTCAGGCTTCGTAACACGCGAGTGTTGGGAATTCACCCACGTGCTACCTCCGGTTTCGGCTCTGGTTTGTAGTCGACTGCATGATAGACTTGGGAAGTACTGGGCTGTGTTTAGGTTATATATGTCGCCCGCCGGTTATTGATAACCTCAAGAAAAACCTGAAAACTCATCAAGGACCCAAAGTCAAAGATGAGAGAGATCGAGCCAAGCTCTCTCTAAACTCAAATGTGAAAAAATCACGTGATCCTCGCGATAATCAATCGTAACCTCTGAGAAGGTTGATCAGATATGTCAGTGATATATCCCTGAGATAGTACAGATCATGGAACAGACGTGTATTAAGACGCCTTAGTTTAAGTTTACTCCTCATCCTATCATATTCTATACGCCCACACAAATATCCTGGAAAATCGTAGTCCTTTAAACTGACAGAGAAGGCCAGAGCATCCCGGATAACCTTCAAGTGATAATATTAGACCATCTCCGTTTGGATTTTTACTAACGATAGAAAGTAAATTAATTTTGGTAAACAGAATCAGCTTATAAAGTGATTGTTTGGAATGTCTAGTCTACTAGCCTTAAGTTTTTTATATTTTAAAAATAGATTTCTGTAGTTTCTTGATTACGAGTGAATGCGAATATACAGCGTGTCATTATTTGATTAATGGCTTGCGTGTGAACAGCCCTTATAAGGAATTATTATTTCAAGTTGTTTTCTTGAGAAATATTTGAAAAATTTATTTCAACAATAACAACCATTACAAGTATGAATATTTGTATACCCTACGTAGCCACTGATATAAAGATATGGTTCTTCAATTGTCCTGGTCAAAAACGTATAATGAAACAGAAATTTGTAAAATTTACAAATAAAAAAATTTATAATGTAAACGTACAGTTTGTGTGCTTACGTCAAACAATCGCATAAATTGTGTTACACACATAACACGGTGTGAAAAAAATATACCTGTCAAGTGATACTATTTTTCTGATAGGCGCTATCGAGTAAAACAAGGATCTGTTTTTGGAATTTTAGAAACACCTCCAAAATCTCTGGTTACGGCTAAAAATCCGGTTTTTCCGACCTTCTTGCACTTATAAGCTATTTTTAAGTTTCTTTTCGGATTTGAAAAGAAGAGAAGAGAAGGTCTGTTTCTTTTCTTTCCAAATCCGAAAATAAAAATCGGGTAATATTCAGCTAAGTTATTAGCTTATAAGTGCATGAAGGTTCGAAAATGCGGTTTTTACCCCTAACTCGGTTTTTACCCCTAACTATTTTGGAGATGTTTTGAAAATTCCAAAAACCGGTTTTTAGCTCTACTCGACAACGCCTATCAGAAAAGTAGCATCATTTCCCAGGTATTTCAACTTCCTTCATTTTTGTCGCACCGTCTAATTATTAGAATTTCATGTTCAAACCCGAACACAGACTCAAATAGTTTTGAGTATTCAGGCAAATTTTTATTAGAAATAAATACATTGTAATGGTATAAGTGGTGGTGTGTAACAATCGGGGAAATAAAATTACACCAAGTTTGCTAAGCATCAGTGAAAATGTTTTCCAAAATCTCATATAAGTTTTTGATCGCGTTAAAGTCGTGTATATTGTAAACCATATGTGCTGTAGAGTATAAAATAGATCTGGCCGGTAGACTGAAATGTTTTAGATTATTTCTGACATCAATTAAATATGAAGTTTTATTTATAATTATTTCAATAGAAGCAATTGCGTTTTAAATAAAATTAATTAATTATACTTGTTGTGATGAAATTTTTAAAAAAGCTGTCATAAGACTAATTAAAAATATTAAGGAATTTAAAGGGAATGATAAAAAGGCAAAAATACAATATCAATAAAATTGGTTTTAAAAAAATTATGATCATAACTAAGAACATGAATGTAATTCATAAAAATAAACATTTCCTTTTATAATATTATCTTGTTAATTATGCTAATTTTGTTTTTTATTTGTTATAACAACTGATTATTAGTTTTTAACTAAAAAGGGAAAATATTATTCTGATTTAAGATTTTATCAGCTATTCTCGATTTTTGTTAAACATAATTTTGCTTAATTTTAATACTTTAATATCAAATTTTTTAATTGAAAAACGCGTTGGTTATACCAATTTAAAATTCGTTCTCAACAGCGTACTTATAAAATTATGCCTAAATATGGGCAGAGTTGATATCAAAATAAGTTATATAGACTGTTGATACCAATCAAATTACAGCCTAATAAGAGCGGATGTTTATTTACCTGTAGCTTTAGAGTGTAATTTTTATTAAAGCATACGCATATTTAGTCTAATACAGCCATTATGTAACCATTGGATTACATTAGTATTTAATCTAAGATTAAATAAAATTTCTTTCTCACTTAAATTGGGTATGATGACATACAGGGTATCCGCCGGGAAGATATACTACTCTGTTTGCTTATAGTTTTTGATTATATGAAAGAGAATGGATCTTATATTGATAAATGTTTTAGCTAATGTCGGCAATTATGTATGGAATACAATATCAGCCAAAAGCCCGCCTCACAAATGCGAGCCATTTTGAGAACATTTTTCATTACATTCTCACACATTTCACGCGGTATTTCATTAATTTCATCACGAATATTTTGCATAAACCTTGCTTTTCATATATCCCCACAAAAAGAAGTCCAGAGCAGTCAAATCAGGTGACCGTGGAGGCCAATCGACATCACCATTCCTTGAAATAATTTGTTGTGGAAAGAGATCTCGCAGTAATTCCATTGTAAACCTGGCTGTATGGGATGTGGCACCATCTTGTTGAAACCACATGTTGTGGCGTTGAAAAGTTTTTAATCATATCACGATATCAGTTTCAGTTTTCAGTTTCAAAGAAGTACGGTCCAATGATTCCTCCTGAACAAATTGCAAATCAGACTGTCACTTTTAATGGATGCAAAGGTGACTGAACTATTCGACTATTCTGTTTATTCACATAACCATTCAAATGAAAATGTGCCTCGTCACTCATTATGATTTTTTCATGAAAATCGGTGATTGATTTTGATAAAATTTTTTAATGATTAAAATACGTTGGTTTACTGAATATTTTTCCATAATAAATTCGCCACGTCTCTACTTCACGACTGCCAAATATGTACTGTCAATGTTTACCAAAATGGCGGCAAAACAAAGTAGTATATCTTCCCGGCGGACACCCTGTATGAGAAACATACACTGCTCGCCTTCTTAGTTTAAAAAAATCGTGTTACATATTAAAACATATAACTGCGGTAAGGCTATTGTCATATGTGGTGTTCCACTGCCGGAGGATGAAAAGTGAAAAATCAAAGCTTACAATGATATGGATATGTTTGATGATAAAATATCGAAAAATACTGAAAAAAGTCGGAAGGTAACATTATCATCCCTGTTCAACGAGTTCTCATGATAAAGGCCATACACAGAGTGCAGAAAAGATAAATTTTTTAAGAGAAACTTCTAACATACAGGATATTGAGTTAAAATAACACAAAAAATAAGAGTGAAAGCAGTCTTAATTACTGTACTGTATTTTAAGAGTTGAGGATATAAAGAATGAATCTAAAAAGAAAACACATCACACATTTTTTCAGATGAGAGAAAATTCAATTTGGAAAGCACTGCTGGGTATAGGAAAGAAACCGCATTATATCTATCGCCTACATAGTCACAGGGAGTATATGGTATGGATGGCAACTTTGTGTACTACATTTACGACATTATTTTTTAATCACGAAACCTGTATGCTGTATTTGGGTACTAAAAACGGCTTTTCTGATTTTCATATATTTCCTGAATTTTTCAACAGCATAACGCTCCGCATTGTAAACAAATATAAAGCCAAGATATTGGAATTTTTATTTTAAATATTTTCCTGATTTCGAAAATGTATGGGGTTGGTTATCCAAAAAGGCTGATGAGAGTAGGAAACAATATTCAAGTGTTACAGAGATTATTCAAGTCAAAAAACTTGCCTAGGACTCAATTAAACGCTATTAAATTGTTCATATCCCTGTAAGAACTAATTTTCCCTTTTTCAACCTCGGGCAGTGCTTTGCCATGCCCCATTTAAAATTATTTTTTGGAAAAACAAACATATTTAACGAAGAATTTGAACTTAAATGGTGACTCATTTACAAATACTAAATGATAACTAAGTTTCAACGATATGTTCTAATGTTCTATTTAAGTGGCGCATTTTTTACACTACTTTGTAAGGACAAAACAAAGTCCAAAAAAATTATATAAATCTATATATCGCAAATTAAATCATGAACAGTCACAACTCAAAATTTTTCAAATCGCATTTTTTTCATTATCCAATTCACAGATCAAATCTCTAATGACCATGAAAATTTTGTTTGCATAACTGTCTTCCTTAACTGATAAAATGCTAATATTTTTTTTGTGGCGCTTGAGCATAGTCAACTAAAAGTTCAGTTAGCGACAATATATCTTAACACAACACTGTGATCGATTAGTGGGTGAAATTCTATAACGTCGTTAGCGAACAATCCAATTTTACAACATTTTTTTTTAACAGTTTTTTTTGTCTCTCCTGAACATTTGAAGATTTTAGGTTGTGACTGTTTGTGATTTAGTGTGCGATGTTTTTGGTATAATTAGCGTTAGCGTCAAAGCGTAAATAGGGGCAAGTCTGATACAAATTTAGTTCGTTATTGGCTAATGGCATTTTCTTTCCTGCAATAAAATGTTGTCTTTTTTGTGCTCCTTTTTAAAAATATCGAATATAAAGAAAGGGTGCTGTGTCTATCTATAAAAATGTTGACTTAATTTTTTTTTATTTTCTAATATTTGACTACGTTTCATGACAAAGAACAAAAAAAAAAAAAATGCAACACTTTTTCAGAAAAGAAAACGCCGTATGATACAGTATCATCACAGAATAATTTAAAAACATTTAAATAAATTAAGTGAAATAACTTTTCAATTTTTTAGAAGTATTATTTTAGTAGAAATTGATAAGAAAAACAAAAACAATGGCAATTAACTAACTACTGTTTAGGTAAAGAAATTAACAGTCTATTATAATTATAAAAAACGTTAATTATTCGAGACGGAAGATGTTAAATAAAAAAAAAAAACAAAAATGTAATAATTATTACAATAAACAACGATAAATTGCAAAAATATTTAAATTTTCATTCAAGCACTCGTATTGCATTTTAATAAACATGCATCGCAATAAATAGATGAGTCAAGCTAAAACGATTGCATATAAAAAACAAATTTAAATTTAAATTTAATTATTAAAACAATTATTCAATTCACTAAATAAAATCAATTTATTTATACATTTTAATAAAAATAATAAATCTTTGGTTAGAAGCCATCCATGATTTTTCTAATACATCACATTTACCGTATACTCGGCTTAAATATTTTTAAAATTTATTTTTACATTAAGAACGATAACTCTCTGTAATGAAAAAGCACCGAGGAACTCGACAGTCTGTCATGTGTTTTACATGCTTATGTACATGTTTTGATGGGCGTAAGCGTTATTAGCACCTGGTATTATTACAGTATATTCACCACGTCTAGTGGGGCCTTAGTTGCAAGAGTTGGAATTTAATCGTAAATTGTCTGGATATAGTATCTCCTGTTTCTCCGAAGTAAAAATAAGTGGGAGGAAACTAAAGTTTCTGGAGTATCGACCCGTGGTTCATTAAGTCTCAATACCTTTTTTATATATATTGAGAAGGAAGACTTCTCATTGGCAGGTAGTCTCAGCTCCGAAGTGGCAGTAAATTTTTGTTATATCGACTGTACACTAAAACGTAAATCAAGATTGATGCAGTGCTATTATTAATCAAAGGAGTTCTATACCTTACGGCCACTTAGCGATACAGCAAAAATATTTCATTCGTACTCTTATACCAGTATGTCCAATTAATCGAAGTTGGATCTATAATTGAACTTAGTTAATTAGCAAAGTTTAATCCAAAAACTGAAAATACTAATTTGGAAGATTTCTCCCATTATGTGTTCTCTATGCACTTATTAGATTAAAAATTTTATGAAATTTGGTATACAGTTGAGCCTGGTTGGCTTACAAATTTTACTCAAAAAAGTTTGATGAAATTCTGTTTCAGTAATTCGTAATGCAGAACTTTAGCTCAGAATTGGCTTAGACTTACATCAATAAAATTAATTAAACTTTGGAAAACTAAGATTGGTGAGACCTATTACACACAAAACTGGGTTCACATTTCCGAAAATATATTGTGGGATGAGGTATATCCGAGTTATCCATCAATTGATTTCAAAACTGCCGGTCAAGCAAGGCAGTCAGCTGTCTGCTGAATATCTGTACTCTGAAGTATAATTTATTTAGTGAAAGGCTTACTATTTACGAATATCGATCGTTTAAAAGGTGAACACAAATTTTTTAGCTATGAAGCTTATTTCTCACTTGACGGTTACGTTAAAAAGCAAAATTGTTGCATATGGGACTTGGAGAAACCATTTCATCTGGAAAAAGTGACTGTTTAGTGCGCCTTATGATCTGAAGAACTCATTAGTCCGTGTTAACCAAAAATAACTCTGATAGAACCGTTACCGACTATTCAGAGTTCTATGGCTAGAGGCAGTCATATAAATGACATTGTATTTCGTATATAATGGCAAGGTCCAAGCATTTGAATGAAATAAGTGCCTCAATAACCCAGTATTATGATATACCATAAGAGTAGCAATAGCCTGTTTAAAAATTAACAAGTCAGTGGGTGCTAGTTTTAAACATTTTGCCAGCTGAGCAGTTTAAATGTGGAGGCGATGAACTGATAATGAGCATTCACTAACTCATTAATTGAATTTGGTTGGAGAACGGCATGACCGATGATCTAAACTTCGGAGCATTCTCCCTTCTTTATAAGAAGAGAAACAAAACCATATGTCCCCTTCCTTTTGCATATAAGATATCGTCAAGTGTTGTTTGTGAACAATTTAAAGAAAATGTCAATGGGATTATTACACTAAAATATATAAATAAATATTGCGCTTAACCCTAGAAAACTTCAAGAGAAGCAAATCAACACAAATCACCTCTTTGTTACCATACCTCTTTGGTACCATAACTCTTTAACCATCTCAAAGTTGTAATTACCAACGTTCATGTGAAAGCTCAATCTAAAGGATTTTATGTTCGTCAAAACAAGAAACTCAATTTTACCTTCGTTCACAACCAAGCCTATTTAAGCCGATTCTTTATCCGAATTTGCGAAGATCGCAATGACTTATTTCTATTGAATATTGTTCCCGTTCAATTCATTTTGCAATCGCCCACATAATTATCAGAATATTGAAGGGTTACATGCCAAATTATCGTTTTGTATCGGATGGTGAGTTTTATCCTGCAAAATTCAAAAGTTTGTGAAAAGAGCGAACGTCTGCCAACGTGCTAGAGGTGGACATTTGCCCGCCATCATATTCCAATATTAATTCCCATATTTCTATTTTATATTGGTATGAATAAAACTAAATTTGTCAACAAATAATGTGTTTTTAAGCCAATTTACTTCCTAACCTCAAATTTGCCCAATTTTTATATGTAGGTATGGTATGATGTGGTAAAACACTTAAAAATACAGCGCCTATGTTATCAAGGACACGTCGTGCAAATGAATTAAAATGCCCTGGCAAGAATAACTTCTGAAAATGAGTCCGATGGATGACCAAAATGGGGGACTCTAAAACTGCGCAAAAATGATCAAGTGCAAAATACCAAACTTAGCATTAACAACTGGAGAAAAAGTGCACAGACCGAAGACGCTTCATAATACTTATATTCTAAGTTTGGCCTGTATCTCATAAGAGTTGTAAAGCCACATAATTGAGTATGTGGTATAGGTTATAATATTGTCGGATTTGACCGTTTTGTCCGAAATTATTTATATTTTTTAATTTTTGTTGTTGTCATCGTAGTTATGATTGACAAGCAGCTCTGGTAGTCAATTACTAATTTCAATTTAACCATTTGAAACAACATTACTTCACGACAATATTAAATGCTCGTAATAATATTTCGAATCAAATATTTTATTAGTTAACGAGTTACTAGAGTGTCTACTATGACAGTCTGTGTATGACATTTTTTTTTGTTCTACTACATTCGTTACAACAATTATTTGGACTAAGACTACTTCTACTTGTAGTCTGGGTGGTTTTAGAAATTATAAAATCAAGTCAAACCGTAGTCAGTCATATATTTTTTCTTCTCATTCAAGTTTTTTTGTTCTACAACAGTTTTTGTAAACAAAAACGTGAGATTTCATTGAACTTGAAACTATAATTTTTTTCGTATCTTATTTTTGTATTTTTTTTGTTTGTTTATTTTAACACTTAAATACTATTTGTTAAAACGTTATTTGTTTTTTTATATTTTTTATAAGAATGAACACAAACTAAGAAAATATTTAAATTGATTTTTATTACATTTGCGGTTTAAATGCTCAGAATATTAGAAGTTTAAGAAACGGTTTTCTATTCATTAGTTTTTTTCTGTTAAATTACAAAAAAAAAAAAAAAAAATGATATTGAGTTTTATTGTGAAGTCATGACCTACACCAACAATTTGTACTGATTAGTATTTACAAAAAAAAATAAATAAATAAAATAAAATAAATAAATTAAAAAAATAATAATAAATTAAAGGTGCTTTACAAGGTACTTGGTAAGAAATTTATAAGATTATGTAAATAAATATGAAATAAATTTTTTTAAATAAAAATTGATGTTTTTTAATAAACAAGTTTATACCAATCAATGTACATATGTATGTATTTATGTATGTATATTGTTCAGCCGAAGCAACAACTTTTTTCTATATTTCAAAATATTAATAGATTTAATCAAAAACCGCCTTAGTTCTTTTACGACCAGAAACATATCTAATCAATTTATTATATCGGGTGTTTTTTTTTACATTTCCACAAACTTAAATCATAATAAAACAAAGACATATATTTTTAACATCAATGAAACGAGCTTTAATGTTTAAATATGATTTCAGCAATGTGGCCTCCACGGCTGGCGCGTACAAGGCGCAATCTCTAACACCAATTTTCACAAACTGTATGCAGTCATATATCGCAAATAATTATTCGAATGTTTATTTCTAGCTGTTCCATAATCTTTGGTTAATCAACATAGATAAGAGACTTTACATAACACCATATAAATAAGCCAATGTAACACCATCACACGATCTTGGTGGACAATTAATTAAACCATTACATTCGCTGTGTGGCATGTAATTACATCCTGTTGGAGCCACATGTCAGCAAGATCAATGCCATCTAACTGAGGTTCAAAAAAATTTGTAATCATATTCCTATACCGTTCACTATTGACAGTAACATACTGACCATCATCGTTTTTGAAGACATATTCACCAATGACTCCGCTAGCCCATAGAGAGCACTAAACAATAATTTTCTGTGGATATAGCGGTGTTTCGACACAAGCTATTGGATTATCCACACTCCAAGTGCGATTATTCTGCATATTAACGTAACCATTTAAACAAAAATGGGCTTCATCGGAGAACAAAATAAGTTTGATGAACAGAACCATTAGTTTCATTATTTTCATGAAACATTTCAACAGTTTGCAATCGTTGCTCTGGTGTAAGTCTATTCAAAATGAAGTGTCAAACTGAACTAAACCAAACGTAACTATCAGCTGTTAAATCAGTTGTTAAATAATGTAGTGTTACCAACTCAAAGTTATGAAGCTCTAAAAAATACCCGATACAACGACTGGGACAAAATTTCCAATTTAAATATTTGTTTTTTAAATTAAAATTTAGATCGGTTTAAATCTTTTGGCAGTAGAGTGCAATTATTGTGGAACCAGTTACATTGGTCATGCTATTGTTCAAAAAGATTGATACCAAGGTACCAATATACACTCGAGTATAGCCGTTTGATTTTTTTTCGTAGCGGATTTAAGCAACACACTTAGATGTGTTTGAGGTTATCAGTGATAAACACGCGTAAGTAAGGTGTAGTTCACTGAATTCTGCTGTGGTCGCACTACGTAAAATAATTCATGAATAATATTAGTCAAAATGCAATAAGTGGCTGGCGCTATTGGTATCGTGACATGAATAATTGAATCTGCGCATAAGTACCGTGATTATTCACACTCGAACGTAAACGCAACCGTGTGACTACTTAAAAATTGTTTACGATGTTTGTCACAATCTGCATAAGTTTAACGCAGTTTGGGAACTGTGGATACATCATAACACACTATAAACAAAACAATAAAGACAGTGGTTTTATTTCGAATAAAATGAAAATTTTAGAAATCATTAGTTTTAATGCATCCCTTTAATTTTTTTTATTAGAAATACATTTGATAGGTACAAAACACAAACGCTCCCAGCAATGCGAGAAGAGTTACGCTAGTTACTTAATATAAACAAATATTTTGTAGGCTAAAATGAAGTTACTTTATTTTTATTACATATCTCGTTTGTACCTTAATAGCTTGACTAAAACGTTTATGTTAACGGCTTGTCAATAAATGTGTGGTTTGTGAAATTAGAAGAAATGCAATATTTTTGTATTTTACTAAAGTATTACTTCCCCACGCCCTAAGTTGCCCTTAAACACTGCCAAGTTTTATTTAAAGTAAAACAAGTTTCAGGTTTTCTCCTTTACTTGTTTCTTTGTAAGGTCTTTGTCAAATACCCCTAATATCTAAACAATTTTGACATAAATTCTTTAGATTGCTTTTTTAATGTGAATGTTTTCGGAAATTTTTATTTCATTTAACAAATTTATTACAACTTGTTTAGAATTAAAATACGAATAGAAAAAGTAATTTCACTTCTTCTCTTTTGTTTTTTGTTGTATGTCAGTGTCGAACATTTTTTAATGAAAGTCAGCAAGTGTTTGGCTTCATTCCATCTTACAGTCAACAATTACTGACCGGCAATATGTAGGTTAAAGAGAGAAGAGGGGTTTAAACCACACATACGAGTTTTGTACAAACTAAAATACTTTCTTTTCTATTGTTTTTTTATAGTCATTTTTGTTTTTATTAATTTTACTTCAATTTAAAAGAAGAAATTGCAACAATCTCACTTGTGTTGGTCTTTACCTCTTTCTCTTGCGGTGTGTAATACAATAAAATTTATATTCATTTTTATAAAAGCAAAAATATCTAACATTTGCAATTATTTTAAAACATACTCGTACTTGGACAAGTATTTTAACCCTATATGTATAGAGGCCTTTAAAAGACGTAGTACATTATGAATAGGCCAAGCTATAAATTCTTTGCTATGGTCAGACATTTGTATCATGATATAGAGTTTTTTTATGTGATTACTTACGACGATTTATAAGAATTCGTATAGAATGTCATAAAGAATGACCATATCGGTGGGATAACAAAATGAAAAAGAAACTATTTTGTCTACTAATACTAGGGTTGTGTGCAAAATGTTTGTTTTCAAGTTGACATTGATAAAAATGTATTTTTTCAAACCCCATACCATCAAATGTAGTCAATGATATATAGGGTCCGCCAAAAAATTTTTTGTTTTGTTTTGAAAATGCTATAAAAAAACTACTGAATATTTTCTCAAATTTCATTTTTTATTTGAAAGTACAATCCTTCCGGTTTATAATGGAAAATAATTTCATTCAAACGGCTACTTCGGCTGGCCATGCAGTAGGCTACACTATCGGTCCAATTTTTAAGCACATTATCGATTGTGTGCAGCTGTATTTCACCAATGGCTTCACAAATATTGTCCTTTAAAGCGTCAATTGTTTCTGGCTTGTTGGCGTAATACTTATCTTTGACGGCACCCCACAAATAATAGTCCAACGGTGTCAAATCGCAGCTCCGAGGTAGCCAAACGACATCAGCTCTGTGGCTGATAATGCGATCTTCAAAAACAGGGCGCAAAAAAAAATTCGTTCAACATGGCCCGATAACGGTCGCCAAGATCAAAATGAGCTTCATCTGAAAAGATGATTTTTTTGGCAAAATGACATCCGACATGAGCTAAGTGTTACCATTCACGAAATAAGCACTAGTTGAAAAAAAAACGTTAGATGGCGGACGCGATATTATTGCTTTTATACTAAAGTTTGTAAGACTTAAAAAGAAACAGGTTTAGACCAATCTCATATTTTAGCGATTAGCACAGATTCACGTCATTCACTAAATTTGATCAGTTCATAGTACTTATCTTTGCTTGATCAGCAATATTTTAGACTGACAGCTGAGTTACGTCGTCGACAGCATTATGACTAAGGTAGTCTTAACACCTAGAGGCATTACCTGACGCTAATATAGGCGATTTTCCTGCAGATTATGCAGATGCATATACGTATGTATATGTATATGTATGTGAGACGGCATGCAAACGTATGTAGCCAGAGAATAAACATTCCAAAGACTAATTCAATATGACTGAACACGGCAAATTCGTGACAGTTCTTACAGTTCTTATGCAGAGTTCGAAACAAGTAATAATCTGGAGGTGCAAGATCTGGACTATATGGTGAATGCATTAAAATTTCCCAACCAAGCTTGCTCAGTCAACAATTAACGAGACTGAAGCAAGAAATGGATGTAGAAGTTCTTAATAAGCAATTCTCCATTGTCTGCGAATCTCCACCGTGATTGGTTCATGACATTTTCCGAACAATGTTTATTTATTTTCCATCGCCCACAATCATTCGCTTCGGAAATGGTGTGATTTCGTTCTGTATAGCAGTCCATTGCAATGGAAATTCGGTTCATTACATTTTTTCAATGTTAATTCTTTTGGCACATAGATATCGAGCTTTTTTTATCCAGCTGTCTTCAATTGGTTGATAACTGTTTGGTAATGAATGCTTAGTACGCAAACACCGCTACTTATATGCGCTACTTTCTCAATTTTTTTCCATGATTTCATCGACTAGTTTTAGTAACTGATCGACCAGAGCGAGGAGCAACTTTAATATCAAAATTATCACTAATATTGTAGCTTGCAACGTAGTCTTAGCTTTTCTGTAATAGAAAAGCAAACTATGACGGTAATGTTTTCTAATAAAAGTGAAGCTCAAAATGTTATATTTCAAACAAGATGTAGATGTTGCCTTATGTAATTTATATTACCAGGGATGGCACATTTTAGATCAATCTGCTGACAATTTGAATCCAATATATAAAGTGAATTTCGTCACAGATAGGTTTTTGGTCTTATTTTTTTCAATGATTTTATAAAAAATTAAACGAAACCTTATTAAATCGATAGCAATGAAGAGGATTATCGTTGTTTTATAGAACCAGAGATCTTTTAAGCTTATCATTGGAATATATTTCAGAGGACACTAATTTAAAATCTATGTGGAATTGAGTTAAGGCAGACTTATGGTTTCATTACCCTATCTTAGAGTTCATTTTTTCACGTGCTCTAACACAAAAGCTTCTTAAAATAAAACTTTACAAAAAAATTTTCAAATATTGCAAACACAATTAAACTTAAAAACTTTATACACAACCATCGTAAATTTCTATACAATATTAATACATATGTACAGAGTGTGTGTGTGTGTGTGTGTATTTAAAAGTTAAATAAATTACAACATTTTGAAAACTCTTGAAGTTCATCATACACATTTTGTAATTGTAAATGCTCTTTAAATGCTTGTTAGAGTTGGGCCTTTATGGACTCGTTTTAAAAAATAAGAATGATATGAAGAAGTTTCTTTTTTGGTATGAAGTAGTAAAACACTCCTTAATTCTAAAATATATTCTAAATGCAAACAATTACAATCATGAAAATCACTATACAAGTAAGAGATCACTTGAAAACGATAAAATTTAATGTCAGTAATAAAATTGTAGAAATTTTGTAGGAAATATTTTCTAAATACATGTAAATGGAATTAAAATGGCATTCAAGAGTTACAAGTTAAGGTTTCCATTTTACATTCACTGTAAATTGCCCTCTACAGTTCTTGTAAAAATTTTTCATGGCTAAATGCCGGATGTTGGATGAGTTAGTAGAAAAATTCAAAGGAAAAACGTTAGGAATAAAGTAAATAGGTCTACGAGGTTTGTTTGAAAATTAAGGTGACTTTTAAATTACTATATTCTTATATACATATATATTTCTTTTATTTTTTGATTTGTTATAGCCATAAAGCTTATCAATTCTATTGTCGAAAAAACAAAGCATCAGAGAAAGAAGTTAAAAAATTTCAAATTATGGGAATGATGAATGGCTATGATTTGCACTAAAGAATCGAAGCTGGCTACTTATCATATGCATATGGTTCTGATGTCGAAAATAAAGCCCAATCATACCAAGAGAACAGCTCAGGACAGCCACTATTTTGTCACTATTTTTTGAAAAAATATTTATTTTATAGAAATTAAAGCTTGAAAGGCTATTATTTGATTGGTTCAAAGCGAGGAGCCAATAGTCCCACATCTGCAGACATACACCTAGACCTGAGTTGGGCCGTTGCGCTCTCGCCAAAAATACAATCCTAATATTTCAGTTTCTGGTTAACTCTGTATTTTTAACATACTCTCTTAGTATCTTCCATTTATGATACTTAAGCTGAGAAATGTCTGGATTCATGTCGCTTCTAAGGAAATGCGAGCTATTTCTAGTGTAAGTTGGGACAGTGGCATAGGAAGTGTTCGAGGATTTCCTTATCCTTCTCAACAACCCTACTTACACTGCCTTTGTCCACACCGTGAGCCCGTAAGCTTAAGTGCCTCGTTAGGGTGCCCCAAAAGTTACTCAGATCCCTCTTGCCAAGTAAGCTCTTTGTCTTTTTCCAGCTCGGTTCCCCCCAAAGTATCCTTATAGTTCTTCCCACTGATTTGATATTTCAAAGTAGGATGTGGGCATTTAAAGCCTAATTTTTTAACTCGAATCTCATCGCCTTGAAAGGCTCTTCAGGTTTACAGTTGGTGACTCCCTGGCCCTAATTGCCAATTCATTAGTCTTTCGTTCCCTGTGAACCCAAGGTGCTTTAGCATTCATACAGCATTCAATATACCCTGAACCATGAAGGCATCCATCGCCCTCTTACAGTCCAGCAATGTCCTAGATTTTGTCCTCTTAGACATAATGTTCCATATATCCCTCTGGATATCCTATGTTGTCTCTATGTTAGCCAATCCAATCTCTGTTTGCGCACGGACAGTATTGTGATCCGTTAGTCGGGAGTAAAATTTAGTCTCTGGTCCTTCGATGTAGAGACCCTGACCTACATAGTTTGGTGCCGTCTGTACAGCAACAACAGAAAGGTCAATTCAAAGTATGCCACACTGTTTTCAACAACCGATTCCTGAAGTATATGGTACATCTCTCCTCCTTCCGATGGTTCGATTTGTTGTCCTTGTTGACCCATTTACCCAGAGTATGCAGTCGTCTCTCTAACAGCCGCCTCTTACTTTATTCCGATGCTTGTCAGTTGGATACAAAGAATTGTCTCCAGAGCCCTAGGTGATCTGTTTCGCGTAGCTTACTACTTAATCAATCAAAAATTTAAATTAAATTTTGGTCGTAAGTGTAGTCAATGTTTCATATTATTTGTAAATAATATGTATTTGGCTTCCAGTTTTTATAAAACTTATAGATACCAATTATTCGAAAAGATTAAAGGTGATCAGATATGGTTTGCAATGTGGGCAGAAATAAGCTTAAAACTTTTATCTTCGATCATACCGAGCTTGGTAAGAAACGATTTACATTAAGGCCTCTCAGACCCATTGCTGCTTAAGTAGAATTTTCGTTTTTGTGTTAATAACTTTTTGTTTTTTTCTCTTAGGCCTTGTGCCATGTGTACCGCCAGCGGTACACACTTAACTTTGATTAGAGTGTCATGTGTACCGCCGGGAGTTCACAGCTATTGTACATGTGAATTAAATTGAATATATTTTCTGTTGCACTCTACAAATATGTTTTTATTTTATACGTCGGCACTCAACGTATTAAGATTTGATTTATTTTCATGTCCATAACATACTCATTTATCATGACTTGTATTAGGCCAAAGCTCCATGTCTTGAATTTACTTCTACTAGAGAAACTGTGACGTTCCTTTATTTTATCTAATGTACTAAAATCATAACTCACTTAACAATGTACTTGTAAAGGAAATGTACTCTACCATACAACTATACATACAGTGCTGTTGTGCCCTTAAAAATTTTAAGGAGTGTAATTGATATTAAAACCATTTGTTCAGCGTTGTATAAGCCATTATTTGTGGCAAAAATTATTGGTTCACTTAAAATAATTTGGAAGTATTTTTTTCTTTTTTCTTAACTCTCATCTATTTATTAAAAACTCATTTATTTAATTTAATTTAATGATTCCCAACCCTCTTCATCATTATTAAATTTGAAAAATAACGATTTTCAAGAATTTTGTTGCCAGTGTGACAGATAAGATATAAGAAATATGTCGTCATTTCAATTTTATTATCTTGTCTTTACTAGGTGAAGTACGTAATAAGTAATTAAGTAATTCGATAAGATTGGGGAATAAAGGCTTGTCTCTAATAAATATTATTATCAATTTTTTATTGAAATAAAAATTTTACAATACAATACACTATCTACGATGAAGATTGATTTTCAAAATAAAATTGATCACATTCAAATATGTTAAGGTGAGTCAAATTTAAAACAAGTGTATATCAAGTGAAGTACTTGTAGTTATTGGGTCAAAAACCCCAAAGGGATTAAATTTGTATACACAATTTTTGATAAAATTCGAATTGTAAAATATTAAAATTCCTTACAAAGTTTTATGTGAAAGGCTTACCCAAAAGCTGTAGAGATAAGATTAGAGTTAACAAAGTATCATTAATTCAAAATTGTTATATGCTCAGAAAAGTTTGCTAAGAAGTACATTGAGGAGTAAACTGTGGCATGGTAATATACCCGCCACCAACCAAGAGGTTCTCAGTTCAATCCTAGGCCAGACTATCTGATAATTTTCAACAGCGGTATCAACTTATAAATATATGCATGAATTATTAGCAAAATAATATATTTCTACCGCAGATTTTATGCAAATTTCTTGAATTAATTAATTATGTTTTAACTATTTCAAGCATAAATTGAAAAATTCTTGAACTTCTTTTCATTATAATTTCGTAATTATTGCTTTTTTATAAGATAATAATTTGTCGCCTTATTTATAGCAAATAATAGCTATAAATTTTATACATAAATATTTTTATTAATTTCGTTGTGTTTGTTATGCAAGAAGAGGAGGCCAATATCACATGAGGGTGTTTTATCAATTTAAATGAAATAACATTTAAAGTCTCGTGATACAATAAAATCACAGTGCGATTAGTAGTCATATTGGAAGTGACTTTGATGAACCGTTAAACAAAATTTTGAATATTCATGAAATTGACTTCATGGATTTTTTTTAATTTTATATATAATCCTTAACATATTCTTTTGAGTATATGGACCTCATTTTCTTTAACATTTAAATTTTTTTTGGTTAGTTTAACTGGTATTTTCTAATAACACCAGTTGACAAGGTTTTTGTTCACAGTTTTAAAGCATGCATGGGGCTATTAATTTGGGGAAAAAAATAAAATTGGTAAAAATTGTGAAAAAAAAACTAGGACGTTAAAATTTTGAGATATTTGTGAAGAAGGATACATTTATAAGAAACACTAGTTTATGAAAAAAAAGTGAAGCGCTTTAGTTCTTTTTTATACAAATTTTTATTTGTTTCCCTTATGAAACTCTAACTATAGTTACCGATTATTTGCTGGTCTTTAAAAGAATTTTAAATATTATTGAAACCGTTCACGATAATCGTCACCCATATTTCCAAGGTTTGCAGAAAAGGTCCTAATGTGAAAAATGTGTTTTACGGGCCATATTTACACTCCTTCTTACGAAATACTTCAGTAAATCAGCAAAAATATTTTCGCAATCTGTGGTTTTTTACTTTCATAAAAATGTCGAATAACAAGTATTAAAGATATTCAAGCAACCCGTTCAACGTCGGCTTAGGGACTTTAAAATTTAAAAACATTTTCTTATTTTGAGGACTCAGGTACATATATATATATTCCTAGTTTTAATTTAGATTCAGGAAGATTCAAAAATAGACTGCATAAATATCGAAACGCCGATGCAATATCTTCGCAAAAACCATAACTATCATAAAACTGTGTAGTGTACGTGGACAAACAAAAATGGGTTAATTAACCACCATAGGTAACCCTTCTTAAAAATATATGTTTCATTCATTGAACAAACAAAAACAAACAAAAAATACAAAATTATTTGATAATTTTTTTTCTTTGTCCACCCAAACCGGCTTTAATTGGGTTACACAGTGGTTTGCCAACCCTACTGGAAAGTGAACTATTTTTTTGATAGCCGCTATCGAGTGCAATAATAATCATCTGTTCATAACCATACTAACATTTGCAAATGTACACTACTGACAGGGGTTCCCGGGTAATCGTGTGTGTTTGCAGCGGATATTGTAATTTTAAAGGTGAAACCTCGCAAATTTTGTTCGAGTTTTAATTGGTCATGGATATAAATGGTGCCAGCGATTATCCTCCTTCAATTCTTTGCCTAAATTACAGTCCTCCGTTATACAAAACATCATTAAGTCGGCATCGATTTCAAAGAAACTATTCGTAATACATTCTTATAAATGAGTCTTACAATTTAACATTATGTTATGCCCCAGATGGTGTCAAACATAGTCGCAAACGCAAAACAAGTACATGGTCATTGGCACTGATGTGGCTGCAACAAATTGCCAAACAGATCGAGACTGTCGAAGATATTTGACATCACTTGGCTTGGATCAAACAGCAACACAAAAAAGTGAACAAAAGATTCATTTATAAAGGAATAAAACGATAAGCAAAGCCATCGATAAAGAAGTTTGACGGGGTACTGGAAGCGTGAAAAAACTGGTCGGGTAACACTAAAGGGTCGCTGCTACCTTTTGGATGTCAGATAATTCGAAATCTAATCGAAAAACACGATAATTATGCGATAGTTGTAAATGGCTAAGGTTTAGCACGCCTAGTAAAATAAATGCTCCTCCAAAAGATACAATAATTTTTCCTTTTTTTCATACAAAATATAAAAAGGTATTTACAGGCACCCGGGTACCCTTATAAAGACGGTAAGGACTGTTTGACTTAATATGGCTACCAAACAAATCAGGAGAGCTTAGAATAAAAAACCTTTAAACAATGTTTAGCTGAAGAAACTTGCGAAACCTAACATTGGTTTGTTATGTCTAAGAAAAAACTCCCTTTACAGAACATTCGTGTACCGTGATACCCATGTCAGGAGGGTTAGGGTTAATGAACTTATAAGCTAATAACTGATAACTTATATTATTTCTTAAGCAAACACATTTTTCACCAAAATTTTTCCACATTTTTCAAATTCAGATGCATTTTTCGCATTTATGGTTTAATTAAGAAATTGTGTTTAGTTATGAAATGAGTATTACGTTTTCTAAATCCATTGGAAACTGACGGAGCTATTGCGCTTTTTAGTAGAGATATTTATGAAAAGGTGTTTCGAAAATTTCAAAAACAGATACTTCGATAGTGGCTATCAGAAAAATAGTATCACTTCCCAGGTATTTCAACTTCGTTTTTTTCGCCGCACTGTGTTATTATTTAGAATTTTCCTTTAAAATTAAATATTTTTTATTGCCATACGTCCATAAAGTTGAGTCTTTAAAGGAAACGTTTTTATTATTCTTTTTAATTATACATATTTGAAATAAAAGAAGAAAAAATTATACGTTTTGGTAGTCTCTTCTATGTTCGTGTTATTAAATTTTTAATTGGCCTTTAAATTCTGTCAGCTCTAAAGCAAACCACAATAATAATTTAGTTGTTATAGCCATATTAAGTAAAATTTATTGAAGTAAAGCAAATTCATTTTGAATATATAAACAAAAGAATTAATTAATTGATTTGCTTAGGCGTGATGATTTTTTCTTATTTTTTTTCGACTTAACACTTAAGAAATTGTGTAAAAATTGTAACCGTCAAAGCAAATATTATACGATACATAGTTATTTATTTAAATCAACCATGATACGAATCAATCTAAATGCCGTCATAATGATTTAAAGTGTTTTATTCACTTAACCATAGCATTGTTTCAGTTAGAATAGGCTTTTCTTCGCTATAGTCAAGAAATAGGAATTCGAAAATATGAAGGCGGCTCTTTGCCGCCTCATAATTGAAAGAGCAAGGCAGCTGCTGCCTCAGACATCTGTCAGTTGTCAAATTTTAAAGAAGCTGTGAAGCAGTTGAAAAAATTCAAACACAATCTCGTGACAACCTCGCAGGAATGCTTAGATGTTTCGTAACCATGTGCAAAACGTGAATCTTCACAATATACCAGAGGCCAAACAGCAGTCGAAACATTAGGTATTTTGAGGTAAGTATTTAGGTGTTTTGTGCTTGTCAGCCAATAAAGTCATGACGGCCGTTTTTTGGAATGCACGTGGAATATTTCACATTGACTATCTTCAAAAGGATGAAATAGTTTATGCCAAATATGATGCCGACTTAATGAGAATTTAAGAAAAATGACCGCATTTGGCAAACAAGGACAATGTAAGAGGACACACATGTGCAGTTTCCATGACAAAAAATCCATTAATTAGGCTAAAAAGTGCATCGATCTATGCTAAAAAATATAATCATTTTTTGTGCAAAACCCTGTATTTCATTCAAATAGTCACTCATTGACCTGCCCTCATAAGTATCGTGTATAATTCAAAATGTGTTCTTGTCTTTTGATCAAAACTCGTACTAAAGTGCAAGTATTTTTTTTTGATAAAATCCTTTATGAGAGCCATAGTACATATTTACCAGGAGGTTAGCTTTTGCTAAGGCCCCATTATAATTATTTATTTTGAGTGCATGACAACTACTACGTAACAGACTTCAAAATTTAATTTCGCATTAAATATAGTTAAAGATACATAGCAAAGTATTCGTTTTTGCAACGACCTTGTACTAGTGATCAAAATGGAACTTGTCAAGCAAAGCTCGCCATGATAGGATCACAAGAGTATCAAGCCGGTAATATATTGATTTAACCACCCAGTTACAAATTGTCTGCTTCTAAAAGGCAGTAAAATAAAAATGGCTAGGATATGCAATTATAATCGAATCAAAATTTGTCCAATATGACAATACTCGAATACAAGTTTCACGATATTTAAAACGTCGTGTTAGAATACACTTAAATTTGGCCCAACGCACTTACAAAGGTTGGCAAATAAAATAGAAATATAGGAATTAATAAAGGAATATGATGTCGAGCAAATGTCCACTTCTAGCATGTCGGCACATGTCCGCTGTTTTCCTAAAATTTTGAACCACATTTTGCAACAAAAGCTTCGCTTATCTAGTCAATGCAACGCCGAATTTCATCTTTCAGAGTGTCAGTTGAACCAGTAAGCCCCCAGAGAAAATAATCCAGCGGCGTTGAATCAGAAGAATGAGGCGGCCAATTGACATCGCCAAATCGAGAAATTACGCGACCGGGAAATTTCTCATGCAATAACTGAATTTTTTGGCTGGCTGTGTAGCTTGTGGCACCGTCCTGCTAAAACAAAAGGTCACTGATGCCAATATTAGCCAATTGTGGCCACAAAAAATTGGTTATCATGGTTTGGAAGAATTCACGGTGGCGAAGTTTACTTCATTTTCGAAAAATTCCGACCGATGATGCTGCCTAACTACAAGCCGCACCATACAGTCGTCCCTTTCTTCGGATGTAATGGTTTGTAGAGGACTGTTTGTGAATTTTGTGAGCCCCGTATGCGACAATTTTGTTTGTTGACATAACCTCATAACTTCAAATTTTTTTGTTGACACAATTTTGTTTGTTGACATAACCTCATAACTTCAAATTTGCACACCCTGTAATTGGCTTAGCTGGTGGTTTTTTACACGAATGATAAGATAAGAGGTGAATTTTGGGTATAATCCATAAAGAACAACAATGAGGGAAAAAAAGTTATAGTTTATAATGGATCATCATAGACATATCTTTAAAGCTTGGGAATTAGCATATGACGCAGAAAGGCCTTAAGAACGAACGATTTGAAAGAAAGTACATATGCTGATGAAATGAACTGTCGACTTTTTATTTTGCTCCTTTTGTTGTTCATACTTATTGCCGTGTTCAAAGTAAGGCAATATATATTTCTAATCCTGAATTTTCCAAATGTTAAGCTAATTGAATTGTTTTTATCAGTCGAACTATTTAGCTACCTTTATAGTATAATATTTGTCGTTTACATGGCACCTTTGTAGAAATGGAAAAAAGGTTAAGATAAAGAAAAATAAACAAATTTAGCGTGAACAAATACCCACTAAGTATTAGTAACAGGTGTTTTTGTAACCCACAAATTAACTGCGACTGAATTACATATAATTTGGTTGATTCGCTCTTAAAAATATGTATGCGGAATTATGTAATTCGATTTATACTTGGGAGTTGAATTATGATTAAGTGAGCGAGGGAATATGGACTATTTAATTCTATTTACCTCAACTAAGCTATCAAAATTCTAGTTCAATATAAAAAATTCAAGATACCAAAAAAAAAACAAAAAACAACAACAACAAAAGGTAACACTTTAATTAGACGAACAAAACTAGCTAGTTTAGTTTAGAAAACTTAGCTTTTTTATTGGTTTCGTTTTCAATGTTCATTTATTTCACTCAACTGGTTGATTTGACTAAACTTAACCAAAATTAAAACTCACCTTACTGAGTCATTAAACCTAAATCAATTTCTAATTTATTATTAAAAACTTTTGACTTTCTTTCAGCTTCTGTGTTTATATACAAAATTTAAAAGAATTTTTCTGGGCATATTGAATGGGATAACATGCTATCAACGATAGTTTTGGGAAGTACAATTATCGCAGTTGTAAGTTTTAAAAAACATAATATCCACATGCTATTTTATAAAATAGGGAATGAAGGAAAATAAAAATAAAACATATACTCGAACACACATTTAAATAAGAAGTGGAACCACATGGGCAGGTTAGATAAACAACAAATTTGAATGGTATCTTAATTAAAATATTAAAAAAATATATATAAATAATCAAAATTATGATGATGAACAACAACAGGAAATCAAATAAAATGAGAATAGAAGAAAGCAAAATTTAATAAATTTTTTGTTTTTATTATCTTTTCACATTCCAAGGCAAATGATAACAAATTATAATAGAACTACCGAAGCTTAATTTTATTTTTATTTTTTATTTTAAAATTTTATTCATTTTAAGTTTTTGCTTTGTTTTGTCATTATTAATATTAGATATTGTGATACCTCCTGAACACCACTATGATATTGAAATTTTCTACAAATTCATTTAAAAAATTGAACTGAAACATAACAGTCAACACAAGTGTTTTCTTTAATAGTTTTTCTTATTATTTTTATTTTTTTCTTATTTATTTTCTATTTTTTATTTTTATCATCAACTAACTCTAATTGCTCTTGTATGATTTCAAGCTGATTTTTTTTTCTTATTAAAGCATTCAGTTAAAATTTTATTCGAATACAGTTGTTGTTTTTGCTTTTGTTGTTTGTTTTGTACAAATAATAATATTTATTTGTTTCTGTTGTTGTTGCCTTATTTACAAAACATTTAACTTTTTTTTATTGGTTTTGTTTTCATACCTCTGCTTTTGTTAATGTCTTTCATAAAAAGATAAAAATAAAGACGTTTTTAAAGTATGTTTTTATACGTGTTTTTTATATGCACAATGGGTTGTGTAGTGGCAAAAGTATTCACAATTTTTTAGTAATTTAACTAATATACCTATGGCCCATTGTGATACAATCGAGAAAAAAACTTAGATTCATTGAAGACCCAAACGTCAGACATGAGATAGTTGAACAATGTCCTCCCTAAATCGGATTGTGCAAATCATGCGGTGATCCTAGAATGGTGGTTTAATATTAGACCACCTGTGTTGCACACTTTATAATGCCCTGTGCAAGTATGATCTCTCAGTTAAACACTCATCTGAAAAGTAATTCCTCGATTGCCCCTGTGCCTCGGGACCCGTATCAGTACAACTCGATGTCTCCCCAGCAGACCATATTATGCTTAAACTGAGAGTATAGATCGATGTGTGACTGTCCACTTAGATATTAACAACTGAACTCCCGAGATTTAGTTCACGAATATCTTCCGCGGATCTGTCGATGGCATAAACCACAGCCTAAAGACAGTTCAGTCAACGGGTACTCTAAGAGAGTTCGAGAGACCAAGTTCGTCAGATAAACTTGTCTTACTAAATAGTATTCCGGTACTTTGTACGGGTGTTAGAAGAGAGTTAAGCCACTTAAACTTATCGGTGCTATAGTCTTAAAGTACTCATTGAATACTGTGAGGAGTTAGTCGCAGTAAAAGATTTTTTTGTATTGCTGGTTAACTACCGTGAAGTTATATATCCATATCGTTTGGCCCGCTAAATAAATAGCACTGGAAAAAGTATATAGAAACCGTGGCTTATTATACCGGTCTCTTAGGCAAACGCATTCCACTACTCTTACAAAAAAATTAACAAACATGACACAGTAGTTAGATTTGTACAAAAAGCTCAACACTTATAAAACACTGAGTCTATCTGCCCAAAGTTTTGATAAGAATTATGATTTCTTACGACAGTTATATGATCTTGCTTGTGATAGCTGTCTCAAAGTATCGAATTGTTATAAACCATGTCGAAAAGATTAGTTTGCTATGTAATAAACTATGTGACAGCTGTCACTTGAAAGAGATCCAAGCTTCTAAGCTATTTAAAATTCGAAATCATTAAGAAATAGGTCCTTCTCATTCGGGAATCGAACCTGAGCTACTAGATTATAAATGCAAGCAATCTTACCACTACTTCATTGACACCTCCAACTTAAATCTTTTTTTTGTTTTCTCCGTCACTCCTCTAGGGAGCATATTGGCTTTCCACAAAGCATTCATTGCTTTGTTTCAGTTTCTTTAATCAATTTGATCTTTCAAGCTTAGTAGATGATTAATCCACTGTGGCTTCCTCCATATAATATTTGAGAATTGGTTAAGATCCTTGCTAATTGGTGGTGATATTTACTTTAGCAACTTAACTTTACTTAACTGAAATATAATTTTGGATATCTAACCAATATAGTATATTTAAGCTTATACAGAGTAGAGCTTGACTTCGAAACATTTCACAGAAGCATTAATTTGCGAAAACGTCAACGATATGAATCAACAAAAAAAAAAAAAATAAAATTCCATTCATTGGCCATTGAAAGTTTATCACCATTTTTAAGCTTCTGTCCCATTATGCCAACTTATTGCTGGCACATATTGCGATCACAGGAGTATCATATTTATTTCACCTCCATTAACAAATAAGCCATTTTTTCGTATTTATTTTATTTGTTTATATTTATTTTATGAATTTAACAACGATAATGCTTTAACGGTACTTTAAGGCATTTAATATGTTAATAAAAGAAGAAAATAAAAAAATAAAAATAAAACAGATACAAAACGTACAAGCGATGAATTTGTGTTTAAATTTAAAAAATAATTACGCGCGTTTTCAAATTTAAGCTCAAGCACAACATTAATTTTGTGCTTTTTTTGCGCTTAAATTATTAATAATAATCGAAGACAAAAATGAAAAAAAACGACCCAAAAAGGTGTTTTTTTCTCTTCTCTTATTTAATTACTTATTTTGTTTAATTTCGTATTGTTTTTCTTTGTGATCTTGAAAAAAAATCTATTTAAATACCAGGAAACTATGAATACATTTATGGCTTTGACGCAAATTTAAAGCAAATATTGAAATATTGGTCGTAACGGTTTTGTTTCATTTGAAATTAAACAAAAAAGAATTACAGAAATTAAAAAGAATAATATAATTTCCTTAAAAATATATGTTTAAAGGGAGAAACAGTTGATAACCAGTTTCATTATGTCCTCGTATTGAATATTCAAGTTTATGACTCGGTTTAACTGATAGATTCTTGACTGACAGATTCAGATTCATTCAGAGAAGCTGCTATTCTCTTTTATTTTCACACGTACGTAGTCACATGCACAGGCAAAAAATATGCAAAAAATAAATAAATTAAATTAAATAATGAGAGAGTAAAGGTACTTTAGAGGCAACAGCTCTAGTGTATTTTTGATGACATTGTCAACGATTGCGTCAATAGGGTCACTAAAAAGGAGTAGTGAATCTTTGATTCAAATGTTTCCAAGAGAACTAGTCAATTGTGCTTAAGTCTACTGGTGGATTTTCAATAACAAGCTAATGTTAACTGTCAATAGATAATTAGTACATTGGATGGGATACACCTGGTCAGTAGTACTACTGACAATGTCACCAGTAAAGGACTAATATTTCACTATTGGCATTTACTGCAGGGAATCACACTAAATTTTTAGCAAATATTATTGTAAATTAATAGTTACATGAGTAGTTTAATAGTGTGATTTTTTGTATTTTCCGCACTCTTATCTATTAGTAGACTTTTATCGAATTTTGACAGCCGATAAAGTTTTTAATTTTATCGAAAATTAGAAAAAGTGAATTTCGTACGTTAATTGATTTCTTTGTTTTTTACTTTAAAAACCCTTGATCAAAGCCAAAAAAAGCTTAGTAATTATATGGATCTTTGTCTGCTTCACCAATGTTAGTGGTTAAATTGTGTTTTTGCTTTGATTTAGATCGTTGAAAAATAGCCGATAATATCAATTGAAAAACTGTTTGTCACAGAAAATCTCTTGAATGACAATACCAATTACCCAAACGGGAATGATAATATTAACTGCCCTCCACTCAGCCGTATTAAGATCGGAGTAGCAATTACCTGAACTGTTTAAGTTCGGTGCAAAAGGCTGGGTAGCTCTTGCGTACTGTATAGTTAAAAGAAGACATGCCAGATGATTGGAGTGTTAGCATTCTATGTTTAATAGATAGGAGATCCAAATGTGTGTTCCACCTTTTCTGCTCATTGCCTATAAAATACTATCCAACGTAATGCCAGAAAGATTAAAGCCAATTGTCAACGAACTTAATGTTCCCTATTAGTGTGGCTTTCGATCTAGAAAATCACAATAACTGACAACATTGCAACAAATTCTGAAAAAATCCGATCAGTACCAAATCGACACCTACCATCTATTTGTTGCTTACAAAGCTGCCTTCGACAACCCTACTCGTAGTAGATTGCTTGAAGCAATGTCTGAGTTTGGTATACCTGCTTAGCTTATCTGGCTGTTCAGAATGACCCCCACAAATGAAAAATTGGCCGTGAGAATAGGAAAAGACCTCAAACACACATTCGCTACCGAACGAAGTCGCAAGCAAGGTGACAGCTTTCATGTACTTCATTTAATACTGCTCAGAAAAAATCATAAGAAAGCCTGCAGCAAAATAAGACAGATATAATCTATAATATGAGTCACATGTTGCTGGCCTACATAGATTGGATGAAATGTGAGAGAGGAATCAGTGGAAATGATTTTGGCAGTGAACGAGGACAAATTTAGGCTAATGGTTTCACCAGGTGAATTACAGCTCGGCTGAAACAACAATAAGCCAAGCAAATGGATGTTACTATGGAATATAAAAGCTGTTTAGAGATAAGACTCTCTAGAAAAATCAAACTCCATCTTTATAGGGCTACCAGTACTACTATATTGCGCAGAATAGTGGACAATGGCGCAATCCAATGAAACAGCTTTGAGAGTTTTAGAACGGGCTTATATACATGAAGCGTGTAAAGTGTGTTGAATACGTCATGAGAATGGACGATGCAGTTCCTACAATTAAGGTATTTGTTAAATACAAAAGAAACGAGACGCGGAAAACCTAGAGAGTATTATTTTATTTGTCTTTGACCGTGATTAGCGGTTATAAGTGGCCAACAAAGTGATAAATGGCCAATTAATAATATTGATTGAATGATATTGTATGGTCGGTTAATGGAAGTGTGTGTGATTGTTATTTTTTAAAGTAATACCCAACGATGCTTAGGCGTAATCTGAACAAGCTTAAATACCACTTTGTGACTGTGGACGACATTCTCATCATTACATATCAGAGACCAAAGCATTTTCATAATAGGGGACTCAACCAGAAGAAGGTACACCAAAAATGGATAAGGTTGGCTTGCCGATCATAGTTTCTTGTGATGCACAGGGTGCCATTTACATTGATTCGTTTGGAAAGAGTAAAAAGATTACCAGCGAGTATTATTTTTAGCTTTTGAACAGCGAATTGTTAAGCTAACATCGTACAAGAAATCAAATATTGATTAGATCCGAAAACTCTCGATTTCGTTTTTTGGCTACAATACGACAACATGCACTTTAAGTACAAGGTCTGCAACGACAGATGGAAGAGCGGTTAAACATTTTTAAAATTTCTTCAAAATTCAATCTTATGTGGCACTTGGATGAGCACAAACTTAACACTCCCCTATCACTTGTGTTGGAGTAGGGTAATAATTCAATATAATAAAACAAGTGTTAGAAATCGGAAATATTTGATGAAAACATATTGCTTTACAAATCTTCATATATAACGGGTGATTTTTGACAATTGAAAAAAGAATTATCAAAAGTAAATGAAATATTTTTTGAGACAAAAGTGAATTAATGTCTACCATGTACTTTATAAAGATTTCATGTAAACGTTGTCGGCAGCTACGCTGTAGGTGGTCCATTCGTGAACTCTAATTATGGCTTTTTTTACAGCATTTCAACTGTTATGTCACTATTGGCATCAGTCGCACCAAGTAGTTGCTTTGACATTGGCAGCTTCTTCAATTGACTCAAGTAATTCTGTTTGTTGAAGTACCCATTGAGTCCAAAATCATTATGCCGACCATAAAATGGACGTAATTTGCGAAACATATTTCTCATACGAGTACAGCACGAATTTTGATAATAAAATTCCATAATTTGCCAGCGTTGTTCGTTTTTTAGTTCATTCATGGCAAAATGGCAAAGCTCACTGAACATTTTTGGCTTTGCCACACAAAGCGCAAAAAAGTCACCCGTTACGCCAATAATAAAAAAGTGTTTCAAGAAACGGGGTTTGTTTTAATTTTTAAAAACTTCGTCATAAAACTGAGATTATATTTTTATATATTTTTTCATATTTATTTACACAATTTACATACTCTTCTGATATATTCTTATAAAAAATTTGCATAAATTTCGATTTTAACAAAAATTCTTTAAAAATAAACGTAAACAATGTCCATTGACAAGCTTTGAAAATAGATTTAATTAAATACTTATGTATGTATGTATGTATGTATTTATAACTTCAAGTGCTATTTTTATAATGACGTCTCTTGCACGCAGCCGCACGCATGCGCCGTAAAAATTTATGCAAAATTTGTTTTTTGATTTATAAATAAATTTAAATAAAACAAAAATAAAGACAAAACTGTGTGCCGCTGTGGCATGGTAGGTAAGGCACCCGTCTACCTAAGGTAGTCGGTTCAATATCAGGCCAAACCATCTCAAAAAAAGAAAAGAAAAAAGTTTTTCGACAGCGGTTCACCTCATAACATTAGCTAGTAACTGGTTATGTGAGTATAAATACTATTGAAAACTTCTCTAAATGCATTTATCGTTCGGAGCCGGAAGTCCCCATGTTCCTTCATAGAATGTTATGGGGATTAATAGATATAATAATAATGAAGACAAGACTGAGCCTTGTAATCGAAAAAAACGAATCGAGACGGTTGGTTTGCAGTTTGTGAGTCATGCGGACATGATGATAAATAAATATCAAAAATGTGCATCTCAATAATCAATAATTGGTAATAATAGCGTTTTTGACTTGATTTTTTTTAGAAAAACAAAAACCTAAAATAAAATTAATACCAAAATTATACACAAAATAAATACAAAAAATTAGTTGACATGATTGGATTGTTTTTCTTTTGTTTTTGGAACCAGTTCGCTTGACACAGTTTGTTTAAAGCCAACAATGAGAAAAAATACAATTCAAATTGAATTTCAAAAATTTTTAAAAATCAATTTTTGAATATTTTTTGATAAATTGCTGCTTAAATCTCACAAAAGTATTTCAATGAGATTTTTGTCATGATTTTTTACAAAAAGCCGGATATAAAAACAGTTCACTCCCTTATTTAAGAGGTCTTAAAATAGTACCAAATATATTGGGTTAGATTTTATAGACTTATTCTTATTAAAAACTCGTTGAAACCCGGCGTACTTCGCTACCCGTATATTATGTATTATCTTAATTACTATCTTAGTTATAATTTTGTACCCTTTTTCTACATTTTATTCCCTTTCTTTTCAAATCCAAATATTTAAGAAAGCCCATAGTTCCTACCAGAAAGACACTGTTTAATTTGCTTTTACCCGGTGTGCCTTGTGTAATATCCGCTTGTTCAAACTTTCCCGCTTGTTAGCTAATTTATAAATGGAACGTTGCACGTTCATTTATTCAATCTCGCCCACTTTTTGGCTGCTGATGTGCATTGATTATGACGTCGTTCAGACCAAATTTAGAACCTTTAGCTTTATCGTTCCCAAGATTAAAATTTAATTAAATTGTAGTTTCTTCCAGATATACAGAGAGATACTGTAAAAATTTCAAGAATAGCATTCCAGTTGTTTAGCAGTCTATAACCTTCACACAAACATACATACACATATTCATTTTTATATATAAGAACATATTTTATTTATACAGGTTGAAGCGTTTCTAGGTCAAGGGCATTAGACTAGTTAAGCACCAAGATTAAAATAGTTTTTTGAGACCTAAATTAGATCCCGTTATTTTATAAGTAGCTGTTAATCAAAAGCCAAAAGATTAGCTTCAATTTAACAAAAGAAAAATAAAATATAATTTACAAATATCTTTATATAGATATCGCCCAATACCAGTAATAATATTAAAAAACAAAATTATTTAAGAATAATGGCGTAGGTGTCTTTTTATCAAATTCCCCAACAATCATTTCATGTTTCATTGTCATGGGAAAATAATTTCGTTAATAAAATACAATATTCCAGAGGCAATATTTCATTTTGAAAAAAGTTCCTATTAATTTGTATTTTCTTTGTATTATTTTGTTAATTTATTTCCATAAATTTCCTTTTGCTTATTAACAATTTAGAAAAATGTAGGAATTATATTTTAAATAATTATTAAACAAAACATTTTTTTAATTAAAAAATAATTCTATTAGAGAGGAAAGTTTTTATACGCTACACGATTTTAATATTCTAGAAATAAATACAACTGTAAACTGCCTGTCTTGTCATAATAGAGCTTCAAAGTACAATTTTTAAATCTGTGTCAAACTTGTTATGAGCTCTGTACAAAATTGTTAACCAGAGTTAGTAAAAAAATTATACAAATTAGTAGGCAGATGACATAAGACCTCTACGCTGTACTAATTTTTACCAAATATTCTCATTAATATCAAAAAACTTTTGAATAAATTACAAAAATATTTAGGTGGGGAAAAGCTCTGGTAATTTTAATTTTTGGCCAAAATCTATGCTATTTCTTCAAGCAGCCATGAAAATTTTCTATCAACAATTGGTAAAATGTAAAGTCGACTGTAAGACAACGCATTCATATACCGGCCGAGAGATCCTTAACATAAGAGATACCCAACTTTCGTCTGCATTGTATGTGTTAAGTATCTACTGTTTGATTAGGTCTAAAACTCCTTTGCATTATTAGTAATACTTAGTTAATTGCAAGTTTACATCATTGTCAGGCAAACTAATATTAATGCATTTTACAATTGTGGTAGTAATTTAAGAGTCTTTCACTCATGCCAATTTGCATTGTATTTTTCCACTTATTTTCTCTTTTCTTCTTTTTGTTTATTTTTTTGCCAATGTGTGTGAGTAGGTACGTGTGCAAATAAAAGAGAGGAACAGCTCTTTGTCTAAATCTACTTTACATTAAACTATAAATCTATTTTTACATTTCAGGCCCAAACTACAGCCACTAGAAGTACTCTTTACAAGTCTGTGGCCAAACACTGGGCAGGTATCTTAGTTATTGGAGTAAGGCAATGGGTAGCTAATCGGGTACTAAATGATAGTATGATAAGCCGCCTATTATATATCAGTTGATCAGCCATTTTGTGTCAAATTAGCACGAATATTCCTCCTGTGACTTAATTTCTCTAAAAATGTCCTAAAAGTCAGAAAAAACATTTTTATCTTTAGTGGTTTAAAAACTGCCGGTCTGGCAAATATGTCAGCTGTTAAATATCTGTCATCTAAAGTGTAATTTAGCGAAAAGTTTAGTTAAAACTCACTACAAAAGTGGTGATTCTAACATGGCCACTAATTTTGGATTTTTTAAACAAAATTTTCTTTAGCGCTGAAGCTCATTTCTTACACGGCGGTCTTCCATAAGCAAAATTGTCGCATATGGAACTAAGATAACCCAGAAGTAATTGTGGAAGCGCCATTGTATCCGAAAAACGTAACTGTTTGGTGCACTGTATGGTCTGGAGGACCGTATTTCTTCGAAAATGACACTGGTAGAACCTTTACCGTTATATTGCATTTCGTACATAATAACAAGGACCGAGCATTCATTAAATATCTGTCATCTAAAGTGTCATTTAGCGAAAAGTTTAGTTAAAACTCACTACAAAAGTGGTGATTCTAACATGGCCACTAATTTTGGGTTTTTTAAACAATACTTTCTTCTACACGGCGGTTACTTCTATAAGCAAAATTGTCGCATATGGAGCTCAGATAACCCAGAAGTAATTGTGGAAGCGCCATTGTATCCGAAAAACGTGACTGTTTGATGCACTGTATGGTCTGGAGGACCGTATTTCTTGGAAAATGACACTGGTAGAACCGTTACCGTTACATTGCGTTTCGTACGTAATAACAAGGACCGAGCATTCATCGAAATCATAGATTCAAGTGTGTTCTATTTAACTTAACTTTTGAGATCGAAAAATGAATAAACCATTAGTATTTTCAAACTAGATTTCAAATTACTTTGTTCGCTGTTTGAATTACTTATTTTTCTGGTTGCTTTAATTCATTGTTTTATTATTTGCCGGTAAATTTTGTTTTAAAAAGTAAAACAAGTTGGAATTGAATTTAATAAACAAATTTAGCGTGGACAAACACCCAATACGAATAGTAGATCACTTTGATTTTTTTAATAACCAACAGGTACATGATTGAAACTGAATTACTTATAATTTGGAAACTTAAATTTAGTTACTTAAAATAATGTGTGGGAATTATGTAATTCGGCTCATAATTTAAAACACTTTGCCATGTAAACATGGCGTTACAATAACTACAATATAAGTAATATTAAATTATGTTCTAATTTTTACGATCAAAGTGACTAACATCAGCGCCTTTGATTGATATCGAACCCACAACCCTCAAACTGGAACATAGCACATAGCACACTATGTACTAGTCTACTGGGGTACTCATACTAAAGCTATTAAAGACTTTGTATAGTTTTTCACAGCATTTTATTTAAGTATTAACTGCAGTAGAAATCAGCATATAACTAAATCTACTTTTCATTTTTTTTACTGTTACCAATTTTGTCAGTCAGTCTTTACAATACTCTGTACTGTAGGTTGTTTGTTTAGTCGCTTTTGATCGACTCAAAGTTTTTAACTGGTTTCTTCTCCAAATCGTGATACTTTACATTAAATTAAAATGTAAGTGGAAGATTTTTTTTATTTTTCATTATTTTCTTTGTAAATTTTGAATTCAATTTTAATACTTTATAACATTCAATTAAATCTTAATTCAACTAAACGTAAACGAGGCAATTTAAGTAAAATTATTCCAAATTATTATTCATTAAAGTGGTAGACGAATAGAACCCTTGCTCTATGACACAACATTTTCATTCTGAGCGTTATAATTTGGCTTTGAAAAATACTATTTGAAAAAAAACTACGCAAATCAATCAAATCTGTCAATTATTAATGGCATTACATGATGGTGATGGTGATGGTGATGGTGATGGTGATGGTGATGGGGATGGTGATGATGATGACGACGTTCAAAAACATTTTACAGTGAATTAAAGTGAATTTTAATAGGAGTAAAGGTCTACTCGTATAATTTATTTGTTTTTATTTTTAGCTGGTAAAAAAGGGTTTTATTTTTTAGGCCGTGATTTGCTATTTCAATCGATTCCATGAACGTGTTTTCTTAATCATAACCAAAATCTAGATGAATGTACAAATGATGATTTGGAAATTTTTGAAATGGCTTTCAAGAATAATTTGAAATTACATCATTAAATTAGCAAAGTAGGTGGATACTAAAAAAATAATATACGACGTTAACATTTTTATTAAATTAAAATCTATTGTTTTTTTTTCGAAAAATCGTATTTCTTAATATCATCACAAGAAGCCTGACAAAACTTTCAAAGTAGGGTTATGCTTTGTTGAGCTCAAATAGATGCTACCCTTCATATCAATTCATTTTACACTTGTATTAGTTTTGGGTAATAATAAATCAATAAATTTTTAATAGTGATTAATTAGAAGGCACAAATAGTTTATCGGAATTGAATTATGTAATACGCCATCATTTTTAAAAAAATTCTGCAATAACTTCTATGGTATTTTAAGTGTAGCCAATTAGAGAATTTGTATTGAAAGCTTTAGAATTGGAATTAAATTTTATATATTTATTTCGAAAATATCAGAAAAGTGTCAAACGAATGCCCGAAATGTTTTAAATCAAAGTCTAAACTTTATTAAATCTAATTGGGGTCTGATAACCCAAAAATCTACAAAACTTATATAGATTATTGCTTCTCTATATCAATGTTGAAGATAAGATGTTATAACTAAACATCTGAGGGAATTATAATCGACATGGGTGTACGCCGTCAGAAACTTGAATGGTCTTGATTACGCCGATGATAAATCTATATACTACCTTAACCACTAAAGGTTCGTACTCCCTGTTAAATGTTTGCTATATCATTTTCATAAGCCCATAAAAATTTATATATTGTAATATCAGGCTTTAGTTTTTTGTTTTATACAGGTCATTGGTAGACCAATTTATTACAGTTGTAACATTTGTATCTAATTGAATCAACTTTATATAGGGTCCACCATCTAACGTTTTTTTTTTTCAACTAGTGCTTATTTCGTGAATGGTAACACTTAGCTCATGTCTGATTTGACAGATAATTAGTTTTATCCTTCCGCTGAATGAATATGGTTGTGTATACGCTTCGCTAAGTGGGCCTGCGATCGACTTACAGAAGATGCCGACTTTGCCAAAAAAAAAAATCTTTTCAGATGAAGCTCATTTTGATCTCGGCGGGTATGTTAACAAGCAAAATTGTCGCATTTGGTGAACAGAAAACCCTCACGCATACATTGAAAAGCCGATACACCCAAGACGAGTCACTGTTTGGTGCGAACTTTGGTCCAGAGGCATAATTGGCCATTTTTCTTTGAAAATGAGCAAGGAGTGGCCGTTACAGTCAATGGCGATCGTTATCGGGCCATGTTAAATGATTTTTGTTCACAAAAATTGAAGAGAAGGATATTAGCAACATTTGGTTCCAACAGGACGGCTCTACGTGCCACACAGCCGAAGCTACACTCGATGTTTTGCGCCCTGTTTTCAAAAAAAAAAAAATTATTTGGCGGATCCTTTATATAGCTATGATCTAAAAGGCAACGCTTAAGTACAAATTTTCTAAATTGACCAAAATGGTTTGTACTTTGCAAAAACTAGCGGATTTTTTATTCACGTTATCTTTTGAAAATACTTCGAAGTGAAATCGAAAATTTAATCATTTTAACAAGGCGAATTCAATATGGTGGCCCTAATTTACTACGTAAGCAACAGCTAATACTTTCGCGTATGTCAAAAAACACAAACATTCTGTATTTTGTTGACAGCAAATATTTTTGATGCTACAGCTTTTTGCTTACTACAGTGTTGCATTATGTTGACACACTGAAATTTTGTTTCACAGTGTTGTATTCATTTTCAATTTAAGACCTTGTCATTGTAAAAAATTATTAAAATAAATTGAGCCAAAAAAAATTTTTAAATTATAATGCCGCGCTTACTTGTCTCACTCTCAATGAAACTATAGAAAACTTACAAGTTTCAACTTCAGTTTTTTAGGTTATACCATCACGAAAACAGCGGCGCAAAAGAAGGCGTAGATGTTAGCATCAACAAATACCGTCTGGTCATGTACTTGCTGAGGGAGGTGAGGATGTGTACTGACTTAATGAGGCGTCATAAAACATAAATGTAAAACATACTCCTATATGGTTACAGAACCTAAGGTCTATCTAAGAACAACACACGTCGACTATAAATTATCACCAACAGATTTTTACTTAAAATTCGATGCTTCTGACCAAACACTATAAACAATATCGAGTACAATCTGTTTGTTGTTGGATTTTCATGGGACGAGGGAATTAGAACAGCTCCCAACAGAGTTCGATGAAAGTTACTTATTGAGTCTGTTTGAGTTAAATTATAAGCCGGTTTTAAGTAAAGCAAAAGGGTTTTTCGGAAAGCATTTTCAAGAATAAATATTTTTCAGACCAGGTTTGCATACTTTTCTTGTTTAAGTTTAAAGTGTTGCCTTCGCAGTATTTTTCTACTCTTTTTGTATTATTTACTGTCTTACAGATGCGCTGTCCAGTCATTCTGTTTGAAGTTCTATTGTTTTTCTATTTAGATCAAATGAATTTTTGATGAGTTACAGGCGTTTCTTTGTTCGTATAATTGAAATGCATAGACTGTGGACGGCATTATAGGACCGAATGAAATGCGTAACGATTATCCACTTTTTTTTCCCAAAATAGCCGCTGCCATGTGCCACACGTCCCGCGATACCATTAACCTATTCAGAGGCAAGTTTGGCGAGCAATTAATTTTACGTTCTCCCGTGTACAGGGACAACTACAGCTACCATTGGTGAGATACCGTCCGAACTGTTGGGAAAATATTTCCAAATTGGAGCTCATTAACCATTACGGCATAGGCGCGGGCAATATTTATATGAAATAATTTTTTAAACATAATAGGCAAGTTCGCTACAAAAAAAAAAAAAAAAAATTCGTTCACTTTTGCAAATTTTCCGTGTTTTTTTTTTTAATTTCAAAACAAAAACTTTTAAAAATCACCCGTTGTATTTATAACCCGGCTTATTTTTAACAATTTCCATCACTTCTGTACCCAAAATCTATAAAATGTTTCTTTGAAAATACATATGATCTAGATTTTTAATATAAAAACACTTTTCAGACGTCAGAGGGGCACTCCTCTTAAAGACAACACCTATTTTTTATTAAAAAACAAATCTATAATAAAGATATTCATACTTTAACGAAAAATATTTTCATAAGTATTCTTATCTCAAGTTTCCTCATATTTTTTTTTGCTTTTCTTTTGAAATAAAAGTGGTTTTAATTTATTAACTGTTTTTTATTTTTTGCTTTTTAACATGTGAATAATGAAGAAGGATTAGAAAGAATATTTATTTCCTTTATATTTCTTACGCTATTTTACATATGGCAAGAACTTCATCGCAAGAACGATGTGGTCATATGCCTAAAGGTGTGTTCGACTACGTATTCTTGAAGAGGTAATAATCAAGGTTTTTTAGTCCATTTTGCAATTTTTTTATTTATCATTTTTTATATTCCTCATAATAGGCTACTTAACAAAAAAAAAAAGAATAATAATAATAATGATTTACGTAAAAGGCATTATAAATTTCTTTCCGTAGACATATATTTTTTTATAACCCACATCACCATAAGTGGTAGGTAGTAGAGGTATGTTTTGCTTGTGCTTAAGTTTGTAACTCTTTAAACAAATTATACTGAACGAGCCTTTTTCAAATCACAATCTCGGCTAACAAGAGTGTAATTATATAAAACTTGTACTAAAAAAATTATTTCTATAAAGTGTCTTTTAAGTGTCTTTTCGAACTTTGACAGTTTATATTTAGCATCCATGCAAATGATAAAATTATTTTATCGAAATGGGTGTTCTGTTATTCATCAAAAAATCATCTGCGGCGATGAGGTTAAATACTGTATGAATGGGTAAATTAGGTAGTTAGGGTGGTGCACCAAGGATAATTTCCCATTTAGACCAGTGGTTGGGGCCATTGTTATACCACAAGAGCAAAAGCTAATACAGAAATACTAATAATATACTAATACTTTTCATTTTGAAAATTCGCTATTGCGGTAATTTGGAGAATTCAGTCAAAGACGGCAAGATATCAGATGCCAATAACCTCAGTCATTTTATGGCAAAGGCTGGGTACTGATACATGAGATAAAAAATAGTCTTCACCACCTCTTCAGACTCAAAACTACTACAAAGAACCGTAGTAGTACGATGGATGACCATGTGACTTAAGGAAAATATACAATTAGTCCTCTTTTTATCCAGGTCGGCCCAGAGCCTACCAATACAGAATGTGTCCTCGTATTACCATCTAAATTGACCGGGGGACCCAGTTTAACTGCAGCAATTGGATAACTAGGCCCGTGTCCAGTTCGGAAATTGTTAGATTTGTATGCAGCGCAATTATGCATACGGCCTGGAACTAGTAGGTTACCTTCGAATTATCCGAAATTTCCCTGAGAAATCTCCGACATTCATGAAAGGGTACCTCAAATAGCACAACTGTTGAATTTGGGATGATACGAATCCATATGAGATCATCACTGTTTCGTGCGGATTTTGAGCTGGCACTGACATCGGTTCATATTTTTTGACAACTATATACCAATGCAATATTTTACCTTGAACTGAATGGTTTGGACATTAACAACATATTGTTTCATCGGAACGGCGCTACATGCTCATGCCACATTGCAGATTCTCCACAAGCAATATGAAGGTATGAACATAGAGGTAACGTAAACTGGACACCGAGATTATGCGATTTGGTCGAAACAAACTTTTTCTTAAAGGGTTTTCTTAAGTCGCAAGTCTATGCGAACTATCCACAAACCACAGCTGTATACGCCTTAGTTATTAAAAATTAGACATTTCGAATACTCGCCACTAGCAAACCTACAGCCTTAGAACCAACAAGCTCTTTAAATGAACAAACTATTTTCAATTATATCTCACACGCACTTTTTATTTTTATATTTTTCTAGTTTCAAGACAATACGTTGTGTGAAAAAGGCCCATCCAAGGGCTTTTATTCCATCATTTTTTTGCAACTATGATTTTTTTACAGTTATTTTAAAATTTGATGCAAATCGATTCCTAATTGATCCTATCTCTTATAAAAACCTTTTTGTTTCATATGCTCAAATAAGAATCTTTTATAGCACGTTGCATGATTCGCTCTCTCATTCGTATTTAATAAACTAAACACTATTGAAACACCATTTTTTGTCATACAAAAATTTGAAAGCGAAACAGATAATTTTACGTTGTTTCTGAACTAACTGTCAAAATAACAAAATTAAACAAACCAAAGTAAAACAAAAATTTAAATTCTTAAAAATATATTCGGAATGGAAAAAAAGTATTAAAAATGTGTGTATTTCTTTAAAATATGAAATAAATGTTAAAATCAAGAATTAAACAATTATTCTTTAGTTGACAATATTTTATGTAAACAGGTTGTCAAATCAATTTATGTATTTGTCGTGTAAACGCCATGATTCACAATCGAAATTAGAAGTGCGAATCAAGTAAGTAAAAACATTCTATTACTTTTGTATAGCATTTGCAGAGAAAATCACATAAGAGACCATAGTTGCCATTATTAACAGTGTCCTGTAAACAATAACCGAATAAGAAAATTACCCAAAAAGCTCAGCTAAAGTAAATAAATCGAAAATTTAACTCTGGTGCCTCATATGCAAACCTAAATCGCTGTAGCACATTAGATTATATTTGTGCTTTCATTTCAGTAAACTGTGTTGTAGGGTATCATTGCTTATAGGTTTGACTGATTAAAACTTTCTTATTTGTTTTCTATAATTTATAATCATAATTTGGTTGTCGCTACACTATTGCTTTTTTTGGCAATTAAAAGGCTTTAATATTTCATTTCTGTGCTTCTTTTTTCTTATGGAGGTTTTTAATGCCAATGTCAAATTTTGTCTGTTTTTTTTTGTTTGTTTTTTGTATTCTTGGTAAGACAAGTGGGTTTGGCCTCTTTTTTTATTACATTTTCCCTTTTATGCATATTCTTTTTTTTTAGAATAGAAGCCAAAAATTTCTTCAGGCATTTGTGTTATTTTTTTATTAATATTTGATATTAAAAATTGTTTCGATATGACTCCACCCAGGTTGTTAGAAAATAAGATTTACAAGTGCGATTAAATTTTGTAGACAAAAAAGTCATCATCATCACCTTGTTCTCTCGATTTTTTTTTTTTTTTTTTCATTTAGAGGTTTTACGATTTGATAAAATTTATATGCTTTTTGTTAAACGATTTTAATTGTTTTCAAACTGAACTTTTAAAGGTCTATTGGTTGCTTGTTAAGATCTAAGAAGAAGATATTGAATGGTATTCAATATGTTTTCTGAATATGAATCAGAAATAATGAAATCTTCACTACTGAAATCATTTTTTTAATTAAAATGGTGACTTTTTATTGTATAAGTATTTAAATCAGATATATGTGTCAAATAAAGGAAATAGAAGTCTACAGATTTTTTTCTTTAAAAATTTAATTTCATTAAATACATTTGTATGTATGTCCTTAAAACTCAATTCTTTTAATTTTATTCCAATCAACGTACTAATTATTTGTGGGTTTTAACAATAATCTTATAAGAAGAAAAACAAATGCGCATCTGAAACAAGTTTAAAATATTTTTTTTTTTTAATTAAGAATTATTTGAATATTGTAACAAATAAAAATTTTGATGCTGATGAAATAAATATAAACAAAAAATCAATACAATAAGAAATAATTTTCAAGAATTTTTTATATTTTTCATTATAAAAGAGCTAACAAAATACTGGTATAATTTATTTAAAAACTAAAAAAACCCCTGAAGTCATATACAAATTTTGAGCAAAAAATATATACTGACGTTATCTAAATCTTTCTGATATTAGACTTTATCGTCTTGGCAGTCTGATTTTCTACGTCCTGCTATATTTTGCAGACTTAGATATCTTCTTTTGTTCATGTCTTCACCATAGTACTACAGGGTGGGCAAATTTGAGGTTAGAAAGTAAATTAGCTATCGTATGATGAAATGTCAAGAATTGTGCTGACACTTATTTAGTAAAAAAATGGAGAATTTTAACTATGGAACGCTACACTCTTGAACAAAAAATTTTAATTGTGAAAATTTACTTAAAACACCGTATTTTTACACAAAATCATCTTTAGTGATGAGGTCCACTTTCAATTAGGCGGTTATGTAAACAAAAAAAATTTTGGGGCTCACAAAATCCACAAACAGTTCTCGACAAACCATTCCATCCAAAGAAAGTGACCGTATTTTAAGGTTTGTGGTTAGGCGGCATCATCGGCCCGCATTTTTTCGAAAATTAGCAAGGAAACGCCGTTACCGTGAATTCTCTGCACTACCAAACCATGATAATCAGTTCTTAGTGGCCACAACTGGCTAATGTTAACATCAGTGACCTTTGGTTTCAGCAGGATGGCGCCACTAGCCGCACAGCTAGTCAAACAATTCAGTTATTGCATGCGAAATTTCCCGGTCGCGTAATTTCTCGATTTGGCGATGTCAATTGGCCGCCTTGTTTTTTTTTACATAAGACCAGTACCCAGGGGATGGCCCCTACTCATGCAGTGCATTGTGGTGGTACTAGGAAAATTGGTAGTGGGAAAGAGAAGAGAGGGAGTAGTGTTTATAGACGTTAGATTTAAATTTACTCATGTCGTAAGTGGCAGCGAATACTTTGGCTGGAAGATTGCTCCACAACCGAACAGTGGGACCAAAGAACGAATGCTCTCTATAATGCGTTGTGCGATTCACTGGACAATCAGCTACAAAAGGATGCGCTCTACGAGAAATACGAGTACTACATAAAAATATATGATTTTTAGGAATTAATTCCTTAATTTCGTCAGAACACATTTCGTTATAGTACCGATAGAACTATGAAACACACGCCACATTGCGACAGTGCTCTAATGAATCGATAGAGCTGGCTACCATACCGTCATTAATGAGCATCTTCACTCACTCCTGTACGCGGTCGAGAAGCTCCAAAATAAACTTTGAAGCACGGGCCCTTGTGTTTTAACATGGCTGGATTATTTTCTCTAACACTCTGAGAGATGAAATTCGGTGCTGCATTGACGAGATAAGCAAAGCTTTGTTACTAAATGTTGTTTAAAATTTTGTGAAAAGAGCGGACGTCTGCCGACGTGCTAGATGTGGACACTTGCCCGACATCATATTCCATTATTAATTCCCATATTTCTAATTTATACTGGTATGAATAGAACTGAATTTGTCAAGAAAAAAAAAAATGTGTTTTTAAGCCAATTCTCTTCCTAACCTCAAATTTGCCCACCCTTTACTTGTACAATGGATTGGGACCAGCATATTAATTTGAGTGAGTTAGATTTAACTTGGAAGTAACTAATTAACACATCATCTATTAACAGCTAATCTGTTCCCGATAAAGTAATTTTTAACTAATTTTTTTGTAATTTTTATGTGTCGAGGGTATAGAAAATGAACCCAAGAATATATGGTAAGCCCAGCTTTAATTAAACCCATAAAGTTGAAACTACTTTTATAAAGCATATTTGCCTATGCCCGTAAACCTTGTTATCGAAATAGAGATTGTCAATGTAAAACTCCATATAATTTGATGAAATGGCTTTCTGTAGCTTTAGAATGGAATTTTTGGTTTATATTGCTCAATAATTTATTGTATCGTACAAACATACCTACCCAAAAGAGTACTTGCAAATTCGTAAGCACTGATAGTTTCGATAGACCCTTGGTATTCGATTACACTTGTGCTCAAGCTACGGAAGCAAAGAGGTACTAGCTGCCAATGGATCATTTGGTGCCTAAAAGGTAAAAACTTTTAAGATCTGAATAGAGACTCAGTGCTGGTACTACAGGCACCGGTAACAGGTGGAATTTGGTTGAAAGCTTAGACTTAAATCATATCTAGAATGAGGTTATTGACTCAGTGTGGCGTTGCTTTGCAGTCACAGCTACCTAGACTATTCAACTGATATACTTTTTATGGGAGATGCTCCGTATTGCGTATGCAAATGCATACGCTAATGATCAACGCCACAGTATTAGCACATTCACAGAGTATCAAAGAAATCTTCTATACCTCATATCTACTTTAAGAAGCATAGAGCTCACACACATATGCAAATAAATGTGATTTTGCCCTCAAATAGGGTAAAGTCAACGATAACTTCTTTACCACATTATAACAGGTCACGCAATATGTCCATAGGATGACACATATATGACGTTACTATAATTTTGTCCATATGATTCTAATTAAGAACTAACCTTCAAACGATACGTGTATAAATTTGACAGCAATCTGACTATTGATTCGTGAATTATAGCGTTTTGTGTGAGGCAACTTTTGTTATTGAAAAATAGAATGCAAAAAGTGTATTTCGAGTTTTGAAAAAGCCTTGTAAACGTTATACGAACTCTGCTCCATCGAGACAAATGATAGAGAAGTGGTTTGCTGAATTTAAACGTGGCCGTACAAACACATATGATGCAGAGCGCAGTGAACACCAAAATGAGGCTGTTATTCCAGAAAACATCAAAAAAATCCGCAAATTAGTTATGAACGATCGCAAATTGATAGCGTACAAGCTAGCTGACATTGTAAAGATATCAGATTGTAGTATTTTTTGCCATTTTACGCGGATTTTTGGGTATGCGTAAGCTCTGTTCAAAGTGGTTGTCGCGTGAGCTTACAAATCGTGTCAAAAATCGATAACAAAATTCTCCGTATTCTCCAGATTTAGCCCCCAGCCATTTTTTTCTGTTCTCAAGTTTTAAGAGAATGCTTGCTAGAAAGAAATTTAAGCCCAATGATGAAGTAGTCCCTGAAACTGAGGCCTATTTTGACGAAAAAAGGAGAAATCGGGCTAAAAAAGTGGTATCAAAAAGTTGGAAAATCGCTACACTTGTATCGCCCTCGAAGGAAATTATGTTGAATAATAAAATCAAATTTTTGTTTTCTATTACTTATCCTACGGACTTTTTGGGTAACCTATTCTATACTGTATATTACCGAGTAATCGATCCTAGCTAAGTGTTGAGTTTATTTAAGTTCAGTCAAAATTTGGTTTATTATGCAAAAATTGCCTAGTGATTGAACATAGTCATTTATGGTTTAATTTAAATTGAGAAAAGAGTGGTCTTAATAAATTTTTCATAATCTCTCCAAAATAAAGATCATTGATCTATAACACACTCTAACAAGGCTGTTTTTTTTTATTTAAAGTTTTCTGAAATTTTAAAGTTTAGAATGAGAATTGTGAAATGTTGAATTTTTTTAAAGCTTTTTTATAAAAATTTTAAATTTCGAAGGTTAAATTTTGATGTTTTCTTAACTTTTATGTTTATGTTTAGCAAATTATTTAATAATTTCTTTTAATAATTTTTATATAATTTTTTATTTTAATCAGTTAAGTTTTACTCACCCACTAATTCCACCATTTTTACTGATTTTTATTCTTTTTTATTTTCTAAGCGATAAAAAAAACTGAAATTAAAAAATTTAAAAAATTTTTTCCTAATGAAAGAATTCTGTTTTAAATTTATATATAAATATAATATTAGTTTTAATATTTTCTTTTATTACTTTTAATTTTTTTAAATTTTTCACACACCTTTTTAATTTCTTTTTTATTTTAACGATTAAAAATATATATTTTTCAGTATTATTTTCAATCAACAAATTCGCTACACTTGATTTTTTTATTGGCTTTTCTTCTTTTTTATTTTTAAGGCAATAAAAATAATTTTCTTTTTTTCTACTATTATATTGCTTTGATTTTATAAATATTTATTTCTTTTTTTTCAATTTTTCTTTAAAACGAATTTTTTTCACCACTTTTGAAGTGTTGTTTTGTGATGTTGTCGCGTCTTGGCCAAGTCAAGTTGTCTTAACACATTCAGTGTTCGAGCGTAAATAAATGTTAGTTGTGTTTGAACCGTAACTTAGATATGAACCGTCTACGTGTGGACGGACAATGACGGTATGAACACAAACAAACAAATTCATTAAAAAAACACAGCAGCTTTATTTACAATAACAACAATATAAAGTTTGCAAAAATATACAAAAACAATATAAAACAAAAACAGCGCTGTCATTTTAGAACTGCATGCGCTTACGTCTACAACACACACCTGATATTTAGTATTTGTATGGAACACACAGCAATTATTCAGCTTCTGCTACTGCCGCCGCCACCGTCACCGCCACTGCTTTAAAGCTGCAGTGATAACGTTGTCATTTTACTTTAATTTGAAAAACATAGGCCAAAGCGTAGTAACGTTAGCAGAACATTATCACTGCTACAGCGCAGCTGCCGGCATATGTTAGTAACTAAAGTTACGATCTCTTTTTGTTTTGCTTTTAACGTTCGTACATTTTCCATACGATTCAAAACAAGCACGTTTTTAGCGTTTGTTGTATTTGTTTTTTTAACAGTAAAATTGTTTATGTGCATGGGTGAGTATGTATATGTACATTTATCGGCTTCAGTTTTCCATAACGGTATTTAGTTGCTGATGGGCTGGTCGGTGGTGTGTGCATATGTGGGCCCACAATGTTTGTGTAAATAGATGATGGCATTCCCTTATATACTCATGCATGAGCACCTGTTCTTTTTGTTTTTACATTTTCTTCGATAGTAGCATTGTATGTGTGTGTTGTAGGGCAAGGTTAAATATTTACAATACATATAGGCATTTAGCTGTAAAAGTACCTAACATATGAGTTAACAGTAGGGGTCACAAAAAGCAGTATTAGAAAGTCCTTGAATTCAATTCCAAATACAAAACTTTTAAATTATTTATTTGGCTTATTTTTATTACAAAAATCAAATTCTCCTATTATTGAGTCTGTTTAAAAAATCAAATGTACAAAAGTAAGCATCGTTATTCATCATTTCGACATGTACAGTTGAACTTCCATAACTCGAATTGCTCCAACTCGAACTCGAATTCTCCTTCCGTAACTTGTACTTCCATAACTGGAATGAAGATCATGAAGATCATTTTATACCTCGAATTCTTTTACTTGTTTGTTTGATTTTTTTTATTTCGTTTGTTTCGGTTTGTTTATGTTGCTTTTTAATGCTTGTTTAGCAGGTGTTTGGTGTTTGGTGGCTAGTTGTAGCGAAAACAATTTTTTGTATACTGACATAATCCAAGTTTAATTTATATGGTTTGGATTTTACTCGATGCAACGAGTACGATTTCTCTATATTCAAAATAGGCCTCAGTTTCAGCAATTACTTCATCACTGGACTTGAAATTCTTTCCAGCAAACATTCTCTTGATTTCTGAAAATAGGATAGAATCGGACTATATTAAGGCTAATGTCTATATGGACCAGCCTGCTACGGTTGACGCAATGAAAGCCAATATTGAAGAATTTACTCGTGCGATAGTGGCCTATATATTGCAGACAGTATGAACCATTTAAGACGTAGCCGCGATCAATATTTACATTGAAATCATCTTCAAACATTGAATTATATATGTACGTAGATCGCTCTATCGACTCAAATGACGATTTCATACATTTCTCTAAATTGTTTGTGTTTTTATAAAATCAAATCCAAAAGTTCTTAAAATTTCATCCGACTTACATATCATCTCGAGCTTAGTTATGATCGGTATATACTTATTCGTAAGTATTAGCCAAATTTTGAAAATTTACTAATTTATAGAGTTAGTAATTACTTACATACTTAGAAAGCCTTTTTATAGCATGTTTATACTACAATCGTTCGTAATTCACTTTATCATTCATAATTTAACTCCTAATAATGAGCCAAATTACAATACTTCCCATACAAAATTTGGATCATTCAAATCATTGCCTTTCAGTTTTAATTACCGAAAAATCAGTGTGATTTCGAGCATTAAAGTAAGACCATATGAATGCTAACCTCTCAGTTAAAATGTTTTTATCACTCACTTAACATTGCAAAATTAATTATTAAATTGAACTCCCTTAAGTATACGAGTACATAGAAAACTGAGTTATAATTTAGTCATTCAGTTTTTCTGCGTTAATTACACGTAAATGACTTAAAAAAGAATTCTGTGTGAACGAGGATGAAATGTGTAAGTAATGCAAACAGTGAATAACGTAATTCAAAGTTTCGCGTGAACATGCTGTTAAATTTAATTAAACTGAAACTTTGTAGCTTAATTTTCAACTATAATTGAAAGCAGTTATTGTACTGTAATGAGTTTTACTAAAAATCCTTAATCCAACCTACCCTTTATAAAGTCCATTTCGGACTATTCTTCATACTTTCTTCCACGTCTTTTCTACGTTGGTAAAATTTAAAATTTATTGTATAAAATGTTATAATAATAGTTGTACTTTTACACTCTACTGTATTCATGTCTAAGGTAAGGATTCTATTTAAGCGTGTACGTATATGCATATTAAAAAAAAAGAAACAAAAGGAAATTAATAGTTGTTTTTAAGTTTTCCGTTGTTTATGGCGTTTAAGTGAGTAAAAATCTACCTTTAAGTTCAAAGGAAGGAATTGTTGAATATATTAAAGAAGTACGCGCCAGCAAATGTGTTTATTAGGGTCGCTCATAAAAAGCTACACACAACTGAAATTAATATAGTTGCATGGAGAAGTTGTTTGTTCATGTTGTAGTGTTTTTTTATAAATCAATAGTGTTGGATGCCACATCCCTAATGAGTACCTTTAGACTTTTAAGCATATACATAAGTAGTTGAAATTTTAAAAAAGATCCGACGAAGTGAAGTATTTCTTGCTCCGTTTTAAAAAATCGAGGCACCCTAAGGATATTTTTAACGGTGGTTCGAATTGTATAGCGACCACTGAAACTATTTTCAATTTCAAATATAAATTTTGAATTTCATAAAAGTCAGATCATTCTGATATCGCAAACGAATTTAAAAAAGTCCAATTTTTATTTGTTATCTATTTTCGCTGTACTACCTGAATGATGTTGAGTTTGCTCATTTTCTGAAAAAAAGTTTTAATAAGAAGATATCATTGCGCCTGGCAACAAAAATATGGAGCGTGTATACAGTAGATAATGTGAAATAGCGATTATGTTTCATCAATAAACCTACCCACAAAATAAACTATATTTTGGTATATAAGGTGTCATTTGATTTTAGAAAGCCTACCTCAGTGGATTAAAAATTATTCACAAATTCCATATTATGCTCTCCTCAATCTTAATTACGAAAAAAACTACGAACATTTTTAAAATTTCTTCAATTCCAATTAAATCTCTGAAAACACCTACTTTTTTAAAACAGATTTTTCAATTTATGAAAAACCTTTAGTCATTTTAAAACAAGATTTATTCATTATACCAACCCAAATATCACCATAAATGGTGGGGTAAATTATATTTGTGTTTATGTTAAGAAAATAATTCTGGATCTACCTTTTATCATTTTTTTAACCCACTTTTTTTGATTCAGCTTGTTTAGCCAGATAAACCTTGTGCAATTTTCAGATAATTATTTTTCTTACTATTGTGACAAATTTGATGAAAGCCTATCCATTGCTTCAGCGGAAAACATTCTGCATCCGTCTACAAGCTGTCAAAATTTTGTTGCATATAAATTTAACATATTTTGACTGCTTGAGTCTTTATGAATAATCTTCTTCTTCTTTTATTGCATATTCAATTCTGAAATTAAGCGATTACATACAGAACTTAACAAAGACATATATTCTATAATAAATGTAACAAATATATAACGTACTTATATAATATACGAGTAAGCAAACATAATATATATAATAAATATAATATTATAAATATATTAAGATTATTAAACGCTGTTAATTAATAGCAGAAAAACATCTCTATTTCTCACACTGTGTACTAGTTCACCAATACTTCTTAAATCAGTCCAATTTCTTATATTTCTCAGCCATGATAATTGCTTTCTAGAAATACCTTGTCTTTCTTCTATTCTTCCTTGTACATGAGTTGAAGCAATTCGTATTTATCACCCTCTAATAATATGACCAAAGTATGCAACTTTTCGCCTTTTTATTATGGTGAGGATTTCGCGTTCTTTTCGTAGCCTGGTCAATACTTCACTGTTTGTTACACGGCCATGGTATTCTTAATATTCGACGATATCACCACATTTCGAAAGCTTCTAGTCTATTCATGTTGACGGCTTTTAATGTCCATGTGTCGACTCCGTAGAAAAGTATTAATCATACATAACATTTCATAAACCTTATTCTGAGATTGATATTAATGTCTCGACTTGTTGGTAATTTCTGACATTTATAGAATGAGCTTTTCTATGCGAACACTTATTTCATTATCGCATTGCCAAGACTCTTGTAACCAACAGCCGAGATATATAAATTGTGAAACTCGTTCGAGAGGTTTGTTTTCTATGTTTAAACTCGTTCCAATATATTGATTATTATTTCGACTTACTATCATGTATTTCGTTTTGTCTCGTATATTAACATTCAGACCGAAATGGTTACTTTTTGCATTAGCGGCATTTAGTAACCGTTGTAAATCATTAATGTTATTGCCCAATAATGTTCTGTCGTCCGCGTAGCGAATATTGTTGATATATTGCAAATTGACTTTGATTCCAATGTTGAAATCATTCAGTGCGTCTTGCTATATGAATTCCGAGTAAGTATTAAACAGCAGAGGGGATAGAATACATCCTTGACGAACGCTTCTATTAATGTTAACAGTCTCTGTTACGATATCTCCGAAGCGGACTTGTTCATTCTGATCCAGTATAACTATTTGATGATGATTTCTTTGCAGTCTATGTTAATAAATCTTAAAATATCTATTAATTTGTCATGTTGAACTCTGTCGAAAGTTTTCTCATAGTCTATAAAGCAAAGAAAAACATCTTTTCGTACATCCTTGCAATTTTGAATTAGCACTTGAATGCTAAAAAAAAGCTTCCCGAGTGCTCATAGCTTCTCTGAAATCGAATTGTGTTCTGCCCATAAATATGTATAATAGAAAAACACATTTTATAAAAACTGTAAATTGTATCAGAAACTTAAAATTAACTCAATTTTTAGAGCTCAACGCATGGTAGGGCAAAGCAATGTATGAATACTTAAAATGCTATAATTTAACAATAAATAATAGTTTAGATATCCGTTGTAATTCAGGACAGTCAGTTAACGCCTTGGAATTTATTTTAACAAATTTTGGCATACTTCCGGCTTTGTGAAGCTCCATACTTGTCATAATGTCACCTTAAGCTGAATTAGGCTGTTAAATTTTATTTGCTAAGCTCTTCTGGCTAATTCCTTTTAAAGATGTACAATTACATTAAGTTCTGCACTCTGCACAGATGTGTCTGTAAGTTTGGGTCAGGTAAGGATCAACCAATATTTTATCCTATGCTTACATGGGATCGCAGTCTTGGTAGAATGAGAAATTGCTTGCGATATCTCCTTTATCTGAACTTTGCTTCATATTTTCTTTTCGAATATTGAGATAAACAAACTTGTGGAGCCAGCATTCAAGATACGGTCCCAAACAATCCTTCGGTTTAGTTTTTGAATTAGGAAATTTCGTATGTCAAATTTCATATGACTAAAATTCAAAATATAAAGATTTAAGAAAACGGTAGAATAAAAAGTAATATTACACACAAAGCTAATTACACGCTGGCTACACACGCATTGAAAAATTAGACACAAGGTGGCAACACTGGTTCACTGTAATCTATTACTACACTAGTGTCGAATTTCAAGCGGACTTCGTCTATTAGTTTGTTTTTGACAGACATCTTACATGTTTTACCAAAGCCATCATTTAAATCAAAGAAATGATAGATACTATGGGGATACTATCTGCACCATCAATTTCAAGGTTTAAAAAGTGGCTTACTAAGTTGCTTTATTGTCGTACCAGTATAAATGATACCAAAGGCTTTTCAGAAAAATATTAGAATGAAAATATGTACATATATATGTTAATATCAGTATAATATTCCAGCTAAAACCCGGCGTGTTTTGCTACCAGTATCCTTAATATTGTCGTAATTATATTTTTAATCGTTATTTCGAGTCCAAGTTTTAACATTTATGATAGCCTATAGTTCCTCCAAGAAAACCACTGTACAAATTTCAAGATAGTCGATTCAGCCTTCTAACTGTTGTATGAAAACTTCAAAAAACATAAATTCAACACACAAACACTTATTAATTTTTTTATACATATACATATACAGTCACTCACAGCTTATTTCATGCAGTCATGGGATTTAAGAAAAATCTCATATATCTCGTATGTTGTTAATTATAGAAGAAATAAAACATACGTCAACAATATTGCTAAATAACAGATTTTATTAAAAAAAGTTAACAGGAAATAATTCAATATAAAAAAATATAACAAAAAGAAAAATACCTCAAATATTCGGATCATAGCTTAAATAAAGCAAATTCTATTTTGCGTTTTCTGTTCGCGGCATTAATCAGTGGCTTGATTCGGGCGTTGCAGTCATGGAAATTTGCCTCTCGTCAAACTCTTCGAATAGTTTCTGGATTGGAAGCCTTACTTAAGAATTTTTCTGCTTCAACTCCCAACTTCGAAGCACTAGGAGCGGATTTTTCCTTAACTTGTTGTATGATCCACCACCTATCGATATAATTAAATACCTTATTCGGTGCTACTTTACACTTTTTATCAATTCTCTTTTCATGAATTCTCTTTTTATTATTTTCAATGCGACAATTTCTGCAATTTTTCATTAGCTTTTTCCCTCTTGCATATCGAATGACATCCTCCCGCTTTTCAATTAAAGTTTGCTTTCCCGTTTTAAAAATTACGACAAAATACTTCGAAATCGAATTTTTTCAAAGAAAAACTTTAAACTGTTGCTTCTGCTTATCTTTACCAAAAATATATCAAATTGGCCCATTTACATATAGATATTTTGTACCCCTTTATAAAAAGAATCTTTCCTGCTTTTTGACTGGTGTAGGTATATACAGTCAGCGTCAAAAAAAAGTGTATACACACACATATTCTAAAGATCAGTATTGCCGTTTTGGTAATTTTAAACCAAAATTATTAATTTTTTTCTTTGATGTTTAGATGTGTACTTTTTTCCATTTTGGTTACTTTCTCTCAAAGTAAAAATAAAGATAATGAGGCACACTTTGGCGTTTTGTTGTGAGTATGCTATGACCTTTTCCATCCTTTTTGGTAACGTATGAATTTCGTGCCAAAAGACTGCAAATTTTTTGAGGTCAAGAATGAAGAGAGCTAATTTCTTATACTCTGTGCTAAAGCGAAAGGTACTACGATCGAATCAAATGGTAGTCTGACGGGCAAGGTCTGGATTATGTAGCGGCTGAAACTATTTTCTTAATAGTTTCAACTGATCTTTGAACATTTGGATGCTGCTACAATTTTTTCCATCTTGAGTAACTGTTTGAATTTGAAAATAATCTTCATAGAGTATCATCTCCGAAAATTTTTCCTGACCTAGGAGGTCTTCCTCGTTTATGTCGAAATCATTACTTCAGATAAATAGTCTCTCGCACGTTGAGGTCGGTGGAACACATTCAGGATAAACGTTGTCAAGCAATCACAGCAATAAAACTTTGTTGTTTATACTATTTCGTTCAGTGGCTAAGTGAGAATAAATATCAGACATATTAGACATTAACAAACTTCGCTCAATAGCCTCTACTAACAGTTATTTTAATGAATCGTTAATTACCCCAAACCAAACAATAGCGTTGAAGTGAATTCAACGATGTTTGAACGATGCTTGTTAATACATAGTTAAAATGTTTAGAACAAATAGGAGAATATGCTTCATTCATTGTTTTACCAAATTTTTTTTGGCCAATCTATATTCAGTCAATACTTCTATAAATACCATATACAAAATAATAATTTAATGTTTTTTATATTAAAATTTTGATTTAAAATTTTGGTTATTTTTTGGTTAATTTTTTATTGAAATTTGGTTATAAAAAATCCGAAGTTGTGGCAATGCTGCTAAAGATACTCTTTTTTTGCGCGTCAGAAAGTGAACAAGATAAAAAACTGTGCAGTAAATAAGAATCAAATATAAATACTTGGGAAGTGATACCATTTTTCTAATGGTTGCTATCGAGTACAACAATAATCTTGAGTTACTGTTAAAAAGCCGGTTTTTCGTACCTTCGTGCGTTTATAAGCTAATTATTAACCGATTTTAAAATTTTCAGTAAATATCGTGGTTAGGTATTTTGTTTACTAGGTATTTAGATATTTTATTTTACACAATTCTCATCTTGAAATTAAACCATGTGATGATAATTAAAAAAAAAAAAAAAAAAAAATACAATTTTTTAAAACTAGACACATTTTTGTATTAAATTTTTTGTATTAAATTAAAATTGATACTCAATATGACATTTAAATATGGCGTCTTTAATGAGTAGCGCATATTTAAATTTCAAGTGAAACATATGCTATTAAGGGAATTACCAGGTTTTTGTAACATTTATTTATTTTTTATTTTCTAAGCATTCAGTACTTGATTTCATCATCACATTTTTATTATTTTATTTTCATATTTCACTTTTTCTATTCTGTTTTATACGGTTTACATACATTTATAGGATACCACTCCTTTTTCTTTCCAACTGCCAATTTGTACAAGTATGTCATTTGTATTGAGTTACGCTCTTTGTTATGTCATGTTGTATTTAAATTCTAATCACTTATGTGCTTGTTTTTAATTTCATTTGGTATTATAATTGCCAGAAAGTAAGTATTTTAATCGGTTGCCCAACACCCTGCATGTAATGTATTAAGTAAAAATTGTGCGAATTTTAATTTTCACATTGCTTAAGTACTCAGAAATGTGCGTAACATTATAATCGTTGTTCTGTACAAAACTCTTTCTGCTTTTTAAAATATTACTGTATCTCTCTGCCTGTTTCGAAGGAATATTGTGAAAATGTAAACTGGGCAGTGCCCACGCCCATGCAAAATAAGTATTTATTTATCTATTTTTTCAAAATGATAACAGTTTCTTAATTTGATCCAAATAACTTCCTGATAAATAAAAATCATGAGTCAAAAAATGGGCGGAATTGGGTAATAGGCGTGGCACATGGAGACACTTGTGTATATCTTGAGAACGGTAAAAGTGGAAGTCTCTGAATTTGGTCTAAATGGCTTCATTAACAGTACACAACATCTGTAAAGAATGGGTGAAATTTGATACGTGGGTGTGGCACCTCCCATGTCTAAAGAAAGGTAACAGTGTAAGTCTTCAAACTTTGTCCAAATAATTCTGTTGCTAATATACATTCAACACTTCATCTGAACGCACAATTAAAAATAGATAATATCTCAATTGAACGTGCTTGGCTTGGAGAAGATTGGTCAGCGCACATGGAAAAGAAATATACAATAGAGACGTCCAGAACTGCGTTTCTTAAGTACAGGAAAATGCTATGTAGTCGTTAAAAGAGCATAAACATTTGTCTTCGAATAGTAAGATGTTACATGTGATCAATACAATATGGAATCATATAACCAATGGAATTATGGACACGGAAAACATCACACAGATTTCTGAGGGTATCATGGACCGGACTTGTTACAAACCTAGAAATCTTACGCAGACTAAATACTACACGTCAATTGCTTTTTGCCTTAAAAATTCGGAAAGTTATCTATTTTGGCCATATCGTTCGAGGAAAAAATATGAACCACTTCTTATACTACAAGGCTAAATTGGAGGAAAATTGAGCAAAAGCCGTAAATAGATCTCTTGGTTACGTAACATCAGAACTGGACTGGAATCAGATCATTTAATAACCTAATAAGAGCTGCTTTGGATAGAGAGTAAAATAGAATTTTAATACAGAACTTAACATAAACAGTGATTTGCTTACATCCTGTAAAGGATATACACCTTAAGAAGAAGAAGAATTTACTTTATTTAAAAAAAGGTATATCTAGGTAACGGTTGAAGCGAAACTTTCAGAATTTGGTCTAAATGACTTCATTATCAATACACATCATTAGTGAAAAATTTGGTAGGATTGGATAAGTGGGTGTGGCACCTAATATACATAGTAAATATTGATTTTTAAATATCTTGAGAACGGAAATAGTGGAAGTCTCCAAATTTTTTTTGAACTGCTTAGTAGTGTTTTTTAGGTGAGAATAGGACTACCCATACATGGTAAATATTTATTTCTGAATTTCATGAAAACTGTAACAGTGCAAGTTTCCAAATACGCTGAAGAGCTATGTTATAGCCGCACTAACTTTTTCAGCAATTTTTTATTTATGGTGGTGAATTCAAAGCTTACTGTGGTCACAGAATGCTTCTAAAATATTAAAGATTTTTTGTCAAAATTTTGCTGAAAAAATTTACTTTTAGATTGTTTTTTTCTGATGAAAAGAAACTTAACTTAAATCCAGATGGGTATGACTACTACTGGAGAGATTTACGAAAAGAACCTGCTTACTCTTCCACACAAAATTTCGGCTAAAAATCTTTGGTGGCTTGGAAGCATTCTGTGCCCATGAATGCTAAAGATGACTTTTTGCAATACGAAAATGAATGCGACAGTGTGCACAACTACTATCCAGATTAACCTAAAAACATTTTTTGAAAGAAGTTGGGGAAAAACATAATTTTACCACAGAATAATGCCTCTGTTCACAACAGTTATCAAACAGCGTATATTGCTGGAGTCGCAAAATATACCAAAAATGCAATGACAATTTTTTTACATGATAAGAATCCAATGTGCTACCAATGTTCCCCAAATCTTTGATAGTTACAAGCAGTACGGCACCATAACTGAACTAAAAGCTGCGGTCATTGCTTTTTGGAAAACAATCTTAGAAAAAATCCACTTAAATATTCTACAGAGTATGACCAGTGCCGCCATATGATTTTTTTTTTGTGTAGTGGTGAAGATCCTTGCTAATTGGTTGTGATCTTTACTTTAGCATTGTAATTTTTTCCCAGTATGTGGCGTGTTTTTACTGATCATTCGTCTGATGTTTGTCATCATGGCCAGTGGTATGCGAGAAGGGTCTTTATTTTAATTTGTCTGGAGGAAAAAAGTTGAAGACTTTTTTTATTATTAAACATTCGAAACCACAATTAAATATTTTCTTCGTCATGTCCTCTGCTGGGGCTCGAACCTGGATCGTTTGTGTTGTTATGCATGCGCTCTAACCACTACACCACGCCAGCCCATCATTAGTGATTAATATGAAGTATTTATTGACTTTAATTGTAACCATAAAAGAACTTTTCGTAAAGCAAATAATTTTTTTCTTTTTTAATAGAAGGTGAACTAACTTCAATTGATATTCATAAGCTTGTAATAAAATTTCACAATGATGGTGAAACTTTTTAAAACGCTTTGAAAACTCAGAAGAAATTTTAACGTTAGATTTCTCATGAAAAAGTCTCATCACCAGCAGTAATTTAAAAATGATTTCTTGATTGTGTTAAAATATAAAGCCAATAATATTTCTTTCTGCAACGATGTCCTATTTAGCGATGAAATCAAATTTCATATGTTTAGTCAGAAAACACTTATAAATATATGGATAATCAAAAGCAACGAACGTTCAGAACAAAATGTTATATCTGCAACGAAGCCCGCTGTAGATTTATCTAATAGCGTAGAAATGTAATGAAGAAGGTTTGTTTTCATTCAAATTACCATGAATAAAATGTATTGTTTAAACATCTTCAAAAAACAATTTGGTTGGTAACCAATGTGAATAAGTTAGATAAGCAAGGATCTTGGTTCCTTTAACAGGACAATGATTCTCATCACAGAAAGAAAAGCCAAAGAATGCTTCCTCTTTTTTACTTTTATACAACACTGGCATCTTTCCTAATTTGAACTCAATCCAGCAATATCGGGAGCATTTTGATTATAAAATTCGAAAAACGAGAGATGGTAGAAAATCTCATCCAAATTGAGTGAAATCTATTTCTCGAAGATCAGATGTTGTTGTTTAAGCACAAGAAAACGAAACCGACTACGAAAAATATTTTTTAAGAATTACTTATACATTTTTAATGCGTGCTTGAAGCAAATCGATTAACTCCGCTTTTAAAATTTTAGTAGATAGTAATGTGAAATACTATATGTAGTTTAATATGCATTTCTTACACAATTTGGTCCTTATTTCGTTAAAAAATTTGTGTATTATTCTTGGATAATTCTCTAAGTTTTTGTTGAGGTTATTTGGCAACCATATAGAAAGCTTTAATATTCTATTCGCATATTTTCTTGCTACATTACTCCCCAGCAACATTTTTACCCCTGACATCTTCAACCCAGGACTACACACAAGGTAAGTAGGACTTATCCAATGCCTATATACAATTCCTATTTACATTTACACAGCGATAGCTTAGGCCGTCAGATGGGTCCAATGGAACAGATATTACAAGCGAAGGTTAGATGGTTCAGACGACACAGACATTGTATTGTAAGTGAAGGTTGGATGTATCCAATGCTACAGACATTATAAGTAAAAGTTGGAAGGGTTTTAATTGTCAAATATTTTCTTTTTCATTCTATTTATTTATCCCAAAATCAATAATGAAAATCCAGTTTAAAGGCCATAATCCCTTCCATATAAACAGCTCCATACACCACACACAGGTTAAGTCCACTTGCACTTTTAAAAACACTTTTCTTTCCATCTTAATTCGGAAAAATTAAAAACAACAATTACTGAAATAGTATCAAAAACAAACTAAATTTGTAATAGAAACTATAATAACAATGTAATGCATTACAAAACCATCAAAATCGTATGCTAGTGCGATGGCTTTTTACTTCTAATGTACATTTAATTTTACAATGTATTGGAAATGAGACTCATCCAAATCGGATGCTAGTTACATGTGCTTAAAAATTTGATTTTAATTTTTCTTATTGACATAATAGTACTGCTTGGTCATTACGTCGTTAGTTGTCTCACCTACAAAGAGTTATTTATACTTTTAGAGGTATCAATTGTCCATATATAAAAAATCGTCATTTTAGAGGCAAAAAACGGCATTCATCATTTTTCCAAAATTTTGTTTAAAAAAATCGTCAAAATGGCTATTAATCATCAAATCGGACAGCTATGGGGTGAACACTTTGTTTTATCACTCAGAGTTTATCAACACATATAAAAATATTAGTACAAATTACAATTTAGTAGAATTAAAAATTTTTCAATGGCAACACTTTTTTTTAACAATTGTGGGTCAACTCTTTATTAGAGAATACAAATTTTAACATTAAGACATTTTCTTAATTGTGGTGCGGCTATAATTTGACACTTAGCAAAAGGTAAACTTTTTATGATAAATTTCAATAAAACTGTGATACTTTTATAAAATCTGCCATAATTTTGTCATTAGGAATTTTAAATTCACCACCATAAAAAAGTTCACCACTGAAAAAATAAGTGTGGCTGCAATATTACTCCTGAGTACATAGTCTCAGTGTTCGCTGTTTAGATATTAACGTACCTAGCAGTGAAAAAGTAGGCGATATTTTTAAATTTTATGGTATTTTACGGTCCGGATATTTACTAACAAATAATAAATTAAAAATATCAATAAGTATGGTAGATTAAAGTAAAAACTATAATAAAAATTTTGAATAAACCTCGTACAAAAAGTATATAGAAAAAAAAACCAAAAAAAAAAAACTGTGAATAATATACAAATTTGAAATGTAGCATTTTTTTGCCTGAGTGTTCTTTTCTAACTTGCTCTGGAAAACGTAAGACATTTTTTATATAATTTTGTTCTTATTTAACTTTAACCACAACAGAACTTGTTTTAACTTCTTTAACTGTTCTTTTTCATTGGTGTTTTTTTATCAGCATTTTAATCTAATCGGCCAAAAATTGGTAATTTTTTGTTGTCTAAAAAAAAATTGGTAATTTGGTTGGCATGTTGAAAATTTCCTACATTTTTGGTTGATTTTTGCCCTCAAAAGCTCCATACATATTTAAGAAAATATGTAGACTTGATCCGAATAAACATTTCACTAACGCTCATACTTTTAACAAAATTTCAAAGTGTAATAACATACTGTTTTTTTTGCTCAGAGACTATTTATCCTGCCTTTACAAAAGCACCAGCTTTTTAAAGACCCATTTTGTTCACAGATTGGCTCGAATCATAAGCGTTTCAATAAAAACTTAAATCATAACCTCAGCCACCGATATGCATGGCCGAACCGTAAAGAAACTACCTACACATATATCCTGTCTGGTATTAAGTTTTAATGATGTAACTCTTTGGTTTTCCGCCAAACTTTGACGTTACGTCACACACAAATATAATAAACTTACTTTCAGCGCCCAACACAGCTTTCGATTTTAAATAAAAAATACACTTAAATTTTTTAATAGAATTTTTGGTGGGTTGCGAATGGTTTTAGTATAATTTTAGAAACATTTTGGTAGGAATTCAAATTTTTGTGTGGCGACGCTGATTTTTATTTACACAAAATTGTTACAATGTTTGTTCCTGACAGGAAAAAATGCGTTAAAGCTATTACTTACAAAGATAAAAATTAGGTGTGTCCCGCACCTGTCAAATATATATTTATTTGTCTATATCTTAAAATGGTAACAGTAAAATGTCTTAAATTTGATCTAAATAACTTCGTGGCCAGTTCAAATCGCCATTTGGGGTAAAACTGAGTAAGTCGGAGTGGTACCTCCCATACATAGTAAACATTATACTGGTAATAGTGAAAGTCTCTAAACTTCGTACAGAAAATTTTGTTGCAAATATATATCATTATCTAATGTACCTCTTTCTGGTCTATGGTTGGGTACGTAAGCAATCCTTTTTCTAAACAAGGATTCTCAAAAAATATTTGAATTATAAATTTTCTTTTTTTAAGGCCATCTTAATGCCTGTGTTTCTATATTCGTAGTGTTCAATCGTAGAGCATTACTTACTTTACTCGTATTACATAAAAATATAGAATTTCCTTATAATTTACAATTCTGTTATTGCTGTAGATCTAATCAATCTAACTTGTGTCAATCTAAAATGTAATACTTTATATGTGCTATACATATGTACTTATACGCAAAAGTGCGAATACGAATTATAATTATTTTTAACATTTTGAGAAAACCAATAACATTTTACAAATTTATCACGGACTAGAACGTGCCTTGTTAGCAAAAGTTTCAATTCAATCAAATTATAAATAAAATACATAATTGATAGACACAACTAAATGAAAATGACTTATTTAAATAATTAATAAATTTAAAATAAAAAATAATGTGTGAAATTTTCTCTTCCTTAAGGTATATACATACTTATGGACATAGGTTAACCACAAAATTCGTGACTTTTAAACATTTATGAATTATTATATTGAATGAAATTGCATAAAAGAAACACCACAATTGCTCATGTATAATATTGAATATTGTATGAATGTATGTAAAATGCATTATATATATTACTAGTTTCTTCTGTTATTGTTTTTGCAAAAATAGACCACAATTTAATGAATATTAACTTTTTTAAATTTATTCCATCTTTGTTTCAAAGTTATAGTGTTTTTTTAGCTTTTCCAATCTTTCAAGCTCTTAATTTTAACAGTCTTACACATGAGTTTGTCCAGACATTTTTAAATTTTGTATGTTATTTAGGAATAAGTATTTATAACTTAATTAGGGTTTTGAAACTTCAGCCTTCTACAATTAAGTTGGCTAAATAAATCTATAAAAAAGTCCTGAAAGTGATATGGAAGGAAACTTATCATCATCTATTATTGCAAACATTACATTCGTTACACATTTGTCTGACCAGACCAATTTTGGACTTTAATTAAAAGTGTAAAAGTTTTTTGCTTACCAATTTAACACATGTTTATTTGTATTATGCCGTTTTCTTTTCTGGAAAAAAATGTTGCCCTTTGTTACCACCTCTTTCTGTGTATTAATTTTGAAAAAAAATTAATATATACAAGGGGTGCTGTGTTTATCTGTTAAAATGTTATCTTTAAACATTTTTAATATTATTAATCATTAATTTAATTTCTGACGTAGTTTTAAGGCAAAGAACAAAAGAAGTGCAACATTTTTTGTTATTTTTTGTTATCGCCATGAGGCATTGTAGTATTGTGACCCTATGATCTACTATATTGCCCCGACTAGAATAGAATTTTGTTTTGTATAATATCCTCTCAACTTCAATGACCTGACGTTTTCCTTGATATGGGTTGGAGTCGTTAATGCTAGCTCCCCATTCTCTATTTACTAGACACCTAGGTCTTTCCTCCTAAAATACATAAGTGCTAAACAAACAACGCGTTCTAGCGGTTCGGTTTCTCTCCACAGAATCTGCACATTGGATTCAAAACAACTCCTGTTCCATTGAAATGTTTTTTGCGAATGTTCTGCAATGCCCGTTTAAAAGACCTGTTATCATTCATAGGCTTCTTTGAGGTTATCATTCATAGGCTTCTAATACAAGACTCTAGTCTTTACCTGTCGTAGTTGGCTTGCCAAAGTTTGGATTGTACCTAATAATTATTATTATTTTTTCATATCGACCAGGTATTATTACAGGACACTGCGAACCATGGAATCTATTGTGGCCCTTCCGGTCTATAGTCTGCTCAGCAGATCGGCTGGTGTTTATTAGAACAGAAACCATAATGGTAGATATGTCACTCAGTGAGACAATATGTCTACCTAAACTTTTCCACCTAAACATATCAAGAATCCCACATTCACACAATATATGTTCCCCTGTTTCTGATGCATGGGAGCACAGTCCAAAAATGTACCATATACATCTGTGACCGCCATCCTCTTCAGATGTGCTCTTAGTCTTAATAGCCAGTAAAAAACTCCGTTAAGCATTTCAAGTCCGGCCTGCCATACTTGAGAATCTCAGATCGACGCCTAAAGTCCCATATGTGCGTTCCAGTGTTACAAGCATCTGCTGCACAGATTCTGGAACGATATAGAGTGTCATTATGTATACAAAAAGTACACGACTCCCGTTCTCTTCCCTTTTGTAATGCGGACTCAGACAGTCCAGCACTAGCTTTGAGTCATTTTCATAATAGTTCAGTGCCAAAATGGCTGCTTGACTATCAGATAGCATGGCTAATACTGGTATGTTCCCTGAAGGAATATGTAGTTAACAGTTACTCAGTTTCATTAAAAATCGCTTATCAAAGTCATGGAGTTTCTCTATCCGTCAAGTTTCAACGCCCACTGAAAAGTCATGACTTATCTTCCCCTAACCTAACCGCAGTCTCTGTGGACTTGTTATTCACCACTATATGCAGCGTACTTAAGTTTAACAGAACATCCAGAGTAGCCGTGGGACATGCTCTTAATCTCCGAGTTATGCCCACACACACCAATCTCTGTATTTTTCCCATCCCTGCTTCAGTTGCCTTCATATTTGCCACACTTGCTCATACAATGGAGCCAGAGGTTAAAATTGGCCTGACCATCATGATATGTATACTCAGTATAGCATTCTTAAGTTACTAGCTCAAGAATTGCTAGCAAGCCTTCTGCGTATCATTACTGTATGCCTGGCCCTGTCCGAGATGCTCCCTACATGAGCCTTCCACATCTGTTTCTATCCAAGATTGTGCCCAGATATTGCACTTTCGTTTTCTTTGGGATCACCACACACAGAACCTGTCCTCCTCTTCTTAGCGTTTATAACTAAAATGCTTTTAAAAATGTCTTTATTTTCAGTGAATAATATGGATTATTAATCAGTCGTGTAGCCCTAAAGAAATATGAAAAATTTCAAAAATTTTCTGCTTCAACAAACAGTATCACACGACTTAGTTGGTCAAATTAAACTGATTGATAGAGTCCCCAACTTCTAAATCGTATTAGTAGACAATGCTTTACATTTCCCTTTTTCGAACAATTTTAATCATTAAAATCTAAATTTTCTTCGTTTACTGAAATAGTAATTTTTTCGACAATCGTTATAAAAAAACGATGTACAGCTTAATCAATAAAAAACAACGATAAATTGTTAAATAATAATGATTTTTTTAAACGTTAATTAATATGGCGTTTAAAGTCAATAAAAATGAAATTGTCATCAGAAAACGTTTGAGACATTTTGCACTCGCTTTTTAGAGTCGAAATAAACATTTTTCTAAAACCGATATGAACGAGATGATAAGAATTGCTAACAACGACGAGTCCACCATTAAAAACAAACAATAAACATTAAAATAAATATTTATGGGTCATAAATACCGTTTTGCTCGTATTAACTATAAAATGGAAATTTATTTCTATTTTTATGCAGTATGTAGACTAAAAAGTGAATAGGGGCCCTTGAAATTATACCTATGACTTAAATATACTGTGGGCGGCAAAATAAAGTGTACAACCAAATTCTCTAGAATTTAGTCTTTATTTCAACCTTTGAAAATACGATAAATTTAAGCACTTTATACATTTTTAACCTCTATTTAAAGCCTTACAAAATTCTTAAAAAAGAATAACAAAATTATTACAACAACTGAAGTTAAACAACATAAACCACAGATAAACCACTTTATTTTTAAGCGTCAAAATAAAGTGCATAAAAAACTATGCCAAAACATAGTATAGCATAGAAATACATGGGAGTGATACCATTTTTTCTGATAGTAGCTATCAAGTACAAAAAGAATCTAATTTTCGAATTTTGGTCACACCTCCAAAATCTTGGGTTACGGTTAAAAAGCAAGTTTTTCGTAAGCTAAATGTTAACCGATTTTAAGGTTCTTGAAGAGTTTTGAAAGAAGAGGAATATATATTTTAATTTGTGTATACTTTACTTAAGTAAACTTATGGAATCTGTGTATATTTCCCAAGTAAATATATTTATGTTTTGTGCAATTCATTCCAAATTTTTATCAAGTTTAGAGATATTTTATGCATGTATGCTATTCTATAAAGGAACCATTCTATTTTTGGATTTATTAATATAGTATGTTGAACGAATTTTGTTTTTTTTTTTTTAATAGTTTTGTAAAGCTTTAAATGGACTTTTTTAAAGACTAATTTCTAGAGAATAAGTTTGTACACTTTATTTTGACGCTCACAGTAAATATATACAAGTTGTTAAAGTTGTCTCTAGAGGATTTAATAAAACCTTACCTAGATCTACATTTTCTTAATGTTTCAACTGATATGATACAGTTGCTAAGTGATTTCTATTTAAATTTTTAGGTTTTCCGTTGTTCTATAGCTTGTAATGATACGATATTTTGTATAACCAATAGGTGCTTTTGTACAATTTAAGTTGAAATCAATTCAAAACTATATTATGGCTTTGAAAAATTTTGACAATTTGATTTCCAGTTGAACTTATATATGTATATTAGGGTGCGCTTTCTGTTAGAAAATGTGAAATTGCACTGTAACTAATCGCTCCCCCCGCATAGTGTTATCCGTAGCCAAAAAAATGCGTTGTAAAAAGTTTTAGGTAGATTGCGTCAGGGGAAGTTGTGCCGCATCAAATTTTTGCGAATGCGAAAGCTAATACTCACAACACACTTTAAAATTACATATAAGAATTTTCAATTTTTTAGTTTGGGTTTTGCAAATTGCAAAAAAAAAAACAGAAAATTTGCAAAAGTGAATGAAGTATTTATTTGACGCAATAAATTAATGCCTGGCATTTAGTTTTTAAAGATTGTTTTATATAAATGTTGTCCACTACTACGCCTTAGATGGTTCATCCGAAAGCTCCGGTATCTCACCAATGGCAGTTAAAATATCGTTCCTAAGGGCTAGAATTGTAGCTGGCTTGTCCCTGTATACGAGAGAGTCTAATATGTTCAAATTAAATGATATTGGCGGACAATGGACTATTACAAGACGTGGAATTAATTGCTCACCAAACTCTCCTCCCAATAGGTTCATGATATCCTGTATAGCGTGTCAGGAGGCAATGTCTTGTTGAAATCACGTATCAACCAAGTCCAATTCCTTCAGTTTGGACAAAAAGTATCGGTAATCATCGCAAGGTACTTTGCTCTATTAAAAAGTCACCCGTTATGTATATGTGTATGAGTGTTTAATATTTACCGAAGTTCTTCAATTGTGTTCAATTGTAAGCAGTAGTTTTTTAGCACTACTCAATACAAAACAGTCGTTCTTTTTTAAGAACTGCGTTACAGTTTCGTGGAAAGCTGTCGCGCAACGTTCTTCTCTGAACTCACCAGATACCGATAGATTTTTGTCCACTTTTCTTCGTAACACACGTTCTATTTTCTTCTAATTATTACGTGTTAGCTATGATGAATATATTAATGTTCGTATACTTTCGTTTTTTGGGCGTCTTAGACTTTTGACATAGTTTGTTTTCTAACTGAGAACATTTCAGATAATGTTTTTTGACCGGGTGACTATAGCAGGCCAACTAATTTACATCCGACACTGTTATATTGTGAGGCATTTTAAAGTCTCATATATTCAGCATTTATTTGATAATAAAAATAAAAATTTTAATTTTAGCGCTTCAATAGTTACTTGACTAATAAAAGGAAACAATAAAAAAAAAACAATATTTGGACAGCGAAATCTACCAGATTAAAAAACATATATTGTAAAAACATATTCTTGACAACAAAATTTTGCGATTTCTTTTATTTTTGTTCTTATTTCCTTATCCCAATTTTTCATTTTTATGTTCTTTTGCTGTTATTTGTTAGATTATTTTGAATTAATAAAAAATATTATAAAAAATAAATCAGAAAATCCATTTTTAAATGATAAAATTTAAAAAGCAAACTTTCTCACTATGTAAAAAGATTTTCTTGACAAACTGTATATGCAATAAGCGAATAGTTTGCGAATGCGAAAGCGAATTTTCGCAACACTCCTAATATTAATTACATCAGGCGACAATGTAGCTTGTTTGAAAGGTGGCATTTTAAATTTTACTTTGTTAGAAGACATTATTAAAATCACATTATTCTGTGAAAAGTTATCTACGTTTAAAAATGCGTGAAAGTTCAGAACATTATCGTCACATTTCACTTTTCTACCATAGAAGCAAAACGAAATATTTGTTTTCGATCCAATAATTTTGTTGTTAAAGATTCACTTCGCTCTGCTCGGCCAGCAAGTAAAAAGTCGATAAAATCATAGAAAAAATTACGTAAAATCAACACATCAACACACAGCGTGCTAGAGAGCTAGGCATTCATCACCAAATAGTTATCAATCAAAAAAAATATGGATACATAAAGCAGCTCCAAGTTTGGGTGTCACTTGAATTAACAGTGAAAAATTTAATGAGCCGAATTTTCATTTGCGATACAATTCTAAAACGGAACGAAATCGAAGCATTTCTGAAGCGAATGAAACGTGGATCAGGTACCACAATAATATGTGAATAGGATCATGGACGAAACAAGAAGACACTTCACAGAAGGTGGCATGGTCAGAACTGTGGTGGGATTAAAAGGGAACTGGTCAAATAACTGATTTTGATCGCTACTATCAACATTTAACGAGATTAAAATAAGCAACACAATAAAACCGGCAAAAATTTAACAAGAGAAAGGGTTTGTGTTCCATCATGACAACGCCAAACCACACACAACTTTGATGACCCGGTAGAATCTGAGAGAGCTTGTCGGAGAAGTTTTTGTGCAACCACTATATAGTTCGAACCTTGTACCTACAGATTATTATTTGTTCTGATCCCTGCATAGCTATCTTAATAGAGGCTTACAAATCGCAAGTGGATCAGTTTTTCGCTTAGAAAACCCAAAAGTTATACATTGAATAACGGCTTTAACTCGAAATTTGCAAAAGGTTAACGATCAAAACTGCGCATATTTGATTTAATAAAACTCGTTTCAAATATAAGAAAAAGTTTATTCACTTTTGATCAAAGTTTTAACAGAACTTTTTCGACTACCCAATGTATAAAACGCCCCTATTGTTTTTTAACTGTTCTTTTTTTAAGCTGGAAACATTTTACGGAACTTTGTTTATTTTATTGTTGTGTTGAAAATTAAAATACGTAGAGTACTATGCAATTTTATTTTTGTCATATGACAGCTTGATCGCAGCAAATTGGCATAGAGTAGGCGCGTATAAGTCATATGTTTTTGATGAGTTTCATGTATACTAGGTTCAAGTAAAACTATTGGTAAGCGTATAAATTAGCATTCGTTGATCACATTTTGCATACATATAAAAAATTTATTTATTTTTTATAACTTTACTTGTTTTAGTACATTTAGTCTAAACAAAACGAAAAACTTGACTTAACACTTGTAATTATGTAACAAATTTCCTACTGCTTTACTCTAGGGCATAAATAGAAAAACGTTCATTTTAAAGGCCATAACAAATTATTGCGGTTAAACAGAAAAGCAGGCAGCAAGTATTGTTTTGATATTTTTGTAAACATTTCACAAAAATTTTCTTTGGGCACGCTTGCTTGCAACGAGAAAAACAATGGAAATGTGAGAAAAAATTCCATAAAAAATTACTGTGAATAGCTATTGCATGCGCTGTTATTGCATTGCGTTCAGTTACGAGTTTAAGTTCAAAAACATATTTTTGTTTTATTTTCATCCTCCCACAAAACACTGAAAACAATCGTTGGAATGAAGTGTAAATGAAAACTACAATTGCTTATTAATTAGCAATTTACTAACTTAATTTTTTCTACTTTATAAATCCCTCTCTTACTCTCTTATTACTAGTATTTTAAATAAATAGTTGTCATAAAATAATCACTTTGTTATGACTGTTTATGCCCTACACAAATGTAGTAAGTATTTTCAGTCTGTATTGATATTTGTAAAGTATTCAATTAATACTGCAGTACCTTGTTTTAATTATAGGGATCATTTCGGAAATATTTTCGATAAATGTTCGTTCACATTTGTGGTTAGTGTCTATGTAATTCATTGGAAACTATTTGAAAAAGTGTCACATTGAAGCTTACCAGCTGTTTTAATTTAGGTTTATTTAGTTGTTATTTAATCTTTCGGTATATATAAATTTGGTAAATACCGCCCCACTTTTGAGGCCTGTTTTCATATAAACTGTTAGTAAATTTTGTAAATATTACACTTTGACAATATCGGGGAGCTGGCAAACACTAGTAAATTTGTGTAAGATCACTACTCACTTGGGCCAGTCTTGTAGGTAATGCTATGTTCGTACTACAACGTTTTTACCTCATTCGCGTTGTCATTCATAATACAACACCTGATTATGATCTTAATTACATATATTTTAATACACAATTTTGAGAGAGAATCACTCAAACTTCAAGTAAATCTGCTTCTATTACCATAAGTATTACAACAAATTCAGTGTCATCTCTAATTTTTATAAAACTTAAATGATATGAGTTTGGTTTGGTTTTTTATCTCTAAATTAAAATGTTTTTATTATAGATTTAACGCTGCAAATTTATTAAATTGACCACCCTTAAGTATACTGTCAAGCATAGAAAGTAAACAAAAAGCTTAACAAATAAAATAATAGCCGCTCGCAGCTTGATTCCATTTGCTAGAAGCTAAAGAAATGCCGAGCAGAGAGCGGAGTTATCTGAAGTCTCGCGCAAACATAGCATTACACTGGTATGTAGAGGTTTTTGCTGTTTATTTGGTGTTTGACACAAATATTATGTTGATCAGAGCTAAAACGCATTGAAACCCGAAAGATTTTTGTGCAGCTCTATATTTTCACCACATCAAGTCAAGCCAGTTATACTATTCGGTGTGAGTAGAAATTACACCTTTAGAGTTACCGCAGTACCCCCAGGAATCTTATTCTCTGGATCGAAATAGCAGGGCACTCATAAAGTACGTGTTCTGAATATCGACATATAACGTGCAGAATCTGCAATGATCAACATTTCCGGTAAATAGAACCATTAACACTCCAATTCCTCCTTGTTGAGTAGTAAAAGGCTTCTGGATATACCGAGAGAAAGCGAAACAAACTTTCTCGCTTATATCATACCGGAGGCACTTCTCCAAAGCCGAGCGAATTCTCCCTCAACCCAGTAATTTATTCTCCAGTTGAATATTCCACAGGGACACCGTAAAATGGCTCTCTCTCTCTCTCTGTGTGCCAAAAATTCAGTTCTTTCGCTTCCATGAAGGCCTTCTTAATCGGGAACTCAACATAGCGTAAACCTGTTGTGAACGCCAAGTTTATTGATGTTATTGATGTCATATAGTTCATAACAACCTTCGACCTAACCTCACAAGATGACGAAGCTTGACTATCCGACTTCACATAAAAACTCAAACTCGTTTTCTGTTTAGATAATTCTTAAAGCAAGTAAATATAGCCGGAAATAGACAATTCCTTATGGAAATTTGGGCCAACAACATACGCCAGATTTTATCCATCGTTAAACCAAACCTGATCTCTGATATTACGCCAGCCATACTAATATAATTTAAGCTTTATACGGCCTAGATTGGTTCTGCAAATGTATGTAAATCGAAATGACGTAAAACGAGTTGCTTTTGTCAGCCTTACACTTTTTGTTTAAAAGACGGTAATTACCCGATTTTTTAGCAGTATAACGACGTAATTTGTGCCGCAAAGCAAAGGTATTTCATTATCCAAACAGGTCGCTATATCGAAATGCTGTAAAAGATAGACCGTATAAAGAGGTATAAGTACTTATTGAGTGCGATCCAGTATCACGATATTTATTGAAAGCATATATATGTATAAACCAATATTTTGTAATCTGGATCACTTGATAAATATGAAATGAGTAGCATGGCCCTTCGTGTAAAAGAACATTAAAGTTCCTGCCCAACATCAAAGTGGTCGACATATAATCATTTAACCCAATAAGATAACCCACCAAATAGACGAAATACCGTAATGTGCACCACCATGTCGCCAGCATTCAAACTGGAGGCACCTGGCAATCTAAGAACACTTTTGCAAGCTGCCTATATCACTGAAATGTGTATTGGCGGAATGTGCAGGATGGCCCCAAACGTGACTGCGAGACAGGTACTCATCGCACACGTGATTTAAATACAAGTAAGACAATACACCTTGCCAAGTAAAACTTGCGCCTTGTCTATGCTACGCCGAAGTAGCATAGGCTAGTATTGGTCTTATTATCATAATAAAAGACAAGTAGATCCGCACAAAAAAAGTTATAGGCGAAAATGTTACACTACCATAATTTAGAGAAATGGTCATTCTTCCACCAAAGAAATTTCAGATTTTTCGAAAAGGTGTTTTTTTAAAATTCAATTTTCTGGAATCCGGTAATTATCCGGCTCTCTTCTAGACACCTTGGACAATAATTTTTTAGAGAAAAGGCTACTTATCCTCTTATAATATTTTACATTTTGTATGTAGTCACTGTTAACCTCTTAACAGTACTCTGTTAAGACAAAATCTGAGCATGTTAAAAATATATGGTTGGTATCTTGGCTGTTCTAATTCGAATTTATATTAACACACATGCGCAAATGCTGCACCTTAGGCTACTTTTACATGGGACGTATTATACAAATCGGTTTAGGCTCACATTCAGAAGATCTATATGAGGTTCATATACCTCGTTGGATAGGTCTAAGCGAATAGATTCTTACCAAAGATGTTAAAAGTATTTATGAGTCGAATTTAACTTTACGCTTTTTCATTAGATCACTTTAAAATTTTCTCGAGCATAGCTTACTTATTTCACACGTCCAAAAAATACAAGAAGGAAAAAATGTCTAAAAAGCGCTTGAACGATTTAGAGTGTATGGCTGAGTTAAAATCCTAATGTTAGGAGTATTCCCCCGATCAGGTTCTATCTATATTATAAGTGTAAGCGGAAGGTTTTAATTAAACAAAAATTTAGTTGAAATTTTCTGTAGTTATAATGGTAAGAATATGATCAAAGTGGAAGTAATAAATCAGTAATTAGTAAAAGTGTCAACCTCTATCTGATATTTTTATTTTATTTATTAGTTTTGCTTTAAATTTCCGGTCAAATCCACATTGAAAAGTAATTTTTACAAATTTTTAAATTTGTTTTGGCATAAAAGGAGCTAAATTCCTTTTATTTATTTATTTTTTTACAGTTTTTAATAAAGTTAATTAAAATTCCAAATAAATGCAATTATGGCTTATCACTGAAAACTTAAATCTTTATATCCAAATAAACTGAATTCGATTCAAATTACTACGGCATGAACATCATGGAGAAGTTTGTTCTCGTGATTCTAGTCGTTTTTTTTTTTTTGTTAATTTCGCCTTAGTTCACAGGTTATTTTAAATTAAACTTTAACGGTTTTTTTAACTCTACATTAACTAAATTGTTTGTCATCAGTTTACCACGGCTAATAAATCACACTCGTGTTTGTCGATAATTTTCTTTTTTTTTGATATTAAAAAAATAAATTATTTATTTTTACATTCTCGTAAATTACAAAATTAAACGGTATTTTAACCCCATCCGAAAGACAAATATACATACGTACGAATAACAAAAATGCATATAAGCGATCCTCTTATTATCGTCACTATGATGACTAAATTATGTTCGAGTATATCAAGCCATGCGACTAACAATCACACCAAAATAAAAATTATTTTTGTTTGTTTTTTATATTTAAGCTTTTATGCCAATTTAATTTAATATATATTTTATACTCTACACTAATATGTATAGGGGCTCAGGCTATGTTGCGTTTCTAAAAAGCTGGTCGAAGCGAAACTTGTATCAAAACTCCGAGATATGTTTTAAAAATCGGATTTAATATGTAAATCAATGCCTATTTTGTACCCTTTGATGTGATCTCAATTCAGCCAAGCATTTTTTCTATAGCCATGAGCTATTTCTGTTTTCGACGCAATGCGTGTACTACTCTCTAAGGCAATACGCTGTAATGATTCTTGACCCAGACGTAATGATAATCTTAGTAAATAATAAGCTAAAGCTTCCGATTTTATCGTACTTGAAATTCTTTGCACTGTTGGGTTCTTTTAAACAAATGAGGACTGTCATTGGCGTTCTTTTGGTCATCAATTTTTTAGCTTCAAAACAAATTTCATTGATAAATATCTTTTGGCAAAAACTGTACAAAAGCTACATACCAAAAACCATCGTTATCAACAACCCTTCAAAAGGCGATTCAGCTATTCCGAGGGCTTACTAGAGATAATGAGCACGGTGTGTAGCACTTAATTGCAACACAGATACCTCTTGTGATAGGAGATTCTTAAAATTTGACAGATGCACTGTAAGATCAGTTAGATAAAATTTAGGCAGCGACATAGTTAAACGCATGACGCATGTAAACAAGTTACGTTTAATCAAGTCAAGATAAAATTTGGTCCTCACTATATAACACCATGCCGACGTCATTAGTTACTTAATTTCAAAGGGTAGCTAGGCAAGTGGCCATCTCACTCTGACCCGTATGCTGGTCTCACCGTGATGTTCCGAAATAATTGGACCTATATGGCCGTGTTCAGAACCAAATGGAAGTATGCACAAAAGAAGATAACTTGATGACGTTTTTGTCTGGCAGGTCCAACATGTCATGCAGAAACAGATTGCCAAGAAAATTATACCAAATATCCAAAAGATTTGGACACTGTTCACCGTCTCCTCCTCGTTCTCATCTTAACAACTTCTGCAGTAGTCATTAAACGCAGGCGAACCGGCTACGCAGTGCTCAGTGATAATAGCCACTAAAATACATAGCCGACGACTCAGAATTCCCATAATGGACTGCTATCGAGCACGATCGTGTAGAGGCCTTATTTGCCTCGGGATAGAGCAAGTGGATTCGTTTTTCTACCATTAGTGTTCGCTCTTCGATAGGTAATGCAAAATTAGTAATTTGCATTAAGAAACTGACATCGCGACCAGGGCTGTGACCACATTCTCACTTAAAGCTGACACATTACCCATATTATCTACAGATTCGAACGTCTCACCATCTCCTGTAGAGGTGCCCGGAATTCATGTTTCAACATCGATGTCAAGTAAACTCCAGAGCACCCTAATCAAAAACTTCGTAGCACATCAACCAGACCACTGCTGAAGAAGACTGCAGTGTTCTCTGTATTTGGTGTTTCTAAACGCAATCGTTATCAGTAGTGTCGCATTTCGCTATTTGTGGATTTCTCCAAGAACCTAAACCATACCAACGCACCATAAATAAGTATAGGTTTTACCACCACGTCGAATAAACAACGGGAATTCTTTTTATTAAGACTCCAAAACTTACCAACAGCCCTACGATACATATGTATATAGCGCAATATTCATCCTTGCCGCCCTGTCCCGGGTATTCTGGCGTCAAGATAAGTTGGAATCCAGGATGGCACAGAGATATTTCGCACTATACGATAGTTCCAGTTTCAAAACGAAGTAATTTTGTACCTCCATGTCAGTAGTACAAATTCCACCTCCCCGGAGCTAAAACTTAGGCCGCTGTCAGTGCACCACTGACTTGAGAAGCCCCAGAGATGTTTTGAGACGTTGCGATATTATGTCAAGATATCTACCGAACACAACTACAGCATACGCCACAGTCTTGAACTTCACGAATAGAGTATTAACGATCAAGTTTCACAGGAGCGATGAAAAAACTCTGCGAAGAGTTCCTATTTGCCACTCTATAGATAGTAGCAAAGCACATAATGGATACTATGATCTTGTAGGTCTTAAGTCTTCGTATGAAGCTAATTATGGACATTCAGTTCTGCCTGAGCCAATTTAATCGTCTCTGGAGTATCATTGTTGTCACTATGCCCCTTCTATATTCAGAAAGGCCACTGATTATATTATTATATTCTCTGTGTACCCCAAAAGCGAGTGGAGTGCAGTTTCATCAGATTTGCCCTTCGTATACGCCGACGACATTTGTTTTGATAAATTTTTCTGACATTTAAGCACTCTTCCGTATAAATGTTAAATCAAATATCGGAATTAATCTATGGAATTTTCGAATTGGACTTGGAAATGTTTATGCAGAAATATGAAAAAGCTTGTAATCTAGGTTGTAGGTAATAGCGTCAAGTCCAGCTCATAATAAATAAATCTAAATCTAATAAGCTTGTGATTAGACTAAAATTTAGTAAATTTCCTCATAGATCCAGAAATTTTTTTTCTTACCATCGAACCGAATTTTGTAAAGATTACTTTATAAATGGCAACCCTTTACCTTTGTGGATAATTAATCCAAAATATACGTTGTAACGTAGGGTATCACATATTAATTGTTTAATTATTCTTATTATTATTATTGCTTTTATAGTTGGTAAATAAAAACAACAATATGATGAGAAAATCTACAATTTCATTCAAATTATTATTCAAATACAGAAATACAAAAACACAGACAGTTAGAGCACAATAAATCGACATTTCCCGTCTGTCTGTTTGTTGCCTGTAAACAAGAGCCCCTTGAAATTGGTTAGCATTCCAAATACAAATTTATAAAATAAATAAATATTTTTATTTTATTTGTTATTTTATTTATTTAGTTACTCGTAGTAGCTATTTTTTAGTTGTTAGCTTACGAGTATATTGTTATAATATCGGTATAAAATCAAATAAAAAAGTTCATCATTTAACGCCAACGCGGAAATAAAAAAATGTGTTTTTATGTCAAATGTCTCAATCTCTTTATATGAATTCGAATGTTGATGACGAACAATGATGACGCTGATGATAATGGTGTTGTTGATGTCTGTAACAAACATTTTATGGTACAAAAAATTAATTATTACATTGTTTTTATAATTGGCTTAAATTGTTCAAAAGAAGTGAGTAATGATTGCTTTGTAAGATTTAATTTTATAGCCTGAATGTTTTCTGTTGACCAATTTGCAGGAATGTGTAGAAAAAATGTTTTCAGGTTTTCAAATCTAAGAAAGTATCTAAAATATTTCGTTATTATTACTTTTGATCACTATTGTTTAAGAGTTCAGTACTGCCATAATCTATAAATTGAAATGTTTACAAAAAAAAAGCTATTAATCATGTAAAATTGTTCAGTTTGATAATATGGATTAGACAGCTTGCTATAAGGGTAACTAGCCACATATGTACTAAAATAAAGACTCGAAATACAGCTATCATTTCCATTAATAATCAAGTCAAAATCTGTACTGTATCGCAGTAATTGAGATTTTTTTTATGCACTTGATGCAATTCTTATGGTGTGTAGCACGACAAAACGAATTACTTAATTCGCTCTCTCAATTACAACAGGCATACGTACGTTATTCGATTTGTTTAAACTGTCGAGTATACAAACACATTCATATGTATGTGTGTATGTCTGTAAAAGGTGGTCCAACAAAAATGCACGATATTCATTGGAAATAAAGCAAAAAAGATTTCAGACAATTATCTTAATATTTTTTTATTATGATAGAAGGATTTATGACAATTATGTGTGAAACAAAATATCGGACAAATGCTCGCTACGGTTTCGGTGGCATACCTCTGTCTGTCGGTCTGTATTTGCAATGACTCTGAGACTTAATTAAAGTTCAATGTCGTTAATGTGCAGAACTGTCTCATCCTTTAGCTCTTGAACTGTTCTTGGCCTATTGACGTACACTATTTATTTTAAATATCTTCAATGAAAGAAGTCCAACGGTGTCAAATTACATGATCGTGGAGGCCAATTAAGATCGACACGTCCAGGTCCACGTCCTCAATTTCTGGCCTCAAGAAGCCCTTTATAATCTCGCGATACCGAACACCATTCACGGTAACTATTTGGCCGATCTAATTTTGGAAGAAGTATGGCCCGATAACTCCGCCAGCCCGGGGCGAGCATGCACAGATGTTGCCACATTTCCTACAGACCCGGTTTGCTGAAATTTGCGCACAATTGTCCCTATTGTGGATTACATTACATTACAAACACAAAGTGCGCGAAATGTATTTTGATTTCAACGCCCATTTTCGTAAGAGCCTTTAACAGTCTTAACTCGCTGCTCAATTATATACTTCTCCATGGATGAATTTGTCAAACACTGAAACAAAGAAATATCAAATTAAGTTGGACAAAAACCTCGTGCATTATGTTTGGACCACCATTTATTTTAACGGAAAAAAATTTTTTCATTCTGATTTTAAAATTAATTTAAGTTTTTGATATATTTTACATATTTTTAAAACAATTGGTTTTTCCATTTCATGTTTATTGTTTAAAGATTTTTAAAGTTTGTTTATTTGTTCACATTTGTTATTTTGGCAGTTAGTTCAGATGAATTTTCGATTAAAAAAAAATGGAGTATCCAATAAATTTTTTTATGTTTCGGTAGATTTTGTATGACAGAACATATTGTTTCAATTGTATTTGTGGTATGAACTAGGAATGAGAGAGCGAATCACGTTGTGGAAACATGCTATTAATGTCAATTGTAATCTTTAAGGGAGTAAATGTCAAATTCACGACACTACCATTAGAAGTAATCATATCTAGAAATTTCATACGTAGAATGCTTACTAAAAATGCGCTGTGTTGCACTTAGCATGATACTTCAGATCCGTAAAACCTAAATATCTGCATTATTAAAATCAGTCAAGTCAGTTGAAAGTTCCATCTTTCTACTGATATTTAAAGATTGCAAGAATGTCAACATTGACTCACTCTAATGGCATAACTTTTATCTTCTTTGTCCATTCCTCTATACATAGAAATAAATTGTATATTTTATTTAATCAGTTCAAAATACGGCCCTACTTTTAATCGGACGCTTACGATTTTATGGCTCAGTACTTTACTGCTTTGATTGTAAATCATTGAATACACAGACTACACGATTTAAGGGCTACGAAAGCAGTTAGCTCTTATCGCAGTCAGACAGTCGGCTACATAATTATTTCGAAAACAGCAGCAGCTGTTTGTTGGAGAAATACATTTGTCAGTGATACTAGTTTCAAGCTTTTTCCTTTCACAAAAATAAAATCGCTTATACAATTATAAGTATATATCGATGGTCTCAGGTAGAAAGGCCATGACTAATATAATTTACACTTACAGAAGAAGGTTAAAACATAACTGAAACTCAATCAAAATGTAACTTTTTTTTAAATGCAGGTTTTACTACAAAGCAAGCAAAATTAAATAAATAAATATAAAGCTCTACATTCAGAATGGCAAATTAATGCAAATTTGGCAAATTAATGCGTGAGCAAGCCTTAGCCTATAATTGTTTTAAATGTATGAGTCCTGAAGGATTGTATGCTAAAGCTCGCGACATATTTAAGGTACCATCAGTAGCTTTTTATTTTAATTTTTTGTTTGTTTTAATTTTTTTTAATAATTTCTGGTAATAGTTTGTTGTCCCTATGCAGCCTTGCAGACTTACTACCTACCACTACTGCACATCCCACTGGTTTTTGGTCAACATATTTTTTTAAGAAGTTTTATCTATGTATGACCATTATTATTATTATTATTATTATTTTATTTTATTTTTATTATTTTTTTTTTTTTTTTTTTTTTTGTAATCTGCCAGCTTCAGAAACGCATGCAAAATGTTTCTCATCAGCTGCTTAAAAATTCGGCTACTGTTTACTAGCTCGAAGAAGGGAATTTATTTTACTGTGATTTTTATCTCTAGTTTTGGTTTGGCGTTGAACTTGGACTGTTATAGTTGGCATTAAAGTTTTTATTGAAATAAATTGGAATCGTTTAACATATTTGAATCAATTCGAAGATAATTTGATGTAATCAGTGAACAAGATAGGTCTTTTTGGAAGCTGGCGCTTTTAACAAGGCAATAACCCAAGCAACAAGCATTGTTAAGGAACGGTTATCATTCAACGCTTTTAAACAGCTTCTTTTCCCTTTACAGTACAATCTCTGGACTTCAATATTATAGAAAATTGATAGGCTCTTCTTGTAACACTTAGTTCATGTCTGATTTGACAGATAATTAGTTTTATCCTTCCGCTGAACGAATATGATTGTGTATACGCTTGAACAACGCTGGCAATCTGGGCATGCAATCGACTTACAGAAGATGCCGATTTTGCCAAAAAAAAACATCTTTTCAGATGAAGCTCATTTTGATCTTGGCGGGTATGTAAACAAGCAAAATTGTAGCATTTGGGGCACAGAAAACCCGCACGCATACATTGAAAAGCCGATACACCTAAGACAAGTCACTGTTTGGTGCGGATTTTGGTCCAGAAGCATAATTGGGCCATTTTTCTTCGAAAATGAGCAAGGAGTGGCCGTTACAGTCAATGGCGATCGTTATCGGGCCATGTTAAACAAATGTTTGTTCACAAAAATTGAAGAGGAGGATAATAGCAGCATTTGGTTTGAACAGGACGGCGCTACGTGCCACACAGTCGAAGCTACACCGCAGAGCTGATGTCGTTTGGCCACCTCGAAACTGCGATTTGATACCGTTGGACTATTATTTGTGGGGTGCCGTCAGAGATAAGTGTTACGCCAAAAAGCCAAAGACAATTGACGCTTTAAAGGACAATATTCGTGAAGCCATTGGTGAAATACAGGTGCACACAATCGATAATGTGCTTAAAAATTGGACCGATAGTGTAGGCTACTGCATGGCCAGCCAAGGCAGTCATTTGAATGAAATTATTTTCCATTATTAACCGGAAGGATTGTACTTTCAAATAAAAAAAGAAATTTGAGAATATATTCAGCAGTTTTTTTTTATAGCATTTTCGAAAAAAAAAGATTATTTGGCGGACCCTTTATATAGCGAAAATGTTCAGACCATGCGATCCAGTGAAAGAAAACCGCACAGACTATAGGAAGAAAGCGTGAAACAACTGTCAGTTTTAATAAAGTTTTAATTGGTACCTTAAAGATGAATCCCTTCAAGTCATCAAAAAACCTTAAAAATGAACTTATAGCTACTGTGTCAAGTTGCACAATAAGAAAAAAACACATGGAAGCTAGACTTATTATGTAAGCAAACTTATTGAACCAAAACAAAGTACAATAAAAGCAGCTGTTTTAAAAGGTACCAACAGTGTGAGCGCAAAAAATTGTTTTTTTCTTTGTTTATTTTATTTATTTACATAAAAATACACCCCTGATCTAATGGTTTTTAAAAAATTTCAAATTCAAACAGAGCCATACGACTGCCAAATTTTTATTTGTATTTTCTCTCAATGTCGTACGCTCTCATTACATATTGAATTTACTCGATATTATCCCCTCACTTCTACACGTACGCTCACTTGTACGTCTTGTATTATCGTGTAAACCCCACTTTAGAATTTGCCGATAGTATCGATAGTGAAAAAAAACTATCGATGGTCAGACAAAATCAAAACTATCGATAGTACTATCGATTGTTTTGCAGCTCTAATACAAAGGTGTTTTTGACAACTTGTAGTTGGTAGATTGCTGTGGTCTTTGTGCTTAAGACTTAAAAATTATGTTCGCTTAATCATAATCTGTCTAGGGAGCAATTTGGCTTTCCACAAAGTATCCATTTCTTTGTTTCAATTTCAATAATCAAGTGCTGAAAATCCTAGCTAAGTGGTGATAGTGGTAATCCTTACTTAGCATTGTAATTTTAAGTGGCGTTTCAGTAGTAGGTGACGTTTCAGTAGTAAGTGGCGTTTTCACCTTATCATTCGTCTGATGTTTGTCATCATCGCCAGAGGTAACCTGAACGATTAGGGGTTTCGTTAGATGGATTTGTCTGCAGAGAGATTGAAGTCTTTTTATTAAGCACTAGAAACCGTGTATAAATTTTTTACGTCATGTCCTCTGCTTGGATGTGAATCTGGTCCGTTTGTGCTTTATTGCCTGTGCTCTTACCACTACACCATGCCACCTATTTGTATACCCCTGCAAATTTTGCTGGCTTTAGATATACATGTGTATGTATTTCTTTCGGCTTGAGGTCCTTTTTGCCAATAATTAAAGAACTTAAATAAATTACATCTGATTTATTTTATAAGTCCTTGCCGTATGACAGTCCATTGTCTTATATTCCGAAAGCAAGACAGCTGCCTACGCTCGATTCTTCTTCTGCCTTCGATTTTTCTTTAGATGTAACATTTTGTATTTCGAGTTTTGGTTTATGATGAAACGGTGTTCTTCTGTCTAATGCACCTATGCAATCGGTTCATGGTATTTTTTGGGGTCTTTACAGGATCCAAATCTTAAGTGCTTGCAGTTTGTTCATATCGGATACTTTTAATGTCCATAGTACTTCGTAAAGCGTATTTTGAGGTGCAGATTGAATTCACTGCTTCGTAAATCCATCCATATCTCCGAAATCCATGTCTAGCTGTTTTTATACTGCATCTGATTTCTATACAGGCATCCCAACTTTTATTCAGTATTTTATTTACAATTTTTTATTTTATTTACAATTTTTAGGAGTTCTGTTGTAGGTATTACTTCGGTTAGCAACTGTATTGCTTTGAGGAAAATATCACTTTTCATAAGAAAATCATTGTAAAGTATTTCGCTAGTTCGATATTGCCCCTAGATGTCGTGAAAGAAATTAGTCATACTTTGAGTAGTGTAAGGTATTATTTAGTTGTGTTGTCTTACTGTGAATATTTATTCATCCCTATTCTGCGATTCGATTTGAATCGAAATTTTCTCCTTTTGGAAAATTTGGTATTCTGAACTTCGATTCCGTTCAGTTTCTTTCGATTGTATGTATTCTGCATTACGACAGTAGCTACGTCTTCCTAAGTTTTTAAAGTATGACGGAGAATCTTTCTATTTTAGTTTTTTTAGGTCCAAAATGTATTATTTGGTTAATATTTTTTATTATATGACTTTTAAGGGTGATTTTTTAAAAGCTTTCGGATTTTATTTAAAAAAACATATAAAATTTAGAGAAATGTATGAAATCTTTATTTAAGTCAATAAAACGATCTATATAATTCAATGTTTAAAGATGATTTCATGTAAATGTTAAACGCGGCAACGTCTTAAGTGGTTCATACGCTGGGTCCAATTTTTGCATACTCTCTCCAATATATCGGCCGGTATCTCATGAATAAATTCTTCAATATTGGCTTCTAGTGCATCAACCGTTGAGAGGTTGTCCCTTTAGACATAAACTTTAACATAACCCCACAAAAAAATAGTCTAAAGGCGTTAAATCGCATGATATAGGCTGCCAATTGATCAGTCGCTAAATGAAATAAACTGTTCACCGAACTCTCCTCCTTATTGAGCCATTGTTTCACTGTCCTGTTGCAACTATATGTCAGCCAAGTTCAACTATTCCATTTTGGGCAAAAAAAAAGAATTTGTAATCATCGCGCGGTAGCTCTCGCCATTCACAGTAACGTTCCTGCCTTTGTCGTCTTTGAAAAAATATGGTCCAATGATGACAGCGGCATATAATCCACACCAAACAGTGCATTTTTCGGGATGCATCTCTTCACACCAAATGCGGAAATTTTGCTTGTTCGCGTATCCTTTAACCATAAAATAAGCTGAAGAAGTGCACGATGCGGTTTCTTAACCGAGCATGAATTTTGATAATAAAATTCAATAATCTGGGAAGCGTTGTTCGTTTGTAAGTGGATTCATGGTTAAGTTATACATCAAACTGAACATGTTTGACAGTAACATGTTAAACGAAATCAGCTGAGCTGCCAAAAAACAATGATGCCAAAAAGATAAATTTGTGCTTGTCAATTTGCCTGAAAAGACAAACAAGAAATTATTGTTTTATTAAACGTACGCACTACATTTTAAATTTTTATTAAAATTTGCTTATTTTTCTGTTTCTTTTTCATGCGTTCCTATGCTTTTGAGAACATTATTGTCTTGTTCTTTTGCTTTCGATTAATTTTTTTTTTTTTTTTTTTGAATACCAATTTTCGATCGTAACGTAAATGAATGTGAAGACGTAATCGAAACGCAGAATAGGGGCGATTATTTGTATGTATATTTTTATTAATGTTGTTATCTATTATTCAATCTTTAGCACTTTATAAATAAAAAAAGTGTATTTTGTGTGAAAGAAACATTAATTGTTAAACATTGTTTAACATTGTTAAACGTAAAATTAAAATAATTTTAAATAAACTATTTTTTAGTGTTTAGGAAAATAAACGTTTATAAGAAAAAAATTTATAATATTTTTATTGTGGATAATTATTACAATTATTTTGTATTTTTTGTACATACTTACATATGTAACTTTTAAGATATTTTTATTGTCTGAATTTCTAATTCTAGTTATTTGCTTTGATTTACTGTCGTCACTTTTAATGACTGTCATGTAATCGTTAGATGTAAATAAAAATAAAAAAAATTTTAAATTCTTAAAATTAATTTTAATAGTTGTTGTTTTAATAACGTTAAAATGCCTGTAAGAAATGTTTATGTCTTTATTTCAACACTTGAAAAATGCGAAACAAAAATAGCTTTTATCCATCTAGGCTTAAGCAATAGGGTTTTCCAAAAAGATTTTTCATTTTGATATCTGAAAAACGGATATTTTGAAGCAATATCATCGGATGTTTATTTAATTTTAAAGAAGAGAGTATGTCATTAACCCATTTGGATCCAAACATAAACCAGAAGGAAATTTAATAAAATATCTTTATTCCAGTAACTATTAGAAGCTGCTTAAACATTCTACAGAAAGAAATAAAAAAAATCTTGGAAAAAAATGGCTGTTCCCAAATGCAAGCAAAGGGCTCTTATTAGAGCTGCAAAAAATCGATAGTACTAAAATGCACAATATTAGTTGTAAATAAAGCAAAAAGTTTTTAGAGAATTATCTTAATAAGAAGAATCTATGACAATTATGTGTGAAGCAAAATATTGGCCAAATGCTTGCCACGGCTGCGGTGACATACCTTTATTCGTCGGTCCATATTTTCCATGACTCGGAGACATAATTGAGGTTCAATGTCGTTAATGTGCTGAATTATCCCATCGTTCGCTCTTGAATTATTCTTGGCTTATTGACATACACATTTTCTTTTAAATATCCCCTAAGAAAAAAGTCCAACGGTGTCAAATCACATGATCGTGGCGAAGTGGGCGAGCATGCACAAGTGTTTCCACTTTTTCTACAGACTCGGTTTACTGAAGTTTGCGCATAATTCTCCCTATTGTGGACACGTTTAGTCGATTATGCTGACCAAATAAAAAAAAAAAAAAAACACTAAATGCATTTTGATTTGAACGCCCATTTTGTTAAACACTGAAACAAAGAAATATCAGATTGAGTTGGGCAAAAAATTTGACGTTAAGGTGTGACTCTCAATTAATATCGAGCATTATGGTTGGATCAACTTTTATTTATTTGTTTTATTTGAATTAAACTTACGTAACTGAAAAAAAGCACCCGATATTATAAGTTATTAAAAAATACGTGTTATAGAAAATCAGAAGTAATTTCGGTCCAGTAAAGTTTTTAGAGTTTAATAAACATCGATCTATAATTGACCGAATGAAAAAAAATCGGACGGAATTAATTTTAAAAAAGGTCAGTATTTCCTCAGGTAGACAGCGAAAGTAATTGCTTGGACGAGCAGCCGGTTTGTAAGGAATCTAGAAGGAACGTAATTCAATTTTTTTTTTTAAATTTTAGTAAAATTGACTACAGCCGAGATATAGTTGACTGCAGTTACAGCAATTTATGATTTAAGTTCGTTTAACTTTGAATGTCCCTATTACATTTCTATTTATTTACCGAAGTGTTTATTTTCTTTTGTTGTAACACTTAAATATGTCGCCCGTAAGAAATATTAACAACTTCGTATAATATTTAATTACAATACGAATTAAAAATTTATGACTGAAATCATTTGTTATAAAACTGCTATATTACTTTTTAACATTTATTCCAATTATATTGTGTATGAACCAGCTAAAGATTTTATCATTAAATAATTTTAGCCTCAAACGAAATTTATAATCAATAGTCATTAGGGAATAAATTAATAAGAAACTCGTAAGAATATTGTAAAAGAAGGGCTTTAGTTAATTGTTTTGATTTATAATCTTAGTTATGTAGTTATCTTTGTTTAAACAAGTACGTACAATAAATGCCAGATGGTTGTTCATAAAATAATATGAATTGTTTGCTATAGCACTGCTTAAGCGATATCAAATGATATCGGGTGGGCCATTTATCGGTTTAAATTTGAACCAGCGGTTAATTCGAATCCTACAATACTTATGTCGTTCTATTCTGTCACAAAATTCAGTATATTATCTCCACTGAACGAAAAAAATGGGTTAGCGCTTGAGCAACGTTGGTATTTATTTTAAATTTATTTATTTATTTTAAATAAAAACATGTGCTGTGTCCACTTCCTTGCAGAATATAATCTAGATTCGTTAATTAATAAACATTTTGAGCACTCTACATCCAGTAGTTTAGTTTAAACAAAAAATTAATACAGGCAATTTGACGTACACAATCGAAGTTAATTTCAATGGTTTATTTAGTTAGTTAGGTCAGGCCATGCGTAATCTAGTTAAGTCATCTCAACAGATATACGTACATATATACATACTTGACATCACCTTTTGTATGAATATAAAAATAAAACTACGAGGTGGATGCCATCTTTGCCTACATTCTGATAATTTTAAAGGATAATTTTAAAGGAGTGTTTAGTGGAATGATGCTTAGGAAATGATATTAAGAAAGTTATTTTTTATGGTTATTTTGAAAGTTTTTCGAAAAAAGGTCAGTAAAAAAAATTATTTTAAACGGTAAATAAAGAGTTTGAATAAAACCAAAAGTTTTGTTTTACCATTATTAAATAACACTAATTTTGGGAGTTTTAATTTTCAGCCAGAAAACAACAATTATTATTTTTATGGAAAAATACAAACTTCTTTTAAGAGTTTAATTGGAACACTTTTTGAGTTTAATTTAGTGACAGAAAAATCAGAATTTTTTTTGCCAGTTTATATTCTACTACCAGGTTTCGTACTGTCTACCAGATTCGTATTTTTAATAACATACATATATCGCATTTTGGAAGGTAAGTATCTACTGTTTAATCTCACTTAGACATTGAATAAAACAGTTTTTTTTTTTGCTCTGACTGCCCACCAAGGTTTTTTCTGAATATATTCCATCGATCTCAACGTGCGCATGATGACTTATGCGGTTAAGAAGTGATGACTCTGACATGGAAAAGAAAAAAAGCCCAGATCAGCCAAAAATATTCGGAGATGAAAAATTGAAGGCATTACACTATGAAGTTTCTTTTCAAAACTTAAAAAGCCACACAATCAAAACATTTCCAAGCAGCAGGATTCATAAAAAAGCACGAGTTATGCTGAGAGACGTTGGAAGAAGAGATATCATGTCCGAAGTATTGCTGGAAAGTGATAAAAAAGTTTTTGCAGTTTCAATCATTACTGGCGATAAAAACTAGATCTATTACGATAAATCTTACTTCAAGCCTTGGCCAAAAACTCGAAGCCGTTATATTCCACTATGACAAAGCACACGCAGATGTTGCAAGACCAGTTAGAACTATTTAGAAAATAATCATAGCCATTTTATAGTCCAGATCTTGCTCGTCCGACTACCATTTGATTAGTTCTTGGCATCAAATTAGCAGTCTTTTGTCATGAATTGCTATGTGAATGGTCATATTCACAACAAAAGGCTAAAGTTTGCCAAAAATCCCGTTTTTTAAAGTTATACACTCAAAAAGAACCTGAGTAATAAAAGTTAAAGGAACTCATTATATTTATCCTTTTACTTCGAGAGAAAGTAACTAAAAATGCAAAAAGTTCACATCTACACATCGAATAAAAAATAATCAATTTTGGTTAGAAATAACCAAAACGGCAACACTGGTAATAATATAATAATAATCATAACATTCCTTCTCGCAGCCAATGAGCTGCAGCCTGTTCTAATAAGTTTAACACCAGAACGTCAAATATGTTAGAGTAGTTTTCCATAACAGTAAGACGCCTTTTGCACGTTCAAAGTACTTTGCAAAGTACTTTGACAAACTCTTACATTTTCTTTTAAACTTTGTTTCGCTTCTGAACGTTCAAATTTTCCGTTGGCAAATTTTGTTTCATTTTATCTGGTCGTTCTATTTTTTATATAACAAACTTCACTGTACGATATAAAAAATAAAAGAAAATTTCAAATAAAACGTATAACTACGGACGAAGAACAAAGCAACTTTGCGAGTACATCAAAGTGTGTACTCACCCCCTCTCTTTTTTTTCTTCTCCCTTACAAACTCAAGACTTTGCAAAAGGCGTCTGATACTCATAGCCAAGTTACTTGGCGAGTGTTATGAGGTGATATCACTGTAGAATTTATTCTCTTTTTCAGTTGGTTTGGCTGGGCTAAAAATGAGGACATTTTATTTGGTAAGCGGGAGTCTTACCAAGCATACCACAGCGGTACTCAGGTGTTACAATAAATAAATACGTTGTAGTCCTATATTTTAAAAACAATGTTTAACAAATAAAAAAAAAAAATTATTGATTCTTTTCATTGAGATATTTATGTATATTTGCGCTTTTTTCAAGTTGCATTTTAATTTAAAAAATACTTTACATTTTTGCGCGAAAAAAGTATCTTAAAGTATAAAAGTAAATTTCTACACTTAATTAAGACTAAAACGTTTACATATTTTAAATATTTGAATTATTTCTTTCAAAATTGTTTGCATATTAATTTTTATACGAAAACTTTTAAAAGCTAAATTTAAAAGTAAAAAAAAATTATTCAAAAATTTAACGAATACCAATAAGAGCCCACTAACCCCTAAAATAAAATAATAATTCATTAAATTATTTAAATACCACACACTGGGTTTTCGTGATAAAAATAAATAAAACTTTCAAATGTAACCAAATTTCAAGCTAATTATACCATACATACCCTACATACGCATTGGCAATTTTCATGGCAAAATTTTTAAAACTAAAAATGCAGATTCAATAATAGGACATCCTATTGGTCGGATATGTTGTATGCACTCCTTTTGGCCACAATCAATTTTTCCTAATTAGTGATAATTTCATAAATATTTTCATATTTTTATTTGGTTGTGGCAAATAATAAATTAATTCATTATGAAGCAAATAAACGAAAAATTTTGTTTAAATATTTTATATTGTTGCAGAATGGAAAATATTTTTTTATTTTTTAATTCATTATCATTTGTATTTCAGAGAAAAAGCGAAATAATATTATCTCTTAAATACTTAGAACAAAGGGAAAATAACAATAATTTTTTTTTATTGTATTAATAACTATGAACAGGGAAACCAGAAATATGCAATTGCATGTTTTTCTCATGCAACCAATCAAGTCGGATGTATGGTATTTACCCGTTTCATGAATTCTTATAAACTTTGGCATCGATTTGTTAGTGCATCTTTTGCTCATAACAGCATTTTTTGCACATATCAGTTATCAGAGCAAGTTATCGCCATTTTTTTGTCTCGTATTTAAAGAGCTTTTTAAATCATTTTAACAGTGAAATATTTTTACAGTGAAAACAAATTTTTGTCTTTTTTTAATTATGTACCAATTAAATTTTTTACGCGGACTACATATCAATTAAGTTTATTACCGTTTAACAGGCGGATATGTTCCGCAAACCGAATACGAGTAAAGTTGAGATCAAGTGAAATTTCAAAGGCAAATACATTTTAATTGCGACAATTATTTTAAAGTTTTAATAATCAAAGAAGTCATCTTAAACGAATTAACAAAAAAAAAAAAAAATTATAGTCTTATCAAATTTGAATTTATAGCAATGTGATGTTTCATTCGATTTCAATTTCGCTTGATCTACTTGTGTTAGTAAAGTATCAAGCCAAAATTCTTAATTTGGCAACTCTTTGCATGCCAAAACCATATAGGTGTCTGACACCAAACTAACTCAGGTTACATGTATTGCTAATGCGAACGTATTGCAAATCAACACGAAAATGTAAACAAAGCTATATAGAGTTGAAATTTTTAAAGAAATGTATCCAGACCAAGATATGTATCCAACGCTTAAAATTGTGAAAAGTTCTATGAAGATTTTAGCATATTAAACAGTGCGTAAATGCCAATAGATGAATTAATAATTGTTGATATAAAACGTAAGCTAGTTTTGAATGCTGCAAACTTCGATTTCATTGAAAATTTATTTAAAAAACTGTATATTATAATGTTACGTTTTAACCTTTTTAAAACGTTTGAGTTCTATTTAATTGCGTTAAATTCAATAAACAATACATATGTTGTTGTTTTACTTTATGCACTTACTTATTTCCACACTTTAACGGTATACAATTATAACTATACAGTCTTCAACTTACTTATCTTACACTTAATATTCGCTTAATACACAATTACTCAACACTTCTATTTACGTCTTAACACGACTTGACTTTTGACTGCAAAACGATAACTAAACTGCTATTCGCGATGTGCCACCTTTTATAACAAATCATCATCAACATCGAGTATTCTTGTAGTTAATACAGAAGGTAATAAAATCATGATATACAAAAAGGTATCAAGCTGCCAATAAAGTTAAACATGCAAGTGGTAGCACTCTTAATAGCATAGACAATTAGGTTAGTCTTGATACAAACCAATAAATTCAATAGCTAAGAACACCACTGTACTTATTTAGTGTATCGTTCTTTATGAATTGTTTATTTTTGTAACAATAATATAAGAGTTGAGCAGAATGCCATATCAACTGAGACGGTTCAGAATACTGGCAGGATGGATGATTGTAATATAAAGTTGAATTTTAAAACTAAGCTAAAACAGATTATGCAAAAACAAAGTAATTTTACTACATTAAAATGTATATGCCAACATCTAATAAACGATCTTAGAGCATATTCTTCAAATCTTGTTTTAAAATATGACCTTAAGGAGTTGTTGTTTTTGAAATATGTCCCTATTATATCAGTGGACATTGACATTTTCAATGTACAAATAATTGCTTAGATGTAATAGACAACGTTTTACATTTGAAAATTTAATTCAATAGTTTGTTATTTATTCAACAATAAATAGATATCTACATATAAAAAAATTTTGCTTTATTTTACCAAACATTTTAGAAGTTAAAGTACAATTTTTGGTTTTTATTCCGTTGTATTGTTTTTTGATTGTTAAGATATGGAAATGTTGAATAAACCTTTTTTTCTATTAGTAAAGAAGACATTTTATTTTCATTGTTTTATTTTTTAATCATATTTTCGGATTCTTACTGCATATTTTATGTGCTTTTTTAAAGCACATTTCTGGTTTCCCTGATTATTAATATGCATTTGCATAATAAAGTTTAAATTTTAAATGTACAAATGATTATAGACATGGTAGTCGGTTAAGTCTGACTAGTAGATAAGTTGATCTCTTAGTCTTTCTCCCGTCTTTTTTATATGACGGGATTTTAACTTCTGTTACGAAAATAAAAATGCCTAAAACAAAAACACACATCAGCACCTTTAGAACTGCATTGTGGGATTTTACTATATTCGGTAATTATGTGTCACCCCGCACTTATTCGCATTATCTGGCAGCACTACCAATCCGACCATCTTTACGTTACATTTGAATAAACGGATATCAAATAGATGATATGAGACATATCCGGCTGCTTTAGCTACACATCAGCTAGTATCGTTTTGCTGTCATAAAGTCGTACTTCACGAATATTAACATTATTGTATTAAGATAAGCTGTATAAAAGTTAAAGCGTAAACAACAAGGAATTGGTGTTTAACGCGATTTAAACGAATTCAAAGGTTTTAAAAACGTTAAAAAGTAACAATAAGGTTCGGCAGCAATTAAAGTAAAGGATTTTCGTGAGCCCTATAGAACTTACTAAGGGGCGAAATGAAAATTAACTGTCGTACTTTGCGCACTTTTTGACATTTATGATCGGTATGCTCTGGAACATAATCATAAATAAATTGTCACTTTAACAACGCTACCAAATTATCCAGATTTACTTTAAAAATCAGCCATTAATTCGCGCAATTTATAGACACAAGATTGTGTTCTGTGATGCGGCTTCTTTTTGGCTTAACGGACTTACGAATAAACTAAATTGCCGTACATGGAGTGAAACCAGTTCACAAAAGCCCCTGTAGCTATTATTGCTTCTAGAAAAATAAGAAGTTTATTGCGATTTACATGTGGTGGCATCATTGGACCTTGGATCGTTGTTTCTTTACCGCAACCATTGACTTTTTAAAATCAAAATTTTTCGATAAGTTAATTTCGAAAAATTAATCTGTCGATTGATCAATAAGTAAAATTGTCAATTAGTCAGTAAGCAAGGCAGTAGAGCAGCAGGCGAGAATGTCATACCAACTGAGATTCGACAAGTTGACTGCAGCTGAACTTCTAAGACACCATATCACATAAGTCTGAGAAAAGGACATACTGCCTTCACAATAACTGGAGGGGAATTACTCTTCTTAACCCTATACACAAGATACTCATAGTTATAATACAGGGAAGAATTCCAAGCAAAATAGATAACAATCCGCTAGATATCACAGTGATTTTCCGGACAAATAAGAGCTACATAGCTCAATACCCTGCGCATCAGTGGATAGCATACTCTTCAGTATCTACTATTGTACCCCAGAAAAAAGCTTAGAATAAGAGCTATGTACGAGGATGATAAACTCTCAGCTTTTTTACCAACCAACGTCGGTGTAAAGCAAGCAATATACACCATCGTGGTACATGACGTCATGAACGAAGTTTTTTATAGATAAGGGGAATTATATGGAGTCTCTCACACACACTTAAGGATTTGATTTTGCGGGTGATATCTGTCTTTACTCGCGCAAGATCTCCAACATTCAAGCTAAATTAGAAGATCTATAGAGATTAACGCCTAATGCTGGTCTGGAGATAAAAATCAAGAAAAGCAAAATCATGAGAATTAACAACATTAGGCCAAATAATATCATGCTACATAGCCAACCAATGGAATACGTAAATTGCTTTTGCTAAGCAGTATAGTGATAATCAACTGCGGTGCAGAAACAGACGTAAACAATAGGCTCAATAAAGGCATTTGGGCGACTACATTCAATATTGAGCAACTTACAAATATTCAGACGAACCAAAACATGTGTAAAGTCATATGTTGTACGGCAGTGAAGCTTGGCTAATGTCGAACACCATTATGCAAAAGCTACAGGTATTCATCAACGAGAACCTCAGAATCATATGCAGAATATTCTCGCCTAACAATGAGGAACCCTTAATTTAACTAATAAAACATATAAAATGTGCAGACCATCAGAAACAAGCTATAGTGGAATTAACAGGCTTCAAAAAGCCATGGTGGTTCAAAAAACACCTAGAGACGCACACTACTCCAAGACTTGATGATGTAACCTTACATTGGAAGATTCAAAAACAACAGTAGCAAGCCGAGAAAGATGGTTATACTTTTTGGAAGCCATAAGCTTCCAAGAAAGGTAATGGAAAAAAATTAAAAGCGAAGCAATTTGTTACTTTTATAATGACGATTTTTTACAATATCGTTCCTTTCTTTTCCTGTCCTAATTAAAAAAAAATATATTGTTTGCGCGCAGTGAACTACCATGTTATCGAACCACTAACCAAACCCATAGCCGAAATATAATAATAAATTGCTTAATCCAGTTAAAATATTAAAATGCTTATACTATAATATAGGGTGTTTTCTTGGTTGCATGCGACAGCCGAGAATGCCAAAATGTGTTGACATTTCTGTTCAGTAAAGTTTGGCAAGTCATAATGAATCGTTTAACGCTAGAACATAGTTTCTAAATTTTGAAAATTTACTTTGCAAAAAAACCGGTTCCCGAAGTTCATATAGTACTTCGTTCAAAGAATTGTGTTTAGTGATGAAGCTCCTTTCTGGTTAAATGGCTACGTTATTAAGCAAAATTGCCATATTTGGTGCGAAGGCAATCCTCATGCTTTTAACGAATCGCCATTACATCCATTACAATTGACTGTTTGGTGCGATTTACACACTGGCGGCATTATCGGTTCTTATTTCTTTCGATATAAGCAAGGAGCCACCATTAGGGTGAATGGCGAGCTCTACCGAGCAATGATAAATGAATTTGTGTTTCAAAAAGACTATCATCTTATCGTCAACGACATTTGATTTCAACAAGACGTCGCAACCTTCTATAAAGCTCGCTTAACAATCGATTTATTGCAAAATCAATTTGCTTCCAGAAATAGTCCTATTAGTGCCGCTATCGTTAAAAATGTCATTGGCTTATGCCGACATACCAGCAACTCTTGAAGCATGGAAAGCCAATATTCAAGCCACCATTGACTCCATATGGCCAGATTTATTGGAAAAAGTAGTCTAAAATTTAACTGATTGAATGGGCTATGTAACTCGTAGTCACGGCGGACTTATAGCAGAAATCATATTTGGAAAACAAATGCCATGAAATTATATACCAGATTATAATAAACAAATGCATTCCAATAATAAAGCACCCTATTTATATATATATTTTTTTTTAATTCAGTCCTTTATTAAGATACAAACTTTTTATTCGTACAAATCTATTTGTGTGTAATTAAAAAAGACTTAACAATAACTACCAGCTTCAATTACAATTAAAAATTATTCACTGTAGCCATTTTTGAATACAATAAAAAAATTTTTTCATTGTCAAATCCACCAAAAAACAAACCATTCAAATTCACTTCGACATCATCATAAAGATCATAAATTAGAATTGAATGACTCGTTATGAGTCGTTACCAAATGTCAATAATTCTTTGACTCTTTAAGGTTTTCAAAAGTTAAGAGCTTTTTTCACACACAACACCAACAAAATAAAAAAATATCTTAATAGAATCATAGATGTGTGCTATACCCTACACCACCGTAAACAGTCAAGGTATCTATATTACATTTGTGTTTATGGTTGTAACATGTAAAAATAAAAGTTCGACACCAGCACTGGTCCTGAAGCAGTGTTCTTTAACACTTATGCGTCCATTAGCCAACCTTTTCAGTGCGTCATATCGCGCCGGTTTTTTTCCGTCCTGCTGGAAGGTTGCTAATGTAACGCCAATAAGTCCACCAACCCTGAAAACTGTCTGAACCCTGAAGCAGTCTGTTCGTCACTCTCCAAGGTTATGGAATGTACGGTTAATCATCACCTTGTGAAATACTTGAAGTCCAACAATTTGCTAAGCGATCGTCAACACGGCTTCCGCAAGGGCCGTTCTGCTGGCAGTACTCTCTGAAAGGTGGAGTAAATCCATTTATGGTTTGGTGAGAGCAAAGTTGTGGCTCTGGATATTTCCAAAGCGTTTAGCATGAGGCACTATTATCAAAAATTACTGCCTTTGGTGTTGGAAGTCACTTCTCTCGATTTATATCGAGCTTTCTCAGAGATTGTTCTATAAGTGGTTATAGATTGGGTTTTAATATTTCTTAATAACTTTCTTCTTCTCACTTCCAATCCTATCTACTCTTTCGCAGACGATGTCATTTGTGTTCTTTTGATCGTAGGCCGAGCCTTCTCGAGACTTGGGCGAAAAGGAATGACACATTCACAAGCGACTTTGCAAAAATCTCCGAGTGGGGTCGTGCGGATCGGGTTGATTTTAACGCGCAAAACCCAATGTTGTTTTCTAACATACAGACGTGGTGTTGTATTGTCATCTATGCCAACGGGTAATGTGGTTATTGGGGAATCAGATGCTCTTGATGTTCTGGACATGAATTCACTGTGACGTTCGATGGAATGATCACATATTTCAAGTGTCGCGAGAAGCATTCAAGTGGCTAGGTTGTTTAAGGCGGTGCAAGAAATACTTCACTCCATCTGATCTCATTAATATTTACAAGATCTAAGTATATCGGAGCCAAAAATCTATTTTGGAGCTTCACGACCGTGTACAGGATGTAGGGTAGCCAACTCTATTGATGCGTTAAAGCATCGTCGCAATGTGGCGTGTGTTTCATTGTTCTATCGGTACTATAACGGAATGTGTTCTAATGAAATAAGCGATTTAATTCCTGAAAATCACATATTTTCTTCTAATACTCGTTTTTCCCGTAGAGCACATCTCTTTGTAGTTGATTGCCCAATGAATCGCACAACGCATTATAGGGAGAATTCGTTCTTCAGTCGCACAGTTAGTTTGCAGATTAGTCTTCCAGCGAAACTTTCTCCTGTCACTTACGATAGGAATAAATTCGAATCAAATGTACATAAACACTACTCCTCTTCATAATATATTTGCCTAGTACCAGCACAATGCCCTGCATACGTAGGGGTCATCCCCTGAGTGCTGGTCTCAAGTTAAAAAACACTTCAGGCTAGTGAGGTAATTTTTGAGTTTTTAATTTTATGTTTTTGTAAATGTATAAATTTTTTACATCGTTTGAAATAGAGCCTTAAAATCAGCCATTTTTTTTAATATTTGGACCCTAAGTAGTGGGTTCAGCAAGGTTAAGCGAAGTTTTTTTTTTCCTAAAAATACAAACATTCTAGCAACTATTGGTGAAAAAAATCTTACTCATATATGCTACTTTTAAAAATAAATTGATTTACGTTTATAGATACATGAAATACATATTGTTACGAAAATGAAAATGCTAGACAAAATTCACCACATTAAAGACTTATTATGAGCTTTTAGCTATATAAATTTATTGGCTTGTGTCAAGGCTAAAATTAAACTGCTAAAATTACCTGTACTAATTAAAAGTCCTACCATTCGCATGGAGTTGCCAGTTCAATTACTTTTTGTGTTTATTAAAGTTACCTTAGACAATTTGAATTAACGTAGAAAAATCGAAGATTCGTGTCTGTACTAGAACATTCGAAACTAATGATGAAATACTATAAAAAGATGGCGCATTGCGGCTGATGAGTTAGTAATTATTTGGCTGCCAATTAGAAAAGTCGCGTAAATAAAAAGTGTTGTATAAGCGAGTTTGCTGTATTCAGACAAAGTGCCGAAAAGTTGTAGTGCAGTGAATAAAAAAGAGACGAACTGTTAAAAACAACAACAAAGTAGAGTTTTATTTTATTTTAGCGCAATATAAACGAACTCAAACCTTTTAAAAAGGTTAAAACGTAACAATATGTATTAAAACTACTTTCTGTAAATTATAACACAGTATTTTTATGAACCATGTAGGCATTTTGGGCTTTGATGGCAGCTCTGGTCATTTATCTTATAAGCTGGCTTTTCATGAAGCAAATGCCCTTGACTCGTAAATGTTTATCACATCCATTGTACCAATTAAATTGATCTGTGATAACAAAGTTGTATGGCAAAATCCTCTACCAGTATCATCGAGATATTGTAGAATTCACGAATGAATCTACTATTGTTTCCAAAAATGAAAAGGAAAGAGTGAATAAGAAAATGAAAAACTTAAACCTTTTCTTATGGAAAACGATGCGAGTAAGTCGCAAGTTAATACTTTCGATGATTAGTGGAAAAGTATGCAACGCCATCACAGAAACAGATAATAATTTTCCGCAAGAACCGCTGAGCTTATTAATATTTAAACAAGATCTAGAAAATCTTCAATAACATGATGATGATGAAGACGATAACTATGATGGTGATGACGATAATGATGATGTTGCTGATGATGTAGATGATGGGCAATGATAGTCATAAGACTTTTTCATATACTATGATTACTTTTATTATGAAAAAATAAAAGTAAAAAAGAAAAGAACTCTAAAAATTTCTCCTAAATTATTCATTAAAACTATTTATTTATAAATTTCTAACTAAAATAGATCGAAATCCATTGAATTTAGTTCTCGAGAAAGGCTCCCCGAATTAATTCCCACTTTAAGCATCAAAAACTCCACTGTTCTATGTACTGTGCGCTATGTACTATGAGTGAGATGTGTACTATGGGCTGCTAAAGCAGACTGCAATTACTTTTATTGCATTATGAGAAAAACGGCCTAAATACAAAAATAGACTTGATTAAGTTAATCTTTTGCGTGACAAATGTCGCAAAAATTGCCAAACGATTGTCAGAAACGCTCATATTCAGCACCAGCCGTATTCTCCGAACATTGTTAGTTCCTCTGAGTATTGGCTGTTTTGACGGATACAATATCTTTTAGCATTACACTGAATCACTTCTTTTCAAGAAATATGTAATCGCCTCAAAAAATTTTAATAATTAGCTAAAAATAACGGACCAAATTAATTTGTACTCCAATACGTAAATTATTGTTATTTTGGTTGTAAGTAATCTATGGAAACCTTTAAATTAATAACCCACCCAGATTTAAAACTAGTGAGTTTAATTGGGTTACCTAGTGGGTTGCCAACCCTGCTCGCTATTGGCAAGTGTGAGATAGTTATTGTCGAGGAAATACAATGGTAAGTCAGGGTTACTATAAAAATTATGCACTTTTGCCTTATATTGCCAACCTTAATTAAAGAACGGTCTATTTTTGTTCATTACACTCATAACGATCTCATGGGAAGAATATTGCGACCGGAGTGTATTTTAGGGTACCAAAAAGTTTGGCTTGACCGGCTAAGTTTTCTTATTTGTCTCTCTTTTTTATATTTTCATTTTATAAAACTGCTTTTAAACAAAGAAATTGAATGGCCATTTAAATACGAAGAGCGGCAATAGCCACCAGCCATCTATAGCCGAGCCTTGATTTTCTCGCCATTCAATATCTACTGTAGTCGTGTGTAAAACCGCCTCCTTTCAGGCAATTCAATTCATAAGTGTCAACAATTGTTTAAAGTTCTGGCGTTTATTGCAGTTATTGTTGTTGATGTTGTTATTGTTGTTTTATTGCTGCTATTGTGTTGCTTTAGGGTGTTGCAAAACGCGAATTATAAATAATAATCAACAAAATCAACCAACAAAAAAAGTCGAGAGATGTGATCTCTGCACACGTTTTGGGCCAGAATTGTTTATTTTTTACTTTTAATTTTTCCATGAATCCCATGGCATGAAAATAGGCAAACAAACGTTTTAAAACGGTATGTATTGAAAAGTTCTTAAAATTTTAGGCCTTTACTGTTGTCTTTGTTGCAAAGTTTCGAAAAAAATATATATATAGTAACTGCGTAAGTGATTTTTGTTTCGTACGAATGCTGCCATTCGCTGCTCATATTATAAACCACCATCACCACCAAATAAGTCAGCCTTTCAATTTCGAGTTGAATTCAAAGTTACAATTCATTCAATAGAAAAAATGATTTCGAAAAAAAAAACAAATACGCAGTCTAAATTAAAAAAAAAAAAAAAAAACTGAATAGTTGGTATACATTTTTGTTTTGGTTTAGTTGGTTTGAAATAATTTTGTGGTTGATCTAACTGATTGACAGTTTTAGTTGGGCATAATCGACATTAAAATGCTCTATACATACATATACATTGACTCACTGATAGAGATCGATAGAGGACAATGAAATACAATTTATTTTGAAACTATAATCTTTATTTGCATCAAAGTCATAATCTGTGAGATTTCTGTTCAGTAAGTAAATGAAATGGAAGACTTTTTTTAAAATTAGCACAGTTTGTACTTAAGAAAATTGATTATTATTATTTTTTTAAAATTGCTATATTTGATATTGGGTATTTTTTGTAAGTTTGAGTTGGCAACACTGCTTTGTTTAACAACCGATTTAACAGCTGATAGTTGTTTTTTGCTTACAGATCAGGCACTATTGCAGAACCCTGCGACCCATAGAATATATTGCACCCATTCCAATCTATAGTTTGTTTAGCATATCTGCTACCTTTCTAATGAACACCATCAGATCTAAGACCATAATGATGGATATGTTACCCAGTGATACCCTATGTCTACGTAAACATTTCCATCTAAACTTATCAAGAACCCCCTATTCACACCATATGTGTTCCGCTGTCTCTGATGCCTGTGAGCACACTCTCCAAATATCCACATGTGACAGCCATCCTATTCAGATGCACTCGCAGTCTACAGTGGCCTGTAAGAAACCATGCGAGGAGTTTTAAGTCCGGCCTGCCATACTTGAAAACGCAAATTGTAGACTGATCGCCACCCTAGAGCGGCCAAGCCCCCTTTGAGCATTTTAGTGTTCCAACCATCTGGCAAATTCCTTATCCTTGTAAAGGTTGAGGATGGTAGTAAGTGGTGTTGCACAGTAAGGTTGCGCACCTATATAGCGTGTCATGAAACCTTTTCTAGCCGATGCATCCGTTGTTTCATTACCATTTATCCCACGGTGTCCAGGTACCCATCATAACTGAACCATATTTCTAAGCGAAAGGTTTTGCAACGTATCTAGTCTAGTGTCCTTAAGGCAGCTTGGCTGTCAGAGAATATAATAATGGCCATGATTTCAACCTGAAAGTTTCGGTTGGGTCCATGAATACCATCACCGACACAGTCATTCACATACGAACTAAGGCCCCATTAGACCAACAATCCCGGTTCGGCAATTCAACCCTGAGTCTCCTGCCAAAGCACAGATCCAAAAGTGTAACATCCTGGACCTAAGATGGTTCTCTGACCACACTACGGAGAATGGACAGATTTTTCGACGCAGCTCGAGATCCCTTGGCAAACAAATTTGCCACCGAACATGCCGCCACCCTCATCACATAGATGTGAAGCGGTGTGAAACCATTCAAGGCCTCCAAGGATGCTGTTGGGCACGTTCTCATTGCAGTTATACCGAAGCAGGCGAGGTCGTAGCTCCCTCAGCTTTTTTCCACCAAGCTATAGACGCTTAGCGATTATGAGCCAAATAATAGCTATATATGTCCATAATGTCATTCTCGGTGAAAGACATCATGGAGAAGCGACTTGCCCAGAGGGCACTTACAATTGATTTACTTTTAATGAAAAGTAAAATCACGTAATGGTTCAATAGATTGGCTACCAAGATCATGTGATTTGACGCCATTGAATTATTTTCTTTGGGGTTATGTCTGCGTCGATGAACCAGAAAATTGAACAAATACGGCCGCATATGCTGCGAAAAATTTGTGTTTCAGACTGCACCTTGTACGCGCCAGCCGTGGCGACCACATTGCCGAAGTCATATTGATACATTAATATCGTAAACATATTTTTTTATTTTATTATGATTTAAACTTGTGTAACTGTAAAATAAACACCCGACACATAGTTTAATTATAACGTTTGCATTGATTCGCAGATTTATTATATTTTTTTGGGTTACTTGCACCAGCAAAAACTCAATAGATCCTCACTATCTGTGGTAGCTTAAAATACAGAAATAAGAAAAAACCATTTGGGCTTGATTTTTTTAATCTTTACAAGGCCATTATATCGTTGGTGGTGGTGGCAACAGTTTTTTTTTTACTTTAAAATGATTTGTTATTGCAGCAGTCACTAAAATTGTGTGATATTTTGAGTATTGCAAAAGGATATGATATTTGCAATACTAGTGCAACTTTGAAACCTGTTTTTATTAATTTCAAGTCTTAAATGATTGACACTTATTTGGTTAAGACTAGGAAAGTAGCTTGTTTTTGTGCAACGAGAATGCTAAGTTATATTCTTACGTTTTTACCTTTTAAAAACGCTTATTAAAGAGTTCGTAGATTGCAGTTTAATAAAATGATTCTTTATTCACAGAGTTTTGTTTTTCACTACTCGTAACCTTTTTACGAGCAACAACAAATTCTATTCTTAATTACACTCTCTCTTTACAACTGTGTAAGCAACAACAATTACTTGACAGATCTATTTATCTAAAGGTCCTCCATGCCGATCGTTCTCATAACTTAAGTACGATCACGACCGTGTCAACCAGAGTTTATCCCCACTTAACTCTGCTTCTTGAGTTATCATTGGATATTTTATGACAATAAATTCTCTCTCCAACTCTTATAACCGTTTACTAAAATTTTCATTTCAGTCCAAGTTAAAATTTCTGGTTTGACACTCTATTTTGTCATTCTTACCAAGGGGAGTCATGGTCGGCCTGGTTTACGTTGGAGTTGTGGGTACCACTAAACTCCGGAGAATATAATTTCATGTTTAAATTTCCCAAATTGTGTAACTTTCCACAGCTGCTCATTTGTCACCTAGTTTGACCAAAAACATTTGGGAAATGCTTCATTTTGTACAACCGTAGAGAAGAATGAATACCAACTTCAACGAAATATTCTAAGTTTAGTGCGTCGTGAAATTATTCTTAACCAAATTTTATATACTGAGTGTAAGGGGCTATTCGAGTACTGTCCTCAATATTAGAATCCTAGCCTTCATGTTTAGAAATTTTGCTACCTAAGTACCAGAATATATCAATATCTTCTATGTGTACATTATCAAGTACCAGCCCGCATAAGTTTGGTCTTATTTGTATTTAATTTCATACCAACCTTTGAGGCATTTCCTGCTAGGCAATATAGATTGAGCAGCACATATTCTTGTATATTCTTGTTGGTATGTCAGAAACGTTCTGCCGAATAACATTTGACATCCCTGTTCACTCAAGTAAGTTCGCCTCTTTATGAATTGCACAAATTATATTTGTGATTTTGCCAGAGGCACGTTTGCCCTTAAGTGCTGCCTAAATTATATATTTGTGTCGAAAGCTCTTTCAAAGTCCACCAAGAGCAAATAGAGGCTTCTGTTGAACCTCAAAGTTTGTTCAATAGCAATACGTAAAATATTTGTGTGGTCAACGCACGCACAATTCGAAACTTAGAAAACCGGCCTTTTCGTTCCGCAGAAGTGGGATGCATTTTTATGTAGGATTATTAAAGCAAAGATTCTGTTAATCGCATTGAGGATCTTAGATCTTCTTTTTTCGGGACTGTTATAATTACGTCTGACTTGCAATTTTTGGGGATTATGCCACTTTCCCATGTATTCCCAATGACTGGGAACAGAGCATCCGTTAATGTTACGAAACCATAACTGAATTGTCATCTTTGTTCCCAAGCGAGGAGTGGGCGACAATGTTCTTACCATTTAACTGTCCAATCACAGCAGCAATGTTGTTATAGTGCCTTTCTCTGACAGATTGGACTAACGGTTTAACGTTCTTTGTATTTCCTTTTTATCATTTGTTTTTTAGATGTTTACGGTGGCTTGTTTCCGCCCAAATCCTATCAACAATCCATACCTGCTACTTAAATTTTCCGAACTCCCACAGACATTTTCACAGCCGAGAGACTATTATTAATATTATCCAGTTAACTTGTACAGTGAAATTCTATAATGCACGAATTTTTAGGATTTAAAGATGCGAGGTGTTAAATTTCACCGCATATTCGCTCGCATACTAAAACTGCTAACTAGAAGGTTGCGAAGCACCACGCCGAGCTTTGACATTCTTTAGACCTCCTGCAAATAATTCGCTGACTTTGATATGACTCATCTGATCATGTAGTTTTTTTTTATAGTTACACATCGTTCTGGAACTCCCTGTTTAAAAGCACGCACATAAATAATCGTTTATTGTATTGATACTAAACGACTCTATGCCGTCTCAATAGCTCAGGTGACTGAATAGATTTTATTTTTTTTTTTTAATTCAATTATTCATATTATTGTTATTGTTGTTGTTATTGTTATTGTTATTTTTGTTTTAAAGTTGTCAAACATTCGTAGAACTTTAAATGGGTAGTGGCGTAGTTTTATTATCTTTTTCAAAACTGTTTTTGCTTATAGCTTTCGTTAACAAAAATCTGTTTTATTTGATTTTAAATAGACGCGCTTTTTAAAAACAGTCGAGTTGTTATTGTTCTTATATATAGTTGTTATGATGGTGTTGCATTGAATTTTGTTTGAATGGTTTTTGCCCACTCCACTCTACTCTGCGTATGGGAATATCTTAAAACATTTTGTCATGAGTCATTTTCGGTTTAAGAGTAAAGTTGTCAATCGTCTATTTATTTTGGTTGTTGTTTCTGTTCTTGCTCCCTCCTCGACCTTTCTTCATATTTTATTTTAATTTGTTTATATAGTCAGTTGTTAATGAAGTTTACACATGTACCCTATGCCATTAGCGGTTGGTTGTGGTTATATGGCGTGTTGGCTTAAACATGTAAAAGTTGCATTTAAAAAAATAGATTCCAAGAGTAACCTGTTATTATACAGATCGTCTTAGTAAGGACCATTAAATTGAACTAATTTTAGTAATTTTAAGGCTAATTCCTTACTTGTTTAGTAAATTGTTCATGTATAGCCCGAAAATGTAGCCCTTTTTCCACTGGATCGAACAATTCCACGAATTGGGTTACATCATAAAGAATCTCAAATCTACAAAATAACAATTTGTAAGTTTGCTTTTTTCTCTAAACTTGACACTACACTTTCTATTGTATAATTTAGCAAGTTTCTGAAATATATTACATTCAATTTAATGTTGTAAAAATGTTGTAAATTTGTGTATAAAAATCGGTATAAGATCGACTTCAGCTAAAATTTGTGTTGATTTCGATTCAAAAATTTTCTTTTAAGCTGTGAAGGGTATCATTAAGTCGGACACCATATATTCATATTACGTTTTTCTACAAATCATTGTTGTGTTTAAAACTGTTGTTGGTGTTGACTTTTGTTTTTATTCTTGTTTTCTTTATAGTCAATAATTCTCTAAGGAATTGTTTAAAAATCAACTGCAAGTAAAAGAACAATAACAATTTTAAAAGCAAAATTAATAAAACACAACAGCAGCAGCAACAGAACATCAATAATAACGAATTGAAACAAATTGGTGATTTTTGCTTTTTTCACGAATAATTGTGGTACAATACTAAGCTCGCACACTTACACATACGCACACATACGTATATGTATACACTCATGGGTAAAGATAACATGACCAAATACCCCGCTTTTGACGGGATTATAACTTAAAAATTGAGTTCTGCTATTTAAAAAAGAATCCCTAATTCCCACTTTTAGAGATTTTGAAATTATCAATTTTTGAAAACTCGTACATCAGAGAGCATTCTAACCTTTTCTATAATGGGAAAGCAAAATATTGTACGAATGTAGATAACTTTTCACAGAATAATGCGACTTTAATAATGTCTTCTAACAAAGTGAAGCTTAAAATGTCACCTTTCAAACAAGCTATAGTGTTGCCTGATACCATCAATATTATCAGAAATATAACATTTTACAGACATCTACCGACAATTTGTAACCGAACTTAATCGAGCACCCAATATTAAATCATGTTGTGTCAAGTCTAAAAAATTAGATTTCAGAAGAAGCTCTGAATGTATATATTTTATTATATGCATAGAATATTTTTGCTTATATTGGGTTTACAAGTTAATAATGTCGATTTTTTTGCTTGATAAATGCATTAATTATAATAACAAAATGAATTGATAGATTATCCAAAGTATTGTCCATCGTTAGCCACTATTTTTTCCAGCTCCGGTTTTGAGGTAAAGAATGAATCAAACCAATTTCTGATACCCTGTTCTGAAGTGAAGCGTATGTCAGTATTGGCGTTCTGCATCAATCGAAACAAATGCTAGTCAGAAGAGGCAAGGTGAGCCAAAACTTCTCATTCACCGTTTTCCACATAGTTTTCGATCGGTCTTGCAACATGTGGCCGAGCGTTATGGAAGATTTGACGGAAGATTTTGGATATTCGATTTCGGCGTTGATTTGCCTGGTTGACCAGGGGTTATCGTAATATATCCATTTTTCATCACTAGTAACAATACTATGCAAAAATGTCTTCTTTTTGTAGCTTTCAAGCATCATTTCTGACATGCAAAATCACCTTTCGATCGGGTAATCCTTCCAATTCCTCATCTTTATACTTTTCGGCTGACCAGGCCTCTCCTTGTCTTTTGTGTTGAAATCACTACTTTAGAATCACGCAAACCATCGTTCACAAGTTTTCTGAGTTTCTGCAAGTTGACCGTAAGCTTCTACCAACAATCGATAACTTTTAGCAACCGTTTTCTTCAAATGAAAGAAGGTTATCCGACTTCCCCTTAAAACATCCTGTTTAGGCACAAAATTCGACATTATTATAGCGATTGAATAAAATATGTGTTTACACTTTGGCGTCTATCGAATGATGTTTACCCTCCAAAATACCATTTTTTCTTTATTGACACAAACCATATTTGATAGTTATGCCATACTATACGTTGTCCAAATCGACATTATTAACTTGTATACCCAACAATTGACTGATTTGGCCGTTTTATACCAAATTTTGAAAGTATCGGGTCCGCCCTCTAACGTCTTTTTTTTCAACTAGTGCTTATTTCGTGAATGGTAACACTTAGCTCATGTCTGATTTGACACATAATTAGTTTTATCCTTCCGCTGAACGTATATGGTTGTGTATGCGCTTGAAAAACGCTGGGAATCTGGGCCTGCGATCGACTTACAGAAGATGCCGATTTTGCTAAAAAAAAATTATCTTTTCAGATGAAGCTCATTTTGATCTTGGCGGGTATGTAAACAAGCAAAATTGTCGCATTTGGGGCACAGAAAACCCGCACGCATACATTGAAAAGCCGATACACGCAAGACGAGTCATTGTTTTGTGCGGATTTTGATCCAGAGGCATAATTGGGCTATTTTTCTTCGAAAATGAGCAAGGAGTGGCCGTTACAGTCAATGGCGATCGTTATCGGGCCATGTTGAACGAATTTTTGTTCACAAAAATTTAAGAGGAGGATATTAGCAACATTTGGTTTCAACAGGACGGCGCTACGTGCCACACAACCGAAGCTACATTCGATGTTTTGCGCCCTGTTTTTGAAGATCGTATTATCAGCCGCAGAGCTGATGTCGTTTGGCCACCTTGGAGCTGCGATTTGACATTATTTGTGGGGTGCCGTCAAAGATAAGTATTACGCCAACAAGCCAGAGACAATTGACGCTTTAAAGGACAATATTCGTGAAGCCATTGGTGAAATACAGCTGCACACAATCGATAATGTGTTTAAAAATTGGACCGATAGTGTAGGCTACTGCATGGCCATCCGAGGAAGCAATTTTAATGAAATTATTTTCCATTATTAACCGGAAGGATTGTACTTTGAAATAAAAAAAGAAATTTGAGAAAATATTCAGTAGTTTTTTTATAGCATTTTCAAAAAAAAAATTATTTGGCGGACCATTTATTTAAGTTAAAGTACATATTATTTAAGACCATAAAAAATGGCCTAAGTTAACTTAGCGCGGTATGGCTTGGATTCTTCGAAAAGTCTTAAGCACAGGTTACTCTCTGCTGTAAAACTAATGAGTGGTACTGGTAATAAAGACAGTAGTTATGTGAAAGCTTTGTATGTGGCAATGAAAGTTTTAAAAACCCACTGAGTAAAGTCTTTTAAAGGTTTCAAATTTCAAATAATTTTAAAATATCGAAGACGATAGCATTGTAAGTTATGATTTTGGTATTTATTTCTTTCTTTTAATTTTATTGAAATTAATAAAAATGATTTACGGTTCAACATACCTCGTAATATTACAATTAATAATATTATGGGCAAGGCGAAATATTATGGGTCCTTAATATTTTGTGCTTCTCAATTGGGTATGGCCAGCACATTCAATTGGTTCGGGTGAACTTCCAGCTTCTAAAGTTTTCTCTTATGGCTTCATAGATGATTGCATTTTTTAAGAACCATGGGGCAATTTTGGTTTGGCGCCTATAAATCCGTTCAATATTTGAACGCCAATGTTAACCGCCGTTCAGAACGTACGCCTAATTATTTCACTTTAGAACGCTGAAGCGTTATTTGGTTGTTTATTCGTACAGGTGGACATGACTCCAGACACAATGTGAATGTTACGTTTGTACAGTTATATAGGGTAAGCAATCTATCGATTTAAATTTGAACCAGCAGTTATTTCAAATCTGGCAATACTTATGTCATTCTATTCTGTCACAAAATTCAGTATATTATCTCCATTGAACGAAATGAATCAATTTACGCTTGAGCAACGTTGAGATTTATTTGAAATTTATCATCATTTTCGGATGAAGCACATTTTGATCTTGTTAGTAAGCCAAATTGTCATATTTGGGGCTTAGAAAACCCAAACGTGGTCTTACAGAAGCCAATGCACCCATTACGGTGACTGTTTGGTGGGGTTTATGGAGCCAAGGCATAATTGGCCCATATTTCATATATCATACTTCGCATCCATTACGGTTAATGGAGACTTCTATCGCACCATGATAACCGATTTTTTTGTGCGCGTTCTTCATGGTATTGATGTGAACGATGTTTGTTTTCAGCAGAATGATACAACTTGCCACACATCTCATGCCACAATCGATGTGTTGCGTCAAACGTTTGATGGCCGTTTATTAGCCGAAATGGTAACGTCAGTTAGCCGCCAAGGAGCTGCGATTTGTCACCGTTAAGCTATTTTCTGTGGGGCGCAATAAAGACAAGTGTTATGCCAACAAACTAGAGATAATTGAGCATTTGTAGGCCTACATTTGTGATGCCTGAAATACCGAGCTGCTTCCAGAGGGTCTACAAGAAAGCTTAATTTAGCTGTATCGTCACCAAATGCAAATCATCTGATATAGGCTAGATCCCAAAATACTTCTTTGTGGTATCCCGACTTCAATAATTTGAACTTTAGTTAGATATTTTCGTATTAGGTTGCACGCTTGCTTCTGAATCTACATTGATCTAGTTTACCCTCGAGACACACTAAAAAGAAAAAAATTGCAACCATTTTTTTCCAAATAGTTAATATCTTAGAATTTACCTTAATAGAAAAAAATGTTTTTATTAAAAAAAAAAAAAAACTAAAAAAGAAATATTTGTTTGTAGCAGATATCAATATTGATTTAATATCTTAATTTAGCGTTTAAAAACGCCATAGTTGGATAATTTTATGTCGTTTTATTGTCTGAAAAAATGAAGCACTTTTTTGCTCATACTTTTTTGTGTTAATTTTTTAAAACATTTAATAGAAAAAATGCTGGTTTTGCCTTTAAAAATTTTTGATATTTCTTTATTTTTGACAAAGAGTTATGGCAAAGAGCAAGCGAAATACCATAATTTTCGACGAAAAAGAAAACGCTCGTGGCATTGAAAAATGGTAAATAAATACATACATATATACATTTCGCTTTTTTCCGTAAGTTGTATTTAAATTCCTGCTTCTTAGACAGAATGTTCTTTGTTCTTTTTGTAAAAACTTTCTGGTCACGTTATTTATACCCGAACACTAAAAATTTATTAACAAATAGACCTGAGATTTAAATGCGAATTTATTTGTTTCTTTTTTATTTCATTAACGAGAATTTCATTTAAATTTTATATTTGTTTTTTTATTATTTTTTAATGCCATTAAAATATCTTAAATACGAATGCAAAAATTTTAAATATTTTAAAAGAGAAAACAAAAATTAATCAACAGATGCATTTTTGATAATTAATGCAGCATTAATTGAATCGGCTACTAAAAGTTAAAACCCTTTGGTAAAAATTCAATATTTATAAAAAAATCGTATAAAAACCTATTTACCGAGTTAAAAGCAGGAGAAAAACAATTGTTTTAAATTATCAAATGGTTAAAGACTATAAAAAATGCTTAATTGCTTATAAAATATACAATATAAATAGTATGTAAAATGGTGTTTTATATCATTGCGTTTCTGAAGCGGTACCCAAAAGTTTAATTTGGAGCAGTAAGGCACCTCCATGATGTAATGCTTATTTATCTAACATAAAAAATAGGAATAGTAAACTGTACAAAAGATATAAGACGTCTGGCTCTCATGCTGATTTTATAAATTACTATTCTTTAAGATCGGAATATATTACTGCCAACAAATATGCATACAACAGATACTTGAAACAGAATGAAAAGGAAAATTAAAATGAATCCAAAAGCACTTTGTAATTCTAAACGCCGTGCTAATGCTTATCCTAAATACTTAATATTCCGTTCTCGCTGTGCTGAGGGTGAGATATCTGCTTGTGATCTATTTGCAAATTTTTTTGCTACTACGTACTCTGATAAATTATTTGACAAACAGACTGCTTATTCTTATAATATTGTTTACACATCAAATATAAATTTATCGTCAATTGGTACTGAGACAGTTTTATCAAACTTAAGGTCATTGCAAGATTCATGTTATCCTGGTCCTGACGTGATACCTAATTGTATCCTTAAAAACTGCTCTGAAGTTCTTTGGTGGTGATTTTGGGCTTACTTAATACACGCATGCGATTACTGATTTCTACTAAATTTAACAAAACACATACCAATAGGTCCCCAGTATCTACTTTGGTGCTATGTGCGTTAGACACCGTTTTTTCGTCATTCGCTCTCTCATTTATTATACAATCCCCGATTATGAAATTAATTACATAAATTTCCTTACAAAATCTAAGAGAAAATCACTCGAATTGTAAATAATTATATTTCTACTACCCTCTGTATTACTTCAAAATCAGTGTCATCTCTAATTTTTATAAAACTTAGTTCAAAAGAGTTTTGCATACTTATTAGCTCTTAATCAAAGTGTCTCTATGATAGATTTAACATTGCAAATTTATTAAATTGACCTCCCAAAAATATGTTGTCAAGTAAAACAAATAAAATAATCGAAATAAAGATAACAAACAAAACAATGGCCGCTCGTTGCATTGACTTTATATGCTTACTGTTAAAAGATGCCGTGCGAACGATAGAATGCAATTAAGTAATACATAGAGAGAACAAAGTAGTCCGAAGTCTCGTGCGATCATAGCATAAGTTTGGTTGAAATCGGTCGACGCATTTGTGCGTGATATGGCGAAATACATATGTGCGAAATCGTCTCCTCCTATCCGCATATTTAACATATTGTTACGTTTTAAACTTTTTAAAGCGTTTGAGTTCGTTTAAATAGCATTAAAATACATTTTTGTTACAGTTTCTTCATTTACTTCACTATAACTTTTATACAGTTTATCTTAATACAACAGCTTAATATTCGTTTATACAGCACTTTTACTTCCGCTTTCACACAACTATGTTTATTGAAGGCCAAACGATAACTAAACTGAAGTGTAGGTAAAGCAGCCCCTTTATATACCTAATTGCCTACAGTTGTGAAGGTTCCGGAAATATCGATCATCTTCTATTTCCATATCCGTTAATCCAAGTTGACAGGGTGACAAAAAATATACAAAAATCTCCCAATGCAGTATTGTATTTTTATTTTCGTAACAATATTTTTTAGTCTTTGAGGACTTATCTACTATATGGAAAAAAACCAGTCTGATTGTCCGTTGGAGTCACTTTATATAGAAGAAGAAGTAGATACTAAAAAATTAATTTGTCTACACAAATTTTTTTGATCTACCTACCAAAATTTTGATGGCAAATAATTTTTATCAAATTTTGTGACGTCTAGATTAAGTCTTAATATTACTTCACTCAGCTGTTAATCATAGAAACAATTATTTAACACTTTAATATTTGTGAGGCAACTTTATTTAATTATGGGCTACTCTTTCTTTAATTTAAATTGCGAAGAAGATTCCAACTTTTTATGATTTTCAGATTTAAACTTTTATTGTAGCTTGCAACAGCGATACTTACAATTACGAAGTGATTCTAAGCAAAAAACAAAAATATTTGATCCTGGGGCAAAGGAACCCAATGTAATCATTATATTTATTTCAGTTAAATGGCTTACATGACCAGATTAACGGACAAACGATTTAAAGAAGTAGTTTTTAGATGATAATTATAAATAAAAATGATTCTATAATTGTTTAAATTATAAGTATGTTTTAATATCTGTGTCGATATATGTACATAGAAGAATAGCTTAAGTCATCATAAGCATAAAAATGTCAAAAGACTTAAGAAAATTATTAAATACATTTAAGTGCTTTGAGTTCTATGAAGCTCCTCACGCAATAGCTCAATTTGAGCTTATGTCGACTTAACCTATTCTTCCATATCAACGTAGATATATACGAATTTTTCTATACTGACTCGTAATGTTTATATTAGGTCACTCAACAAGCCCGTAGGATGACACAAAGATGGCGTTACTAGAATTTTGTCCATATGATTTTAATTAAGTACTAATCTTCAAACGATACGTGTATAAATTTGACAGCAATCTGACTATTTATTGATTTGTGAGTTATAGCATCTTGTGTAAAGCAACTTTTGTTATAAAAAAAAAAAAAATAGAAAAAAGTGAATTTCGATGAATTTCTTTGATGAAAAAAAAAAAAAAATACAGTGGAAACCAAACAATGGCTCGATAAACATTATCCGAACTCTCCTCTATCAAGACATATGGTAGAGAAGTGATTTGCTGGATTTAAGCGTGGTCATAACAAATGATGAAGTGGATGCTCAAATGAGGCTTTTATTCTAAGAAAACATCAAAAAAATCCACAAATAGGTTATGAACGACCGCAAATTAAAGGTGTACGAGCTAGCTGACATTGTAAAGGTATCAGATGGTATTGTTTTTACCACTTTGTACGAACATTTGGGTATGTGAAAGCTCTGTTCTCACAAATCGTTTCACAAAATCGATGAAAACGACGGAAAAATTGCGACTTATTCCTGTTTTCACATCTCAAGAGAATGCTTGCTGGAAAAAAATATAAGTCCAATGTTGAATTAATCGCTGAAACTAAGCCTATTTTGACGAGAAAGAGAAATCGTTCTATAAAAGTGGTATCGAAAAATTAGAAAATCTATACCTAACTTTCGTTGTATCGCCCTCAAAGGCAACTTTGTTGAATAATAAAATCGAGTTTTGTTGTTTCTTTTTCTTATTTATCCTACCGACATATTGAGTGACCTGTTATAATTTAAAAATGGTAAAAAATGAAACTTATCCTTCGATTTTAACGATATTAGGCTTTTTGTTTATCCTGCAAAATTACTATACCTTGTGCCATTACGTTACTTTGAAAATTTTATGTCACAATATACATATAATTTTATTCTGTATAACATATTGTACTTACGTGTACATATACATATTTATATACACATATGGATATAAAACACTTCTTTAGTGCTGTTTAAAAAGGGTTTTAAATAAAATATTTCAATATAAATTTGTGAAAATTTACATACAACGGTTTATTTCATTTATAGTCATAAAGAGAAATTATCTGAAATAAAAATAAATTCACATAAAATCATATTTCCTTTTTAAGTAAATACATATTTTGTTACATAACTTAGCATGTTCGTTTTAATCAAAATAAATTTTAAATATTGATATAAAAATTTATGTATGCATATATGATACATACATTCCCTGCCGGAAATTGAATTAACTTCAAACTGAGTTCAAGTTAACTATTTAGCAACTAATGCTGACTGACACTTGCATTACTTTTCAATGACAGCAACTAACTATTTTAACAGTGCGATGTCCTAGGCGGTAACCAATTGCCCAACTCTGCATTACTTTCCAACTAACTGAAAGTTGACTTTCTAAACGTTAGCTTTTAGTTGACTTTTTGTAGGTAGCTGTAAGCTAATAGCTTTTCCGTTGGTTAAAAGGCAAATTAGTTTTATTTGAATCAGCTAAAGATTAGTTCTTTGCATGTTAGGTGAAGACTAACTTTTTTTGAAGACTAACTATTGTTCAGTTAGCTGCTATATTTATCTTTCAGAATAAAATAAAATATTCTAATTTTTAATGTTTTTTTTTTTATAGAAAAAAGTGACCACTCTTTTATTTAAATATTTCTGCTTTTATTGTTTATTTTTAAATTAAGTAGTTTCAAAATTTAAATATTTTTGTACTAATTTTTGTTTTTTAATATTTTCTAGATAAACAATGACTTATAAGGAAATGTGTCCATAAAATGTTTCTATTAAATAGTGGTTAAATTTGTTTTCGTCAAATATTTGACAAATGTTGAATGAAGCGGATATTTAACTAGAAAATACTCAAACAAATTTTAATTGAGGAATTAATTAGTAGATTCTACAGTGTCTTTCTGGAAGGAATTATGGGCTATCTCAAGTGTTTGAATTTTGTCGGGAAGAGGACAAAAGGTGGAAAAAAGGTAAAAATATAACTAAAATAACATTTAAGATAATAATTCAATAATTCAAACATGACGGGTTAAAGCTAAAGCTAGTGTAGATATAATTAAAAAAAATAAAGTATGTATGTGTATACATGGCACTTTATTTTATTCCGACGGCTACTTGGATGCACTTTTCTGTTTATTAATTTTAGCGAAAAGTGTGAAACAAAATGGGGAAAACCCGAACTAAGAACAAACAACTGACCAAAAACAAAAAATTTACTGTACAGAATATACACTTTGGTTAATGTAAATTTCGCATTGGTTACAGATAAGTTAAAGTTAGTATGTAGTAGTTGGTTATTTTTATAGTTGATTACTCATTATCCGACAGGGTACATAAAACTTCTGTATGTATGTACATATGTGTGATACTTAATATTGTTTTATCACAAACAAACCAAATATTTTTCAATAATATGCATATAAAATATTTATAAAAAAAAGAAAAATATATAAAAATTACTGGAGATGTTCACGGTAGGCTGTTTATCTTAATATTGTTTATACCGGGTGGTTTTTTTGATAGCTCAGCAGTTTTAGTGCAACATGTTACTGTCAAACATGTTCAGTTTAGTCTATAATTTAACCATGAATCGACTTACAAACGAACAACGCTTACAGATTTTTAAATTTTATTATCAAAATTCATGCTCGGTTAAGAACCTTTTTATCGGAAAATTGTGTTCAGCGACGAGCTCATTTCTGGTTGATACGTGAACAAGCAAAATAGCCTTATTTGTTGTAAAGAGCAGCCAGAAGTATATCAAGAACTGCCAATGCATCCCAAAAAATGCACTGTTTGGTGTGGATAATAGGCCGGTGGCATCATTGGCAAGACGGTGCCACGTGGCACACATCACACGAAACAATGGCCCAATTGAGAGGCAAGATCGATAAAAAGTTTATTCCACGTTGGGGCCAATCAATTGGCCGCGTAGTTCGTGTGATTCAACGCATTTAGTCTATTTTACATTATATATGTTAAAGCTCATGTCTTTAGGGACAGGCCCGCAACGGTTGACGCACTAAACTGAAGAATTTATTCGTGAGATACCGGCCGAAATGTTGGAGAGAGTATGCCAAAATTGGACGTAGCATTTGAACCATTTGAGGCGTAGCCGCGGTCAACATTAACATGAAATCATCTTTAAACATTGAATTATATATGTAGATCGCTCTATCTACTCAAATAAAGAATTCATAATTTATCTTAATTTTATGTGCTTTTTTTAAATCAAATTGCTGATATCTCGGTATTAAAATACAAAAATAAGCTGAGTAACTAGTTGGTATACACAGAATTTCCTCCACAATTTGTTTTATTTTTTACCAAGTTAAAGGGCTAGTAAAATGAACAAATGTATCAAAATAAGTTTAAAATAAAACTTTTTTTAAGTACCAGGCGTTCTTTTAGAAAAATCATAATTTGCAGCTTTGATTTACACTCTGAGTTATTTGAATAAAATAAAATTGAGCGTTTTCCTTTCAGAATAGATCTTTTAAAATATATGTACATATATCTATTTCACACGATTGACAAGCTTGAATGCAGTTTTAAATTGCCATCAATATTATTATCAGGGAAACCAGAAATATGCTCTTTAAAAGTGTTTTATGCGCCTTAAATATGCATTAATAGTCTGCAAATATGATCTAAAAATTTATAAATATGCTCTAAAAAATATTTATCTTTGAGAAGAAAAAAGGTTTGTTCAACAATTCAATATCTTTTGAATATACTTAAAGTGTAAGATATAAAAATGTTCAATATAAGAAGCAATAGAACAGAATATAGATATCGTTTTTGCTGCAACAAATATTCTGGAGCACAAAAAATCCCAATATGAGCTAAAAAGCTTTAAAATGCTCTTTAAAGAGGATAAAATGTCGAAAACGTGCTTTAAAACTGAAATATGCACAAAAATGCTGTTATAAGCAATATATCAAAAAATATGTACTAGTAAATGGATCCCAAAATTCATAAAAATTCATAAAACGGACATCCGACTTTATTGGTTACATAAGAAAAAATATGAATTTTCATATTTCTCGTTTCCCTGATTATTATTATAAAAATCCATATTCAATACTGGGAACTTAAGGTTACTAGGCGTGCCAGTATTCTTATCTCGTCAGAGATTTGCCAGTTTACCCAAGGCCAGTTTACACAAGGCAGTAAGTGGACGACTATTGTAGCTTTTCTATAGAGTTTGTCCAATGAATATAATAGAATATATCTATGACCATGGTTTTTGAAACTTTGCATTTCTGCTTTTATTTTATCGTACATCAGCTAAGCATGTATCTGAACTGCAGAGAAGCACTATTCAAGCACTTCTTCTTACGCTCGTCAGTGTTTATGTTGCCATACATTCTGTAGCTTAGCAAATGCTAAACGCGCTTTTTTTTGTGCGACTTAAAATATTAAGCTCCTGCTTTGATTGAAAGAACACTACTCAAATATGCGAAGCTGTTGACGTCTGCTATATTCTGACCGTTCATAGTCAAGGAAATATAGTTGGAAGATTTAATTCGCAGTGGTTCGGTTTTATGGATATTGATCTTCGATTGCATATACTGATGCAAGTACGAGGACATTTATAAAGTGGTTTTACGTCAGTAGGTATTACTGTTAAATTTATCCAGTACAGCGATAAACATTGAAAGAAGTTATCCATGTCTTACACCGGAGGTGGAATCGATTGGTTTGCTATGCTTGCCGTTATGCAGAACTCTACATTTAGCGCTGTCATAGCTCATAGCTGTTGTCTAATTTAGAGCAAGCGGCGTCTATTTGCTTGTTTGTTTTTATTCAGTTATTGAAAGCATATATTAAAAGTTATTTTCGAGGGCTGCTTAATCATTAAAGGCGAACATATTCATTAAAACCAGCATCATTTATATTTTCAGATTTCTTAACCATCTAACCGGCAAATTTTATTTTGTGCTAAAAACATTATACTGGGCTAGTAGTTAGGAGGAAAAACAATATTTTAAAAAGTAAAAAGTTGGAAAACAGTAAAAACTTACCATCCGCCAAAAGGCGGACGTGCTTGTTAAGTCAAAGAAATATTTTTACCAAAGAAGGATTTTTAATATGTTTTGTTTTAACATTTTGCTTATTTTGTGTGGCAACTTTGGAAACATTTTTTATTATATCATAAGCAGAAAGTTAGTTTACACTTCGTACAAAACATTTGTGATTCTGATTTACACCCCTCTGCATTCTGCACATTCTTTTACCACTCCGGCCCAAACATCAGACATATGTCCAACTTTATCAAAGTGGATGTCATTTGGTGAATTATAAGATCTTTTTACTTTCTTTGCCTATAAGCTTCGGTTTTGTGGTCTTTCTACAGGTCTTTTGACGGAAGTATTTGGTTAATAACAAAGTACATCTGCCGCTACGGAAGTCTGATAATTTTAAATGAAAGATATCGTTGCAATCAATTCTATGAATGTGTTTAAAAAGGATATATGAATTCAATAATGACATATTAATTAGATGATAAAATTAAGCTAAAGTTCATTTTGATTCTAATATGGTATCGTATCGTACCCATATGACAATTGTATTCTTTTATTATATTGGGGTGTACTTCAAAATGGGACTTTATTTTAAGACCAAAACGCCATGTTTGCAACGATTGTTCATCGCTAATTTTGGTTTTAAATGGTTTAATAACAGCATAAGTTAATGATAACCGCACACATTTTGTGTCCTGCCACTGCACACATGAAAGTACAACGCAAAAAATTAAGGCAACAAGCTCGTTAGAACATTTTAAGAGGCAGTTGTATTAAAAAGAGAAAAAGGTCTATCAAAAAAGAACAATATTTATATGCAAAACGAACTGGTTGCTGGCAGGTCCGCCTTTAGGCGGAGTTTAATTTTTACCAATAAAAAGCTAAAATTTACAAAAAAATTGGATAAACAAAACACTAAATGTAAAACTAAAACTCTTACCTATGCACTCGTATATAAAAATAAAAATATCTTTCATAAATTGTTAATGAAATTTTTTTCAATATTGTTACGTTTTAAGCATTTTAAAACGTTTGAGTTCGTATAAATTGCATTAAAATAAAATAAACACCGCTATTTTTATTGTTTTACAGTTTTATTTATTTACTACACTATAACTTTTACACTGTTTGTCGTAATAAAACACTTATTATTCGTTTATACAACACTTTTATATCCGCTTTAACACAACTTTATTTATTGACAGCCAAACGATAACTAACTAACTTGTAGGTAAAGCAGCCCCTTGGTGACACATAACTACCAAATATACCAAAATTTTGACATTTTTTTATTTTCGTAACAATATTTTTAAAGTTTCACTTAAATCACAAATAATTGTTTTACACACGTTATCTAGAAATTTTGACCTTATGGATCGAAATATGAAAACCAAGAGACAAATGTTGTTATTTGTCATAATAAGTAAATTATGTATTTGTCTGCACATATTTACCGTTATAGTAGAACTTCTAAAAAATCAGCATGATAACACTAACAATATACCCCGCAGGTTTACCGGTTAGAGGGTTAACGTTGGATTTACTGCCAACACACCAGAAACCAGAGAACAATTAGAACCAAAAACGTACAGCGAAAAAATCTAGGTTAGGTCTGTCGACACATAAGGTTATGATCACGATTACTTTAAAAAGCGTAAAACGATAACCGGTTAATATTATTCTAGCGAAAAAAAAAATGCTATTTGATCAAGATAATGTGCATTGGTGCATACGTGTATAGTCACTATGACAAAAATCTTTGAATTAAAATATAAACTGCATCCAACTTTAAAGAAATTTCTAAACAGTAGCTATTGGTATGATATTTTATTATTTCGGGAAAATAAATTGAATTAAACGTATTAAGCTCAAAGGAAACAATGTTAAGAAAGAAAACGATTTTTGACCGAAAAAAAAAAAACAAATATTTTATATCCAAAGAGTCAAATAATATTTGAACTGCCATCGTATAGCACCAGAGTAGGCTAGATCTAGATTTTTTTGGCTTATATTATTGATTGGTTAACTAGAACTATGTGGAACTACCACTTGTTTCATCTAAATACTTTCACTTTCAAACCTCTATGCTTGATTGCTTTTAAAAATTATTTATTATTTTTTTTAGATTTAAGTGTTTAAGTAAATTTTCACTGATATACTAATGTTACATTATCATTACTCACATTCAAACATGCTGCAGTGTAATAAGCATTTAAATTTTGTTTATTTTATAAATGAGTATCACTGCACCTTTTATGCGTGAATATTTGCGTAAATTTTATATTTACTTGCGCGTAAAAATAAAAAACAAACATAAAAAGGATTACAAAGAAGCAACACTCAACAGTAAGTAAATGAATTGAATAAATCAAGCAGAAAACTAAAATGCTAAATAATGAATTCATAGATATAATGAATACACATCGCACACACAGCACACACAGCACACACAGCACACACAGCACACAGATACTTAACATTAGGGAACTTCTTTCTTACACACGCACACATACATCCACATTTTTAAGTGAATATTGAATTACAGTCATACGAGTGCAAAATATTCTTTACGAATTTGTTCTTTATGTTTCACTAGCATGCTGGCTTGCGCTGATAATGTCGCGTGAAATTATTTGTGGCCGGAACTGAAGAAATTCATAAAAGTACTTTAGTACTACTTAATTGTGTTAGCAAAGCAAAGTATTTACTTTTCACAATACCAATTAACTCAGTAACTATTCTAAAATCTAACGGAGAAAGTACATCAGCTTGGTATTACAAATTAGTAATTAGTAAAAAAGAAAATTAAAATTTGTTTGAAACATGGAAGAACTATGTCTAAGATTTATCTTCCATCAAATGGAACTCGGCCTCAAGCTTCTGTAATCCCATTGCAATAATACCAATTTGACTATCAATGATAAATTTAATGTGACTTCGATTCACAGCCTTATTGCCCTAATTGCGTTTATTGACATTTCAAGAGCTTTTGATAATACCATGAGACAATTAAAAACACCCTATTATTGAGGGATGTACCTGGTACAATCAATATTCTGAGTAAGGAACATATCTGAGTCCTCTGACTGGACAATGCGCCTAGATCTAGATTGGCCTCATTCACATTTGTAGATTCTAGTAATAGATGATCATCTGAACACTCACATAGTTATCCATGCGTCTTTGATATTGTGACCGAAGGCTAAGAAAAGAAAAGCAAGGGACGTGTTGGGTAAACTGCATCGAACGGACAGTTTTGCCATCACAGGGGCAATAAGAACATCTCCGATTGCTGTAATAGGGGTGATTGATCGAGAAGAAAACTTTTTCTAGTGCCTCGAGATTAAAGAGTATTTCTGAACTTAACCAGGTAAAGCCCAGAACTTTTTTATTATTAAAACTATTATTATTAAAACTGACTGAAAGAGTAATTTTAAATGCGTACATTCACCTCAATTTGGCATGCTCTAACTTTGCTAATTGAACTCAGTACAGCAAAAGCTTAATATTTTTGGGAAACCATGAATGTTTTGTTTAAATATAATGGCATATTTTGCGTTACAATATGATAATCATGGGTTATTTCAGGTTAAAAGTGGAGACTTTAAGGTACGTTGGCCGATATTGCGGGACTTTCCATAGTGATGACCAAGTCACCAAGAATAGTTCTCTTGAGAAATTTTCGGATAACTACCAATGACTGACTGCGACTAGAGAGATTACTCTATTAACTTTGGGCTGGACTCTCAGATATTGTGTACTGACGAATCCAAGCTGGATAATGGCAGGATTTGGAATCTATAGGCCGAGATTTAGGCAACCAATCTTATAGGATGTCTGCGCTACAATTTTCAAGGTTGAAATTCTTGCCATCGCAATATGCTGAGGAATGTCTCCGTAGGAGTATGAGAGGACTCTCTTATATCTATATACTGTAGGATATTGAAGACGCTCTTAAAGATAGTATGATAACCTTAAAAATATGATAATGCCTTGAACTTCTCAATTTTAACACCGTTACATTGGATTGAGTTCCTAGACATGGAGGTTATGAGCTTAATAAAATGGAGAACCATCCGGCGAAAAGAGAGCCATATTTGCCCCTAATTGGCCTCGAAGCATTCTGTGGACGTAAAAAAAGTCAGGAACTGTGAGTAGCGGTAATTCATTGCGGATTGGCATAATTGCGGCTGCCAGCGTTAACCTATATGGTTGCTAATAACTAACAGGGGAATCTCAGATAGGCGTATAGAGCTGCACAGAGTATCCTAACAATATTTCGTTAATTGAATGCTTGTTTGATTTTCTAATGAGAAATGGCATAAATATTTTGTTGGCGCGAACAATGCCAACAATAGCAAGGCAAAATTTCATACAATTTTGCGCCACAGTTAATATAGCAAACAAGCTATCACAGTATTTATTACGTCGCGAATGAAGGTACTTTTGAGACAAATATTACATCTCGCGAAAAGGAAAATGCTGATCGTCTACCGCCAAATTGGCATCTGGCGTATATAATAACTATTTATTAGTAACAAGCATTAGATCGTGGAGATGGATCATCTATAGATAGATCATCTGCGGCAGCCGTTTTACTTAATTCTTAACACTTTGGACTAGTGCTAGCGTTGTAAAATCGTATCAGTTATTATTTTGTTTTTTTTATTCAGATAATGTTGGTCTCAGAATTCGTTGTCTTTTCTTTTTCTTGCTTAAATAGAACATCAGAGGATTAACGATCATTCCCAGTTCAACTAAATTCATTAAACCTTTAATTTTCAAAACCATTGTTGAAAGTGTTAACGGAAAACAAGTGTTTATATTGTACAAAAAATTTAAAGCATATTTAAGGGAGCTGAAATATATCTGTACCTCACCATTTTTTTGTGATAGCTATCAGCGTTGCCAGGAACAAATAAGTTTTTCTGCCAAATTTGTAAAATACTTTATCAAAAAATTAACATGTTTTTCCATTCCTATAAATTAAATTTTTGTTAATGTTATATTAACGCCAATTTTGTTATCAATCTAAACCAATCTCGATATGTGTTACGAGCATCAAAATGTAATTGATCTCAAATTACGGGTAATATAGATTTAGATTGTGCTCTAAGCCAATCTATTCAGCCAAGATCGATGCTACCATTTCGAACCAATAATGAACCAACCTTTTGGCGATTTTCTAGTGGACTACTGCTATATTATGTAAATTTAAAAAAATCCCTAATGAATATCCCTTTACATCGGAGAAACCGTTTTTTCCATATGAGAAACTTAAAATCGGGTTATATTTAATTAGGTTTATTTGCTTACAAGTTCATGAAAGTAAAAATACCGGTTTTTTTTTATTCATAACTCATAATTTTGAAGTGTTTTGAATGTTTCAAAAATAGATTCTTGTTGTACTCGATAGTGCCTATTAGAAGAATAGTATCACTTCTTACGTATTTCAACTTCATTTATTGTCATCCCACAGTGTAATCGAAACGCCATTAGTATTAAAAATGTATAAAAACCGTAAAATACTAAGGCAAATGAATGAAAAAAGTAAAAAACAAGAAAGTAACAAATCTGTTTGTAAGTTAAATAGTATCAAAAAAGTACGATCGTATCAACGTTTCCATCAGTGGTTTAGAGGGTTCATTGCGTCTTACTTTTTCGAATATGAGGCTGCAGCAATTTTAACGGTAAATGGATTGCGCTATCGAACGGTGATTAATAATTTTGTATGGCCATAATTAAAAGATATTGGTGTGGAGGACGTTCAATTTCAACAAGATTGCGCAACGTTCTACAGAAGTAACAATACCATCACTTTTTTGCGTGGAAAGTTTCTTAACCCTTCACGCTTGATCCAGTGATGTTGTGATTTAATACCGTTAGAATTTTTTTAGAGCTAAGTAAAATATAAGGCTTATGCCAATGGAACACAATTGATGCAGACCTTAAAGATGGAATTCGTAAAGTTATCAAGAATATACAGCCGCAAATGTTCGATTTGGCGATGGAAAATTTTATTAAAAGAATATGGTCCTGTAAGAGTAGCCTTTGCGGCAATTTGGCTGGTAATGTTTTCCATTATTTATGCCATAACCCCTCCTCTTTACAACCCCTTCTTTTAACAATTACATAAACATTTTTTTGGCCGATAGACCCAACATAACACCTGATTTGATAAGAGTTCAAATTCTTTTACGGATATTACTTCTTCAATATTTCAAACATTAAAAAATCTTAAAATATCTATTCCCTTAGAATAACTGAGCTCCGATTTCACATCTAATTTAAATTAAATCATTAGTGGTAATAGGAAATGATTAATTTATTTTGTTATTTTATAAAATAATTTAACCAGAACTTGAAGTTTACGTTTAAAAATTTCGTTAAATGGCTAGTGGTAGCAATATTGCACTTAAATTTATTGTACTGAAAATAAAAAAATAATAACTGATGTCAGTTTTCATCCGTCTGCGTGCAATTATTTAAAGTTTTTTGTTAATATTTCAAGAAAAAAAAAAGAAAGAAAAAGAATGCATATCCTTTAGTTTAATATTTGTCCATTTTTTCTACGAAGAATTTCTTATACATTTTTAATGTCCACTTTTGTCCACTCAAAAATTAAAAATTCAGTCAGTCAGTAAGTCAATTTCATTTTTGCTTTTGTTCATTTTATTTCTTATAAATATCATACAATTTCAATTCGTGAAAATGTCTTATTTTTCCTGCCAGTCATTTGCAATTATTTTGCGACCATTCTTCCTTTGCATTTCACCTTTTTGCAATTCACTTTGAGTTGTGCAACAATGCGGAAACGAATAAATTGCATAAAAAAGAGAAACACTTGACGACTTCTTTAGTGTAACGCAAGTAATTAAAACTAAAAATAAAAACTACAAAAGGACAATGACAAAGGTAAAGGTACTTTTTTATTGGCTAAACTAAAACAATAAGAAATTGCAACAAATGCATAAGTGTCATTTTCTTTTATTTTTGATGCATTTCCGGTTGGTAATAAACAATTAAAAAGAAGCAAAAAATAGAAATAAGACAACACAGGAATAATAATTTTTAGGTACCTGCGTTCAAAAGTGTAAATGTCAAAAAAGGTCATTTAAAATGTAAGTATGACAGATAGTCTTAATAGAAGACACAATGTTCAAAGTTCGTAAAGGTCGAAATTTTACAAAAAAAAGTACTTTATACGGTAAACAAATGACAATTAATATATTTTTAGTTGCTTTACTTCACCAACTGTGAAAATAGTAATATTTTTGAACAAATTCTATGACCATAGCGCCAGGTGCTGACATATTGTTACGAAAAACAAAAAAAATGCTGAAGAAAAAATTCTCCACATCAGGGACTTATTATGAGCTTTTGGCTAAAAAATTTAGTGACTTGTGTCAAGGCTTAATAACTGCTAAATTTAACTGTACTAATTTAGAGTGCTACCATAGGCCATTTCAATTAACATAGATAAATCGAAGATTCATGTCTGTACTAGAATATTCGAAACTAATGATGAAATACTGTAAAAAGATGGCACATTGCGGCTGGTGAGTTAGTGATCATTTGTCTGTCAATAAGTAAAGTCGCGTTCAGGCGTAAATAAAAAGTGTTGTATAAGCGAATTTGCTGTATTAAGACAGTGTATAAAAATTATAGTGGAATAAATAAAGACCGTATAAAAAACAACAAAGTAGAGTTTAATTTTATTTTAGCGCAATATAAACGAACTCAAACGTTTTAAAAAGGTTAAAAACCAAACGTTTTAAGAAGGTTAAAAACGCAAAAATTCAGCACAAGATTATTGATGGCTTGGAAGCATTCTCAGCCCAGGGAATGCTAGAGATAGCTTTTCCGAGTACGCAAATGAATTCTACAGTGAACACAATAATTGTCTAGACTAAACTGAAAATAATTTTTGAAAGAAATCGGGAAAAAAGTACGAATATGGCACAGGTGATGCTACCGTTCACAACAGTTACCAACGTTCATGTTGTTGAAGTCGCAAATATACCGCAAAATGCAGTGGCAAACTTGTTCAGCCTATCAGAATCAAACGGGCTACTATATTTCGCAAAGTATTAGGTGGTAGCAAGCGATACGAAACCATACCTGAACTAAAGGCTGCGGTAATGCCTTTTTGGAAATCGATCGCAAAACAAGTCCGCATAAATCTTTTGCGTAGTATGCCACAGCAAGTTTTTGTGCTTATCTTTAACAATTGAAAGCTGTTATAGCCAAAAAATAGATTCATTAAGTAATTTGCTTACATTTTTTAAGCTTATTTGTTGAAGTGCGGCAGTTTGCACGTAACAAGTTATGAAATTTTTGTGATAACTTTGAATAAAATTAAGACATTTGTGTGAAACCCACGAAATTCGATTTGTAATCATTAGGAATTTTCAAATTCACCGCTATAAATAAAAACTTCTGAAAAAGATAGTGCATGTTACGAAATTGTCTTTAAGAGGTATTCGTAATGAGAAAAAGAACTTTAAATATTTTTTACAAAGCGTATATGAAACCTGTGTTTTCGATTCACTTGTACTATGAAAAGTAAAATTCTATGTTTGTTTCAAGACGTTGTTGAACGGTAAAAGCGGATATATTATTTCCTTATTTCTAAGAACACAAAAACTTACTCTTAGTACTGAAGAGTGCTTCTGTGTTATCAGAGAAGGGAGAACTGTAGCCAATAATATAGGATCCTTATTTAAAGATTAAGGATTTTAAGATTTTTTTTAATAAGTCATCTATTGAATAGGGTTATACTTCCCTTTCTGTGAGCAATTTGACACATATACGTTAAAAATGATATCGATGATTAAAAAAAGCGCAAAAAATAAATCAACAACTAAATTCACTTAATTCAGTGATATATATATGAACTAGACTCTCATTCTTACACATCCTTACGCATTTTTGTACTCAAATACTTAAACTTATACTTCATGTTTACGCATGAATGACTACAAGAGAGTTTTAGAGAGAGAGAGAAATAAGAAAAAACCCTTAAGTTCGCCTACAATCATGCAAATTAATATCTTTTCAAAAAATAACTTGGCAACGGAAATGAAAAAGAAAACAACAAAACTGTAAGTGTATGCATATCCATAGAGGAGTAGTTGTAAAAGAAAGTGAATAAATTTTAAAAGCGAGAGTGAGAATGTATTGGCTTCGCGTTTCCTTTATGAATTTACAGATAGATGTCAATAAAATGTTGTGCATATGTGCGAGTAACAGTATAAAGCAGAGAAAGTGTAAGTACGAGTATATATTTACTTGTATGTATTTACTTATGTGTTTTGACTAATGGAATGATGTGGGAGGCATTCATATCCACACATCCTGTCTGTTTCTGTACATGCCTGTGTGTGTATGTAAAGGATATAGAAAGCAAGATATTGGGAACAGTGATCATTGGAAAAATATTTAGATGCGAATTTATTTTCTTTTTATATCCCCTTCGTGCTATTTTCGTTCTTATTTCTATTAATTTATTTGAAATTTAAAGATGATACACGCGAATTCCTTAACAATTGCTTTTAAAAATGTATTTCGCTGACGAGTATTTACATATGTTACTTTAGGTTTTGTTGTTGACATTTTATTTGCTAAAGCTTTTATAAAAAAAAATGAATTTTTTATTTATTTTAGAGCGTAAAATTCATATAAACCAAATAAAATTCAAAAGAATATTTTCATATTTATTTTAAAGCATGACATTTTTCCTTAAGAATCAATGGTACCAATAAGTTTTCTATAGAAAGTCAATGGTACCAATAAATTCTTTACAAAAAGTCAATGGTACCAAGAAGTTTTTTATAGAAAGTCAATGGTACCAATAAATTTTCTATAGAAAGTCAATGGTGTCAATAAATTTTCTATAGAAAATCAATGGTACCGATATATTTGTCTTTAGGAAATCTATGGTACCAATAAATTTTCTATAGAAAGTCAATGGTATCGATAAATTTTTCTATAGAAAATCAATGATATCGATAAATTTTCTACAGAAACTCAATGGTATCGTTAAATTAATGGTACTGAGTAATTTTCTACAGAAAATCAATATAACCGTTAAATTTTTTGTAGAAAACTAATAGTACCGATAAATTTTCTGCAGATAGATAAGTTTTCGTTAGAAATCTAATGGTACCGATAAGTCCTCTATAGTTCCGATAAGTTTTTTATAGAAAACTAATAGTAACAATAAGAACTAATTAAAAATTTTTAAAGCTTAACAGTGTGTAAAAGATAATTTCTTATAAAAAGATTTTTTGTGTAAAAATTTCTATGGATATTACAAATATTAAAAAAAATTTTGCTAGTTAGGTAAGGTTGATAGGTGCATTCAGCCGCATTGTTTTAAGCTAAAAAGAAGTAAGCCTTCAAATATCTTGTAGGAAATAAAAATTACTAAAAAAAACTTCTTTTGCATGATCGATGAGGTCATAATGAAGTCTATGTTGGACTCTAAAGAGACATGATCAAATATTTAGCTAGTGCCGGGGTAAACATTATCTGAGTTGATAATGAACGGGTTAACGTGTTGGAGAGCTTCCTTGACGAATTTGGACAATGACTGATCGCTGAATTGATACAATGAGCTAGAGGGAAATGAGATAGGGGTTAGGACGACAAGAATGCTATTGGGAAACACTAAACGGAACACAACTAGCGGGTGAGTTTTTAAGAGCTTTCGGATTTGACTTAAAAATAAACATAAAGTTTACAGAAATGCCTCTCTTGAACATATCGGCCGGTATCTCACGAAAAATTCTTCAATATTGGTTTTCAATACGTCAACCGTTGCTGGCTTGTCTCTATAGACATGAGCCTCAACATATTCCAACAAAAATTGATCTAAAGGCTATTTAGATACCCAACTGACCGGTCCAAACGTGAAATAAACTGTTCACCGAACTCACTTCTCAAATGGTTCATTGTTTCGCGTGCTGTGTGACATGTGGGACCTCTTGTTGAAACCACATATCAGCCAAGCTCAGCTGTGCCATTTTGGACAAAAGAAAATTGTAATCATCGCACGATTATGCCACCGGCGCATAATTTACACAAAACAGTGTATTTTTCGGAATGCATTAGTAGTTCTTGCAATGCTTCTGACTGCTCTCCACAAACACAGCAATTTTGATTATTCACGTATCCATTCAACCAGAAATGAGCTTTATCACTAAACACAATTTTCCGATAAAAAAGTGCATCTTCATCCAACTGAATTTTGATGATAAAATTTACTAAACTGCAAGCGTTGTTCGTTTGTAAGTCGATTCATGGTTAAATTATAGACCAAACTGAACATGTTTGACAGTAACATGTTACACGAAAAAAGCTGAGCTGCCAAAAACAGTGTTGTCAAAAAGAAAGTAACCTATTTTAATTTAGCAGGTCCGAGTTTAGAAGGGTGGTCTCAAGTTTAACGGAACACTCTAGAACAATTATATAGGATGTATTGTGTTGAATCTGATGTTTGTAGAACATACGGGGATACTGAGACTTTCCAGCAATTTTTATGCACATGCGCTGCTTTTGCCGGCATTAGGGTAGCACGCTTCGTCCTCCTCCATTGCATTGATGAAGGATAAGCGATAACAGAAATATTGTTTTCGTGCTGACTGAGGGTTTTTAATATTTTCCATGCTATGCTATAGCACAACAGGTCCATTGTGGTTTAGGTGTAAGTCTTTTTTTTTAGACAGCACAACAGAATTCTTCTATAGTCCTAACCTAACAAATTTCCTACATGCTTCTGAATTAATACGGTACGGCATAAAGATTTTAAAAAGATAGCTGCTGTTGATAGAAATTTATCATTGCCGAAAGATATTAGAAAAATAAGTTATGATTTACAAAAGTATTTCCAACTAATTACCAAATTAGTGGATAATCGATGTTTTTAATATAATTTTATCTTTAATAAATATATTAAAATATGTGTATGTGTATGTGTATGTAAATTGTTATTGCAAACTGTTCTAGTCTGTTAAAAGTTTGTTGCATTATTTTCTATTAATTAATTGAAAATATTTGAATGATCACAAACTGTTATCTCCTGTTCAAAAGTTTCGGAATCAAAAACTCACACAGTCTTGTGTAAAACTGCAATTTAAATAAAATATTTCCAGACATTCTCGAACATACTCTTTTATTAATTCTTTTATTTGAATCAACTTTTCATACTCATCGTTATTATTAAAAAAAAAAAAAGTTTAAAAAGTGTAAAACTTGAAAGAAAATCCTACTCCTCCTACCTGTAACTTGATGATGATATTGGAGGTGTTGGAAACACACTTCATTGCACAGCAGGAAAAATTTAAGAAAAGAAAAATTGACTCAACCGACAAAGAAAAAATTTGTCTTAAAAAAAAGGAAAAATAATGATATGAAAATAAGAGACCCATATGCCAACAAAATTGCGAGACAGAAGAGAAGAAAAAAAATTGGCAAACAAATGAAATTTAAATGGTCAGCAAAATGAGTAGACGAAAAACTACAAAGAAATTTTGAAAAACAAAAATGGATAAAAAGAAACCAGCAAATCGACTTAAATCAATTGTCTGCGAGTTATATATCTAAAGCAACGGACAGCCATTATGTCCTGGTGGGGACAGAAGGTGAAAGTACGAGTGTAATCAGCATACACTCAAAAAAATGTTGTTTTTCAAATAGGATTTTTATGGAAATTGTGAGTTTTAAGAATTCTCTTTGTTACTATGACCATCATATCAACCGAATCCAACACATTAAGTATCAAATTCATACAGAGAACAAGACAATATACAGGAAAAGGTAAAGTCAAGAATCATATGGAGATCAAAAGCCATGAAATGGACAACTAAATGAAGAATGACTGGACAGCAAAAAAAACTTCGAAATGTATTTTGTGTCTGTCAATACATTTTTAATGATACAGTTTTTGGACATCGATAAAGAAAGTTGTTAAAAGCAAATTTTCTCTCTCTCTAGGAACAACAATAAACAAATAACTTAAAACAAACTTGAACTAACCAATCACTGCTGACAGAATTTAAGAGTAATGCATTTTTCAAAATAAATTTCAAATGTAAAATCGAAATACTTTAATTACTTTAAGGTCTATTTAAAAACATCTTACCATTACGTATTGATTATCGATTCTATTATGTCTATTGTGTCTCTCCGCGTTTACTGCTTGTTCAGCAATTTTAGTGGTGGAAATGTGGCCCATCGACGTCTTATGTCTTCCTAAATACATCCTTTAAAATCTATGAAGAAACCAACCTTCACTCAATATGTGAACCGCCGTCTCTGATGCCTGCAAGCTTAATACACATTTGCGATCGTCATTCTCTGTAAATACACACCAAAACTACAATGCCCGTAAGAATATCCGTCAGCGCCCGTCTTTGCAACGCACAGTGTGATATTTGTTGCTTAAAGTGGGAATCAATTCGGGGAAATTTTAGTGAACATTTTTAGTTTTCCTCTTTTTTAATATTTTTATGCTCTCAATACTTTTATATTTCTTATAATAAAAATAATCATAGTATACAGAAAAGACTTTATTCAGTATTATCGGACTTATGACTATCATTGACATCAACATCATCAGCAACATCATCATTATCATCGTCATCATCATCACTTTATAGAATATTTTGTGGATTTTGTTCAAATATTAATAAGCTCAGCGCTTCTTGTGGAAAATTATAACTTTTTTTTAACTTTCTCATATTGGATCGGAAGTACTAGAAGGCCTAAAAAGATATCTTCATTAGATTTTTTTAAATATTTTCGCGAAAAATTCTGTCTAAAATTGTTTAAGTCTCTATTTCGAGCTTCTTGGGTCTCTTTTGACAACTGCCCTATTGGTTATAAGGCATGATTTATTATTTCTAGTCCATGAATTAAATATTTGTGAACAGTTGGAGACATATTATGCCCAGGATATATTTTCCCAAAATATTTAGCGCTATTAAGTACAAACTCCCGAGAATTTCTTTTTGGAAGAAACGCCTTGCAGTGTTGGCAGTGTTGGTCATTGGACTTTCCAAATCTAGGTTTTGGCTAATTAATAACCAAACCCATTTGACGCCTAAATTCACTTTGGATGCGGGCTTTGTCAATTGAGATCCATTAAAAATGCCGGTTCAAAATAAATAGATATTTTTAAAGCACAGCTTGTGTACAAATATTTGATATTATTATGCGTGAGGGGTTAAAAACAAATTTGTAAGACACCGAGTTTTTACTGTTTTAACATTAAATTATAGTTATTTGGAAAAGGTTCCAAAAAATACTCTGTTATAATTTACAGGAAGTAGCTTTAATACATATGTATTTCATGTATCTATAAACATAAATCAGTTTATTTTTAAAAGGACCAAATATGAGCAAGATTTTTTTCACCAGTAAAAACTTCGCTTATCTTTGCTGAACTCATTATTTTAAGTCCACATATTTCTCAAATATGGTTGATTTTTAGCCTCTATTTCAAACAACATAAAAATGTATACAACATTTACAAAAACATAAAAAACAAAAAGAAAAACGCAGTAATAATCTTACTAATCCTGAAATTATTCGTTCCATTATTACTTTTTACGTTACTATAGAAATATCACTTTGAAAAGTTGAAAATTTTATTAACAAAAAAAAAAAAAGAAACTCGTACTTTCGAAGAACGGAAAATGATCCCAAAAATATTTTTATGCCTTTTAATGTAGATTTTTATCTACTTTAACGCTTTTTATTGTTTTCTGAATTTTTCTTAAATTAATTCCTCCTTTCGGTATTAAATACCCCAAAGTGCAACGTATCGTAGCAACATTTGATCAGTTTAGGTGTCATACGATGAGATTTACATACGTACCATATTTTTACTATAGCCTAACTTTAAATAATTTTATATTGGAAAATATTTGCATTATCGGCGATGTGTTTTTTTTACTAAAAATTTTGATAAAATTCGAACTCTAGGATTAAGATCCAAAATGTTAAATTTTTCTTAAAAGAAACTTACTCATATATAGTCGATAATACGAGGACGTGCCTATTAGACCGTAACTTTCTTTTAACGAAACACAGGTTTTTTGACAAAAAATCATTTTAGTTTTCAACATAGTCTTCTTTGATTTCTACACACATTAAGCAACGTCATTCCAATATTTTTATCGCTTCCAAAAATAGAATTTATCAAGGTTAACAGAATAGGTACTTCTTTGTGTGATGATTTTAACGTTGAAGTCAAATCTCTTTCTGCTGAACCGTTTCTTCAGGTTTGGAAACAAAAATAGTCACTTGGTGCGAAATTCGGTAGATAATTTATAGACTTTTGACACGTGAACTATTTATGTCTGTACCCCTGAAATGTTCTGGTAAAAAAGAACTTTGTTCTTGGACAAATGTGATCGTTTTTTAAAGTTGTCATTAAATCGACTAATAAGTTGACATAAAATTCGCCTTTGATTGTTTTACCCTTTTGAATATAATTTGGATTGTGGATTTTACAAAAAAAAAAATCACCAAATCCATTTTGGCACCCTTTTTTGGTGCTGATTAGTGTTTGTTTTTCCCGCACTTTTTTTATTCTCGGGAAAGCAAGGAAAAAAATTCTTTTCCCGGAAACACCGCTACAAGTATGTGTACATATTTTATCGCGAGTATCAAGTTTTTATATTGAAGAATTTCGGGATAAAGTTGTGTTGTACGATGGCATTAACACATGCGCTGAAAATTCCCGGTACTAAAACATAGATGGCGCTAGTTTTATTGCATTCACCTCTTTTTCAGTTTGTGCTAACTGTCAAAAGATAGCTGTTAAAATTGCATGATATTCTATTCATTAGCTTGTGAGTTATTGTGCTAAGAGTGACGTACTTTTGTTATTTTCCGAACAATGGATCAAAAACAATCCTACACTGCTTCTTGATAGGAAAAAATACCGTTCAAGCGAAGCAATGGCTTGAAAAGTGTTATGGGGACTCTACTCCATCAGAAACAAGAATAAACCTTGATGCAGAACGCATGGACGTCAAAATGAAGCGGTAACACCAGAAAACACCACAAAAATCCAAAAAATCGTTTTGAATGATCAAAAAGTGGAGTCGCTTGAGTAACAGATTGAAAATAGTAAAAATGATTACATATATGAGAAAATGTACTCAGAGAGAAATTGAAAACAAATTAAGACCCTGGTACTTAATAAAAGGAAAAATTTAACTAAGTCTGTGATATTTGACAAGATAGAATATAGCGATAACATGTGAGCCGAATAATTTATTTAAATTTCGTAGGATAAACATAACTGAACTTGAGAACGTAGTGAAACAGATGAAGTAATACAGATGAAGAATAAGCCTGACCACGAATGTGTTTCAAATAAAATTATACTTGATAAATGAAATGTACTGGGTAATGCTTTGCTCAGAATAATTAATACTGGAGACTGGTATTTTTCCGGAAAATTCGAAAAGATCAATGATAATACCGATTAAAAAAGTGACGAAGACAAAAAAATGTGAGGAATTTCGACCCATAAATATACTTACAACTTGTGAAAAAATAATGGAAAAAGTGACTAAGGTACAACTTAAGAAATCTATTGAGTATAACGGTATATTATCTGGACAACAATCAGGTTTCCAAAAGAGGCATTCATGTGAAACTACAGTCAATTATGTTATAAGCGAATGGAAGGCCGGAGAAAAAGAAATGAGAATGATGGCAATATTTCTAGATTTTAAAAAGCTTTCGAGACAGAGATATCGTAATAAATAAACTGTATATGTATGGAATAAGAGGGGTTGAGCTAGAATGGTTTAGGTCATACCGGCTTAAGGGCCTGCCAGGCAATCTTTAAAAAAAAAATCGTAAAATCATCACCAAAAAAACAACAAAACAACAAAAAGCAACAATAATAAAAAGAAGATACTATTTTGGCCATATAAGACATATTGAAGCACTAAGAAGTCATTTTGAATTGCACCCAAAAAAATTCACAAAATGCCAATATATCTCAGTAGATGGGGGAGGAAACAGTGAAAATAAAGAGAACAATCACTAAGAAAAGAAAACATAAGGAATACACAATAAACAAAAATTAAAAAAAGCAAAAAAAGCGAAACTTACAGCCACTTTTACTACCACAAAACGTAAAGAAACAAATCAAAAAGAAATTGCAAACGACAAGATAATCTTACTTTGAGCCTAGCCGGAAGCGTTTTTATGGCCCAATGGACCTGGTTGGCAAAAACAAAAGTCAATGAAGGGAAAAAACAAAACACATGGAAATAAAAATCGAATAAAATGGAAAGAGGAGACAACCCCATTTGCAGATACGTAGTCGTTAATACAGAGCATACAAAACATACATCAACATCAAGGCTGACAACATACTATTACACAAGGATACATACATTTTGGCACTGATGAAATACGAGACAAGACACTAAATTCTCAATAAAAGCAAAGGGAAAACAAGAAATTTATAGTCAGTAGGTCATGTTTGACTATATGATACTCTACAACAGCAAAGGGAAAACAAGAAATTTATAGTCAGTCGGTCATGTTTGACTATATGATACTCTACAACACAATATCTTGACTCGACTGAACGCCAAATTACATTTGTTAATTTTAGCCATATTTTAAACTTAATCGCTGCTCCTTAGGTTGTCTTCTAAAACCAAGACTTCACTTTATTTCGAACGGTGGTAAATGAAATAAACTTTTCTGGAATAAATTTCACTTAACTACCTTAGCTTCCCAGCAAAAATCTGACCTTACACATCTTTACAGAAAGTTTTTGTTATTCTCTTTAATTCACCACACCTTAGTGGACTAATCCTGATTAGACTAAACTCCAAAAGACGCAGCAACGTTTAGCTTGTTCATTAGCGTTAAGCAGCAATTAAAAAATAAACTGATTTCCTAAATATTCATCTCTCGTAAAATTTCGTTCATGTTCAAGTTCAAAAAGGAACAAAAGCGCTTTTGAAGTCTGATCAAATATTTAATTCTCTTTTCAAGGGCCTAAGGAATATCGGTTCCTACCAGGTAATTGAAAGTGATTTGTTACGTGGTGACTGCAGTACAAGATCTAAAAAGGTGTAGGACTTAATTGTTAAAATGTTACGAGCATCCTAAGATGCGTTGCATTATACCCGATGTTAAAAGCAACGTGCTGTTTGATCAGTCGTGAACGATGAGCATATACAACATATCTGAATTTAAGTCAGTTGCTTACCTAAATTACTGACTTGTAGAACTCTTATGTCAAGTCGTAGAGAAAACACTTGGTGTAGTGCAACCGATTAGAAGAGCTTGGATATCAGATAACACTTCGAACCTGGTTTCTCAAAGAAGAGAACTGAAACTGCAGCTGAGTGGCAACAATATCTTAAGGCAGCAATACCATCAGCACGCGAAACAAGTAAAGAAAGCTGTAAGAAGAGACAGAAAAAAGTTCCTGGAACGACTGGCAACGGCAGCAGAAGAAGCAGCTGCCCAAAATAATATGAGATAACTACACCAGACGATTAACTATCCCTCTAATCGAAAGTGCAATAGGAACTAAGCTGTTGCTGATCTAAATGGTATACTAATAACGAACAATGATGCACAAACACAGAGAGGAGAGAGCAAATCAATGAAATTAGTAACGTCACGACACTACTGAGGACAGCGAAACGATTGAGAACAGAGATGAGGAAAACAGTCTAGGAATACCATGCAACCCTCCCAATCTTAATGAAATAAAAAAGGTGATTGGTAAATTGAAAAATAATAAGGCGGCAGGCGAAGATGGACTACCAGCGAAAATTCTACGAGTTGACATCCAAACTACAGATGAACTTCTACGGCCTCACATCACATCAGTATGGGAGGAAGAGTGGCTGCCTCCTACGTGGAAGAAGGACATCATTGTAAAGTTACCAGAAAGTGGCGACTTGAAAGACTGTAATAATTGGAGTGGAATTACCCTACTAATCACCATATATAAGATACTTGCAGTCATAATGCAGGGGAGGCTTCAGAGCAAAATCGACAACATATTGCAAGACGAACAAGCAGGATTCAGAAGCTGCGTAGATCATGCCAACACTTAACGAATAATCATTAAACAGTCTATAGAATGGCGTATCCACCTGTATCTCCTGTTCGTCGATTTGAAGAAAGCGTTTGATACCATCAGACGAACGGCAATATAGAAAGCATTAGAACAAAAGAATGCAGCACTTTCAGTTCTTTACAACGGGAACATCAGCCAACCATTCCACACCAATGCTGGAATTAAACAAGAATGCCCAATATCACCTCAGCTATTCACCATCATGCTGGATGACATAATGAGCAAAGTCTGTTCAAAAAGAAGAGGGATGACATGGAGTGTCTCACACCAACTAGAAGATTTGGACTAAGCAGATGACATTTGTCTACTATCGCATAAGATTTCCAATATGCAGTCGAAACTCGAAGATCTAGAAAGATTGGCTCGTAATGTTGGACTTGATATAAATACCAAGAAAATCAAGGTTAAGAGAATAAACAATACGAGCACGGAACACATCAGGCTACAGGGTCAACCAGTCGAGTATGTAGATAGCTTCTGCTATCTAGGAAGTATAATGACTCCAAACGGCTCAATAAAGCGAGAGCGACATTTGGACGACTGCAGTCATTATGGAGAAGCTCACATATGTATATCCAGATGGACTAAACTCAGAATATTCAACTCATTTGTTAAATCAGTACTGCTGTATGGCAGTGAAATCTGGCTTGTATCGAATAACATCACACAAAAACTCTAGGTATTCATTCACAAGCGTCTCAGAATCCTATGCACAATATTCTGGCCTAATGCCATAAGTAACACAGAACTGTAGAGCCTGACTAATGACACAAATAAGAAAAAGAAAATAAGGATGGATCGGTCACACTTTCCGAAAAAGTCCAGATGGTATCACCAGAATGCCAGTCAAGTGGAATCCTTAAGGCTCAAGAAATCGTGGTCGACGACAAAACACTTGGAGATGCACAATTATCCAAGAACTGAGACAGAACAGCCTTACATGTGAGGAGGCAAAGTCATGACGGAGATGTTTTGTGGGAGCCATATGCTCCCAAGAGGAGTAACGGAAAAAAAGTACCCTTTTGTCCGATTAATCTTTCCCATTTTTGGTATAATAATGAAACTTATTTGATCAAAATTTTGATTCGAAAAACTACGTTTAGGTTAATAGTTATTAAGGTAGCTAGGGTCAGTCATAGGCTTATTTTTTTATTAAATTTGAATAAGAGAGTTTGTGAAAAATTTATTGCATATAAAAATCTTTTATTTTTGGAAGTACCCAAAATTTATATGCATTGCCTTGACCCAAAAAAAGAAACCCATATGTTGTTTATTCAGTTACCTGTTAGATTACGATCTGCACAGTGAAAATAAAGTTTACAAAGTGAACAATTATCCTAAATCGATTTGAGTAAAGTAGAATAGGATTGAATTTTTTAGAAGTAATTAACGATAGCACGATATTAGTTTACCAACATAATACATATATCGTGATGCAGAACTTACAAGAATATATCGAAACATCTACGTAGGCTGTTACTGATTAATGGAGAAAACAGAAGAAGCAGGAAATCAACTAAACGAAGTGCATAATAAGCAGGAATGTCCCAACGTTAAAATTTGTTCAATTGTTTAAAGCAAAATAATTAATTTAGCAAATTTTAAAGCATTGTTAAAAAATATGAAAAATTAATTTCGTCGAAATTCTCAAGTTATTGGAATTAAAAATACTATACATATATCAAATCTTCGAGCTATTATGATAAAGCTTTGATAACTTTTAAAGCTGTAAGGAAATATGAAATCATCTTTGCCCTATAATAGTTTTAAAAACTAAATTTTTGTTTTAAAGGATGAGTTCAAATAGAAAACTAAATCGATGTGGAATATTGAATGTAAGTAATATAATACGGCTATTAAAGGAAAAAGATAACAAGCTTTTATAGACTTTAAATTGAAAATTTTTTTACAACACTACCAGATGCATTTGACTTTTCAAAATGCATTTAACAGATCAAAAAAATGTACTTCAAAACAATCAGCAGCCAATTCTCTAGGTTTGATTGGTTGGTTTAGGTGATATCTTCAAGATAGAGGTCACCATTGTGCCGGTTATGTTCCACAAAACTTGCGTTCACAAAAAAAGAAGAAGACTGAGCTTAGAAACTGTACAATCCTAGCAGGGCTTCTATCAGCCATGACGCTGAGGTCTGCCAACTTTAAGGAGCTCCTGCGTAGAGCCGAACATTCACACAGCAGATGAACCACTTTTCACTGTCTTTCTAGCAACAGTTTAAAATTATAGCTTTGCTGATCATTCCAAGATGTTTACGATGTTTTCCCAATAGCCAGTTCCCAGTGCTTTCTGACACTATCTGGAAAATATTTCCCTTTTAAAAGTTTCATCTTAGTTTCCGAAATAAAGCAAATAGACGTTTCCTTCCATCAACAATCCACCCTATTTTAGAGAAGGCATTCATAAACATCGTTTGATCTACCGCATTAAGGTAAGAATCTGTGCATCTCTTAAACTCGCATATCAGCTAACTCGTTTTCCTGAATATTACAGTGTCCAGAAACCCAAAGCAGAGTAATACGACCATTTATGCGCCTAAGGATCCTTTCTCACATCTTTTTCGGACTTGAGATTTCATTCTCGCCCTGGTTGTCAATAAAAATCTTCTATCCTTGTTGAGATTCAGCCTTATTCCCTCCTCCGTAGCTATATGCACCGCATAAAACTTCACCTAAAAGACAGTCACGTGTTTCAGAAGCCTATATATGATGTGCTGACGCTAAGATGCCCGTAAAATTCCAATTCCCTAACTGCAATCTTGTTTCTTGAAATGGACATGAAATTTATATTTCTAGGCACCATGAAGGAAGATATAAAATAGCCACTATGCTAGAAACGTTTTGTTATGAGTATAAAAATGCCTAAATTGTATAATTTTGGTATATTTTTTGTCACCCTGACAATGCCATACTTATTTGCGTATATGGCAACACTGCTAATTAAATCATCCCTGGGTAACACAATCTTATATGTTTAAAATTAACGGATAGAGGATATGAGATCATTTGAGGCATTTCCGGAATTTTCAAAACTGTAGACAATTAGGTATATAAGGAGACTGACTGCCTACATAGTTAGTTATCGTTTTGCTGTCATATGATAAAGACATGGTTAAGTGGAAATAAAAGGGTTGTATAAGCGAATATTAAATTGTTGTATTAAGATAAACTGTATAAACGTTATAGTGTAGTAAATAAATAAAACTGTAACAACAATAAAGGTTAAAACGTAACAGTATAGTATAATTATTCCACTTATTAGAGAGCGATATATTGAGTTTCGCTGTGGTTATATCGGCTCACATTACACCAAGAGCTCAGATGGCGCAAAAAAGGGCGCAATACTAGATACCGATCAAATTTGTGGAATAATATTAAACGATCCAATACTGCTGATACTTTAAGGTGTTACATCACATTTTATATAAATACTGGAAATTAAAAAACCAGGCATGAGATCATTGTAAAAAAATGTTTGGCTACGAATTGTGCAATTCGTCTTGGATAAAACATTGATCTATTACAACACACCAGAGACCAATGAGTAATTAAGATATGGGTTTGTTTAAGTGAAAGTTCTATTCCATCAAAGCAATACACTAGTGCATAAGTGTATACTCACTATTGCGAAACTCCCTGAATTGAACAACAAATTTCTACCCTATCATTAATATATTTACGGCTATTTTATGTAATAAAATTTAAAGATAAGGCTTTACTTTAGCTTTCTTTCTTAATATTCTCCTTGTGACTCAGCATTTTAGATCTATTTTTGTGCTACCGTGCACTTTAACTAATTGGGTGCTTTCCTTATGTTGCATTTCTGAAAAAAGTTAAGGCTTAGAATACAAATAACCTGTCTACTTATCAATAAATCTGTATTCTTTTAATATTAATTAAACAATGTGGTGCCTTATATAGTACATCTCTGCTTTAGTGACTCGTATATATGTATGTATGTATGTACTAAAATCAAAATACAACAATTCATATGAATTGATGGAAAGGGATGTTCATGCAATACGTATGTGGATTGAAGTTATAGTTTGCTCCTATACGGAATCCTTTTTTTTGCCCGTATGTCTACAATGTTAAGATACCGTTGGAGGGATATACATATATATGTACATATATATGTACATAGCTTTTGGAAGAACATTTTACCATTTTAACAAGATGAAAATTTTGAGGCCTGTTATCTTTTGCACAAAAGTTCTTCAAAAGAAAAAAAATCAAAGTAAAAGAAAACAAAACAACAATAAAAATAAAGGATGTTAAAGTCTTAGCTGGTTCACTGATTTGACTCTGTTCTGTACTCTGTTACAAAAAAAATGTTTGTAAAAAACTCAAATAAAACAATTTCTTTCACGTTAAAATCACAACATCTAAGGATAAAACCAGCCACTAACACTACTTTTCCTAAAAATTTAATTTTTTGTCTATTTTTCTATTGGAGTCACCACGGAATTAGGGAAGTAAAGCCAACCATTACATTAAGATGATTGAGTATTTTTTTTTTTTTGTTTTTTGCCAGACGATGTCGTTCCCTTAATGTGTTTTTTAGTGTGAAGTATGAGAACAATAGTATAATGAATTAAGTAAAAATTAAAGCAAATTAATTTGAAGGCAAAATGTATTCTATGAATGATACATATTTTTAAAGAGATGTTATTAATCTGCCTTTTTGACGAAGAAAGTCTACAACAATAACACTAGTTTACACGATTTTTGTGCATAAGTTATAACATGCATACTCATATTGGATATTGGAGCTGTATTTTAAGCTAAGAGGCACTTAATAAAAACCCTTTATTAGCTTAACTTTGAAACAGGGGTATTTTGATGCTGTAAAATAATGTGACTTCTTTCAAACTTAGCTTTAGGCCTTTACTTTGGAATATAATTGGCTTATTATCCGATAAAATTGTTTTAAAAATCATAACGTTCACAAAAAGCCTTTTGTCTTCATCGAACTTTGTAGGGATATGTGATTAATTTCTTACTATAGTCGGTTTAAGACTTATGTTTTTATTTTTGTGTATGTTAAATACGATGGTTGGTTGGCTTGGGTAGTACTCTCGAGACCTATGCAGTTTTCAAACCATAAAAACTTGCATCTACAAAAAGGAACTGTGGTTAAGAAAATCCATAATTAGCGACGATCTAGTATCACTTAAGGAAAAAAAAATGAAAAACCCTCTCAACTCTATTTAACCAGCGATGTTCAGAGATCGTACAATCCTAGTAGGATTTATATTCGCCATAATGCTGAGATCTGCAGACTTCCAATTGCCCAGTACGTTAATCCTGCTCCTACGCAGAGTCGGACATTCAGACAGTAAGTGTGCCACCCACTCCTCACTGTCGCCATAGCAATTTCTTGTACAAACAATGTCGCTTCCTATTCCGAGATGGCTGTTATGTTTCGCCAGTGCACAGCGCTAAGTGCTGATTGCCATAACCTGGGAAATATCCCTTCTCGTAAGTTTCATCAGAAATGAGCTTTTTCGTCTATAATAGGATGACCATGTCCTACACCTTAAATATGTACGTAATATTGAAATGTATTTGAATTCACTTAGCTTTGGTTAATTCAATTGATTTCCTTAGAAAAAATTTGCCTTGACGGTAATATTAATCCTCAAAATAGGCATTGATGATATCCTTCCCTTTGTTTTTTATATATTTTCTCTGTTCTCTGCCTTCAGATTATCACACTGTCAACTTTGTCTAACTTCGTATTAGCATTACAATTCACTAACAAAAATCTCAAAAAATAATTTGGTGACATTTAAAGCATTTCTTTTTGTTGCCACTACCTTCTGTTCTGTTCATTTGGCTGTGTCTTATGAACAGAAGAGCAATTTGAAAATCACTTCTTCGTCTAGTTTTTTTTTAGTTTTTATATTTCTTTTATTTTATTACTCGTATATCGGGAACATTTTTATTTTCTTAGATTTCATTTTTGTATATTCTCGTAACAATATTTTTACCCTACTGATGATTGGGGTATATTTGAGTTTATGCTGTGGTTTGTCATGTACAAGCAAAAACCTTTTTTTTAATTGAATGAGGCATGTTCGTCCTTTAATATATACGTCTTTAAAAAAAGGTAAGAGTCTATGAAAAGCAGCAGACACAGCAGAGGAACTGAAACAAGAGAAATTACGAAAAAAAGATTCACTTATTAGCAATTAACCGAATTAACCAAATTTAATTGATTTTGGATCATATTTAAAACCTGTCTCCATATAATGAATATATAAGATTCAATAGAGCACTCACTTTAATGGCGCTAAAAAGCAACACAGAATGCTCATGATTCCTTTTTTGTTTTTTGTTTTTGTTTTTATATGCAAGAGGTGCGACTATTTTTATGCACTAAAACCATGTGGGAATCATAAGCCTTTTATGGCTATTCATTGCCGTTCCGTTGACTATTTGAACTGTTATTATTATCATTCTGACCAGGCACTCTTGTAGGACATTACGACACTTAAGATCTTGAACTCACTCTAGGCTGCGATTCGGCTTCACGTAACGTTTAATTGATCCACCAATTTTCTTCGGACTTAAGCAAATGTTTCGATGATATTTTCCACGTGTAGACTTTCACCGACTCATATCGCAACGTGGTACCGGTCTCTGCGCTTTCGTTTGGATGAAAATATAGTTTATCTCACCGTACTTTCTCCGTATGTACTTATCTATCTACGGAATTAACCTACGTTGCGAGTGTAATATGAATTTATTCCTTTCGTCCTTTTTAATAAAATTTCTTAGAAGCGTTGCATTTTGCCTATCTGGTGGTACATGCTAAAATTCTGTCCAGCTTTTATATCGACTGGTTTTATCATGGTAACGGACATAAAATATAGTATGTGAGAGCATTTGAGACATTTTCAGAACTTTCCAAACTGTAGGCAATTAGGTATACAAAGAGGCTGCTTTGCCTAGGTCGGTTCTAGTTATCGTTTTGCAGTCATAATGTAAAGTCGTGTTTAGGCGTTAATAAAAGTGTTGTATAAACGAATATTAACTAGAAGATAAATAAGTTGCTGGATTAAGATATACTTTATAATGATAAAGTGAGAAAATATAAACTATAAAACAATACCAACGTGCTGTTTACTGTTTAACAAGGTTGAAATGTAACAGTATGTTGAAACACCGTTACATCCAGAAAAACTGACTGTTTGGTGTGCTTTATTGGCTGCTGGAATTATTGGTCCGTACGTCGATGCTGGTCATAACCTTACAGTTAATGGTGGCCGCTATAGACCCATGATTACTGAGCAGAATGGGTAAGATAAGCGATTTGTGCAGTGCAATATTAGTCCGTCTAGAGAGGTAGTAATAACACTAACACAACTAAACAACTCAATAAATCAAGTATTTAACAACCTCAAAGTTCTAGTGGCCGACAGTTTTGCGCTGCTCGATATACTTCGGGCAAGACACCTTTATTGTACAAAACCGGTGGTTTTAAGATCGTAAGATCTTCTCCAATTGAAGAATTTATACGATTAGGTGTCGCTTTACCTAAAACCTCTGTTTGTTCTAAGCAGAGTTTTTATTTTAAACCCAACCGGGTTTTTTTTTTAAACCCAACCCACCGGGTTTATTGAATTTTTTGTTGGGTTTTTTTGAATTTTCGTTTATTTATACAATATTTTTTTGTTTTTTCTATCTGTTTAAATTTGAACCAGCTGTTATTTTGTATCTGGCTATACTTATGTTATTCTATTCCGTCACAAAATTCTGTATATTATCGTTGGAATTTATTGAAAATTGATCACAATTTAAAATCATCTTTTCGGATGAAGCTCATTTTCATTTTGGTGGATACGTTAATAAGCAAAATTGCCGTGTTTGGGGCTCAGAAAACAAAAACGTGGTCTTTCCAAAGCCAATGCACCCATTACGAGTGACTGTTTGGTGCGGCTTGTGGAGTGGAGGCATCATTAGCCCATATTTTTTTGAAAATAAGGACGGCACAAACATTACGGTTAATGGAAACACCTACCACACTATGATAACTGATTTTTGTGCCCGGTCTTAATTGTTGTGATGTGAACGATGTTTGGTTTCAACAGGACACACATCTCATGCCACAACCGATTTATTGAGTTAAATGTTTGATGGCCGTTTAATTAGCCGAAATAGTGATGTCAGTTGGCCGTCAAGATGCTGCGATTTGACACCGCTGGACTATTTTGTGTGGGGCGCCGTTAAAGACAAATGCTATGCCGACTAACCAGAGACAATTGAGCATTTAAAGGCCAAAATTCGTGATGACATTGCCGAAATACAACCCCATGCACTCCAAAAAGTTTCCGAAAGTTTGTGCGATCGAATATGATACTATGAGGCCAGCCGCGGCAGCCATGTGAATGAAATAATATTTCATTTCAAACCGGAACAATTGTACTTCATAATAAATTTGGCAAAATTTCAAACCGGTTATGTTTTTTTTGCATTTTTAAATTTGAACTTTAAAATAGCCTACCCGATATTCATAATGCAATTTTGCACTCTTAGTGGGATCAAGGCGGCACTGCGTATTATGAGTTGCTAAAACTCGGTGAACGAAGCAGACCGCTGGAATATAAAGAAAGACAGATAAAGTTTCCCTTTTGCATGACAACGCTCGCACCCATCGTATTTCACAAACATTGCTCCTTCTGGACTATTGCCTGTTTCGACGGATATAATATCTTTTCGCATATCACCGAATCACTTCCTTTGAAGCAATATTAAAATCAGCTTCAAAGTGGATCGCCTCAAAAGACGATAAGTTTTTCTGAGACGGAATCCGGATATTGGCTCAGTGGTGAGAAAAAATGTAAGCAGTGATTTGCTACATTTTTATTTTGATAAATTTGTTAATTCTTTTTCTTCTTTGAGCTAAAAAATCGGACCGTATTAATTTGTACTCACAATACGAAAGTTTTAATTATTTTTGTTGTAAATAAACTATGAAAACCCTTAAATAAAAAATTTTTATATATAAAAAAACCGGGGGGGCTTATTTGGGTTGCCAACCCTGGCTCTAAGAGCGCTTTGGGTATTTTTAAGTGTCATTATGCAAAGCCTAAACTCAACTTCGTTTTATCGAATCACTGGTGGCTATTTTCCAATTAAAATATTTGAACGTTTGTAACGGAATACATTTATGGTATATAGCCTGGAATTAAATTGTAGAGTAGGAGATGGCATAGTATGTAGCAAAGCTTCTGTTTTCACTTTTTTTTATGAAAAAATAAAACCATAAAGAATGAATTCGTATAAATGTTTAAATGGCTTAAAAATAAAACCTTTTTTATTGTTTCTCATGCTTCATTGGTCATAGAATTTTTTCGATTTTTTTTTAAGTTTTACTTTCGTTCTTCTTCTTTAATGCATTTTACCAACAAAAAACCTAAAATGAATAACAAAGTGGAATAGGTTTCGAACGCTTCTACACAATTTTACATTTCTTATAAATTTTAACAAGAAACCCACGCACATATTCAGTGAAATGAAGATTTTTTATTTTCCCGTTTTATTTTTGAACGATTGTGTTGGTGATTGGTATCAGTAGTTTATAGAGTCTGTAACAGCATAACCACCAATACTACCACCATTACACTCTCAATCATTAATAGATTCCATAAATGAATCAATGAATGAATGGATGATTGAGTGACTGTTTGAACATGTACTACATATGTGTGTAAAAGGTTGTGGATAACTGTTTACACGGACCTATGAATCTATTGGATGAATGAATGAATTCATGGTTCAGTCGATAAGAAACATTTACGAGTACAATATGACAATCTTAAGATTTAAATGGTAAAACAATTACTTACGTAATGGCTTTCATTTTAAATGGCTTATGCCAAATTCTATTTAAGATAGATAATCTTATAGACACAATGCCTTAAGACTTACAAATAGTGTAGTTAGATGGGGGGTGGGGAGGAGTTAAAGGAAACTCTTATTATTTTAAGACAAGTATAATCAATCAATGTGTAAGCTTAGTAAATACCAACGATAAGACGCTTAAATTTTTATGTTCTGACTAGTGTTTATCTTTATACGAGATGTGTACAAAAAATCACTAATCAATGCACTCGTTCTAACGGTTTTTTCAATCAAAGAACTTTTGAAGAACTACTGAGAAATATTCGAGGTTTTTAAGCGTCGCAAAAATTAAAGCTGAAGAGTAGTGCTGGATGGCATAGTAGCTCTTAGGCCAATTCATAGAGAATACATACGTATACACCAAGCATTTTTATAATGGATAGTGCTTATAGTACTAATATGAGAGAAATTTTCGATCAGCACACAGTACACGAAATTAATTTAAAAAATTTTCATTTAAATTAATTCTTTAAACACATAGACAACGGCAGGCTACCGACTACAAGCCACAAAAATTAAAATACACTCGTTCATATGCATACGATTATTTTGATAGCAACATAGCTACATGACTACTCGCCTAGTTTTGCTGTTGTAGCCAATTAAAGCTTATTTCTGTTTTGTTTGGCTCCGAAATTTAAGAAAATTTAAAATATATAAAATTAAAATGCTAAAATGTATTGATAGTCAAAAAATGTTAAAAAATAATGTAGTTGTTCTTGCGTTATAATAATTTTATGTATAACAATGAATGTGCGTATGTACGTTTGTTTGTACCTTATAGTAAAACTGCTTAACCGATTTTCTTAAAATTTCAACAGTATTCTCTGTCGCCGCATTCATACAAAGTTAATATTTATATACCTATATCTTCAAAATAGTAAAAGAGTCTGCAAATTTGGCCCAAATAGATTCATAGCCCATCATCAGTCAAGAAGTGAGCGGAATTGGACAAGTGGGCGTGGTACCTTACATTAAAAATAAGTATTAATTTTTGTATATCTTGAGAACGGTGATAGTAAATTATATTAAAACTACATTGTGAACAATGCGCATCACCAGTAAGTAACTGGGGAGATTGGACATTGAATTTTGTATATGTGGAGAACGGCAACTATTTAAGTATCGTTATCTGTCCACATTAGACAAAAAGCGGGTGAAAGCACACCATATCTTTTTTTTCAGTGTCTTAAATGTTTGATCTTGAACCGATTGGGGCTGAAATGGGGAAAAAATTTAAAATATAGCTAATATAATAGCGAATAACAAAGACAGCGGTAACCAAACACGCCGGGTTTTAGCCAATAAACATATAAAGAAAGGAATGCTCCTTAGCAGGAGTTACCTCAATTGTAATTTTAAATTTTATTTATCAAAACACCATTTTTTTTTTATCAGCTGCTTATTATGATGTCGTTTCCAATACACTTAAGTAGCTAACTACACGACTACAAATGGTGCTAACGGCGATTGTAGTCGTGTAGCCGTGTAGCATGCCGTCTTCTATATATTTAAAGCATAATGATGTTGTAAGCAGACTAATAGAATATATAGTATTGAATAGGAAGCTTAAGCCTTGAAAATACCAAGAGTCACTGATTTATTAGACTACCCTCGTAGTTTAAGATATTACACAAAAGCTAATTAAACTAAAAATTTTATATAAACTCCCAAGAATTTTAATGTAAATAAGGAAACGTCTTTACTAAGCTTTTCTAAGATACATTAATTGCTTACTTACTAAATAAATTACCTTTTTAAACAATTCATTAATTATTTTCCAATTCCATAGCCAATATCTGGAAATAAATGAAAAAAAAAAACAAATGCAACAATACTTTCATTAAAAATGTGCTAAATTATTCAAAAACTTTACTTGGTAATAAAATATATTTTTCAACTTGTAAAAATGAACAGATTGCTATTTGAGAAAGAAAAAACAATTTCTTTTCTAAATCATTCTCACGTGCAATGCAATTGACTGAATAGGTGTTGAAATTCTCTCTGTGTGAAACTCATTCAATCTAAAAATATTTTTAAATTTAATTATCAATTCCATGTACAGTGGCGGGTTGAAATGTAGCAGAGTATGCGAGGACTTATTAAAAGTGTTATACTGTATTGTTCTTTCTTATAAAACCATTAGTTTTTATCAGCGCACCAAAATCTTTTCTTTGCAATATTTTCCCATGCCATTTTTTATTTTTGAGTTGGCATTACAGGTTTTGACATCTGTATAAAATTTTACATCAATAGGTTCAGTAGTTACGTTTGGGTTTGCGAACAAAGAAAAGTTGTGTCTTCGATTTTTTTTTTTTTGGATTGATTTTTTTCTGTTTCGGCTGGGGAGATCGAACGGTTATTATTCGACCGGTTTAATATACAGTTCTTCGGATACGGTTTTTTTTAAATGACGAGTAGCCGGTTAATGGAAATATATATAATTTTTATACGTTTTTATTGCAAATATGCTCAACGTCTTATTTTTATATATGACAACTTTGAACGTCTCACAAAGAACGTGAAAACCAGGGTAGATCGAAAAAGATATGCACACTTGAGCAAAAATAACTTTTTCACATTTTCTGTAAATAATTATTAATTTTTTATATTTGGAGAATGATGAACAATTAGACTTATTGAAAAGGACATACAAACGCCTTCTCCGAGCGGCAGATGTATTACTTAGTGAAGTTTTTCACAAAGTAAATACTTATAAGCAGTCGCGAGCAATGTTGTGAGGTGATACCGCTGTTGAAAATTGTTTGATGATGTGGTCTGGGATTGAACTGAGGATTTCTTGGTTGGTAGGCGGGTGTTTTACACCACAGTGGCACACTATATTAAATACGTGGTGCACGCATAAGGATAAGTCGAGTATATTACGTGTCATTAAATCGTAAGCTAAAAAGGCACATCGACACCAGAAATTATTAAGCACCTTAAATATGTGTATAAGATTGACGCTACACCAAGTAGTCTGTCTGTACGCACTGGCAAATCAAATTCTCACAAAATACGCTGCAAAAATTAATTACTGGATGAAATAGTAATATGTTGCGTTGTCGAGGATTAGATGTCCGTTAAGGCCCTAAAAAAGTCGCACGTTATTCTAGCATACTTCCTTGCTAGAAACTACAACATGAGACATAAATTTATCAACTTTTTTTTGCAAATGTAACAAAAATTGGAAAGAATTTTATTTTAATAAGTAAACCGGTTAACCGGTTATTTGATAAATTTTTAACCTAAACCGGTTTTTTTAAATTGTAATTTTTCGAATTATTCGAAAATCGGTTTTTGAATAAGTCTAATAATTGATCTCCCTAGTTTCGGCTCTCCTTTGGTACGATTTTGGCTCAGTTAATCGGTTGTTTCTCCATCGTGGGCGTAGACCCAAGTCTCATCTTCAGTTATTATGCATTCCATCTTGTCCTTATAGTCAGAAAGCATCATTTCACAGACTTCCATGCGAGGTTTACAAATTAAAAAAATTTAACGTTTCGTGAAAAATATCAATGCTAACGTGAGTAGGTAGCTAAAAGTAGATAGAGAACACACAAGTTTAGGTTTTAAATAATTTAAATGTTATTGCAGATGCTAAACGAATATGGCAAACAGAAATTGTATGCAAATAAGAAGAATTTTGAAAAATAGTGGCTCAATTACAAAAATATCAAATATCAGAAACCTATCTGCTAAGGAGCTCATGCGATAAAGTGGAGAACGCTTTGTTAATGCGGGAATCTAGTGTCTTAATTTCAAGTAATATGATACACGAAAGTAATATGATACAACAAAGTTTGTTGTGGAATTAAAAAAAGATCTTACCACAGTTCCAGCTAATTTCATCATTGGCAGTATAAAGAAAGCTTAAACTAGGAAAATTTCAAGGAGTAGGTATATCTGCTTAAAAAAAGAAGTGTTTTTAATTACTTCAGTGAATCAATGAAAAGAATATCGGTTAAATGATTTACCCCGTTAATTGCGCCAAAAGCTGTGCAATTTAGACAACTCATTTAAGCCAAAATTACTGCATTTTACTATTAACATATATATTTCTGTTTAGTTTTATTTTTATTATTCTGTCAACCGATCATAGAATATTAGACTTCTTATGATATCATGCTACATTTTTACTCTTCACTGTTTGTGTATTTAATCATTTTGAAAGACGCATAAACATGCTCCGATACGATGAATTTATTTATTTCATTTGAAATGAACATCAAAGACTTTCTTCTTCATTCATATGTGATTTAATCCTATTCTATTTTGTAAACGAACACCCGTAAAGAAAGCATCCTTTAAACATCTTCAACATCATCTTGTTAAACAAAAAAATCATTCCATTCATCATGTATTCTGACACAATAAATTAAAATTGTTTCTTTTCTACAATATAGTATATAATTTATTTTATAAATCTCACATGCAACAGTCACCCTCATGTGTGTATTAATGAAACAGACGTTTTAATATTACAAAAAAAAGGAACTATAATGCATTTCAAATATGTACTTAAATTGTTAAAACAAGTAATTAAAAAAGAAGTAAAAAAATTGTAATCCGACTATATAATACCCTAAAAATTAAAAGGAGACAATTACGAACAGAGTATATTTATTAATTCTTACCAAAGTTGATGTAAAAATTAAATAAAAATATGTAATAATGGATTAAATCTCGACTTAACTTGGTTACATTTAATGACTTTTCTTAATTTTAAGAAAAAAAGCTACCGTAGAAGAGTCGGTAGTAAATCAATTTTCATCAAATTTGAAACACTGATAAGAGGTTAAGATTTATTACACCCCTTGTCTACCTTTACAAGAATTCATTAGTTTTTTCAGAAAATAATTTTTACAACAGCTAAGGACAGAAAATTTGATTGGCCAATTCGAAAGATTTCTAACATCTTACGATTATTTCACAAAACCTACCTGCACCAAATTTCAAACTACCTCGCAGAGCATTTAATAATATTTTGTGATTGTTTTAATAAAAATAAAATTACAATATATTCACCGCTTTAATCATGTGTTTCCAACAGATGAAATGAGTAGCTAAAAAAATCTTGAAACTCCGATAGACGTTGGTCAAACTATCGAAAATCTCGAAGAAATATCGAGATGGCTATTCAAACCGCTACTTTACATCTACGCCATATTAGAGTTAATAGAATAAACTCTGTAGATTAAAAGCTCAAAAAAGATAAATTAAAAAAGCGTGGTAAAAAGTGGATTTCCCTGACTTTAGAACGAATTGAAGGAATGTACAAAAAATTTCAAACATCTGTTGGAATCGAGAGGGATTGCTTCCTTAAACATATATATTATTAATTTCCATAACATTCCATGAAGGAATATGTGGACTTCTCTCAGTCAATGAGCTGCACCCGATTCTACTTTTGAACTCATTGAAAGGGACCTACAGTTTAGCGCCGGCTCCAAACGGCAAATGCATTTAGAGAGGTTTTCAATAGTAGTAATACTCATAACCAGTTACTAGCTAATGTTATGAGGTGATACCGCTGTCGAAAAACTTTTTTCTTTTTTTAAGATGGGCTGGCCTGATATTGAACCGACGACCTTCTGGTTGGTAGGCGGGTGTCTTACCTACCATACCACAGCGGTACACGCTTCTTTAAATAAATACCTTAAAAATATGAATGCGTCTGTAGATTGGGATTATTCTTTATGGCGCGCAGCGAAAAACCTCAAAAGACTTTATAAGCAGACGTCTGTTACGAAAGCTAAGTAAACACTGGGCGAGAGAAGATCTTGAAAAAGGGAATATATTTGTTTAACATTTAAAGCAGGTTTTCACCCTTCATAATATACACGACGTAGTAAAATTGTCATCTTTGTACCACGGATTAGTAAGCCTTATCAGCGATGTAAATGTGAACAACCATTAACATGAATATTTTTTTGTTTACAGCGACTGTTCTAAAACGTGAACTTTTTTTTGAACGTTTAAATTTAATTTTGTAAGCTTATTTAAAAATTTTGGGATTTCCCGTAGAAGAATTTCGTAGTTTGTTTGTTGTCAAAAACTTTTATTGCATAAGAGGTAATTTTAGTATGACTTATGTATGTCAATCGCTCTTTTATTACTTGATAATGCTCTATCACATTCACCTGAAGCTGAATTAAGGACTAAAAATGGTTTAATTTGTGTCATGTTTTTGCTACTTAATGTCACATCCCTCATCCAACAAATGGACCATTACAGAAATACCCTACTACATCTATTGCAGCAAATGACTCAGATTTACTTAAATCTATTAAACAGATCCCCCTAAAAGAAACCATTTGTCACTTAGAATGCGCATAGAATCGCATAACTAATGATTCGAAACATAAATGTTGAAAAAACAATTTGAATTTCGCATCAGTTCTAGACGATTGTGAGAAAAACAATCCCTTGGATATATTAAAAGAAAACTGGGATAAGAAGCCCGACAGCTAGAAAAAAGTGCGGCTGAACTATTAAATATCTTGTTTCCTCAGGTTATTAAAAAAAACTTTTAACGTGCACGATAATTTTATAGAATTTTATTTTAGGCTGACTGCACAACTGAAGCAGTCAAGAAATGAAATAACAATCATAATGAATATTCCACTGAATATGATAAATTTGAAGTAGAAGAATAATCTAAAAACGATAAATGCGTTTTAGAAGAGCTAATAACTAAAGTTAAGCCAAAGAAGGCTTCGTCAACATTCCAAAACACAACCCTTTTTTAACATTGTCTACTCTAAAACGTCAACTAAACCACAAAGCTCTTAAACATCAACTTTAAATAAAATAAAATTTTAGATTCAGTAACAGAGACACATAGATAAGTGCGTAAATAGAATTATTTTACGAAATTAATTCCAAATTTGAGGATTTCCCTTATAATTGTTATATAAATGAGGTTGCATATGTATTGCTTTTCTCTGTTCGGTTGATTTTTTTCTCGTTGACGTTATCCGAGTGCACTGTATTTTATTTTTCAATATAATCTCCTGAAACTTCAATACACTTAGTCCAACGTTTTTCTATCTATTCTATCCCTTGATTAAATAATCGTTTAGAGTTGCCATTGCAAAAAGGTTTGCCAAGATAAAATGTTTGCCAGCAAACAGTCTTTTTAGATTTGGGAACAGATAGAAGTCAGAGTGAGCTAAATAAGGAGAATAAGGTGGGTGATCAAGCAATTCGTTCTTCAATTTGCCATTGTTGAATTTTGCCATTGTTGCAGCATTCTTGTGGGATAGTGCGTTGTCGTGATGAAAAATTATTTTTGTGTTGTAAACCAGGTCGTTTTTCTCGAATTTTCATAGTTAATTGATCCAAAAGGCTACAATAATAGTCTGAATTTATTGTTTTACCTTTTTGATGAGAGTCGATCAATAAAATACTTTTGTAGTCACAGAAAACTGTTGCCATGCCGATTGAACTGTTTTTGCCTTATTTGGTGCACTTTACTAGCTTCTGTCTTTTACTTGGATTGTTTTTTTGTCTTTGGTGTATAGTTATTAATCCATGTTTATTAACGGTTATAAAACAATGCTTAAAATCCATTTTATTTCGATTAAATTGGTACAATGAAGCTTGAGAAATTTTCATTCGAATGCGTTTTTGGCTGTTAACAAATGCGGCGCTCATCTTGCAGAAAGTTCCTTCATCTAAAATTCTTGATGCAAAATAAAATACACCCGATCATTTAAGAAATTTAATTGTGTTAAATCCCACGACTGGCCACTTAGCAATTCTGATCACCGAAATGAGGGAATTAAAATGTTTTACAGGCTGTATGACATGTGGCACCCTGTTGTTGAAACCACATATTGGCTACATCAATATAATTCAATTTCAGCAGAAAGCACTGTGTTATCATGTCGCGATATCAAGCACCAGTGACAGTCGCAGCTTGACCAGCCTCATTTTCAAAAAGTATGATCCAATTATGCCTTCAGCCCAAAATCACGCCACACAGTGGCATGTTGTGGATGCATTTGTCTCTCGGCAATCCCATATGGGTTCTCAAAACCCAAGTAGCGGAAGATTTGACGATTAGCAAAGCCATCAAGGTGAAAATTGCTAGAAAACTCAGCATTAATTTGCTTATGTTCAACGCACCCCCTCGCATGATCATTAGGCATCAGTTGTGTTAATTGAATTTTAAAAGCATGGAGACACAGATCTTTAGCGAGTATACGCTGAAAAGAGTTTCTTCAAATTCATGGATTGTCACCTACACTCTCACGCACTACTTCAATATCGACATTTGATCGGCTTGTTTTTGGACGACCAATGCGTTTGGCGTCTTCAACGGATCTAGTCTCCCTGATTTTTTCAATTAATCTCTTCACAGTTGACGAAGTTGAAGCACTATTTCGACCATGTTTTGTATGAAATTTTCGAACTGCGGCCGCAAAGCTTTCATTATTTTTGAAATATTGTTCAATAATATAGATACGCTATTCAATCGTGCAACGCTCCATGTTTACTAACCCTAAACTCTCAGCTGTCGAATTGTGTTTTAGGGTTGTCAGCACTTTACTGCACAAATGGTGATAAATTCGAATATTGCGTATTGGAACACTCTTTGTATCTCAGTTGTTCGAAAAAGTACTAATTAAAAAGTTACATTTAAATTTGGATTTAGAAGCGAGCATAGCACAATTGTCAAGCACATAGATTGGTGAATTCCTTAAGAACAACTTTTAAGGAAAAAACATTGCTCCACTCTTTTTATCGACGTTTTACAGGCGTTCGATAAAGTATGTATGAAGGACTAACTGGGACAAAGTTTATCAACAAATATCTGCAATATTTTTCTTGGAACAAAAGCTTAAGGTTATGGAAAGAGATTTTGTAAGTGAATCTCAGACTATTGAGGACAGGGTATTACAAAGAAATATCTTGGGACGTGTCTTGGAGGGAGTGGAGGGAGTGACTATGTCCTGTCGATCACGAGTTTTGAGACTATGGAGATGGTGATACCGAGCAGGGATGATTGGCAGAAGTATGACCCTCCTCTTGGTGGTTTACACAGACGTGTCTAAGGTGGTGCTGGCGTCTACTGCGAAAAACTTGCCTTAGGTGTTCCAATAAATTGAGTGCTGAGTACAGTGTTCTTCGCTGAGAAGGCTAGTCAAATCTGGTTCAACGAATCTGGTTGCAGGGTCTCTAGATCTATATGGCCGATTATTTTAAGTCGTAGGACGTCTGCTCTTCTCCCCATGAGTAAATTGGAGCTGGTGCTGACTACGAACGTTATTACGGACCATTGTGGTATCCGCGCGATGACTCGTAGATGGATAAATGCTTACAATGCTTGCTGTAGGCTGTGCGAGGACGAGAAGCGACGATCGAACACCTATTATGTCATTGTCCCAGGCTCTCGGGCAGGAGTCATCGACTCTTAGGTGAATTTACGATCCGAACTCTAACCTCACTTTATTGTACAGACACTACCGTTATACTTCGGTTTGCCAATGGCCTCAGCTAATTGCGACATAAGGACTGTTTGAATCCGTGCGAGTGTGGAACCTTCCAGTTTTTTCCTTTAGCTTTATCCTTTAGTTTTCTTTAGCTTTCCCTTTTGTATTTTTTATTTTTGCTTCTCTTCAATCATAAAGGTTTCCTTTTTCGCACAGGATGAACACAATGGACCATTTGGTCTCCTAGTATTTGCGGCCATCGATTCAGTATCTTCCTCAAACTAAATCAAACCAAGGCGCGAAAATAAAATTATGCGACTGATAGCAAATGCTTAAGGATTTATAAGAAATTCGAATATTCATAAAGACCCAAACGTATTAGAAGAAGCTAGAGCTCCACCCGATCATCTTGAATGATCAAAATTCAATTTCGATAGCGTACAAAAGAAATTTTTTCGAATCGATTAAGATTTTACAATTTAAAACATTTTTCATTTACCAATTATTACGTACTCTTAAACCAACCAACCCAACCTTTTGTAAGTGGAAACTCAGATGTATTTAATATTTAAACACACAGTAGCAGTGGCAGAAGTTGCTTACCGTGTACATCTGTTCAATTCAATTATTCATGAACAGTTTCAACATAAAGAACTAAAAATTCAAGACAAATTTAATTGCCTCCTGTTCGAAAGTATTAATATTTGAATTTGTATTTGAAATCCTTATCGGACACAAACCACTTAAAATGCGAACAATACACAGAGAAATCAACCAAAGGATGTTTGTTAGTGTTTGGGTATATGTGTGGTGGTAGTGGTAGTAGTGGTGGTTAAACATAAAACAATAAATGAAAACTGGAGAATAGAAAAGGATATGAGAGTTCTAAGGAGTGGGGAGAACAGGAAATTATAAAAAGCTTAAGGATAAATAACGATCAAACATTAAAACCCAAAGACAAAGTAATCATTTTACTTATTGGCCTGCGGTTACAGACAGCCTGCCGCCAGCTCTTCATGCAACCAAAAATAAAAAAAACCTGCTGCCTTAAGTCTTTCTTTTTATTTAACTATTTTATTACAATCTTTACTCTGACTGCATAGGAAGCTCTACCAAAACCACTCGATTTTACTGAACTGAACTCATCTTATCTGAATTCAATACAAACCAATACAATGTAAAATACTTCCATACTCGCAAAACATTAAAAAGGGAAAGAAATCAAACTACTCGTATTTACATCTTAACAAAAGGCAAAATACAATATTTCTTAAAATTTTTCTCCCCTGATGCCTTTGCTAGGCTTTGCAAAATTTTAATTCTGCTTCTCTGCTATCTAAGGTAGCACAACACATATTAAAAGACCACCATAGCCATTCCCAAGTCAAATAGTGGAAGTACTCTTTTTCCTCTTTTAACTGCCTGTTTTATTGAATTTTACATTCTTTTCTTTGCAAACTATAGTTTAATAAAATTAAAATAAAACCAAGTGCACTCGTATAAGGAGAAAAACAGCAGCAGCAACAGCAACAACAACAACAATTTCAACATTTAATCAACAACATTGAAAATTTTAATGTAAAACTGAAACGAATTGCTGGTACATTACAATATATGCGATGGGTAAACCACAATTCGAGTAAGACCAGCTCTATAAGAGATAATTTTCTTGTTATAAAAGAGATTCATTTCTTTCGCCTTATTGGACAAACGAAAGTTAAAATTTTTATATTCATTAAAAAACAAAACGAAATACATATGAGACCACAAACAGGCAAACTCCTACTACGCACACCTAAAATTTACTTTAACCTAAGTTTCTCAAACATCAACAAGATAATCGATCTCTATATATATATATATATATATATATATATATATATATATATATATATATATATATATATATATATATCATTATCTATCTTATCTAAGATCATTAGCTAGTCCGTTTGCAGCCATAATGTAGTGCTCAAATTTGGATATTGTATAAACACCACTACACTTAGGGATTTATTCCTGCCTATACCTTAAATACAGGTAGGGTTCAGATTCGAGTTGATCATAATAAAAAAATTGAGGTTCGGGTTCGGTTCAGATTTTGAATTGGGTTCAATAATTTGAAAAAACATAAATATTTTATTAGTATGAAATTTATTTACTTTTCAAAGTAATATCGGTTTAATTTAATAATTAATGAGCTAAAACCTGGCATGCCTCGCTACCACCATCTTAAATATCTAAGTTACATTTATTTCTTTTTCCCATTTTGTTTCCTTCGGGCTTAAATTCAAAAATATAGATATAGTTCCTTCCAGAAAGACACTATATGTTCTGCTTTTAAGCTGTATACTGGGTCATAAAACAAATACATATCCAGTCTTATATATAGAATAGTTTTATCAAGTGTGCTTTTTGCAATACCCGCTTTTTGGCTGATTTGGATAGACAACGAAGCTTTAAATATACAAAATTCTATACTAAATATGACTAGAAGATGGCACGCACAGTTATTCAATATCGCCCAGTCACTGGCTGATGATCAGGGTTGGCAAAAACCCTGGTTTTTTTAAGCCCAACCCCCTGGGTTTTATTGTGTTTTTTAATGGATTTTATTGGGTTTTATAACTCCTTTCAAATTTCGTTCAATTCGAAAATATTTTTTGGTTGTTAGTACAATTACATTGATGAAGTATTTATAATGCAATTTTGCACTCTTATTGTGATCAAGGTGCCATTTTGTACTATGGGCTGCTTTAAACTCGGTGATCGGAGCAGACTGCAATTACTTTGTTGAACCATGGATTATGAGGAATGATCAAATGCCGCTCCCGCTCTATTCTCTAAATATTGTTCCTTCTAACTATTGGTTGTGGGATGTGGCGTTGTGTAGTGGTTAGAGCGCACACATAACATCACATACGACCCAAGTTCGAGCCCTATCAGAGGACATGACGAAGAAAAAATGTAATTATGGTTTCGAATGTTTAATAATAAGAAGGCTTCAACTTCCCTCCAGACAACTCCATCTAAAAAATAAAGAAAAAAGTCCACCTGACCTTCCTGCATACCTCTGGCGATGATGACAAATATCAGACGAATGATCAAGAAAAACACGGCACCTACAAGGAAAAAATTACAATGCCAAAGTAAAGATCACCACCAATTAGTAAGGATCTTCACCACTACACACAAAAAAACATATGAAGAAAGCTACAGCGGATTAATCATCTACATAGCTAGAAACATCAAATTGATTAAAGAAACTGAAACAAAGCAATAGATGCTCTGTGGAAAGTCAATATGCTTCCTAGAGTATCCAATATATACAGTATCCAATATAACGGCCAAAGGTTGTTTATAAACTACCTTCAATAACTATTTGTTAGATCGATAACAAGCCCAGTAATATGAAATCTAAAATTCTTAATCTATGTCTAATAGAGTATCAAAATATTCGACTTTTACTTTTGTTCGAGCAGGAAATTATTTGATTTTAAACTTCTTAAATTGCTCGATTAATCGAGTTAATTTTTCAAATTGTTCAAATAACTCGAATAACTAAAAAAATTATAAAAAATTGTCCAATAAATTTAATATAATGGAAAAACAAACATGTGTAATTGGTTTTTTGTTTTTGTTTTTTTATTTAAAAACAAGGTCGATGTTTTTTTTTGAGTACAGTACTCAGGGGATGGCCCCTATAAAAGTAGTGCATTGTGCTGGTACTAGGACAATACGTTACGGGAAGGAGGATAGAATCCACTATGGACGTTTGAATTAAATTTATTTATGACGTAAGTGGTAGGATAAACTGCCTAGGAAAGATCATTCCACAGACGAACGGTGCGACAAAAAAACGAAATCTCTCTATAATTCGTTGTGCGATTCATTATACAATCAACTACAAAGAGATACGCTCTACGAGAAAAACTCTTACTACGAGAAAATATGTGATAATTAGAAACTAATTCCATTATTTCGTCATTCCGTTATAGTACCAATAGAACAATGAGATATACACCATATTGCAATGATGCTCTAACGAATCGATAGAGTTGACCACTCTACCATCATTAATAAGTACCTTCGCTCTTTCCTTTATGCGGTAGAGAAGCTCTAAAATAGACTTTGAAACACCGACCCATACAAGAGAGTTGTATACTATTTTGGGTCGATTACAGGTTAATATTAAGGAGATCAGATGGAATGAAGTATTTTGTGCACTGTCTTAATGCTTGAATGCTTCTTTCGACACATAAAATATGTGATCGTTCCAATGGACGCCACGGTGAATTCTCATGCGCAGAACATCAAGAGCATCTGATTTTCCAACATCTACATTACTCATGGACACAGATGACAACACACCGCCACGTCTGGGTGTTAAAAATCAACATAGGGTCTTGTTTGCATTAAAATCGAGACTGTTCGGAGATTTTTGCCAGGTCGCTTGAGAGTGTGTCGTTTATACTCATCTCGAAGAGACTCGGCCTACTATCAAAAGAATATGAATGACAAATCTTGCTGTCATCTACGAAAGAGTAGATAGGATTGAAAGTAAGAAGAAATTCGTTAAGGAATATTAGAAATAGCATAGGAGAAAAACAGAAACTTGCGGTGCGATGTCAGTGATAGCGATAAAATTACATTAAAAAGGTTTTTTGATCTTCTCTTTGTCTTGTCTAAATACTTCAAATCATCCATTATACTGATACTTTTTGAATTATATTTTTTTAAATTTTTCTATACTTTGTATTGTTTTGTCGAGCTCGTCTAGAAGATTGTTTTCGTTTAGATCCACATCTTCTTCTCAGGTTATCGTCAGGTCCAATATTAAACAATCGATGGCACACTCTTTTGTTATGGTTTATATTTTAAAAAGTTATCGCTATTGGGTAACCTTGTGGAATTTAGGTTGATTTTAAAATCTTGAACTAAAATGTCTAACAAACCAGTAACGGCTGATCAGAAAGCAAGCAAAATTATATTCGAAAAGTGTGCAACGAAAACAGAAAGAAGTGATATTTCTACAAATAATTATAAGCATTTGCACCTGCATGTTACACCCCAAATTTTACATACGATTAATTGACACACATTGTTCGAGTTATTTGTTACTCGAAATTAGCTGTTTTCATTATTCGATCAAATAATGACCAAATACTCTACTCTAATATTTAAACATCACAGGCACCACTAAAAAAATATGTTTAAATAGTTGGTAAAAATGTTGGGTCGAAAGAATTTTTGTAAGTATAAAACCCAACCAGGTTTTGCCCAGTGGGTTGCCAACCATGCTGATGATGTGTATTGTTCACGACGTTGTTTGAAGCAAACTTAGAGTTTGGTCCAACCAAATCGCCCGATGTTTATTATAAATAACACGGCCATTGAATTTCTTGCGCAAATGAGTCTTTGTTTCGTTGGCTGTATGGCAAGTGGCACGATCCTATTAGAGCAATATACTGTCCACGTCCATATCCTCAATTACTGGCCACAAAACGTCATTTATCATATCCACAAGCGACACCATTCACCAAACCAAGTTGATTGAACTTCTGCCAAACTATCGTAAACAATAGCAAAGTTTTCCACAGAACGAACTAGACGAGCATGCACAGGCTTATCCACATTTCCTACAGACCCGTTTTTTTTAAACTTGCGCATAATTATCCTTATTGTGGACACATTTTGGTCGATTATGATGACCACAAAAAATTAGGAAGTGTACGAAATGCATTTTGATTTGAAGGCACATTTTCGTAAAAGGCTTCAATAATCTTAACGCGGAGTTCAATCAATTGCGTACCTCTTCATGATTGAATTTGTCAAACACTGAAACAAAGAAATGTCAAAAATGTCAGGCAAATACTTGACGTTAAAGTGTGACTCACCCCTTTAGAAAGTTCTACAATTACCGTTCTCAAGATATACTAAAATTAATATTTACTTTGATTGGAGGATAAAAAACAAAGACAACGGATACAACTTTTTGCTTGTGAACGATATTAGTTGGAACTTGTTTTGAATAAAGCATTGATAAGAGAGAGAAAGAAGCAAAATTAAAATTAAGCGAGCGCTTATACTGTACTTATACTTATACACTGTCCTACATACTGTAACAACTACATATTAAGGATGCGAATAACAATATCAACAACTCTAAACAAGCATAGGGCCAAGTAGGAAGCATCTGGACATCCAAACAGTCTTCGTTACGCACCAAGCCATACTACCATAACCATATTTAATATTTAAGCAAAATTGGTTGCTATGTATGGCTGAGAGTTTTGAAACGCAACGAAAATTGATTTAAAAGTGATGCAGATCTTTATCAATCACACCCAAAGTTATTATGCTTCTTCTGTCCTCACACAATAAGTAATAACAGACTATAACACGTAACCAACCAAATGTAGATATCAGTTGAGGTCAAACTTAAATAACACGAAATGTCATAATCCCTAAGACAGTCACAGAAGAGGTAGATCAAGTCATACATAACGCAGACAACTGGATATACATAGATGCATTCAAGATCAACACATCACACGCACTCACACACACACACATGGATAGAGATAAAAATATATGCTATCATAGAGGCAACATAGTGCCTCTATGGGAATAAAAGGAAATTATATGTGTATTTATAAACGTGTATACCTCAAATATAAAAACTGCCACCATCTACGCGACTTAACTGATTGCGCCGCAGTACAGGGATTGTCTAACAATTGAAGATTCATAATAATTGCCAGTTTAACTCTCATCTCATTTAATATTTAGGAAGCCGTAACAGTTACAAAGTACAGGTATTTATATCATTGGCTGTACATTTCGACAGGAGACAGAATCGACTAAGATGGGGCTGGCAGTGAAGGAAAACAAAACTGAGTTTGTGGTCACAGAGTTGATTTCCCTCGGCACCAAAATAAATGAAATTACCAACATCGTTTTTGAGATAAAGGGAATTACTGCGTTTGCTAATAAAGACTTGTGCAATTTCCAAGCAAAACATTGGCACAACAGTAGGGAGATCGAACGGTTATTATTCGACCGGTTTTTTTGATTTTTTTCAAAAATTAATTTTTCGAATACCGAATAAGCCGGTTATTTTAACACGAATAACCGGTTAATTTTAATATGAATAAGTTTTATACGTTTTTATATTTTTTATTGCAAATATGCTCGTCGTTTAAGTATTTTTCAAAATTTAATATATAACGTCTTATTTTTGTATTGTATATAACAACCTTGAACATCTCACAAATAACGTGAAAACCACGGTAGATCGAAAGAGATATGCACACTTGAGCAACTATAACTTTTTCTAATTTTCTGAAAATAATTATTAATTTTTTATATTTGGAGAATGATGAACAACTAGACTTATTAAAATGATCTACAAACGCCTTCTTCGAACGGCAGATGTATTACTATTGAAAATTGTTTGATGATGTGGCCTGGGATTGAAACGAGGATTTCTTGATTGGTAGGCGGGTATCTTACCTAATATACCACAGTGGCACACACTATTAAATACGTGGTGAATGCATTTGTGTTTCTACAGATGTCCTCGCAAGTGTGAAAATATTTGGATATCGATGGAAGGGATAAGTATAGATATATTGAGTGTCCTTAAATACCAAGCTGAAAAGGCTCTTCGACACCAGCAAAAATTAATCACCTTAAATATGTTTATGAGATTTACGTTATTGTACAGTAAGGAAAACTCGATTCTCTAGGCGCTAGCAAATAAACCTCTTACGAAATACACTTTAAAAAATCAATCACTAATTAATTAATCACTAATTAAATTAATTAATTACTAAAATTAATATTAGGACGTTGCGATGTCGATGACACTTTTTTTTAGCATACTTACTTGCTAGAAACTACAACATGGGACAAAAATTCATCAATTTATTTGCTAATGCAGCAAGAATTGAGAAGAATTTTATTTTAATAACAGAACCGGTTAACAGGTTATATGACAAATTTATAACCGAAAACCGGTTTCTAAAAATTTGCCTTGTTCTGAAACCGGTTTTTGAAAAAAGTCGAATAATCGATCTCCCTATACAACAGACAAAAATAACTGTGTATAAAATTCCTATTCTAACCGAGCTATAAGGCAGAAATACGGCAGCTTAAATAATCAGATAGAGCAGTGCTTAAGGTTTTTTTTCATATTTTTCCAAGATATGAATCATGAGCTCTATGAGTTATATTCTGTCATTGATGTAGTAAAACTAATAAGCATCGGTTAATACATTTTGTGCGAATGGTTGAAAATGATCCAGAGAGAAATATTTCCATAACGAACCCAATAGATGTCGTAGAAGGGGCGACCAACACTGCCTTAAAAAGTTCAAGTGCAAAAGATCATCTTAAAACTTGGCATTGATATTTAAAGAAGAAGCACACAAAACCAAAACACTTGATAATCTACACTATGTTCACAGGAGTTGTATAGCTGCATAAGTAAGTAAAAAGTTACAAAAACCAAAAGCAATTCATAACAGAAAGGCGAGTGAACTTGTACTTTTATTCAATGATATTCCACCTTCACTGTGAATGCCAGTCCCTGGCTGTCAAGAAAAACAGATTGTTTGTCAGCTACAAAATATAACGATGCATATTTTGTGATTATCTGGGTCAAGATCTAATGGCCTACTGAGATATCTCAAGGCTACAGTTTGGATCGATTGCCGCATTACGATGTAAATGCAGTACATCTTATGGCGAAAGGTACAATGCGTAAAGTCACACTTTATAAGTCAGTTTTTGTTTTAACCACGTCCCAAGAAATTCGATAAAATTAAATGACTAATTTTAACTTGTAGGGCATAAGAAAAGCAGCAACTCACTACAGCACATTTGCATTTAACATCATCAATTTAACTTTAATGTAAATTGCTTAATAAGGTACAGTGACAGCATTAGAAAACAATTTGCATCTGATTATCCTTAAAAAGAATAATTATAAATTATAGGTTTCTAACAACTCTTAAGTTCTACTGTCTGTAAAATAGGTCAGAAACGTTATGTGGATGACTCTGGCATCAATCAATGTTAGCACCAAGAAAGCATTTCAAAAATTTTGGCCAAGTAATTTATTGTACAGACATTAGTTTAAGCCTTGTTCGTTGACTAAGATATATAAGTACGAAAAGAAGACGATAAGACTAACTATTCTTTACAGTAACTTATGTGCCAGAGGAGACTATATATCACACATTAAACCAAAAAGCAGTTACAACTTTGTCGAATTTTTTACGACTACAAAAATTTCTTTCAATCACTGTCTTCATTAGAGAGTCACCAGTTTTAAGTATACTCAAATAACTATAGTACTACAGTACTACACTCCACCCCTACTGCTGATATTAGTCCATGCATGTAGGTTCCAATTCAATCCCTTTCATTAAAATACGTTCAGCATTGATGCCAAAGTTTTATCGTAAACAGTAATGTCAACTTAAACTTTCAAAAAAGCATAACTAAATAAAAATTTAATAGTGACTAAATCGCTAAATAGTTGACATTACTTTAATAAATATATGAGCACTAACAATCGTTTTTAAAAAATACAACTCTACCAGTTTTGTGTATCTATAAAAGCGTTTCGATGCCAACTTCACTTTCGAACGCGCTGTCAAAATCGGATTTTCCAATTACAAAGCATTGAAGCCGATCTATTTTGATGTATATTAAAACTTTTGATAGATAAATAACGCTCAACGCTCTAATTTAGGTTTGACTGTAACTATGTCGTTAAAAGGCCCAAAAGTATGCAGTGATCAACATTATAAAGATTAACTCTGACAGCATGGAAATATGATCAGACAATGTGGACAACAGGTTGCCAACATAGCATTGCAAACGGCACCCTAAACTCGTCCTATATACGTTTAAATATCTTTTCCACGATGTAGTAAATCATATATTTTATGAAAAAAAAACAGCCAGCAATCGACTAAAAAAAGGATATGGTCTGTATAACCCCGTCGAAAAGTTATAGATCGCAGTAAGTGCTTAGCATAAAAAAAAAATCTATCGCTCATCTCCAGTTGTAGATACGTAGCTTAGGACACCATCAATGATGCTGAATACAAATGCAGGTTTTGAGTCCAAAATCAGGCCGCTGTCTGAATACGTAATGAACACAAGTTTAGTTCTTAAGCAATTCAAATTCAAGCAAAATTAAGAAACTAATCATTCTAAAAAGTTAATTTCAATGTATTGTTATCTTATAGTCAGTCTTGATCGACTATAAGTTTCTTTTTTATTTTATTTAATCAATAACATACAACAATAATTATATGCAATATTTGTATGTACGTTATTATTCAATTACATTTTAAACATTTTGATTTTTGATACTTTGAAAAGGGACTTCTCTCCCCAATAAATTAAAATTAATCCATACATACTCGTATATCCCACATGTCACAAGTGCACACACTCCCTTTCACATTCACCCCTTTTTATATTATCAACTAGAAAATTATTTTAAACAATATTCACACATAAGCAAATTATAAAATTAACACAAATTAAGTTTCAAATCTACACAGAATCCGCTTCAAATACATCCATCGGCAGACAGGCAGGCAGCCAATCAATGAAACAAACCACTGTTGCTCGTAACTGCATTGTATTGTTTTCTTCCCCTATTCCTTCTTCTTCACCTGATAATAACGTTGTGGATGATTTCAACTGCTGCCAAAGGTCTACTTTTAACGTTGTAATGGAATGGTATAGTGAACGAAGGAAAAGTACTTTTTCCTTTAATTGAAAACATATGAAATGAACATTTTGCTAGAGGTTGTTTACATATCTGGTTGTTGGGCTTTGTTGAAATTCATTGGGGGAATAAATCCAATACACAAGTTTCATCTTCTCTATGTAGCTTAACGAGGGTTGGACAAAAAGATGCGTTATGTTTTCCGCAGATTGGATATAATGAAATACGTCGATTTTGTATAGGAGATAATCTTATAGTAAAATTGCTTATAACTTTCATTGTGTACTTGTGTACTACCCTCTAAAAGCATAAGAAGAATCCAGAACAAAGTCTGGCAACCAATTGGACAGTAAGAGGACAAGAAGAAAAAATCATGACAAGAAGAAAAAGTCATGAACTTTATATTCTTGGCAAAATTGCTAGAATGTCGCTAACAACAAAGGATCCAAGCGAAATCGCTCTGACAGAGAGACGAGCAAATTGCAAAAAATGGATAAAGTTTCAGATACGAAAGCCGTTTCTGCACCTTAAGCAGATACAACATCCTCTATCAGAGGACGCTTTAACAAGGTGGTGAACGATCACCTTTTGATGGCTTTTGCAAACTATAAAGACGCTAGACCTGTAGTAATACAATGGGGAAGAATTCATTTTGTCTGGTGACATAACTTTTCAATTTAAAGAGAGTGTTAGGGCCCAAAAATGTATGACAAAGAATGATGAGTAAATAGGCGTATTGTTGGTAAAGTATGAATCACAATATTCCGTTTGACCGTAAAATTTTGTTCTTACCTTTTGGACTGCACTTTGTCATTGTAATCAAAGAACGCAGAGGAGAAAAGTTTTTATGCTTCTTTGGTCTTGACTGATCAGGATTCTTTAATTGGAACACTAAGGCTTTTGTTTTAACGACATAACCCCACAGCCATGATTGATCACTATTTACATATAAACCCTTTCAGCAATTGACAATCTTTATTAATATCATTCAACAGCTTCTAAGCGACGCTTATGCGAATGTCTTAAATAATTTTTCTAATGGTTTTTAAATACTTTGAGTACTTTGGAACACTTAAATTTGTTTCATACTGAAGGTATCAAAAACTTTCTCTTCTTTTAACAAACTTTTTAAAAACCTTTTAATCATCCCTCGTTTACCTGGCTTTGGATTTCAAAAAAAAGAGGGCTGCTGTTACTTTTTTCGATTTTTTATTGTTAAAAAAAATCACAACGACGATATAGCTGTTGAGCTGATGACGATTATGATGATGATGATGACGACGACGATGGCTTATTTGTATTTCCATTTCTTTAAACGATGTTAAAGATGTTATTTCTACCATCACTACCGATGTTGTTAGCAATGTTGTTGATGCCTGCTGCCGATGTTGTTTTACTCTCATTTGTTATTCATATTTTCTTGATGCGTAAAGTCATGACTTTACCAGGTTTACTAAAGTTTCTTTCACCACCAGAGCTCATTGTTTGCGAAGGCTGATGAGAATCATTTAAAAGTTTTATTTTGTATTTTCTTTTTACTTTTATTTTAAAACAATCAAATTATACCGACAACAGCAGTAACAACAACTATAACTAAACTCCAATTAAATATTAAATCAAGCAATTCTAAAAATAACGCAAATACTTGAATATAACGGAAAACGTAACAATTTTAAACAACTTGCATACTCACAAAAAAGGAAAATTAATATTTTCTAGGGCAATAGCCCATTCAAGAGTATGAATTTATATCATGCATATTAAGTAAGTAAATAAATAGTATTTGATGTTGACTTCAAGGTCAAGATAACTTTCATTTGAAATAGTTAATCATTGAAGGATAAATACTCGTAAGTTTTATTTCATGCAAAATCATCATAAATCAATGAAGAAAAGTAACAGACAGGTAAACCAGAAATATGTTCTTAAAAGAGTTTTATGCTCATAAAATATGCACTAAAAATTCGAAAAATATGACCAAAAATTTTAAAAATATGCTCCAAATAAGCAAAAAAAATTCGTTGTTAATTTAAAAAAGTTTTATTCTACAATTCAGTATCGTTAGTAAAGATACATACATATCGTCATATAAAATTCAAAAGTTACAAAAAATTCAAAACCGACTTTTTGAGTGATTATGATGCACCCTTTCGTGGTACAACGTTCTTGTCAACAAAATCCTAAGCTTAACATAAGCTTCTTTTTTCAATTTTAGAATATTTTTTTGCTTCAGAAAAATTTTTAAAATGCAATTTAGGGTTTTTTGGATTTCTTATGACTATATATTAAAAGTAAGATACACAAAATTTTACAATTCTTAATTGTCGTTGCAACAAACGACAAGGTATTGATTTAAATTTTTAAAAGTAAAACTTTGTCTGTTACTTCTGAGTAAACCTTGTTTGTACACTGAAAACTAACTTCCAACTTCTACTTATGTTATGGGAATATAGATATTTAAAGAATAATAATTCCCTAAGATTACATTTTAAAACTTGATTTGAAGAAGGTGCGCTAAAATATTTTGTTAGATATCTATCTATATATATATACATATATAAAAATAAGTTGTCCTATGTTTGTCATTTTATAACTCGAGAACCACTAAACCGATCAATACAAATCATCAGTAAGAAAGTGAGCAGAATTGGATAAGTGGGAGTGGCACCTTCCACACAAAGTAAATATTGTTTTTTGTATATCTTGGACACGGTAATAATGGATGACTTCAAACTTGGTCTAAATAATTTCGTGGTCAATTCACATAATCAGTCGATATATGATCGAAATTGAATAACTGAGTGTGGTACCTCCCACACAAAGTAAATATTGATTTGAACGGTAGTAGGGAATGTTACTGAATTTGGTTCAAAAAATCTATGTGGTCAATATATATTATAACTCAAAATGTGCGCAGAATTGGAAAGGTGGGAGTGGCAGTTACTAAACTTGGTCTAAACGATTAGGTAGTCAATAGAAATCATCAGTTGAAAAATGAGAGAATTTGGATAAGCGGGCATGGTACCCATACAATTTCCGATACAATCTAAATTTTGATTTTTGTGTATCCTAAGAAGATTTAAGGTGGAAGTTTCTGAATTTCGTCTCCCATACATGTTAGCTATTAATTTTTTGTATATCGTGTGAACGGCAACAGAAAAAATTTCTAAATTGGTTTAAACAACTTCTTGACTAGGACAAATCATCAGTCCATAACTGGACGAGACTGAATAAGTGGGCTTAGCAACTCCTATTCATACTAAACATGTGTGGAAAACGGTAACTGTTAAAGTTTCGTGATCAATCCATAATAAGTCAAAAATTGAGAGAGAGTGGAACAGCGGGTATTGCACACCAGGTAAAAGCTATTTCTATACGTATTCTTATCTATACAACATATATAAAAATAAATTGTCCTGAAAAATACATTCTATAGGTATACAACACAAAGCCTCCCGGTAACGCGGGAAGGGTTACTGTAATTGACATATAAATTTTACTTTTATTTGCTAAAATTTCTTTCAGCTAATATTAAATTCTCATCTTGTCAATATTTAGAACCTTTCTAGTTAAGACGGTGTATTTCGCAACTATTGTGAGACCACTGTTTGCGGTTTTTTAAATAACTTTTTAATGTAAAACTAAATTTTGCAGCAATAAAAATCAACTAAGTTTTTATACTAATATTCTGAAGTCCATCTGTTATCATTTGAATGTATTACAAATCCGCAGTTCGCACGATTCCGAGCGACAATAAGGTCTGGATACATTTCTTTTTAAACCTCAAGTTTTTTTGATCTTTTAAGGACACTTTTCTTAAAATATTTGTATTGATCTCTAATATATTCGCATAATCGAAGCAGACTATGAGCCATACACGTAATTTGTGTTAGTTCAGTTTAAAACATCATAATAACTTAGGCAGCTTTTACCATATAGAAAGTATACGGAGCTGATAACAAAATTAAGTTTTTATTTAATATCTTAATATTTTTAACGAAAAGTGTAAAAGTTGTAAAATGTATTATTTTTGCTTCGATGAGAATAATTTTTGCTTGTTTTGTGCTTGAAAGTTCAGATTGACGCAATAAATTTCAAAGAACAGAAAATTCGAAATTGCCATTAAAGTAAAAATATTGTTTTCGATATAAAAATATTTCACAGCACAAAAAATCCAAACATGCGCTAAAAAGGTTTAAAATGCTCTTTAAATACGAAAATATGCTCTTAAATCTGAAATATGCAAAAAATGCTGTTATGAGCAAAATATGCAAAAATATGCATTAACGTATCAAAGCCAATATTCATACAAATTCCTAAAACGAATAAATATCTTACATTCGACTTGATGGGATGCATGAGAAAAAACATGCAATTGCATATTTCTGGTTTCCCTGGTAATAGCATTCATTATGGTTCTTATGTATAAATAGGAGAGTGATTATAAGTTTAAACTAGGTTTCGTTTATTGAATTTCAAATTTTATATCTTCTTCTTTCCCATCGTAACCTCATAGAGAAATATTCTTTCATCCGTATGATGGGTGCACATAGAGTCAGCGTTGAAAAAAATCTACATTCATATTCTATAAAATTTTGTTTTTATTTCAGCATTGAAAAACACTATGAATTTAAACATTTTATGTTTTTTAAAAACTTGAAAATTCGAAAGAAAACATCAGAATTTTTACAACTAAATTTGTTAAACAAAAACGCAAGTTACTCAATTTTTTACGCATTAAAAATATGTACAAGAATGAAACTATGCGGCAAAAACGAATGAAGTATAAATACCTAGAAAGGAATCTGTCTTTGAAATTTCGAAACATCTCCAAAATCTTGTTTACGAATAAAAAAAACGGTTTTTTGTGCCTTCATGCACTTAAATACTTTACTTAAGTGAACTTGTGAAATCTGTGTGCATTGCTCAAGCAAATGCATTTTTAATCCAGTTTATTCAAAATTTTTGAAGTTCAGATATGTTTTTACAATCTATTTTGTATAGGGACTGTAATATGATGATTCGCAAACACAATTTTTATTACTAATTTAGTATTGGTTATAACGAAGTGATAGGTAAAATCATTGTAAAAAATTTGTTATAATCCAAATGTACACTCTTTTTGACACTGACTGTATATGTAAATTATATAATTGAGATAGTAAAATACAGTCAATAGTACAAAATTTCAATGGCCACCAAAGTCTTCTAACATAAAAACAGGAAATGCTTGCAAGGGCCTAAAGTTTCAATTCCAATTTATGGACTTTAACCATAGCCATAGACATCTGAACATCCGAAAATTAAGAATATTTGAAGCTCAATTCATGGATCTTCGCTACAAACACTGCACACGTATACACTCTTACATTTTGTTTTTGGCTAAACGCTTTCGTTTTTATGAAATCCTAATTAAAGCGAACCAATAAGTTGGCAAAATATTCATCATTGAGTGCTTTACCCTGTTAAAGGTAGTCACTGTGAATCATACCAAGTGGCCTTCTGTGGTGCCGATTCACCCCGAGACACCCACTGTTTTAACTGCTGTTTGTACTCTGGTGTATTGTGTTGGATCGACGTTTCATCCACTGTTACGAAACAGCGTAAACACTCGTGCATATTGCAGTTGAACAACGCCAAACACTCTTTCGAAGTTCTCATACGATTGCGTTTGCGATAGATCGTGAGCAAATGTAGCTCCCAAGCTGATACAAGCTCATACACATGTGATCATTAAAAACTGAAACAACTGAGTGAAGGGACATGCCTACGGCTTTTATAATCTGTTGCAATTTCAATGTAATGTCAGTTTCCTTCTTCTGCCACATAAAGTCAGACAATGTGAAATGGTTCCTTCTCTTTTTCGTTTCTGCGATTTCTATATAAGTTATTGACCAGGCGACCTAGTCCTATACATATGAAATGAGTAGTAATAACCTTAACAACAATGCTGAGGGTGCACCTTTGCAGTTTGAGTAGACTTTTCGTGCGACGATGATTCAGCTTTGGCCAGGTTTGCAGCACTATCTTGCCCATATCCAAAGCTACTCATCCGTTGTTCTTAGAGTCTATCCTACCTAATCTTACAGATTTCCAATGATATTCCCAGTGTGGAAAAATTCGCCTGTACGTTGTGTCACGCCTGTACAGTTCACTGCCCTGCGATTGCTAGAAATATAATCAGTATCCATATAATACTATTATTTTACTGCACAGCCATCTCGTTGAGAGATCTTCGGCAGTTTATAACGGTCTTCGAGGTTATTCTGTGAGTATTCAAAGCCTTTACAGCCCCCTGGCTGCTTGAAAGTATGCTAATCTATCTCAACGAGATACTTATTTTCCCAATAATCGTCAGAGCAGCCTTTAGAGCCAATTAATTCGCTCTGCAGTTTTCGGGTATATCACTATTTCCTAGTACCCATATGATGTTAATATTGTACTGCTCAGCCATCCCGTTAACGAGAACGGGCGTTTATAACGTCTTTGAGATCATTATGTTAGATGTCAAAGCTTACTGAATACTGCCTTTCCCAACAATCCCCAAAGCACGCAATATGACTGATATTGGTGTCTGAAGAACTCTGAAATGGTCTGTTAATAGGGCAAGGTACCGTGCGATGATAACCTACATGTGATAATGACATGTGGTTTCAATAAGACGATGCCACATGCCACATGCCACACGGCACCTGATACCATGCGTCTATTTGAAGGTGAGTTCCGTAAGCAATTAACCTCACGTTTTTGTGTGATTCATTAGCTGCCGAGATCAGGCAATTTCACCTTACTAGGCTATTTTTGGTGGGGATACGTAAAGTATCTCCTGTTCAGGGACAAGCTAGCCAGAATTTCAGCCTTGGAAGGCAACATTACAGTTGCCATTGATGAGATACCGTTCCGTGCTGGTAAAAGTATGCTAAAATATGAACTCATGGATAAACTACCTACGGCGTAGCCTTGGTCCAGATTTACTTTTGCTTATTTTCTATCTTTGATTTTCAATTTTCAAAATAATAACGGTTAAAAAACCACCCTTTATTTGCATATCATAAAAATAAAAATAAAAATTTTTATTTTCTTATTACTTTATAATAAGTGTGTTGTAAGTATTCCTTTTCACATTCTCAAAAATTTGAATTTATTATTCGCTTTTCCATTAGCTAAACACTTTTACTTAGAACATATATATGGTGTGAAATATCCACTTTATTTAAAAAAGACCAACTATAATTTTATATAATTATTTTTGATTTAGTTTTTATTTTATAATATGCATTGATTTAATACATTTTTTAATAATTTCTAAATAATTTTACAAAAATCCCTCGTCTTATTAAATTATCAAAAACTATTGAATCAATTTCTTAGTAATCTTTTAAATATTCTTACTGCGAGCGTCTTTGTTGATAATAACATTAACGTCTCTGCCTCTAAAATTACAAAATTAATCTTTCAAAAAAAGAACATTAAATATATGTAATTTATATGAATCTTTTAATATTAATGAAAAATGTTCACATGAGATCAAAGCCAATATAATTTTCATTAGAAAGACTGTAAAACGTCGAACTCTGTTGCTGGCTGGTATCAGCAGTGGAATAGCAGTATCATCTCCTTCACCATTAGCAACGTTATTATCATTATAATAATAATTAATTTGCCTTTAGAGGCGCAATTAAATTAATGTCTAATTAACATTATTCTTTATTCAATGTTTTAGTAGTAATTGTTGTTGTAAATGAATAAATAATTCATACCAAAAAATAAATTTAACGTAAAACAAGGATACAATTGTTGGTTGGTTAGTTAATGCGGTGGGTTTGCCTTCTGCCTGCCGCCAGTAATTAATAATGGACACAAATTTACACGCAAATACATAATAATTTACCAAAGATGAATAGAGCCATTTATCACCAAAAGAAAAAAAAAGACAAAAAAGTCTTGCTTTTACGAGAAAAAAAAATACATCACCCATCCTCCGCCAATTTTTCTTTTTCTTAATTTTTTAACATTAGAAATGCGTAATTCTTTCAGCAAGTGAAATATTGGTCGGATTACAGGCCCTCTGTCAGAATTTCAATTTTAATATTTTCAAAATATTTTTTATTTTCCATTTTGTTACGAAAGTAACTGTGCCACTATGGTCTTTAGTAAAACTACTATACCTTTTTAAGAGGCATTTAAAATTTTTAAAGATGTGTAGCCACTGATTAAGAATCTTTTAATTTTATACGAATTTTATATTTAATCTATAATAAGTACCAAATAAAATAATAGAAATTATAAAATATATTTAGACCAAAGTGTTACCGCAAGTACTATACAACGGGTTAATTAGGGACATATTCATGGCTAACATGGGCGTAAGACGAGTCTGCCCTCCTTACTACTTATCTATGTCTTCCCGGATATTACTGCAACTGTCTCCTCCGACACTGTCCTGTATGCCGTATATAATGAATTTTCGAAGATGCCTAAATTGGTTCTGAATAGAGTGCGATGGAGTTCACAACCATCGACAGAAGCCATCTTCTCTCGCCGTGAGGAACGCCGATATTTATTATTTGCGTGAGCATGAGACTTATCTTTTCAGCCTCGATGCCAACCATTTCCAAGTGTTGTTTAATTCTTAACCTCGCTCCAATCATTACACCAAGGAATTTTATTACCTCTTGTATAGTTATTGCGTGGTATTTGCTGCATTGGTCTGTGTGTCCTTATCTGTACTGCTTCCGCTTTTTGTGCTGCTAATGTTAAGCCAGCATTATTCATTATTATGCAGCATCGTTACACTTTGCCTCAATATAACCCGCAATCTACGCGCCATTAGGAAGCTTAAGCCGCTATATACCATCGTACATCGCATTTCACAAGGTTAATCCAAAGACACAGCCCTATAGGACGCCGTCTGTGATCCTGTATTCTCTGATACCTGCGTCCGTTCTGTACTCTCATAGGCTGTAGTAAGTACGCAAAAACCAATCAGAGATGTCAACACGTTGTTCCAGTTCGCCGAGTTAAATTCATTTCTGATATTAAGCATGATTACTGCATAGTATTACATCCTCGTGTGACCACAGCTGCACGTTTTCTGCTTTAACGTTGTTAACGCTCTAATAGCGTCGACCATAGATCTTGCTCTGCGAAACCCAAACTGTCTTTCCGACAGACCATTTGAACATGCACTCAAACATTTTACCAACTGTGACGTTACCAACCAAAGGACACTCTTTACTATGCCTATTATATAAATTGTAGTTCATATATGAGCACATAAAATAAATATACACAAACTAACATCAAGTAATTATTATAATTAACTTAACAGCTGGTCTATGTACATTTGTATGTATGTATGGTATGTATCTTAATAATATATTTATTTGGCTAAGTGATATACTTCTATCTACTTAATATTTATATACGTACATATGTATATATCTATTTACACATTATTATTAACTTAGCATATAGAAATATGCATAAAAAACCTATATACATACATATGCATGAAGTTTCTTCATCGGAAACAAAAACTTTGTCCTGCTCGCAAAGGATCCCTATGTCCTTACATATATTTGTATGTATGTATGTATGTATGTATGTATATACTCGCATATGTGCTTATTTGATTTTATTTATAAATGTGTAATAAACTTAAGTTTTATCAGCAGGATATTTAGCTTGGATGGATTTGTCAACTCCGAGTCAGTCAAGTCATAGCCAATGGTTGCCCAAAACCAAAAATGTGTATCTTGTCGTTTCATTATTGTTTTGTTTTTCTTGTTCAAAATCATGTCAGGAATTTAATATGTAACTGACACATTATAATAATGATGTTACTTTGGACAATCATCTAAACGGTTTCCTAGAGTATGTACGTGAGTGATTTGATAAGGATTTATAAAATATGTTGGTGACGCATATACTGTTATATCGTCACCTAAAATTCAAAAGGTCGTAAGAGAAAAAGAATTCAAAATACTACCTTGATCAAAAAGCTATCGGAATAACCCCCATGTGGCAGCCCCATCGTACCGAATTGAAGTTTTTTTTGCTAAGTTAGTACATCTGTTGTTGATATTCGCGCTAAGTCTTAGCATCATAGCTTGACATAAGCAAAAGCTACGCAGCAAAGAGTACATCTATCTCTATGTGAGTTGGCGATTTTGTAAAATTTTTACCGTGTTGAGGTCGCAAAAGACGTGAAGCTGAATCCGACGAGAAGTAGATTTATGAGTACGACACACAATCCAGAATGGCGTTCACCAAATGAGTCAAGACCAAAAACACACGTCGTTTTCAGTCAAAAAAGAAGGCAACGCTCACGGTTTTCATGGATTACAACTGTGTAGTACATCATGATTTTTGCCAGAAAGTCAGTCAGTAAACAAAGAATATTACTTAGGCGTTATGAGACGTTTGCCCGAAAGAGACAAAAATTTTGCCTCGATTTTTTTTACGAAAAATGCAACAAATACAAATGACGCTAAGCTTTAGCTTGAATATCAACCCCAGATGTACCAGCTTAACAAACAAAAAAAAAAAAAAACAAAAAAATAGATCGGAACGATAAGACCGACACGTGGGTGTTATTCCGAAAACTTTTTGATGAAGGTAGTAAGTATACTTTTTGATTTGGCTAATTAGGTCATATTCAATCAAAAATTTCGATTTTGAATTTTTTGTTGCCTGTTAGGACTTTTCTAAGATGTCTTCTCTTAAGAAGGATAGTTTATTTCGGTTATATTGTTTTAAAGCGTTTTATTCCACACAATCTTCTTGTCGTTGTGAAGGATTCAATTTTTGTCGTCAGTTACAATATTGTTATACATTTGTTCTTATAATCGAAAAATTGGTCGACATACGCATATTTTTCCAATTGCCCAATACCATTCAACTTAAACGTTTGACATCATGTTAGCCGGTATAATCACAGCGAAGCTCGTAAACTACTTTTAAACAACTGAAATTAATGGTGCAGAGTCCCTTTAGTATTTATCAAACTATGGTATACTTTGGTTTCGGTGATGATTCCTTACGTAAAAATAACAAAATAACACATTTGCAGTATCCTTGGCAAAAATCCATGAATTCGACTAGTGAATATTTCTTGTTTCCAAACCTGAAGAAATAGTTCGGCGGGAAGAGAATATTGATTCCAACGATAAAACCATTTCATAGGCAAATTCCTATGATGACGATCTCGAAAAATTTATTTTTTAGCAGGGATAAAAAAATTGGAAAAACGTTAAGCTGACGTAATGATGCGACTTGATTCCATTTAATTAAATTCTCTGGAGTAACATTAATTCCTTAGTCTGCGCTTACAACCAATATTAAACTCTCAATTTTCGCAATAACTTCTCTCACATTTAACTAAAAATTTAACTGGTTACTTGCTTATTTAAGCGTATATAGTGTGAGCGTCATAATAATGTTTACACCTTATTCTCTAAAATTTAGTCTTTATTTCATTCAGCCTTTTAAAATACGATGATTTTAAACAATTTATACTTTTTTAAAACTCTATTTAAAGCTTTACAAAATTCTTAGAAAACAACAATAAAATTCATAAAACAACTAAAGTTATACAACAAGAAAGTACTGCCACTTCCGTGTTTCACACAAATACAGTAGTGTTAATTTAACCTTGGATTTAAATGGGCATATCTTCGTCAGCTTCGATATGTATGTTGAGGCTCAAAAAGGATTGAGCTGGCTAAATGATTGCCGAGCCTTGTCAATACCTACTATAATGCCAGCTTTTGAACCTCCGGATATGTCGAATATGCTGACTAGGTAGCAAAAAGTGTTCATGTCGTCGAGTTGTTGATCTCTCGTTGTAACATTTTACTCAGCGTTGGAGTTAATTCGTATTGTCTTGGCCTCAGGAATATATATTTTAAGTCCTACAAAAAGGGCTATATCACTTACGAATACCAGTTTTACCTACATATCGGAATATATGTCGTTCAAAAGGTAAATATCGCCAATATAGTCGAAATCTTTCAGTTTATAGTGCAGACCCAACGCTAAGCCTCCTTCCACATTTATGCATAGCCTCCTTCATCACCAAGTCGAGGACGCAGTTGAATAGAGGTGGCGATAGCACACAACCATGCCGTTCTACAAAGCCCAGAACAGCGACATAAAATGGTGATCTGCATTCTAATGACTGCTCCAAAATTATTTCTAGAGGGTCCGCCATCTAACGTTTTTTTTCAACTAGTGCTTATTTCGTGAATGGTAACACTTAGCTCATGTCTGATTTGACAGATAATTAGTTTTATCCTTCCCCTGAACGAATATGGTTGTGTATACGCTTGAACAACGCTGGGAAATATTGCGACATTACTTTAAAAATCATGGTAATGTTGCAGAATGACAAAAAGAAAAAAATCATCTTTTAAGATGAAGCTCATTTTGATCTTGGCGGGTATGTAAACAAGCAAAATTGTCGCATTTTGGGCACAGAAAACCCGCACGCATACATTGAAAAGCCGATACAAGTCACTGTTTGGTGCGGATTTTGGTCCAGAGGCATAATTGGGCCATTTTTCTTTGAAAATGAGCAAGGAGTGGCCGTTACAGTCAATGACGATCGTTATCTGGCCATGTTGAACGAATTTTTGTTCACAAAAATTTAAGAGGAGGATATTAGCAACATTTGGTTTCAACAGGACGGCGCTACGTGCCACACAGCCGATCGCATTATCAGCCGCAAAACTGATGTCGTTTGGCCACCTCGGAGCTGCGATTTGACACCGTTGGACTATTATTTTTAGTGTTACGCCAACAAGCCAGAGACAATTGACGCTTTAAAGAACAATATTCGTGAAGCCATTGGTGAAATACGGCGGCACACAATAGATAATGTGCTTAAAAATTGGACCGATCGTGTAGGCTACTGCATGGCCAGCCGAGGCAGCCATTTGAATAATATTATTTTCCATTATTAACCGACAGGATTGTACTTTCAAATAAAAAAAGAAATTTGAGAAAATATTCAGTAGTTTTTTTATAGCCTTTTGAAAAAAAAATTATTTGGCGGACCCTTTATTTGGCCACATATTATAAAATTTAATTCATTAGAAAATTCTAAACTTAGTGCTGGAAATAATAAATAGTTTTTTTATCCAAAGAGATTGTAAGCCAATTAGTGTAATAATGGACCAATTAGTTTTAATGCGTTACAAACATCTTGAAGAATGTGAACTAAACCTAAACTTTAGCCTTTTGTAGATCCTTAAAAATCATCCCACGTTAGAAAACTCATACCTTTAAAACCTTTTTGTTTACTTATCACATTACAAGAGGGAATAAAAAAAAAAAACACCGCACAATGGCAAATAAAAGAAAAGTAAAGTAAAAAAACGACATTAAAAATGTAAAATAAATACGAAAACAAAACTTTCATCTTTTTGTAATTCATCATATTCTTTCATTTTTTGAGTGCTGTTTCTGCAAAAAATAAAATCCAAAAAATATACGAAAAACAAGGAAAACAAACACCAGGGGTTTTTATTTGCGTTGCACACAAATTACTTTAAGGGTAACAACAGCAGTAACTACTCTGTGCCATGTTCGTTTATATTTTATTTCAGAGCTGGTAAGTTTAAGTTGTTGTTCCCTCCGGATTCTTTTCTCGTTTTGCTTTTTTTGGTTGGTTTTTATGCGTAAAAATTTAATATCATTCCGTTTGGCTTAAAAACAACAACAACAACAGCAACAATCATAATAATATTCTTATACATTAACTCAAATAAAGTTGAAAAACAAAAAAGGAAAAAAATCAAATAAAAGAAACGCAAGAGCAAAATAGAAAGAGTAAATTGAGTCCTTGAGAAATAAATAAAGGTCCTTGCAATTGTACTTGGTTGGTACTTATGTACCCATATCATGCAGGAAGTAAGGTTGAGACATTCAACTCAACTTTATTAACTGCACCACCAGCAAAAGTATTAAGTTCTAGGAATGGCAGAATTTAATGTATACGTTTAACATTACTGGTTATGCAGGATTAAATCTTAAAGTTTTAAGGATTAAACGATTTAAAACAATTCTATTTATATTCACTCGCTGAAGCATAAGTAAGTCTCATTCTAATTGGCATGCAGCAAAAAGCAGTTTTATTCCACAGGATATGTAATATCCTTGACGACCTTGTCGTGTGGACCATATCTTTTAATCTAAAGCTTGCGCAGCATGGGGTAGCAATTCATAACGCATTTCATGGATTTTTGCCGTAGTGACTACTATTAGTGTACACCTGTGCCATCAGCTTAATTTAGCAACACTTTTTCTTGGTTGGGTGAGATCGTTTTTGCTTTATGTCAAAATCTTTCTCAAAAAATCAATATGAAACACCGGCTACATTCTAAAAAACTTTCCTCATTTCTTGGATGTCTTACATCTTTTACTTGAAAAAACCTACTGCACTGCTTATTCCATGATTTCTGGTACATTGTGAAAGACTCATGTTTAATATACAAAAACAAAGCGGCAAAAAAACTTGCTCGTATTGCGCCTAAACATCGCCAAACACTATAGGGTTAGGCGTTTGAAGTGTTGCCTATTCGAAATACCAAATCGTTTTGCTTGAAACTATTTTTAAGTCGTTCATGTAATAAAATGTGTGGAAATAATAAAAATTTCAGACTCCATTCACTTTAGCTCTATGTGGCCACCAATTGCCTGACTATGGTTTTCAAACGGTTGCAAAAAGAGTTGCATACTCTACGAATATGATCTTGCGGTATTTTAGTCTATTTCCGTACAATGACTTTGTTCAGCGCATCCATACTGGCATATTTTTTTCCTCAAAGGAAAAGTTCATTGGATTTGCACAACAAACAATATTAGCAATTCTGAAAATTGCTAATGAAGATAATCGGAACATGCTTAGGTAATTATAATGGCAGCTAATGTTTTGCCAGAAATAATGTGTCAAAACATTTATGAGGGTAAGAATAAAATATTGTCGAATTAATTACATAAAATTTGTTGCATCTGCGCTACTTACGCGAATACGTCTCACGTGTTGTTGTTTAATGTGAAGTGGTGAATTAGTGATGAGTTCAACAACCAAGGGTAAGTAGTTTTTTATACTATTACATTTAATATTGTTCAACTCTCAACTGAGAAAAGTTAAGTGATTGAAAAAAAATTACACCACAGTAGTTAAAAATAAATTTAACATTTCTTGCCCGAATCTGCCCTTAAAACATTTATCTTCATTTTAGCATAAGGCAGTATCTAAAATAGAAATTTTGAATGATAATTTTCTTGCCTCAAAACATGATCTGGCAGTTCAAGGCAGTTTTAAATATAAATAATTTTTTTTTTTTAATTTTGGAGAACTTTAAAAGAACTCGGAAACATTTTCTACCGTCTAATAAAGCATAGCAAGAGGGCGATTTAACGTTTCGTTCGTTATACGATAATGTGGAACCATCCCCTCTGGCTGATTTGGATCAATCCCAAAGTTCTGAAGACAATGTGAAGATGGTGACTATTAGGTGTCTTTCATACATGATGATTTTGACTACGATTTACGGAAAAGTTTATAATGCTTTGACTGGAACTTCTTCATCACGAATGTTCTACTTTTGTGGAGATACACCAACACTAGGGAATATGTGACTAACAAAGAGAATCTCAGTTTTGGTTTGCCTATATTACACGCCTGGATTCAGTGTTTTGAATGTGTGCTTAATTCACATTAGCTACCGCCTCGAAATTAAAAAATAACAATTAAGTAGGGATGTCAGATTCCAGAGAGATAAAAATAGTACAAGGGCGGATTGATATTAAAGCTACCTAGCGCTAGTCGTTCGAAGTAAACAACTTTTGTGTTTCTTGGAAAATGGAAAAAAGTAAATTTCGTGTAGTGATTAAACACTATTATTTGAAAGGCAAAACGGCGAAAGAGACGAAAGAAAAGCTTGATAAACATTACGGCGAATCTGCTCCGTCAGATTATATGGTGAAATATTGGATTGCTGAATTTAAACGGGGCCGAACAAGCACTGCAACAATACCATCAACAAGAGGTGGTTACTGAAGAAAATATCAAGAAAATCCTCGATATCGTTATGAATGATCGCCGGGTCAAAATACGTGAGATTGCTGAAATGGTAAACATATCATATGAAGGTGTGTTCAACATTTTGCATGAACATTTGCTTATGAAAAAGCTATCGGCAAGATGGGTGCCGCGTTTGCTCAGTGTTGAACAAAAACGAGTTGGACAGATCACTTCACAGCGGTGTTTGGACATGATAAAGCATAATCCTGTTGATTTTTGGCGTAGATTAATAACTGTTGATGAAACGTGGGTCCACCACGACACACCTGAAACCAAAAATCAGTCGAAGCAATTTGTGGAAGCTGGTGGAAGTGCTCCGAAGAAGGCGAAGACAGCGAAATCGGCTGCCAAGGTTATGGCCACTGTATTTTGGGATGCACAAGGAATATTGCTCATCGATTATCTTGAAAAGGGATCCACAATCACAGGAGAGTATTATCGTGCATTATTGGATCAATTGGTTGATGCAATCAAGAAAAACGACCACAATTAAACAAGAAAAAAGACAACGCACTGGTTCACACAGCATTAGATACGATATTAAAACTACGATAAATCCAATTCGAATTGGTTGATCATCCACCTTATAGTCCAGTTTTAGCCTCTAGTGACTTTTTCCTGTTTCCAAACTTGAAAAAATGGCTCGCAGGAAAAAGATTCATCTCAAACGAAGAAGTGATTACCAAAATCGTATTATTCAGATGGTATAAACAAGTTGGAAAATCGTCTTACTGTGTGTATTGAACTAAAAGGAGACTATGTTGAGAAATGACTGGTTTTTGAAAAAAAATTATATTTTTTTTCCTACTTAGGTAGCTTCAATATCAATCCGTCCCCGTTCATTCAAAGGAAACAAAGAGTACAAGTGCTAAAAAAGAGTACATTTTTCAGCATTTTCAATTTCTGCAATATCAGAATACAGCAAAACTTCACAATCGATTAATATTCCATTGTGGACATCTGAGCAAATATCTTCAAATTAATTTTACATCCAGTTAAAGAAACATACATATATACATATGTATGTATATGTATGTGTATGCACTTTTAAGATTTCTTTTATATTTGTGGAATAAATTTTGTAAAAATTCCTGGAATCTGGAGTCCCTACAATTAAGAGAAGCTTCTGACAAAGCTAATACGAAACAGCGTTCTTTAATTATTCAAGAATGCTTCAAAAAAGAAATGGAATTATTTGCAGACAAACCAAAACCAAGATTGGAAATACTAACGACGAAAACAAGCATAACAACACAAACGACCCACGTTCGAGGCCCAGCAGAGCACACGACGAAAAAAAATAATTAGGGTTTCATATGTTTAATAACGAGGCTTCAACTTCCCTCCAGACAACTCCATTTAAAAAATAAAGAAGAAACCCCTCTGACCTTCCCGCATACCTTTGGCGATGATGACAAATATAGAACGGAATGATCAAGAAAAACGCCGCCTACTAGCAAAAAATTACAATGCTAAAGTAAAGATCACCACCAATTAGCAAGGATCTTCACCACTACGCAAAATTATAAGCAGGAATCTACAGTGGATTAATTATCTACTAAGCTTGAAAGATCAAATTGATTAAAGGAACTAAAAGAAACAAATGGATGCCAATATGTTCCCTAGAGCAGTATTTTTTTCTGAAATCCTGAAATCGCAGGATTACACGTAACAAAAATGTGATAAAAAAAGTTTGCTATTACTCCGAGCATTGTCCTCGGGTATTAATATTACTGTAGAAAAGTTTTGCACATAATGCCAGGTCATTGTATATAAGTCTGTATTGGTGATATTACATGCCTGCTACCGTACACACGATCCTTCTGCATGGACGGAAGAATCATCAATTAATAAATAAATAAAAATGGAATAAATATTTCAGAAAGATTTCGATAATTATACCCGAAAACAGTCACGTATTGCTACTAATATAGAGTAGCTTAACATGCTGCTCATCACGTCTGATCTGTAGCTTTGCCTTCTTTACGGAAAATGTGTGACGTAATAAACGATTATTATCTTCGTAGGCCAAGTTTTCCAATCGACCTTGCAGTCTCCACGCAATTCACCTCCTGTGTGTTAGGGCTTTTTATAGTGCCCCATCAAGGACGCAGTTGAACAATAGAGGTGATAGTGCACAGCCTAGTCGATGTTCTTTTTCGACTGCAATGCTGTTGTTCAGCTGGTTTTCGTGTAAGACACGACATGTGGCATTACTGTATAAAGTTATTATCAGCTAGATTAATTACGTAATGACACCATTTTATTCCAAAGCATTTCATATCTCCGAATGGCCAAGGGTATCCAAGGTCTCGATAAATACAAGAAATAGCGTTGGCCTTCATTCCACTGACTAATTCACAATGATCCTGACTGTTTTGACATGGTCAATGCAAGATTTTCCATGGCGAAAGCCGACTTGTTCGGATCTTAAAGTAGGTAAAATTTAGTGATGTTCCTCCAGTTTTTCAAACCATTCAGTTCGCTTTTTTAGGGAATTCAGTCATGTTTGCCGACACCCAGAATGACGCTACGACAGCATGTATTAATTTTCAGTGTTAGTAGATCTGGCGCGATGTTGTCTAAGCCACCAGATTTATTCACCTTTAATCACCTATTTGTGACTCTACGATCTCTGCTATGATTTTCCATTACTTACTTAGGTAGCCATCACAGAGCGTTTGCTCCAATGGCCGAACATAGAAAAGATTTCCAAGCGCTACTATCCTCTGCAATACTTTTCCAATTTTCGAGATGTGATCCTTCACTTGATCTCCTTCTACATGAACCATCACCAGGTTAGTACTCATATGACTTCTTAGCTGGAGCAAGTTCATCCATTTTCTCAACATGAACTACCCAACGTAATCATTGTAGTTTAATACGTTTTAGTATGTCAATGACGGCATGTATATGCTCATACAGTTAATGATTCATACGAATCAATATTCTCCGCCAACGCAGATGAGGTCATTACGAAGCATTTTTTCTCGAATACTCCAAGCATTACCTTGTCTGCTTTCGCAAGCACCTATGCTTGCCATAAGTATCAGTATTTTGCATAGGATAATCTTCGTTTTTCAAGAGGTGGCTTTGTTCTTAAACTGTTTATTTAATTCAAAATAGCATCTATTCGCCAGTATTGTTCTTCTTTTTATCTCAAAACTGATGTTATTTGTTTTGTTTATGGCGGAGTCGAGGTAGATAAAATCGCTATCTTAAAGTTATAGTTTCTAACTTCTCCTGTCTGCCCTATTCTACCCGACATTTTGTGTATTGATGCCATCAAGTTCGTTTTATCTGCCAATTTAGCAGATTATCTCTCATCTTTTTCAAGGTATCTGCTCGCAATATTCGACCCATAATGTCGATGTCGTCGGCATAAGCGAGTAGCACATATTGTCTACTGTAAAATGTGCCAGCTATATTCACATCTGCCGCTAGTATAACGTGTGTTAAAATGATCACACGATAGGCTTTTCCCCTGTCTGAAACCTCGCTTTGTATTGAATGGCTTGGAAATGCTTTTTTTTATATTTTAAACGATGATCGCGTATCAGCTAATATCATCCTACAAATTCGTATTAATTTTCCAGGGATACAAAACACAAACATATATTGAAACACCTTTGAAGGTATAGGACCGTCAAAAGCAGTTCTGATGTCAGCAAATAGATAGGTGTCGATCTGTTTTTTAGGGTCTTTTTATGGATTTGGTGTAATGTGAATAAATAAATTCGATGGTGGATTTGGCAGGTCTAACGCCGTACTGATATGGTCCAATTATCTTGTCGACTTTAGGTCTTAATATTTCACAGAGTACGTTCAATATCTGATGGAAAGATGGAACTTTTCATTGGTATATTGTTATTTGGAATGTGTTCCACGTATGAATATAGTGGCTGTTGTGCTGTAGACGTTATAGACAGCATGTTAGCATAGAATTGTCATAAGCCCTCTCGCCATAATTTGTCTGTCATATTTTCTCCAAATTCATCCTCTAATGGCTTTCTCGCTGAAATGCAGCGACGTATTTTTTTATGTGATTTATTTCGGCTACTATCTGATGTTAATTGACTATGTTGTTATTGTTACGTTTGTCACCACTGGCATTGTGTCATACTTCTCGGTTAAAGTTGTTTAGTCCTTTCAGATGAAGTGTTTTGAACCAACGAGTTCTGCTCGAGTTCACAGTATTTTTCTCAATTTTTCTCTGGAGAATCAGTACTCACGTCGCGTCGCTTATCCATTTCTTCCTATTTTTAACCCTAAGCCAAATGTTTTCCAGCTGCGCTGGTGCAAATATTCTTTACCTCCGGTCATGATTCTACTTCGCCCGGACGTACGATAAAGGATGTTAGCTACTCGTAGCTCTAGTGTAGGAGTTTGTTTTTTCCTTATTTATTTAGTTTGGCCACATCGAGTTTCCTTCTTCGTAGGGCTTTTGGTTGCGATGGTGACAATCTCTTATCAGATCGTAGCGATTAGAAGGTGATGGTTCTATTTATATCAGTGCGTCTTTTATTACGTGGACGAGCCAATTCCAGCTGGAGAAGAACTTTACTGAAGGAATCTAACAAATCGTTTAACGATCTGAAAACGATGGCAAAAAACAGAAAATCTTGGAAACACTTCTTTAATAAGTTATGTGAATAGACTAAGTTTTAAAAATGATTATTCTGAAGCATGTCAATAAATAAAATTTTTTATTACGAACATTAAGCAGGGATCTCCTCTATTTTTTGCTTCTGGTAATATGAGCTATCTTCTACCGATGACGAGATTATTTGTGCGGCAGGTTTTCAAGAACATCTCTCCATTCTTCGTCTTCAACAGCATTGTTATTATTTCTCACTTGGTTATTGAAGACAGCCATCATAATCACAGATTAAGTTGAGAAATAAAGAAAATTGTTCACAAATTTGTTGTATTTTCTTTGTTAGGACGGCTAATTTTGTAACCGCCTTTGTACGCCATCCTTGCATAGCTTGGCATTTGCTACGTAACTAAATGTACATCTATCTCTATGTGTGTTGGAGAAAGGAGTCACAGGTAGCCAAATCAGTCTAATTTGATGGCTGTTGGATGGTATTTGTTGAATTTTTCGTCAAAAAATTTCGAATAATGATGGCACTGTGCGACGGTGCGTTATCATGGTGGAAAATCCAAGAGTTTTCTGCCCACAATTCTGATCTCTTTCAGCGAATTGCTTCACGCAAACGTCTAAACGCCCAAATAATACTCTTTGTTTACTGTCTGGCCTCTGACAAAAATTCATGATGCTCTACACCACTGTAATCCATGAAAACCGTGAGCATTGCCTTATTTTTGGACTAAAAACGACGTGGTTTTTTGGTCTCGGCTCGTTTGGTGAATGTCATTCACTTGCCTGATGTCTGGATTGCGTGTCGTACTCATAAACACACGTCTCGTCTCCAGTAATGATCCTTTCGATATATGTGGAATCGGATTCAGTCTCGCAAATCATGTCTTTTGCGACCTCAACACGGTCAAAATTGTAAAAAATCACCAAAACACATGGAGACAGATGCACTATTGGCTACGTAGCTTTTGCAAATGTCAAGCTATGAGGCAAAAATTTAGCACGGATATCAACAACAGAAGTACCAACTTAGCAAAAAAAAAAAAAAAAAAACTCAAATCGGAACGAAAACTTTTTGATCACGATAGTATTTCTAATTAAAATACAAGTATATTATAACATAGACTGTAATTTTTTTTTTAATTGAACTCTTTCAGCAAATCCCTTATATGGACTTGACTCTTAAATCTTTTGTTTATATTTTACTAAAACATCTCAAATCAACCATAAAATTGTAAAGAAAAAAATAAATTAAACATTTTCATTTTTATCAATTTGAAATAATTTATTTTTCTTCAACTTTGAACTTTAAAAATAAATTTTTCCAATAAAATCTCTTAAACCAACTGTCTGTAATTGAAGATACTTGTACATTTGAAAATGCTGTTGAAAATTTTAAGAAATTTGAAATTCTTTAAATATAAGAGTGAGAAACAAGAGAGGGAGAAGTAATTTATTCACACATGAACACAAAATTCAAAGGATTTAAATTGAGTGTGTGGCTGTGTGTATGATTGAGAATGCATCGGTGTGTTTTTATAATATTTAAATTAAATAAAAATTTCTGATTCGAATCATAGAAATTAAAAAAAATTTAACAAATTTTCAACTTAAATCAAGAGGGTGTACATCATATGAGTTGTAAATATAAATTGAACAATACGATGATGTATCTCAATTTACTCAGGGAGAGATATTGTTGTAAATGTTTCTTCTTAAAATAATTTTGTATGTATTTTATGTATGCATGTGTTGTGTATGTGCGTGGTTTTGAATATATGAAAAGGATTTTGGTCTTTTTTTGGAAGATTATTATTGTTTTCTTTTAATTGTCTTTTGCAGATTCTTAGTAAGATACACTTAAAGGGAAAAAATCTTGGATGTCTATTCATAAAAATGTAAATCAATTACTTAAAAGCGTTCTATTAAAAAAATATATTTGGTTGGAGAGGTGGGGAATATTAATCTTATACTTTCACGTCTCTTACACGCCATAAAATGAAAATTCAGGTCATAAAAAAACTTAAAGCCATTCATTCATTCATTCATAAGAATAATTATTATTTTCCTAGGGCTGATTGATAATTCCACGATTTGAATATTATATATAAAAACGAATGTGTTTATGTATGTATGTTTGTTTGGAACTGTTTGTTTAGATTCGTGGTCAATACAAATCTTCGGTCGAAAAGTGAGCGGAATCGGATAAATGGACGTTGTACCTCCTTGATTTTTGTTTCGGGTAGGCCATCTATCGGTTTAAATTTTAACCAGCGGTTATTTCGAATCTGGCAATACTTATTTTATTCTATTTTGTCATAAAATTCAGTATACTATCTCCACTGAACGAAATGAATCGATTTACACCAGAGCAACGTTGGATTTTTTGGAAAAGAAAATCAAAAGAATTTTAAAAATCATCTTTACGGAGAAAGCTCATTTTCATCTTTTTGGATGAATATGTTAATAAGAAAAATTGCCGTATTTGGGGCTCAGAAAACCCAAACGTGGTCTTATAGAAGCCAATGCACCCATTACGGTGACTGTTTGGTGCGTCTTGTGGAGCGAAGGCATCATTGGCCCATATTTCTTTGTAAATGAGGACAGTGCAACCATTACGCTCAATGAAGACATCTATCGCACCATGATAACCGATCTTTTTGTGTATTGATGTGAACGATGCTTGGTTTCAACAGGATGGTGCAACTTGCGACACATTTCATGCCACAATCGATTTATTGTGTCAAACGTTTGATGGTCGTTTAATTAGACGAAATGGTGATGTCAGTTGGCCGCCAAGAAGCTGCGATTTGACACTACGCTCCCTAGAGGAGTAACGGAGAAAAAAAGATTAGATAGACAGTCCCCAGATATAAATACGATAGGGTATTTGTGGGATGCAGTAAAGGCAGCAACTAGAAGAAAGTGTCCCATAAATTGTGATGAGCTTTGGAAACTAATTCAGGCTTCCTTGTACGATATATCGAATTCAGTAGGTCAAAGTCTCTTACCGACTCTACGATGTCTAGCCTCGACAAAATATTAATCAGTCTAGAACAACATTGGAACTGAAATTAGTACAAATCTATTATAATATTAATTCTATATTATAACTTGCATTTCAGAAATACGATAAAGTGTTTTTATTTTTTCACAGTGTGAATTTGTATTTTAAGTTTAATTTATTGAAAATTTTGAAATATGAGCAATAACATAATAAAAATGGAATGAAACTTGTTTCTGTAGTTTATTAACTAAAAATAAGTATAATTATTTATCAACCATTGCCTCGTTTTGCGTATTTTCTTATTAAATTTCAATAAACCACAATAGTGTCATTATTATTTTCCACATGACAACATACATTCATTTTCATTTTTATATATAAAATGGAGAATTAGCATTAATTATTTTTAATATTAAAATTTCTTGTTCGTATATATTATTTATAATTTTTAACTAATTCCCTCGCTTACAATACGATACTTTTTAAAACTTTTTCAATTTAAAATTTAGAAATAAACAAAATTCCGCTTTTTACAAACTTAAAATTAAAATAAATTTTCCTATTTTCCGCATGCTCACTTACAATTTATGTGGCAGCACGAACCAATTAGTTTTTGTAATTTCTAACTTGGCAGCACTTGCTGATCAATGTATAGGTGAAGCATAGACAACAACCCTACATATTGGATTCAAACACCAACATGTGTTGTAACAATCAAAATCTTACGCCATTAGTAACAGCTGTGACTGAGCAGCTGTTCAAATTTTAATGGAATTTTAGCGCTAAAAAATGGCATGTGCTTGTTGGTAGTGTTGTTGTTGTTGTTGCTGTATTTCAGTTTTGTTTACAAATTGTGTCGCAGAGACACAAGAAAACGAATTCAATTGTGAAATAATTTCAACAAATTTTGTTTTTAAAACATTTGCGGCAGATAAAGTGTATCGATCTGATTAAATTTGTTTTATTTAAACGGTTTTAAAGCAATTGCATGTGAAACATAAATTTCGAACTGTTAGACTTTATAAACGGGTTAGTGAACGTTTGCGGCTTTTAAAAATCTTTTCGTTTCGCGTTGTGCGGTCTTTGGCGCGCCGGTTCCGGTAAATATGTCGTTGTTATTGGCTGATATTGATGCCACTTGTGCCGCTTTAGGCTATTCTGATGGCAATCGCTATCAGGCTGAGCCAGATGCCATACAAGGTTTAAAGGTAAATTTCCATTTACCTCTTACGCCAGCAATCCATTCGTCCCATGCATGCCAAACTACTTTCATTTGTGGAACAATTACTTGGGCCTGATTGATTTTCTACAATTTTCTATTAATGAAAATGCCACACGTTTCTCTTATCTTTTTCTTTTTTTTCGTTTCTCTTTTCAGCATCTCATTTGGATTTTACGTCGTGATTTGGATAATCATGAGTATCGTCGCCATTTGGGTCATGCCAAAGTCTTACAAACGGATTTGGTATACATGTTGTCTGACTATGTCGACGATGATGACTACGCTGATGTACTCATACGTTTGCTGGTCATATTAACAAATCCCACATTGTTGTTGTATAGGGATGGGCCACCAAAGGATAATCATGGTCGCAAGATTTTCCTTGAGCTCATTGATATTCTACAGGGCTATAAGAGCGCCTTTACACGTGATAAAATTTGGTCGTCCCTCTTTGGCAAATTAAAGAAATCATTAGAAATTGTAAGTAAATCAACAAAAAATTATTGAAAATTATTTATTTTGGGTATGTTTCCGTTTATTTATTTATTTTTTTTTTTGGTATTTTGTGTTACATGTTAAGAAAGGATTTTGTGAAATTTATTTTCTTATTGTCCCACTCGTACACACGCATATGAATGATATGTGAATAAATCAACTATTCCTTGTGCAGTTAAAACATCTAAACCAAAAGAATGAGAATAAGGTTAAGGTGTTTGAGGACATTATTAATCCAGAAGAGATTCTTCTTTATTTAGGAGGAGAAAAGCTAACGTATTTTTTAGTATATTTCACTTGCTTAAAATATGCTGATTAGATGGGTAACTCGTTTTTATGGTCTTTTAAGAGGTATAGCCTGTCTGTACCATACCTTTTATTTCAAACAGAGAACAAAAACTAGGCAATTTTTTCTTGCTTCAGTAGGTTATTCAAGGAAAACAATTTCGACAACCGTTGCATTTAAACGAATTAATCAATTTTTCAACCAGGCTTGGTAACCCACTGGGTTACGCATTTAAACCCACCCAGGCTTTATTGGCTATTAATTTTATTTCTTTTGTATTTTTATTTAAACGAATTCAATTTAAAGGTTTTCATAGTTTATTTACACAAGAAATAGTGTTAATTACATATATATTAGGGATACAAATCAATTCGGTTTTTTTTTTAGTTAAAAAATGCATTTATTTTAAAGAATAATGTATTAAAAAATAATTGAAAATATTGTGAATTACTGCTTTACAGTCAATTTCAGAACCCTGTCTCGAAAAAACTTCTCGTCTTCTCTTCTCCATTTGGAAACCAATTTTCAACTTCTTCGAAAGAAGTGAAGTAGTGTTCTGCTAAATCATCTAGTACTTGACAAAACAATCAGTAGTCAGAAGGAGCAATGTCCGAAAAATTATTATTAAATTGGGTCGGATAGGCCTTCATGGCCATGGCACTGCAACTTAGAAAGATCTATTGTGTCAAGCAGTCCGGAGTCAGACACGCCACCGCAATAACCGACGGCGGTAGAAATCCCATCGAGTTAATACCCCTGAGCGGTTGACTGTCCAAACAGTCTGGAAGCGCCAATCGAAACCGTCTCCAGAATAATACCTTCTACCTTGTGTATGGATACAGCAATATCTCCAACAGGTAGCTGACGAACCCGTTGAGTCCCAATAAAAGCCTCCATAAAAATTCATCTCCGAATGTGTGTCAAATCGATACGTTCGCAGAGAATATGCTTCGTCGTCTCCTCTTCCTCCCTACACAGGCGACACATTCAGGCTGAAATTGTGATATCTAAGATAGTAATGGCCCGCAAAGAAGCCAATAAGTCTTCTAATAGTTGTCTTGCCCATGTGGTGCAGCTCCCTATTATAGGTGAAGGGTTTCATTGTTCGAAGAATACTGTGGTTGCAGTAAGATATCCCATTTGATCATTTTATTTTGACAACTTTTGACGGACGTGAGTCCGAATAATTTTATCATGTCTGCCCTTGTATTCCAGCTGTATTTCTCAAATTGAACGGTTCAATCGAAGAAATTGCAGTCTGTACCGATCATCAGGTTTTAAAAAGTCGTAGTACACAACACTCTCTTGGTCCCACCCACCATAAGTGCAAAATTACATTACAAATACTAACATACAACAACTTAATTGTACTTACAAACTAAAAATATTGTAGAAGTGCAATGAATTTGCAAGAAGTATTAAACCTAATAAAACCCGGTGGGTTGGTTTTTTTTTAACTCGGGTTTTTTCCAACCCTGTCTTAAACACACTTTTTGTGTAAGGCTCATAGCTTCATAATTAATATAGTATTGGAAACATTTTACATACCAAATTTGAATCCGTCGAAATCAATTCAGGAATTGAAAATTTTTTTTCTTTTTAATTCTTGTACATACATATGTGTATAATAGTTAATGATCGACTAAATCTACAATGGTTGCAAATTTCATCTTTAGATAAGCCAGCATAAAGATTTTTTGAAATTTTAATATTATTGTGGTGAAGAATGTATGTTTAATGCTAATACGAGTATCTACAGAAACATTAATTAAAATGAACAGAAATTTCTTTTACCAACAATTATTAAAAATAACAATTTTTTCTGTTAGCAAATAATATTCATTGCTGAAAAAACCCTATCGTTTGTATATTTTAGGATTAAAATGAGCAGTCGCCTTTATTTCTATGTCAGTAAGTGAATAATTTTTACAATAAAAATATGCTCATTGGTTTTGTTTTTAAATTTGTTTGTATAGATATGTACATACATATGAATTTGTATAAAATAGGTTGCATCGAACACAACTTTATGGTGGTTATGCTGTGATTTAAATTAACATTATAAAGAAAAGGTTTATTACGAGCTGCGTTAGATGGCGAGCAGATTGCAGTTTTGGCAAAAAAAAAAAAAAAAATATGATTTATCCACAGTTGGTTATTGGTTCCTATATTTCTACAATATATGTACTCGTAGGTATCTACAATACAGTTAAATAATATATAGTATGAAATTTCAAATGATAAAATGTTTAACAATTTCTTTCATGCATTATTCTATTGTTTTGTTAACTGAAAAAGAGTAAATTCTTAAAGTCAGATAAAACGTAGTTGTAGCAATTATTTCAAAGTTTTAGTAATCAAGGAACTTATTTTAAAAGTAAAGCTACTCGCACTCAAATAAAATCTCGCAAAAGCTATATTTTTTATTGTCAAACACAATAAACGCTTGGTCAATTTAAGAACCTTTTTCTTTTGACTTTATAATAGATAAACAAATATGAAGAAAAAAATCAGTCGGTTTAAAAAACCCTAAATTACTGTGGCGGTATCCTTATGATAGGGGTGTTTACAGTATTTGGAGATTAAAAATATGGTTTTCAGAAATTTTATTTGTGTAATTAAGTGAATTAACAAAAAATATAAAAGTCCTGTCAGATTTGAAAATTATAGCAATTCGAAGTCTTATTCGATTTTACTTTCACTCTATTTTGGTTTACAGAACAAGCCTCATTTTTTTAATTTTCCCTTAAAAAAAAAACAATGGAAAATCTGATTTACGACATACTCCGATAAAACGATACGTTACAGGTTGCGAATTGTGCCCATTATAAGTTTTATATTACAAAATATGCAACATCTATATTATAATGTTGCGATAATCATAACCTTAATGTGAACAATTTTGTCTTCTGGTCAGAAACTTTTTTCTACCTTATAAAAAAGTTACCTTTGCTATTGTATCGCATTTTTAAGAAAGCATTTCGAAGAATTAATAGGGCAGTCGAATAAACACAAAATTTGTTCCGTAGAAGTTCGTTGTTATTTAAACCGATAAATTATTTGTAACATTTTACTACTTTACCTCACCATTCGGTAAAGTTGTTTTTTACGATTACCATAAAGTTTTAAAGTTTTGTGTCATTTGTTCGCTATTGAGTTATAGGCCAAATGAAAATCATATTCATGCACAAAGTATGTATGTACTATCTTAACCGAAATTGATCTCATAAAACTGAAGGGACACATAAACTTTGCAACGATTGCGGTTATTAACAGTACTAAAAAAACTTAAAAGTACACAAAAAATACAAAAAAATAAAACTGTTAGAATTGTTCTACATCGGTAAGAAAAAAAATAGTTATTTATGGAAATGTAAATATTTTTTCTTAAAAATTTTATTTTTATCTTATGACTTTTTCAAATTGAATAAATTATTAAGAAAAATTTCAAGTTCCACTAGAATTTGAACTCTTTAATTAAAAGAAACTTAATTAATTAAGAAACTTAAATGAAACTAAGGAAGCTGTATATGATACCACTATGCAACAAATGGAAAAAAATTTTCTTACTTTAGATAACCACTATATTTTTGCGCGTTATCAGCATTTCAGATTCTATGGACAAGTTTTTTTTATAATTTTTTTCTAAATTGTAAGATTTTTGACGAGGCTGCTTAATACATCTTATGATAACTTTTAAATGATTTATTCGATTTCGTTACGCCATATGTTAAAAAATTCCAAATTATTTCAACTTTAAGTCATTCTAATATAATTTTTGAATATAACCAATGTTTTTGGAGATATTAAGAAACAAATATTTTTTTTTTTTTTTTTGAAAAATTATGAAATTTTTGATTTCTAAAAATTCACAAAAAATAGAAAACAGCAAATATTTACCAGTTTCACTATTTATTCATAAAGTTGTATATTATAGAAATAAAATAAATAATAATTAATGAAAATCGATGGGTAAATACTTATTGTATTCCCAATAAAGTGAAAGTACCTAGTTTTTAAAAAAAAACTTTTTTTTCTGTAATGCCGAATAACGGTTCTTCTGTAGTACATTATATCAAAGGTATTTTTGCTTGTTGCAATAGTCTTTAAATTTGCTATTTATTCCGAAAACAATCAGAGTACCTTACCTGATCTATAAACTGTGTGGTTAATATTGTATTTAGATGTATCACAATGGGCCATACGCCTTACCCATTGTGTTTAGATATCTTTTCTGTAGGGTGTTTAAAAGTAACACAAAAAATTAAATTTTAATCTAACTTTTTTTTTTGAAAGATAAATACTTGTCATTGACATATTACTTCAGACATGTGACGACCGCGGCTGTTACAGCTTGCTAACATCAACTCTTCTAATTTATCAAACATCATAAAATATGATTTTTTCAAGACGACGACTCTAAAATTGTTCCTATTTGTCATGAAAATAAAAGTAATAGCCATCGCGGTCATCCAAGTTAAATTATTTTTCATTCGAATAAACGGCATTTCGCCAATCTTTATCACTCAACTGTTTTCCAGTATTCCACGTAGCGTTGTGAGATTCAACATTGCAAAATTTTTGACATGTATAGAAAAACTATTGGTTCAAAAATATTGAAATATTGAAAGATGGCTTTAAAATATTGTCTTTGATAACCCCGCAGAAACTGAGATAGCTTGGCTGGGAAGTTTTGAAGCATCCACCATATAGCACTGATATTGAACCTCCAGATTATAATTTTTTTCGATCTCTGGAGAACTCTGTTAATGCTGTAAACTTAAATTCCGTAGAGGCCTGCAGAACGCTATTGTATCAGTTATTCCTGCAGAAGTTCTACACTGATAGAATAATAGTTTTATCCCAAAAGTTACGAAAAGTTATCGATCAAAACGATAAATATTTGGTTTAATGAAGCTCGTTTCAAATATAAGAAAAGGGTGTTTCATTTTTGGTCAACAATGAAAACGAACTTTATCAAACACCTATTGTAAAAATGTTTGTAACTCAATAGCTTTTTATAAAACTTTGTGTAAGAATAACTTTAAATAAATTTGCTTCAAAAAATCTTGACAAACCATATTTTTTCTTGATTCTTGACAGGCTGTAAGAACTCAAATCAACCGAAATCAAGGCCATCTGGCAAGCCTAATTCCATGTCATATGATTTTTGGCAAATTAAAGCCGTTGTTGTTAACGAGCTGTATTGAAGCTTTTTACTTAATTTTCTTAATTACAGATGTCCACTGATTAAAATATTTCGTCGAACTATTGATTTAATCAAGCTAAATGCTTAATTTGAAGCATTTCATCAAATTTATTGTTTGTCCTGTGCCGTTAAAGTTATGTAGGTACTTCCTTTGAAATTTTTAGTAAAGGTATCAAAGTCCTTGTTTTAGAGAATTCATCACCACATTATGGCTTTATCCGATTTTTGTTTAGTGATTTTCCAAAAAAAATCCTTCAGAGTGGAAAGCATCAAATTTAACAATTTCCAAACGTCCAATTTATGTCCTCATTCTTAGTGAATACTGAAAGTAGTTCTATCTTCTTAAACCAAAAAATAATGTGAAAATTGTGTGCTTGACTGCAAACATGAAAGGAAAAGTACAAATACAATAAACTTATGTAGGTTTGAATTTTAAGTTAAAAAAATATATTTATACATTTTCATTGATTTCATCAGTTATATTATCAATTCTTTCTCTAATACAAAACAATATTTAAAATATACATACATGTTTCTTATTTCGTTTTACATCTTTCTATGCAACTTTATTAATGTTAAAGTGATGTTTTATATAATTTAGCAGGCGTGTATTCTTTTGTGTGGGATGAGTATCCTTTGAAGTGCATCCACTTTTCGGCTTTTAAGTTTATTTATTCGACTTTACTTAAACTTATTTAAACATAGAATTTTGTCTTTCTTAAAAATAATAAAAAAATATTTTTTATTTTTGTTTCTATTTACTTTGTCATCTTAATTTTTTTTTAATAATTGTTGGCTGTTTTATAATGCCACTTTTTCTTTCTCTCACCTTCTCTCTCTCTCTCTCCTAATAAATTTATTTTTATTGTTTTAGGTTTTAAAACTTTTGCAGACTTATTATTATTTTATCTTCTAATTAGGAATGTTTTTCTATATAAGATTTATATTGTAGTTGTTTTTACTGTTTTTGTTTTTATTTGTTTTCAAGTTAAAAGTTTCAATTTTAATTTTAATTTTCTTACCAAAGTTCACTTTAGAAAAGTTTTGGCATTTTTCTCCGTTTTTTTTTTTTGGTGTATGTCGTCGTCTGTGCATTTTGGTTGGGTTTTGTAGACACTTTTCAAAACAGAAAACTACTCTTCTTGTCTACTAAAATTGCAATTTTCCTTAATGTCATATTATTTCTTGTGCTTGTTTGTTGTACGTGTTGTTGTCTTTCGACAACAAGTGACAATTGTTTTCAGTCATTTACATGTCTTAAATTTAAATGCCAAAAAGGAAAAAGAAGAACAAAAAAAGTAGGAGACGCCGACAGACAACTAAAATATGGAAAAACAAGAGCGTTGAGAGAAAATCCTTTTACCCAAGTGCCTTTTTTTGTCCCCTCCTTTTCTATGTAGCAGTAGTAATAGTTGCGTTCGGTCTTGTCAGTGGGGTGTTAAGCTTTTACAAATTTAAATGACAAATGTGTCAATTTTTTTTTTATTTAAGTGTGCATCTATTTTTGTGGCAGTTGCACCATTTGTTGTCATTGCAAAAAGTATTTTTGCTGTGAGCTTAGGATCACTTTTTTTTTTAATTTCTTAACTTTTAAGCGTTCTTAAGCCAAAAGTTTTCTCTCAGTTCTGCTTCTTTTGCCACAGCTGCTTTCCGTGCTTACTTTTTTCTTCCGTTTTTGTTTTTCTAAGTCTTAAAAGATGAGTAGAGACCGCACTTAAACAAAGTTTAATTGTTTTAAGATGTTTTTTCTTCCTCAATTCAAAGAGTTTTAGACTACTTGTGTTTTATTTATTAATTTTTTTTTTTTTTTTTTTTTTTGAAAAGCTATTTTCTTTTTTTATTAAAACTTGTTGCAGCTGATTTGTATTTTTGTGATTGCTTTGGTTAGGAGACATTCAGTAAGGCGGAGACGAACAGAGGCATGTTGAAATGCATTTTAGCACAAGAAGACATCACAAATATTTGTCTAGTTGAGTGCAGTTTTCTATTCAATTTTGTGGTTTTGTTATCACAACTATAAGGAGGAAAAACAAAATAGAATCAGGTGGCATTCTATTTTTATAGTGAATTTTAAAAGAATATAATTAAAAAAAAAACCTCTCAATTTGAAGACAAATAGAAAAACGTGTGAAATACTTTTGATTTTAAATATTTAAAATAACTTTATAAAGCAAAAACAAAAATTTAAAGAAAAAGGGTATTTATTTTGAATGTGTGGAAATAGTGTCCATAGATTTCAGTTTGAAATTATTTGTGCCGTAGTTTTCGCAAACTTGAAAAATATTTTGATAGAGAACCGTTTGCATACATAATTCCCTCAACATGCGAACTGGAACAACGAGTAATTCTCTCAATCAATGTGCACAACCCGATTCTATTTTAGACTCAATAAACAGTTTCGGGTTAGTAAAAATCGGACGTTTCATACGAAACATGGTTGAAATAGTGTTCAAATTTTGTTTACTGTTAAAAAACCAATTGAAGCTTACAAGGGCTGGGTCAGTTACAAACGCTAAGCACATTGGTCAGCGAAATATAACCCTTCTGTATCTCCTTGTTTACAAAGTGCAACTTACAGTTCTTTCCATCAAATTAGGATGATACTAATGATGACTTATGTCATGCAGCCCCTAAACAATTAAATTACATTTTATGACTTCATATTATTTGATTTCTTTTTATGGAGCTATTTGAAATTAAAGATTTTTTGTTTTGAGCTCGATGACATGCCTTACACAATGAGGTTAAAGGCTGTATCAAAAAAATCCAGCATATTTTAGGCTTTTGCTTTTTATTTTATGGGTTAAAAAAAAAAACAATCTAAACTCAATAAAATTAAAAAGGTATCCTGACAATTTAAATAGTAAAGACAAAAACCAAAGGTACGGAGAGTAGACATAGTCTGAAAATCAAAGAAACTATGACATGCCCTGTCTTCACCCACAGGCCAAAAATTAGGTGAATTCCCTTCCTAATCGTAATGTTAAAACGCTCACCTTGCGTATTGTCCTTCCCTTAGTCAATGAATTCCCCTGATGAATCCGATCATGTTACTCAGACCAAGGCCCGGGATGTTATCATGCCCATCGTGGAATCGACTACCTAACCATAGAGCCAGAGTTTGCAGTCTTGGGTAGCGGCAAACAATATGTTCGACTGCTTTCATGGTTCATCCTCCTCCTAACACATCCTACAGATGTCCGGAGTGCTGTTTTCCCATTGGAAGGTATTCGATCGTAAGATACAGTGTCCTGTTATTATCCTTATCATACTCTTAGGTGTTGTTCTTATTCCGCTTTACCCAATTTGTGCCATAGGGATCCGTATATCCTATAGTCAATCTTATTAATATCCTTCTTATGTACACCCCACCCAAGATAGAGTCGATGATCCTGCTATTCAGCATGAAGACTATCCCTCAGGATGCCGGTTAATTCAAGTGAATCCCTATTGGTCTCTATCCTTAAATTATTATAGGCCTCATTATTGTCCAAGAACGCGGCTAGCGTATATTTCGACAAAATCCAAAATTTTTAGCAGTTTCAGTTCTGCAGTTAACAAAACAATCAAAACTTTTAGAAAAATGATGAATGAATTTATAATTTTAATTCTAAAACCGGGTAAAGACCTGACCAAAGTAGAGTCCTATAGACCTATAAGTTTGCTGCTCGCCATGTCTAAAGTCTTGATGATTAAGTTACGCCCTATACTTTATGAAAACCAATGTATACCCAATAATCAGTTTGGATTCAGAAAAAAGTTTGTCCAAACCGTCGGCATAATATTTGAAGATAAGAAGTACTGTCTGCGATAAAGTGTGGCATACAGTATTAAAACATAAATTAAGAGCTCATCTACCTGAAACTGTTATAAATTATTACAAAGTTACCTAACGGTCATACTTTTATTATTAAGGGAGTATTTTGGGACCGATTCAATACTTGCTTTGTATGTACATCGGATATGTCAACTTCCAATCATATCAATACGTCAACTTTTGCTGACGAGAGAGCTTTTCTCAGAATTAATTAAAATTCAACATTTGTATGTTAATAACCAGGAAGTGCCTCAACATTCGGGGGTGAAATATCTAGGTATTCATCTCGACATAGCTGACTCAACTAAAATTGAGAACTACTTAACCCAACCGTTTATAGCTGAAATACTATATTTCAATATAACATAGATTTATGCAAATAAAGAAATATTTGTTCTACGAAATTTAAAAGAATTTAGTTATAAAATTTTTATTTGTGATTATAGGGTGTAAGGGTCTGTCATTTGAGTTAAAACACAAAAAGTCATATGTAACGTGAAAATTTTTGAATCAGTTATCTAGTTAGTTGTAGCATAATGCTATGCCGTAGAAACATTTAAGAAATTGTTAACTTTTTATATGTATAAACTAAATTTAAACTTTGATCATATAACTTCTTAATGACTCCATCTGGAGTGTTCACAACACTATTAAAGAACATGCTCCCATATTTTTACAACGATTTATATCAAAAAATTTTATTTTATAGCGAATTTTACGACTTTTTGTTACAGATACGAGTATGTCACATGCGGCTATAAAGTTTAATTACATTGGCTTATAGGTAAAAACTCCATTTTGGACTTCAAGCTATTGCTTCATAAGTCAATATGGTGCTATGGTTTACAGTTATGGGGCAAAGCCTAAATGGCTAACCATAATATGCGCAGAATAGCTTATAAAACAATCAAATATGTATAACTAAAATATACTCAGCAAACTTTTCGTCAAGTTTTGTTAAATTTTGCTTGTTTACGTTTAGAGCACGCACGTAAACAGCTGTTTGAGTGTTGTATGCAGTGTTGCCACACAATTTTTTTGTAATCAAATTTCAATAAAAAAGTAACCAAAATTTTAAATCCTAATTTTAATACAAAAAACATTAAAACATCATTTATATATGAAATCTATACTGTATTGACTGAGTATAGACCGGTCAAAAATTAAAAAAAAAGAAAATGGTACAATAATTGATGAGGCATATTCTCCTATTTGTGCTGAACTTTTTAACTATGTATTAACAAAATTCGCACAATAGAAAATATCGTTTTCTCATCTGTATGTTTTTGATGAGGTTTTAAAATTTATTTGTGTATAATTTAAGCTCAATAGCCCTTACTGACAGATATCTTAATGAATCGCTAAATACCCAGACCAAACAGTAGCGTTGAAATGATAAATATCTGTTATTTATTCTCACTTAGCCTCTGAACGAAATAGTATAAACAATTTTTTTTTTTTGCTTTGATTGCTCACGGAGTATGTTGCATCGATCTCAACATGCAAGGGATTATTTATGCAGTTCTGAAGTGATGACTTTCACATGAAAAAGATGTCTATCTATAGCACAGATCAAGAAAAAATGTTCGGAGATGAACTCAAACAAAACATTTGGAAACAGCAAGATTAATCAAAAAAAGCAATAGAATTTAGTACCGCACGAGTTAATGCCGAGAGATGTTGAAAGGGGATATTTCATGTCCGAAATGATGCTGGAAAGTCATAAGAAAGTTGTCGCGGCATCCAATTACTACGCTCAGCCAAATATACAAGAACAGTTGAAACTATTTATTTAAAATAGTCTCAGTCATCTTATAATCCAAACCTTGCCCGTCCGACTAACATTTCTTTCGGTCAGAAGACATTACACTTTAGAACAGGGTATACTTAATTGCCTCGATTCATTTTTAGACTCAAAAAATTAGCAGTCTTTTGGCACGAAATACATATGTTACCAAAAGGATGAGAAAAGTCATAGCATACTCACAACAAAAGCCCAAAGTTTGTCAAAAATCCAGTTTTTAAGTGATACACTCAACAAGAACCTGGGTAATAAACGTTAAAAGAAATCATTATCTTTAATTTTTCCTTCGAGGAAAGTAACCAAAACGGCAACACTGCAAAACAATAATTAAGGAACACGTTGTGCAATGGATGCTGAAAGTAACTGCTGTATTTTTTTACTATATTTTATAAATAATTACAAATAAAAATTAACTAATTTAAAGCTAAACGTGTATAAATAATAGACATTGAAACAATATTTCAAGATATGCGGTATTTAGGACTGTTGCATTTAAATTACAAAGTGTATTATAGCCACTAAAAAGTTATTTAAGTATTTGACAGACCTTTTTGTTGATTTTTGTCAGTAGCTTACGTAAGAAAAAGGTATATTATAGTTGGGCCTTAAGCATTTGCTAATAACAACTAACAACGAAATAATACAAAGACACTAAAACAAAATTCTGCGTTTGATAACCGTCGCACCATGGTACAATAAAAACTCAAACATATACTAGGACATGAACGTGCCACTTGTTAAAACAGAAAGTAGCAAATATGCAGATAATTATTTTAAAAAGCGTGAAGAACATCCAAATTCTTAAGCCCGCAACTTATTAAATTACGGTGGTTTCTTTCTTTTAAAAAAGAGGGACACTCATTCCACAGAGCCGAACGTCAATAACTTTCCATTAAAACTTTATATTTTTGTCTAGCAAAGGCCGGTCTTAAATTAAATAATTAGATTTAAAATTTGAACACTTGATAATAGTTTACAATTTGATTTAATTAATAATCAATGACAAAAAACGTAAAATTTAGCAAGGAACTAAAAAAGAATTATAATAAAAGTGGTACATCAAGAGTCTTATTGATAACTCTGATAAGAGTTAAAGAGTCGTCATCCAATAGAGATTTACGAAATTTGACAATTGATAGCGGTCACCTCACCCAGAGACCACAGAGGCCCATTGTGGAAAAAACTTTTCCCTGGAAAAAAAGGAAATGGAAAAGAAAAAAGTAGAGATAAGGAAAGGAAGGAAGGAAGTAGACCCGACAAATAACCCACAGATCATATATCCTAATTGACGAGACCTCGCCCAGGCCATTAAAAAAGCCCCGGTCCAGCAATCTAAGTCTTGCTTCCCCGTATCGCCTGGGGTGTTTGCTTCCCCTATCCCCGTCCTTGCCCTCAGTAATGCGCAATGCCCGGTCACGAAACCGGTCCAGTTTAGGCCAGAGTAGCCTGGAAACCCTCTCCTCTGCTTCTCAATAACTCATCCATTCTACGACAGTCACAGCTGTCTATTAAGCAAAGCTAATATAACCCAATGTGAAAATTTGATCAATGCACACACTGTTTTATTTAAATTTGCTTTTACACGCTTTCTGGACTTTTAAAATGAAAATACTACCTTGATCAAAAAGTTTTCTCATCGTTCCGATTTGAGTTTTTTTTTTGGTAAGTTGGTACATCTGTTGTTGATATTCCCGTCATAGCTTCACATTTGCAAAATCTACGTAGCCAAGAGTATATCTGTCTCTATGTGTGTTGGCGAAGGTAGTATTTTTTAAGCTAAAGAAGAAATATGTCTTAATACTCAGTGGGGTGGAGTGGTGTAGTGGTTAGAGCAAAAAAAATACAACACAAGCGGGGTAAGTTCGACAGCCTAGCATAGGACATGATGAAAAAATTGAATTGAGGCTTCGTGTGTTTAATAAAGGGACTTCAAACTCCATCCAGACAAATCTATCTAAAGAAGTCCACCTAACCATTCAGCTTTCCTCTGGGGACGATCAGGAGATCAGGATCAGAAGAAAACGCCACCCACTGGGAAAAACTTACAAGCTAAATAAAGATCACCACCACCGTCTAGCAAGGATATTGATCACTATACACAATCATATGGAGGCGAACTACAGTAGATCAATCATTTACTTTACTTGAAAATCAACTTGATTTCTGAAACTGAAACAAAGTAATGGATGCTTTGTGGAAAGCCAATATGCTCCCTAGAGAAGTGACGGAAAAAAATGTCTTAATATACATATCCCATTATATACAAATGGTGTGCAGCTGTCTTTAGAACCATGAAGAATAAAATTTAAAAATACTGATTTCTGAATGAAAAAATGTTGCTTAAAAATCCAGGTTCACCTTATATTTGGTTTGACTTAGTTGATTCGAGTAATTTAAATGAAAAATATCGCATTTAAATGATAATATAAATTTAGTTTGAAATAAAAGCTTCAAAATAAATTCAAAACCAATCTGATCATTTAACTTTTGCAAGATTTCTCTCTTTTGCAATTATTTATGCCAATAATTAAACGAATGCTAATTAATTAGTTAAGATTTAATTTTTGGAAATACCAAGAAATGAAATTTCTCCCTTTTTGATAATTATCCTTGAGAATTTTAAGAAGCACACATTTCTCATTAATGTCATCAAATACTCAATAGTGAATTTGCTGTTGAATTATTCTATCAATCCCTTTGAAACTCATGTTGCAACAACAAATTTCCATTGAAATTAAAATTGTGAATTTAAACAGAAATTAATTTTTTTCGTCTTCTGTTTTTGCAAAAGATAATAAAAGAAATGCGAAAAAATTTTATTAAAACAATGTTCAAGGTTTCTGACGTTTTTTCTTTTTTTCTTCTTTTTTTACCTTTTAATGAAAGTTCTTAAAAATATTTTTTTAAATTAAAAGAAAAGAAATTTTTCAAATCATTCTTCTTTAACTCTGATTATTCACATCTGTTTTCTTTACATTCGTATTGTCGTTTTGTGTTGCTGATTTAAAAAAAATCAGTTTTTCTTAAATTTTCTTGTTCACTGCTTTACGAGGGTAGTGCTAAGAAAAAACATAAGACAGGGTTTAAATTTTTTCTGTCCAAATATCAAGATTTTTACTTACATAGTCGGTCTTTATTTATCTAATAAATGATTTCCAAGGATTTCGGTTATGTGTTTGCTGTCTTTATTTTGTAATACCCAGGACTTTCACATCATTTTCCACTTGGTTCCTCCAACGAAATCTCACAGTCAGCGCTTTCCATCACAATTGTCATCCAACGCCTTTTAGTTGCGGTATTATTACAAACATGCCCTAGCCAGTTCTATTTACTTTAATGCGCTTAATTACTTTAAATACCAGATACAGCTGATACAGTTTAAAACTCGTTCGATACCTGTTCTCTCAGTTTACGCAGATGAGCAGATAATCTTTATGAAAAATCTTTTTCACGAAAGCACCCAGAACTACTTCGTCCGTTTTCGTAAGCAGCCAAGTTTTAGAGCCATATAGAAGCACATAACAGTCATGTAAAATATAATTTTCGTCTTTCGACATGCTCTGTTCTTAAGTTGTTTACCGTGCCAAAATATACCATTATTTCTTATTTATTTCAGTGCTTAAACGTTCTTCTGGTTTATAACGGATCTTAGGTACATAAATTCTTCCACTATCCCAGTGTTACAACTGTCGGCCGCAACTATCTCGCTTTTGTAGCGTCGTCTCTTTCGCAGACACCAACATTATCTTCGTCTTGTCCTCATTTACCATGAGACCCATTTTAGACGATTCTATTTCAATTTTCAGCATCAGTTACAACTCGTTCTGTTCTTCTGGCTTTATCTATTTCGCCCATATATGCGAGGAATATGTGGCTCTTGGTGTTAATTGTGCCCGTTTCATTAATCATTGCGTTTTCTAAAATATTTTCCATCAAGATATTTAATTAATGGACCACTAAGCTGTCCTCCTGCCGCCTGAAGCTTACTGTAGTGGAGTGTAATTTTCAAGGTTCTCCAAAGGTGTTAGTTTGTTCTTATTATGACCACTTTGTTTGATCTAAATCTTTACTTTGGAAATAATCGCAAGATGGTAAATCTAAAGAGCTTACTGGACGGAGTGGTAATTCGTAATCCAGTTCATGTGTTTTACCTTTATTTTTCTTCCAGCGCACAGAATTCAGTTTTGTGAATTTTCGTTTTAATTTACAAGGTATCTCTGAATTATCTAACTCACCTCGTATTCAATTAAATTTCTATACTAGCAGCGTACAAAAACAAAAACGATTCAAATGTTTTCCTTTCCTTCTTTGATGGACACAAGTCTCTTGGACCGTCATTCACTTTGGATCCTTTCTACTCGTATCGTAATTTTTTGTAACCTTTATTCAGTGAAAATACTAAGACCATTAAAAACGTTTAACGTATTTTTTTTTAATTTTTCTTCATATACATACCTTTCCTTTTAACCTCATGATAAATATGTAGAGGAAAGATCTAAAGAAGAAAAAAAGGAAAATTATATAAAGCGACAGCAGCAGTAGCAGGCAGTAGCAATGGCAGCACAATAAAGGCCAAATTATTTTGAAAGGCAAACAAAAAGGGAAAAAGGACTCTAAAAAAATAATGAATGCAAAAAAGAAAGAGAAAGAAATATAAACTTACTTAAGTCAACTTTTAAAAACAAATTAAACAAATTAAAAATAATGAAAAACTACTACAGCAACAACAACAATCACATGCCATCACAACAAGCAGAGAAGAGAGAGAGCGAGAAAGAGAGAGTAAAACAAAAACATTTTTAAAATTTACAGGATATTCTTGATGAAAAATGGCAGCAGCAAATAATATTAAATGCAGGAAATTAAGGTATAGAGGACGTACATAGATAATAATGTTAAAAATTAAAATAATTAAAGAAAAGAACATTAAAATTCGAAAGTTAAATATATAAATTAAAATAAATTAGAAAGCAAAGGCCAATTACCGCTAAAATAATAACGCTCATGATACTTTTGATTTCCAAATGTATTTTTGATTACACGCAAGATTAGTGAAGTCAGATGCTGAAATTACTGTCCAAGTCTTCTTTAAATACGAATGCAAAGTAAAGTCAAGTTAAAAGTACAGTTTTTAATCATGCTGATCGACCGTTTTACGTTTTACTGAATTATTCAAATTATAAGTAATTCAGTTTTAATTAATTAATTAATTTTAATGCCATCTTTCATTTTTATTGGATGTTTTTTGCCGATGCTAATCTATTTGATGCTTCCTTATTTTTTCTTCTTTTTCTCTCATGGTCCTTCCTTTCTCTCTTCTTTCCTTTCTTTTCTTTGTTTTTATTTTTTTTTCAGGGAAAGGTCTTCTCACAATGGGTCACTGTGGTTTGTGGGTAGGGTACCGCCTTTCGTACCTACCTACCAGTCTTGTGTACGCTGTTAATTGCTAATCTTCTTTTTCACTTTAATATTTTACTGGAAAATAACAAAACAATAAATAAAAATAACAAGAAGAACCATCAAAGTGAACTACAAAGGTTCAATGTGATTGGAACATTTCGTGTAAGTAATTCAAACAGCAGACAAAGTAATTCCAAGTCTCGAATAAACATGAAAATTATTTCCGCGACTGACCATTGACGAAGCACGTTGTGGATGTGCAATATTGCGCCACTATTACGAGCTTGTCTGTCAATTGTTGCTGGTTTATTAACATGAACGAATGGCACATGGCATACAGAAAGTAATCTGGAGATGTCAAATCGCACGACCTTGGAGGCCAATTGACAGGTGCATTTCTCGAAAACAACTTGTCTCCAAATTTCGATTTCAATAAGTTGGTGGTTGCGATCACATTATGGACATTCTGTAAAACTACATCTCTCCCGGATCAATATTATCCCTATTTTCAAAACTAAAAATGGTTGTTCATGGTGTGCTAAAGATCCCCATTAATTGTTACGCGAATTTCGGCCTAATTTTTTCTTTTTTAGAAAAAAAGGTTTAATGATGTCGTCAGCGTATAAACAACACCAAACAATGAATTTTTCTGAAAGTAACGGAGTCTGAAGAGTATGAGTGGATTGGTTTCACTCCATATGCAGCAATTTTGTTTATTAACAAATCTTTAAGTCTCATCTCTGAATACAAATTTGCGATACATCATCGCAAGTTCTGCGAATTGATGACCACTTTTCAAAGTAAATTTGGATAATTTGGTTCAAGCGTCATCATGATGATTGTAGGAAAAAGTGAGCGCACTATTAATCGACAGATTTTTCAAATTTCCATATTTTTCTGACACCGCTAAATTTTAAAGGATTGACGCTACATTAATATTGTAACTTCTAGTACGAAGCGAAAATACTGATGCCTTTTAACCCGCTTGGACTGAGATTTGCAGAAAAAGAAAATTAGCGAACAATTTTCGAAACAAAAGTATTTGATAAACTGTCGTAAATTAAAAAAGAAAACAAATTTCCGCAATAGTGAACTATTAGCGAAGAAGTTTCGAAACTAATATTGGATGGCTCAATAAACAAACTTTCTTCGCTATCTTCTCGTCAAGTATTTATATATGATGTTAAACTCTTGCTTTTGTTGAACTAAAATGCTTAACAGAGCATAGAAAGAAGCAAACAATTTCTTACGTTTTTAGCATGGAGAGGCTAAAAAAAACACACAAAAAAATCAAAGGCAAAAGTAACGTTAAAAACAGACGAGGGCAAAGGCTTCGTTCTATTATATTCTTTCCAAACTATTAAAAAGGAATGTTTAGCGATAGCGAAAGGAAATAATCAAAAATATTATTAGCGAATATTTAGCGATGTTGTTAAAATTAATCACTTTAGGTATTGCTAAAGTTTCGCTGTTAATATAACAGGCAAACCTTCGACATCGGAAGATTTGCTGTCGCAAACTGAGCGATGGGTGAACTCTATGAGTTCTTTTTCTTTTCGCTTCCAATAGTCGTTTTTAAATGTTTTATTAGAGAAATGTTTGCCAAACATGAGAAGGTGTTGTTATTATCGAATGTCGTCCACGAGCATCCCTTCCAGACCATCTGGTCCAGGAGATTTGTTTATGTATGAAAGCTACACTATTACAAAGTTTTCAGGCAATTTAGATAATTATTAACTTAATTTACAAAATTAAAATGTGCTTTAAAAATAATCCTACAAAACGTTTGCAAAACCCAATGCATTTATTAACGCAATTATCTGCTTAATTTTTGGCGAAGCAACTAAAAATCTCTGATTTTATTACTTTTGTTTTTGTAGTTAAACTTGTTCTATGGCTGTAAAATCATAAAATAAAAACTTTCACGCCAACCAGCCACCAGCAAGCCAGCCAAATTCTCTTACACATTTCCAAAAATGGTGTTTTTTTTTAACATAACTTTTCATGATTTTTATGAATCATCATAATTTTTAATTACACTCCATCACCACTTAAACTGCTAAATGCCATGGCATTAAGCAAGATATGATGATAACTAAGCCTTATGATAATGATGATCACATTGGTGGAACACCTTACGGAAATATAAACCACATCCTTGCCATCATTTAGTTTTTCGCCTAATAAACTGGTGGCGGCGAAGGAGTTTTTTGTGTTTTAATAAAATAAATGTTTATTTTGTTTTGCCTGCCTTTCTTCTGTCTGTCTGTCCAAGTATTTTTTACTCTCTTCCCTTTACTTTATTCAGTAGTTGATTACAACAATTTTGTCATCCCACTTTCGTCACTCTACTCTAGAATACGATTGTACGACAGTTTTAGAAAATTTGTACTGATGACTGTCATTCTGTTATTGCGTCTAAATGGTGTTTGTATGTCTTTGGACTTGATTCAGTTTGTAAAAATGTTTGTCTCATAGTATTTCCTTTTAACATTTTGCCAGTAAATAGCAGTAGAAATAAATTCGTATAATTTTAGTTTTATTGCCGGAAACTGAAAAAAAAAACCGCAGAAGGAGAGAGAAAGGAACACTTTTTTGTACAATCTTTTCCTTCTATTGTTTGTCGTTTTCATCCTTTTTTTCTATACTGTGTTCATAATGCATTAGATTCCCCTCGAATCCTTTATTCACCAGATTTGTATGTTTCATTGTGTTTGTGTGATTCTGAGATTCTACACGCAAAATGCAATTAAAATGTCAGAAAATCGTTAAACGAGAACAAAAAAAAAAAAAAAAAATTGCAAAAACTAACTCGATTAAGTACTATAGGATAGTTAGTACTGGTAAAGGTCGACTTGAATTTTAGTCAAAACTGTTCTTTTATTTAAGTTCGCTTTGGCTATTTTCCCTCTCGAATTTCACCTGGGATCGATTTAACCTAATTGTATGCTCAAATATTTTGAAAACTATGGATTTTTTCTGATTATTCGATTGTTTCGACTACTTTAAATTTTTTTTCGCAGTGGAGGCTAGAACAGTGCTGGTTGGTAGCACCATATATCCACCAAAGTGGTTGACCGAATGTGCTACAGGTAACCTAGAATGACATTGGTTTTAGCTTTCGGAATAGAGAATATAAGGAAAATAATCTAATTTTCATCCATTGGATTGATCGAGGCCATAACCACTGCGACTCGGTGGATCTTTGTGCAGCCCTATAAGGTCATCACAGAAGATCTAGGCTGCCAACAAAGCCAATTATTCTATTTGAGCTCCTCGAAAAACCTTATTCTGAAGCCGAGGCAGCAAGGCACTCACAAAGTAAATGTCCAGGGATTATTTACCAAATAAACACAATATCCTCAAATTCCCCAACATATCTCTAGACCACGCTACAGATATCCGGTAATCCTAGAACATATTTAAAGAACTCTTTCATTACGGAAATATGCAACGAAGACATATGCAGGATTACCCCAATGGCAGTTGTATAGGTCTTTATTGCGTAGTCGAAACATTTCTGTTTTGTTCATGGCTATCACGCTAAAGAAGAGTAGTAGTAGATGATCTCATGTTTAAGATCCCACGTTTTCTCATTAAACAGTTGGCATAATGGACCTTGACTGCCTTTTTTGCTACATTGGAAAGTTTTATACATAGACTTAAATCTGGTGCCATGTATACTGGAAGCCGCTAGAGAAGTAATATTCTTCTCCAGTTCTAAGTGTTGACTTAATTTTAAGAGGCGGCTTCTAACTTGATATGGAGTTGTCTTGCAATCAATGCTACTGATTATGAGGTGAAAGAAGAATAGTGTTTTCTCAATCACTAAGGATTAGATTAAACAGTATAGCCATAAGCCGCAACTTGGTTGTCCTTCGTGGAACAGGTCAGTACTGTTATGGTATGCTAGGAAATAATGACATTAATCACTTGAGTGCAATTTTCAAAGTCTCCTTTACGAAATTAGAAATGTTCGCTCTAATAAAAGAAAAAAATTTTATTGCTATACAAGGTAAGTTCAATAACAAGAACCTTTTAGCAGTTTAAATCAACAACAGTTTATGCTACGTTATGACTGCAATGCCATGTTCGCACGACAACGTTTTTTCGTAATTCGCTCTCTCATTGATAATTCAACCTACAATTATGGTTCGAATTACATAATTTACCATAAAACATTTTAAAAACCAATCCAAATTGTAAGCAATATAGTTTCAATTAGCCTGTGAAATGTTAAAAAATCAATGTGTCCACCCTTAATTTGTTTATTTAATTTACAAACCTTTTTTATCATTTTGAAAATTTACTATTTCCAGAAAAATAACAAAACCGTTAATAAAAATAACAAAAAAAGGAAGAAGAACCTTCAAAACGAATCAAAATGGTGCATGAGAATAGAATAATTCGTATAAATAATTCATAATCTTATACGAACATGGCCTAAAACCTGCTAAATGAGTATTTTTATGGTGGTCGAGGACTTTTTTTGGAGATATTACAAATATCGAGTTGTCCATTTGGAAATTTCAAAACCGCCGATCTGGCAAAGCTGTCAGATGCTATCTGTCACCTAAAAAATCATAGTTTAATAAAAGGTTTGTTATTTAGGAATATGAATCTTTTAGTAACCGAAGTTTGAAGTGATGATTCCAACGTGGTCGATGAAGATTATTTCTCACTCGTTGGTTGTATTAAAAGCAAAATGGTCTGATATGAAGCTCGGGGAAACCAGAACTGATTATGGAAAAATGACCGCTTGGTGCACATTATGGTCTGGATGTATCATTAGGTCGTTTTTTTTTCGAAAATAACGCTGGAAGAACCGTTACAGTCAACTCAGTGCGCTATGGTCGTTTTTTTTGCTACTACTCTTGGAAGCATAGGGCTTCCACAAAGTACACCATCTTATACGGTTTGCTGTTATTGGCTTTGCCCCTTCCCACGTAGATTTTTTTTGCCTTAATTCTTGGATAATTGTGTGTCGCTAGGTGTTTCTGGTTCACCGGGGGTTTCACTCAAATGCCATACTTGTAATGCTACGATGATTTTTCCTTATGAATGGCCGATACACCTCCACTTATTTTACCTTATCTGCTTCAGAATGGGCTCTTCATTTGTCAAATTCCATAGTCATATATTGCTCATGTGTTGGGCCAGAATATCTTGTATATGATTCTTAGGCCCTTTTTGTTGAAAACCTGTAACTTGTGTTTGATGATGTTAAACTTAAGTGCGGTTTCAATTCCGTACAACGGAATTTACTTTATATATGAGTTTAATATTCTGAGCTTGGTTTGCCTGGATATATATGAGCTACACCATACTAACTGTTGTCTTCCGAATTCCGCTCTCACTTTGTTTAGGTTGTTCTTAACGTCTATTTTTGCACCGCCGTTATCATTGTGTCATTGCCATTGTGCTTCCCAGATAGCAGAAGCTATTTACATACTCAATTGGTTGGCCGTATAGCCGACTTTTGTTAAGACTATGTACTGGACGATATGTGGTGTCAACAATGCGGTGCTACGAGCCATAAAACACGAGAGATTTTGGCGTTATTGCATGAGACCTTTTTATAGGGCTGCCCATAATGCATGAAAAAGTGGTTGAAAACTACCTCAAAAGGATCGTTTGCTGCAACTAATCTAGAAGCGGCCATTTAAATGACATTTCATCGAAATCGTAGCCTTGTCTGTGTTTTTATGATTAATTTTGAAACCAAAAAATAGTTAAACCTATCATCACATACAAATTTGGGCCTAATTCTGGTTAGATCTATCGATCACAGTATATTGGAATGTCTTATATGTAATTCGAAATTTTGTGCAATTAATTTTATAGGCCCCAACACATTGATTAATTTAGACTCATTTATAATCAAAATTTTTGTATAATTGTCTACTTAGAAAAAAATATATAAAAGTCTTAGAAATACGTGCACAAATTATTTACTTTATCGTACAATACCTTTTCAGGAGCGTAGTGTTTAAAACAAAATATCAGAATCAGAATCAGGAAATACAAATTGGCGTCTACATTGTACCTTTTTTCTGTTTGAACTGAATAAAAGAATGCAACTGAAAAAAACTTAATGATGGGCTGGCTGATGCCTTTCTTTTAGTTTCTTTTTTACAGTTAAATTTTAGAAATAAAATTCATACATATTACTTTTACAAATTGCTTCGAAAAGTAAAAGCAAAAAAAAAACAAAAGTTTTTTATCCAGCACTGGCAGCAGCATAGCCATCAACTGTTAAAGTTTTATAGTCTCTGACATTTGGCCAAACCAAAAATTTAGTTTTAACGGCTGGCAACAATATTCATATTGTGAGTCGAATCTACGCCAGTTTTTATGTTAAACACTCGTAGTTTGAATATAAAAATGAATATCTTTATACAAAAAAAAAAAAAAAAAAAGAAATATATATATATATATATATATTCGCGAATCAGTAAAAGGATATTAATCCTTTTTAATGTTTTTTAAGTGGCTACAGAGGAAAATGAAACCTTCTTTTTGCACGAAATATTACCGAAATAAATATAATATTAAACCAAAAATTTTAGTGCTTTTCGACAAGAGTATGAATTAAAATAAAAATATTTTTCTTCTAAAAATCCCATCATGTCTAGCAAGTGCTGAGGAAATTAAAATAATAATAAAATATTGTTTTATTGTTTAAAATGTTAATGTTGAAGTTCACTAAACATTACGATTTTTTCTGTATTTTTACAATTGGTAGCCATTAAATAAAGAAGTAAATCTTTGTTGTATTATTTTTAATTAAAACCCTGGATCATAAAAATATTAGCGACCCTTAAATGGGATCATAAAATGTTCGTTTTTCATTTTAAATTACAAATGCTAATTGTAAAAAGGTCTAATTGTGATGGAGTTTTAAGACTATTTTATCAAGAAATATGTAAAGACTGAATTTTTTATTTGACCTTTTTAGAGGTTTTTTCCTAACAAAATTTATAACGTTTAATAAAAATTTAAACGAAATATTTAAAGCACTCATATTTTTGTCCAGAACCTTTCGCTGAACCCTTTCGTATTTCAAACATCTCCCAAGTTCAAGCTGTTTTCAAGACAGTTAGAACTCACGAAAGGATTAAATGTGACATTTATGATCGGTATAATCCGAAAAAACATTTTGAATTGATTGGCACTTGAAAAACCCTACCAAATCATTCAAATTTACTCTGAAAATTATCTATTCGCGCAATTAATAGAATACAAAATAAATTTCAGCGAGAAGGCTAATTTTTGGCTTATTGGACTTTCCGCAGATTTCATTACATCCAGAAAAATGCACCGTTTGATGCGGTTTACATTGATCCGAGCGAGATATGTTTTTAACAAGATAATAATGGTATCTAAGACCACAGTGCCACGTAAATAGATCCATTTGTTCACTAAGCTAAACTGAAAAAAACTTGTCCGCCTGTCTCATACGTTCTCTAAAGGCCGAGAGTATTCTTCCCAAACGCAGGAGTCAATTTTATGACGGCCAAGTTCTCTGAGAGATGCCAGACAGTTGATAACAACCTTTGACTTTATCTCGCTAGATAATAAAACTTTAAGACTTCCTGGCTATATGACTTCACAAAAATACTAAAAATCTTCGAATTTCCCTCAGACATTGCCTAACGCAAATAAAGCTGTAAAATTTAGTCGAAGGATAGATGCAATGTCCCGGTGCTTATTTCACCACCAGTCAACTTTGAATCAATTCGCGGTATAACGCCAGCAAGAATGCTTTAACCAAAAAAAAAAAATATCTCGCTAAAATTGCTGCCCAACATCACACATAATTGTTTATCTCAATAAGTTGATAGCCATAAAATTGGCGCAATATGGGCCCCAATATGTCGCCAGCCTTCAAGCTAGGCACACCGGTAACTACGAACATTGTTACAAGCCACTTCCATCATTAAAATATTTAATGGAGAAATATACAGCATGGCACCAATGGTAAGTGTGGGAAAGGTCTTCATTGTACACGTGATTACAACAAAAGTAAGGCGATAGACCGTACCCTGCTCTGCCCTCGGCCATCCTGCCAAAACAGCATATGTTACTATTGGCCTTATTAACGTAATAAAAGACCAATAGATCATTCTGTGCTGATCGCCTTATTGGTAACATAGGGCAAGTGTTTTCCCCATATGAAAGTTCTGTGCGGAATGTCCCATATGTATTTCATCTCATGTGATAATCTCGAATGAATGTAACACATGTCGCTTCATTTATTGTTGGCGTCTAGTAAATGGTCTAGTCAATCCTCTACCTGCACCAATTATAGGTTGTGTCAAGGGCATTCCGAATTCCCTCCCGTATGGTTATATCCTTGCATCTAACCATCGAAATAACCAATTCATCGACGTATCCGAATGTATGAAACTTAAGTTATCAAGCTTTTTCAAAAGTTCATCGAAGACCAGTGTCAACAGATTTTTTTAACGCCACATTGTTTACAACCCCTAGAGTTCCTTTAAAAATAAAAAGATAAAAACTAATGCATACCAGGGTTGAAAAAACCCGGGTTTTTTTAAAAAAACCTAACCCACCGGGTTTTATTTGGTTTTTTGATGGATTTTTATGAGTTTTTGGGTTTTATAACTGCTTCTAAATTTCATTCAATTCAACAATATTTTTTGTTTGTTAGTACAATTACAATTATAAAATCTGATCCTTTGAATCGCCTCAAAAGACGAGAAGTTCTCCTAAGACGGAATTCGGAAATTGGTTAAGATATAAGCAGTGATTTGATAAATTTTTATTTTCATAAATTTGAAAATGTATTGTTTTTTAAGCTAAAAAACGGGCTAAATTTGTTTGTACTTCCAATACGTAAATTATACTTATTTTTGTTGTAAATAAATTACGAAAACATTGAAATAAAAAAACCCACCCTGGTTTTTTCTAAATATAATACCCGATAAAACCCGGGTGGGTTTAATTGGGTTACTCAGTGGTTTGCCAACCAATAATAGCAATTTGAGCTGAAGTTCAAAAATTTTCAAAGGTTTTGAACACGTAGTAGCTGATGGTAAATGATTTTAAACAAAAGCACTGTAATTGTTTATTAATATTTATAATAAAAATAGTTTTAAAATGCTATGAATTTACTTTTTTATTTCATTTATTTTGGTCTAAATGTTATTTAATTTTGAAATAAATCACTTTAATTTTATGATTTTAATTTTCAATTTTTAGGCATTTCAAACTAATCCACAAAATTGAAATTTTTATTCTAAAAAAAAAAAATGCCTCACTAATCCATCATTTTAAGTAGAATGCTGTCGGAAAATTCTTTTATGGAAGTTATTTAGAGAGAGAGAGAGAGAGAGAGAGAGAGAGAGAAAGAGAACTAATTTATTCAAAACGGCTGTTTCCATCTAATGATATATAAGATTAAATTAAGCGAGCTCTCCCACATTAAAACATTAAAAAAAAATCTGGCTTCAAATGTGGAATTTGTTTTTTTTTCTTCTCTAATATTCTTTCATCATTTTTATGTGTAGAGAGCCAAACCGAATAGATTTTTTTTTTTGAGAAATTTTGTAAAATACCAACGAAATCTCTAAACGGGATGAATGTGACTGAAATATGACGTACTATTGAGGGCAGTGGCAGTGGCTGGCTGTTGTTAGTAGGCAAAGTTTCCAAAACCACTTGTTAGCCAGAAAATAATGCCTACAAGCTGTTACAAGCTTTGGAAAACAAACCAAAAAAAGATTTTTTTTAAGCCTCTGGTCCACAGCTACAATAACTACAATAACAGTATTAAATACTACAACACTATAACAGTAGAGTCTTTTATTTCTATCCACTCTGGGTGGAGGAGAGTGGTGGTTTTGTTATTTCCACATCAAAACCCATCATGTGTCTTTGACAATGAATAACAATAGAAACAAGAGATTTTTCTCTCTCTTACTGCGGAGAAAAAAGGGAACAGTATCACAAGAAAAAAGAAAAAAAAAATCCAATTTGTAGATGAACAAGGTTTGGCAAATGGTTCGACGAGTAAAATACGTTTAAAAGTATAAAATATTGCAACGAATTTCAGTAGCATTTTTCTTTGCCACACAATGAAACATTTTTCCATTTTTTTTTTTTTTTTTTTTTTTTTTTGTTTGAAACGATATTGCTGTTTTATTCTGTTATTGCTGTCGCTCGTTGTTGCTTTAAAAATATTGCCAGCCAACATAAAATAAAATTCATGTTTCAGTGCGAAATATTTTTGAAACAGCAAAATATTCTTTCTTTTTGCATTTTCAGCATTGAAGGCCTATTGACTCTTTTCTTTTTAGGGATTTTTTAATTTCTGATGTTTTCCGGCGTTATATGGCTGAATTACACTATTTCCAAGAATAATCGGGAATACGTAAGGATTTAATATATGGCGTTTTATTTTCTAAAGCAAATGAAACCTGTTAAAAAAGTAATATTTTAAAAATGTTGCTTTATCTTATCAAAATGAACATTAAAATAATATTTTTCACAAAATGTTAATTGTATGTTGGGATTTTCCCGGTTTTTTAATTGTTGAAATTTACCGCTCTCCCTGGATTTTTTACCGGGATTCTAGGAAGTAAAAAAAAGAGTCATTTGAAATTTTTACACAAAACATCCTAAAATACAATTGAACGTGAAAGTTAGGAAGAACAAAATTAATAAAAACTCAGCCTGCATTACATTCATTTTCAGTTCAAGAAGGCTTTCATACTAAGGTAGCAAAATTAGCAGCTGTTGATACATTGGGCTACCAAAAGCTGAAGACAGCGTGAAAAATTTGATAATAAAGAAATATGAACGTAAAATTTTAATATGAACATAAGATTTTACATACATCCCAATTAGAATAAGGCGGATTTCTCTCAATCAGTGCGCTAAAACACCATGACTGACTATAAGACTTAGATGTTCGAAATATCAAAAATTTTATGTGTATTCAGAAAGTATTATGGACAAAGACAGAAAGTATTGTGGACAAAAAGTGTATTTGTGTGACAAATTTTTTGACAGGTGTATCCAATTTGATAATCTTATGATATTAAAAAAAATGAGTTTTCTGTGCGATCGAGCTGCTTTTTTGTATGACAGTGTGGCATCCAATCACGCATTTTGTTTCGATTTTCTTATGCAGGATAGAAATTGATTAGATTTTTATTTGTCATAATCGCACGACTTCGTAGGATAATCTGTCCTGGCTTTAAAAGGGACCGACAATTTGACTTCGGTTCCCAACGGCAGATGCATTAGTTAGAGAAGTTTTTTACTCAGAACCAGTCGCTCGCTAACGTTATAAGGTGGTGCAACTGTTGAAAACTGTCTGATAAAATTAGATGAATGCGGCTGACAAAATTAATTTAACTAGGAAACCGCAAGCCTACACCTAAAACATTTTTATTAGTCTAGTTGCCAAGAACAGCTGACTTTAATTTATTAACAGTCGGAAGTATTCAAAAGTTTTTTTTTTTTTTAAAAAGCAATAACGCATTTGTGGAACAAATAATTTTACATGTTAATACGTTATTGCATATACATAAGTATATTCGTAATTATAAATAGCCTCTTGAGACCTGAATATGAAGCTATTATGATAACAGTTTATTTTTTGATATATCGTTTCCTTTTGGTCATTATTAAAACACTTGTGGGCTTATTGAAAAAAAAAAAAAAAAAATTAATACTCCAATTCTAAAAATAAATGGCGATAACTTTTTAGAAACTCTAGAGTCTATACCAAGAAATACAATTCCAGCAGCTACCCAATAATGTCGCTACGTGTGATAAATAACGATAATTTAAAGTACACATATGTGTACCCAGGGTCTCAAGAGGATAGTGAAATTTTAGAAAACACGTTTTAAAAAATATTTAAAAAAATGTTATTTTTAAAAATGATCTCCAACCAAATGCTATTGCATGTGGACAAAGATTGAAATTTTTAAAAACAAAAACTAAATTCTTGGAACAAAAAAAAAAAAAAACACTTGCAACAAAATGTTTGCATATTTTTGAAAAAAAAAAAAAATATATATATATATTTCTAAAAAATTCATTTAAATATTTTAAAAAATAGCTGCAATAAATTTCTATTTTTTAATTTTTTATTTTTCTATACCGCAATGAAATGGTTGCACCGCAGGTGATAATATTTTGGAGAACATTTTCCTAAAAAATAGGTTCAACGGCTCCTTTGTTATCTTGCTGTCAAAGACATAAAAAACCGTCTGTTTCCGTGTTTTCCTTAGGTCCCGGGACCAAAATACGATTAAAATGGGGTACTTATTCTGGTACTAAAATTTCATTTTCTTCTGTGGAAATTATCCTCTTTTGAAATTGTTCAAGAAATGGGACAGTTATTACAGGTAAAAGACATACTCTACGGCCAAATCGGGTTATATTTATTTGATGGTAAAAAATTGTCATGGCAAAAAATTGAATATTCTGAAAATGCTTTACCACATATTTCTATATTTTATCTTCCTTAGGTGGGAAGAAGAAATAACCACTTCCATTAGCATTCTTCTTTTTGCAAAGAATGCATGTTTTTTAAAATTGTTATTATATATTAAAAATAATTTTTTTATATAAATTATTATTATATTTTAGATTATTTATTTATTATTTTAATTTGTTATATAATATATGTTTGCTTTTAAATTTCCAAATTTTGTTTGGAATATAAATCGAAACATTTTTCACTCTCAAAGATTTTGCTTTAAAATTTCCAAATACTGTTTATATTTCAAACACAACGGAAACCAAATAGACGGAAGTCAACAGATGCAAACTGTCTACCTTTTATATATCGCCCTGCACAAAAATGGTGTGGCAACAACTACTATTGACAATTCGACGACGATCAGTTGACGAGCTTTTTTTATATTGCGGTCACCTTGTTAAATTCGTCTTGGCGGCAGATTTGCAAAGACAATAGATGAGTGGACAATTCTTAGAAATAGGAGATACAGTATGCAACACCCATATTCGTATATTGTTTATTTATTTATTTATTTTTTTTTTTTGACAAAATACAAGTATGTGAATATTCCGCCATCTAGCGGTCGATTTATATGATACCTACATAGATAGACACGAAATTTTCAAAAATTTGCTTATGCGTTGTATATTTTGTAAATTTTCTTATTTTTATCGGGTGTATGAATATGGGTTTTGCATACTGTATCTGAAAATATCCGATATTTTAGTGTTTACTTCGCTTTGAAATAACAGCCTGTCTCACGATGTCGAAAGAAAATTTAAGTGAACATAAAGCAGTCATTCGTACTCTTTCAAAAAATCGATTTGTGGTTCGCATGGCTTTACGTTTCAAACGTAATCCAAATAGATAAGTCAATTCCACAAAGAAATCGCCAATATATAAGAAAAAAGCACTTAAATGTATAAATTGGGTTATAATAAAAGAAATTGTGATAAGACTGTTACTTGACAGTAAAAAAGTAAACAAACTAAAATACAGTATAATAAATCTTTATTCTTATAAACTTAAAAATTGATTTACTTATTTTATTACGTTAAAAAAAATTATGATTAAAATGCCGTCATTTGTTTGTTTTACTCGTAAGTATAGCACCTCTCGTTTTTTAAATCGTACAAAAAGAATAATTTTAATTATTTATTTTATTAAAAAATGGTTTTTGAAAAGGTATACGAATATTTATCTTTCATACTGTAAGTAAGAACATAAATAAACAAATATTTAAATAAAATTTATAAAAAAAATTTTGATTTATTTTATATGATTGTGGCTACAAACTAAAGCCTTTAAAAGAACCACATACCTAGCAACGAAACCAGGTATAAGAAAAAGCACACCAGAGCGCTCCATGCATTTTATAACACAAACGATAATAAAAAACAAGTGAGTGATTTTGACATTTGTGTTCGTACAAACGTAGGAAAAATGTTATACCTAATTTGTCACAACTTTGTATTACAATGCTTACGTTATCGTTCGAATTCATTTTAATTCGACTAGAGAGTATTAGAATGCCGTAAATCAGCTGTTTGTCATTCGAAACGATAACGTTTGAGATCGTTTACCAGACTGCAAATTTCTTTATGTTCTTAAATATAGAAAATCAATGCCTACAAAAATAAATATTTTATTATTTTTATAGACAGGGATCACGAGATCCCAGGAAATTACAAAAATTTCTTGCTTTCCCGAGAGAAAGTCTAATTGTATGTATCCTAGTAAATTAAAATAGTTACTTTATTTTGCAATCAATCCTAATATTAACAACAAAATCTGAATTATGTTGAAAACAGTGTTTGCGGATTCTTTTTTTTAATCCAATAGCATAAAAACCAAATAAAAATTCAACATCGTTTTACAGTTTTCATCTTTATTCTCGTCATTCATATACATTTGTTTGATGTCCACCACAACAGGAACAACAATAATATGAACAAAGTAGTCTCTAATATAAAAACTCCTTCTAGTCTCTCCCTAACGTAATGATCACCGCCATCAATATTATGAAAATATCCTCGTCGTTAAACTAACAGAAGAAGCAAAAGGCAAAACAATTTGAATAATATTTACTTTAGAGGCTATGAATCGGATTCACGGATTCACTGCTTTTTAAATAAATATTAAAAACGATGTATGAGTGGAGTGGCTTCTTCTTTAACCATTTTTATACAAGTTTTTAAAGGAGTTAATTTATTTCATACAGCAGATTAAAAAGTTTTTTACAGATAAATTATATAGAGATATAAAAAAAAAACAAATAAACAGGGTAGCCAATGTTGCTTCACATATTTTTCAAGTTTTAAATCTGAAACTAAGCTTTAAGCCACTTCTGCAGAAATGAAATGTCGCAAAAGAAATGTCGTAATTTGGACCGGCTGCATTTTGTCATAACAGAAAAAAGTAGTATGTTTTCGTAACAGGTTTATTTGAAGGTGTAAAATCTTCCGAAGTTGTTGCATAATTGCGCTTGTTTTACTGCGTTTTGAAATGTTGCTCGCAAAACATTTGCCTTCAATTTGCTCGAGCTGTTTAAGTGATTGCTCTGTCCTATAATATCATTATAGCCATTCTGACCAGGCACTATTGCAGGACACTGCGACGCATGGGATTTATTGCACCCCCTTCGGTCTATATTCTGTTCAGCAGATCTACTGCTTTTCTAATGAACACCACTATAATGGTGGATATGTCTCCCAATAAGACTCTATATCTTCCTTAACATTTCCATATAAACCTATCAAAAACACCACAATAACACAATATGTGTTCCACTGTTTCTTATGCCTGTAAGGACAATCTATAAAGACAGCCTGTTAACGCCATCCTCTTCAAATGCACTCTCAGTCCACAATGACCACTAAGAAATTCTGTTAGGAGTTTCAAGTCCAGTCTGCCTCACTTGAGAACCTCAGTGCGATGCCAGAGTTGCGGACTGATCGCAGACCCTTGTTAAACAATAATATCCAATCACTTTTTCACTAAAATGCTTTCCGGTGGAAAGACGACTTAAACTGTGCAGCATTGTAAGGTAAAGCACCTGGAGGAGGTTCTAGAGATGCAACGTACTATGTGCAAAAGTAATGTTGTAACTCAATGGCTTTTATGTAAACTTTTGGCTCTTTTGTTATTTGGCAATCAGTCCGATATTTTATTGTAGTTTTTTATGGTATTTAGTTGGTGGTGGTGTGGTGTAGTGCAGTTAGAGCACGTATATAACACAAGTAACTCAGGTTCAAAACCCCAGCGGAGGACATGACGAAAAAATTTATTTGCGATTTCTAGTGTTTAAAAAATGGACTTCAACTTCAGACAAATCTATCTAAAAAAGGAGCCACCTACTAGCGAAAAAAATTACAAATTCTAAGTAAGAATCACCAGTCCCACTTTGCAAGGATCTTCACCACCACACAATCATTTGGAGGCAAGCTACAGTAAATTAGTCATCTATCTACATAGCTTGCAAAAAAGCACCTTGATTTATGAAACTGGAAAAAGCAATGGAGCAAATATGCTCCAAGAGGAGTAGTGTAGGTATTCTTAAAAGAATTCTTATATGGGCTATATCTATAAAATTTGTTTTTCAGTTCTACATATAAGTGTTTGAGATATATTCGAAATAAAGAAACAGTTCTTATAAAAATATCAGGTTAAATCAAATTTCAATTTTAAATTGGTAAGCAAAGGTACTTATTTTATTAATATGCACGGAAATTTATGCTCCATTTTAATAAAAATAAAAAATTAGAGTTGATCGGTGAAGTTTAGTCTACAACTAATATTTAGGTGTGTTGTAAACATCATCACATATATCCCAATATCAATCTACCCCAATAGTGGTGTAGAGTTTTTAGCATATTTTTTTTGTTTTTGAGATATTTCTTATAATTTTCATTCGCTTAGTTTGATGCCATCGTCAATAAGTATTTGCTACGTTTTCCTTATATTTTTAAAGAAAACTTTTGAAATATTTTTCGTTTTTTTTTTTAATATTAGCCTAGAGCGTATTTAACTACAGTAGGTTTCCAATACTTTGATGTCAATAGATTGTTTGTAACACAGAGAATTTCAGCGTTAAGATTGATTTTTTTTCAAATTGGGTCAAAAGCCTTTGCCGGTATATTAGAACTTTTTCAACACTATCACAGGTGACCCGTACCAAAGACCTTTAAAAATACTTAAATTTGTGTGTCCCACATTACCTTAGTCCCTGCAAATAGAGATCACTATGGTAGTGAACGGGTGAACGAGTAAGCTAATACTAATACCACTAAAGGTAGCGTCCAAGTTGTCCGAAACTAATGAAACGGTTGCATGCTCAAGAAAAGAGGGCATGCTGACATTTATATCAGCCAAGTCTGGTCTGGCATACAGAAACTGAATGCCAAGAATAACAGCCCAAATATCCGAAGGATGCGGAGACTGACATAGGAAATGTTTGACCGTCTCCTCCTTTTCCTCATCTGGTCAACTCCTACAGTAGTCATTAAATGGTAAACCTAGTCTCCTATGGAGCGCACTAGCCACACAGTGCTCAGTTAGTGGTAACAGCCTATGTCGCTGATCGTATAGTGGCCTGATTTTTCGCGATATAGAGTAGCTGGGTTCATTCTCCTACCTTTGCAATACATGTTGGACAGGGCACAGTATCGAGACAAATCTGACCCTATAATATATATTAATATATGTATGTATATAATTGTTCGGCAAACTAATATTAATGCATTTTACAAATGTGGTATTAATTTTAGAGCTCTCACTCAGGCCGTTTTGCACTGTATTTTTCCATTTGTTTTCTCTTTAGTTTTCTTTGTTAATTTTTTGGTTATTTTTTTTTCCTATGCGTGTAAAACATATGTGTGAAAACAGAAAGGAAGAGCCGCTATTTGCCTGACAATGATGTATAATTAGTGCGTGCTCACATGTCAAGCCTTTTTTCGATTTCGATTATAGTTTTTTTACGTAAAAAATAATATCGTTTTCTTTTCGCTCAAATAACGCAGTTGTCTGCTTTCAATAGCAGTCGAAAACTCAGTTTTGTTTTCGTCATTCATCATAGGATGGATGCTTTGTGCATCCATTTGATTTTTTCCCAGTAGATGGCGCTTTCGCATAATCATCTGTCTGCTTTGTGCAAAGCATCCATTAATTTGTTTCAGTTTCATTAATCCTGATTAATCTACTGTAGCTCGCCTCAATATGATTGTGTAGTGGTGCTGAAGATCCTAGCTTAGCATTTTGATTTTTTCATCCGTCTGTTGTTTATCATCATCACCAGAGTTAAGCTGGAACGTCAGTTGTGCTTCTTTTAGATGAATTTGTCTGGAGTTTGGTTGAAGTCTCTTTATTAAACACTTGAAATCGCAATTAAATTTTTTCATCATGTACTCTGCTGAGGATTCGAACCTGGGCCGCTAAACATATTATAATACTCAAATTAATCAAAATTCGAGAGTAATTCGGCAAAAGCTATGTAGCAGTTAACAGCAGCTTCGTTGCATTGAGAGTTACGGGGTTAGAAATATAAAAGTTGCGAATTTATGTAACGTGCTTTTTATGCTCCTTCTTCTTCAGTATGTGACAGATTAAGATGTGGTATATTGCGTGTGACTTGTTTCCTTAGGAATATTCTACGCCCCAACATATGTATATCTTAGCGTTGCTTTCGTAGCGCATTATTCTCGCCCCTTCCTCCATTTCTATCATAACTTTATTCGAATTACAAATTGAATTCCTCTTCTTTTTTTTTGTTCCATTACAAGCATTCGTATTTTTATAACTATTTTAGCGTTTTCATCATTTCTTTTTTTATTCACAAATATAGATACAGAGAACAGAGAGATGAGAGGGTCTTGTAAAATTTATTGTTTAATATTTTATGTTGCCTCAGGTTAATTTGGCATTAAAAATTCTTTTATTTTTGTATTCAAATTCCGTTCCTTTCGTTTATTTACTTGTACGACAGTGTTTATAAAAATTGTTTTTTCGTTATGGAAAAATGTACAAAAAACAAAATTTGGCAAAAAAATAAAAACAAATTTAAAAAAAGTTTTGAACTTTTTTTTCTTTAATGTTATATATTAAGTTGGTATTTTAGGAGTTTTAATAGTCATTAAAAAATTCTCAGCAAACTTTTTTCATTGCTGTTCTTGTTGTTTAACAAACAGTATTTAACTTTATTAACAACGAAGGAATTTAAAAAAAAAAATATCCAGAAAAAGAAGAAAAAAGTATGTGGGTGGGATTAGATAAATATTAGTTAATTTACATAATTCTTTCTGTTAAAATTGATTTTATCTTGCACATAACAATATGAAAAATCTCTATCGCAACGCTAAACAACTCACCAGCAGAAGTTTTATAACTTACAGACCACTCTGGAAAAGTAATAAGAAAGTAAAAACGGCCAAGCTGACGTCCTGGTTGAAGCATTGCTCCATCCTGTTACCAAGCGAGACGAGTCACTGTGACTGCATAACCCATTTCGCTGGATAGAATATATCAGCGGATCCACCGGATATGCTGAAAATAACCGAGGCCATCAATAATCTTAAGAAAGGTCAACCCCTTGGATTTGCTAATATTTACCCCGAGCTACTAAAGGCAGCACCACGAGTTAGTGCCATGTCCTTGGCCAACACCTTACAGTAGTTCTGGCAATCGAATCAGTTACATGATGAACTGAAAGAAGAAATGATCATAATAACTCCAATCTGTTGCACATGGCAAAAAAAATTATATCTTAAATCATAAATAAACGCCGCTTTTAATCCGCAACGCTACAACGCAACAAACAGCCTCTGAATTATTATTGTCCAATTCGTTGAGTTGCAGTCGCTTTTGACACCTTTGTGAACTGAGCTATTTGGGTGTTGAAGAAATTATAGACATAATTAAAGCACAATTTCGAGTAGTCGTATCCTACATCATTGCAGCTTCAGTCGATCAATCCCTATCAAAGCTGGTGTTAGACAAGAGTGTTATCTCTCTCGACTGCTATTGAGTATTGTTTGCAGCAGTTTGTTACAATGAGACTTATTCTCTCCAAGAGGTATAGCCTACGGCCTTAACGCAAGACCGGAAGATCCCGACTAGGCAAGCTGGATTCTGTACAGACAGACACATACAAAAAGGATTTGAAAATTCCCAACAAAAATTATGCAGAAAACAAATTGAGAATACAAATCTGAAGTAAATTTCGTTCTTTTGCTATAAACCCGCATGGTCATAAATGACCGGGCAAGACGGTCTCCTAAACGAACCATCGGGGAACTGGCGAGCCCTTAATCCAAGACAGGCCGACAATCGCTTAATATCAAATACTCAACACTTCTATATACGCCCTGGCACGACTTTACCTTATTACTGCAAAGCTATAACTGAACTCACCAATCGCAATTCGCCACTTTTTATAGCAAATCATCATCAATTTCGAACATTCTTATAGTCGCTACAAATTTCTATTTATCTGCGTTAAATTCAAAATATGTAAAATTATAGGGTCCGCCATCTAACTTTTTTTTCAACTAATGCTTATTTCGTGAATGGTAACACTTAGCTCATGTCTGATTTTACAGATAATTAGTTTTATCCTTCCGCTGAACGAATATGGTTGTGTCCAATGCGTTTTCGCTTCGCTAAGTGGGCCTGCGATAGACTTAGAGAAGATGCTGATTTTGCCAAAAATATCATCTTTTCAGTTCAAGCTCATTTTAATCTTGGCGGGTATGTAAACAAGCAAAATTGTCGCATTTGGGGCGCAGAAAACCCGCACGCATACATTGAAAAGCCGATACACCTAAGACGAGTCACTGTTTGGTGCGGATTTTGGTCCAGAGGCATAATTGTGCCATTTTTCTTCGAAAATGAGCAAGGAGTGGCCGTTACAGTCAATGGCGATCGTTATCGGGCCATGTTGAATGCATTTTTGTTCACAAAAATTGAAGAGGAGGATGTTAGCAACATTTGGTTTCAACAGAACGGCGCTACGTGCCACTCGATGTTTTGTGCCCTGTTTTTGAAGATCGCATTATCAGCCGCAGAGCTGATGTCGTTTGGCCACCTCGGAGCTGCGATTTGACACCGTTGGACTATTATTTGTTGGATGCCGTCAAAGATAAGTGTTACGCCAACAAGCCAGAGACAATTGACGCTTTAAAGGACAATATTCGTGAAGCCATTGGTGAAATACAGCTGCACACAATCGATAATGTGCTTAAAAATTGGACCGATCATGTAGGCTACTGTATGGCCAGCCGAGGCAGCCATTTGAATGAAATTATTTTCCATTATTAACCGGAAGGATTGTACTTTCAAATAAAAAAGAAAATTTGAGAAAATATTCAATAGTTTTTTTTTGTAGCATTTTCAAAAAAAAAATATATATATTTATTTGGCGGACCCTTTAATACACAAAAAGGAATCCAACTGGCAACTCCGATAAAAAAGCAAATGATAGCACTGTTAATAGCACAGACAATGTGGTGTGAAAGACACAAACCAATAGAATAAATGGCATCATGAGGCTTTTTTTAGCTAAGACTACTACTGTACTAATTTAGAGTATCTTTTTTTTAGGTATAGTTTATTTTCGTAAGAATATCGATAGTTTTTTCAATTAAAAAAGAAGCCTGTTTCAGAGGGGTGCCATCTATTTTCTAATGATTAAAAATTTTTATAAAAAAAGAAATTTTGCTCCAAAACATCTGAGTGTTGACAGTGTCTACTCACCGAAGTTTAAGTAATCATCCTGAACTGTTGACTTCAATCAACAATGACCCTCTGATTTGATTCAAAAATCATAACTGGTGATGATAACGTCCTAACTAAATCCCAATTGTTTTGATAAAGTAAAACATTTGATTCACATTTGAAAAGGCAAGCATCTACTCACAGTATTTTTCGGTAAAGTTCTAGATTACCTAATTAATGTCGATCAAGGCCAAACGCACTAAGCCCTGATGGATCTTTTGTGCAGCCTACATTAAATTGAGGCAACGAACATAGCTTGTTATCTTACTTGGCATTTGAAGAAATGGCCTTTGGAGTTACCATAGCATTCAACAGGAACTTCATTATCTGGGCCGAAATAACGTACTGCTATTTCGTTCAGATGTCTCGATATACATACATTGTGCAGAATCAACATTTCTCAAAATACTGTGATGGTTCCTAGGACCACAATGCCCTGTAAATAGACCCGCTACAACTCTCCTTAGATTACCAAACTTAGTCCTCACGTTTTTTTTTCATGCTGGCAAAAAGTGAAGTAAGTTCTGAATCAACGGTGGTATTCAACGAATGAAAGCTGAAAGAGCTTTATATAAAATCAGTAGATGATCTTAGAGAGCTTAGAGAGCTTCGCGGATTGAAGTGACCTTTGGTACAAGTGCATTATATCTAAGGAGATTGAAGGAATAACTTAAAGATGATATTAATACGGGAAATCAAAATTTTTGAAACAAAAATAAAATGTCAACCTCCTGTAAGAAATAACTTGATTTTAAATAAAATTTTACTAAATTTTCTTTCAAAATACAAGTTAAAAAATACAAAAGTTCAAATCAAATACATATATTTGACTTGCAGATCATAAATTAAGCTTCAGTCCGATTATTGTGACAGTCATAACACTTTGGGGAGCAATACAATAAAATATTACCATTTCTTCCTGCGAACAATGTGTTTTTTGTTGTTTTATCTAGTGACCTTTAGCTTTTATGTTTTAAAATAATATTTGGGGTTACATTTTCCTTATTTTTTATTCTAAAAACAGAATCGACGTTCTCTTTTATCGCAGTGATAAATGACAGAATAAAACTGTAAAAAACAACTGTAACAGTACCACTACACACATATTCTTCCCCATTTTATGAATGAATGAAGGTTTAAAGAAATCGAAAAGAGCGCCCATTAAAAGTTAACGATTTTGTAGTTGTTACAGTGTGGATTTTTTATTAAATTTTTTTTCTTTTATTTACTAAAAGACTAACAATTTTAAATTGGGGAAATTTAATCTGTGTTACAAAGTTTGGCATTAAATTTGAATGCTGCTGCTGCTGCTATACTGCCTACATATCTGTCGCCTTTCATGCTTTTCGACTTGTGTGTCGTTGATATGTTGCTTTGGTTACCCATTGATGTTGTTGTTTCAGTAAAAAAAAAAAATAAAAAAATAAAAGAAAATCAATTTCAATTTTTTTTATTTTATTTAACGATGGTATTAGATTTATAGCAATTACACAGTTACTTTTGTTTCAAAAAAATAGAAAAAAAACAAAAACAAAACGACACAATGAAATGGAACATTAATTGGGATTTTTCCCACAACTGCTTTACATGCTTCAGTGTCGGCCTGTTTTATTCCCTTCTCTAACGTCAGCACCATTGATTTTCTCTCTGGTATTGGTTGTTTGTTTAGTATTGTCGTCGTTCTAAAATCTATTGAAATCTTACGTTATCATCCTGCCAGACTGTCTTCTTTTGGAGTATGTATTACAGATGTTTTTTTTTTTCTAAACATTTGTAAAAAATAAAATTCAATTTTTTGAGAAAGAGAACGAATGATTTTTTTATTTGTAGTTTTTAAATTAAATTTAATGTATATTTGTTGCGATTTTATTTCATTTTATATACATAGTATTCCACGGCACAGTGGGACAAATATATTTAGTGTTAGCCTTTGCCACAAACATCGTTGATAACACTACTGTCACCAAAACAGAAATGTCTTAAATAAGTAGGGGGTATTTTTGTAGAGTTTAATGATTTTTAAATTAAGATTTGAACTTATGTAACTGTAAAAAAACACCCGTTACAATATTGTATAGAGAAGGTTTTTTTAGAACTTGCGAAAGTGTTAACTGTAAAGCGTCATACTGCACTTATTTTTAACATTTAATAATTGGTATATTTTGGCAAGTCATATGAAGGAATTTAACTTATTATTGGTAACAAAATGTTTAGCGTTTGGGCCCATTTTTGGCTTAACGGGTTTGTTTATAAACAAAATTGCTATATATGAAGTGAAGTCGATCCACAACAGTCCCTACAGACTCCACTACACTCAGAAAAATCACCGTTTGGCGTGGTTTATGCGCTAGATAAGTGCTTTGTTTGGTAGCGAGAAGGTATAGCCTATAAAATTCTGCATCGTTCAGCCTGTAGTCGACTAATAACAGACAATGTCGCTAAGTGTGAGCTTTCTTTAGTATGGTGATATTACAATGAAGTTATCATACATAACTTTCTTCGTTTGTGTCATCAATGGCCTTTTTCATTTATGATAATTTCATACAAATTTCGACTTGATATTGATTCTGTAACGATAAATCATCGATGAAAATATCGTAGTGGCAATGTCGCTGAAATACGCCAGCGCATCATCAGATTTACAGATAAAAGCATATTAGTTCTTGTTTCATTTCTACCGTGTCCATTAAAAAATGCCTCAAAAGATATAACATATTAGTTGCTGCGTGCTGTGTGAAACGATCGAAGATGAAGTACAACATAAACAAGTTTAAAGCCCTAGGTGACTGTTCCGTATTAATTTGAAGCAAAATTATTCTTAATGAGGGAGGTGTTAACTTAATTTTAAAATAATTTAATTGTCATTAGCTTGTAGGGAGATCGGACGGTTATTATTCGACCGGTTTTAAACGGTTTTATTGATTTTGTCGAATACGGATTTTTCAAAATCTTAATTTTTCGAATACCGAATAAACCGGTTTATTTAATACGAATAACCGGATAATTTAAATAAGTATAATTTTTTTCCGCTTATATATTTTTTATTGCAAATATGCTTATCGTTTAACTATTTGTATAAATTTAATTATTTTGGTATATATGACAACCTTGAACGTCTCACAAAGAACGTGTAAACCAAAGTAGATCGAAAAAAATGCGCACTTGAGCAACAATAACTTTTTCTCATCTTCTTTAAATAAATATTGATTTTTATATATGGAAAATGATCAATTAGGCTCATTGAAAGCGACCCACAAACGCCGTCTCCGAACGACAGATATATTAGTTAATGAAGTTTTTCAAAACGTAAACCAGTTGCTAGTAATTTTGTGAGATGATATCGCTGTTGAAAATTGTCAGATGGTATGGCCTGGGATTGAACCGACGACTTCTTGGCTAGAAGGTAGGTTTCTTACCTAACATACCACAGTGACAAACATACTATTAAATACCTGGTGCATAAATTTGCATACAGTGGTGCCAGAAACCTTGGCAACTTTTCTTGTCGAGGTAATTAAGGACTCGTATATTACTAATAGTTTTATTCAAAGAAAAACATTAAATTCTTGTTATCTTAGCACCTGAACTATAACTATAATAACAAACCTTTAATTCCATTCTCTACCAAGTAATACAACAAAAATGAAATTAGCTCTTTAAGTAGCTGTTTGAAACTTAAGCAACTTTCAATACTTTGTGCAATATACTTTGTTATTTATTTATAATATACTTTGTTATTTCTGCTTATTTTTAAAACGACTTCGTCCAGTTTTGTCAAGAATCAAGAACAATTTTATTTAAATAAAAGAACCGGTTAGCGGGTTATTTAAATAATTTTTAACCAAAAACCGGTGTTTTTTAAATCGCGACTTTTCGAATTATTCGAGAATTGGTTTTTGAAAAAAGTCGAATAATCGATCTCCCTATTAGCTTGTCGCCATTTTATTTTTCACCCGTGATTCCCCCAATTGGACTTTCTTTTTATAATTATTATGTTTTAAGATTCTATACTGTTAATTTCAGCTGCCACCTAGTGCCAGTCTTTGTGTTATCTTCTACAGATCAAAGCGACCTGCATGGTTTTGAGACATATTTCTAAATAACATTATGCAACAAAATAGATTGAAGTATAAATAATGTTTCTGATAGGCACTACCGAGTTCTACAAGAATCTGTTTTTGAAATTTTCAAAACACCTCCAACATCTTGAGTTACGGGTAAAAACTGGTTTTGAACCTCCATGATAATAACTTACTTAAAAATTAAGCGATTTTATTTATCATTTCACATTAAATTTAGAAAGAACGCAGAAACCAACCTGTAAATTCCTAATAGTTCTTAGGAATATTTTAAATTAAATAATTTATAATTTAAAAAAGGAAAATAGGGATTGCGAAAATTAAGTAAGACAAATCGAAATAAAAACACGACCGGTTCAAAAGATTATTGCTTTTCAAGTGATCTTTATTTACATATGTACTTAAACTCTAACTTACATCTATTGGCTATTGAAGGTAAATTACATTGTTATTAGGGTAGTATATATTATTAATTCACTTTTATTTAATTATCAATATTTTGTTAATATAGGAAATATATGATGTATAAATGGCCCAACACTACCTTTGGAATGATATGAACTGTACTTAGGTAATCTCGAGGAAGCTGTGTCTATTTCTCAAGCAAGCACATTTCTTCTAATTTTTCCACATTTCTCAAGCTTAGAAATGTTTGTAATGAATTTATTGACGAAGTAGGTTTAGTTATGAATAAAATTCGATTTAGGTTTTAGAAATCCGTTGGCAATTTTCGGGGTCATTAGACTCTTTAGTAAGCAACTCATGAAAATATCTTGTGATTTTTTATAGATTCTTCGGATCCTATATATTTGGGCAACAACAATAACCAAGCAAGTAAAAAGATTGTCTTTTAACATTTTATAAAATTTTCAAATTTATTTTTAATTTTATATCAAACTAATTGCATAAATTATTTTTTTACATTTTTAATTCCAAGCTGAAAAGAGGGGTACATTTTGGAATAAGCCACAGCCATTTTAGTAATAAATAATTTCCACAATTGTAAAATACAGTGAAAAATACTTTACGTTGATATTTTAACTAAAAGTATTTTCTGCCGCCGACTCCATATAAGTGGAACCACTGTGCAGCCGTAGGTTGCAACAGCATGGTGTTAAGTGCCAAATTACGACCACAATCATCTACTTATTAAAACCAAAATTTAACAATGAGTTGATTTCGAAAAATGGACCTATCCTATGGAACTATCCTCCAAGACGTGTGTTTTGAAACCTCTCGATTATTTCCTATTGGACCACGTGAAGTTATTGATTTATGCAGATAAAGCAGCAACAATTGGCGCCTGGATGGCCAACATTATTCGTATTATTCGTGACACATAGCCAGCAATGCTCGAAAAAGACACTATAAACTGTGTGTTCAGAATGCGTTTTATCAAAAACAGCCGCGGTTATCGTATGCTTCAAATCGTTTTTTAGTGTTGTTGGCATAAATAGATTTTTAAAATAAAAATTATTTTACATAATTAATTGCTTTGTGTTATACAATCTTAAATTCTATCTGGTTTTAAGAAAACAGGCTCTATATGGAATATTATCGAAGTTACCGAAGGTTCTAGAACTTGAGATCTGTCACACATCTCTTAAGGAATCAAAAACTTTTAAAGCTAAAAACGGCCGAAACTGTAAATTGGTGATTTTTGCATAAGTCTATAAGAAATATGCCCAGAAATATCGTTTGCTCCACCGTGCGTTATTTGATACAGTCAGAATCATCAGATTAAATTAAAGCAGTGCATTTTAGTGCCATATTGAAAAAAAAACAGTGAAACAAACCGAAATTCGGAACTGTAATTATGCCTCTTGGCTTTAACATGTATTCTCATTAGAAAACAGATATTAATTTCAGGTTTATGTTTAGGATTCCCATTTTCCAAATTTTTTAAAAACGTAAGGTGTGCTTCAAATGATAACGTCACCTTACTATTTGCTAAATTCATCCAAACTATAAAATGTTATGTGTGGTCACCTTATTAAAAAAAAAAAAAATCGTTCAAATAAGTGAATAATAAGCCGGTTTACTTTTAGAGATGTGAACGTAGAATATTTTTTTTTTTTTTAATAAGGTGACCATACATAACATTTTATAGTTTGGATGAATTGAACAAATATTAAGTTTATAGAATTTCGTCTTTGAATAAAAGTACTATATGATCAACCGATAAAACAGCTGTTGTCATGAACTATCCTGTTGGTTCGCTTGCACTATGTGAATTTCTTATACGAATTATCCCGTTTAAATGACACGTTTGTAGTTTGTTTTGTTGGTTCTTCTTGTTATTTGCCGCTAAATTGTGTTTTAAAAAGAAAAAGAGAGCAGAAAATCAAATAAGCAAGTTTATTAGGGACAAAAATCCACTAAAAACTAGAGTTGCTAGTAATTTTGTGAGGTGACAATCGATTCAAGACCTCGGTATTGATACTAAACATATACTAAAGAGACGGTAAGTTATGGTAATTCATTTTCAGAACAAGATAAAAACTTCTACGATTTAGGTCAAAAATGCAACAACAACGCCAAGGCTTGTACCAAATCACAAGACAAGAATGTAAGTTTTCAGACCTTCTGCCAACGATGGCAGTATAATGAAGTCTTTGCTTCGTTTTGACAGTGGACAATGCGGTATGACAAGCCCTCTGGAATATTTTTCTAATTGGATATCACTAATGTTGTGTTACCTGTCATGCATTGTTTTCCATGTTTGTGCAATAAATTGTTGTTATAAAAATTGCTTTGCAGTCAAAATGTAGTAAAACTTGAACTAGAAGACAATCTATTATCTTATTTTTTTTATGTAAATCCCACTGTTTTAGAATTTTTCCTCAGTAGAGTTGGCTTTTATTTATTCCCGTCATTTATTCATTCATTTATTTTGTTTGTAATTCTTGGGATTTGCATAAGTTTGTTATTCTCTTGTATTTCTTATTATTTTTTTTTACAACAAAAAAAACTTGATTTTATTTCACATTTTTTTAATGTTTTATCTCTAAAACATAAAGAATTCTTAGTACAGGGATTAAGTTAATGTTCTATCACATCTAAGTAAAACACAACAGAAGAAAAGAAAAGTATTTTAATTTAATTTTTATTCATTCACTGCAAAAAGCTTTTCTACTCTATTGTTTTCCAAATCTTCTCCCGAAATTTTTCGTTGTAATTTAATTTTTCTTAACTTTACTTACTAATTCTCTTTGCTTTTTTTTCAATTTTAAATCTATTGTTTTATGCCTTTTCAGGATTGGGCATTACGCAGCGAAGAGCAGAGTCTTTTAATTGAACGTATTTTGGTTTTGATACGAAATGTATTGCAAGTACCAGCAAACCCCGAAGCTGAATGTCGTGCTGATAATGATGCCAGTATACATGATCAAGTCATTTGGGCATTGCATCAGTCAGGCATTTTGGATTTAGTTTTATTCGTAATTTCATCGCCTGATGAAAATCAATTTCATTTGCATTGCTTGGAAATTGTTTGTCTGCTGTATCGTGAACAGGTAAGTTTTAAAGTTTATAAGTAAAATGAAATACTAATGTAGACAAGATGTGCATGGATTTCGATAAATGATTTTGGCTTGATGTAGAACAAGTACTGATGATTTAAAACAAGTTAAAAGTTAGGCGGTAAAATCATTACAAAAAATTTCTTTTCTCAGAATCGAGCTTAATTAAGGTCGATACTATGCTTAAACGTTTTTTAAAACTTGACTCCTCAGATAAAATTTACAATTATGCAACTCAAGAATCACTACTTGTTTATCTCAGATTGTTTTCTACATTGCTTTGGATTCTGCTCTGTATTATCACTGCTAATCTATGTATCGAGTGTTTTTTTTTTGGAGGTTCATAACTTTGAGTTGGCAATACTGCGTTAATTGACATTTGCATTAAAGGCTGATAGTTGCTTTTTGTTTAGTTTGGTTTAAAATTTCATTGTGGAGAGGCGTCAAATTAGTGAATGGTCTAAAACACAAACTGGATATTAATATTGAATTTCCATTTACAATTTTGTTCTTGGATAAAGCCCATTTTTAAATAGGTACGTAAATAAGCAGAATTGTCGCATTTGGAGTGATGATAACACATAAGCTTTTCTCGAAACGCCATTACATCCATAGAAAATGACTGTTTGGTGCGCTCTATAGGCTGGCGGAGTTATTGGTCCATGTGTCTTCCAAAACGCTGATGATCAGAATGTAACTGTTAACGGTAAACGGTATACGGACATGAATATAAATTTTTTCATACTTTAAATAGCTGGCATTAATCTTGCTGACTTGTGGGTCCAACAGGACGGAGACACATGACACACATCGCGCTTTGCAATTGATATACTTAAAGAAACTTTTGACGATAGAGTAATTTTACGTAATGGCCCAAGTATTTGGCTATTGATAGCCAATTAATCAAAATCGTGTGATATTACACCATTGGATTATTTTCTTTGGGGTGATGTAAAGTCTTAAACCTGGAAATCAAGATTCGAAGAGTTTTTGGCGAAAGACGACTGCATATGCTGCGAAAAGTTTGTGAAGATTGGTGTTCCAGATTGCACCTTCGCCAATATATGTCATAAAATTATCTATCCAACAAAGCCTTGATATAACAAAGCATTGATATTAAAATTACATATATTTATTTGTTTTATTTAATTTGAACTTGTGTAACTGTAAAAAAAAAACACCCAATATATGCCGTCAAGTAGAGTAATTCCACTGCAGTTACAGTAGTTCATATATTTATTTGTTTTATTTAATTTAAACTTGTGTAACTGTAAAAAACACCCGATATATGGCGTCAAGTATAGTAATTCCACTGCAGTTACAGCAGTGTTTCAAGTGAGCTGCTTTCCAAAAATCAATCTTCGATAATTTCACAATGTTGCCTTTTGTCGAAATTACAAGCAAACTTTCGTCTTCCCAGACTGATGTGATGTTGTGTTGTCAAACGCCCTCTTTATTCGTTTCTCTTCCAGTTATACCTGTCATTTTACTTAGAAGTACAAATAAAAGAATGCTGATATTCTCCAGAATGTTCAAAGTAGATATAGCTTTGGCGCTCATGAATGTCGCGCCGTTCAAAAAATCTCACGCTGCACCCTCCTATTTACTTTAGTTGCTTTATGTACCTGAGAATAGATTCTGTATTTCTGGTAAAAAGAGTGTAGTGCTTTAATTCCTGTCAACGATGATATCAATCTCTCTTGCGAGCATGGTGTGTTTTACTATAAACTCGAAAATCACTCGTATATACTTCAGAGTGAATAATTGTGATTTTAAAACCCTTAATAGCTCTATTTGCCCTATCTGGAACTGCAATTGTTTCTATCGAGTGATTTTTTAAGAGCCTTCGGATTTGATTAAAAAAAAAAAACATACAATCTAGAGAAATGTGTAAAACCTTTGAGTCGGTAGAACGATCTATAGAATTTAATGTTTAAAGATGATTTCATGTATATGTTGACCGCGGCTGCACCTCAAATGTTTTATACGCTTGGTCCAATTTTGGCATACTCTCTCCAACATATCGGCCGGCATCTCACGAATAAATTCTTCAATATTGACTTCTAGTGCGTCAACTGTTGCTGGCTTGTTCCTATAGACATGAACCGTATCATAGCCCAACAAAAAATAGTCTAAAGGCGTTAAATCGTGCGTCTAAGCGGCCAATTGACCGGCCCCAAATGGGAAATAAACTGTTCACTGAACTCTCCTCTCAATGGAGCCATTGTTTCGGTTGCCGGATTCAACATTGCAAAATTCTTGATATTTATAGAAAAAAATCTTGTTTTTGAAAACGAATCTTGACAGTCAAAAAAATTGGTGTTCAAAAAACTTCAGTTACAAATTGGCGGTAGATAGCTCTGAAACGTAATATTTTTGGTAATATTAATTACATAAGGCAACATTTTGATCACTTATGATAATAATGTGCAAAATAAAAATTATGGACGAAGCAAGATGAAGTTTCGCAGACATTGACAAAGCCAGGTATGACAACAAGAAAAATAATGCTGTGAGTCTGATGTGATTGGAACGGAATTGTTCATTATGAGTTTTTACAGCCTAGTTAGTCGATCGTTTCTGATCATTACTGTCAACAATTAAAGAGAGCTTGGCTGGAAAGTTTTGATGCATCCACCATATAGCCCGGACTTTGCACCTTCAGATTATAATTTCTTTTGATCTCTGCTATCAGTGGTATACATTTAAATTTCGTAGAGGCCAGCAAAACGCAATTGGATCAGTTTTTCGCTCAGAAGTTCTACACTGATAGAATAAATGCTTCAGACCAAAAAAGCTCGATTCTGATATAAGAAAAAGGTGTTTAATTTTGTTTGATTCTTGACAAGCTGTAAAAATTCTTGTAAATCAAGCGAAATCAAAGCCATGGTAAACCTAGACTAGTATCTTCGTCTTGTTGAATTCACACCTCCAGCTCCTCCATTTTGGGCAAAAAAAAATTTGTAATCATCGCACGGTAGCGCTCGCCATTCACAGAACGTTCTTGACTTCGTTGTGAAAAAGTATGTTCCAGTGATGCCACCGGCCCATAATCCACACCAAACAGTGAATTTTTCAGTATGCATTGGCAGTATTTGCAATTTTTCTGGCTGCTCTTCCAAATATGGCAATTTTGCTTTCCTATAAAAAGGTCGAACTTCATCCACCTGAATTTTCATGATAAACTTCAATAACCTGAGAGCGTTGTTCGTTTGTAAGTTGATTCGTAATTAAATTATTGACCAAACTGAATATGTTTGACAGTAACACGTTACACGAAAACAGCTAAGCTGCCAAAACAGTGTTGCCAAAAAGAAAGTTGCTAAAAACTCACCCGAAATCTGATCTCCAAACTTTCCTTATTAAATATCCTTGAAGAAAAAATGTAATCCATAGTTTCATAAAATCAACTGTGCAGTGCATTTCGTCCTGTATGGCCTCTATATCTACGATTTTGAGACAATGAACCTCCCATAGTTACTTCTACGGCATTGAGTATTGTTTTTTCTCCGAAAAAATGGTTGTCTTCCGTTCTACTCAATACGTGCGAAATTTAAGTACCGTTGTGGTCTTAAACACCGTCGGTTTACGGTGATTTTGCACGATGTAAGTCGAGCCATCTGAACATGTACTTTCTGAGTGCCCTGCTACTTCGACTATTAAGGATGTTATAGTAACTCCAAAGGTGACATTTCTTCTTTCACCAACATATATCTGGATTTATTCGTAGCCTCAATTTGATGTGGTGATCATATAGGGCTGCACGAAAGATCTTTCGGAAAACAAATCGTTTGACTTTAATCAACTTAACAACAAATATTCAAATCTCTTAAGGTAGTACTTTTTTGCCCAAATCAACTGTGTAGTGTTTCGTTCTGTATGGTCTCTACATCTACGGTTTTAAGACAATGAACCTGCCATAGTTACTTCTACGGCATTGAGTACTTTTTTTTAGTAAGCACCTTGTGTTTCCAAGACCGTATAAAAAAAGTGTAGTTCGAACTTTTAGTTACACTATGACAGACAAATAATGATTTGTAAGATTTCTTATGAAACCATTTTTTTTCCTCCGTAACTCCTCTAGAGAGCATATTGGCTTTCCACAAAGCATCCATTAATTTGTTTCAGTAATCAAGATGATTCTCAAGTTAACTAGGTGATTAATCTACTGTAGCTTGCCTCCATATGATTGTATGTAGTGGTAAATATCCTTACTAAGTGATGGTGGTGGTGATGGTAATGCTAAGTAACATTGTAAGATATTACCCAGTAGGTGGCGTTCTCTCCTGATCATTTGTCTGCTGTCTGTCATTATCGCTAAAGTTAAGCTGGATGGTCAGGGGGCTTCTTTAGATGGATTTGTCTAGAGGGAGGTTGAAGTCTTTTTTATTTAACACTCGAAACGAATATTAATTGTGTTCTCTGTTGGGATGCGAACCTGGGCCGTTTGTGTTGTAAGCATGCTCTCTAATAACTGCACCACGATATCCCCATTCTTAGCTAATCGAATTTTAAAGTAATGCGGTAAAAATGGCTTCATGGTATTCAATTTATCATTCTCTAACTAGCCATAGTGCCACTTTTTAGCGCTGTTATACTGTGTAGAATACTGCTAGTACATCGCTTAAATGTAATGAAAGTAAAGTCAAGATAAAATGTTAGAAGTTCAGGCCAGAGATTATAAGCATTTTTATAATCATTTTATTTTTAATTTTTTCTTGAACCTTTTCATTCACCTCGCCGTGGCAATTTCATTTCAATCAAATGGAACTGCATTTTAATCATGCTTTTGAAGTATATCATAATCCATCAAATTGATTTATAAGATATTTCAAACGTGGCATAGATATGTATAAGTCTCATGTATGTTATCAAATAAACCTCCTACTTTTTTCCTGTCACCCTTGCTAGCCTTTTAAATTTTATTTAAAATTCATACAGAGTCCATTTTGATTTATAACCAGACGCCAAGGGCAGTTTAAATTCCAATGGTCGTAAAAGAACATTAATTTAATATTTTTTATTACAGCATGTCTTACTTAAACTTGGCCTTAATCCAAAATTGTTGGCAGAAAAAAAAATAACAAAAACATTCTAATACACAACAACAATACCACCAACAAGATTGAAGGCAATCACAGAATGTTTGCAACTAGCATAGACAACAGACTGCATGATGCAATTTTTGTCGAATATATTGTGTGGGTGGGTGGATCGGTTGCCATAATTCATCATTCATTCTTTTGGCAACTAAAGTTTAAAGCTGTACAATAACAATGGGATAATAAAAAAACTAACGTAATAAACATTTATACTCTTAGATCTTATAATTCGCAATGCAGCCAATCATTCATTCAGTCAGTCCAACCGTTCAGTATTTGCCTCAATCATTCATCCACTTTCGTCTACAACAACAAAAACCATACGACGTAGTGTTTCTTTATTTTGAATTTCAATTGAAAACTACTTTGCAGGTTGGTTAGATTTTGGTTTGCTCATCTCCTTTCCGCATTCCTTTCGATGCAGACTAGACATAAATCACGAAATCTTAATTTTCACACGAACATCAACCATAAACCATGAGGATATATTTGTATTTCTTTACTTTGACGGTATTGTTTGCAATTCCTGTCCTGTCCCCTTTTGTTGTGTTTTCATATTTGTTATAGCCGGGTATTACGACTCCAATTTGATGGCCACAAACATTTCAATTACAATACAATTTACAAAAGAAATTCCTTAACAGACTCATTCAACAACCACTTTATCCACCCGCTCGCTAACCACATACCACCAACACCGTATAACACTCTCGCTCTCTTTTTTTGCAACTGAAAAACGCAACCCCCGTAAAATCGTGAGGTCCTTTTGTGTTAAATGTAATGCCAATACGATAGACAAATCAAACGTGCCGCGTACATATAGACGTATGGTTGTAAGAAAGGAACAACGTACGGATAGAGTAATGACGAAAGGATGCATAGTTTCATAGCCTTTGCTGGATATTGAGTGTTAGAGGCTTAAATACTCGTAAAACGTTTATTTGATATAAGATCCTATACAATGAAACCAAAATTCAATTGAGTTTTTTTTCTTTTTATTGTAATTTTCTATTGTTGTAATTATTATTGTTGTATAAAGTTTTTAATACCACTTAAAACACCATTACTAATAGCAACAGCAGTTATACAAGGCGTTCTAGAAAATAGCAAATTCAACAAATAAAAAACAACAACTGAAAGGTGTTCTTTTCAAATAATAAAAAGACTTCTCGGTAACAGGGATATATTCTAGGTGAACAGTCACGCTTTAGGCTGGCTGATCGTATTAGTTTGGTAGCTAAGTAGGAACCAAATGTGTACCATTACGGGTACTGTAACTTAGATACTGTTCGGTTATATAGCGCGGCTCTTCTGGGTGACAGTGAAATAACATTTTAAACCAATGATGCAGCAAAACTTATGAGAGTTCTTCAAAATCCTTATTTGTATTGCTTAACTAGCTTTTGGTGGATCTAGTGGCCATCTAGCGGAGTATGGACATAATTACTGCCATGATAGACTATTGCATCCGCTCTCCCTTTCTAAAGAGATGATTCTTTGTGAGTATCTAACTAGAACTAGTCATAAGGTCTAAGTCTGTTGTGGTATATGCGGATCGTCTTTATTCTCCTTACGGAAAGAATATTTCCTTTAGACTTCTCTAATTAAAAGGCAGTGGATTGGTTGATGTACTACAGGGTATTTGGCATGAACATAAAAATTTGTCTGCACAATTAAGCTGCTATTAAAACGCTCTCTGGTGTCTACTATAATGTAAACCTTTCAAACTTGGAGATAAAAAAGATAAGTTGTCACTCTGTCATCCAGGCGAGCATTGTGGCGGATAAGCTGACTAAGTGATGGTGAGATTAACCACCTGTTCGACATTTCAGTTTTCTCTTGCAGACTACTAATTCTACGATACCATTCGAGGAATGCACAGCAACGATGAGAAAATGAACCAACCGAAGCAAATATGATCCCTATATGATTGGGCTCGATGAGAATCCATTATGGGAATGCCGGCTACGTATTTAAGCAGCCAATATCACTGGGAATCTGGTGCCTACGCTAAGTCTACCTTATAATGACTACTGTAGGAGTTGTCAGGATGAGAAAGAGACAGTGGACACTGACATAAAGTGTTCTATATATCAGAACTTTTATGTCATGTCAGAACTGACTGACTTAGATATCAATAAGATATCGTTACGTTTCTACCTTTTTTAAAACGTGTATTTATGAGTTCGTAGGTTGCAGTTAATATTAAATAAACCTTGTGTTTAGTTTTTAATTAAAATCCTTTATTCAACATAATTGTGGTGCACAAATGATAATTTTCTATTCATAATAACTCCGTCTGTTTACAACTTTGTAAACAACAACAATTACTAGATAGATCTTTCTTCTTAAAGATCTTCCAACCCGATCGTAGTTACAACTCAGGTTCGATCACAACCTTTTCAACCAGAGTTTAGACTAAACCGAGTTTAAACCAGTAACACGTTCGCTGAGTTTACACTAAATAACTCTACTCGCTGAGTTTACACCAAATAAACTAATTGTTGTTCGCACCGATGTGCTTTTTATATGGCTGAGTAAACAACACTTCGAAAGCTCTCGAATCTCTCGGTATTTAAGGTAGATTCTATTTCTTTCTTTTAATTTTTTTTTTTAGTTCTTTTGTAGCTATGCGTATGTAATCATCTACCTCTTCCAGCTCTTAGCATTTGTTGTTGCTTGTTATTGTCTGTTACTTCTTTTCTTTGCTGTTAGTTTTTATTTTAGCGGTGTAATAAACACATAAGTACATGTACGGCAACAAAGTGGGCCCAAGTGAGCTAAACACGTATTTAGCTACCCACCGGAACTAACTAAGACTGTACCCAAGATAGGAGAATTCCAATTATATAGTGGTATTATTCCCCAGCATTACGAATATCGTGCAAACATATTTTTCGATTCTTAAAAAGCCTCCTGTGCTATAGGCATGCAATAATGAGTCGTCCCCACATAACCAGATAAATTGCATGTCCAGTCACAACTGAAAATCAGACGTGATTAGACACATCTTATCATTGATTGACAAATTTTTAGATTAAAAACAAATTCGTTCGTTAATAACTTAAAGTAGATATCGTTGAATGCATATTTTTTTTTTCAATGCAAACTAAAAAACTACACAGAAATTTGTTTATTGCACTGGGTAAAATTCTATACGACTTTACTAACCACACTCATTTAAGCTCGAATTGTAACATTTGTAACATCTGAACTACTAAATATCGCATTTTTATAATTTCCTAGCATAGTATTAAAGTGTCTACTGTTTCAGACATCAAACATCGTCGCAATAGAAACGACAATGCTTCCCTTTTTTTTCTAACATTGAATTCTACACAAAAACAATGACTTTTTTAATATTTAATTTTTTATTTTCATTCTCTTTCTCTACCAACGCAGACAGCAGAAAATCTTGCAGATGCCTCACTGCAACGCAGCGTCAGTGAAAAGCAACGTGACGAACAGGAATTGATGGCAGCACGACGTCGTGAAAAACAACGTATCGCGTCAAAACCGGCAGCTGGACGACATTCACGTTTTGGCGGCACGTATGTTATACGTAATCTAAAATCAGTCTCGGATCGGGATATTATATGCCATCAGCCATTGGAACGTGTTGCATCGATTGACTTTGATCGTGAAAAGCAGACACAAAAACGTTCACACCGTCATGTACGTGAAGAGGGTCAGGTGACCAGACGCAGTGCATTCTCAGTGCGGTAAGTGTAAAATAATGTGGTTGATATGCAAAATAAGTGCCGGCAGTGGGTTGAAGTAAAACATGGTTCTTATTAAAATGTGTGATTTGCACGTGGACTTTAATGTTTTCGTAGGCGGCACACACTCTGCTGCTTTGTCACGTCCATTCAAACAGGCAAAATTAAGTTTATGTATCAATGGGAAGTAAACCCAATGTTCTATATTAAACTTTTGCAAACGTAAGCAATTAAACGAAAGAAAAGACGACATGTGGAATCAATAAGGACATGTCTAGCAAAAATCATTTTTAACGAATTATGTTGATAATTCCAGCACAACCTTGTTCTAATTAAAGGGTCCGCCAAATAAATTTTTTTTGAAAATGCTATAAAAAAAATTACTGAATATTTTCTCAAATTTCTTTCAAATTTCACCAATGGCTTCACGAATATTGTCCTTTAAAGCGTCAATTGTCTCTGGCTTGTTGGCGTAACACTTATCTTTGACGGCACCCCACAAATAATAGTCCAACGGTGCCAAGTCGCAGCTCCGAAGTGGCCAAACGACATCAGCTCTGCGGCTGATAATGCGATCTTTAAAAACGGGGCGCAAAACATCGAGTGTAGCTTCGGCTGTGTGGCACGTAGCGCCGTCCTGCTGAAACCAAATGCTGCAAATATCCTCCTCTTCAAATTTTGTGAACAAAAATTCGTTCAACATGGCCCGATAACGATCGCCATTAACTGTAACGGCACTCCTTGCTCATTTTCGAAGAAAAATGGCCCAATTATGCCTCTGGACCAACATCTGCACCAAACAGTGACTCGTCTTGGGTGTATCGGCTTTTCAATGTATGCGTGCAGGTTGTCTGTACACCAAATGCGACAATTTTGCTTGTTTACATACCCGCCAAGATCAAAATGAGCTTCATCTGAACACATCGCACATATTCTGCAACATTACCATGATTTTCAAAGTAATGTCGCAATATTTCCCAGCGTTGTTCAAGCGTATACACAACCATATTCGTTCAGCGGAAGGATAAACCTAATTATCTGTCAAATCAGACATGAGCTAAGTGTTACGATTCACGAAATAAGCACTAGTTGAAAAAAAAAAAACGTTAGATGGCGGACCCGATAGATGAAAACAAATATCTTTAGATATCATGTATTACGAACTTTGAATTCGAATAAAGGATATTTCTTCTGGAGATAATTTATTAATTTTTTTTTAAATGAAAGTGTGTGTTTGATCATGCTCTTTATGAAGGGTTACTATTACTGTAACCAACAACAAACGTAGCGGGAATATCAACAACAGGAAAAAAAAAACTCAAAATCAGAAATATGGGACCGCTATACGTGGGTTAGTCCAGAAATTTTTGGATCAAGTTAGTATAGCGTAACTGTCGCTTTACTATTAGTAATAGTGAACACATTTTTTTGTATCAGTATACGAAAAAATTTGCGAGCGATATGCTTGTAATCAAAATCTTTAATTTTACGTTTTATGGTGTTTGAAAAGTTCGGGTACAAAATTGACAAGAAATGTAACACCTTTCTCTTATATTTGAAACTAAACTTATTCCGTTTTTGACGTAAAGCCGTTATTCTATCGGTGTAGAATTCCTGGTTTTTTTGTCCGAAAAACAAATCTAATTGTGTTTTGCAGACCTCTACGAAATTTAAATTTACACTATGAAAAGAGTTTTGCAGAGGCCGAAACAAATAATAATCTCAAGGTGCAAGGTCCAGGCTATATGGTGGATGCATCAAAAGTTATTAACAAAGCTCTCTCAGTTTCTGCCACACCAATAAAGATGTGTGTGGCTTGGCGTTGTCATGATGGAACACAACATCTATTTTGTTGATTAATTCTGGCCATTTTAATTGTCAGTCGAGATCAGAATCAATCGCTTAACCTAAAACCTGGTCAATGAATGCTTATAATGAATAAGTGTCTTCTAATCGCCCTACATTACCTTTCTTGGTGTCAATCCAAAAGTTGCCACCGTCTGTGAAGCTTTACTTTACTCCATCCATGATATATTTTGAACATTATTATAGTACGTGAACCACTTTTCATCGCCCGTAATCATTCGTTTCTGAAATGGTTCGACTTCGTTCGGTTTTAGTATTTCAATTTCCACGATAATTGTTTGGTGGATGGATGGCTGGTACCCTAGTACGTTTCCGCTGCTTATGTGTCGGTTTTCCTCAATGTTTTCCATGATTTCATCGACCTTTTCAGTAATCGGTCGACCAGAGCTAGAAGCATCTTTAACATCAAAATTATCAGATCACAAACTGCCAACCTATTTCGTTACTGTTTTTCTAGTTACAGCATCGTCTCCGTAAGCCACGCATGCGTTTATGGTGTGCAGGAGGCTTGCAGGTATATCTTGGGGCTGTAACCCAAGAATATTATACTGGACGAATACCACGATATTCAGACCGATTGTGACATATTGGGCCGTTGCAATATGAATCCAGAGCTGCACTCGAGCTTCTATTGGACCTTAGTCTGCTGCATTTAGCAGCGAAAATTAGGGCCATAGAGACCATGACAAGGATAATGGGAGATGAGTAGGGTACGACATTATACGGGGGTCATGTTTATTCGGTTGGCCTAGCGGTCGATTACTTCCTATTAGAGAAGGGGGAGAGATGTGCCCAATTTAATCTTGAAAGAAATATAGAGGACAAGACATAGCCATAGCCAGGTTGACTCAAGGTTAGTTTGGGATAATCTGGGAAAACTTAACTAAATGGGACATGTGGGAATTTCGTGGAACTAAATTGATGGGCTGGCCAGAAAGGGAGCTTCCACTGCACTGGTGTGGTCAGAACCCTTTGTTGTCTGGAAAGGGTGGCATACTCAACAAAAATGAGAATAATGAGAGGAATGTCCAGGGACAACCTGAGAATACTGACCGAGCTTTTGACCGGTCATTGCAGGCTAAATCTGAGTAAGATTTATTTAGTATCAAGACCGATGTGCAGATTCTGCGATAAGGCAATCGAATCACCAGAGCACTTACTACGTATATGTGAGGCATTGATGCACTACGAGGAAGTATCTGGGTGTCAAGTAGATACTATGTAAAGAGTTATCGCGGTTGTTAGCAACCGACATCCTGAATTTTGTAAAACATACGTTTGGCGCCATCTCTATATAGAGGGAGGGATGTACAATAGATCGGGAGGTCGCAGTACTTTTGTACTTCAATAATAACAATTACAATCGTCTCCATAAACTTCACGAATTTTTTCAGCTGCCTGCCACGTATTTTAAACTTTTCTATAATGAAAAACCAAAATAGAATGGAAATGTTCTGAATTTTTAATCTTTTTTAACCTTCGCAGAATAACGCAAATTTATTAATGTCTTCTAACAAAGTGCCACTTTTCAAACAAGCTATAATGGTGCCTGATGCAATTAATATTACCTGAGATACGCAGTGTTACAGGAATTATCTTCTTAGACGAGGGCAAGACTTTTTGTTTCAGTGGCTATGCCAGCAAAGAAAAAGGTGCCTTACAGTTCGACAAAAAATCGCTGTAGCTGTTAAATGTTAACCTACTTTTTGTCACCAAAGTTCTAAAAATATCACCATATCCTTGGTGTAGTTCTAAGTGTGGCCACAGCAAGTACGCTCTAGGACTTTTCGATTACTTGCTCTAAAACTATTTCTGGTTTTTAGTCTGCACTTATGAGTAAACCAATTCGAACCAATATCGTTTATCTAAATGAGATCCTCGGTTCAAAACTGCTCAGATCATCAGACAATTTTCAATAGCGGTATCACCTCATAACATTGCTAGCGTCTGGCTATGAGTATTTTTTAAATAATGCATCTGCAGTTCCTAACTGGCATTATACTATAGGTTCCTTTCAATGAGTCTAAGAATAGAATCGGGTGCAGTTCATTGATTAATAAAAGACTCTCTTTTGTGTATGTAAATTAGTATCGCTGTAGTATGGTAGGTAATATATGCGCCTATCAACCAAGACGTTAAAGGCTTAATCACACGCCAGACCATTTGCAAAAGAATATTTTTCAACTACGATATCACCTTATAACATTAGCTAATAACTGGTTATTAGCATTACTGGCGTTAAACCGTAGGTCACTTTCAATAAGTCTAAAAATAGAATCGGTTGTAGCTTATTGGCTGTGGGAGTTTCCCATATTCATCTCTGGAATGATATTGGAATTATACATTAGGGTGCGCTTTATTTTTAAAAATACGAAATTGCGCTGTAACTCCCACCAGAAAAGGAAAAGGGGAGCGCGTTCCGCATCTGCTTACAATAGGTTGTGCCTTATATATATGAGCCAACCTTACAAAAAAAAAATAAATAAATAAATAAATAAATAAAAAAATGGCTTATAAGTAGTACACTAATATGCATATTTACGGACGGTTGATCTTTTCTTTTTTTATACCGATAAATGCCTTTTCATGTCTTAGGCTTTTACTTTAGTCCAATTACTTTTTATGACTCTGTTACTCTTAACAGAATCGTTGTTGCGTAGATAATTGCAATAAGAATTCATGACAGCTATGTATAAGGATGTTGAATTCTCAGTTCTTCGAAACGTAAACATCAGCTAAGGATTCCACCTCTACTGGTTGCCGTTGTGTCGCGGAGTCTCTAACGCTAACTCGAAGACTTTGCGGATGATATTTTTCTACTTTCACAAAAGATCTCTAACATGCAGACTAAATTAGAAGGTATATACCGAGAAAAGAAAGTAGGAATACGTAGATAGGTCATGCTATCTGGGAAGCTTGGTGACAATGAATGATGACGCGGAAACAGAAATATATAACAGGCTCAATAAAGCAATAACGGCATTCGGACGACTATAATGAGTATGTAGAATAATGATGTGCAAAATTAAAAATGTAGTTGTGTTAGCGAGAACATGGAAATTGTTTCTATGCGTACATTCTCTGCACATGCGCTTTCGTCGGTGTCCCATTGACAACTAACAGCAAGAGCGTAAGAATACATGTAAAATGAGAAGGTAGAATTACCCCATGAAATGAACATCAATGAAGCTTACAAATATTCGGAGTACGGAATATTCAATGCACGTGTAAGTCAACTCTGTTGTAAGGCAGTCAAGTGCCGAACACGATTATTTATATCACCATGTGCCTCAGAATAATATGCAAGATGTTCTGGCTTAACAACAGCAGTAACACGGTTAAACAAATAAAACGTAAAAAATGAAAGTGGATCAGCCATACCAGGAGAAAGAAGCCAGAAAGCATCATAAGAATGTGTGCTAAATTAGAATTATCAGGGCTTAAAATGTAGCGGTCGTACAAAAAAAAAAAAAAAAAAAAAAAAAATGTGAGACGATAAAACCTTACTTGGGAAGGCACGCAAACAACAATGGCGAACCAATTAAAATAGAAAAGCTTTGGAGTAATGAAAAAAAGGGATATTACGGGAATTTATTGCAATTCAAAGAATTTTTTATGCGATTTATTTGCTTGTCTCCTTCTGTTATTTTCTATACTGTTTTTTCTCTGTGTCTAAGAAATATTAAATTTCCAATATTTTTTAAATTGTAGGTATTAAAATAGAAGAAACAACGAGCATTTAACATTTTTCGGCAAATACACATGCCTACTGAAAACATGGGATATTTGTAATTGTTCTTTTGTGGATGTGGGTGAGAGTGTATTTTGCATTTCTTTTTTCATGGTAACGAAATAAAAAAAAGTTCTTGGGCGTTTCAAATTGTATTTCAGCCGCCAGATGTTGTTGTTATTGACTTTTATATCCTGGAAGAATATGTAGTTTATGTGCACATGTGTTTATGTGTGTGTATCTGAAAAAGTACGTGCAACAAACGATAAACTTGTAAAGTCACATTCAAGTCGAGTACATATGCCTTATGTTGTGTCACTCATACAAATCACACATCCCCTCACACACTCACTTCCTTCATCCAATTCATTCAATCATTCCCTTCAATCATTTTCTTGTGTGTTTGCCATTGCATTTTGATAAGACAATTGAATATTTTCGTAAATGATTGACTTGTTGTATGTGGTTTACACCTGATGCCATAGTTTTGTTATTCCAAATGTTGCATAGTGTTGTTGTTAATTTCTATTGTTATTGCTGATGTTTGCAATTACAACAGTTGTTTGCCACAATTTGTGATATGATGTGAGTATTATAAGCTTATACATATATGTACGTATGTATGTATGTGTGTATGTGTACATGTTAGTTTAATTTAAAGTAATTTTAAAGACTTCTCTGATCTTTAACTTTTTAAGGAATAAATGCATAAATTTTTTCTATCATTTCTTCTTAGTTTGAAAAGGATTAAATCTTTAATTTTCTTGAAATTTTTTATATATATGCTATACTATTGAGTGAGGAAGATAATTTTAAATGAAATATTTCGTTTAACCACACAATTTATATGATAATTTTTTAATAATATCAGGTGATTTTTAAAAGCTTTCGGATTTGGTTTAAAATAAAAACACAAAAATTGGAAGATAATTTTATGTAAATGTTAAGCGCGGCTACGCTTCAAATGGTTCATACGCTGTTTCCAATTTTGGGATTCCCTCAAAAATATCGGCCGGTATCTCACGAACAAATTCTTCAATATTGACTTTCAGTGTGTCAACCGTTCCCTATGAGCCACACAAAAAATAGTCTATAGGTGTTAAATCGCTAAACGTAAATTAAACTGTTCACCGAACTCGCCTCTTAATTGGGCCATTGTTTCACGTGCTGTGTGACATGTGGCACCGTCTTGTTGAAACCACGTGTCAGTCAACTCCAGCTCATCCATTTTAGGCAAAAAAACTGTAATCATCACATGGTAGCTCTCGCCATTCACAGTAACGTTCCAGCCTTCGTTAAGGAAGTACGGTTCAGTGATGTTACCGGCCCATAATCCACACCAAATATTGAACTTTACAGGATACATTGGCTGCTCTTGCTGACCATAAAATGGAAGAAGTGCACGATGCACTTTTTTAACCGAGCATGAGTGTTTATAATAAAATTCAATAATCTGCAAGCGTTCTTCGTTTGTAAGTCAATTCATGGTTAAATTACAGACCAAATTGAACATGTTTGACAGTATCGTCTTACTCGAAAGCAGCTGAGCTGCGAAAAAGAAAGTTGCTAAAAAAGTCACCCGATATTCTATTTACTTTAAATGCCAAGATATTTTAATAAAGTCTAGATTAATGCAGTAAGGTGAAAACTTCTAGTTACAGTGAAACACCTGCGCAACAACAAATATAAATTTAAAAAAAGTTTAAAGTATGTGGCATCATGCATCATCAAGAACCTCATTAACCCTAACCAGACTGATAGAATTTCTCACGTACATAGGCTCCTGACATGGAAATACGTGTGTGTTTACAGTTTTGAAGGTAAAACCTCGTAAATTTAGTTTGATTTCTGTGGAAGTGGGTTTAATGGTACCAGCAATTATTCTCCTTCCGATTTTTGGGGAAATTACAGTCCTCCATTCTAGAAAGCACCGTTAAGTTGCTATTGATTTCAGCAAATATTGTACTACGTGTAATACGTTCTGATAATGCTTTTACATGATCAAAAGGTAAAAAACAGACAAGCCGATCTAATCCCCGTCATTTGAAATATGGCGATAACAATCTACGGGCTATTGCCAAATGAAAATTTGAAAGTGGACGAACAGTTATTTCCATTTAAAGGTCTAACCAGATTTACTAAATATTTTATTTACTATTGCATACCGAACCCACCCAATAGCTATCTTTTGAATCGAATGATATACCGTTAGTTAGTAGAAAATCTAGAAAAAATTATAAGTTGCCTCTGGTAGATTTGTACAGGCATTATTGAATAGATATGATAACAGATAATTTGTTTACGTCACTCCCTCTGGTTAGTCGGCTTCAAGTTAGATAATCTTCGTCAAAACAAGGCATAGATTCCAAAAGAGCTACGGATGATATAGATACACCCGAATATGGTTTCAACAAAATCCGAACTCTTTTATCTGAAGTGACCTAGAAAGTGAAGATAGTGTACTTTCTACCAACAATGCATTATACTCGAGGGAGAGCCAATTTTTAATACTGAAAAAGTGGAGTTAAATGATTTCTAGAATAAAACAAAAACGGAGTAGATGTTGTGGAGAATATAGTATCCAAATAGAGCACAAAATGTAAAGCCAATATATGGCCATCGGCTTTGACTTGGCTTTGATATCACTTGGCGTGTAGTTGACAACTAAAAAAATTAACAAAAGGGCCAATCATAATCGAATAACTTGATAAGCTAATATCTGGGCAGCCCTAGAGCTTATAACAAAACCATCCTTAAAGAAGTTTTCCAGTATGTTATAGGCCAATCAGAGACTTCTAAGCGGGTCGCCACTAAAGGGTCGTTGGTACCTTTGCAACGTTTATGATTCGAAATTTAATCGAAAAACACAAAAGTTATGTGGTGCCTGTAAATAGTAATAGCATAGCAAAATAGTTGCTCATCCAAAAAATACTATTATTTTTACTATTTTCATACAAAATATAATATGATATTTACCCTTATCAAGAAGATAAGAACTATTTTATTTTAGCTATCTATACAGCAGACCCAAATCAATCAAATTTGATTAACTGATGGAATTTGCTTTAAATATAAAGCAAAATTTACTTTAAAAAACGTTCGGGTACCGGTGTACCCGTGTCAGGAGGATTTGGGGTTATCTTCATTTACTCGTATCATCTCCTTAAATGAACTTTCGTGTAAGATAGAACAGAAAGAAACAAGAGTGTTGTGGCGTCACTACCTGTAAGGCTAGTAGAGACAACCTGCAAGGGGAATAGAGCAGACATGACCTGACAGTTCGTTTCAGTCTACATTTTAAGCATTGCATGATTGAGCGAATGCCTGGGCACATAAAATTTTCAAGCCCTTTATTTCGTCTTTCTCCTTCATCCGTATTATACACGAAACTAATAGATTAAGAGAAATGTTAACATCATCAGATCCCGTACATGCAACGAAATTTTAAGGATAGGTATATTGACCCAAAAGGACCGGATCAGGTTAATAAAGCTATTATACCATTTAATTCACTACAGTAGAAAACACGATTTAGACACCGTCGCATTCAAAATCCATTCGCAGAGTCTGGTTTGATTTTAGGTATGTTTTAGACGAATTCTACGAATTCAAATGAAATTAGGGTCCTGAGAACAATTGTCATCATAGGAAGAGACTATCTAGGCATGGCTTTCGTAACCTCAACAGTTTTTAGAAAAATGCTAATTGGCTAATTAGCAGTGCTGTTCTCGTCTAGTATAAGGTTAATTGCAGATGTTAAGAACAGATTATGTGAAATTGTTTGGAAATCTTAATGAACACTAAAATGATATCGTATGCATAGGTGCTTTCAGGAATAAATCCTAAGTCCTTAAAATGTGTTAATCACTGGGCAAATGGCCCAGGCTGATTTTCACACTATTTCAGTGATTGCTAAGATAAACCTATAGAGGGATATCAGATTTGCGCGCGAAACTATATTTTCGGATAGAAAGCACTAGCTTTTTGTTTGCGGCTAGTGCTCTGATTGTCTTCAACAACTCGGTGTGGCAAATAAGGTCGTGCTTTGATGGGTTCCGAGTTATTCTGTGGTCGCTGGCAATAAAACTACTGACGGACTGGCGATTGTGGGGAACGCAGCGGACTTTGTCGCCCAGGTCTAATATGTTGGATTAAGTGGGCAGAAGTTAGATTGAGAGTGAACAGATATGCACACTCGGGCGCCCGAGTGCTTCAATAAGTAAAACTGTTCGTGTGGTCTCTTTTCCATAGAGAAGGGCTGTATGATTACAGACAGCAGACATTGGTAGGGTAGTGGTGGGTTTTCTATTGGAACACTACTAACTGAGATATCAGGCTACGTTTTCTCGATGAGATGAGTGCCGACATTGTCCAGAGGAGCATGAAGTCCCAGGGCACATTTTGTGTAATTGTGTTGTATCCTTTGGATTCGGGGAAGATCAGATCTGTTTATATCAGTGATATCTTCGACTTCATACAGAGAGAGAAGAAATTGCTGTTTGTACATGGCTTTCGATGTTGTCAGTCGACGATTGTCGATAATTGGACATCATCTGAGGTCGGGAAAGTCCTGATGATTGGTGTGAACGCAAGTAGAACGCAAGAGATATTTTAGATTGAGATGTCTGCCTTCGGGCAACCTACTCCAAATATTATTTTTTTCAGTTAAAAGTGGGCTGGTCATATTAAAATTAAAAATATAAGTTCAATTAAGTGGGATGTTGTCAGTGGGCGATTGTGATTAATTGAACATCAATTAAACAGTCAGGGAAGCGCTGATGAGTGTGTACGGATGATAATATACGCCATATTTCGTGACTACAGTAGATCGCAAGAGATCGTTTAGGTCAGGATGTCTGCCGTTGGGCAACCTACTACAAATTTTATTTTTTCAGTTAGAAGTGGGCGTGTCATATTAAATTTAAAAATATAAGTTCAACCTATTTTTTCACTTCAGGGAGATCTAAAACCAAGTTTTTTTTATAGTTCACTTTCTCATTCATATTTCAACCTCATAACTGGAGCCGAATAAATTATTCTCCGTACAAAATTTTAAATGTGAATACCGCAAATTTTAAGTAATTCATCAAAAAATCAATATGATATCTAATTTTTTTCAAGTGCTTTAATTTTCTTTTTTTTTTACATTTTGAAGGCACAATTTACGGGCAAATAATAAAACAACAAATAAAAATAACAAATAATAAATAAACAAATTACAACGGTGCCATGCGAATAGTGTAATTCCTATAATTTATTGAAACAGCGTACAAAGTAATTCGAAATCTCATACGATTTAATAAACTCTTTAACCTTTCAAACCTTCGAATAGAAAATAAAAGAATCTTAATTTTCTCTGTTCTACAGATGAAATTTCTATTGTTTTTCTTCTTTATACATATTTCGTCTGCAGTATAAACCAATATAACCATCCAACTATATTATATATTTTTCAATTTCATTAACATATAATTGATTTTTATGAGCAGGAAATCGTCGCATAACAAAAAAATCAAATCAAGAATAACAATTTAATACTGAATTTATATATTGAAACTGGAAACAGTTGTAACAAGTCTATGAGATAGTCTATCTGTTGTCTACAGACCATAAAAAACATAGATTTCTTCCTTTTACTTTAATCAAAATATTCCACATGACGATTTCAATTTCTGAAGGACAGGACAAATAAGAAAAAAAGAATAAAATCATAAATGACTATCCCTAAAGCTATTGGCTTATGAATGGACACACAGACCAACCAATGGTTAGATGAGAGGAAAAAAATTTAATAATTCATGATATTATTTCCGTATTATGGAATTTCTAATCAAAATAGCCAATACGTCTATGAAATCCGACTATTTATTTATGTTTACTATCCAATATGACAAACATTGCGGGCAAAAAAATTAGAAGAAACTAATAAAAATACAAAAAACGAAAATAACGATACAAATAATAAAACTATTGTTGTTGTTATTGCTATTTTTGAATAAAAAAGAATAGAAATGCTTCTACTTTCAACCAGGGAATATCAAAATAAAAGATTTCTTCTTTTTACATTTTGGCTAAGAAATCTGAAGCTAATATTAATGCTTGTACTCGTAAAAAGTAATATAAAAAAGTCCAACAACAAGAGAATATACTTCAACACCCCTAAAGTATGCTACAGTTTAACGTTTTTTTTTTTTTTGTTAGCCTAAGTATATTGTTTACTTTACGTGCCACCATTTGTGATTCCTTTCAGTCAAGGCAGATATAGCCAATAAAGAGCACCTAAATGCAGGCTGTTCAAATAATAACACCCATTCTGCGTTTCGATTCGAATCGAAATTTTCTCCGTTTGTCAAATTTGGTATTCTACGTTTCGATTCTGTTCAGTTTCTTTCGATTGTATATATTCCGCATTATGATCGTAGCTACGTATTTCTAAGTTTGAGTGTTTTCTTATGTCATCCCTTAATATATGTACTATTTTTATGTTTTTATTAAAATTTGCTTATTTCTATTTTATATTTTATATATATATTTTTTGGAATACTATTGAAACATGACTGAATGCGGAAACGTAATTGTAACGCAGAATGGGGGTGAATATGTTTCATTTTCAATAGCCCGCCATTTTAAAAGTTGTCATGAGTCAATCTATAACTACTTAACAGATGATAACTAAAGACTATGCCATTAAGAAGGATGATACGATATACGCTCCAAAACGCATTGAAATTATTCAAATTCCATATAAAAATGGCGAAAATTTCACGTTCACAATTCGCAAATTCTGGAAATTTATCAAACTCATCCGGAAGATCATTGAAAAATCATTTTAAGTGTTGTGACCCATTTTTACCTCGCATCAAACATAATTGCGCATTTGGTTCGATTAGGTTAACTCCAGCAGCCGTTCGTAAAACCAACCCACTTAGACCAAAAAAAAAAAAAAAAAAATTACATCATCATCAAGTCCAAGCTGGCATCCATAACGATGCGACCGCTGCGACGCACCGGCACTATCAGCAGTAATTCGGGGCCAAAAAAGTACCTTCCCAGCGCCCTTAACTACAGTCTCGATAGCCAGAAGCAAGTGTCTCGAGCAGAAGCAGTAACCTCCTCACAGCAATAGCTGTTCAGCCTTGATCCACTATGCCCAAAACGGACCGCATGCCTTCCAACTAGCCAATTATTCGGGAGCATACCTACCACAGCCGAAATTCTCCGTCTTGCTATTTCAGCAGCTGACTAGGCCTCCTCCGATCAACCACTGGCCGCAGGTCTCACATCTGCTTACAGGAAGAAATCTGTCTGCACCTTCTGGAGAACATGTTGCTGAGCCACTACCTACAATACAGATTATAAGTAGAATACTAGCGCTTACTTTTGCCGGAAGAATCTATGCCATCGTATTCCTTTTTTATAGTTTATCCGCTACACAGTTCTCCGAAATAAAGTTGTTTCCGGGTACTCATATAAGACTGATATCGAAATATTCCGCCATCATCATTAGTGACAAGTGGCATGCCAACACTTGGTAAGCCAATTAAACCCACCCGGGTTTTGTTGGATATTATATTTAAAAAAACCCGAGTGGTTTTTTATTTAAAGGTTTTCGTAGTTTGTTAACAACAAAAGTAAGTGTAATATACATACGTATTGGTACTATAAATTTATTTGTTTCTTTTTTGAGCTCAAAAAGATAATCAAAAAGATAATTTTTTACATCACTGCTTACATCTTTCTCCCACCTCTGAGTCAATTTCCAAATTCCGTCTCAGAAAAACTTCTCGTCTTTTAAGGCGCTCCAACTTTGAAGCCGATTTTGTATTTCTTCGAAGGAGGTGATTCGGTAACATACTAAAAGATAATCTCATACCTCTACCGGCCTAGATAGCTTCTGAAAATGTAGGCCATAAATTGAAATGCCTTTAAACGAGATCAATATGTGTTGCGTTTGCTTCCCTTACACTTTTATTTACAAAACGGAGAATCCACGGTTTTTTTAGCCGTGGAATTAAGTAATTTGCGATGTGTGAACAATGTTTGGAGAATATTCCGGCCGTTTTTCTCATACCGCATGGTTCAAATGAAGTACACAATGCCGATCAAAGTACACCATGCCGTCTTGATTCCACCAAGAGTCCAAAATTGCACTATAAATACTAAAACGTGATTGCATAAACAAACAAAAAATATTGTCGGCTTTAATAAAATTTGGAAGCAGTTATAAAACCTAATAAAATAAAAAAAAAAACCATCAAAAAACCCAATAAAACTCGGTGGGTTGGGTTTAAAAACAAAAATCTGGGTTTATGCTAAACCTGATTTTAATATATAAAAATGAAACTTTTAATGGAGAATCCTTATTTTTCATTTAATGTGTTTTTTTGTTTGTTTGTTTTTGCACCGCTTTTTGCTGGCAGTGATTAAAAATTTGAAACCAATTTATATTTCTTCGATATATTACATGTGAAACTATCCGCTCAAAAAAGTGTAGCGGCACTGTTTGCACTGCTCAGCAACTTAATCATACTCTGCAGAGATTTAAGAATATTTTCTTTTTCTAGACTAAAAGTCTGTACAAGTAATGCAACAAGGTATCCATCTATGGTTGTTGTGGCGTTAAATCCAACAGTAGTTTTTTGTTGTTGTTTTACGTCTATCTTTCGTATACTGTGTAGGATTTTCTTTTTTTTTCGTTTTTTTTTTGCTGTTGCAACGCTGCTGCATAAATACATCTTTGACTCGGTGTAAATACATAAATAGAGTAGAATAGACACACACACACATATATACAAGAAGTCTTTTTCCACTTATTGGCCACAAATAAGAGGTCAAGTAAGTATTAGTGGTGGCGCATCATCATCAATTTTTGCTTTTTGCTTGTTTTTGCTGACACTCTTGTTGTTCCACATTAGCTTTCGCTCTTAACCGGAATACCTTAACAAATGGATTTTGTTAAAAAATAAGAAAAGGATTTCGCTTTTTTCAAATATTTTTCTAAATGGTATAGAGTTACTTTAATGGTCCTGTTCCCGGTATGTAAGTTTAGAAAAGAAAAAAAACTTTCTTGTTAAGATTGCATTTCTTGTTTTTCTGCACTCTATTGTTTGGTTTTTTCGATACACTTTGATTCCACAGACAATCTTTCGCCTTTTAAGAAAACACCCATGGCGGCAGAAAGTAACTCTTCTGGCTCTAAAAATATTGGCGATGGAAACATAAATTATTGTTATTGTGGTGTATCATAGAGGTACTGCAATAACTTTTCTTTTCTATTTGTTTCTTATTTAGTTCTGGTTTGTAAAAGCTAACAATGGATGCAAAGACTAGCCATTATACTCGTATTTGCTTCATCTTGTTGTGTTTTCCTGTAAGAGAACAGGTGATATGGTTTATTTTTCAATTTTTTCCATTATTTTCTTGCTGGCAACAGCAAATTTTTATTTTAAAATTTTGTTTTTTTTTTCTTATTTAAGGTCCATTAAGTTGAAATATATTTCTATTTATATTATGACTTTTCCCTCGGCTATTTATTAAGAAGAACAGAATATAACTTTTGAAATATTTTAGAAAAAAAGTTAGAATTTGTAATGAAGTTTTATGGAGCAAAACTTTAATATTTCTAAGCCGTGGTTGAAATCGTAAGAAAAAATTCGGCAAAAATTCTCGTTAAACTCTGATACGCTGATGAAAAGCGCTGTCTGTCATTTGATGGTTGTTTCCATAAATGATGTAAGCTTATCGTGCTCATCTCCGACAATAAAATATTCAATACATTGTTGGACAGGGCTTTAGAGGTTAGTTAACGTTTCTTTCTTCAGCTTATCTTGTCATTCATGACGATGGACTCAACGACCGATCGAGACAGACAATGACGCAAAAAATAGCAATCATTACAACTATAGATCATTTAATTGTGCCCTCCCTACTACTATAACGTCTGCAATCACTATCCTGATATTAGTCCCATGTCTATGCATTTAAATTAGAATCACACTTAAATAATTTGCTATCGAGCTCAGTAAAAGAGGTCAAACTCTTATCAATTCGCTACCCTTCTATAAGCAGATGTCTCCCCGTCGTATGTTAGGTTAGGCTTGGTTATACATGCATTTCGCGAGTTCAGTCGGCGACCCTATGACTCATTGTGAAAACCCTAACAAGGACAAACCCATTGAGTAGAGCGGACATGTTAGAGGCCCAGATGAGATCCCCACCTAAAGGTACTCTTAACGAAGTTAATCACCTTCGTCAGTGAAACATCCCTAAGACAGTCCAGATCATTGAAATTATAAGTGCTTTAGTCTAAACTCCCATAGAACAGAACAGTCGCAGAGTAGGTGTTGCACCGATTTCTCCTCCTCATCCTGACAGCTCCTACAGTAGCCATGGTCAGCGCATCACATGGCCTCCGACATACGGCCTATCATACAAAGCCCGGTAATTATGCCCGAAATAAGTCCTTTCGACCCCCTTCCAAATCTAAGAAGAGACCTAGTCCTTCCCATAGAAATAAAAGGCCGAAGCATTCTGGACATTCTGCAAGTGGTGATATTTGTTCACCTGTGTTCCATCTTGCTTAGTGCCTATTTGTCTAACAAAATCGACGACGCACATAGATGGGCATGGACGACAGACAGAGAGTAGTAGCACACTTGTCAGCAATTTCATTCCCTCGGATGCCTGCTTGACTTGGAACCCATACCAGTTCCACATGATATCGCTCCAGATGGGCCAGTGAACAAATGCAGCTGAGGAGACATTTCGATTTAATCACATACGAGAGTCGAGAGCACTAATTGGGGCGAGACTGTCTACATAGATTCTTGTAGACCTTAAAGCCTCGGGATTTAGTTCCGAATACGCTATATAGCATAAACCTCCGCATGAAAAACAGTGCAATCATTGGGTGGTCTGAGAAAGACCCCGCCTTAAGAATACTGCGTTTGTTTGAGATAAATAAAAGAAATATCACCACATACAAATGTCTGTGAAAGAAGAGTTCCGAAATACAGCCGTCCAAGGCACATATTTATAGTAACATGTGTTTGTGTGTCGCAGTAAGCCGAGGTCAATTTTGGCCGAAATTTTTTGTTATGAATGACAGCCAACTCTATTCTTCGATAACATATTGTAATACTCAAACAATGACCCCTAGAGAGTAGAATGTAGTGGATGTTCGATTTGAATTTATTTAAGTTGTAAATGACAGAAAAAAGTACAATCATTGTAAATCGCAGAAAGATTGTTCCACAAAAGAACGAATTCACTCTAATGCGTTGTGCGGTTCAGTGGACGAAAGGGATATGCTCTATAGGAAAAACGAGTACTGCCACATAATATGTGATTATTGGTAAATAATTTCTTAATTTTGTCAGAACAAATTACGTTGTAGTATCTATAAAACAATGAAACACGCGCCGCATTCTGCGAATCGGTAGAGTTGGATACCCAGTCGTCATTAACGCTACCTTCGCACTCTACTATACGCGGTCGCGTAGCTTCAAAAGAGACTTTGAACATCGGCCCATACGTCACAGTTGTATTTAATTTTATGTCGGATATAGGTCTTGTAAATATTAAAATGGTCAGATGAGGTGAACATATCAACACATCTACATACGTAAAATAAAAACAACGTTGAGCCTTGTGAGCATTAAGATTGACCCTGCTCGCACCGTATCAGTCGGAGTGCCTCTTCTGACTATGTCATTCATATTTCGCCTTTTTACCCCAATCGATTAAAGAAATATGAATGATAAATGTTGCTGTCATCTGCGAAAGAGTAAATAAGATTATAATTAAGAAGAAAGTCGTTGAAATATATTAGAAATAAAGTGGGAGGAATGACAGAGCCTTGAGGTACTAAATTTATCCTAAACTCATTGGAAGAATTGCGTTAATAACCACTCTTATAGTGCGATTTCGGAGAAGGCTTGATATAAATCGAGAGAACCAAATCGAGACACCAAAATCAATAAATTAGGATATGAGCGCCTAGTGACAAACTCTATCAAACGCGTTGGAAATATCCTGAGCCACAATGCTTCTCTCAACAAATCCATGAATAGACCAATTTCACCTCTCGGAGAGTAATGCCAGTAGTTCGCTAGTGGAGCGGCTGACAAAATAATCCTTAACTCGTCGTTTGAAATCTTATCTATAGTCACTGCGAGAAATGTCGAAATAAACCTTACTTTCGTCAAATCCTTGAATAGATTCATTCCAACGGCAGAGCGGCCCCTAAGTATTGTATACTGAGTTGACGTTTGAGTCAATGAAACAATGTTATCAATTAAAAACTAAAATTAATCGTTACGCTAAGCTCAACGAACATTGTTCGTAACTGAATAACTGCGTTTCGTGGCCGAAGATGAAGCGCGAAACGAAAAAAGGCAGAAACACAATAATGAACTGAATTAGAAAAAGGAGCAAGAATCTCATGTGTATACTTGCCTGGCTGTGAAGTAAGGAAAAGGTCGGGTGTAGTATTTTGGTACACATATATTGGTCTTCTGAAGTAAAGGGTCCGCCAAATACATTTTTTTTTTGAAAATGCTATAAAGAAAACTACTGAATATTTTCTAAAATTTCTTTTTTTATTTGAAAGTACAATCCTTCCGGTTAATAATGGAAAATAACTACATTCAAATGGCTGCCTTGGCTGGTCATGCAGTAGCCTACACGATCGGTCCAATTTTTAAGCACATTATCGATTGTCTGCAGCTGTATTTCACCAATGGCTTCACGAATATTGTTCTTTAAAGCGTCAATTGTCTTATCTTTGACGGCACCCCACAAATAACAGTCCAACGGTGTCAAATCGCAGCTCCGAGGTGGCCAGCTCTGCGGCTGATAGTGCGATCTTCAAAAACAGGGCGCAAAACATCGAGTGTAGCTTCGGCTGTGTGGCACGTAGCGCCGTCCTGTTGAAACCAAATGTTGCTAATATCCTCCTCTTCAATTTTTGTGAACAAAAATTCGTTCAACATGGCCCGATAACGATCGCCATTGACTGTAACGGCCACTCCTTGCTCATTTTCAAAGAAAAATGGCCCAATTATGACTCTGGACCAAGATCCGCACCAAACAGTGACTCGTCTTGGGTGTATCGGCTTTTCAATGTACGCGTGCGGGTTTTCTGTGCCCCAAATGCGACAATTTTGCTGGTTTACATACCCGCCAAGATCAAAATGAGCTTCATCTGAACACATCGCACACATTCTGCTACATTACCATGATTTTCAAAGTAATGTCGCAATATTTCCCAGTGTTGTTCAAGCGTATACACAACCATATTCGTTCAGCGGAAGGATAAAATTAATTATCTGTCAAATCAGACATGAGCTAATTGTTATCATTCACGAAATAAGCACTAGTTGAAAAAAAAACGTTAGATGGCGGACCCTATAGTACGGGCTAAATGTTTGTACCAAAAATAATTGTAAACATTGAAATCACCAGCAACAACTATTATTTCACTGTTCGAGAAATTCTCCAACATACTCGAAATAGAGTAGGAAAGAGAATTAAATCTAAATTGCCCGAACTATGTGAATTCAATCACATATTGTATAACGCTTATATAATAACCTTAGATAGTCCATTTTTCAATTTAAGAAAGAAATAAATGTAAATACAAATTACAATCACGTATGGAACGCTAACGTTGACGTAATTGTGTGATTGAGTTGGGGTTTTTTGGAATGGCTTTCAATGTATTTGTATTTGTATTTTCTATATTAAAAGGAATTGTTTCTGTTTTGCCCTACGGACGTTATTGCAGTATAACTCTAAAATGAGAAACACTATTAAAAATAATAAAGCCTCTGAATGAATTATATTACGCCTGTTTTTCAAAGACGGATATTCATGTCAATGCACATTTGGGTTGGTACTTACCTTTTTAAAAGTTTAAATACAAAAATGCAACAAAACAAAGACGGTTTGAATTTAACGGCGCCCCACAGAAAATAGTCCAACAGTTTAAATTCACAGCCTTTGGCGGCCAACTGACATCCCCATCTCGGCTAATTAAACGGCCATCAAACGTTTGCACAATCCTGTTGAAACTAAACATCGTTCACATTAATGCCATGAAAAGCGGGCACAAAAAAATCGGTTATCATGGTGGGATAGGTTTCTCCATTGACTGTAATGGTTGCGAAATATAAAATATGAACCAGTGATGCCTCCGCTCTACAAGCCGCACCAAACCGTCACTCGTAATGCATTTGCTTCTATAAGACCATCCCAAATACGTATCCGCCAAGACAAAAATTAGCTTCATCCGAAAGATGATTTTAAATGGTGCTAAATTTCTAATAAACTAAAACGATGTTCAAGCGTAAATCAATTTATTTCGTTCAGTGGGGATAATATACTGAATTTTATGACAGAATAGAATGACATAAGTATTGTCAGATTCAATATAACCGCTGGTTCAAGTTTATATTCTAAAATTGTCCACCCTAAATGTATATGAATTAAAAAAATAATTTATGTTCTAATCCAGTTGATTTATTAGTTGCAGTGTTTACAGTAGCAAACATTACTCCATTACCTTAATTAATTACATATTTATTCAGTAGAATCAATCCATTTCCTTTCTTAATACAAACATTTGCAATTTTTATTTAAACAATAATTATTTTTCTCCCCTTTATTATATTTGTTTTCTCTCTTACAGTTTATGTTTGCGCGAATTTTGTATCGAAATATTACGTTCGGCTTACAATACTTTGGTACGTCAGGTGAGACGTGTATTGGAACGTAATTCTGCATCAACTAGTAATGATGACTCCTATTTGTTATGGGCCATACGTTTCTTTATGGAATTTAATCGGCTAAGTGATATGAAATTGGAACTGGTGAGGTAAGTTGATTGCAGTTACAAAAAAAGCAAAAGAAGAATTTATTTCAATTGCAGTTTTCTAGATCTGCTTAAAAGTTACTGGCATTTTTTATTTTTCACTCTTTTTCCATTTAATTTCCCCCTCAAGGCTATTGTTCTATTGTTTAACAAAAACTTTTCTATTATTTTTAATATACCCTACACTAACTAACATAAGTAGTGGTGAGTATGTTATGTTCGTGCTGATGTTGGCAACATTTTTAAAAGACAGTCCTAAATATCCTTTCAAAACATAATTACTTTAAAGGACCAACCTTCCGATTTTTTCAAAAGTACCAATAAAAGTAAAAAACATCATGTTTCTGATGTTGACAGCCTGTAGGACCCTATATGTCCGCAATATACGTAGCAATAATGGAATTTTTGTTGATAGGCAAACGGCGCTTCTGTCGTTAATTTCGCAGTAATACATCCCTATTGGTCAATCAATGTAAAAATGATCGGTCAAGGCTTGGTCGTCTGCTAAACATTACCTTAGACTGAATCTCTGTACATAGGACCCACTATGGTAATGAACAGGAGGACGATTTAGCTGTTTTAGAACGCTGAGAGTAGATGCTGTAATCTGGGTACTTGTAGGATGACTAAGTCAATGTGGCCCTCTTTTTGTTGGAAACACACTATACAGTTTATGGCCCACAATAGATAACACAGATCTAAGTTGCTGGCTGTTATAACTGGGTATTGAGTGATAGTTAAGCACGCGGTTCGACTTAGACGCCACTTCAACGACTACAGTTGCAGTAACAGGGAAAGGGAAAATATTGTCTTCTATCTTGTCTTGAAATGCCCGGCGCTAGCTGTCGATTGAAATAGATGAAATGTTTAGCCTATGGCTCTAGACTCAGTGACCTATTGAAATACCTCACGGTTACAGGCAGTATCTAAAACTACACTGACATGTAATGCGGTATGTCTGACGGGGGGTGAATTTGTCAAACCGGATTCCTCTCGATTATATTTTACTGTTTTACTCGTAGCGAATTATCACAATAACCAACAACCAACATTTCCGATTAGTCTTTTTTTGTAGCCCAGAGTTCTATCAGCATTATAGTCTTTATTTCTTTAAGAAGCCAAATCAGATAAATTAATTTCAAGCAATTATTATCGTAAGATAAAGTCAAAAATGTTAATACCCGAACAAGTCCCTGAATAGAAACAACGTCATTTGCATCAGTGCCTATCACGGCCCAGCTTTACAACTCAAATGCTCCTCAGTCTTTTCCGATCGATTTCGCAAGAATATTCACAACTCTGTAGTTGGTTATAATATGCCATTTGCGTTCCCATTTTCTCAAGATGTCAATGAAAATCCTGACTGAATAAAGTCCTTTCGTGCCATCAAGACCCACAGGGTTCTTCAAGGCGAATTTACCTTAACCTGCCGGTATGCGAAATGGCTGCACATTCGATTCGATTGGGCCAATTTATACTTACCATCGTACCGTAAAGACCTTGACAACAATTTATTTAACTTTATTTTAGAAGGTATGTCGTCCGGGGTAGTATCCGAATTTATCCATTTCAAGTATCTTATTAGTATCTCTCTCTATAGTTAGAAGTCACGTCCAGTGTAAAATCTACGATGGTGTACGACATGACTAACTGTCTTCAAAAGTCACTTAAGATCGATTGCAGTTTATCAGCACCATATTATATGGTGTCATTTTCGTGTCCAGTTCATGAAAATCGAATGTGTATGAAAGCAAATCAAAATTTCTGATTGTTAATTTAGATATCCAGAAGCTTAATAGCTGTGACAAGATAGCTAACGCAGGCCACCTTAATGCTTAAGAGAAAGAGCGAAATTTGAGTTAAAAATATTTGCAGTAATTTAAGTTGAGCCCCGGATAAACTTGTTATAGGTGGGCCATTTAAAAACTTCAATTTAAAAATTCAATTAAACAATTCACAAATTTATTTTTTTGTTGTGAAGTATAATTGTTCCGGTTTGTTGGCATAACACTTGTCTTTAACGGCACCCCACAAAAAATAGTCCAACGGTGTCAAAACGCAGCTTCTTGGCGGTCAACTGGCATCACCATTTCGGCATTTCGATTGTCGCAAGTTGCACCATCCTGTTGAAACCAAACTTCGTTCACATCAATACCATGAAGAGCGGGCACAAATAAATCGGTTATCATGGTGCGATGGGTATCTTCATTGACCGTAATGGTTACGAAATATGGAATATGGCTCAGAAGCCGCATCAACAGACGATGTTTGGGTTTTCTGAGCCCCAAATACGGCAAATTTGCTTCATCCGAAAAGATGATTTTAAACGATGATAAATTTCCAATAAATCCCAACGTTGCTCAAGCGTAAATCGATTTATTTCATTAAGTGGAGATAATATACTAAATTTTGTGACAGATTAGAATGACTATAAGTATTGCCAGATCCGAAATAACTGCTGTTTCAAATTTAAACCGATAGTTGGCACACCAGATATTTTTTAAAAATATATGACAGTTAAAATTATAATATAGTACAGCTTGACCGACTACAATGCTCATTTCTGTTCTTTTACAATGGAATACGTTTATAAAGAATATGGCTATGCGTACACGGTTTGCAATGAATTTTCGATGAATTTTCGTTCAAACTACAACGTTTATTACGAACTGAACTGTCTGCTCCCTGCAAGTGCATTATAACCGTATTCGACTGTATTTATTTTCTATAAAATTGTTTTCTGTTTAAAAATGAAAATCCGGTCAAAGTCCATCATATGAGGGAAGGAGAATAAGAGGAAAGGCTCTAGAATAGTTATAACAAAACAAACACCTTTTTGGAAAATTGCATAGAGACTTACTTTGTTTTTCTTTTATTCCCATTTTCAGTTTTTCTCTAAGGAATTGAAAAGTTGGTTTTGCCTTTTTCTTTTCTCGTTCTTCGTTTCCTACTCATGTTTTCTTTCGTTACTTAAATTTCTAACAACAACATTTTAAAGCTTTTTTTGTCTGATTTTTTGTCCGTTTCTCTTCTTCTTTTTCATTTTTTTTTCTTGAACAAATTAAATTTAACATAGTTTTGTAAAAACTTTTCTTTATAACAACAACTATTATTATTATTTTCATTTGGATTGTTGTTGTTTTTGTTGTTGGTATTGTTTTCTTATTGTATTCCTTATGCATTTCCCTGAAATTGTTGTTTATATTGTTTTTGTTGTTGTTTTATTCTTTCTTTGCTGTATTGTCTTAAGGAAAGGAAAACTTGCAAATATTTCTCCAAATAAATTTTCATTTTTTTCACTTTTATTTTTCTTTTGTTTTTCATTCAATTTTTTCTTTCAGAAGTTTGCACAGTTGCTGAGATTGATTGTAAGTGTTGGAAGGTTTTTTATATGCATTTCTGTGCAATTAATTGATTTAAAATTAAATTAAAGGCTGCAAACTATTTTCGTTTGGTAAAAAATTAATTTCATATTTCATTCTATTATCCATTTAACTAATCCTTTCGTGATGTGCAGCACAGTTTTGTCTATTTGGACTACGAATTTCGAAAACAAATCTTTAAAGGGTGTGTTTTGTAAGAATTTTCCAGCCATATCTAAATCTTATCTGATTACTAATGCTTTGGACTTAGATATAAAATTCCACTCAACTTTCTTAAAACTAGCATTCAAAACTAAAAAAAAAGAAAAAACGAGTCACACAACAGATGTAGCGGTCTTACGATCGTCTTATAAACTTAAATATAATGATTGTGAAGAAAGATCAACAGTTGGTAGCATGATAGGTTCTAAAAAAGATTTAAAATATTTTTGTACATAAACGAGTACAATTATGCGTTTTTCCCTACAAGATTTAAGGCTTAAACTGACTTAAATCAGAGTAATGCTCCTGGAGCAGACCAAATTCATATCACACACTGTAATGAATTTATTGATAAAAAATTACATTTCGCTTGTTTGCTGATTTGATTTCGCCTCATACAAGAATCACAATACGTCTGTACCTTTTAATCCAAGTCTGAGAGTATACCAAAACAACAAAGTCTAGCAGTATCGAGGGTAGCATTGGCATACAGTACAGTGTTCCAGGATGCCGTGATTATCCATCCCAATAGATCTCTTAATAGCTGACGGATGTAAGGTTTGAGCCGCGGTGAAACATGGCACTGAGTAGGTGATGAGGAAACTGTAAGTGAGATGGACCAACTCCTTAAAGTACAGTCGGAGTGTCTCCGATTTATATATCTATGTAGTATTAGATCCAACCTGTAGTCGTGAGATATCTCAGTAGGACATTGCGTCTAGACCCAGATAGCTTACCACGGCTGAACACTATGCAACTGCCAGCTACGGCCGAGCATTCACAGAAAAGATGGAATATTGTTTCCCTCTTTCTCCCTGTTACTGCGACTGCGAAAATAGTCGTTGAAGGGAACTCTAAGATCACCTAGCACTCAATGCCCGGTTATTACAGACAGAAGTATTGATATGTCTTGTCTATATATATAAAAGAAAATTATAAAATGCATTGTAAGTAAAGTAAAAAGAATAAAATAAAATTTTTATTTTTAATAGAAAACTAAAATTTTGTGCTTTTATTAAGGGCACTCATTTTTTTTGCACACAACTGTACTTCGTTCGAACAATACATTTTGAGAAAATATATGAAGACAACCATTTTCAAGTCAAAAGTTGCTGAACTATTCATAGAATCAAATGGCGCACCCGTCGTATTTTCCGAACACTACCTTCACCGAGTCACTTTCTTTGAAGAAATATAAAGTCGGCTTCAAAGTTGGATCGACTCAAAAAAGATAGTTTTTCTGAGGAGGGATTCGAAGATTGGCTCAAAAGTAGGAAAAATATGTAGGCAATGATTTTATAAATTTTGATTTTGATAAATCTGTTAATTTATTATATGATATTAAGTAAATTATACCTTTTTTTGTTGTAAATAAAGTACGAAAACCTTTAAATAAAAAAACCCACCCGGGTGTTTTTTTTAAATATAATACCCAATAAAACCCGTGTGGTCTTAACTTGGTTACCCAGTAGACAACCCTGGCGACAACCGAAGTTAACAATACGTATCAATATTTAAATTATTTAGTTTATTTTTGTAAAATGAATTGGCACAATTTTGATAGATTGCGGCAATAAAGCAGAATAGAATTTGTATCATATTGGTGATTTTGCGACGATCGTGTGATCCCAAAAATATTTTCTCATGGTTTTTTTTATTTTTTGGCAAATGATAGCCAAAGCCTTTGTGTATTTTGTACAAATTTCTCTCAAAAATTTACATCCCGCATTTTAATAGAGTGAATCCATCACACCGTTAATTTTAAACCGGCATAACTTCTATTGCGTTTCGCCACATAGAGTATTTTCAGCATTACTTTCATATGCAATAGTCTTAAAATTAAAAAAAAAAAAATTCCTCATTTAAGAACAATTTGTGATGTTTCAGTTTTCTTCTTCTTACTAAACCACTGTGAGCTGTTCATTTTAAATTAAATTTCGATAAAATTTGTCAAAAAATGTTTTGGTTTTCACAAAATAATGTTTACAAAGTCTATATACGAGTATATGGTATAGTATATCTCCATTAAGTCTATATTTTCGAACTTTGCAAACATCAATCTTGACTAATGCATTTGCATTTTGTCCTTTAGTGTGTCCATCTATTCCTCCATTCAACAGAAAAAAGAAATCTAAAGGACACCATTAACTTCCAAGGCAAGAGTCCATAAAGTAAAGAGAAAATCTCAATAAATTTTTAGTTCTGGTTACTTTAAAATTAGTTTCTTGTATAGAATGCCGAAAAATAAACCATTTCCAAAACAAAATGTTGTTGCTATTTCGTGCATCACCATCATCATCATCAACAACAATATTGTCAACATTCTCTTTTTTCACTGGACTTGCCTAATAATCAGCTTTTGAGGTAGTGAAGTAGAGAAAAAAGCAGAGCTCTGCAGCAGTTCGTTTTATTATTCAAAAGTTTTCATCAATTTATTCATTTTCCCTTTCCTTACTTAATTCGTATTATCTGTTGGCCAGCTGTTGTCTGTTGCTGTTGCTACTCCGCTATAATGGTGGTTTGGTATTTCTTGTAGACTTTTAAGTCAAACCAGTGTTACAGCAATTTGTCTAAATGTTATTTTTTTTTTTTTTTGCCTTATATTCTGTTGCATATTCTTTGTTTCTTCGAGTGACTTGCAAATTTTATTTTGTCCCTTAACTGCATTTTGGTTTGTTCAGTGCCTCTAAGAAAAACCAAAGCGAAAAAAGTCACTGACTTTCGAAAAATGCACTTTTCGTTCATTGGTTTACTTTTGTTGTTGTTGTTGTTGTTGTTTTGTTTTTTTTAAATTTTTGTTTAAAAAAAGTAAAAATTTCAAAAGTTATTGTTGTTGAAAGTATTATGAACTAAAAAGAGCACCACTAGTTTTGTTGATATTAAACATCTTTTCCCTAAAAAGAAGCAATTCCGCTGTTTTTCTTATATTTTCAACATAAAATTCAAGATTTTTTTTGGCATAATAATAAAAGTTTTACTTTTTGAAAAATAAAAGTTTAAGGAAAATCAGTTAGATTTAAGCTAATGGCTGATAATTCATCAAAGACAGGGTTGGCAACCCACTGGGTAACCCAATAAAACCTTGGTGGGCTTATTATATTTATTTACAACGAAAATAGGTGTAATTACGTATTGGGACTACAAATTTGTTTGTTCCATTTTTAGCTTAAAAAAGATAACGAAACAACAAATTTATCAAATCACTGCTTACATCTTTTTCCCACCTTTGAGCCAATTTCCAAATCCCGTCTTACAAAAACTTCTCGTCCTTTAAGACGCTCCAACTTCGAAGCCAATTTTGTATTTCTTGAAAGGAAATGATTCGGTGACATGTTAAAAGATAAGCTCATACCACTTTATACGGCCTAGATAGTTTCTGAGAATGTAGATCGTAAATCGAAATGACTTTAAATGACATGATTATGTGTTGCGTTTGCTTCCCTTACACTTGAAAAAAACGAAGAATCCACGAAGAATTCCATCGTAGAACGATGTAATTTGCGTTTAAAGCGAATGTGTCCCATAATACAAACAGGCCGTTATAGCGCAATACCATGTAAAGAAAGAACGTATAAAGAGGTGTGAGGTTAATTGTATTGTATTGTATATTGAATATTTTGTAATACGGCGAATTCGGCAGTAAATCGTTTCTAATAATTGTTTTGAAACTTTTGCGACATAAAGTCGGGTGTTATTATGCAAAAGATTGAATTAATCATGTCTGTCATTATATTCCGGCCGTATGGTTCAAACAAAGTAATTGCAGTCTGCTTCGATCACCTAGCTTTAACAGCTCATAGTACACAATGACTCCTTGATCCCACCAAGAGTGCAAAATTGTGTTACAAATACTAAAACAACGTGACTGTGTACTAACTAAATTTTGAAGCATTTATAAAACCCAATATAACCCAAAAACAAGACATCAAAAAAACCCAATAAAACCCGGTGGGTTCGGTTTTCTTTTGAACGGGTTTTTGCCAACCCTGACCAAAGAAGTAAGTTAATTTGGCCCGATGGGTTCCTGGTATCACATGCTGACCTAAAAATATGCTATTGATATTTATGACAACCAGGTTTGATATTACTTACAGGACTGGTGGCAAGATCATCCTTAATATCGGAAAAATTTGCAAAATGACATAGAAAATGCTCCAGTGTAGACCAGTACATGTCCCAGTAATAATGGCTACTAAAATATCTAGCTAATAACGCGGCATCCCCAAGGCAGATTGGCCTCAAGGTACCGCAAGTTTCTGTTCTTTCTCCCACTCTTTTTCTAATATTTCTTAAAGGTGTTCTTCTTCCCACTACCAATTCTATCTACTCTTTCACAGTTGACAGCAACAGACGTGGTGGTGTGGTATCATCTATGTCTATGGATAATGTAGACATTGGGGAATTAGATGCTTTTGATATTATCTGTTGAAAGAAGATGGAGGGAAGGAGGATAGAGAGAGTAGTGTTAATAGACGTTCGATTTAAATTTACTGATGTTGTAAGTGACAGGGAAGACTTTCGGTAGAATATTGTTCCATAAACAAACTGCGCGACCAAGGAAGGAATTCTTCCTATAATGCGTTGTGCAATTCATTCGACAATAAACTACAAAGGTATGCGATATACGAGAAATACGAGTACTATGTAAGAATATATGATTTTTAGGGATTAATTCCTTAATTTTATCAGAACATATCACTTTGATCAAAAAGTTTTCGGAATAACCCCCGGGTGGCGGTTCGTTCCGATTAGAGTTATTTATTTATTTATTTATTTTTTTATTTTTTTTTGGTACATCTGTTGTTGATATTCTCGTTAAATCTTAGCGTCAAAGCTTGACAGTACATCTTGAAAGTACATCTATCTCTATGTGTGTTGGTGATTTTTTACAATTTTAGAAATGAATTTAAATTTGCAACAACGAACTTGTGTTAAATTTTGCATAAAAAACGGACTAAATAGGTTGCGAACGTTGGAAACGTTGGAAATCGTTGCCGAATCACTAAAGAAAACGGCCGTTTACCAGTGGCACGGGCGGTTCAAAAGTGGTCATAAGTCAGTGAAAGATTATGAACGCAGTAGCAGACCATCGACATCGAAAACCGACGAAAACATCGATAAAGTAAAAGAAATGTTGGTCAATAAGCGCAAATTAACCATCAGAGAGATAGTAGAGGTCTTGAACATTCCCAATGGATCCGTCCAAGGCATTTTAGTTAATGATTTGGGTTTCCGTCGGGTATCAGCATAGTTGGTGCCAAAAGACCCCAATTTCATGCAAAAAAAACCCGCGATGAGGTGGCGAAAGACATGATTTGAGAGGTTGAAACCGGTTCCACATTCACCATAACGATCATTACTGGAGACGAGACGTGGTTTTATAAGAACGATACGCAATCCATACATCAGGCTGGTAAATGGCGTTTAAATTTGTTAAGACCAAAAAACTACGTTATTACAGTCAAGAAAGCTCACGGTTTTCATGGATTACAACGGTTAGTGCATCATGAATTTTTGCCAGAAGGCCAGATAGTCGAGTTAAAGAATCAATGCGTTTCAGCAGCCGAGAGAAAATAATGTGAAAATCACAGGAAGCACTGATGGTCATACCGAAAACCGAATATAGAAAATGCTTAATGCGGTGGCAAAAGTGTGTTGCAGTCAATTGGGATTACTTTGGAGACGAAATACAAAATAAACTTTGAAGCACCGACCCATACGTGAGAGTTGTATTTCATTTTGGGTCGGATATTGGTCTTGTAAATACTAAGGAGATCTGGAGTGAAGTATTTCTCGCTTGAATGCTTATTTTGGCACTTGAAATATGTGATCATTCCAACGAACGTCACAGTGTATTCTCATGTCCAGAATATCAAGAGCATCTGATTCCCCAATATCCACATTACTGATAGACACAGATGATAACAGATCACCACGTCTGTGTGTTAAACAACAACATTGGGCATAGAAATCGACACTGTACGTACCACCCCACTTCTAGATTTTATTCAGGTCACTTAATTAACCACACTTGTAAGTATGTCGTTCGTATTTATCCTTTTTGGTTCAATCTCCAGGAGGCTCGGCCTAAGATCAAAAGAATATGAATGACAAATGTTGCTATCGACTGCGAAAGAGCTGACAGGATTGAAAGTGTGAAGAAGAAAATCGTTAAGAAATATTAAAATAAGAGTAGGAGAAAAAGCAGGGCCTTGTGATACCCCTGAGTTTATCCTGAACTCGTTGGTTGAGACCCACCTATGACCACTCCTATAGAGCAATCTCTAAAAAAAGCTGGATATAAATCGAGAGAAGCATTAGCATTAAGTTTTGAAATGAGAGCCTCGGGCCAAACCTAGAGCCACAACTTTTCTCTCACTAAAATTATGAATGGACCTGCTCCACTTCTCTGAGAGCAATGCCAGCAGGTCGTTAGTAGAACAGCCCTTTCGGAAACCGTACTGACGATCGTTAAGCTTCAAATATCTTTAACTCCAAAATATTAATCACACTCACCATAGCTTTAGAGAGTAAGGAACAAACTGCTATTTGACGTTAGTTATTAAGGTTACTAGCCTCGACCTTTTTAGGGATTGGCGTTATATTAACAACCTTCCAGCAAGATGGAAAAATACCTGCGCGATATGACGCACTGAAAAGGTGAGCTAAAGAACGGGCAAAAGTTGAAGAGCACTGCTAATAGTCATCTACTTACCCATTGTTTGGTCAGTTTACGTTGCCGCTCGTCAAAAGATTCAAGTAGCATCCTGAGACTCTATTTTGAGCGTTGCTCATATTCAGTCCGTCTAATTTAGGTACCTGGGGATGTTATCCAGACACGTCATCTCTGCGTTGTCCTGTCTTATCCGTATCACCACAGCTGTTGCAATAACTGTTATGTTGTTTTCCCATCTGGCGCGCATGGTCGCCAATCAGTCAGTGCCACGTTCCTCCTGCTGTGGTTTATGAGCGATCTGGTGCGTTTATAGATTCTATAGGAATTCAATTGCCGCCCACTTGAATAGTGCTCTTTCAAGGTAATAGTGAAGACTGCCCCTTCTAATAGTCCCCGCAGAGGTCACCACTTAGGAGGCACATATGATACCCAGATACTTCACACTAACTGACATCTTCAGTTATACTCCGTTCAAGCATTGTTAACAGAAATAAGTATCTGCGTTTGAAAAATACTATTCGCTTTCCGCGAATGCACACTCAGGGTCACCTGACTAAAAAGGCCGAGTGATGTCAGAAAAAGTTGCGGTATTGTGTCAAGATATCCAAGTCTTTGTTGTTAGAAAGTTATTTTACAAAAACAGACTTCTTAAGACATCTGGCGCTCTGACAAGAATTCAAATTTTTTTGTCATGGCCAGTATATAGTCCCATATTAACAACTAAAAATTTGTTGGCAAAAATTTATACTATGACAGTAGTATATGATGCTAAATATGGTTGTAGACAGTTACAACTATCCAGTGCCTTCAGGCAGTGACCACGAAGGTCATATGCGAGATTAAGGGATTCTCGCTGTCACCTAGAAAGACTTAATATCCCGCCTAATACTACCCATTTGAATAAAATCGGTAAATACAATATGTAGCTCTAGGAAAATGAAAGACCAAATCAAAAGATTTCACTTCATTTCTGTGGTATTTTTAAAGTTCATTTACTGTAAAACTGTTCGTTAAGGGAAAAACTTTTGAAAGTTTCTCTTCAACTTTAATGGAAAATAAAAATGCAATTTACTCATCTTATTTTCATAACAGGCCTACGTTTACATTTCTGTTTCTTCGCATTCTTTTTTTTTTAAATATCTTTCCTTTTCAACAAAAATGTCTCTATAACCAATTAAACAAACCCTTTTTTTCATAATCATTAGGATACTTTTAAACTCTATGCTATGCTAATACGGTCACTCACCTACACTTGTATCCTATTCATAAACAACTTGGTTTTTATATCTATTTAATTCTATTGAAAATTAAATCCAATTAAAATACCCTTTTCAAATACTGTCAGTATACATCACATAGGAAATATTTTCTCATGCTTTTAGTGTTGAGTAAAATCTACACTCACTCATACAGGCCGAGACGAGGCGAGGCGAAATATAGATGTTCTGAAGTTGTGAGACACATATGAATTTGAAGTCTTTTCAAAAGACAGTCTCTCTACTTGATTTTATTAAAGTTTTTTCTATTTATTTTTTGCTTTTCCAATATTTAAGTATATGAAGTATCCTTAGAATCCTGTTTAAAGCTTTTTATAATGGCTAACAAATTAAAAACCTACTCCGAAGGATTTCAAAAGTGAACGAATAAGAATATTATATAGATATGAGTGGTGTTGGTGTGTACGTGTATGTGACTATTTGAATGTGTTTGCGAGTGTTTATTTCCACTTGAAAAAACTTAATTTCGTTAATGAGTTTTGCTTCCTTAAAACCTGACTTTTTCTTTTGCTTGAGATTCCTTTCTTTTCATTTTTCTTGCTTGTGTTTTAACAGTTTCGTGTTTAATTTTCAGTCAATGAAATCTTCCCTCGACTCTTTTGGTTTTCACCTTTCCTGAGTAATGCTTTCCAGAAGGAAAACTAGTTAAAGGAATTGCTAAGGTGCTTTAGTGTATAAGTAGTTTTCTTTCTTTTAGCCCTTTTGTCTTTTCCTCATATATTTTTGTTGTTTTAAGTAGTCGAGCAGCCAGTTAGTCATGCAGTCATTTATTCATTAAATTTCTTTCAATGCTGATTATGACGATGGCGCGATGATGTCGTTGAGAACGATGATTTTCAATGGTTTTAAACTGCAGTAGTTAAAACGTTTAGCAGTTTCTTTTATGCTGTTTCTTGCAAGAAATATTCTCGCACTATAGCAACTGTGGTTAAAATAGTTATTCCTAGCGTTTGATACTGGTCAGCAAGTGTACACACAGCTCACGATAAATAAATATCTTTAAGGATTTTTATATTTTTAATTATTATTTTAACTGTTATCTTAGTTAAATTCTTTACCCTTTTGCCACATTTATCCCCTTACGTTCTAATCCAAACATTTTAGATAGTAGCCTATATTTCCTTTCAGATAGAATCTGTGGGTTCTGCTCTTTAGCCGTATACGGTTTTTAAAAAAATACACATTTATTTCTGTACATAAGATACGCATATGCCATATATGCCGGATATGTTTCTGCAATACTTGGTTTTTGGCTGATGTGGACAGATAAAAAAAATTTGAATGTTAAAGTTCTCCACATATACGAAATTCGATATTTAGTTTAAATAGAAAGGCCACGCCCACTTTTTGACCAGTTACTAACTGATGATGTGTATGTCCACGTCGTGGTTTGAACCAAATTACAGTTCTCAAGTTAAACAAAAATCAATATTTACATTTTATGAGTGTAACTGTACCCACCTGTCCAATTCCGCCAATTTTTAAATGGCGATTTGTATTAAGTGCGAATTCATGTAGGCCAAATTTAGATACTTTAGCTTTAACCGTTCTCAAGATATACAAAAATCAATATTTACCGTGCCCACCTGTCCAATTCAAACAATTTTTTTAAAGATGCTTTGTTCTAACTACAAAGACAAATAGACTAAATTCAGAAACTTTAGCTTTAAACGTTTCTAATATTTACAAAAATCAATATTTAGTTTATATGGGAGGTACCATACCCACTTGTCGAATTACGCGCACCTTTTGACTGATGATTTGTGTTAACTATGAAGTCATTCAGACCAAATTCAGAAACTTTATTTTTGACCGTTTTCAAGATATACAAAACACAGTATCTATTTTGTATGGGAGGTGCCATGCCCACTTATCGTATTCCGTCTACTTTTCGACTGATAAATTGCATTGACTATGAAGCTATTTGAACAATATTTAGAGACTTTTAATGCTACCATTTTGAAGATATAGACAAATAAATGTTTTTTTTTTTGTATGGGCGTGGCACCCCCAAGTTTGAATAATATTATAAAAATATCAAGAAAACCGGCTTAGCCGTTTAGCTGTCTATAAAGCACAAACAAATAAACAAACATGCACAGACACATAAACACACATTCATGTTTATATATAAGATGTTTATATAAGTCTATAATACAGTACTTAAAAAGAGAGGAAGCCATAAACGTCAAAAAACATTATTATTTACTTCGAAATGCAGCCATACGTAACGTTATCAACTAAAGTTGCTAAAATATCAGAGGCATCTTAATGACCGTTGTTCTTCATTGCATTATGACACAATTAATTTTTATCCAACTGGCACTGCTAATACTTCTCTAAACGACGTAGGCAACTGATTTAAAAGGCAGATTATTTAAGATCAGTGCATTGTCAGATGTCTTGCATTGTTTATACGGCAAGGTTTCCACATAAATCTATTTCTCATTCCTAATTAATACCCTAATTACGAATCAATTACCTTATTCCCCATAAACAGTTTTGGAACGAAAAACCTAATCAATTGTAAGTTATGCAGTTTCATTTATCAATTGCAAGTTATTCAGTTTTAATTATCAATTGCAAGTTATTCAGTTTAAATTGTCAATTTTAAGTTATTCGGTTTCAATTATCAGCTTAAATTAATAAAATTAAACATCAATTTGATCCCAAATTTTTCACGTGCTTTTGTCCATGTTATTTAGATTGTTGCTCATTTAATTTCCTAAACTTCTATTTTTAAACACAATTTGCCTGCGAATAACAAAATAACAAAAATATGTTAAAAAAGGCAAAAAAAAGAATTACAAATATGCAGTGTGAACTCTGGAATTCGTATAAGTAATTCAAATTGTAGACACAGTAATACGAGGTCTCATGTAGACATATTCACTGGACACTGGACTGGACATAAGAACTTTATTATGCCAAGCTACCTAATAGTGTTGGTTTAATTTGCCTCTATTCAGTAATTTCAGGATGCAGCTCTCCACCAGCTCGGCACATCGATTGTAGCTATTAAAAATACATATTTTTTTATTTTACTTTTCAAACTTGTCTACTAGCTAAGATATCCTTGGTTTAATCTCTGGCCAGACCATCTAATAATTTTTAACAACGGTATCAATTCCTAGCATTGTTAGCGACTGTTTATGAACTGTATGTACTTGCCTTTTAATGAATCTTTAAATTGAAAAAATTACGCAAAAAAATAATAAAAAAAATATATATTTTATTCAATGGATCAATATACTGCATACTGCGGCTGTACTCGGAATGTGCTTCAAACATGCAATTTTGGGCCACTTTTTTTGTAGTGCTGGCATTGCATTCCAAGCGCCAATTGTTGCTAATTTAAAATCATAAACCAGTGACTTAGCATGGGCTCATTAATTTAACCGAGATGTGTCAAGTCGCATTACCTTGAAGGTCAAGGAGCCGTGTGTCATGTCAATGTCATCCACATTTTTAGCTAAAACTCATTGATCATGTCGCTGTAACGATCTCCACTCACAGTAACTCGAACTCTGACATCATATTTGAAGAAATAAGGTCCAATTATGCCACTACAAAGTGTAAACCAGACAAAATGATGCATTGTTCTGGTTGTAATTGAGTTGGAGTAAACTGATCATAAATGTAAAAAAGTATGCCCAGTGCAACAGTTCGTTTAACGGTTCACTATATCGTAAGTTCTATCGGGCTTCAAAATAAACCCTCTGTATGGACAACCTGATACAATATCAAATAATTATTTGCTTGAATTTATTCTATCTTTTCCGATTATTGTGTGCATTTCTTCCGTTTGGATAATACACCTGATGAACAAGTTCACCTGTAGAGATCGCGCGATGTAGGAATTAAAGTGCTCGATATAGACAAGAAAAATTTTCATTTTGGATTTTAAACCATTAAGGGGCTTCAAACTTGCTCTGAATTATATACAATGACACCGTGTTGCGGTACCATCGTTTCTATTCGAGTTTTTTTGTTGGTGTTAAGTTAGGACATCTGTTGTGCATATTCCAGCAAAATCTTAGCTCGTAAAAGGCGCAATCTCGAACAACAAATTTCACAAACTTTTTACGGCATATGCGTTCGTATTTTCCCAATAATTCTTCGAATGTTAATTTTCAGTTGTTCAATTGTCTCTGGTTTATTGACGTGGAAATTAAATCAATGCGGTTAAATCACACGATCTTGGTAAATCAATTGTAGAGCGCGCTGTGTAGGCTCTACAATGTGGTTCAGTCATGTTAGAACCACATGTCAGCAAGATTAATGCCAGCTATTTGAGGTACGAACAAATTTCCAATCATACCCCATAGCGTTTACCATTAACAGTAACATTCTGACTATCATCGTTTTTGAAGACATATGGACCAATGACTCCGCCAGCCCATAAGCGCACCAAACAGTAATTTTCTATGAATGTAATGGAGCTTTGACTCACTCAATTTAGATATGACAATTCTGCTTATTGACGTACTCATTCAATCAAAAATGGACTTCCTCGGAGAACAAAATTTTCAATGGAAATCCATATTCATAATGAAATTTTGAACCAAACTAAACAAAAAAAAAAAAAAATTTCAGCTGTTAAATCGGTTATCAAATAAAGCAGTGTTGCTAACTTAACGTTAGGTACCTCGAAAAAAGCACTTATATATATTTTAGAAAGGATTAGATCTTTTGTTGATTAATTGTGTGTTTGTTCCAATCAAACCACTGTATCTTTCGTTTTATGATTAAACAACGATTCGTCCGTCTTCCTATCACTTCTCATTGTACGTGATTTTAATTATTACACGATGTAACAACTCGTATATCTTTAATTCTTTTAAATGTTATTTAAAATTTTCTTTTTATATATTTAATTTCTAATAAAAGTATACTTAAATCAAAAGAATTATTTTCTTAAGATTTTTAAAATTTTTCTCTCTTTTTAACTTTCTTTTTATTTTCATTCTTTTCATAGCGAATCATTGAGCGTTCATTGCTTTCATTGGGTCTTAACACGTATGCAACATGATATGGACATGATTGTTAGCGACAAGAAACAAGCTCGTCTTTGGGCCAAACGTTTACATGTTGCTTTACAGGTAAGAAATAATAAAACATAAAGAAAAAACTCTGTCTCTTTTGAAAATACTTTTTATTCACAATGCATTGCATCACGTTCATCGGAGTGTTGTTGAATAGTATAAGGAGTAGGAAATGTAAATTCAGTACGAGTCTAAGTTTCTTGCTTACTTTTGTTTTTGGTAGTTCTTAAAAAGAAAATTATTTCAACGTCTGCTAATTTTAAATAACTTTTTCGAAAAAGGTAAGAGGAAAGGGATGACAGACAATATATTTTTCTTATATTGCTGCAGTGTTTTGTTTTTATAAGAATTAAGTATTTAAGTATCAGATTTAATGATTTTGGAAACTTTTCTAAATACTAGCTTGTTAAACTTTAGTGAGTATAGAGTGTGGAAACTTCAATTATTATTTTTTTGCATTCCTGAACTAATACTAACATTCATATTTGGGTTGTATAGTTATAAAAAAGAAACAGGTCAACAACTGTTCCGAGTTATTTACTACCAAACCAAAATTGAATGAGATACGTATTTCGTTCTAGCCACCGTCTTATTTATTTTCATTTGAAAAATTTTTCAATACCACTCTATTGGAGCAGAGCCTAGCTGCCGTCTTCGCAACAGTTTCCTCATAACACATGGGCTTAAAAGTCCCGGGCCTAACAAAAAAAAAAAAAAAAAACACTTTTCTTGTCTAAAATTAGCTTTATTCATCAACGTAATCTCTTTCGATACCATTTTTGTAAAACGATTTACCTTTTGCCTCCGTTTCAGCGAAAACCTCCCTCATTCGTGCCAAATTTCTTACCGGCGAGTATTTTTTTTGAGGTCTGCGAGCCAAATCTGGCGAATGCGGTAGATGTGGGAGCAATTCGAAGTCTAACTCATGTAGTTTTGCCACTGTTTCAGAATCATCAACACGTTCTTATTTGTGGTCAACATTGCTCACTTTAAACAGAGCTTTCTCACAGTCAAAAGCTCATGCAATATAAAGCCAACACGTTCTTTTGGTATCTTTACGATGTCAGCTAACTCACGCAACTTCACTTCTCGATCAAGCAAAACGATTTTGTTAATTTTTTGATGTTTTCAGGTGTTACCGCCTCATTTGGACGTCCACTGAGTTTTGCGTCATCTGTATCTCTACGGTGACGTTTGAAGTCAGCAAACCAACGTTTTATTTTTGTTTCTGATAAAGCGGAGTCCCCATAATACTCTTCAAGCCATTGCTTCTCTTGAACAGTATTTTTTTCCCATCAAGAAGCAGTATAGAATTAAAACACGAAATTGTTATTGATCCATTGTTCTGAAAATAACAACAGTAGTTTCATTCTTTGCGCAATAACTCAATAACTATAACTAGCTGTTCGCAGAATTCTAGCTTGCTTTCCCAAAGGCCAGTCTCCAGTGCTAAATGCCATAAACCTGATAAATATATTTTCTCATGAAAGTTCTATCAGAGTGCCATGCTTTCCGCGAAATTGAGCCAGTAGACGTTCACTTCCATTTACATGCCTTTCTCATAAACGCATTGGGGTAAAATAGACTCTTCTCAAGCCAGCAGGTCATGCACCTCGTTTCCCTCAATATAGCAGTATTTAAGAACCCAAAATACAATAACCATACCGTTTATGCGCCACAGAATTTCTCTGTATATCTTGACCAGCCTTGAGGTATTCAGGGCTCGTATCGCCGTTTAGTTGTCAATAAAAATCTCGATGTTGTTGCAGATACTCAGCCTTATTACCTCCTCCGCGGCTATTTTCTTCGCATAAAGGGCATTTGCTTGTTCTGAAAGCAAGTAACTGCCCCAACCATTCCATTAATTTTTAAACCGTCAGTATAAAATGGATTTTCACATTACTTAGGGTATTCGGGAATTGCAAACCTTATTGAAATCCAATCTAACAAGCCTGTAGTCTGAGGCCGTTGGCAAGCTCATGCAGATTGCTACAGTGACTATAAGACCCGGTGCTACATACCAGTATAACTTATCCAGATTTCTATACTGATTGCATACTATCATGTGGTTGATGTTTAGTGCCTTCTCTATCAGATTGCGTGCAAGTTTTTCTCCACTCCACCGGCTGTAGAATTTCATTTACTTTTTAAGTGCACCTTTGATGCGAAATCGCTATAAAGGAATTGATAAAACCACTCCTGTCTTCGTCGTTTACTCGCACTGTTTCCACCGTATACCTAGAAAATGTTGATTCAATGACTTACCCAGCAACCATTATATTACTGAGAGTTCCAAAAATATGGTTTTAACCAATGAATCGATGCTCTGTCTATTACACACTTTTTGAGCTGACTATACTTTTTAAATTTCTTCATGAGCATTTCAATGTGTGTTTAGTTTTCATTTCCCCTGAAACCATGCATTAAACAATTTTTAATATTTTTTATTCTCCTTGTCATGATCTGTGAATCATAAGATATTTATCAAATATTCTCTGAAAAAAGGGAAAAAATGAAGACAAAAAACACGCTTTTAACTAAAGTCAAAGTCACGTGTTGCATGTTACAAAATATTGAATTCACGATTCCAACAGGATAAGGAGTCAGACAACAAGGGGAAAGAAAAGAAAAATATGCTGTTTTTACACTTCATTGCATTTACGCGCTTTGCTACAAAAAACGGTGAAGCATGAAAAGAATAAAAAAAGAAAAGCTGCAAGAACTTTCTTAACACATCCCTTGCAACGGTAACCTTAAAGAAATATATATTTGTGTCTCGTAAAAATTAATCATGTTAAAACATGCAAATGCATGCAACAATAGAATTAAAGAAAAAATAAAATCGTTTATGTTTTGATTTCTTTAAATAGCTCTGAAATAGCTCTGAAGGCAGGTCAAAAAATTTATTACTTTTTGAATATCCTGCTTCTTAACGAAAAGAGCAATATTGCTGCTGCTAAAAGGCTTCATCAGTTAAATTCTCTTGTCAAAATTTGGTAGCCATTGACAGACTAGTGCATGGTTATGCTTATAAAGTATTTTTTTGTGTGGCAAAAAGGCATCGCTGAAATCAAGGATATGCTTCATAAATACTATGGGAACTCTGCACCATCAATTTCAATGGTAAAAAAGTGGTTAACTGAATTTCTTTGTGGCTGTATAAGCACGAAAGGGCCCAAACGTTCTGGACGGCCAGTTTAGGTCTCCACACCTTGAACAATTGAAAAATCACGATATGATGTTGGCCCATTGGGGATTGAGACTGCGAGAAATTGTGGAAGCTATAGCCATCTTTATTGGGTGGCGTGGTGCAGTGGTTAGATTGCATGCATAGAAAACAAGCGTCCCAGGTTCGAATCTACAGTAGAGGACATGAAGGCGAGCTATATTAGACTAATAGTGAAACTGAAAGAAGGCAATGGATGCTTTGGGGAAAGTCAATATGATACCCAGAGGAGTGGTGGACAAAAAAATTTGCCATCTGACATGACTCAATGGTTCCAATTTTGAGAGAGCTTCTATCAAGATTTGTGTGATATTTAGTCACAATAGACTACAGACGCAATCGTATAACAACCTCGTAGGAGTGTTTGGCGTTGTTCAACCGTGATATTGGATAGTTTTTGGGCCATTCCTAACCATGGTCGAAATTTACATTCACCACAAAACACCAAGGACCAAACAGTAGTCAAAATAGTTGGTTTTCTTGATATGAATTGGAACCAAAGAAGCCCAAGGTGAGTTTATCAGCCAAGAAAATAATGGCGACCGTCTCATGAGATGCACGCTGTAAAATCCACATTGATAACTTCAAAAGGGTGAAACTGAAAAAGTTGCTTCTCATCAGGGCAATACATTTGTGTACATTTGTGCAGTTTCTAAGGCAACAATTCATGAATTAGGCTTCGAATTACATACTTCCCCATCTGCCTGATATTTAACGCCAAGTTCAAATTAATGTGAGTTCATTACACGTAGGAATTCCTGAAAACAAATACGCTGAAGTTGTTGCGTTTGTAACAACTGAGACGATACAAAATTCTAGTACGGGAGTTCTACTGTAATGCTCGAGCTAAAAATTGGTTGACTTAACCAAGATTCATCTATAAATCAATTGGACAAAGTAAAGTGGGATTCGCTGCGCATTTGAAAATGTGGTGAGTATCATGGGGACCCTGAACACAAACTAGGCACACGTTATGGACTGCATGGTCCAAGCAACAATGACCAAACATTTTTTCCTGCTTAAAAAAATTGCATTATTGTTGCTAGAGTTGGTAGCCCTTGGCCAAAAAGTTTGGGTAATTCCAGATATCGTATGAGTGACGCTGACATAGTTGCCAAATCTGTTGATATAGATCTCTTAGGAATTACTCCACGTTAGAGTCCAGACAACAAAATTTACTCTCATATAGAAACTTCCTTCAATTCGATCTGGGATACCTACCAACAACACAACTACAAAAGCGTTTAGCTCTTAATAATTTAATCATTATTTCCAAAGTCCTGCTCCCGAAAGAAAACCAGCGCCTATAGTCACTGCAGATGTAAACACTTATGTATAAAATCCCTTTGTTTCAGTGATGAGCATAGTGTCTCAAAGATTGAGTGGCATTCTCTTCTATCCGCCACAAGTGTCTTCACGCAATGTGTACGCGTAACAGTGAATTGCAGTTTTGGTTATGCGGGATTATGGTCAACGCAGAGTATAACCGATCCAACCCTACTTTCGTCTTAAATCATATTTGGGTCTCAATTAAGATCTGCTTTAAGCATTTCGGATGGTAGTTGGGCCGAAAGTCCAATCCAATCGTCTAAGGCATCGGTTGAGAAAAAACTGGGTTCTTTTGAGATCGCAACGATTTGCATTCCACGATTCACATCCATATAAAGCAGTTGACTTCACACTGCTGTTAAAAATGCTTGGCTTGATGCTACGCTGGATGTAGTTGTTCATAGGCTCGTGTGGCCCTGATAATGCTGTCCTAAACGTCCTCTTTAAGGTTTTCGTTTCTTTACATCCCAGATAGAAAAATCGCTTGAAGTTTTCCATCTACTGCTGTCGCAGTGTGAAGCTATTCGTATTTGCTGTGTCAATTCTCATCGCTTTGGTCTTGAGTATATTTATCCTAAAATCACATAGTGCTGCATCGGATTCTACTTTCTTCAGTTGCGACTGCATAGAGTCGAATTTGTGCAACAGCAGACATATGCCGTCCACGTAGTCCATGCTGTGTTTCATGCGTTTGGTGTTTGTGGGTTGCGTTCTGGAACAGTGAGGGGGATAATAAAAAATGTGTGTTTCCCTAGTATTCATGTGCAGCGACGTACGTTGCATACGACACAGCAGTTTATACTACTGGGGAATAATAAAAAATGTGTGTTTCCCTAGTATTCATGTGCAGCGACGTACGTTTCATACGACACAGTAGTTTATACTATCGAACGCCTTTTCGAAGTCGACAGACATCATATATAATGGAGATCTCTTCCACACCATTTGTTTCCTCTTCAGTTCTTGCACTTATGTTATCTTTCTTCATAATCATTATTACTAACCCTCAATACGTCACTAAGATCGTCAGCCGTCCGAATTCGTCTATAATCGATCATGTGAGTCCGACAGTTATGGTAGGATGTGCTTTAAGCAGTTCACGCGATACAGTATCGATTTCACGAGCTTTGTTGTTCTTGATCGCACTTTCTATTTCTGACGAATTTGGGGGAGTACTCGCATTTGGGTGCGCTTTGTGTCGAGATGATAATCAGTATTTTCGTGTAGTGATATGTCTACACTACTCTATGCCTCTTGCTGTTTTTTTTTTTTTTGAGATTTTAAGATTTTGAGATTTTTTTTTGAGATTTTCCTGCTTAGTTATTGTTGTGATGAAAAAACGATGAAAATAACTTAATTAAATCCTTTCTTCTTATGTTATACTGAATTAAAAGTAAATTTTTTTCCATTTTTTCTTTCTCATAACATTTGATAATTTAAAGATTTCCAATCTTTTGCAGAAATCTTAATATCGTTTTTAATTTAAAAATTTTTTTTTTAAAATTAATTTTTTTATTTTTTTAAATTTTAATTAAAGACATTCCGTGAATTGCTTTATAGTATGCTGGCATTACAAAAACTTCAAGATGAGAATGCTCGAGCTCTATTCGATATGTTATTGAACAACGTCTGTTATGTCCTAGAATATCGAGAGACGATATTGCATCTGTTAATGAACTACAATGAGACTCATAGTACCAAGTAAGTATATTATATTGTCAATCTGTATCTATGTGTGTATGTATGTGTTTGAAAGAAGGACAGAGATAGAGAGAGAGAGAGAATAAATTGGATAAATATGCATGTGTTTGCAAATTAAAAAACAATAAAAACAGAATAAAATCTACAGTGGAACGTAATAGTAAAGGCCACAGCATCTAAATAAAGTTCTTTCAAAGAAATATTCTTTTCCTATATCCCTTCAGAAACATTTTAGTGTAATATTAATAGATGTGAAATACCATCACATACATTTGCCATTAAGCTTGTGAAAAAAGAAACAAAAAAGGAAAAGAATTAAAAAATTTAGAATTTCCTTAATGGTTTAGGGTTTAGTTTTCGATTTTCTTTGGCTTTTATTTTATTTTTCTCTATATCCTTGAATGGTTGTATGCCGTGGCTTTTGTAATAGGATATATGTAAGTGACGACGGATGACATTGCCACTACCTGCCCTCATACTCTACCACCATAACCATCGTTATAGTCACCCATTTAACTATTACCACTTGTACTGTCAGCAGTGATGCTCTTAATATGTGCAGTGTATTTGACTTTTAGTGTCGACTTGTTTTTCTAATAGGATTATATTCTACTTCATAATACGACGAAGAAAGGAGATTTTGGGGGTGAGCTAAATCATGTCTTTGGTTTGATGTTTGAGGCGATGGTAAATTATAGGAATATTTGATAGACGTGCTTGATTGTTAAATACTGGTTCCTTGTTTTTTTTCTTTCTTATAGTGTTTGGTTTTTATTTTTATAAATTTTAGAATTTGTGATCTATTGTTATTAGGGTGGCACAAATTTAGAAAGATGTAAAAGTAATAGGCGTTAATTTGTTGTTGTAACTGCTTCAATGCCTCAATTTAAAAAATAGAAATGGGAACTCAATAGACCAGCGGTCGCTATCGTGAGGCGAGAAGACTGGTAAGATCTAATAACCGGGGAAACCAGAAAAATGCTCTTAAACAGGTGTTTGATGCGTATAAAATATGCTCTCAAAATCTGAAAATATGTTTTAAAATGTCTTAGAAGTATGCTCTATAAAAAACTAAAACTTTATTCTCTGTTAAGAGAAAAAAGTTTTATTCTTCAATACAATGTAGTCTTGTAATCAATGTAGTTTGTACTTATCGTCAGATGAAATCCAAAAAGTCTTATTTAAAAAAAAAAGAAAAAAATCTGCTTTTTCATTGATTCTGATGCACGCTTTGCACCTTAATGGTTTTTTTTTTTTTAATCTTAGAAGGTTTTTCGCTGTTTAGTGAAATAATTTTCATATGACAGATAGTTCGGAAAAGCCAAGACAAAATTATGTTTACGCTGTAAAAATATTTTACAGCACAAAAAAGTAAAAATATGCGATAAAAAGGTTTAAATTGCTTTTTAAACATGAAAAAAATGTCAAAAATATGCTCTTGAATTTGAAATATTCCAAAACATATGCTGCTACGAGCAAAAAATGCAGAAATATGCACTAACAAATCGATGCCAAAATTCATGAAACATATAAATAATTTGATTGATTGCATTTAATTGCATATTTCTGCTTTCCCTGCTAATCACTATTCACAGACTCCTGAAGAAGGTCCAAGGTGAAATGATCATATCAAAGGAATAACAACTGAAGCAGAATTTAACGGCCTTATGCTCTCTCCTATCTTGAGCAAAGTCGGTTCACAGAGAAGAGGTATAACATAGGATCTCTCACGACAACTGGGGGACGTGCAACTCGAGGATTATGCAGATGATATTTGTTTATTCTCACAAACGATCTACAAAGTGCAGTGAAAATTAGAAGAACTGAAAAGACTGGCTCGCATTGTTGAACTTGAGATTAATATCCGAAGCCATGAGAATTAAGAACAATAGCACAGAAAACATCAACCAACCAATTGAGTAGATAGATAGCTTTTGCTATCTGGGAAGCACAATGGCAACAAACAACGGTGCAGAAACAGAAATTAACAAGAGGCTCAACAAAGTGGAATCCGGGCGACTCCAGTCAGTATGGAGAAGCTCAAACATATCTCGGCAAATCGAGCTCAGAATATTAAACTCATGTGTAAAGTCAAATCTGCTGTACGGCACTTAAACCCGCGTCTAACATCACGGTATTCACCAATAAGTGCCTTAGGATCATATGCAAGATATTCTGGCCTAAAATCATAAGCAATATAGAACTATGGAATTCGGCAAATGAAGAGCCCATACTGAAGCAAATTAGGCAGAGAAAGTGGAGATGGATCGGCCATATCTAAAGGAAAAATCCCAATAACATTACCAGGATGTCACTTGAGCTGAATCCTTAAGGTTCAAGGAAGCGCAGTCAGTCAAGTAACACCAGGCGACACACAATTATCCAAGGATTAAGGTATAAGATGGAAATGCTTTGTGGAACACCTATACTCCAAAGTGGAATAACGGATAAAAATGCTCTCTCTTACAGACATACATTAACGAAAATTATGCACTTACGATACACATACTGAGAATCGAATGCCCTAACGTAGCGAAAATGAGTGCTGCAACAGCGTCTCTCATGTGCTCAGCTGCTATCTTCTATAATTGTAGATTACTGGCAGAACGAAGTGCTGCCGGGAGACATTGCTTAAGGACTGATAGTCGGTCTACCAAAGAAGTGTGACTTGACAGATATCAAGAGCTATAGGGGGCATTACACTACTGAACATGATTAACGAATTGATTGTCAAAATATTAAATATTAAACCCCTTAGAAAGGAGGAATCTGGATTTCGTCCAGTGGACAGGATCATAGTAGAGGTCATTTGAGTGTAGATCACTACTAAACTTAAGATTAATAGATTTCGAGAACGGATTCGACACACTTAACCACAGTGTCATATAGAATGTTATGACTTGCAAAAGTTTTCTTCGAAAGCTTATTTCCTTTTCGACGAAACTATACACTAACACATCATGTCGCATACACCAGGGCTGTATATTAACGCCGCTTTTGCTTAGCTGCGTCCTAGAACAAGTCGTGCGGGTGGCAACAGGTCAAAGAAGGCGCCTTACATGAAGACTTGAGAGCAGACTTGGGGAACACGACTACGCTGACGATGTTTGCTTGCTGACTCATACCTGGACGGATACGCAAGCTAAGTTGGAAGTGGTCCTCATAGTTGATCTAAAGTTTGACTTACGGAAGACCAAGTGGTAATGTATAAACGTTGAGAATACCGAGCGTTTTCACATAAAAGACCAACTAATTTAGGTTGTTGACTTATTCTGCTACTTGAACAGTTTAATTAGAAAGACTGGCGGCTTGGAAAAGGAGATCTAAGGCCGCATCAAATTTTCGAGCTTCGGAATTCTGTCTAGAAAGCGTCATAATATCACGGAGGCAAAAGTTAAGACTCTCTAACTCGAACGTGAAGGCAATGATAGAGTTTTTGAACTTTGCACTCTGACTTCGTAGCTTTTGCAAATATCACGCTATGACGCTAAGACTTAGCGGGAATATCAACAACAGATGTACCAATTTAACAAAAAGAAAAAAAAAATTGAATCGAAAAGATGGGACCGCTACACGGGTCTTATTCCGATAACTTTTTGCATTCCTGTAAATAAACTAAAGATATTAAATTCATACATAATGCTAGTGTTTACTAGTGCGGTGTGTACGAAATACTTATGGTTCTTGTTGACACTATTGAAGTTATATATTTTCTAAAAAGTGTTGCACCCTAAAGCACACAATAACTGAAAATTAATTCTTCATCGTTCGTCTGTCTTTTCATATGCATGTATAGTAGGGAACAAAACTAAGTGTCTATTTTGAAGTTGAACTGAAAAGTTCCTATAAAAATTTAAATATGCAATAAAATAAAACATAATTTCACACATTTATTCATTGTTAAGTCCTTTACAAAAAAGATTAAAAAGTATCACATTTAAGTACCGGAATGATTTATTTATTATTAGTCATCATAAAGTTCTAATTCCCATCCAATGGAGAATTTATGAACAATAATAAAAAACGCCTGCAAAAATATAATTGAGCTTCAAGGAATATGTTGAAGCTATGGCAACGAATATAATACGAATGGATCAAAGTGCAGAACTAAGTGAATGTGGAATCTTTCATTTAATTGCCTTCCACTCCAGTATTTGGATATGTCATATATTGTTTAATTTTTTTTTATATAATTTTTTTTATTTTTAAACTTAAAAATGAATACCTGTGTGATGTTTTGTTTTATGCAATTAGTTCTACTCCTCACTGTATGTATGTACATGTAGGGATATTTGAGCAAACTCTTGCTTTAATAAATAGTTTATTGTCCTAAATCTAGTAACGGCTGGGGCTGCTATACACTACTTATATTGTCAGCACAAGTACAATTATGAGACATCGTCTTGACTGTAAATGTTCATTTAAAGTGTGTTACATGCATATGGTGTACTGTTTTGTCTCATACCACCAACCATAACTTTCATCGTAATTTCTGGCATATTTCGCCATCTCTCATGCATGTATCTATATCGCATATCCTTCGTCATATATAATGAAAAGAGATCAATTGAATTTTCTTGTTTTCCCATTCTTTTTTTTCCTTTTTTTTTGAAAAAGAATTTTTATCATATTAAAAATATAACAACGTGCCTTGGCATAAAATTACTTTATTTAACTTCATCATCTCATTTGATGTCATTCATTCACTCTTCCCTTCACTCATTACTGCTTGAACGTACATTTTCTTATTGTTTTTCGTTTTTTATTTTTTTTTTTATAACAAATCCTTTTTATAGCGAGGACCAGCAAACAACTTTCTTCCTTTAGATTTTTTTTTAATAAAGAATAGGGGGTAGCAATACACTTTTTCGATCTTAACATAGTTAGAAAAAAAAAAGTCAAATGAGTGTGAAAGGAGTCTGTAAAGTTTTTCGATGTTCATTTTTTTTTTTTTTTTTTTTTTTTTTTTTTTTTTTTTGTTTTCGTTATTTTCATGACCCTACCTAAACTTGTCTGAAAGCAAATATTTACCAAGTCATTTAGTTGATGTCTGGTGTTCACTTATTTTGCCTTTTTTGTTCGATTACTTTATGCAGTCATTTGTAAATATTGATTGTTTTCATTTTTTATTACAACGAATAATAAAATATATAAATTATCACTGTGATATATCACTGTTAAAGATTAGTCTAAATCAATTAGTTTTGTCATGACTAGCTTTTTTGTTGTTGTACGAAACCCTACATTTCTGTTTCTTTTGTACATACATATCAGCAATAATTTATCACTGTGATTAATCATAGCATGTGAGCTGAAATTTTAAAAGTATAAAGTTTTAAATAAAAGTGTAGATGTGGTTAATCATTCATATTTTATAGTTTTTCTTACAAAAATAAATTAATTTGCGATTAGGCTGCTAAAGTAAGAATCGTATTATATGAGATTCCTTAGTTTCTCTTATACTTATTGTAGATTAGGCATACTTTATAACTATGTAATTTTCCATAAGATAAGGAGCCGCTTTGGCTTGTATAGCACCGACTTTGCATACTTTTGACTGAATATTTTAAAGATCTGCTCCGAGTCTCCGAGTACGAGTATATCTTGAGTTTGACACGTAACTCGATCGAGTAAATTGTTATATTTCTTTAAATTGATAGAGTTTTTTCTAAAAAAGAGGTCAAAAAATTAAACGTCTCGTCAATGCTTATTTTGTGGTAACTCTGCATTAAAAAATCGGCGTTTTAAACTCCAATGTCTTCATTTTGAAAGAATTATACAAACTTAATTAGAAGGTCCAGTAAAAGCACATCATCACACTGTTAGTTTTTGAGCGCACACACAGTACGCCTTCAGAACGTTATTTGCTGCCAAATTGAATTACTGAATTCCTGAAAATAAGTAGTCATATAAAACTGACTTTAGTTTTATGCTATCTTGATAAACCATCTTACAGTGCTTAGTTTTGGTAGTTAAAAGCACTTCTAAAACCTGGTTCTATTGATATTTGAATATCTGATAGCAGTTTTGATAGCCCTCTGCGACCTTATAAGCAATCTTAATCTCCTAATGTCAGTATTTAAACTCACGCTCTATCAGACTAATCGATTCAATGACTATGTACGATAGTATATGTCGCTGTTGTTTGCATAATACGATTCACTTAAATAGACAGCTTTACCACGTGAGCACTTTTTTCCGTAAATCACTTTCTCCCCTAATTATCAGCCGAATTATATAATTTCCCAATTGTAAAGGCGTATTACCCAAATTGACTAAACATTGTCGAATCTTACCCAAATTTGTTGAAGTGAATGTCTGCTGATGCTTAATTATGTGCCTCATTGTCTTAATGCTTGTGGGTTCTCTTTGACGTCATTGGCGACAGCTGCTATTTTATTGGTCGAAAAACAATATTAGGCCGGTCACTTCTCTTGACATCTGTAGTGGACTCAGTTTACACGAGGCCAAACACTTAATTCTTCGAGCACGTGAAACACGACGACGAGGCAAATGACGTGAAATTACACGCCTAGAACTTTTTGTCCTATATTTTTTTTTCCAAAGATGTTTATTTCAATATTTCGACCTTCTGAACAAGAAAATGAAGTCCCTTTATCAACACATTGTTACTCTTGCTAAGTGGTGTCAGGTGTCATCTGGGTGTACGTGAGTCTTCGCCATGCGGCATACCCCACGGTAACCAAAAGGCACGAGTATATACGATGCGTGTACCAACGCCCCCACCTGTGATACCCACAAGTAAATATCACAAGTGAGTACCAATTCGAAGGCGTGTTGTTAGGACGCTCATAACCTTCACTACTTAGTGAGAAGTCGCAGACGATGTAAACTCCTGCCGTGATATGGGTCACAGCACCCGGTTGAGGATATGCAAAACCACACCGAGCTCGCGCTATGCCTGCGCTTTAGGTCTAAATCGCAACCACCACGAAGCTTCCACAGGGGGGCCTATCCAACAATCGCGCAGAGATTGGAATTCCTAGGGCTCCAGACCCGTGGCAGCAGAATACCTCTGGTCAGGCTTAGTGAGTGTAAATACAAACCCGTTCCGCCTCCAGTTTCGGCGCCACAACGGCCCCGAACTGGTCACCGGTGCTTGCGAAGTGGTGGTGGTGATCTTTACTTGCAATTGGAAATTTTTCTCGGTAGGTGGAGCTTGTTTCCTGATCATTTGTCTGATGTTTGTCACCATTGCCAGAGGTAAGGTAGAACATCAGGTGGGCTACTTCTTTACTTTTTAGATGGAGTTGACTGGAGGGAAGTTAAAGTCTCCTTGCTAAACACTAGAAACCACAATTATTATTTTTTTCATCATGTCCTCTGCTGGTGTTCGGACTAGGCTGCTAGTGTTGTTATGCGTGCGCTTTAACCACTACACCACTTCACTCATTATATCAACATCACAAATGTCAAAGTACAGCGTCATCTCGCCTCGATGGGCCGAAATGTTTTTCCAGTTTAAATATTTTAAAATTTTACACTATTATATAGAAATGGAATATAAAAAGATATCATACGGTTCAAAAGGTTTTATATGCGAGCAGATGTGGAACCTTGAAATAGAAATATTTTCTTTCAGCTCGAAGGACCAATAAATGTTTTTCGGGTTTTAAATAAACTATAATATTTTTATTAGATTTAGGATGTGTTCAATAAAAGTAAGCGATTACAGGAAAGAATAAACATAAAAGGGAAGGCAAACACAATATTACAAGATAAATGTACAACGAAACCATAGTTACATCACTGGCAGATTAATTGCCTTTAATAAGTATTACATGATGAATCAATCAACATGATTTAAAAGTTCATTATGCTAATTTGAGCGACATAGAAAAAATTCATCTGATTGCTTCACTCTTAGGAAAAATTTCATTACAAGTTAATCCAGTTTTTAAATAAACGAACTTTTCTATAGCAATTTTGATTTTTTACTTCATCATTTTGTTAGACATCATTCAGTAATGGCATATCTACTCTCCTCACTATTTACCTCTTCTACAAAGAAGGTCGTAAACTTTAAAATGTTATTTTGTTCTACAAAAATATTTTTGTTTTTTTTCTAGTGCCACTTGCACTATTTTTCGATGTTTATTTCGTACTTTTTTTTGTTCAAGCATTTGCGAAATAGAAATTATTCAACCCAGAAAAACATCTTCTATCGAGCATGTCAGCAGATGTCTATTTGAGTGTCTCATCACTTCAGTGATTTTCTCAGCATAGTAGTGATATACTACTCATACTTTACTGGGAGGTTTAATGAACTTTTCCAAGTGTAAATAAGTATCACTTCTCATATGACTCACATCAATGACATCGACATCAAAGGAGGAACATGTTATGCATATACGAGTATTTGTTGTTGTTGCTATTTGTGTTGCTTTTATTTTGTAATATATTCGATGAGAAGTATATTTGTGTGATAAATAAAATATGTATTTTATAGACACAAGGATTCATTTTACTCTATTTAAATTTCATTTGATTTGGTATGTTGTACTTGTACAAGGAGTAATCTACTACTAAATGTGCATTAAATTTCATTTGAGTTTTTCAAATTGTTTAGCTGCAACAATTGCAACAACATCTGCAAACAAGAACAAGAAAATATGTTCAATAAATAAAATCAGAATCGTTATGCAGATTGGAAAGATGCCAATTGGAAATAAACACAGAGATAAACAAAAGAAATGAGAGAAAACCTAGAAAGTATATGCTGCGTGTTATGTTAAATGGGAGCCTAAAGCTAGCAGTACTTTAAACAGTTGCTTCAATTATCTAGGACTCCATGGAATATTTGCAGTGCAATTCCAATAATGCCCTTTTGATCCTCCAGTTCGCTCAGAGAGGTTGGCTTAGATTTAGAACTTGTTTTAGTCAGACAGGGCATATCGAGGCGAGCAATTGATTGAGATAAGTCCAATCGATTTGTTGATAGTAACGATATTTCTTTTATCAATTTAAAGTAACAAATTTTCTATGATGCGGCAAGTTCGAAAACTGCACCAATCTATCGGCTTAAATTTGAACCAGCGGTTATTTCGAATCTGGCAATACTTATGTCATTCTATTCTGTAACAAATTCATTGTATTATCTCCACTGAACGGTGTGCTGCTGTGGTATGGTAGGTAAGACACCCGCCTACCATCCAGAAGGTCGTCGGTTCAATATGTAGGTCTCCTTCAATAAATTTAAAAAATAGAGTCGGGCGCAGTTCGTTGACTGAAAGAAGTCCACATGTTCCTTCATGGAATGTTATGGGACTTAATAATCTTCACTGAACGAATTAAATCGATTTAAGCTTGAGCAACGTCGGAATTTATTGGAAATTTATCATCATTAAAAATGAAGATGAAGTTTATGATGATGATGAAGTTTATTTTGACCTCGGAGGGCACGTAAGCAAAATTGCCGTATTTGGGGCTCAGAAAACTCAAACGTGGTCTTATAGAAGCCAATGCATCCATTACGAGTGACTGGTGCGGCTTGTGAAGCGGAGGCATCATTGGCTCATATATCTTTGAAAAGAGGACGGCGCAACCATTATGGTTGTCGCAACATGACAACCAATTTTTTATGCCTGCTGATGGTATTGATGTGAACGATGTTTGGTTTCAACAGGATGGTGCTTGACACACAACTCATGCGATAATTGATTTATTGCGAGAAACCTTTGATGGCCGTTTAATTAGCCGAAATGGTAATATCAGTTGACCGCCAAGAAGATGCGATTTCACACCACTGGAATATTTTCTGCGGGGTGTCATCAAAGACAAGCGTTATGCCGACAATTGAGAATCTAAATGCCAACATTCGTGATGTCGTTGCCGAGGTACGACCCTCGAAAATTTGTCCGATCTAATGCAGCTTCGTGAGGCCAGCCGCGGCAGCCATATGAATAAAATAAGATATCATTTCTAACCGGAACAATTGTATTTCACAACAACAAAATAAGTCTAGAAAAATTTCATACCGTTTTTGTTTTATTGCATTTTTAAATTGGCCGCCATAATGGGTTTACAGTATAGTGTTCTTAATGCTGCTTTTGTTTTAGTTTTAAACTGTAACCGCAAAATAAACCCGTCTTATACTTTAGAAATGCTTAGAGTACTGATCGGCCTTAAATTTCTTTATGTCGGTAGCAATAGGGCTCAGTGGAATGGAGAAAAAGGCTTTCGACACCCTTGTCCACGCTGCCATTTGAAAAGCACCTATTTGTAAAGTAAACCACGGAAAATAATAGAGATCGTCTAAGAGTTAAGCAGTAAGGCAAGCTATGGTATACTTTACCAGAATTCTGAGTACGACAAGGTTTCCTTTAAAGCCGGTGTACAACAAGATTGCATTGCCCTATTGCCATTACTCTTTATTGTTGTTCAAAAAATTTCTGTTACAAATTGTCAGTAGATCGCTTTAAAGTGTAATATTGTTTGGTAATATTAATTTCAAAAAGTGACACTATAGCTTGTTTGACAGGTCCGAATGATTACGGGCGATGAAAAATGGATCACGTACGACAATAATGTGCAAAAAAATCACAGACAAAATAAGGTAAAGCTTCGCAGACGGTGGCAAAGACAGGTTTGGAACCAATGTAATGTTTTGTATCTGCTGGGATGGAAGAGAATTATTAATTTTGAGCTTCAACAACCTGGTTAATCGATTGATTCTGATCTCTACTGTCACTAATTAACGAGATTGAAGCAAACAATTCAATTAAAACGGCCAGAACTGATCAACACAAAAGGTATTTTGTTTCACCGTGAAGAAAGAGCTTGACTGGGAAGTTTTGATTCATCCACCTTATGACCCGGAACTTGCACCATCAGACCATTTTTTCGATCTCCGCTCTTAATGGTGGAAGTTTAGCCTACTTCTAATACATAATTAGGCCGACATGCTAGAAATCCTCAAAATGATAGAGACAGATGCTGTAAAAGCAAGCCTAAGAATAAGCATAAATAAGACGAAGGTAATAAGTTGCATGCAAAACATCCAACTCCAGGAGTTGCATCATTTTTTCTACTTGGGTAGCATGATAACATCGCCAGGAGCCCCATTTGATGATGTCTCAAATCGCACCATGAGAGCTCGTCGTGCTTTGGCCCACTTAACACAGTGTGGAAATCACCATAATTCCTGACCCGCACAATAATTGATATCCTTAATTCCTGTTTGAATTCTGTTCTACATGGGTGCGAAATTTGTAGCTTTCAGCTTGACACGAATCTTAAAATTTACTGGGATATTGAACGAACAACCTCATCAAAGTCAAATTTATTTATTATATAGGAAAGAAAAAATGAAGTTGGATTGTCCACGCGTTACGAAGCACCCACCGATGTCACTCGAAACGCTTTTGATTGATTGATTGGAAGCCGCAAAGTAGCAGAAGGAGAGGACAATCCGCCCACTCTTGGCGTAGACAGATGGATACGAATGCTTTGTGAGCAGGAAAAAGCCGGAACGGCTCCTCCTTACAGGAGAAAAAGGGAACAATTACGGTCAGTATTCTTTAGTTCTCATCAGTCTTCAACCCTATACCCATCATTGAATGGTGTAACTAGTTCCCTGCCCTCTGAAATCTTAAAGATGGTCGACCTTATCTGAAAATTTTC